>CM066328.1:303238906-304505781 GCA_033807585.1 Hydrophis major | reverse complement strand
GTGGCTGTAGACTCTGCTGCTGCCGCTGCTTGGAAAGCTCTCATTGTCCTGTGAATATAATGTAACATTTTGCAATTCTCTTCTTTCTTTTGGTCCAGTTACTGCTTCATTCATTCTTTGTTGTTCTCCTTTCCTCTTTTCGTCTCCTCCTCTGGAAAATTATTTTTCTTCTTTCTCATCCCCTTCTTAGTTCTCCCCTTTTTTCCTTTCTGCTACACATGTGACAATTTGTGAAAGCAATTTCTACGTTTAAGAATGATTTGTATATGCCAAATAAGATCATGAATTTTATAATGAAATACATTACGTTAATGGAAATTAAGTTTAATAAGTTACTATTTTAGTCTAGTCTTCTTTTGTGGGGGAGAGAGAAATGTCGAAGGTATGAATACATATTCATCTTTGGTATTTTTCAAGAGTTGAATCAACTAAATATAAAAATAGAAACCAATGTCCACAATCAGTGAAGAATCCTGAACTAAAAAAATGTCTGAATATTTCGTTCAGGAAGAAATCTGAAACATGTTTCAAATCGACAAGGTATTATTTTGAGGGAGAAAAAAAGATAAAAGGTTTTAATGTGGCCTTCACAGTCCCCATCTGAATAGCATTATATTGAGAATTTTGCAGCGATAATTCAGCAACAGAAAAATGAACACAGATGGCTGATGCTCCATTTAACATCTTTATAAACACAAGTAGATTTTACAAACCAGTTGTAGATTTCTCCAACATGGAGCAAACTCAAACAGAAACATTTTGCAAATTCAGAGCATAGCTTCAGTCTTCAGCAAGCAAGCAAGCTAGTTTTATCTTCAATAGACAGACTCAGAGCTCAACATAGCTTCAGAGCTTAACAACAGAGCCACGCCTAGGCTACTTTTAGTTTCAGTTCCAAACTATCCTCATTGGCTGATTTAGTTGCTGTGCCTATTCATTGGCTGACCTTGTTACCATGCTCTATTCCAGTTCATGACTATACTCTGACACACTGAAATCTATGGGAGATCTCAAGGACAAAATGTACGTATTGGTAAAATCCAAGAATATTTCTGAATTAGCAGAGTTTGTAAAGAAGAATGGGAAAAATGCCAAAAGCTAGAACAGAAACATTCTCAGAGAAGAGTTGTTTATTTCTGCTAAAGTAGGTGTTACAAAGTTCTGATTGAAAAGCTATCCAAACTTTTTTATGTGCTATATTCATTGTTTCCTTAATCTAAATAATTCCACACAAAAAATATATATCCATTCGAATTTCCAGGAAGATGTCGCGTTTACCTTTGTAGCATGGGGAGGGTATTACCAGCTTCTGTTCGCCTAATAATTCACTGAAATATACAATTTAGTCAGGGATGCCTAATATATTCAGAAAGGGCTCGTTCTAGTTATAAATTAAGATGCACAACACAAGACACTTAGGATGCTTGGAGTTCTCCAGACTCATGGATATGATCCTAATATACCCCTGAAAAAGTTCTATCAGCCCATAATTTTTATGGAACAGAAATAGAAAAAAATATTTAAAACTTAAGGGAGCAATTAGTGCATATATACAGACAGTCCTCAACTTATTACAATTGAACCCAATGTCTCTCTTGCTAAATGAGAGTTGTTAAGTTAATTTTGCCCCATTTTATGACCTTTCTTGCCACAGTTGTTAACTGAATCACTGCAATTCATAAGTGAGTAACCTGTTTGTTAATTGAATTTGGCTTCCCCATTCACTTTGCTTGTCAGAAGGTCACAAAAGGGTATCCCATGAACCTGGAACACTGCAACCGACATAAATAAGAGTCAGTTGCTAAGCATCTGAATTTTGACCATGCGGATGCTGCAATGGTCATGTGGAAAACAGTCATGACTCACTTTTTTTCAGTGTAACTGAACAGTCATTAAATGAACTCTTGTAAGTTATTTATGTAAATAAGAAATTTAAGTTTTATTCAATTTAGCTTGAGTTGAAACCTTGTTCTGGATCACTTCTCTAACATTATCATCTCTTCCCCCCTCTGCAGCATGTCAGAGTTAGGGTAAAGGAAAGACTGCAACCAGAAACAGCTTGTGTATTGGTGCTAAAAGTTTTTTGGGTTGCCAGAAGGATGCTGGTTAAAAGTATCAGCTGAATCTCTTACCCATGGATAAGTTGGAGGGGAGATTTCTACAGAAAAGTTTGTTGACGAAGCGAAGTGTTAATGGTCCATTTCCAGAACTGACTTGGGAGCAGGGAAAAGGAGATAATAAATCTCCCCTTAAAATAAACACATTTGCTTTTTAAATAAGATATACAAATTTGCATATTCCCACTAGATCAAGTATATTTAAAATACTCAAAAACGTGAGCAGTGTGGTATATATAAAATTGTCAGGGGCAAGCAAGCAGATCCAGATGTGAAATGTTCAAGTTAACTACAGGTAGTCCTCAACTTACAATTCAGTTTGTGACCGTTCAAAGTTATAGCGGCACTGAAAAAGGGACTTAGGGCCGTTTTTCACAGCTATGACCTCTGTAGCAGACCCATGGTCACGAGATCAAAATTCAGACACTTGGCAACTGGTTCATGCTTATGACCGCTGCTGTGTCCCAAGGTCATGGGATCACCTTTTGCAACCTTCTGACCAGCAAAGTCAATAGGAAAACGAGATTCATTTAAGAACTGGGTTATTAACTTATCAACTGCAGTGATTCACTTAACAACTGAGGCAAGAAAGGCCGTAAAATGGGGCAAAGCTCATTTAACAACAGAAATTTTGGGCTCAATTGCAATCGTAAGTCAAGGATTACCTGTATTCTATCCTACCTATAATAGAAGAATCTTTCCAGATTGCTTGCCCTTCCTTGGGTACAAAGTCACATGAAATTTGGGGGGGGGGGGCATATCTAGGTCTCTTGCAAATATACAGTGACTCAAGGCTACATTGAAATATATACTTGATCCCTCCCACTTGCCTGCTGCCGATTTCCCCCCCAAAATAAGTAAGGTTCAAACTGCAACCTATCCAAGAACTGCAATTTATCCAGCAGCAAATATGAATAAGCTCTCAGATGAGGGAACACTGTTGCTTACTCTTTGGCAATGCTAAATTTATCTAATAGGCTCCTCTTTACTGTCTTTGTCTGCTGATTTCTACCCAATTCATTTCATCGATTTTGCCTGGTATTCTTACTTCTTGCCTCATGTTCATTTCTTTCACATTATCCTGTAGGTTAATTTTTAATCAATAGATATTGATTAATGGATTAATTTTGAAGAGGCTTCTGGTGTTTTCCTCTGTCCAGTCTAATACTAGAGGACAAAATTTGCAGGTTTTTACCAAAAAGAAATGTTAAAAGCAACTAGAATAAGTACAGCAAAGCACAAAAATCTGAACTATTTTCTTCAGATTACAGTATGACTCTGCCACCTTCTGGCAAAGAACTCTTTGTAGGTTCAGGATACTACCTTCTACACTACACATATTAAAGATTGAACAATCCAAAATCTTCTATAGAATGTGTGCATTCTTGTAGACACAACAATAAACAGTGTTATTCAGGTAATAATAACACATCACTTAACTATATTTCAAGTTTAGAACAGTGGAAACTGAGTTTTATTCTAGCAAAAATTGGTAAATTATTAATAACTTGTTCCAAATTTGTTTTATTTAGGAACTGAATATAGGTTACAGAGCAATTTGATAGCAGAATATTTCTCATGAAAATCAGTAAAATTTGCTAAATTTAATTGCATTGGGGAGAATTAAAAATATTAATCTTATTTATACCTTGACTGCCATCAAATAATTATTACTATTTCTGATACTCAGCCTTGTTGTTTTGTCTTATCTTCTCAGTCTCAGTCTCTTAGGCATGAAGTGAGATAATTAAATAACACTATTTACAGAGCTGTTGCAACCAAATTCAGAAAAGGCATGTGAACCAGACACCAAATCTGCTGCAAAAATGCATAACAGAAGAATTTTACCTTTGAGAATATGTGTTCTGGACTGAGGTTGTAGCCTTTAAGACTTTCATGTAACTTCTGCAGGCACCCCATGACTTTCCTTTGCTGTTCATCATTCCTCAGCTGCTCCACTTTGGTAAGGAATTCATAATGTTCTAAAGGTCCATTGCAAAGCAATAAGGCTTTCGAATTAGCATCTGCTAGTCCACCGCTGGCAGCTTTCTCTGCTACCTGAACTGTATATGCTATATGACATGAGAGAAACATTTATTTACTGTTCTCTTAAAAAAAACAAAACCCAAAGAGTCAGTCTTATTCTTATATAATAGTGGGCTGAAATGAGAAACTCTGATTAAACCCCTTGCTCACTGATTTATTTTTATCCCACCTTTATGATTTTTATAACTCAAGTCAGCAAATATACTTAATACACTTTCCTTTTCCTATTTTCTCCACAACAACAATCCTGTGAGGTGGGTTGGAGTGAGAGAGTATAACTGGCCCAAGGTTGGCCTTCCTGCTTAAGGTGGGACTAGAATTCACAATCTCCTTGTTTCTTGGCCAAGATCTTAATCACTACATCAAACTGGCTCTCTTAAAGTCATCAGTGATAACTTTGAGCAAGCCATAATTTTTTCTAGTGTTTTTCAACCTTGGCTGCTTGAAATTGGATGGACTTCAATTCCCAGCATTCCCCAGCCAGAGTTCTGGGAGTTTGAAGTCCACCCATTTTCCAGCGGCTAAGATTGAGAAACATTATCTTAGTCCAATTCACTCCCCATTAACAAATAACTTGTGAGCCTTCTGCACCATTCAGAAGAACATGAAATGTAAATAATAACAATTATAAATTCCACTACTATTCCAAGACTTTCTACATATAACTTAAAGTTCTTAAATACACAATAGAACACCCACCACCTACAATAAGTGCAGCATGTAATAATACACAGTATTTGTACAGCCAGAAATTTCTGCAGATTTCTGATGTGTTCTTCATGAACGCAAGCATGCAAAGCAAAAATGATCTTCATCATTTAACATTACTAAATGCATATTCAGTGTACTACATTCAGCTACATTCATCTCATTCTGACATGTACAATATATACAATGTATGCTGTCTTTCATTGGGCCATTGAGATGATGGATATTTTCTATGACACCACAAATTAGGCATTAAAACGTACATATCAATATATTTTATATATTATTAGAAAACAAAGAGTTGTTACTTTTTCATATAAAATTAAAGGTTTCCTCTGTCCAGTTGTGTCAGACTCTAAGGAGCACTGCTTATCTCTATTTCCAATGCTGTGTGAAGACATTTCCATAGTCATGTGGCCGGCATGACTATACCCCAAGGCACATGAATGCTTTTACCTTTCCACTGAAATGGTACCTATTTATATACTTGCATTTGCATGCTTTTGAACTAATAGGTGAGCAGGAGCTGGGACAAGTAACGGGAGCTTACCGCATACCACATTTGGGTCTTGAACTTGGGCTGTCAGCTTTCTAGCTTACAAGCTCAGCGTCTTTAACTGTGGAGCCATCGCACTCTCACCTTTTTACATAAATAACTAATAACTTTATTAAAATTTTTGAATTGTTATTCTAGAGGATCTCCCTTTCTATTACCATCTTTTCTAGTGCTAAATAATTCATAAGATTCTGATGAATAAGATTATCTTGATTTTGAATTAATGTTCCTTCCTATAAATTAATCTAAACCTCAAAAAAAAAAAGTTATCTCTCAATAATTCAAGGCTTTTGAAATATTCTACATATTCTCTTCTCACCATTAAACTAAACTGGCTTCTTTTGCCTAGGACATCCTTACTAAACCCAGCTACAAACTGTTCATATCTTGACTGTGTGTTCTAACACAATAGGATTTATCTTTAAGACATAATCAGGGTAACTACTAGAGATAGACATCAAACCAATATACAGTAGCTATAATTCCCAGGATTTATACTTTTTATGCTTCACCTTTAAAGTTTAAAGTTTAAAGTTCAGCTAAAGATTTATAATTTCACATAACTTACGCTATTTATACATCACAATTTTAGACTACCTTTGCAGATATGAACTCACCAAGACAGCTTATAAAATAGTCCAAAATACATTCTTAATTATCCAAATTTGAAAGATAATGTGTATATATAATATCTTGCTTGAAAATACTAAAATCCAGAAGCCATAGAAGTTCCCTAAAAATATATCTTAGAAGCAGGCTAAAGAAATAAATGTTTTAAGATTTTCCAATAACCTTCTGATGATTATTTTCCCCAGAGATTATTTGGTGAATGCATAAAATACCCTCTTCTCATGCCCATTTGTCTGATAACTCTCACTGCTGGCAATCTAGTAAGGCCTTTCTTGTTTTTTTATCAAGTACCGGTAGCAGATATAGTAACTTGACACAAAATAAATCCCATCTCTTGATTGGCACTACATCTCTTTTATCGATTCCTCTGAGTTCTTAAAGAGAAAGTTGTCCTTTAGACAATATAGACGTTTCCTCAAATGACCATTCTTGGCAGGGTATCTTCAAACAGATAGAGGACAATTAAATACTATTATTTGTACTTCACACCTCTTCAATTTCTTTTTTGAAAAACATCATCCACATCTTCTCCATGATGGGGGATCTATACTATTAGTCTATTCCTTTTATATTTCTGCATAAATGTCATTTTTAACATATACTGTGACTCTGCTTCTCATTGCTTGTGGTTTCTTTTACCTTTTTTATTAAGTTGTACCCTTGAATATTTCAATCACAAAAATCTTTCCAAAAGATTTAAGTCTTGTTTATCTTACCATATCAAGATTTCAGAGTTATTTTCCATATTCGGAGCCTTGGTATGTACATAATAAACGCATGAAGTTTATAAGCTAATATTCTTACTGATTTTTAATTAAGAGGGTTAATTAGTCAGTTATCCTTGTTTTGTCATTGTCTTCTATAGACAAAAAGGACCCTGCCTATGCAGGAGCTCCAAAGTTCCTCAGATTCTTTTCTAGATCTTCCAAAGCTATGGTGCAGCTATTCCTTTCTGGTTCCCCCACTACCAGTAAGAATTGCCAGGAAAAGATGGTGATCTTTCTAGACTTTGGTATCTGTTCCTCAACATCCATCCTTCTGGCAATAAAGCTGCCAAGGTAAGAACCATTGGTTTCTGTACTGGAGAAAATTTTCCTCTCACAAATCAGATGCACTAGAGGTGCAGAAAGAGAATAGCCCAAATATTCATCGAATTAGAAAGGAAGGAGGGAAACGCCTAGAATTTAAACTGAGAAGAATAGATTAAATATCGTGTGAGGACTTTGATTTCTGTATAATACAGTTTATGTTCTCTATGCATACAAGTTCACTCATCTATAGTAAAGATATTAATCTTGCTAAACCAACAAAGAGTCAATTTTTGAATAAAGAGTTAAAGATGTAGATAATTGAGATTATTAGCTATCTCTATGTACAGCAAGACCTTAGTTGCTTCATTTATACTCTTCAAAACTCCAGCTTCTTGCCTTATTTTCATTTGGGAGTCTTGACACTGCCTGCTTCTGCTGCTGTGATTGAAATAGTTGTTCTTCCAGTGATTAAGTATCACTATCTGAATATCGTACTTCTGATGGTCATTCGCATCCAACTGGTTGGTTCTGCTCCTTACAGAAGCTGCTTCCTGTACCACTATTTATGCTATTTATGCAACTTCATTACTTTATGCTAAAGTATAGCAATTTTTTATTCTAGTTCCTTTTTTTGAGCACTACTATAGCTTTTCTTTCCTACATATGTACACCAAGTATTTTCTTTTCAAACTTTTAGAACTATCCCTAACCTGGTAAGCAGATAATGAGAACACAGAAGAGGGAAAAGGAATTGGTAGAAAAGCAGAGAATAACAAAGAGACAGACACATGCTGAATAAATCAGATTATGGATCAGAAGGACACTACCTTTGACTCTTGTTCTTCTCAGAATAAGAATGCATCTTATAATAATTGGCACTGAGGTATTAAGTTTGGCTGGCTGGGAAATTCTGGGAGTTGAAGTCCTCACATCTTAAACCTGCCAAGGTTGAAAAACACTGTACTAGATATAGACTAATTCTGCAAGTTCCTATATTTTTAAGAACGCATATTCTGAATCAGCTAACACTGACCCAGAAACATCTGAAGGATGAAAGATTCCGACATATGCACCCTAATCTACTTTCTTTAAATTCCACATAATTTAACATGCATTCCTTATTTTAAAATCTAGAATCTTATGAGTAAACAGATTATGTAGGATGGAATTCAGCCTGTCCAAATCTTGGCTATGATAGGAAAGAAAATAAATCTGTTATCTAAAAGGTTTCCCTGTGCAAAAAGTTAAATATAATTTTGGAGATTGTAAATATTCTTCTATGTTTGTGCAAATTAAAATTAACCAATAGAAAAGCACACATTATCCAAGTCAGTTAAAGTGCATCAATTTCCTAGAGCAGTAACTAGTAGCAAGAATAGTGTAACTACAAGACAAAAACATACATGCAAATACCATGCATGCAGATACCAGTGCTGTTTTCACTCCATATTCACAGTATGTGCATTGTAACTGACTTATAGCACGTAGGACTTATTGCTATGCTTGCAAACTTATAACTTCCCAGAAGTTTTTATCATGCATCCCTTGCAATAAAACATGCTTGAATATATGTGTTTATCACTTGTGTATACAATATGACAACTGGACAGTTTACCAAAATAGCTGCAAAGTACATCAATATTTTGTGAAAAATGTTAATTGGTAAGAGTATTTTCCTATACATCATTTTTGTGATAGTAAAGTACAGGCTGAAGAATCCATCAGTGCAATGCTTTTCAGCATTGGGAGCTTCCCATTTGGCAGTAAAAAGATTTACTGTGAGTCTTGAATGGAGGGGGTTATTTTTTTTCCTGCATCCTAATCAATTCTGGGCCACACAGAATGAACAGTTTCTCACTAGAGCCTCGGTGGTGCAGTGGTTAGAGTGTAGTACTGCAGGCTACCTCTGCTGACAGCCATCTGCCTGCAATTTGGCAGATCAAATCTCACCAGGCTCAAGATTGACTCAGCCTTCCATCCTTCCGAGGTGGGTAAAATGAGGAGCCAAATTGTTGGAGGCAATATGCTGACTCTGTAAAACTGCTTAGAGAGGGCTGTAAAACACTGTGAAGTGCTATTGCTATTGCTACTTAATCTTACTGGAGATAAACCAGCAGTTCCTAATGTTGAACCAATTTTCCATTAGGACAAGAGCTCCACAACTATAAAGGCAATGACTATTAAAAAAATCCACAAAGAGATCTGTGTGCTCTGACATCAATGCTCAGTCCAGGACCAGAATATTTTTTTTAATCTACTTGGACACAAAACCAACATTATACAACATATTAAAACATAATACAGTTTGCTTGATCCTCCTGGTTTGTTTTAAATTTTGATTCACTGATGTTAACATAAGTAAGTTTGTATAGGCAGCATCTGGAAGGGCTTTAAAAGGCCCTCCTGAAGTAGGGTTGCTGGGGGCAAAAGAAAGATTTGTGCAGAGCTGAACAATATCCTATTAGCAAGCTGTATATAATGAGACACTTCTCAAAGAATAATCGGTACACACTAACAAGTGTTAAGTATTAAATCAGCTCTCCATTACAAATGAGAAATAAAATGGAAATTTTGAGGATGGAAATAATGGTTGGGCTGAATAAGAAAGATGTAGATAAGGACCTGAGAGAGGAGTATGGGACGCAAGTTAAAAAGAGAAGAAGTGAAACTTCCAAAAGAATGAGAGATGATGGATAGGAAGGATTTTTCTTTTTTTAAAAATAAGATTGGCTGTATTAAAAATTAGGATAAAAAAATTAGAAATAGGGGGAATATTGCTATACATATTTTACTTAACACATTTAAAGTGAATATTAGGGGTTAAAAATAATGCAAGTACTATTAGAAGGGTGTAGCAAATATTGAACAATTGAAAAATGAAGGACTATGTGCTGATACAGTTATGTACAACAACAATAGACCATGTAAGTCTGATTAATGTAGTAATTCTCAAGATTGACCACACCAAAAATTAGAACAGAACAAAAATAGAAATAGGGGGAATATTGTTATACATATTTTTACTTAACACGTTTAAAGTGAATATTGGAGGTTAAGATCAGAATTTGAAAAAAGTTGTTATCATGTATGCTCAAAAATAATGCTAGTACTATTAGAAGGATGTAGCAAATATTGAAAAATGAAGGATTATGTGCTGATAGTTATGTGTAATATTAGACCATGTAACCCTGATTAATGCAGTAATTCTCATTGTATCAATACTATTTTTATATCAAAATGAATGACACTCAGACACCTCACTGTCCATGAAATAATATTGATGTGTGTTTAAAAATTAAAAAAAAACTTTTTAAAAGAGAGAAATAAAATTGAAGCACATCTTTAAAGGGGCATAAAATCCTTAGGCCAGAGGATCTCCAACCTTGGTAGCTTTGAAGGCTTGTGGACTTCAACTCCCAGAATTCCCAAGCTTGGCACATCGGCCAACCTGGCTAGGGAATTCTGGGAATTGAAGTCCGCAAGTCTTAAAAGTTGCCGAGCTTGGAGACCGTATGTTTTAAAATGGAGAGTGCTAGCAGAACGGCCGGCTTTTATGCTTAACTTTTCACGGGACAATCCAGAAGCTTAAAACCCGCTGGACGTTCCTCTTCGGAACACGCGGTTACACTTCCCGAAAGGCAGATGCCTGGCAATTCAAGGGCAGGAAAAAAAGCCGAGCCGCATTAACTCCCCTTTTTAACTGGGGGTCTTGACAGTCACGACCAGGGCTTGAAACCAGAGGAGCCGCTTTAATAGCTGACCTTCCAGCTGAGCCTTAATCCTCCCTAGAGGATCGCGGGCTAACTTCGAACGTCCTTAGACCTAGTCCTAGACCCAAACGGCACTAACCTTTCCGCGGGGCCCAGCATGTTAGGATGAGAGCAGCGGGTCTAATGGCAACTTTTATCAGGCGGCGCCCAGTAACCAAGGGCGACACGGGAGCCGCCATCTTGACGTGCTTCCTTTCCTCCCGCCCTTCCCCCTCCCTTTTTTGAGGGTAACTTTATTGGCAGCAGATACAGCCGCTCCGCCAAAGCCTCTTTTCTCAGCTAGCTCGATTCCATTCACCTTCACCTTAAACCAGGGGCTCGTCCTTTGCACGGACTACGAGCTCCAGAATGCAACACGTGATTCCGCTCAAAGCGACTGCAGGCAGCCGGATGCAAAAGGCATGCTGGGAAGTGTTGTATTTCTGCTTGTATTCAACCTGGCTGAGTCGATACGAACAAGAGCGGCATTCTTTTAATTTAATAAGGCATGTGTATGATCACATATCCGTCTGAGTCCGTAATAGTGATTGAGGGCTTACACAATTCTTAACGCGTATAATTTGGCATGTATTGAATATTACGTGCCGATGTGCTACGATACTAATGAGTAATTCCAATATTTTATATGCGATTTACTCTGATAGGAAATATGGGGTCTTGTGGGGTTTCAAGCATCTAAACATCCCCTGCATGTTTCTTCAGAATCTTAAGTCTTGTCAGTAAGAGTTGTACACGGTATTTAATATTATGTATGCAGGGACCAACCTCTGACTGTCTTTGACTTACTGAAGTACTGTGGTAGGATAACCCAGCTAGTGTGCATAATTCTGAATGTCGTGCAAAACAAGCCCTATATGTGAAATGTATTGTACAGTGAGTCTATATTTTTAAGGCTCTTGAGACATCGATTTGTCAACTGGCCTCGGGATCCCATGATGGAGTGGAACAGTGAGGTTGTTACATGATGGTTAATTGGAATGCACTCTATAGCTTTTTTTCTTGCCATTTTAAAAATCTTTTTAATTTATTTTGGCTGTATTTTAATTGGGTTTTATATATTTGGATTGTTTTATATGGCACTCACAGTCACTATGTGAGATGGACAGCAGTCATCATCATCATCATTTAGCCATTGTCTATCCACTGCAAGGATAGCTTTCTTTTGCCAATTGAGTCAGCAATATTTGCTGACGTCATCGATCCATCTTGTTTTCTCTTTCATGGACACTTTTTATCAAGGGAGATCCATTCTATGATGGCCTTGGTCCACCTGCCATCAGTTCTTCTTCCTATGTGACCAGCCCATTTCCATTTCAATTTTTTACTCTCTTGATGATATCCTATATTTTTGTTTTTTCTGTAATCAGCAATATGTACTAAATATGGTACTTAACCATACTAATATAAAATGCATCTCTATTTGTGTTTATGTCTGTGTGTAATTGGTTATATTTTTATTCTGTTTTTATTATGTTAGTTGCCCTGAGTCATATATTTAACAGATAATCAGAGTTGGAAGGGACCTTGTAGTCCAACCCCCCCCCCCCCGCCCAAGTGGGAGACCCAGACCCTACACCATTTCTGACAAAAGGGAGTCCAATCTCTTCTTGAAAGTCTCAAGTGATGGCGCTCCCACAACTTCCGAGGGAAAGCTGTTCCATAGCTTGATTGTTCTCACTGTCAGAATGTTTCTCCTTAATTCCAGGTTAAATCTCTCCTTGTTCAGTTTCCATCCATTATTCCTTGTCTGGACTTTAGAAAATAGCTTGACCCCTTCCTCCTTGTGACAGCCCTTCAAATATTGGAAGACTGCTATCATGTCTCCCCTGGTCCTTCTCTTTACTAGACTAGCCAAGCCCAGTTCCTGTAACCGTTCGTTGTATGTTTTAACCTCCAGTCCCCTAATCATCCTGGTTACTCTCCTCGGTACTTTTTCTAGAGTCTCAACATCTTTTTTATAATATGGTGAACAAAACATGGATCTTTGGTTATTCGGGTTTTCTCCCGCGTAAGATTGGAAGTATCTAGGCAACATTTCGATGAAGTCTCATTCATCATCTTCAGGCTTGGTCTTCAGCTCTGTGCTTCTCTGCAAGCTCACATCACTCTGAGAAGCACAGAGCTGAAGACCAAGCCTAAAGATGATGAATGAGACTTCATCGAAACGTTGCCTAGATACTTCCAATCTTACGCGGGAGAAAACCCGAATAATAGGAAACCAGATAAATGTATGTTTTTATTTAATAAACAGTGCATAGCATTCATAACACACCTTTATAATATCTAATCGGTTAAGCTAAAATGATAATACAGAACAGTGAGGCTTTCACCTTCTCTATTTACATAAATAGAGAAAGACGTATAGCTGGTAGAACAAATTAAGTCAACTAAAATGAAAAAGTTTATATTGTGAGTAGTTTTCTTCTTGCTGTATATCACTTGCTTTACCATTCTTGTATACTATTTCAATATAATACATCTTTCTTTGATTTTTGAATCAGTGGTTGTCTATCCATTGGCAACATTTAGCAGTTTGGAATCTCCTTTTGTGTTCAGACATCTTTGGAACACTTTTCCTGTTTATTCATGGCTGTTTCCATTTTCAGTATCTTTACAGATGTTGTTGCAATACTGCTTCCTGAGTCTACTGATGTGATGGAATATAGTAAGGAGGTGGGTTCCTAGGAGGGAGGTGGTGCATTCCAGAGGAATAAACAGCAACTCAGTCTAGATGTTATGTGTGAAAGAAAGAAGATGAAGCCACAGACCCTCTCTAATAGGTCACACAGTATATGGTACGTGCAGACAGTAAAGTGCTCAGTTTGGCAAGTTTTTGTCTACAGGTATGAAAACAACAAAATAACCCACCTTGGGTCATTTTTTGGTTTGGGGCCTGACATCAAACAACTCTCTGAAACTCTTCCTTAAGGTCCTTCCTGAGATATTTATCTTCCTTTCCTTTACTTCTTTTCCTTGTTCTTCTCATCCTCTACCTTCTAGTTTCCTGTCGTCCCCCCCTTCCAGTTCCTTTGTTCCTTCCTTATCTTTGGACAAGTCTCTTTTCACATTTCTCTTTAGCTACTTCCTTAACTTCATTCCGTAATTCAGGATTTCAATCTGATTTGTGATGTTTTTCCTGAAAATGGAAGGTACAGGCTCAATGTTGCATTGTAGAAAGTGGTTGGCTTTCTTACTTTTTTAGCTTAATAGGAACTTACACATGAAGTTTGTGATCTGTCCTACAGTCAGCAGCTGCCCCTGTCTTTGATGCTTTAACTAAGCTCCACCTAATTTTAGCAATAATGTCATCAATTTGATTTCTATGTACTCGTCTGGTGATGTTATTTTTTGCTATTTGAACATCTTAAAGCATTCGAGTGGAAGAAGTTAATAAATTAGCCTCCTGCTTCAGTTTTGTTTGCTAAGCCATATAATACAACTACATATTGATCCTTATTATTTCTAACTTTGGCATTGCATATTCTGTCAATACTGTATATTATATAGCATTTCCATTCATTTTGTTATTTAATAATGACCATACAATATAAACTTTTTAATTAGTGAATAGTATCTGAATTCTGTAAGCATGATTTTAAAATTAAGATCTTTACTATCTCATTGATTTCAGTAAAAATTAAATGCACTTAAATTTCCAATAAAACAGAAATCTTAAGCCTGGTTAATTTTGTGAATTCTGTTTCTTATTCTTTTTCTCACACCACTTATCGAGAAATGGGAAAAGTATATAACTAAAGCACATTAATAATCTAAATAAAATTTAGAACAACAGAATTCAACAGATTATGTTACAAAACATAAAATGTATGTTATTTATTGTATAAATGTACACACAGGTACTTCAAATGAGACTTGCTTAAAGATTGCAGTGTTACTAATTGTATCACATAACATTTTTATGAGATATAAAATAAGTTTCTTCTCTGTGTCCTTTAAAGCTTTAATGAGTTAATTTACTGAGATGTTAAATTCGTCAACACCTGGACCCATTTAACAATGAACTCCAGTGTGCAAATCACTATGAATTTCACAGACATTTCAAAAAGACTTTGTATATTTGCTAAAAGCAATATTTTTAGATACTTGAGCAGAGAATGAACAACTTTGGCAAAAAGTGATTTAAATAACAAATAACTTCTCTCTATAAACAGCTTAACTCCTTGAGAACAATGAATAAACAAGGAGACAAGAGTCTTTTTTTCCTCTCTTTGCATTAACTCTCATCACGATATGAATGGGTGAAATGTCAGGAATAATTGGAGAAAATCACAGCATAATCTTCGGCAAAAACATCTGATTTATTTAAATTGTCACTACTCGTTCTTAATAAATCCTTTCTTTAACCTTTTGATCTGCAATCCAGCAGGCTAAAAATTGAATGTTTGTGTGTGATGCACATCTCCTGCTTTTCACACAATTGCATACTCTTGCATGCTGAATAAAGTCCGTATCATGAACTCCTTTGCTCAGGTGCTGACATGACCCTTCTGACATCGCTCCAATCACAGTGCTAGGGAATTCATATGAGACATGATACAGGCTAAATATAGAAATGAAAGCAAAGAACAGATTGAGAATAGGTATGTCATCAACGTTTACTTTATCTTCTCTACATCTTTTCACTGCAAGCACCATTTTTTAATTGTGTATCTGAGAATGATACACGTATATAATCCAGCTATATCAAGCTTTTCTACACCAAAGGAAATATTGTCAAGAACACACAATTGAATTTCAAGTGGGAGGGGTCACATTCTTTTTCAATGGCCGGATGACTATGTTCTTCTCGTGTCCAGTAAACCCCAGGGAGACATATGTATAGATAGTTATTTATATTCTATTATATACTCTTATTTCAGTTCTCCACATGGAAAGTAAAATCCTATATAAATTTGTCAAATTTCATTTTTATTTCTAATCATTCTATAGCTTATTTGATGGTGTCAGAGAAGTAGCATGTTACATTAGGGAGAGTTGACTAATGTTCTTATAAAATGGTATTGTAGATTGTAGTTCATTTGATATTTCTATATCCATTGTTGTGAACATGGAGGGCAAATAGTAAACACTCGTCAAAAGGATACAAAATTGGCTGAGACACTAATAATTATGTGGCCTTTAGAAGACAGATGTTAAATACAAGATATATTATTTTGTCCAGTCTCATAAGCCCATCAGCTTCCATTATCTTCTGTAGACCCTGCAAATGTGGGTATTTATGGTGATGCTTAAAGATGTGTGAACCCTTTTGAATTTTTAATATTTCTACATAAGTGTGATCTAAGATATCTTCTCCACACAAATCTTAAAACTAGATAAAGAGAACCCAATTAAACAAATGAGTTGAAAGCATCATACTTGTTAATTTATTTATTGAGAAAAATACAGGCTCTTTTTGATTGTAACATGGAAATTGTGGAATCCCCACCACAAGGAAATTAGTCTCGTCTTCTGCTTTTTTTAGATATTAAAGTGATTAAGAAGATATTAAAGAGGCTGGTTTTATATCATAAATTAATTATGTGGTTTCTGTATGTTTTTCACTGATGGTGACTTTAACTTCATAAGCAAAAGTATTTTTATAGAAGCTTTCTTTTAAATTAAACTCAAATGAAATATACTGTATACTAACTGCATTGTCTATTAAATGGCAAAATTCCAGCTATATTTTGTTATTTCCTCTACTTTCAATATATGTGTATATGAATGTAGATACACACCTATTACGATTTTTTTGTGTTTTGTTTGGCAGTAAACTCAAGTGTATTTGAACCAGATTTCAATACTACAAAACTCATGAAAGTGCCTTTTTAAAAAAATGTAAGTATTGAAAAACATCCTTATTGTGACTAAGAGTCATACATAATAAAATTCAATATGCCAAATCAAAAATCACCAAAAGTATCAGAGGGAATTTTAAAGAAAATTTAATTACACTTAAAACAATTGAATAACATGTGAATAAAAGCAGTCATAATGACGGGAATTTATATGTGGGGCTATTAATTCTGAATGTGTGCCAGCATAATAATGAGCAATATAATACAACATATTTTATGATTTCAAGAGCCCTTTTGCCACAACCAAACCTTAGCCCAAATGGAATGGCCTTGTATTTCCCTAAGGCACAGTAATGAGCCAACTTTTGAAGTACTTTAAGTCAGAGTTAAAAAGGTAAAAATATATCTTCAACATAAAGTAGAATTTAAATATGCAAATTTGAAATAGGTAAGCAGGAACAGTCACTAATTACAACTAGAACATTGATACAATAATTAATCACAGGCCAAAGTTATATTTCAGCTGAAGTCGATGAACAGGGATTTCATTGGCATTGTATCCTTGGAATCTATATCTGTTATGATAGACTAATCATAATGTTTATAGATAAGCAGTAGCTGTCTTCTCTCTATAGAGGAGTTTGCATCATAGATTAGACCTACAAATTAGATCAAAAGGTACGTAAGCAAAGTCCATGGTTTAAAAGTGTACTTTTCTGACAGATGTTGTTAAATTAGAGCATGATCAAAGAGGGCATGGTCACTTCTAAATCCAATTTACTCCACAATATATTTTCTGAATTAATCCAATCCAGAAGCTTAACAGATAAATGCTTGGTATTGTTAATTATGCCATGGAGGCTGATAGGCTGGTAGTTAGATAAAAGTTTCTGATTCCCTTTTTTTAAAAATATGGGAACTATTAAGACAGGTCCTATTTAGGAGTCAGCACTTTCCAGTGAATGAGCCAGGTTTCTTGAATGATAGCTTTTTCTTGTATTGAGTTAAGTTCTTAAAGTTTCCTCATGGTGATTATATCTTTATTTATGCGTAAAGAAGGATAATCTCTATGACTAGTAAAGCAAATAGTTAACTCTTTTTGGCCTTCCAGCACTCTTGATCAAATGGTTGATGAATACAACTGCTTCTTTTTATAAATTTACTTTTATGTATTATAGTAAGAGCTGATGATAGAAGCTGAATCTGTCAGTTGCAAGCAATAAAATACTAGCTTTATTCTCCCATTCTAAAATGGTGGTTTTAAGCTATATCACTTTTTCCACAGTAAATATCATACATGCTTTCTCTTTTTGCTGGGCCAGGCCCAACTCTGATTCATTTCTAGGAATCATATTAGGCTCAAAGTGAATATTTCAAAAGTTGCAATTTTATGATGTTGTGAAAGTGCTTGTTCTCCAAATTGTATATTGAAAACATTGATTCAGCCTTTTTTTCCCTGAATTCTGATGAAAGCCTTAACTACATTTCCTTCCTCAAAATCTGAAGAGTGCTGCATGAGCATGATGAACTTAGCGTTTTTTGAAGAGAGGTGTCATACATGAATTGCATTCTGTGGAAGTTAATTGTCTTGATGGCAGCTACTCAAAATCATTTTAACAGCAATCATATGTCACACTTCTGTTGCTTTCCGTAATTTTTTTTAAAGCAGATGGAAAAGAGCAGAGTAGGAATCAATTGGCTAAATTCATATATCAGTCTAAAGCACTAACTTAGAATAGTACATGAAATCAGGCACTGTTTGGCAGTGAGGAAATACTGCACCATTCATAAACTGGGCTGTGTAAATTATCCAGATGAATGTCTGTATCAAAAGTGACTTCACTGGCTTCCAAGTAAGTATACAATTCTGAACTGCTTCATGCAATTATAGAGGTGATGAACGTATCTGTCTTTTTCCCAGAGTCAGGTATATGTCATTACTATATACTTACTGTATACTGCTGTTTACAGATAGCATATTTCAAATACACAAGTACTGTATATCATTTGATGATCATATATTACTTTTCCAAATAAGTAGCAGAATTAGATTACCATTTACACTTTCCCCATTAACCTCTTTTTAAAAATAATCTTAACAGAAACGGTAGGAATTGAAGAGGGTACACAAAAGATAGGTTCTTAACTGTGGTTGCTAAACTGGGGTCTAGCATAGCTCTGGCCTCCCTACAGTATAATTGGGGGGGCTGATTTTTTTGGGGGGGGGCTGGGGCTGTGAATCACAAACTGGAGAATGTAGCCTTGTGCCTAGCAGAATTAGACACCCCGAAAGTTGTCGTTTTCCCTTCTGCATAAGACGAATCTCTGCTGCATTCAATCAACAATCAACTAAGTGAACAATCAACCAATGGAACAGCTTGCCCTTGGAAGTTGTGGGAGCGCCATCATTTGAGACTTTCAAGAAGAAATTGAACTGCCATTTGTCAGAAATGGTGTAGGGTCTCCTGCTTGGGCAGGGGGTTGGGTAGGACTAGATGACCTACAAGGTCCCTTCCAACTCTGATTATCTGCTATTCTCTGGCCCACTTACTGAGAGTGGTGGGCTGACAACCCGACGGACCTTTCCACTTTCTATCCCACGTTAATGACAAATCCATACATTTACGACTACAACCCAGACTTTTACGTTGCTCTGATTCAAAGCATCCCAGGGACATATCGAGGAGAGCAGCCCAGCTCCCTCCTCCCTGAGGCACATTTCCAAGTTTAGATGAGCATCCTTCGGCTTCCGAGTAGTCCTTCCTCCCCCTCCCCCTCCCCCGCTCAGAGATTGCTAAAAGCAAGCCTTTAGGTTTCTCTTGTACTCTTGACCTTCCCTGGCCAGGACTAGAGAGCACTTCGGGAATTAGAGTTTGCGAGGGGCTCTCTGGGCCTCGTCATTGCCCCTCCCCGCCCAGCCCGGACAAAGGGGAAACTACAAGACCCAAGATGCTTTGCGTAAGCGCTGGGCTGCTTCCTCCTCCTCCTCAAACACCACCACCACCTACCCGTGCGCGGGCGGCGGCTGGGCCAGAGCGTGTCGCGGGGGCGTCGCGGCGGCAGGTCGCCCGTAAATAAGGGGGTGGGCGGTTTGCGTTCCGGCGGGCGAGCGATCTCCTCTCCCTTCCCTCGGCCCTGGACCCCGCCCTGGTCCCTCTCTTTTTGGCGGCGGCTCGTCTCGGCGAGGCTCCGCTGCGCCCAACTGGTCAGGCGCAAAAGCCGGAGAGCGAGAGAAATGGCTGAGACCGTTGCCGACACCAGGCGCCTCATAACCAAGCCGCAGAACCTCAACGACGCTTACGGGCCCCCGAGCAACTTCCTGGAGATCGACGTCAGCAACCCCCAGACGGTGGGGGTTGGGCGGGGGCGCTTTACCACCTACGAGATCAGAGTCAAGGTGAGAGACCTCAGCGAGGCGGCTGCCTTGGAGGGCTGGAGAGGAAGGAGACTGGGCTGGGTTTTAGGGAGGACGTTGTGTGTGTGGGGGGGGGTGGTGGCTTTTCGAGCTGGGGTATCGAATCGAGTTGGCAAAGGGATGTAGGGCCCGTTACTCTTCCCCTCCTTGTACTGGTCATTAGTACACTCCTTTCCTGGGGGAGGTTCCTGCTAAAAAGAGTTCGCCTTGCTCTCTAATTTTCTTCTCCTCCTGCCTCCCCACAAAAAGGCAGGTTAGGTCTCTATGGGCCCAGCACTTTTAGGCAAGGTTTGTAGATGAGATGCCCCACTTCTAGGTCCCCGATGGGTTGCTCTCCGTTATCACACCCTGGCTTGCTTAATTGAGGCTAAGAGAGATTCCTGGTCCCAAAAGATGAAATAGGTTGCCCATTGAGCACACCGTTTACTGTGCTCAAAGTAAAGCAGTCTTGAATCCTGCTTGATGAGTAGCTTTGAACTCCGTGCCTACTCTACCGTGCAAAATGAATTAGATAAAAGCCACATGGAGCAGGATTCTTCAAGTAAAGTCAAGATCCCAGTTATTGGTGAACTTTTCAAATGCTTGGAAATTAAAAAACAACAACTGCATAGTTCCATACCTCCTCTGCCCAAAATGTGGTTTGCTTTGGCTTTGCATTAGTCTGTGCTGTAGCCATGTGCTGATCTGGCCTAAGAATTATGCAAAGTAGAACCTCAGCTGATTTCTCCCACTTCTGTATGGTTAGCACCCTTTCTGATACAGTACTTCTGTGTTTGAGTTACTGTCTGTAGGAGATTATGCTTCCAGGAATTTTGAATTTGTTCTTCAGGGGAAAAAAACAAACAAAACACAAAACGTATCACAATTTACATGTCTGCACTGTAACTTTTACTCCTATTTGTAACATTCTCAAATACATCCATCCTGTATTAAAGAATCCTGTGTATTTACTCAGAAAGAGGGTACAATTGTAAATGATTTCAAATACAATTTTCTAAAAGTGAAATTGCAAATATTAGTACATGTTACAATAATGCATCTTTGTACTAAAAAGGATAATACAGACAACATTAAAGAATATGTTACATTATAACTATGCTTATAAAACAGTAAACACATCCAATGCTTTATTAATGTATTGCCATTTGATGGCAATCTTTCAGTAATCTTTCTTTCACTTTACTGAATAAAACATTTTTCTCATTCAAAAAAGAAAATATAGAACTTTTCAGTATAAAAATCTTTCAAATTTTCCATTGGAAAAAGCAGAAAGTCCCTGGGTTTCTTTTTCCTGATTTTTCTTGGGTTCTCAAATTTTCAGGACCTTCAGTGCCATTGGAAAATTATCAGGAAAATTTCTTGTTCTAGATCCTTATATAAAAAAGAGTATAAATGTCCTGGTCATTTGACAAGATTTTTTTTTTTTTAGAAAAATGGCCAGTAAAATGTTCTCTGAATGCCTATAAGGAAATAGTGGTTTGACTGTTGTTTGACTATCTGACACTATAACTTGTCAGAATTGCCTCTGAATACAGAAACAGGTTTGTTTTTTCACTTTACCCTAGTGTGTCCATAGTTTCTTTTGTACCACAAAAAGAAGTCCAACTTGACTTTGTTAAGGATGTGTGTTGTCCTAATGACTATTTCCTTTGAATGGTATTTCTCTGCTTGGCTGCCTGCATGTTTGTAAGTTAAAGACTAATCAAGAGAATGTATTCTGTTGTGGATACCTCACATTCATCTTATCTCCATAATCATGAAGAGATAATTTCAAGGCTATTTGGTTTTTAAACAGTGTGTCTATTTACTCTTGCTATGGAGGATTTATGCCTTCAAAGAAATTAAATAACAGACAAGGACCTTCACCTGGATCATACAAACTGCTTAAATACGGTAGTAACTTGTTTTGATAACTTGTTCTGTCCTTCACCTCCTCAACACCAAAGCTTTTAGGTTATACATTTAAACAAATATTTCAACATGCCATAGGCAATCATGACGTGTTCTTTAAATTATCATAAAGTAAATGTACTTTTAGATGTTTATCTTTATTATAAGTTTGATATGAAGCAAATAATCCTGGCATTGATCCCTTATCTTTTCTATTCACGCATTTCTAGAAAAGTTGAAGATGGTAATATAAGCCAAATCTGTTGACTGGTATGCTTATTGTTTCCTGAAGTTAGAAAGAACTTGGAATATATCTTATCTCTGAATGTGAGTGAATAAAGAAGATTCATGTGTGTACTTAAGACATGCCTTTTGGTTAATTCTACATCAGTTGAGATAGAGTAATCTTTGACTCTGGACAGAGTGGCACTTACCTGGACTGAGCTGGTGTGCAATTTGGGGACCCTAGAGCAGGGATCTCCAACCTTGGCAACTTTAAGACTTGTCAAGGTTGAAGACCCCTGCCCAAGAGCAATGGAAACTGTGGGGGATTTTGCATAGGTTCATTTAGTGCTCCAATTGTACCCTTTCTTGGACCCAGGAGGCCTGACTCAGAGTCACTCATGCTTGGTTACCTTCTGTTTGAATTACTGCAATGAGCTCTACATCAGGCTGCCCTTGAAGACCACTTGGAAATATCAACTGGTCTAAAATGCAACAGTGTAGACCAGGGGTCTCCAACCTTGGCAACTTTAAGACCTGTGGACTTCAACTTCCAGAATGGTGTAGACAATAATGGAGTCCCTGGGTTTGCCCATGAAATAGTCTGAAATGTGAGCCGCAAGGGCTTCCAGTTCTTTTCCAGGTGAAATTCAAGATGCTAGTCACTGTTTTTAAAGCTGTTAACTGTTGATGTGTGGCGTGTCACCTTTGACACACGTCACAAATTCACCAACGCTACCCCAAGGACATCTACCTATGCTACCTGATCAGATAGGGTAAGCATCCCTAAATATTGCCATCTTATGGGAACTGTGTGTTGTAGCCCCTACTCTATGGAATAGCCTTCTCCCTGAAATTCGGCAGGTCTCTGTTTTCTTAGCTTTCTGAAAAGCACTGAAGACTTGGCTTTACTTCCAAGTGTTAGTATAAGATGAAGTGACTACACAACAGAAGTTTAACTTGGCACCAGGTTTTTGTTTTTAACATATTTAGTTTTTATGGTTTTAATACGCTGGTTTAACTTTTGATAGTTTAACCAGAGTTGGTTAAAAGGAGCAGCTAATACAGGTATTCCTCAATTTTTATTCCTCAAAAGTTATGTTTAGTTTAGTGCCTGTTCTCAAAGTTACAATGGCTGTAAAAAAAAGTGACTTATGATCATTTTTCAGGCTTACAACCATTGCAGCATTTCCATGGTCTCATGATCGAAATTCAAGCACTTGGCAACTGACATGTATTTATGATATTTGCACTATCCTGGGACATGTGAATGGTATTTGTAACCTTCCCAACTGGTTTCCACCAAGCAAAGTTAATGGGGGGGAGCCTGTTTCATTTAACAACCACATGATTCACTTAACAACTGAAGTGATTTGCTTGTGGGGAAAAAGCAAAAATGGAGTGCAACTCAATTGTCTTGCTTAGCAACAGAAATTTTGGCCTCAGTTGTCATAAGTCAAGGGACTACCTTTGAAGGGTTTAAATAAACTAAGATGGGGTGATTGGGAAAACTTGTGTCTTAACAACTTGAACGAATTGTGTTATGCTGAGTAGAAAATAATGAGGTGGACCAAAACTATTATTTTGTTCTTTGTTCAATGCAGCATTTTTATAACTACATGAGGAAATACCGAGATGGCAACTTGTGATGAAGTCGCCTTGCCACGCTTTCTTTTTAAATACTGCCACTGTGATATTTGGTTGTACTTGTTCTAGGACAGTGATGGCGAACCTTTTTGTTTTTGTGTGCTGAAAGCGCGGACGTGGTGGCATCCACAATTCAATGCGCCCCCGCACCCTGTGCATGCTTGCGCAATACCCCCCACTGCCCCCTTATCTGCACTGCGCATGCATGTGCCTTCCAGCTGATTTCCGGCGTCCCAGAGGCTTGAGGAAAGCCTCTGCAGCCTCCAGAAGCTGAAAAATGGGCCTTCTGGAAATACCGGAAGTGTCCACTTTCAGCCTCCAGAGGGCATCTGCAGCCTGGGGGAGGCCGTTTTTGCCCTCCGTGGGGGGCTTAACGGAAGCCAGCTTCAGAACTGGGGAGTATATACCTTATGGGGGCGTCTATCATAATTTGGGGGGTTCCTAAGCAGCCGGACTCATTAATTTGACGAGTACCTGTACTGCAGATGGACGGTGTGAATTACTGCATCGAAATATTAGATTCTGCAAAAACCAACATAACTTTTCTTTAGAGTAATGATATTTAAAAGTATGAGAGGTGATAAATGGTTGAAAAAATAACAACTATAGTGAGCCTTGAAGAATTCTTCAATTAAAGATGGGTTTATTTACAATTAAGGCTCAATGTTAATTTCTGAGGGAAATGGGTGGCTTAGAAATATGAAAGTGAGAGAGAGAAAGAGAAAGAGAGAGAGACCTCACTGAATTGGCTTGCTCGTTCAGTGACCATTTAAAGTTGTGATGGTGATAGAGATTTACAAGCAGTCTTTAAAGTTGTTGCCATAGCAGTGTCCCCTCAGTTATATGATTGTGCATTGGGTACACGTTTATGATGGTCGCATTGTCCCATGGTCACATGATTGCTCACCAAGACCTGCACACAGTGAGCCTCCAATGAAGAAAATCGAGGGAAAGCTGGAAAGAAATTGCTAGTTGCAGTTCAACTTTAATGATTGTGGATGATTTGCTTAAGGACCACAGCATATGTTGGTATGGTCATGTAATGTTTCACTTTATAACCATATTGCTTTGCGACAGTTGCCAGTCCCCAATTTTGGTTGGAAAGTGACAGGGGTGGGGTTCAAATTTCCTAACAGCTGGTTCTGTGGGCATGGCTTAATTTGTGGGCGTGGCTTGGTCATGTGACTGGGTGGCTGTGGCGTGCTGGGCGTGACGTGGTAGTCATGTGACTGGGTGGGCATGACCAACTCAATGTCACTCACATCAAGGGGTGCCTCACCTGGCCCTTCCCCTCCCAGCCATCCCTTGTCACACCCAGCCTCAACTGTAAAAATGTTGTTCACCTTTTTTTGACTGTTATCTACATACTATAGAGGTACATTCATGGACCACTGAAAGGAGGAAATGGCTCACATGCTTTGCCCAAGAGTGTGATAGGCAACAGGCTTTTAAGGGGCTGCCAGAAAGAGGGGGGGCAATGTATCTTCCAAAGCACCAGAAGGCAAACAAGAAGCAATGGATGGAAACTGAACAAAGACAGAAGCAAACTAAGACTAAGGAGAAACCTCCTGACAGTGAGAACAATTAACCAGTGGAACTGATTGCCACCAGAAGTTCTGGGTGCTCCAACACTGGAAGTTTTTAAGAAAAGACTGTGGGCAGCCATTTCTCTGAAATGGTATAGGGTTCCCCCCAAGGTCCCTTCTAAGTGTTATTCTGACACCTTTCCCAGGACATCTAAATCCTCCATTTTCCGGCCTGAGCAGAGGATTGGACTACCTCCATAGTCCCTTTCAGCTCTTTTAAACACACACATGTATTTATGCTCTGGACTATAGACATGTAAACCCTGAAAAATATCTGGGCAAAAGAAAGGCAGTAAAATCACCTTAGGTGTAGGAACAGTGTAAAATATTAATATATGATACATAATAGAAAAATTAAAAATAATAGCACAGAGTTTTCTCTCTTCCCCCTTCCTATTTCTTTTTTTCTTTCTTTCTTCCTATTTCTCTTTCTCTCCCTTTCTTTCCTGCTCTTTCTTTCTTTTCTTGTCTCACACGCACACATCACAGTGTCTCTCCCTTCCTTTCTATTTCTTTTTATTTCTTCCTCTTTGTTTTCTCTTTCATTCCCTTCCTTTCTTCCTTTCCCTTTCTTCTCTTTCTTTCTCTTTCTTTCTTTCTTTCTTTCTTTCTTTCTTTCTTTCTTTCTTTCTTTCCCTTCCTCTTTCTTTTCTTGCTCTTTCTTTCCTTTTTTTCTTCTCTCTCTCTCTCTCTCTCTCTCACACACACACACACACACACACACACCAGGTCTGGGATGAACTAAATGATCTGGCAAGCTCCAGTCAGCAGCGGGCAGTGGAAAAAGGCAGAAAGTGGGGTGGTGGTGGCAGGAAGCAACCCCTAGTACTCCCAAATTACCTCTGTGGGCAGTGTGTGGTGGCGGGGCTATGGAGCACCCCTCCCAAAGCACCACCGGGAGGGCAGGGACCTGGTTGCCTCCCGTAAGCAGTGCTGTTGCCACAGCACCTCTGCCAGCTCTGCTCGCTTCCTTTTGTTTTGCTCCCGGGAGAAGCGGGCAGAGGCGGCAGAGGCGCTGCGGTGACGACATTGCTTACAGGAGGCAGACGTGTCCCTGCCCTACCAGTCGGAGCACCGCTGACACAACTTGCTGCGCCGCAGCCGCTATGTGGTAGGGAGAGCTGGAAGAGTGCCACATGGGGGGCAGATAGGTGGGCTCCAGCCAGTGCCACCTGCGGGATGGGGCCACACCAGTGGGGAAGCCAACCGAGCCCGGGGATGATGGGGAGGAAGGTAGTTAGGCCCCAGCCAGCTCCTCCGCCAGGATGAGGCCACGCCAGTGGGGAAGCCAGCCAGCCGAACCTGGGAATGGTGGGGGCCCCCCCGGCAAGGTCCAGGGACAGTGGGGAGGGGCTAGTGCGACTCGCAGGCTTACCTGTGAGCAGGCAGATCAGGGCTGCTCAGTTGGGGTTAGGATTAGCCTAACCCAACTGGAAGGAACAGTGGAAGGGGTCGTGGTGGTGGTGGCGAAAGGTGACCAGGGCTTGCAAAGCCTCACTCACCCAGGGAGATTATCAGATCAGGCAGGGTCACAGCAGAAGGCAGGCAGCAATGGCTGGCCTGGTGGGCGGAAAAAAGCAGGTTGCAGGCATGCCATGCATGCGGATGATGTTGCGCATGTGCGATAAGGACTAACTGGGCAGGAAGCAGGTGGAGACAGGGGCGGTGCCAGCCAGAGGCCCGATTTACCAGTTCTCCGAACTACAGAGAATCATAACAACCGGTTCTACTGAACTGGTCCAAACCGTTAGAATCCCACCCCTGGTAAGTGAGAACTATCTGTAAATTATTTCCAGCTATACAATGTCTTTTTAAATAGGAATATTTAATATGGCTTTTTCAATCTTTGTGTCATATCTAAAAATGACATACGATTTGATATTTCTTTTGTGATATTTTCAATGTTTTGTTGATCACTGTGTAGCAAAGGCAAAGATAGAATACAAATGGATAAAATCTTAGCAAGTGAACATGGGATCATGTTACAGTATTTTGCAGTTGCAAGACTGTAAAGACCAAAAAATAGTAAGTGGAAGTTCATTTTATGTAATTCAAGGGTTTTTAACATCTATCTCAATGAATGGTGTGTAAAAGTCACAGCTACCCTGCTGTTAGAGCCACTGAGTATCAGGAATTATATATCCTAATGAGAATGTAGAAATAATGCTTGATTATCGGATAATTTGGTTCTAGAGTATGAGGATCATGCTGTGTTAATTTCAGCTAGACAATTGTTTGTTTCTTCCCAGCTTGGTTATATACTGTATATTTACATGTTGCAATTTGGATGATGTCTCATTTTAAATATATCCTGCATTCCTATTTTTGTTGGGTTCACACACCATTCCAAGTCCTAATATTAAGGGTTAAGGATTAAGATCAGCCATTGTGATTTGCAAGGCAGGTTATTAAGCTACCCTGCTGTTTATATTGCTATCTATACTGCTGAGCTTCAGGATGAATGACTACTGAATTTGTTCTTCCTTGTTCTTGAGTGTTTTTTTTCTGTCTTTGATGTCGTCTATGACTGCACCTTATGGGTTGCAAGTATCTCCGAATCCCAAGGCTAAAATTAATTTGTAGACTACACTTGATTTATGAGAGCTTAGGAAGCTTTGTGAAAATAACTGGTATCAAGTACATGAATCTGCAGATAGTTTGAGTCCCTGTCTTTCACAAAAGACAAGGACAGATATCTTTGCTTCATTTAACTAAAAGTTATCATTGAAACTTCTAATGGAACCTACCTTTCTTAGCAAGGCTCAAATTAGAGACTCAAAAGCTATTAAGTGTTATATTTACCACTTCACGTATATAACTTTAATATAAAGGAAATGGATTACTCTTTCATGCTCAAATGTTTAAAAAAAGTAGTTGAGTCTTAATATGCCATCCAAAATATCTTCATTGATAAGTTGTTTTAGTACTCTATCTGAACACATATGTTCCTCTTACCCTTTTGGCTTCTTGTTTTAAGGAGTCTTAGGGAGATAAAGAAATTAGCCATGTACTGCACTTGTACTTTAGAATTTTTAACTGAAATAGAAAAGAGCTGAAACAAAGTAAATACCCGGTAATGACTAAAATAATACTTCATGCATTGCTTTGGGTTTCTGTTGTGATAAAATAGCTATGGCTTGCTTTCTAATGGAATTCTCCTTTAACAAGGTCATCATTTTTTTTAAAAAAAAAATCCCTTGCTTCTATTAAGCCAGTTCCTGTTCTTTGAAAACCTTGGGGTAACTAATGGAAAACTGGTGATATTTGCTAGTTAACGGTCTGTCGGGTTTCCAAGTGATGAAATCCATTTTAAAAGAAAAGAACAAAGTCCCTCTTCCAAGACAATTTTTTTCATTTAAGAAAGCATCAAATTGGCAAAGTCCGTGGTAATTCTGGATCTGACACAACCTGGAATTACCCCACAATATTAGAAGTTAGAAACAACCTCACAAAGTCACATTCTCCAATAGAAGTAATTCAGTGTTGCTTGATGTCAAAAATCTGCACCTCAAGGGGCCTGAGCACGGTCAGTTCATTTTCCCACAGGAAGAAGAATCAACTAGCCCAGTGGTGGCTAATCTTTTTCGGCTCCCGTGCCCATAATTGCATGTGTGCGCTCGTTTGCCAGCACCCAGAAGGCAATGCGTGCTACCTTCCCATACCCTGCACATGCACGCATGATCCCCCCGCACGTCTGCACATGGGCATGTGATAACTCCCACCACACGCCATACATCTGCACATACATGCATGATCCCCCCGCCATGGGCCATCCCTTTGCGCATCTGCGTGTGACCCCCTGCCGCATGCCATGCATCTGTGCATGTGTGCACAACATCCATCTACACATGAGTGCACAATTCCCCCACGCATCGTGCATCTCTGTGCATGCATGCTTGTATCCCGTCCACCCCCGCCCTCCTGCACATGCCCTTAAGATATCCGACAGTCAGCTGTAGGGTGGCGATGGTGCGCATGCATGTGGAGTGGGGATCTTCCAGGCAAACTCTCGTGTGCTGGCAGAAGTGTCTCGGCATGCCACTTCCAGCACGCATACCATAGGTTTGCCAAACACGGACCTAGCCTAAACAACTCTCTATATCTCCACTCCTCCCCCCTTAGGAATATGGCAAACCCAAAACCCTTCCCCCGTGACCGCTAAAAAGAAAATAAGAAAAAGAATATATACTATATACTAAATCTAACCAAAATGGCTACACATATGTCAATTTCGGGCTTGACAGGCTACCCTCCCTTATTTGAAAAGAAACCCCTGCAATGACATAAAACATACAAAGATTGAAATTAGGTTAAACACAATCATACAATGCACATTTTAACCTCCTCTGCCACCCATAGAATTTGCCTTAGGCTTGTGTGGGTATTTCTCCAGGTGGGAATTTGCCTCTTTGCCGGCCTCTGCCTTCATGTCCGATCACAAACTCTTCCAGCTGGTCAACAGTAAACAACAGTAAACAGTTAAAATTATATAATTATTAATACAAAGATTGTATATGTGCAAACAAAAACATATACATATCTTATATACCGTATATACTCGAGTATAAGTCGACCCGAATATAAGTCGAGGCACCCAATTTTACCACAAAAAACTGGGAAAACTTATTGACTCGAGTATAAGTCGAGGGTGGGAAATGCAGCAGCTACTAGTAAATTTCAAAAATAAAAATAGATACCAATAAAATTACATTTATTGAGGCATCAGTAGGTTAAATGTTTTTGAATATTTATTTCAAAGAAAAACAGTAAACTAGCTCTGTAAGTGGAAAAGAGAGCCAACAAAACCAATATGGCATCAACAATAACTTTAAAAGTACAAAAACCTTAGCTCAATCAGCAACCAAGCTAAAACACAAGAGTTAAAATCCTTCAAAACTGGATTTCTCCTCCTCATCTGTATGTTATATTTATGGACAAAAGTGGATATTCATTCAGGCTAGAGTGCTTTAAAATGTAAGTGAGGTTAGTTTCACACACACATGCACACCGTTTCGCATTCCATCAACTAATTTTTTAGTGCATGACAGATGAAGTGCCTGACAGATGAAAGTCCTCTTAGGAAACTTTAGATCTTAACTGGCATTACATTTAAAATCAAACATGTTCACATTCTTAACATTTTTCCATGGCAAAGTGTTTCTCAAATAATCCATAATAATGCCGTGGGAGGGAATTATTGTCTAATTAAAACTTTCACTAGGACAGTTGAGAATAAGTTTGATGTTCACAATTTCCTCTTTGAAAGAGACCAGTAAATAGGGACCAAGAAGATGAAGAAAAAGAAGTGTGTTTTTTCACATTTTTCACACTGCAGTGAACAAAAATGGCATCATAGGAACAGGCTTATTCTCAGTCCAAAGGTTTGTTTCTGATTTCTTCCCTGATTTAAGGGAAATTTGGGAAACGATCTCACTATCATGAAAGGTTTAATTGATTCACTAACCCAAAAGATGATGATGATGACAGTGGGAGGCAGGAGTCATTCTCTCCCTTGCAAGAAAAAAGCATGTGTATGGGCTGCATGTACATCCTGTTTTGGAGAGCCACCATCTCTTTCACAGCTCTCCCTCATGCCTCCATTGCATGTGCACACATGCCATGGCTCAATAGTAGGTCAACATACAGATGTCACACTAGGTTCCCTCCTCAAAAGGAACATCCAACCTTTCTTGAGAAGTACAAACTTCATCTGTTCAGGATTGTGGTGACAAAGGTGAAGGAGGATGGGGCTGAGAGAAAGGAAGGGAAGAAAAGATCATTGACAGGGAGAAAGACAGGGAGAAACACCTGGAAGTGTGAGCCCTCGAGTTTCCTTAGGGAAGACCAGACAACAAGGGGAGAGGAGAGGAGGAGGAAGAGGAGGAGAGTTAAAAAAAAAAGAGTGGGAAGCCAACTCACGCGTGCCATCAAAGCCAGGGGGAAGTGGGGCTTTCTCCGCCTGCTGCTGTCAGAGGAGTGCGGGGGGGGGAGTGTGGGGAAAGGGGGTTTGTGCCGAGGCTCCGCAAGCGATTACCAGATTTGCAGCTCCGTTTGTTGGTGAAGCTGGAAGCGCGCAACGCAGCAGCTCGCAGGGGCCCCGGGCGCCCGTTAATGGGGAAGGAGAGGCCGCTTGGGGTCGCCAGGCTCAGGCAGCCTCCCCCCCCAGCAGCGAAGAGCTGCTCCGGGGGCTCCCGCCACGGCGCAGCCAGGCACTTTGTCTCGCTGCCCCCGAAGCAGCTCTTCGCTGCTAGGCTAGGGGGTGGGGGAGGCTGGCTGAGCCTGGCAGTTTCTTTGCGAAGCTGGAAGCGCGCAACACAGGAGCTCGCGGGGACCCCGGGCGCCCGTTAATGGGGAAGAAGAGGCCGCTTGGGGTCGCCAGGCTCAGGCAGCCTCCCCCCCCAGCAGCGAAGAGCTGCTCCGGGGGCTCCCGCCACGGCGCAGCCAGGCACTTTGTCTCACTGCCCCCGGAGCAGCTCTTCGCTGCTGGGGGGGGGCGGAGGAGGCTGGCTGAGCCTGGCAGCTTGTTTCCTGGGGAGTGCGGCGTTTGCGGTTCTCCTGTTCAGTCCCCAACGGTGAAAAGACTTTCGGAGCTGCGGGCTCTCCTTCCCCATTAACGGGCGCGCTTCCAGCTTCGCCAAGAAACCGCCAGGCTCAGGCAGCCTCCTCCACCCCCTCCCCTAGCAGCGAAGAGCTGCTCCGGGGGCAGCGAGACAAAGTGCCTGGCTGCGCCGTGGCGGGAGCCGCCGAGAGGAAGAGGGCCACCCTTTCCTGGGGAGTGCGGCGTTTGCGGTTCTCCTGTTCAGTCCTCAACGGTGAAAAGACTTTCGGAGGTGCGGGCTCTCCTTCCCCATTAACGGGCGTGCTTCCAGCTTCGCCAACAAACCGCAGGCTCAGGCAGCCTCCTCCGCCCCCTCCCCTAGCAGCGAAAAGCTGCTCCGGGGGCAGCAAGACAAAGTGCCTGGCTGCGCCGTGGCGGGAGCCCCTGGAGCAGCTCTTCGCTGCTAGGGGAGGGGGCGGAGGAGGCTGCCTGAGCCTGGCAGTTTGTTGGCGAAGCTGGAAGCGCGCAACGCAGGAGCTCGCGGGGGCCCCAGGCGCCCGTTAATGGGGAAGGAGAGGCCGCTTGGGGTCGCCTGTGAGGCCCTCAGCGGGTAGACAGCCGCAGCGGCGATGATGCCCTGGAGGCGCGATCGGTTGCAGCCACGCCAGCACAGGCTAGGCATGGTGCCTTAGCGGCTGACTCGAGTATAAGTCGAGGGCGGTTTTTTCAGCACAAAAAATGGGCTGAAAAACTCGACTTATACTCGAGTATATACGGTAATAATCAGGCATATGTTGTTTTTTAAATAATTTATATATTTTTGTGTTTGTTCCTTTTGTTTTTTTCCTTTTTCTGTTATTAATTTAAAACAACAATAAATAAATAAATAAATCTTTCATTTGTATTCTACCATCCCAAAATTCAAAGTGGCAGAATGTTTTAGATTTAGAGCATTTCAGATCCCAACAATCTGCTGTAATTGACTGTATATTCCATAGATAGACCAATATTTTGAAGGCTCTCTACAAAATATTTCCAAGCCATGCATGCAACTTTTCTAGTTTGTAGAAGTACATATATTCATAAATGCAACTGATTACAGTCTATCTCTCTCACTGGTAAAAAAGATCAGATTGCACTGCAAATCTATATTTGACTGAATGTCATCTTGCTCTGTTTCTGTATTTCCAGCTCTAACTACTTGAGCATATAAAATCACAGACAAATAATGAATGCTACTATAAGAATGATTTGAATTACTATTTAATTCCAACAAACTGAGGTTAGCTGTTATTAATAATAAATTAGCAAATAACAGTTAATCATGTTAAAGCTCATGGGCAAACATTAAATGTAGGAATGTTTTACAAGTTGACACTAAGACTGTGTGTGGCCAAGTTTCCTGTCAAATTGAGCTTCATCAACCTCCTGCATTTTTGTATTGTCCAGCTATCAAGAAACACATCATGGTTAGCAATCTAGGGAAGAAGAAGTCCTATAATTCTGAGGTGATTTTAGCTATTTGAATGTGAGATCTGTTCTTAAAAGGGAATGCATTCATAGCTGAAATATTTGTTTGTTTGTATCCTGCCTTTATTATTTTTACAAATAACTCAAACTTGTCTTACACACCCTCCTCCTGTTTTCCCCTCAGCAACAACCCTGTGAGGTGGGTTGGATTGAGAGAGAGTGACCTTAGGCCAGTCACACTCTCAACTCACCTCACATAGTCAGGTCAGTCAGCTGGCTTTCATGCTAAAATGGGTCTTGAACTCACAGTCTCCTGCATCTAGCCTGGTGCCCTAGACCAAGTAGGCCCAATCTGTGTTCATTCATCTACTGTCATCAGTAATATTAAAAGACTAGTCTGCAATTGAGAAGTTGGAAAATTAAGTTCTTCTCCTCATCCCAGTTGTTAATCTCCAAATTGAGCTCTAAAGTTTGAAGCACAAATAATTGCTGCTAGGTGATTTTCCCTGAACTAAGGCTGTTTCATATTCTGTTTATGTGATTATTCAGATTCACATTTGCTGAGAATATGTAACATAGACCAGCTGCTCATTTCTCCTACAAAAAAAAAAAAAAAAAAGGAGGGGGAGGGAATGGTGGCTTTTATTAACTGGTTTGATTACTTCATACTCTCCTGCTCGGAATTAGTCTCATTTGGAACCTACTTCAGTTGGTGTTGGAAAGGAGAAATACAATTAGTTAGTGAGAGGGTATTTCTGGTCAAGTATGGTTAGATCAGGAATGGGGAACGACTTCCGGTTTGAAGTCTCTTTGGCGACAGACAGAAATCCGCAATTTTGCGTGGTTTCTGTCTGGGCTCGCCGCTGGAGCGCCCTGAGCCGGCTGGTTTCAGGGCTAAGCCATCCCATAGAGGTGGTGAAGAGGGGGGAGACTGCCAGCAGGGTTGAGGAGAGCCGCATCTCTCCTCCTCAGCTGGCCATTACTCCCTTTCCCGAAGGCAGTTGCAGCGGTGGTCAGAAATGGCCACCACACAGGAGAACTCGACCGGAAAAGAATGTGCAAGAGGAAAATAAGAAGTGAAAGTTTTGGCTGACCGGGTTAAATTGTAAAAGCAACAACTAAGGTACCCTGGAATTTAAACTTACAAAAAATAACATCGCTCCCAAAGAAGAGTCGGAAGCAGCGAAGGAAAGTGAAAAGGGAAAGGTTTGGCTTTTTTTCTTCTTCTTTCTCCTTCCCTATACTGACAACTAAGAGACTTAAATAAGAAATCGGAAAAATCCACTTTGACATCAATAGGCAATTTAGCTGAAAATAAAACAAAATGCCAAAGGAATAATAAAGATTTCTGGACATTAAAATTTTTCTTTTTCATAAGCAGGAAGTGAGAGAAAACGAATAAGGGCAGGATCTGGAAGAGGGAGGAGACTGCCTGGAGTTAAAAAGAATCTACAGTAAAACTTCAACAAGACTTTAACCCCAGGAAGAGAAAGTGAAAAAAAGAGCAAAAAAGAAACAGCTTGCATGTATTTGGATTATTTGGTGATCTTTGGACTCTTGGTTATTATATTTAAATGACTAAAATCAATCAGGTGGTTGTTTAAAAATTTATACAATGGTACCACTTCTGGATGAATTGAAAATGGAACTTAAAAAGTACAAAGAAGATGCACAAGAAGGGAAGGGTTCTTTTGGCTTCGTTTTTCAATTCTTAGAAATGGAGATTTGGAACTATAAGAAACAACAAGAAAAGACTGCAAAACAAAAAAACTTGGACAAAGAAGAAGCCATCTTTTTATGAACAAACAATTTTATGTGGGGAAAAAAAAGGAAAGGGGGGAAAGAGAATGGAGAATTTAAGACTTAAAAAAACAACCAAAGAAAAGAAAAATAATTCGAAAAATAAGTATAATACTGGAAAGCAACAGAAAAGGGGAAGACAGAAGAGAGAAACAGAGGTAGAGAGACAAGGGGGTAAAAAGGGGAGAGAGAAGAAGAGAAGGAAGAAGGAAAGGAAAAGAAGTTACAAAGGACTGAAGCAAGATATAGAGAAACAGGACCTATTTAGAGATAATGGGTGAAATCTAACTGAAAAAGGGATTCTGTAAAGGTACATAAGATTGTATTGTTATATTAGTAATAGAAATAACTTTAGAAAATTGGAAACAACGTATAATTAAAATAAGGGATAAAATAGTGTAATTTAGTGAAATGTTTGTGAATAAAATAAGTGAAATAAAATAAATGAGAAAATTGAATTAGGAAGGAATGGGAACATTTTAATTAGTTAATGTTTATAAAATATAAGTGAAGGGGGGGGAATTAACTATGGAAAGCTTATAATTGTTCCCATAGAAGTATGATATTTAATTGAAAAGTAATGTTAAAGATGTTAAGACTTCAATGAATATTAATATTAATGATAGAATTGAATTGGAATAGAATGTTGTTTTAATTATATACATTTATAATTTTTTTTTTTTTAAGAATACAGTGTGTATTTTAAGAATGTACCAAGCAGAATCCGAATGGAAATTATGTATTATGTTGAATGTTACAACTTTAGGAAAAAGATATAAAGGCATCATACTCCAATCAGTAACTACAGGATAAATTTTGTTTAATGAGAAAAGATAATAGATAATTGAAACAGGACAGACAAAAAATATAAATACAATGATTTGAATTGAGATGAGATAATTAAAATAAAATTGAGAAAATTAAAAGAGGGGAGAAGCTATGCAGAAAATGTAAAATAGTAATAAGATATGCAAGAGAATATAAAAATGAACACGAACCTGAATTTACGAAGAAACGTAACCCCGGATTACGCTACTTTCAAAAAAGATGTTTTATTTGTATTTTTTTTCTCTTTGTGAAAACTCAAATTAAATTTACCAAAAAAAAAGGAATGGGGAACAAAATCCAACTGGACAAAAATGATGGAGAGCCAAAATGTGGAACCAAGCAAATGCAGTGCCAAAGAGCTGGTAGCGTTTTGAAGTATCTCCAGATGAGGTGGGTATACTTGTTTCTTGGATAACCTTGTGGCAGTAGCTCATAGCTAAGAAAAATAGAGGCTAGATTTTAACTCATTTTAACTCTCTTCATATGACCAACTCCTAATGAAATCACACCTTAAAGGAAAATGAAATCATTATTAGCCTCGTTGGTCGGGAAATGGTATGGACTCACAGAATATCCTTATTAACAAAATGGTCAGATATGGATTTGACAGCTTAACCATTAGATGGGTCCACAGTTAGATCAAAGATCATACGTAAAGGATAGTTATAAATGGCATCAAATCTACTTGGAAAAACATCCCAAATGAAGTGAACACCACAGGGATCTGTTCAGAACCGAGCAGTGCTTTTCAATATATTTATAAATAATATTGATGTGGGAATGTTGATCAGATTTGCAGGTGATCAAAGCTAAGTGTGGTGACTGAAAGGGAAAAATAGGATCTAAACAAGCTTGAACAATGGGTGAAAACAAATAAAATTAAATTTAACACAGAAATGTGAAAAGTCATGAATCTAGGCAAAAAAAATGAACATATCTATTCACATTTGGTAGCATGGGTCTTGCTGTGACTGCCTGATTATGGCATTCCCTTGTGAGGAAGCTTGCTTAGTTCATAGACTGTGGTTGGGCAACTATTAAGAAACGTGCCTATTCATGCAGACACTTGGGAGGTAATGTTGCTTTGGGAATTAAGAATCTTTGATGCTTGTTTCTACAAATGATTATACCGTGACTTATTTACTTTCTCATTCTGTCCTCTGTATCATTCTAGTTTCTTCAAAAGGACAATTAATAAAAATGCTTAAGGCATCTTGTCTGTTTTCATACTTAAAATAAAGCTTGAAGTTTCATTTCTTCAGAACATTGCTGAAGTTGGTTGTGTATCCCAATAGTATTAACCAAAAGGAATTAACCAGCAGGAGGCAGTAAAAGAACATTAATATACCTGCTTCATAATGTGTCTCTGTAGTGTTTCCCCAAATGTGCTGTTTTGATTGTTCTATATATTTTCCTTAATAGCATGACTTTACAAGGTTCTTGGGGTATTTTGTGAGATATTAGTAGTATCTACTTTCTGCTGGCAGTGGAGTTGCCAATGGAATTTACTATAGTCTGTTTTTCAAATTGGTGCTATGGTAACAGTGTCTTTGTTCAGCAAGACTTTTTTTTGGGGGGGGGGTACTTGCAGGTGTGCTATAGACTTCAAGAAATTGCCCAAAAGGAGAACAGTTTTTCTGTAAAGTAAAATGAGAAGTCTACACAATGCAAGTGGCATATCAGATTCTTTTCTTTGGTACAGCAGTAGCCTGAGTGCTATAGCGATCACTATAATTTTCCTGACAGTGGACCTTTTACATTCTGCTTTTGTAAATCAGTATCTTAATTGACAATCCCATCATCTTCCTGGTTCATTGGTGTTTGGGCCTCTTGTCAAAACATTACGTTTTGGATTATGTTACTTGCGAAGTCCCTGAAAAAGTCAAGTACACGTGTGATTGATTTAAAAATAAACTGCAGCTAATTTTTTTAAAAAGCCCAGGAGTCTCTTAGGGAGATTGAAATAAAGAAATTATTAAAGAAAGACATTCCCAGGGATTCTCTGGGTGTTATGCTTTAACGTTCTTCATGTTTTTCCCAGTCCAGAGTTCAAGGTTTAATTTTGTGGGAGTACTTTAAGTATAACAAATGGATATATCCCAGCTTTTTATTAACAACTTGCATAATAACTCTGGTGGCCATCGAAGGAAGAAGAAGTCATTGGAGGAGAGGTTTGCGCCATCTTTCAGAGACGCTCTTGACTCTGGCCAAGAAGCTGACAGAAGAACGATAGATTGTTCTGCCAGTATACTTACTAGGATGTTTTTGTTATTTGACCAAAGGACCAGCAGCCTATGTTTCTATGTAATTCTCAGAAGGGTGGAATTTTCTGTCATCTTTTTGCAGATTGTGTATGTTTGTGGATTCATTGTAGAAGACTGATAGATGTTTTGTGTGGATGGGAAACAGACTGGCAAACTATATAGCTTTGTTTGGTTCCAGGAGACCCTTCAGTCAAGTTCTTGAAAGAAAATACCAAGGCCATAGTGATACGCCCACAAGGTAGCTTGTTTTGGTTCTGGCATGGGCAGCTGAGCCAGTCATGAAAACGAAAGGGAGCAACACTAATATAATGGCTGACTGCTTCCTTTTCCAAAACTGTTTAGAAGCATTGCTTGATAGGTAATTATATTTAAATGCTTAAATGTTCTGGCTTATTTCCTATCATGTTGGTCACTGGAATCAAGAATTTCAACATTCAATCCAGATTGAAAAACTACCTCCTGATTTGGAGAAGTATGCTGAGTGATACTGTACATAGTATCAGTATTTAATCTTGAAAGATGCAGATGGATGAAAAATTGTGGTGTAGATAAGCATTTGACCCTTTCATTTAAAAAAAGGTTATGTTAAAGGATTAAAACTACCTTTAAAATAGTAGGCAAATCCTCGGAGTGTTTGTTGGCACTTTATCTGTCTTAAACACCTGTTGTTGGATAGATTCCATTGCTGGATCTGAAGTTTCAGATTCTAGAACTTTTTGAAGATCTAGAATTGAGTTACCTCTCAGTAACCCGTTTTTATAGGAAACTGAAGGAATGCGATGGTGTCAAATCTAGTTATTTATGAGACATTGGAATAAGAAATCCAAATATTCCATTCTTATAAACCAGTGGACATTTTATATATGTTCTGATTTCTTTTGGAGCATCTTATCATATGATAAGAACATTCTTAAAATGTAATTTAGCAGCAGATCTTGATATGGTGTCATACGATCACCAATTCATCTAGTTCTTTAGTATCTCTGAAAAAAATCATCTTCAATTAATCTCATGATTGAATGTATCCTCCTCTGACATCTTTTATCATAAGATCGTGAAACTCAAAGTATACTCAGAACAAGAAATGAATTCCTCAAAGGATGGAAATGTATTCTGTTTGCTTATTCCTTTACTTTCCTTCCTTTCTCCTCTTTAGATGTTTCGAATTATGCCAAATTATGTTGGATTTTTAAAAGTGTGGTCTCTGTCAAATTTCACTCTTTAAGGGTTCTCTTGTCCACATTTTTTCTGCATTCATATTCAGACTGTTGATCTAAGCTAATTCCATCCCTCTGAATCCTCTATTTATTCATCATTCTTTCATTTTGATAGTAGTGATGGAGAATAAAAGAGATAAGCACTAATAAACATGGTCATCCCTACTATGTAGTAATGGCCAGAAAGTCTCAGAATATAATTTATTTCCTGGTGATTTCATCAATGAAATGTACAGGTGGTTTAATATACTATGTACTATTGTTATCAAACAATTCCTAAAATATCCACTGCAATATTTTTGAGCCAAATTCAATTTTTGTAAAACAATTATATTTTAAAATCTGCTTTAAATTTTAAAAACAAAAAATAGGAATATTTGAGGAGAATATTAAAAATCATAGTTGTTTCTTAGCCTCACTATTCTTTAATTAGTTCCTTAGTGCAAAAACTACTATAGCTTACTGCTATTTTGATTATGTTTATTCTGGGTAATTCTGTCTTGAAAATAGATAGAATTCTTAGGACTCCTAGGTGCCATCACAATTGCCACTGAATTATAATTTGTAAAGTGGAAAATGTGGAAGATAAATTCGTAGGTATTCAAAGCATACCTACTAATTTTAAGTTTATCTGATTCTATTGACTTTATGTCATGTGGTCTTAAGCATGTTACTCAAAAATTAAATGCAATATTCTCCTTCAGAGAAAGCTGTAAGTCTTGTAGGCTCCAAAAATAAACAGAATTTAGTCATGCAAACAGAGCATATTCTATGTTATTCTACCTTGTAAAGTAGGATATTTATATCTGCTTCAAAATTCTTGTCAATTATGTATGCAACACCATTTGACAGATACTTGATATCAGACTCCTGAATTTTTCCATTTTAACTGCTCAGTGCTAGATTTCCAATGCTATAAAAATTATTGGATTATTACAATTCATCTTAATTCCCTTTCTCCCCAATAATACTGAACGAGGGCTCCAATATAGCGGAATCAGGTGAAAAACAAAGATAATTAAAGGCCTAATGGAGAAATATAATTAAAACAAATTCTACTGGTTCTATAATGAACTAATAATAAGTTTGGATAAATTTACAACCTGGTAGATGTAAATGTAAAATGTTACGTCTGTGTCTGCCTGCCTGCCTGCCCCCCTCCCCCCCCATGTAAAAGTTCAGAGTTCAGAGACTTTCACACATTTGCCTCTCCAAGCAGCTTGTATTTCAGAAGTAAACTATTTTGAAATAACAAAAAAGTCAGATGCAGTAGAGAATAATTATGATTGTTTGGGGAGTTTAAGAAAAACGGAGAGCTGCAAGTTCCAATTCCATTTTTTTCTTTAGCACTGTACCACTAAGTCTTTATATCTTGCTTGGAGATTAACTTTTATATGCTTCCGCACCAAGAAATAAGAATTTCTGAGGCGTTCCTTTCAGGTTTTAATCTTAACTTGCTGAATAAAAGAGCAGTTAACAAGAAGGATTAGGTAACCCGAGCAAATGGAATGTTAAAGGTAAAATCTCACCTGCAGAAAACATAAAACTGTACAGGCTTTACACACTTACAATGACTTATTTTGGAGAGTTGAACTCTGTTAATAAGTTAAAAGGTGAAATCAGAGTGCAGTAATCCATTGTTTTTAATTTCTGGGAATCTTTCCTTTGAGCTCCAAAGGAACTGTATAGTGGTGCTTCCTAATTGGGGTGTGAAAGTAGTTTCACAAAAGCAAGTATGACTTCTAGTATAAAGAAGCTTCTTAAGGTTATATTTCTTGTAAAGCATGAGTACAATACATCGTGTTGTACTTAGCTGGGAAAATGCAGGTGCCTTTGTAACTTGGTTTGGGCTTCATGCCTTGCACATAACAGATATTGCAGTATATGATAACATGGGCTTGTGAAACATTGCTTATCAGACTTTTTATGATAAGCTTTCTCATTAGCTATACATTTGGCTAGAGGTAGAAAATTAAAAAGTATTTTAATTCATTTTGATACATTTCTATTACTCTAAGTATTAAGTACATATAACACTGTTTTTTTCAGCTTTCATATTGGGCACATGTATGATTGATGGATCTTTAAACTACTTTTGGATTTCTTGAGTAACTTGAAAGGGGTTTTCATTTTCAATCCAAACACATTGTGTAATTTTAGGGCAAAAATCACCAGTAGCAGGGATTTGAATGCAGCTTCCTGTTAACATTCTAGTAAAAATTGGCTATGTGATAAAACATTCTGACTAGCTTTTACTACGAGAGAAGCCAATAGTTCATCCTTGTGCTATCTTTGTCCTAGCATGCAAGGAAATGGTGGCCTCTCAGGCAAAGGAATGTGGAGAAATATTTATATCTATTCAAATTTTTGCTTATTTATCAGGTTACATCTTACCTTTCATGTAGGAGTTCAACAACATAGATGGTGCTCCCTCCCCAGTCTTGTGAGAAGGGTTGAACTGAGTGACTGACTTGTAGTCGCCCAATGAGCTTCCAAGGCTGAAGTTGACCTGACATTTGCATCTCCCTGCTCCTGGTCCAACATCCGTATTCACACTCTTGTACATAATATTATAAAATTGGATTAATTAAGAGAATGTAACTTTGGCTCCTTGGGTAGTTTCTGATTACTGCATTGACTCTCTTAATCTCTATAGAGCCTGGTAGGCATGATGGCTTCCTAAAGGGTTGATCTGTGAAGACAGTACTGACAATCTGTTGCCCTACCTTAGGTTCATTGTCATGTAGGGTGCTTGAAGAATCCATCTTGTTCTCCATATTTTTAATATCCACATGGGAAAGCTATTTGAATGTTTGAGCTGTTATTTCAACAGTATGCAAATAATATCCTGAATAGAGGGACAAAAGACCTGCTTTCTTCTTAAGGGGCCAAGTAAACATAGATTTGGCAATATAAAATCTTACACACTTGGAAGGCTTAAATCACAAGAACTGTTATCATTCAACATTTCCTTTACTGACTACAGTGAATGAAGCTGCTGTGGATGACCACTCCTATCCTAAATACTTGCCTTCATTTTTTTGTCCTGCAATTAAACTAAAATTTTATGAGGATCATTGTATAAAATGATGGTATCTTTGTGCTTTTTAGTCTTATTTGTTGCACCCCTCCTGCTCCAAAATATGACTGATAAGTGTTTTGAATGCCTAGGAAAGATGGACTGTTTTATATTTGGTGGACAGCCACAAAAAGGATGCTCTAACTCTATTCTAGCTCCCTACACCTGTATTAATTTTTTGCTTTCAGTTTGCTCACCTAACCTGAGGGATCCATGTGAAGTGTAATATCTGGATAAACATATGTTGTTTCAACATTGCTAAGCCCTCAGATGTCACAGCTGAATGATTTCTGAACCTTGGCAACTTTGCAAAGTGTGGGCTTCCACTCCCTGGATTCTCCAGCCAGCCTTCTAGAAGTTGAAGTCCATGCTTCTTAAACTGGCTAACTGAGTCAAGTGAATGAAGAGTTGTGGGTCTTTGTTTCTTTCAGACAAATCTTCCAATCTTCAAATTGAAGGAGTCTTGCGTCAGGAGACGATACAGTGATTTTGAATGGCTTCGAAGTGAGTTAGAAAGAGAAAGTAAGGTGAGGCAACAAAGTTTTTTTCTATACATGATGATGATTTATCAGTGCAAAAGTTTGCACTGTGAGTTTCCAGTTGCTTTGATGGCAGGGAGGATTGCCAACTTATTCTGGTGTTTTGTTATAATTAGAGCACGTACACTATAAGCCATCTTGTTTCCTAACAGCTGTGTTTAAGCCTGGAACATTATGTATTTTCACCCTAAATCATCTTGGTGCCACATTCCTAAGGAAGGGAATGAATCTGAATTTTTTTCTATAGCGCTTAGAGAATTTTCAGAGCTCTTTATGCCGCAGCAATAATGATGGTGGTGGTAATGGTAATGTTGATGATGCTTTAATTTTTAGCATAACAGAGTTAAAATAAAAAATACCAACTGTTTTTTAGGTGGTTGTACCTCCTCTACCTGGAAAAGCCTTTCTTCGCCAATTGCCTTTCAGAGGAGATGATGGGATATTTGATGATTCCTTTATAGAAGAGAGGAAGCTGGGGCTTGAACAATTCATAAACAAGTAAGTGGGATATTCTATTTCTTGTGTTGAACAGAAACTTCAGTAATGAACAATATGCTGGTACACTGGACTGAGTTCCTAGCGATGGTTTTAACATCCCAGTAGATTATATGTTACACCTACTGACATCTAACAGTGACCTGTTAAGTCTTTTCAAGACCAGTGAAGCTTGCTCTAATATAAAGAAAAGCTCAGTTTACATTATTAAAGACTTCTGAACCACTTTCCAGGATGAACTGTGAAGTAGTTTCAATATCCAAGCTGAACAGTAGGCAGCCACTTAACATGCTTGCTGCAAAAATTGAAGAATTTGTAGTGACCTGGGTTTTGTTTCTTAATGTATGCAAATTGCTTAGATTGCAGCATGTAAAGATAGCATCATACAAATAAGGCTGGGGGAGATAAGTGTGCTCATCATCGAACAAACAATTTAGTTATAATTTCTGACTGCAAGTATGATCCCCAGCACAGATTTGTATGCTTGAATCTAGAGGATATTAAAGATACATGTGTGCTAATTTGGCCTTCAGAAAAGATCCCTATAAACCTTCTAACTTGGAAATGAGATGGTTTGTGCTGTGTGTTTATCAAGAACTTCCTTTTCCTACTGCACTTTTAGTTTGGTACTTCATTGCTGAAGGAAATCGTTCTTGCTGCAGCCAAATTCTCTTTGATAAACCTCGTCAATAATATTGGTTAAATAAGCCATGGTTGACCCATAGTACCTCACCCTATTGGAAGTTGCCATCTCATAAATTTATTCTTGGTGCCTTATATGAATTCAAAAGAGGCAAACCTCTGTTAGATATAATAGCTTAAAAGCTGCCAAGGGAATGTAGTGCAGTTTTGCAGAATTATGAACAAGGCACTGCATCAAAATCAGTATTTTTAAATACACTGGAATTTGGGGAGGGGGTTAAATTGACTTTTGCTGGACTTGTGTCTGTTTTCTGTTTATCCCATCACAAATAGGTCAGTGGGCTTGTTCACTGGTACTTTGCACAAAATTTCACCTCCTTAATTAAGATAGGAGATGGTATGGTGGCTCAGTCATTAAGACAACACTGGACTTGTCAGCTGGAAAGCCAGCAGCTCAGGTTCAAGACCTGAGAGCCACATGACGGGGTGAGTTCCCGTCCTTACTCCAGCTCCTGCCAACCTAGCAGTTTGAAAGCATGCAAATTCAAGTGGATAAATAGGTTCAAATGGGAAGGCGATAGCACTCCGTGATATCATGTTGGCCACATGACCATGGAAGTGTCTTCAGACAGCGTTGACTTGAAATGAAGATTAGCATCCCCCCCTGTAGTTGGCAACAACTAGCGGAGTAAAATTCACAGGGACTCCTTTATCTACCTTACCTAATTAAGACAGAGAACTAGAATGCAGAATTTTAGGCTTTTTAAAAAATGCTTAGAAGCTAATTGCTGACAAAGTAATTTGGAGTTATTATTACAGCGCACATGGCCACCTCTGAAGACTAACCTTTTAATTTTTAATTTTCAGGGTTGCAGGCCATCCTTTGGCTCAGAATGAACGTTGTCTTCATATGTTCTTGCAAGATGAAATAATAGACAAAAGCTACACACCATCGAAAATAAGACATGCTTGAATGCTGCACAACACTTTAACCAGCGTAAATGTTAGTGATTAACTTACATGGTCCAAGATTTGTAGTTAAGGTTTTAGCATGCTCCAGACCAATTGGCACAAGAAATTTTTGGTATATTAATGGCACTGCTTGGTCTTTGCATTCATTTTATGGCTTTAAAGAAGTTTAGGTAAATCTGCTATCAGATGTTTGATTAAATGGCTTTTAAAAATCTAAATACTTTGAACCTCTTTTCTTCCTTTGCAATGACCTTGTGGGGATTACTGACTTGGCCTTACTTGAACTTGCACTGTTCTGGTGTTGCACGTTCACTTTTATTTGATTAAAACACTAGAATATTTCTGTAAAATAAGTAGTGTTGCACCTACATTTTGGTGACTAATGTTGTTTCATTATCCCCTTATGTAAAATAAACACTTCTGAGGTTATATCCTTAAGTGGTAAAACAAATACCTTTGTACTGAGAAGCAATGAGGAAACTATCTTTATATTGTGTAAAAAGAAATCAAGATTTGTATACTAAGATCATTTGTCTAAAGTTGTTTTGAAATAAAAAAGTGAAATGCATTTAGCATGCCTTTACTGCTGTGATGATGGGGAGGCACTTGGGCTGGATTACACCAACTATCAGTCCCGATTTATATTTTGGAAGTTTGATGCATCTTCCATCTGCTTATATAAATTGTTTTAATATTACCTTACTTCGTTCAGTGGAAAAGAAGCTATAATCCAATGGCTATTCTTGCTTTGGTGAAAGTCTACAATCAAATATATCCTTAAGTTAACTTGGATACGATGGGCTGTTCTACATTGATATTCAGACTTTTGGAGTTCCCTACTTACATTTTTTTTGGTAAAGTTTCTAAAGACAGCATACTGTTGGTGAAACTGCCATTTATTACATTTTGAGCCAAGAGTACAGTTTTTGTTTTTATTCAAGAGAGCAACATTCACAGTAAACTAAATTTAATTTGTTAGAACTCTGAGAAGCCCAAGTTGATTTGAAATTCCAAACGCTGTTTCCAGTAAAGACAGAATCAGGTCCAATAAAAGACAGATACAGTATATCATGTTTTTTTTCCAGTGAGGGATTATTGTAGGGTTAGAATTATCTATTGCTGCTTTCAGTACAGATGTTAATAAATCACAACTGTGACAAAATTACGGATGCACAATTTCCAACAGTTCAATAGTTCTACCACACTTTGCACAAGATGTTAAGGGCCACATTCTATAGCTGCCAAAGGTGCTTGGGAGAGGGATTTTAGGAACGTTTTGAGGTGAAATTGGGTCCTTAAACATACAAAAAAGAGGCCAATGTTTGGCCACACTCAGCTATGTAGGGAGGAGGCTTTAAGTCAGGGGCCCCCAGACTTGGCAATTTTAAAAATTGTGGACTTCAATTCCCAGAATTCTCCAGCTAGCTTTGCTTAAAGTTGCCAAGTTTGGGGACCCTTGCTTTAGGGCCATAAATGGGATTCTGACAAATGCTGCCAATTGATCTGTGGAGTTTGCTGTCATATCTACCAAACTCAGGCACTTTGAAAGTCTGAATATTTGGTTACAGAAACTTCACCATTGTGGGACTCCAATATTATGGCCCTGATCCATTTCAGGGACTATACTGATTTCTGAGAATAATTTCTTCCGCCAGCTAGGATTTAACTGGAGGTACTCTATATACTAAATGGTCCTCTTTGTAGTAGGCTAAGAAATGTTTTTTTTTTTTTTTGAAAGTATGCACAATATTGCACATAGACCAACTTCCACAAATATTGGCTTACTACTGAAGTGTCAAATGCTGGGCCCGAGTAGTTTTATTTTCTAAATGTTGGAATTGTTTGAGTTTGGAGACACAATTATACTAGATCAGGTCCAGTGTTGATTTTGCTTACTGCTTTACTTTATCTATGGCTTGCTTGCAAATTTCCCAGTTTTTAACTTTGCATAGAGGCATATGTGTAAAATCCAGTTTCAGTTCTGCTAGCTGTGTTAACTTGCTTACCCAAGAGTAACTTAAACATGAATTGGCCCAATTTTCTATGTTTTTATGGCATATAATCCTTAAACTAAACTGAGTTGAACCTGTACAGCTTATCGGGTTAAAATATAGTTGGCTAGCATAATTCATGTGTCAGATAAATATTGCCTGCTTCTTCCTTTAAAAACAAAACATTCCCCTTCAATTCATCTGCCTTGGAAGACGTTGAATTGGGATATACAGTATTAAACCTGTTAGGTTGTTCTGAGCACAGTACTGAATGGCATACTCTCCCAGAACTTTGGTAAGTGTACGCTAAAGCTAATTGTTGTACTTGAGAAACCAAAGAGCCAATCTCATATTTTGGGGTTAATATAACAATATAAAGAATATGCATTTAGCATCAATGGGAAGCAATTCTTAATAGTAATTCCAGTTTAAATTTAATATATTTTTTTATTCTTTGTAAATACAATGGTTACAACCTTAACTTCACAAATCAGTTAATGCACTTTTGTACAAGAGAAGTTTATTCATTCTAAGATATTTCAAGTGCTGATTTTCCTTCCTCAGTGCTATTTCCTAAAAACAAAAACCTTGAAAAGTACAGTGGTTATTTCTCCCCCCCCCCCCCCCCACACACACATTTTAATACTTTCATCAACTTAAGCAGCTCATAAATGTACTTGGGGTGGTGAGGATTAGAAAGCATATGAGAAAGGTTTTAATGGACCTGGAGGTTTATGTATATATATTTATTTATTTTTAAAAAATCTACAACAGCCTTCCCCATCTTAACACCTAGTCCTAGTCAGTGTGACCCATAAGTGAAATGATGTGTTTCCCAGCACAGCATCAGGCAGACTAGAGAGTCTCAAAGATAGTTAAGTTTGATCAACTGCTCTTTCAATAATTCATAATATTTTCCATTCTTTTATAAGATGGGTCCCTTCCTATGCATCTCATTAACAAAGAGTTTGGGCATCATTGCCTTTGGTTTCAGCCTTATGCCAGTGGAACAGCGATGAATTCACTGTGTCAGTCCTCTCCATTTTTTTATTTGGTTTTGCTGTTTAGTCTCTTAATGTGTATTTTTCTTTTTTCTTTTTTAAAGGAAAACTTTTTAAAGCTCTTCTGTCTGACATATTAAACTGAAGTGAAATGATGTCAAGATTTAGGCATGAAGTCCACCATTGGTTTTTAAAGAACCTTAAATAGCAGGCCTGACAAATTTGAATTCAAAAGGTATTTGCCAGAGTACACCCCTTAAAAATTCATTGCAAAGGCCACTTTTATTATGTTATAACTGACATAAATGTTTGGATAACCTAGTATTCAATGTTTCCTTTCTTGTAAAAAGGGTTCACCAACGAACTAGTTAAAAAAACATACATATACTGTACACAAATCTTTGAAGGCCACCTCATGACACATTACAACAGAACAATGTTTGGTTACCCAACTTTTCAGAGTATGGAATAAACCAATCCTAGAGATTCTTTTGCTTCAGCTTGTCATCCCTCTGGCTTTCCCAACCTGAATCTAGGAACAACAGTGGAACGGGCAGCGTCAAGACTGCAATGGTGGGAACAGCTGTCAAGTTCAATCGAGCTCCATTTTAATATGTAACAGTATTTTCTCCCAAACTTGCAAAATGATCACTATTGATTGATTTTGTTGTTGGGTTAGAAGTTTCTTGTAGAATTATCTGATGTTTGCTCTCCATTAGTTAAAAAGGTCTTTAGAGATGATCACCTGGCTTCTCTTTGTTGTCTCACGTCTGATCTATATGTCACTGGATTTATACATATCTGAAAGCAGTCTTGTAATTGGCACGTTCCCAATTGTTTTTTTGAAAAATACTTCTTCTATCGTAGAGGGACTAATTGAACGTAAAGCTGGCAAGAGCAACAGCAATTTCCCAAAACGACATGGCTGAGTAGGATACCTAGAAACCAAATGTGGAGGTTATTCCTACTAACAACAAATAACATTGATAACCATGTTAAAGCTATAGATCCTTTCCCTTGATAAAAACAACTCTATGCCAACTCTACAGGTTTATTGTGCTTTTGAACAGAAAAGGAAATAATGCCCCTTGATTAGTTATTTCTACATCCAGGGTCAGCATGTAAGCCTATATATCAGAGCAGGCTGCTCAAAAAAAAAAAGCTTTAGCCAAAAAGATTAATTGCTCTGCTTGGGAGGAGAGGAGATTTTATTATAAAAATTTTATGTATATTGTGACTCTCCTGAGATTGTATTGTGATGATGGGTAATATTTAAGTAAATTTATAAAAAAAAAAGCCAAGATAACATAAATATAAATATAACTAAAATATATACACTATAATGTAGAGTTCTGAAAGCCACCAAATGCCAACAGAATTAAAATATCAAACTAAAAGCAAAGTCTCTTTCCCGAATCAAAGCCAGCTGAGAGAGGCAGCTCACCTGGAAGTGTTTAAGAACATTCTAAGGGCCAAAACAATGCAACTTGCTTTCATAGGGTGCTTCTTCCTTTTGAGTTTCTTTTTCTTCTTACAAGGCTCCTCTACCTCTACAACCAGGGTGCATTTATTTCTTACAAAGGTAGCACTAGGTTATCCTTACCTTGTGTGAATGTAGCTATTCAGGGTGAGCTGAGCTTCATCTTGAAGAGCTGCAATGGCGGCAGCATTCCTAAAACTCCTCAGTTCAGAACCGCTGTGTGTAGGTACTGCAAGCACACAGTCCACTTACTCAGTGAGATAACCGCTCTTCGCATCTTACCAGGACAATCAAGTCAATCTTGGCAGCATGGTTGCACTTCATTAGCTAGCAATTTCATAATAGTGCTAAATTAATGGAGCCTAGTCTCTAGGTTTGAGAGCACTGGCAGGACAACTCGCCTGGAAAAACAATTCTATTTATTTTCATTTAACTTTTAAGAAAGTGCTTGTTTGCAAAATTCCAGTTTTGAAACACCAGCCAAACAGATGGCAAACTTGATACTCCAAGATTCTGAAGCTCTGACCTTAGCTGAGCTTGAATGGTTTCTGCATTATCTGTGTACTTCTGCTGAGCGCACACACTATGTGAAGCAGGCAGCCATGGGGTTATCACTGGGATGTAAAGAAATAGGGCTTTTCAATATATTACAGATGGCAAGTTTCTCATTTCCTTTACTTCTTGCTGAACCCCTCCGCAGGATTACTTGATTACTTTTAAGGCCAAAGTGTCGATATGGATATAACTTTCCTGCATAATATATACAGGAACTGATATTAATATGCTAATTTCTCCAATGCCTGTAATTACTTCCTTAAAAGAGCAACTAGGTTGAAACTAAAGTAAAAAAAAAAAACTAAACTAAGCTAGAGGGGCACATTTTTCACACTGAAATCTCTTTGCTGCCTCAGTTGGTGGGGCGGAGGGGACTGTTTGCTTTTGCAGCATGATCACTCAAGATGTTCTGCAATTTAAAATTGGAGGTAAGTCACCAAGTTACGGGGCACAGTGACTTGATGCATGCTAGTAAGTCTTTCTTTATATTCTTACCTGCTTTGAAAGTGACAATACATTTGAGGCAGGCAAATTCTGTGGCATCTAACCGAAGCTGTCTAAATCGAGCCACCACCTCCTGCAATGCTTGTATTTCTGAGATAATCTTATTCAGCTTTTGAGAATCTGTGTTGTCACCATTCATGCCTGGAAAAAAATGTGTGAAATGAATACACTAATAAGTCATTTGAAGTACTGTGATAGATTGATTTTTTTTTTTAGGCGTATCAATAGCCATGCCATTGTTACTTTCTCAGATCTGCTTCGACACAAAACTGACGATATTGTCGGAAAGTTAGTACAAAATCTTTTCTTGGATGATAACAAACACAGTAATTTGCATTTAAATGACAATGCAAGCAGTCATGAATACAACAAAACAACATTATTTGCATTTAAATATAGATTTATAAATGACAGGTATACTCTATTGTTTGGAACGGATTTGGTATTCTTTACATGTTGTCTTGTTTTCAATAATGTATTTTTATGGTAATTTTGATAACAAAGTCATTAAATTGTGCAATTCTTACCCGATACAGCCAGTAGAGTGTTAGCATCAACTGGAATGGCCCATTGTGCTATTCCTAGAACAAACAGTTCTCTCCAAGCATCTTCCAAAAGCATCAGCTGTCATACAATAGAGGTACGATATAACATGGTGTATAATTTATAGATTGGTAAACAATTTCAACATGTAAATTTTTGCTGTTTGAAAAAAAAAAAAAGGCTGTAAAATGCCCATACTTACTCTTTCCCAATCCCACCCCAGCTTGGATTATTCTAGTTATCCTTTTATCATTTTGAGAAGAAGAGTCTGTTAGCATCCAGAAATATTAGCAGATCCCAAGATTATGAAACTGTTTGTTGGGATGATGTTCTGAAGGTATCACTTCCCATGGAGATACTGTGTAAAAACAGCACATGTCAGCTCTTAAACAACTGGCCCGTATCTCCACGCTTTATCTAAAGTTGCAGTCACCCATTCAGGCTCTTTCTTTTCCAGCCATTAATAATACATTAGAGCCAAATAGAACAGAGCATGATTTGTATTCTTGAAGCTGAGTTAACTTCAGTCAATTATCTCTGCTTTTGCAATCTAGCTTTCTTGTGAAATTGACCATATTGGCTAAGCAAATTACCACTATACAAACATTTTTGGCATCAGTAGGGAACCTCTTCCCTTTGGGCAGTAGCATCCTTCCCTCTGTACCGGACAGGTTGCTCCTGGATGATGGATTACCACTGCTTTCTTCAATCAAAATTGGAGAAAGCTAATTCTAACTGTAAATCCAATCAAAACCCTCACAGTACTCAGTTTTCCTATTGGTTAGAGTCACTGGAAATAATGGGACATATTTCCTGCCTTAAGGAAAAGTTGGAAGAAGGGGAGAACACTGTGTATGTGTGTGTATAAATAAATAAATATCTAAATTTCCTAATGCTGCTCTCCCCACTGAATAATATGTTGCCTTGGAAACTTCCATGTGATTTAACCACCAGATCATTGAAAAGCTGGATGAAATCATGGTGGGTTTTTTAGTTAACTTATCTGACATGGTGCTGCCCAAAATCCCTATTGGGTTGGGAAGAGTAGAAAACCTGAACATTTCTATATTCTCATGACACCTTTATGAGTAACTGAGTCATGGAGCTGAAAAGGAGAAACCTTTTGGATGGTTTGATAGTTACCGTTTAACTTCTACCACCGTTGTTGTCTGATTACAGAAAAGGGATGCCTATTTCTATCCAGGCCCCCTTTTTAGGGCCTCAATAACTCATTTAACTCCACCATTTGAATATTAATTTTGTATCTTTTGGGAGCAGTCAACATGCTTTTAAAATATCCCATGCCACCAAATCCTGTCCTTGTTTCTATCTATAATGTGGTCTCCCTCGCTTTACATTTTCTTTTTCATAGCAGTTGTTACTGTTCACAAAAACATGAAAATGTAGCTCTCAAGCCCCAAAAGATGGGACATGCTTCTTTTGTGGAACTCAGAGGTGGCTGATTGCCTTTGTGGTTGACTTTTAATTTGCTGCGATATTGCTGTTCAAGAAGAGATTTGTTTCCCTCCAACACATGCCAAGATGCTGTAGGGGTCACCTTGCAAATATTTCCCTTTCTAAATATGCTTCTAGCAATTGTAATGTTATTCTCGTAAGCATAGCTGTGCCTTTATAACTCCCAGTAAACTCAATAAGTTTGCATCCTAGTACAGAAGCTTGAGCTTCAAACAGCCCATTAGTAACAGCAGAAGAGTAACTCTGTCACTCTTTCTGTCTCCCTTATTATTGACTATGATTATTGAAATAAGAATCTGCATTTAAGAGAAGTGGGAGAACAATAGAAGAAAAGAATACTTCAATTGCAGTCTGTGGTTCTCAATTTGGAGTAAGCTGAAACTTTGCATCTCACAGTTTGGTCTCAAAACCTAGAGGGGATAATGGTGCAGTTAATGAAATCCTTGGGCTTTAAAAGGGTGGATTAATTTCACGGAACAACTCTTGAAACTCGCCTTTAATTTTGAGTGCTAGATATGCAGCCAGATCATTTAAAATGACAGGATAATCTGATTCCTGACATGGATAATAGGCCTATTTCAAAGAGATTTGTTCAATGATAAGTTTAATTTGCAGTAAGCTACTCCTAGTATTTTGATGGGACTCTTATTTCTCTGAAATTCCTCCACCTAACATGGACATGCCAATACATAGGTACTTCTCAGTGGAAAAATTACATTGGAAGATGTTCTGGTGCTATCCACCTATTTGGATTTCAAAAACCATTTTTACAGCTGAGAGATTTTGGAAAGTGATACATTCTGGAGATCCAGATGGTAGAAAGGTTCAGTACTGAACTAGCATATTTGTACTACAACAACCTGAACAGTCACCAGATGGCAGCAAAGTGATACATAAATCTCTTACCTCTGTGCTGCCATCTACTGATTGTTCTGATATTTGCACCCCAGGTTTGACAGCCTAATAATAACGAAGCAAATAAAATCATATCCACATGCTAGGCTAGGCCTTTAAATAATATGCTGGGAGTGTCACTGCATAGAATAAATGGGCTGGGGGGAAATTGAAATATAATGCAATTTATTAAAGTACCATTCATATGATTATTTCCATTAAATTAATAATTTCCTCTTATTTGCATTAAAATGCACAATGAAGGCATAGGATGATAATGGATCTGAATTTTAAGTTTAGGCATCCTACATCTAACAGAAATCATCCGTGTAAATGTCATGTTATAAAAGGAGGCCTACAGAAGCATAGGAAGGTGAAAACTAATTTAATAAAGTATCTGCACTATATCCTTAAGAAAGCAGAAATCAACAAAGATACTAGCAGATGCTGAATAAAGCTCACAATACTTACTATGCATAACAATGATCATTCATGGTACATGGCTATCATTTAAACCAGCTCAAATTCAATGTGATTACTTAAAAAGATAAAGAGAGAAAACACTTTCCACTTTGTAAAAACTGAGCTAACTTAACCAAACCCATTAGATTACCAGAAAGTTGGCCTTGCTTATATTTTGGGTTGCAATTGATGGGAGATAGGAAAGACACATAATCCTGGTCAATAAGAATTAAGTGCTATGTGACACCTGTTCAGCTGCAGAGGATCCCAATACAGTTCATTTTGGGAAGGCCCCCATCGAACTCTGGATCCAATCAAAATGATATAAGCTGAGATCAAGCTCAAATGTAGTTGGCTATTTTGTAAATCATTGCACTGTAGGAGGGAAACTAAACTGGGAGGAAAAGAAGAAGTGGAACAAGATATGCAAACAGGCTGTTCTGTTCTCCAATTTAGAGAAATTGTGTTATGGGTGGGAGAGGAGGATTTCCCAAAGGAGAACTGGCAGGGATTACTGTTCTACCCATTATCCACTGTTGGAGGCCACTGCCCAAGTCTCAATCTGCTCCCTGTGGAGTAGACTTTTTGGTTAATGGAGCTTTAAAAAATTCCTTGTTTTTCCTTCTTCCTAAAAATCCACTTGCCAGAATTTTTTCCTTAAAGCCTTTAAAAAACATATGCAATCCATATATTTATTGTTCTAATATTCTGTATCCTTTAAAATAAATGTAAAGATAAAGCCAAATAACATCCAGCCTGATTTTCTATTGCAACACAAGTTTATGGCCAACAGCTCTCAGTCAATCACCTACATGGGGTGAGCTGGCTCTTTGCAAAGGGAATCTTGTTGCACTATGCCAGATATTTTAAGCAGGCGAGCCGGGCTCTCTTCTACAGAAGAAAGAAACTGATCTCAAGCAAGTTTTTCAGACTAGGTTTCACAGACTATGGGGAATAACCCTCCCCCCTCAAATGTATTCAGCCACCCCTTTCTGACTCCTGCTACTCTTCCCCCATACACTGGCTGTACATGGCAGCATTTGCAAGGCTCCATGCCAGAGGCCACTGGCTACCTTTCCCTCGCCTCACACACATACACAAAACTCTATTCTCTGCCTGTCCCAAACCCCCACAAAAATTTCTCACCCTTCAGAACAAATGCAGTGAGTTCCTTCCTCTCTCTTTGCATTTAACGTCTCCCCTTTCAGTGTTTATGAAACTGGCAGACACAACACCTTTTGGCCACCCTATGATTTTTTATTATTGATTTTATTATTATTATTATTATTTAAATCTGTGAGCTGGCTTGAATATTTGCCAAAGGAAAATATGAGGAATAAACCACACAAATCTCTTCATTTCGTGAGTAGAGCACCACTGATCCCAAGAAGTAAATCAACCTTGAAGGATGACTAAGAAATACAACACACACACACATCCCGCTTCCTCACCACCCTGTGTAAGGTTTACCTGATCTTGTAAGGAGAGAGTAGAAAAGGCCGGGACACTTTTGGCCCACTTGATGCTCATGAAGAGTAGCCTTGCTGCAGACTCACAGACGGATTCCGTGGCCACTTCATACAGGTACATGGGAGTGCCACTGACTTCATGCGGATACTAGTAATAATGTTTTTAAAAGGTGATGGTTGGTAAAGAGGCACCCATTTAAACAAATATATTTCTTAATTCTTTAATCTATTTCTCAGAGAGAGATAAAGTCTAAACAGGACAGAAGAAAAATGAAAGGAGAGGCTTGGTAACCAACCATGAGCTTGTATTTCTATCTTTTGTCTCAATTCACTCTCTGTCTACTATGAATATAGATCAGGTACCAGCTAAGGAGACTGTACAGTTTGTACCTTAAATGGTCATTCTTTCCCTGGGGAAAAAATACAGGCTAGAAGTTGATGCTGGGTTGTGTTTCTTGCAGGGAGCTTATGCCCACGCTCGTGCATAGGTGGTGCATTTTGGTACATGTACACAGACACAGTGAGAAGCCAGATGTGTGCAAATATGCAATGCTATCGAGTACCTAGCCATCCTTAGCATTTAAAAAATAAATAGGTTTCGAGTCAACAGTGAAATCCAAAAGCTGTAAATTTGACTGGGAAGTTTGCAGAAGTAATAACAAACTACTTATGGATGGTTGTCAAGAAAACAACATCAGTGTATCTGTGTAGTAACCAGAAGTCCAGCTCATGTTGTGAGTCGATTTTATAGACACAGAGTAGGAAGATGTGTTCTATCACTTTTTTTATTTTTGAGAAGAGTTCAGGAACAAAATGGGTAATTTAAGTTCTCTAAGAGTTATACAGTAGTATGCATTTTGTACCTTAAAAGGCCCCCATTCTCCCAAATGTATAAAAGGGGGAGCAAACCTCTTGGCCCTGCCCATTCCAGCGTTATCACATCACTAGTCACACCCTTTCACTTTAAAGGCCAATATTTTTTTAACTTACAAAAAGTTAAGCCTCCAGAAAGTTGAATATCTTTGCATTAAATGAAGAACACTTAATAAATAACAGAAGTGCAGAGATAACACCAAGTTCATTAGGTTTGATTATAATTGGATCTCCATAATCCCCCTTTTCTGTTCCATTCTGTTACTGTCTCAACCCAACATGTCAGAAGAGGTGCAATGGCAACTCCCGTAAGCACCATCCTAAGGTGATCCCTCAGTGATCACTGGGCTAAGCATTTAAGAGTTTTTCTTAGCAAACAGCCAACATGCAGAATAATAGACTAGTCATTATTAACTTATCCACATACAGTAAACAGCATATGTCAACAAGTTAATCACCACAGTCATGTCTAAGATTTGGTAGTCAAAATAAAATTTACTAGTCATTTAAACTCAGCATTAAATAAGTTTACTAGAGAGTAACCAATACAAGACATGGTGAAATGAACTTCTGTGCTCTTCATTAATTCCAATATTTTATTAATCTCAACAGTAATATTTCTTTGACAGTTAGCAAGCTTCTGGTTAGTTGGTTGTTTTGGATATATTATTTTGGTATATACTCTGAACCACCAGAATCATTTGGAATTAGGCAAGATAAAATTAAATTTAAAAAAAAAACACTTCCATTGTTTATTTGTTCAGATGAATTGTGACACTACAGCTCAGAGAAAAGAAACCACCATAGCACAAGGACAAAATATTCAATGGAAGAACATTTTAAATCTTTGTCAAGAGGGCAGTGCTGGCTCTCTTTGTCTTGGAGTTTGTTAGGACAATATTGCATTTCCTCCATAATAAAGAAGAATAAAAGAAGAATAAAGGAGCAAACCTTTGGAGTTGGCTGAGCTAAGCCAACTAGATTCTGCCTTTCAGATGCCGTAGAAACTGTGGCTAGTTCTAGATTATGAGGTTCCAGCTGTGTTACTGCAGTGAAGAAAGCTGGAGCAGGTAGAGCTGCCGAGGAGAAGTGTGGAGTGCTTCCATTATCTTGTTTGTGTCCTCTGAAATACAGAGCTACTTGTTTCCTGATGGTAGATGTTCTTGGTCCCCTTTCATGTTGAACAGCTGGAGCAACAAGAAGAAGATTAGGAGAAGACATAACCATGTTTTAAATAATTTGCTGTGGTATACACGTGTCTTTAAATTTAATCATGTCTGTGTAAAAATAAGTTTAACACTGACTATTGTCTTTTATCTACAAAGACAAATTGATAATTTGCTAACCTATTGAAATATCATGAGATGTTTAGAAAAAAACAATTTGAGAGTGAAAGCATTAGCAACATTTTAGCACATGCTATAAGGGGGACCTTGATTTAGTTAATGAGGGGACCTAAAGAAGAGCAGGGAGGAATATTTATTAATCTCGGGGAAGAAAGGGACAGACAGAAGAGAGATTAAGAAATAAGGCTCTCTGTATCATAGACAAAGATCTTGTTTCAGACTGATGGCAGTGAGCTGAATTTTACAATTTGTGTTAACTAAGTAGTTAAATCTTCAATGATAACTGCACATAATTATATCTGAGGAGTAATTCAAATATTCAGTGGATAGAATACAGAATATCCTGATAACTCTGTGTTGTGTACAAGACTGAATAATGCACAAATTAAGAAATCTCAGGGGTCTCGAGAGAAATGGAAAAATAGATAATAATTGGAAAATAGTAAAAGAAATATATTTGATTCATTATAAGCCTGATAGGAGCAGTAGGGAATATCCTATTTGGATTAACATTAAAAATGTTTTAAAATAACAAGTTTGGGGCATGTATTCATATAATGGGTTGTTGGAGATAATCACAAAAAGGGAATCTAGTTTTGAAGCACTATGTTTTTTGGGAACAAAAAGAACTTTTACTACACATTGATGCTGTGACAATAAAAGTAATGTGTAGAAGCGCAATCAGTCAATCAAATATTGCTTTTGATGATATCCTTTAGGCGTTCGTGTTTGAGATTTCCATTCATTTGTTTAATGTTATTGGACTTGTTCCCTATTTATGCCACAGAAATTGAATGAATGAATAAAAAAATAAAATTAATTTTGCAATTTATCTTGAAGCAAATCTGCAGCCACTTTATCCTTGCTCTACTATGCCAGAATTGTAAATGGTTTGAGGCAATAAATGAATGAATTAATTAATTAATTAATGATTTGTGGGAACAACATAAACATGAATGGGAATTAAATTATTTGGAGGTGATTGGATGGGACTGAAGTTCTTGAAGCTGTGACTGAGGATAGCACAACACAAATACATAAAGAGAAAGCATAGAGGGCAGAGAAGGAAAGCAGCACTTGTTCCTCCTATGGGAACTAGTTGGGTTGTGTGTGGCACTAATAGCAATGATGGGGTTGCTGCACTATTTATATGCTCAGTCTGTCCATAAAAGGTCATGAAGAGCCATAAAGAAATCAAATTTTTACAGAAGAAGAAACTATATTTGTTTCCTACAGATTACCTAAAATTCTGGGAAAGAGTTGGGGGAGAACAATAGGGTGGAATGGAGTGGTGAGAAGATGAGGTTGCAAAGTTGATATCTAATTAATAGCATTCAGACAATGGCAATGGGCAAGTCAGGAAAATCCTCATCCTCCCCATTTCCCCATTTCTTGCTACATCACCTTGATATTCCTCACATTTAGTTTTTGTGGAATCCTATGTTTGAAAATAAGTCCCACTGAGTTCACTATCTGCATGTTAGAATTTCAGTCTAAATAGGCAATCAAATATGTAAACACTGGGTTTGAATGGAAACCATTGTGAAAAGCTATTATTAAGCCAAATGTCTCATAATAGGTTTAGATTAGGAAACAAACTACTGTTGCTTATTAAAAGACACTAAGACAAAGATATAGGAATGTTAAAAGCAAATTATCTGAACAATGATAGGGGTTCAGGAAAGAATGTGAAAGGATGCAAAAAATACCATCTTTATTCATGTTGACTTCCAAGCATTTCTTCAGTCGACATGCTCTACATTGGTTCCTATGTGTCTTGTCCACTGGACAGCCTCCCTAAAACACAGATATTTAAGTGAAAGGGAGGGACAAAAGTGAATCTCAACAATCAACTTATAGAATAGGAAGGTGCTTGATAATGTATTTTGATGCACACACAAATACATGCACGATCTAGAATACAGATTTGTTTTAGATTGACTCCAAAAAAAGGAAAGTGGTGCTTTCCACAAATGGAAATCCCTGAAGGAAAAAAAAGGGGGGGAAACTACACACACGATTCCCCAATCTGGTGTCTGCAAGTAGTAGTAGAAGCTCTGTGGATCAGCTTTTCCCAGACTGGAGTACCTCAGAAACATTACAATTTAATTTTATATAACAGTACTGACAAGTGTTGACAGGGTATTAGGACAATGAGCTTCCTTCAGCACCCAAGACAGCTCCCTTCCAAACCTCCTGAAAACTCTCCTTTTCATCATGCTGTGTTTCTCCCTCTACTAACTCATCAGTCTGAAAATGAACATCTTTCTATTATAGCGTACTTATTCTCATCATCTTCACACTTCTGTCTTCCTCCCAGCTTCTTATGTTTCCATAAGGCTTTCCTCCTTAAGTTTTTATTTAATGGCAAGCATACATGGATGGATTATACCAGGCTGCTGATAAGAGTTGTTTTGGTTTGCAGGGAGGCCTTCTCAGGCCTCTTGGACTGAGTGGGTGCCTCACTATTTTTCCAGCCAGTCAATACTTCATTAGAAAGGATCCTACACTTTGTCAGGTAGAAATGCATGATATCTAAGCAAAACTCAATTACGGTGAAGCAATTACCTACTGCATGCATTGGGTTAGCTGTCCATAGAACTCCACTGGCTGGCAGAGAGACTCAGAGGAAGAATCTAGAATAGATCTAGCTCTATAATGGGCAGTGAGGCACACTGATCATAGGCCCCATGCATTCTGGATGCAAAGAAGTTAGAATTTAGAATTTACGTTTATTGTCATTGCATTCCACGAATACAATGACATTTGAAAGCTACTGTGGCACAGTGCCCCAAACACCAACCACATCACAATCACACTACAGAGTTTTAAAAATTAAAATAATAAAAATAATAATAATAATTAAAAACCGAGTCTAAAACCTATATAAAACATTTAGTAAGTTAAATAGTTTAAAATGCCACTATATACATAGGACTAGATCACAAATGTGCTGTTTAATTCAAGACAATTATTGCCTTGGAAAAGAAACTGTTTCTCAGTCTATTAGTCCTCATTTTAAGACACCTATAACGTCTCCCTGATGGTAACAGTTCGAAACATGAATGACCAGGATGAGAATGGTCTGTGGAGATTTTTAGTGCTCTAGTTATGATGGAATCAAGAAGAAAAATTGAGATTATGTTGCGAGAGTATATTAAAATTCAAATTTAAGGTGACAGAAACCAATTTCTGGAGTAGGAATACAGGAAGTCTTTGATTTACGACCACAATGGAGCCCAACATTTTTGTTGCTAAGTGAGACACTTGTCAAGTGAGTTTTTGCTCCATTTTCTTGCCACATTTGTTAAGTGAATCATTGCAGTTGTTAAATTAGTAAGCCGGATGTTAATTTTCCTGGTCTGAACGTTGGAACAGGGGAATCCCATGATCCAGGGACACTGCAACTCATCATAATGAGAGTCAGTTGTCAAGCATATGAATGTAAATCATGTGGCCATGGGGATGTGGCAACAGTCGTAAGCCTGAAACCTGGTCAGTAGTCACTTTTTTCCAGTGCTGTTGTAACATCGAACAGTCACTAAGTGAAGTGTTGTAAGTCGAGGACTACCTGTACATGCATAAACTTCTAGTTTCATGCCTCTTTCCCTTCTAGTCTGTGTTTCGTCCCTAAACACCAAGGGTAACTTTTGGACATGTTCATGAGAAGAGTGTCCAAGCCACGGATTGGGGGGGGAAGGCTGGGGGGGGGGAATGAGTAAGGGGAAAGGACCCCCCCCCCCAGAAGAACAAAGGCGAGCTCCCTCTGCTACAGCTCATTGAGAAGCTGCCTGCGGCTCGGCCTCGCTTCCACCTTGGAGGAAGGAGGAGCTGCTCCCGTTAGACCCGCTCGGAGCCCAAACCCGGAACTTTCGTAGGACAGACAGCAGCTCGGAGGCTCGCTGAGCTGGGCGAAAACTTCCGCTGAGCTGCGCACACCTGACCTCGGGGCGTCGGGCGTCCCAGAGACTTTGAGCCTGGAGGGTTCGATCCTAAGGGAGGCCCCCGAAAAATCCTCCCTCCGCTGCCCTCGGAATAAGCCGGACTGAATCGGAGGCATTTCCGAGCAGTGGGGCTTCTTCGCTCCCATGGAAGGCTGATTCGAAGCGCCGAAGCTTTTTTTTGGCGGGAAGATCTTGGCTTCTGCTGCTCGGCCTCTGCCACTTACCAGCAGCCGCTACCAGTAAGTAAAGTAACGGGGAATCAGCGGCAGAAGGGCGAAAAGGGGAGAGAGCCTGGGGGCAGGTGTCTGGAAAAGCCCCCCTCCCCTCACACACTCCTTTTCCTGCAGAAGGAAAGGGAATGGAGACAGACCTTCCTCTCCCCTCCCCCTCCCCTCAAGGCTTAACCTGGTTTAGCTTTGCTGGGTGTATATCCAGCAGGTTTCTGGCTTGGCCAAATCGTGCTTCAAGAATTCAGAGCTTAGATGGGAATCCTGACTAAAAAGTAGAACCCGTTTCCTTTAACAAGCTACTTCCTCACCTCTCCCACACACACCTACAGCCGCCAAAAGAGCCATAAGGCAACCCAGTAGTTGTTAAGGCCTGTCTATTTCGGAGCAGAGGCCTCCAAACTTGGCAACTTTAAGACGGGTGGACTTCTGGCTGGAGAATTCTGGGAGTTGAAGTCAACCCGTCTTAAAGTTGTCAAGTTTGGAGGCCTCTGGCCTTGGAGGATTGCCTCCCTTTCAAACGGCGCGCACACCGAGATTGCATTCCGAAGAACCCGGGACTTGCAAAAGGGAATTCCTCCCAGGAATTGAGCGAGGGGAGGGGGAAAAAGGCTGGCGGGGGTGGGGGCTTTCCGCGCCTGCAAGGAGGCTCGCTTGGCCCTCGACGGCAACGGAAAGGACTCGCCGGCGGCTCTCTGAAGAACTGAAGCCCGGCGGACCTGGGGTCCTGGCGCACCGTGGCTCGGAAATTAAAATGACCGCGGGTTGCTGGGCTCTAAAGGGACGAGGGAAGTCGCCCCGTAACTTGCTTGGCGAGGGAGGGGAAAAGGGATCAAGCGCTGGAAGGTGGGGTGAGCAGCCTCCGCCTTTTTGTAAACCACCTGGTGATGATGAACAGATCCCGCCATCTAGGCTGGCGGCAGGTGAGATCTGGTCACCTAAATAACGTGTTGGAGGAGCGCCTTGCGGGAGAAGGTTGGGTTTGAGCAGGAATGGAGAAACTGGCCTCCCCTGACCCCAGGCAGTGCTGGTTGGGGCTGATGGGAAATGAACTTCGGCAATGTGCCTCAATATGTCTCCTGTGAGAGGAGACATAACTTCAGTTTTGATCTAGAGCAGTCGGCCCCCCAAGACCTTCTTAGGGATCCAAAAACAAAAAACAGAATTATTTGTCTACCTATGTTGAAAAATAACATAACATTAAAACCTACTTAATGATGGCAGGAAGCTGTAGTATAGTGGAAGTAAACATCATTTAAAAAATTTAATATAAATATTAATATAATCCATAGAATCAAAGCTCTTTTGGAGTCCTCCATAATTTTCAAAATAAAACAAAACACTGGTCTGGACAATGGTAGCCCTTAGGAGCCTAGTGTTCTTAAGAGACCTCTCTGACTACAGAAATAAATCTCATTTCACTCTTACTTTGGTTTCTTTCTATAAACTCCAAATGAATTGAAGCATTAATGAACTGGGGGAAAATATTTAAGTCAGTTTCTCAGGTTATAATTGGGGCAAAGGAGGGATGAGCAGAAGAGACTGAAATTATCCTTGGTCCCACATGGAGGCAGTGATGCAACACTCAATATTTTACAAATACCTTGGTTTTGTAAAATTAATTTATAGATGGTGCTGGATCTATACAGTTCCCAATTCTCAACTTTTCATTTTTTTGGTAGTTCCCTAAAGATCTTGCTGGTTTATTCAGGCTCCTTAACTTCCCTCAAGAACAGAGTGGAAAACTTCAAATTAGGTTTAGGTTTTATCACTTAAAAAAAAATTATGCTCTCAAACATTCTGGTTTTAAGTGAGATGATCACACAAACACACACAACCTCCTCAAAGTTTCATGATAGTTAACTAAGCAACAGTATAGCTGGGAGGCAGTATGAGGGTAAAGAGAAATACAGTATGACGGGAGAAAAAATAAGTTCAGAACAAATGGTAGAGATTCTTCAATCTACCTTAGGTCAGATTCTACTTTACAACACAAGTAGAGATGCCCACTTTAGCAAAAAATAGATATAGAGAAGGTAACAATTGTATAGTATATTTCTATTCAAGGATTTGTTTTTGAGGAAAAGTTTAAAAATATAATACTGCATCTGCCATTTAAAGTGTAACTAAGCCCATTGCTATGGACTTTAAAAAAAATCCTGAGTACTTTTTACTAAGTCACTTCAAAAAAAGGAATTGGTATATCACATTTAGCAAAGGAGTTCAAAACTGAAGCATGCTACTCTATATACATTTAGAAATAATGATTAGAATCTTTAAATTTCACAGAAAGTAGCCAATTTCAATTCAAATAATTTCAATAAATTCTTCTCTGGATTTTCCACTTTCCCAGGTCCTCTTAAATAGTAGTTCCTTTTCAATTAATTTACTACCAATTGATTTTCATTAAAATAATTTAACTTTCATTTAATTAACCTCCTTTGTTTGAACCCAATCACCTCTGGATTTCAGCAAGAGAAATGTATTTTATTGGGGGGCAAAAAAATTAGAAAGTTGCCTTTTTTTTTTTTTTGAAAGAATGTATATGTGGGACAAAAAAAGACAAAGAAAGAGGAAAGGGAGGAGGAGGAGGAGGAGGAGGAGAAAAATAGCTCTGTTATTTTTTCTCTTTTATGAATCTCATTAAGATATTGAACATGATTTTCTAAAAACGGGCAGGAGAAAAACCCCTGCTTCTTTGACTTTTGCAGCTATCTCGATGCTGCTTGTCTGGCCTAACTGTTTATTTCAAATGCTTATTAAAGATCTGGATTTTCCACAAATGAAGAAAATGTCTCTTTGTGGATCAGTTTCAAAGAGACTAGGTCTCAATGTGTCTTTCAATAATTATTCCAAATAAAACAATCTCCTATCCATGGCTCAAAGTGTTAAAAAAAAAAGCAAGGCTTTCTTTTATATGCTTTTGCATACAATTTGTAAGTTGGCCCCACCTAAATACTGTTCAAATGCAAAAAGGCTCACAATCTACAGTTCCATTGGACTATAGCTACATAAAATAATCTGTGCAAATAAGAAAATTTGGATAGTGAAGGAAATGGCACCGGAAGAATTAACCTAGACGAGAATTACCATCACAAGAGAGTTTTCTTGCACTTTTAATAAACTTAAGAAAATAATTGTGGCAGAAACTGTTCAACTATTCATAACATGGAAGGAAATGATAAAAGTTGGAGATTGTACAATTCCATTTTCACATCACTTTGAAAAGTGTGACGTATAAAGTCTAACTTTACTTGCATAGGAGTTTGAAGGGAGAGGAAGGGAGGAAGAGTATGTGTGTGTTAAGGAAAAGGAGAAATTATAGGAAAATATGAGCAAGACACATACCTGGTAAGGGGAAAAAAGATCAAGAGAAGAGGATTATCAGTGGAAACTTTCCCAGAACCCATGCTGGGAAAAACACCATGACAATTGCACTTCCCAGCTGTTTTATTCCAAATAAAACTATTCAGAAGTTCATCGCGTTTAGAAATGGAGGTTCTATTATTATGGGACAGGAAAATGACAGAAAACACACACAGGGAAACTAAGATCCCAGTTTTGCAACCTATTTGATAAACTGAATATGAGAAAATAAAAGCACTGGGAGTTTTAAAAAGGGTTGAAAGAAAAGGAATGGCTAGGGTATTATGGGGACCAAAAACATACTCTTATTTTCAGCAATCCTAGTGCTGTACTGACCCATGCTACAATAACAGCTGCTACCTAGTTACAAGAGGGCATCCTCCTAGGCTCTTGCAGTAGATCTACAAAGATCACTGAGTGCTCCAGCCATGATTCCAGGGACTAGAATCTGGGCCAAAGAGCAACCGTCCATTGATCGGTTCAAGTGCTTAGCAATCAAACTCTAAGAACTTGTAGAGGTGGGATGAGATTGAAATGCAGTGCATACGATCAAACTGAAGTAAATGAAGAAGTAGATAACACATTGCTTTGAAGGTGATGTACCGTTATTATCTGCCAGAATTTCCTTTGTATTTTGTCCACCATCTGCCAAAAGAAAACCTCAGGTGTTACCCTGTTCCATCCCTAGAATTCCACCATGCAAGAACGTCTCTTTGGAGATTTTGCTTATTACACACCTTATTCCTGGCTTCTGGGAGAATATCACCTTCGGATATTTAAACAGTTGGGCCAATTTTACAGTTCCAATGACCATGAGCTGTATAGTACATTCTAAAAACACTTTTTCCATTAATGGAAATGGAAAAAAATTGCCCAGGTAGGTTCTATCTAGGTCACACAAGCCATTTTGTGTTAAAAGTCATACTTGTCTTATTGGTTTGGTATACTAAGCTAGGATTTTTTTAAAAAATCCTGCAATGTATTAAAATTAGAGTGAATAATCCATTTAGTAAATGTTTTCTCTCTATAATCAAATATATTGAATTGGGGTGGGAGTACAGTTGCAGCCAAGTCTTTGGAAGATTCAGCTTCTGCACTTTTTCTTTGAATAACTGAGGGGTATTTTATTTCTTGGCAACAATTACAATGTTGGTCCCAATTTCTAAGTTTCCTCAAGGTCGCTATGAGAGTAAATCTCACATTTCATATTAATTTAGGAGATAACTGTTTTCACTGAAATTGTGATTTATATTTTTCCCACAACTGCCTATAAATCATCTCACAGGACATTAATTCCTTCCTAATATTTTAACAATTGACAAACTGGCACCAGGAAAAGGAAATCACTTTTAAGGGGACAATGAGTCAATAGGTGATATTTACTCAGAACTATTTAGGTAGGTCAATGAAGTGAATTACCCTGGTGCTTTTAGCTCTACAACTAGAAAGCCCATGGACTTATTTTGAATATGTATATTCTCCAAATTCCTATATACTGTAGCCATCTTCACCCAGCTCCTCAAGATTTCAAAAAGACTGCTAAAGCTGTGAATTTCAGCCTGGCCTGAAATATTTCCTTGCCTGAAATTTTACAGTACAAAAAGACTGCATTACAGCTGTAATTTGGAGCAAGCAGGATCAAATTAAGCTAAATTTGCTTCTAAATCAAAATGCATGTGCATGAGCTGTACATTTTGCTAACTACATCAACTTTCCTTGCTGCTCAATGTGCACAGAATTTCATCTTTAAAGTAGCCCAGCTTTTACAGGATCTTAAACTAAAACCTTCAAGGGGAATCCATCCCACTCTTGCTGACTCTACAATTTATTTTAGGGGGACCAGAGATGTGTTGAAGATGTGTTTTTTTTTTAATCTGAGTTGATAAAACAATGTTCAAACATTACCGGACATGTCACGGACTCTGGTATGTTGATAGAAATTTGGTGCTCACCTAAGTATACATTATTTTGAAAAATCAAGTCAACGAGCTCTCCAGGTGACTGGGCTTTTCACTATAATATATAATTACTTTGCCCAAACCCTAAGGAAACTCTGTTGCAGGGAGTGGGTGACAAGAGGTTGTTCTGTATTAACAATACCTGGTTTCCAGATTTGCAGACATAAGTCCTATTCCTTCTGATGCTTCGTTTGAAAAACCCTGAGCATCCATCGCAGGCATAAACCCCATAGTGCTTGCCAGAGCTGCGGTCACCACACACTTTACATGGGATATCTAAAATCCGACCTGAAAACGAAGGTGGGAGAGACAGATAGAAAAAAGTGATCGGTTTAGAAGCAATAAAGCACCAGAGCTGTCATCAAGGTAGCCATAGAGGTTTAGAGTGAAATAGGCTGTTTATTTTGCTAATTGCACAAATCCATGGAATCCACAGAAATCTGCTTTGGAGCAGATGCAAATCTGCTGTAAGAACAGCAAAGAACATACATAAAGCAATGTGTTTAAAGCAGGTTTCCTTAATCTTTCACCTCCAGTTTTGTTAGGCTATCTACCTGTCATTCTTAAACAAGGAGCGGATGATCGGTATTAAAATCAACAGGCTGGGAAAGCATCAGATTGGGAAGATGGTTACACTGATAATGTAAAGACTCCTCCAAGTTGAGTTTGACCAGAGGTATCTTAATTAGTCATGTTTCTTACATTATTAATGCATCATTCTTGGTCCCAGTACAGAAGTACTTTGTCACTGATACTTTTGGGGATTTCCTATTTCACAACCTAACTGTTAGACCTGAGATCCAAATACTAATCAAGCTCAACCCTCCTTAACTTTCATTGCTAAACAAAATCAACCAGGTTCTAACATATACTGAGACTTTACAGCTACTCTACCTTGAATTAATTTCTAATCAGTTAAGGAGATGTGCGTATTTCCTCCTTTTGCCTTTCATTATTAACCTCTAAACATCCTGAGCTAGGCTAAGGGCATAATTTATTCAAGATCGCCAGAATCGTTTTGGTGAGCAGGAATTTGAAGATGCATTTCTCCAAAACTATTTCCACACCCCACCAATTGCATAAAAATTGTCTGTGCAGCCCAATTTCACTATCAATTTAACGGATTTCAGAGTGATTTGTTTTTAAGTACACTTCCTTAGGAACACGGCCTTCATCTGTATATGGAAAATATTAGTACTAACCTAAAAAAAGTTTCTCATGAAAATGAAAATATTGAATATATAATACAATGTCTAGTATTCCTAAATACTATACCTTGTATAGTATTCCTAAACAGATGTGTTGTCTGTTAAACATCTTGATGCTTTATTTGTTGAGAAAAGCTGCAATTTCTGCACTTTATTTCAGAGCAAATATGAACCATCCTTTGGGCAGTGTCACAAGTCGATGCCCCCTTCAAATCTGATTATCTTGACAGTAGAATTAACTGCTGCATCCAAGGCAGATAGCAGTTGAATTCTGCTTCAATGCTTCTAGCAGAGCAGCAATGACTTCTTCCAACAAGGCTGGTCCTACCCTTAGGTAAAGTGATATAGATGCTTTACCTTTAGATCAGAGGTCTCCAAACTTGGTAACTTTAATACTTGTGAACTTCAACTCCCAGAAATCTCCAGCCAACATAGCTTAAAGTTGCCAAGTTTGGAGACCCCTGCCTTAGATGTTTACTTCTCCTGAAAAAGTCACAGTTATTCATTACGTTTGCATCTTGCCTGCCAGAGAAAAACTGAAGTGTGAGATTTCCTACCTCAAGTGCCAGACTAATTTGCCATTAACACATCCTCTTGGTTCATGCAGTGCATCGTTTGTTGGCACAACTTGCTTACCCATAATGAACTCTGAACTAACTGCTTGGGATGGCTTTCCCCCCACACCTTAGGCTAAAAAGTGGTTGGCTAGGTTGGGTTCAGCACTGCATTTTCTTTTGCTGTGCTAGAAATGCTGACCCTTCAGCATTTTGTGACACTGCCCAAAGGATGGTTCATATTTGCTCTGAAATAAAGTGCAGAAATTGCAGCTTTTCTCAACAAATAAATGCTGACCCTGGTAGCATTTATCCAAATTCTGCCTTCATACCATTACCGCACTTTATTCTTGGGAGTCATATTTTGTTCTCATGCCACATCCCCCACCCCAAATTCAGAGTTCTGGAATACCCCTTTCTTACTGAGGACATTCTGCCAGAAAGTTTCAAGTTTCATACACATGACCTTTATCGTTGAATGAGTCACTAACTCAAAACAAACACGTGGAAACAGAATGCCCCTCTTCCAGGGAACAAAATTTCCGCCTGCCTTCTTCACGTCAGATTTATTGGTACTTATCCTGATTATAGTATTAACCTGCAATTGCCAGAAAGTTTACAGGAGGAAAAAGCATGTCAAATTTGATGGATTCGGCTTCCTAACACTTCTCACTTATTCTATTTGCTGCTGAGATTAGTCAGCTGAAAACCAAATGGCTGGGATCCAACAATTAGTTGTTTTTTCAAGAGTAATTGTTTCAAATCTCTTCTTCCTTTCCTCCCTGGAGTTTTTCCCAACCTGCCTCCTAAACCTGACAACCAGTTCTTCTGTTGTCTCTTATCTCCTGAGCTAATTTCGAGAATAGGCTTTCATCACTTAGCTCTAAAGACACAAGTTCTAACTAACTCTCTAGAGTGCTTGCCTTTCCCAACCGAAGGCCCTCAAAATATGGTGGGCTTCAATTCTCATCCACCAAGGACCACACTATTTGAAGGGCAATGGGATGGGAATTCTAATCCATTGCTGGCCATGGGGGTTTCATAAATTGCTCAAAGATGGCTTAATCTTGCCTTTCTGCCCTGCTTGCTTTCATCTCCCATGTGGATTCCTGCTATCTGACAGCAGTTGCCTAAAAACCTTGGCCACTACCAAGGATTGCCTTAGCCCCACTCCTCTTTTAAGTAAGCAGTGTGCAGGCCATCATCTTTCCCACAGAGTTGAGGGAAGGCCAAGTTCCTGGCCTTCAATGGGAATAAAATGCCCCCCAATTTCAGTCTTCCTTAATATCAGTTCTACTGGAACCTCTTGCAACTTCTTAGAGATGAAATGCAGTAATGAAGGTGCTTTGCTTACTTTGGCCAAATGAAGACCTTGGAAGCATATTGTTGAAAACATTGGCAGCTTCAAGACCGGATGCTTAGAGATAAGGGAGGGACGCTTAATGTATTTCAAAGCAAGCCTGCACCAAGTCAACCCTGTCCATCAGATCGTGCCCCGGGAATACCTAGAGCTTAGTCCTATTGTCCAAAAAAAAAAAAAAAATGGACTTGCATAGAGAATACTAGGACTGCAATCAATTGAAACAACCCTTGGTACGGTACGTTTGCAGGATAAAGTGCCTCCGAGCAAACCTGCGAAGCAAATTTGCTTTGTGAAACCCACCCCGCTGTCTTGGGACGGAGTTGTCAGAGAGAATGGTGTTAAGTTAAGAAGATTGCCAAAGCAGCCACAACGGAATGGGCCCTGAGCTATAATAAACCCAAGTTGGTAAACCACAACTGAAGGAATCCCCACAACACTGGATACCAAAACCAAACTAACCACATTGTGGCTTAGTGCCAAGTGGAAACCCGGGCATGGAAAGCGCTGAACAAGCTGGAAGAGGACTTGGTACCGACACTCTCTTCTCACCCTCATTTATATTGACCGGGATCCGGGGCGTGGGTGGGTGGGATGGGAGTGGCAGGAAAGAATCCGAACCTCTCCGGAGCCGATTGGGTCACTGACGCTTCTTGAACCGGGTTAGTCTTTGCGCAAGCTTCCCGGAGGGAGTGGGGAAGGCCAAGGTCAAAAATCCGTCTCTCGGGAGACTCGGAGAAGCCGATCGAGGCAGACAATGAGGACATTTGATAAAGTCTTAAGTTAATGGTCGCCCCCATCAATGGAAACTCATCTGACTGCCTCCAATCAACGTAAGCCCGTCGCCTTCTCTCCCCCCTCCTCCCCAATGTAACTTGACAGCTGCTCTCTGCAGCAACCCGGAGTGGAGGAATGGGATTAGGTGGGGCGCCTGGGGGGGGGAAGAGTCAGAAAAGAGGAGGTGGCGATCAGGGCTGGGCCAGCCAAGCGGGGGGGGGCTGGGGGAGGGGAATCGGCAGTCGTTCCCCCCCCCTTCCCCGCGTAAAGTTGTGTCCTGGGGCAAAAAGGGAGGGAAGGGTGGCTGGAAGTAGGCGTTGTCCAGGAAAGTCGGGCCAAGCCAAGCTTGGCTTCTCAAGCGATCTAATTACATGCCTTCCTTGCCACCTGCCTATTGGGTCACCAGTGACCCGTCAAAAAGGGTAGCATGGGAATTCGGATTGCACACAAAGGCTCCGGAGGAGAGCACTCGACTCCCCTCCCACCCACCCGTCCTCCTCCTCCTCCTCCTCCTCTTCGCCCCGCCCCCTGTCCCTCGGCAGACTTTCCACAGTTCTCGGCGAAAAGTGTGGAGGAGGAGAGAACAAATCGGACATGCAACGGTGCCAGCCCCTGGTGTTGAGTGTCACCTCCGACAAACCGGCCCATTTCCTTAATGCAAATCTCCGGCTCGCCTTCTCGACTCGGGCTGCCTCGGATCCCTTTGCCCAGCCCGCCTCTGACTTTCTTTCCCTTTCCGAGGAGGACCACACAATCCGGGCAGTGCCCTTAAAGCGATTTCAAAAGTTCACCTCACCGTGAACGCTACTCTTAAAATCGAAGTCATTTTGGTCGGAGATATAGGGGAGGCCGGCCGTCCTTCCCACCCCGTGCTCAGCTTCGATTAGTTTTATTCGAAAGAAAGTCAATCGTGGCCCGAATGGGACCTTTGAGATCCGAATAAAATATCTGGAGCTAATTCGGATTCGAAGCCTTCCTCCCACCCCGCTCCTCGATCCAGCTCCAGTGCTGGAAGGCTATTTTAACATTTGCAATCCAAGCCAAGAAATATTTTGACTCTTAGTGCGACCTTCTTTATAAGTTTATTTCACCGAGCAAAGGTGGGACGAAACTTTTAAGTACACATAGTGGAAAATACATGAATTGGGTATGAAATTAAAACACAAGTTTATTTCCAAATATTGTGGAGGGGCCTTCTCCCATTTTAAAAATAATAATCTAATTTTCCATGGGTCCAGCGACCACACGAATTAATGTACTATTTTAATTTTTTTTTTTCTACAGAAACTTACAGCAAGAACATCGTGGGTGATAATTCCGAAAACTCTTTCTTGTGTCCCTGTAACATAATATTTTTAAAAACTCCCAATTTGGAACTTGGATGAATTAAATTCCTAGATAACCAAATAGCTGTTCAGTTTTGGCCTGCAGCGGAGCAGGCCCCGTTTCTTGCCAAACCCATCGGGTCTCCTCTGAAGGACATTTCGCCGTTTGCAGAGGCGCTCAGTCCAACGGCAGGCTCGTTTGAAGCGGAAGGCTGCAGTTTTAATCCCGGGACAATTTGCGGCAGGTTCCCTGCTCAAAGATCGCCTTCGAAAAATTCCTAATAAGCCTTAGGGCGGCAGGGGCTGGTTCCCCAGCATCCGCCCCCTCCCCGCTCCGACAGAAGGAGGCTGAAGACCGAAACCCTTTGAGGAACAGGCACTCTGGACCCTCTTTTTCCGAAGACCCAAGACACATACACACACACACACAAACCCCTCCAGCCCGACGAGGCCGGAACTAAGCCGATTCTCTGCAAAAGGGCTGCAATCATCCCAGAAAAAACCTCTTGGAAACACACCGAGCTCTCCAACACGGACGTTGTTTTCGATTGACAAATCAGTGGCAGTTTTACCTTTCATTTCGGGGAGACTCTGCAACAGCTTACCCTAATATATTTTAATTAAGCGGCATTAATTCTGTTTGTATTAAACAGACGCCGTTGCCCTGATTGCATTGACGCCGGCTGGGATTCTTCCAAACGGCGCTGCTTCCCGTCTATCGCTCCGGCTAATTGGGTGCTGCTCTGCCTCTCTCTCTCTTTCTCTCTCCCTCTGTCACACACAGGCGCGCCCCGAGCGGCCGGAGGGGATCGCCCGCAGGCGGCGGGGTCTCGGATGCTCGCAGTCTCTCTTGAATGAGCCCCTTGATTTCAAATCCCAGGCACAGGAGCGCAGCCGGCTCCGATTCGCCCGACTTTCCAGGTGGCTTTTATTTTTATTTTCTTTCGACGGCGCCCTTGCCCGCCTCCTCTTCTCAACCTACGCGATAAACGCGAGGTCCTTGCTTGGGGTGGGGGTGGGGGGTGGAAAGAGGGGGGGGCAGGGGGATCCAGCCGGCCTTGGCCCCTTTCCAAACTCCCCGAGGGAGGACAGCAAAACGGAGGCCTGCCTTAAAACCGGGCGCCTTTTCCCAAACTCCCGTCTCGAAAGCTTCGCCCCTTCCTCTCCCTCGCGGAGACTCTCTTGGGATGGGGAGCCCAGGCTGGGGAACATAAGGAAAGAGGCTGATATTTGGGGGGGTGGGAGGGTTGGAGACGATGGAAGCTCGGTTCCCTTCAGGCAGGCTCAGCCCAGTACCGTCAAGCGGGGGAGGGAAAGGCCTGGCTTGGTGCAGGGAACCGGCTCGGCGCGTTCCTCGACTGGACGTCCGAGCTGAAGGGGTATGGGGGGGGCTTTTCTCCTCCCTCCCTCCCCCACTATGTCGTCAAGCTCCCTGGCAGCTCCAATTATTGTAATTACCATCAAAGGCTGCTGAAAGAAGTTAGGCGGCTCCGAAGTGGAGTCCGCGGCGGGGTCCCCTTTACCACCCAAGCAGCGAGAGCTTCGCCGGTCGCTCTCCCAGTCTGGGGGAAGGGAAAAGCGCAGCCACCCGCAGGCCCCACCACCACCCACGGGCTGCCTTTCTCCTTTCCCGGGGCTCGCCTCCCCAACTCCGAGGACCGTCGGCCTTCCCGAGATCCAAAGCAGACTCGACCAGCAGGCTTCCTCGGCGGAGTAGTGGCTGGCTGGTGCTCTTGCCCCAGAAGGGGCGCCCAACAAATTTCCAAAGCCTGGTCTTTCGCCGCATACCCTGGGAAGGCACACCGCTTCCTTTGTTGGGGAGGCATTTAAGGCAGCCTCCACGGCGATCTCCGACCGAGCTCAGCGCTTCAGGATGAGGCCGAGGGTCGGTAGCCGAGGCTGCTGGAGGAGGAAAGTTCGCGCAGGGGCCTGAGGGGGTCAGCCAGTCCTAGGATCCCCCTTCGCGCGCGTCCTTCGCTCGAGATCAACTCCTGGCCAGGAGAAGGGGGGGGCTCTCACTTTCGACAGCGCCCCGTCCCGAAGGGACGGTACCGAAAATGGAAACGGCCAAAGCTCTTCCTGGTGAAGACGGCCCTTCCATCTACTTCACCGGCCTAAATACAAGAGCGTTGGCCTCGATGCGTTTTTACGGGCTTCTACCCAGTTGCCCAGAGCTCGTTTTCCTCATCCTTTCCAAAAGTTGGGTGGAGGAAGGACGCCGACGACAGATACGGAATATACGGAATTCGTATTCCTGGTGGGCTTCGAGTCCATGAACTTGAGCCGTGTCGGCCCGGCCCAGCCCGGGCTCTGGCTTGCATTTGATTTCTTCCACGGACTGGCGCCTACCGAGAGGGGGAGGGGAGGGCCTCATTTCCCAGTCCTTCCAGTGGGCTTCTGCGTCAGCCTCGCTGTGATTGCAATGCCCGCCCGATCCGAGAGAAAGGAGAGTTGATCAGATCAGGCCCTTCTCGCCCGGGCTGTCCTGACATCCTATCGCTGTGAAGCCCAGCTCTCCAGTCCCCTTCAGAGAAGCCGGAGAGGCTTCTCGAGGGCTTAGAAACAGGGATTGGTTCTTTCCAGTTTGCTTCCCGGCAAGTTTTCAAAACTTTCCCCTCCGTGCCAGCAGCAGAACAGGAGCGCCTGGAGGCCTCTCCTCTTTCCCAGGCCGAGCAGCTCAGAAGCGATCCCTCCCGTAGGTGGTGGAAGCGTCCCTCCTAGGTTCGACCCGGGCGAAAGGCAGGTGGGCCGAGCGGAAAAGGCCGAGGGGTTTCCCCCGCTCTGTTCCGAAACGTTTCCCTACAAAGCTGGCCCTGCGTCCCGTTTTCCCTGGCCATTGTTACAACGCGGCCTCGATCCGTCTCCCCACTTACAGATGGAATGGGCTCTCGCCTTTCTTTTCTCGAAAAGGGCTCCATAAATAATCTGCCTCGTTTATCGTTTCCCATTTTTCGTTTGACCGTGACAAGATTTTGTTTAAGATGCCTCTTTGGGCGATTTCTACTCCTCGGTAAAAGAAGGAAGAAGAAGGGAGAAGAAGGGAAAAGGGAGAAGGAGAAGGAAGAAGAAAGAAGGGAGAAGGAGGAGAAGGAGAAGAGGAGGAGGAGAAGGAGGAAGGAGGAGAAGGAAGGAGGAGGAGAAGGAGGGAGAGAAGGAGGAGAAAGAAGAGAGGAGAAAGAAGAAGGGAGAAGGAGGAGAAGGAGAAGGAGAAGGAGAAGGAGAAGAAGAAGAAGAAGAAGAAGAAGAAGAAGAAGAAGAAGAAGAAGAAGAAGAAGAAGAAGAAGAAGAAGAAGAAGAAGAAGAAGAAGAAGAAGAGGAGGAGCGATTTGGGTTTGTTTGTGGCCTGCGACAAAGTTCTGAATGCCACCTCGTTGGTACCTAGACATACAGAATTCGAAAGAAAGTTTAGCTAAGACCCGCAGTTTTGCAGCGAGAGATACGCATCCCGAAAAGAAGGCGCAGCGATCCAGGGAGAAAGAATCTAGAATTTTTAAAGCAGAACTGCACCCACGTGTTTCTGTTTTCCACCCTTTCCTTACTAGGTAAACAACCAAAAACAAAATACAATAACATTACGGCCAGAGGAATTCCTTCTCAACCGGTTTCGCCCGCCACCTGTTACAACCCCAAATTGGATTGTGCCTGCTGCTGGCTCTCCCTTCCGCATCACAGTCGACTTCCAAAGTCTCTTGAATTTCTAGCGTCTGAAGCCAACTTCTCTACCCACAAGCAGTCAATCAGACTTAAAAAAAAAATTGGGGTGGTGGGAGGGAACCTTCAGTTCTGAATGTACCCGGACTGAGGATTAAGTGAAATGTGACTTTTAAATTGTTTCTGCTTCTCCAGTTGTTGTTTTTTTTTTTCTTCCCCTCCAGGATTATTCACCAAGGCTGGAAATGGTGTACAAAGTATTCCCGGTAAATCCTCTTTTCAGCAAAGCCCACCCCTTCTTGCGACTCTAGCTTTCAGCTACGGGGTGTATTAATTGCAGAGAAGGGGAAATGCCTTCTTTCATTTCATTTCCTTTTTTTTTTTTTTTTTTGCATTTCACCAACCCGTTCACTTTTCAAGGGGGGGGGCAGGGGAGAGAGACGATCTTTTTAAAAAACAAACTTTTTTTTTCACACGGAAGACTTTTTTTGGGGGGGGGGACACCCCACCTATCCCAAGCAAGTGCGCCTCAAGTTCATTTTTAAGGCCCGGGCGGCGCAGCCACTTCACAAGCAGTTGACTTGGCGGAAGGGGCTTAAGGAGAGGAAGCGGATCCCGGGCTCAATGGGCCGAACCCTATCGAGCAGTGGACCCAACGCTCCTTCTTTCTCTGTGGAGGGAGAGAGCCCCCACCAGCCCTACCACCACCCAGCATTGACTCACTTGTTGATCCTGCCGGCTTGCTCATCCTGGGCTCCTCCGGGACGAGCGTCGCGGCGTCGCTGCCTTCCGGAGGCTCGTTCTTTGCAAGAAGAGGCTTGCCGGAGCTCCGCTCACTCCCAGCTCTGCTCCGGACGGTGTGACAGGTGCTTCAGAGCCCGCTCCGCCAGGCTGAACCCCGCATCTTTTCTTCCTCTCCTCCTCCAATCTTCCACGAATCGCCGAGAGCGTGGTGGTGGTAGTGGTGAGTTGGAAACTTGGATCGGTTTTGCTTTTCCTGGGGCGAGGAAAGAGCCGGAGAAAGCGCTCGCACCCTCCTTGTTTCCTCCCACCCCCGGCGTATGAAGTGATGGTGGCTCTTCAGCGGACAGAGATCCGAAGCTCGGCGGCCAGGGTTCTGGGTGGCTGACGGGTGGCTGGGTAGGACGGAGACGCGGCGCCTGCAGAGAAAAAGCCGAGTTTGAGAAGCGGAACCCGAGCTGAGCAGCTCAGTGTGCTCCAAACAGCGATCGGAGGCTGAAAAAAAAGTAAGAAAAGGCGCGCGGGAGGGGGGTCGCAGCAGGAGGAGGAGGAGGAGGAGGAGGAGGAGGCAGGGTCTGGCTCCCAGAAAGTGAATGGCAGCAAAATCAAGAAAGGCAGGAAAAGTGAAAGGGCGCCAGAAGTTCCTCGCCCTGGGTTGACTTGGTGCTTTGAGCCTCCAGCCTGAAGCCTCCGTAATATCCCCCCCCCCCGCCGCCCCCCCCCGGGAATTCTGACAAGCAGGCAGCCGGGGGTGGAGGTGAGCGGAGGGAATGGGGAAGGGAAGGAGGGGAGGGGGGGAACGCTCCCCTTGGCTTCTCTTGCCCCCTCTCCGCCCCGCAAGCCGATTCTTTGGAGAGGGCCGTGACGTCAGCCGAGGCTCTGCTTCGGAGCGAGGGAGCGAAAAGCTCAGCAAATGAATGAACTTACCTGCCCGCTTCTGGAGCGGCAGCTTGGAGAGAGCGGATTTTTTTCCCCCCTCCTCGAGCCTCGTCCTTCTCGAAACAGCCGCGAAAGAGCTGGCGGGGGGCGGGGGGGGGAAGGCGGGCGGGGCAGCGGGAAGGCACCGAGAGGAAGGCAAGTTTTTTTTTGGGGGGGGGGGTTTCCTCCCGGGGATCGTCTTAGCGAGTTCGGTTCCCCTTTGGAGGGGCGATGAACTTGGTCATCGCCATTTTCACCAACCAGCCTCTTCCCCCCCCTCTCCCCGGGGACTTAGAGCGACCGCCGCCCTCAAAGACAACGTGTCGCTCCCGACCGCGAGGGACCAGGTTTAAAAGCCGAGGCGGACCGAAGTAACCAGCAGCGAAGCGAAGCTTTGACTCGGGGGAAGGAGGTTGAGTCGATTGGGCTTTCCCATAGGAGTCCCAGAGCCCTGGGGTAGGAGGGGCTACAGGGCCCCAAAATCCAGCGATACACACACACACAAACACACACACATATATTTGCAGCCCAGACTTGGTGACCCTACTTTGAGGAAGGACAGGGAGAAAGATGCGGGCGCTGTCTCCAAGCCTCCCTGGGATGGAGGAATGCTTTCTGAGGAAGGGCCGCTACAAAAAAAACGCCTGTAAAGCGTTTGCGAAGAACCCTGGGCGGCTCTCGCACTTATAGCCCTGCTCCTTGTGCCCTGTGCGAAGGTTACAGACCAACAAGATGCCTAGAGGGTGCATTTGAGGAGAGTCAGATACCTTTCTCAAGGCACTCCTCCTTTGGCTCGCTGCTATGCCCAGGAAAGCCGTATGGAGAGGAAGCAAATCCAGGCTGCTCTGCCTGTGGTGCTGGCTCGAAGAATGGCTGAGATCCTGGGAAGGTCCTCATAGCTGCCTCAGGTGGTTTCCTCACGGAAGGAAAGGGGACTGTTTGGATAGCCTCTTTCGGCATCAGCCGCACACAGCAGGTGGCAGCACCTAATTGCCGGTGGCTGATCTCGAAAAAGCGAAGTTGAACTAGAGTTGGTTAGACTGGGATGGAAAGACCAGCACTTAAACCACTCCTAAGAAACCGCTCCTCTACATTGTTGTGTGTGACGGGGGAGAGATGGAGAAATCCTGAGAGAAGAAAGGATCTAGGATAGGATCCTAAGCCTGCTCACTAAAGCTCTCATGAGTCATTTGACTTAAAACTTTTCACGAGATGAAGGCTCAGCGGAAGCACATCGTGTTGCAGGAGAGCGTTAGTCAATTGTATGTGTAACATACACCACATAGATCTCTGGGTACCCAAAGAGATAACACGTGCACACACAATGATTTGAACGACTCTTCTTCCATGGCGTGTTTTTAAAGAATGAGCGAGACCTGATAATGTACCCAAAGAAGAAAAACTTCCTCATCTAACGACAAGGAGATAGAGACGAAGCGATAAGCCATCCATCCCTCTGACCTAGGATGGTAGGATCCGGGAAACTGTAGTCCGGCGTAAGGATATAATTTCACAAGCAAAATGTCTTGTTCAAAGAGAAGGACGCAACAAACAGGGGGTCGAACCATGAGCAACGGTTCATATTATTTAGAGCTGGGCAGTATAAATCTACAGAACTCCTGAGAATCCTAACAAAGGTTTCCAAAACGTCTCGAATTTTGACTCCCTAGGCGGTAATTTTTAAGGTGACCAGAGGCGATTGAAAGGCAAGAGCTCCGGGTCAGAATCCGTCCCCTCCGTTCAAACTGACTAAATTGTAGCTCAGCTCGAGTTGCAGCCTTCTGGGTGGAGCCCCCAGATCTCCGCAGTTGGCTTGGAAAAGCAAAGGCGAAAGCAAAGGCACTTGCGCTCCGTGCCTGTGCGTGTAGAAGCACGTTTCCATCTCGTTTTACATTCCTGCTTCTCATCCGCCACAGATCGAACCATTGAAGAAGCCCTCGCTCCGGACAGGCTCCCCGGGGCCATTCCGAGAAACTCACGGAAGAAATCCCGGAGCTCCAAAGGCAGCCACACAAGTTCGGGATCTCGGGTTCCGAGCCCCTTAGGGAGGGGCTGGCAATGGGCGACAACCTGCGGGGAGGGGAGGTAAAGGGAGGCCATGGGTGTGAAAGAAGACAGGCCCTTCTGAACTACAAGGCCCATCCTCCCCACCGCATTGGCCCATCCGCTGGTCCTAGCTGAAGTTGCTTGCTTTCCTTCCTCTCAGACTGCACTCTCTTTCCCCCCATATCCCATCCCAGAATCTGGAGAGTCTGGCTAGAGAGGGCCAATTGCCCGGCCCCTGATCTCGAAGAGATTACTGAAGTCCAACTTTAAACCCAATCGGAGGCTCTGTCAGTCAAACGAGGGCTTATTAATCTCTCCTAGCGAAGGGGACTTGTTTGGGGCTACTTTGCATCATTTAGTGGTGGAAGAGGTTAGGGGGTGGGAAAAGGGACCCGTCAATTGGGGAAGAGGTGTAAATAGAGTTAGATGTAAGTCACCTTGTCTCACACGGACCACTTCCTTGAATTCCTCGGGCTCTAGTTTCTTTGGAAGGGGAAGAGATCCCAGAGTATTTATTGCTCTCTACTCCAGGAGTATTTATTGCTTTGGAGACTTGCACTCAGTGTAATAAAGGAGAGGGGAGGAGTTCTTGTTTGAACCCCAGATTTCCAGCTCCTTACAATGTCCAGAGAAGGAAAAATGTGGAGGATTTGGCAGCTGTTGTGTGCCACCTTAGAAGGTCCCAAGTTGTTGGGCTTTAAAGATCAAGAATTATGTGGAGCCCACAAGGAAACATGGAGGTGAGCTAACAATGTGGACTGAGTGAACCAGGAACATACTGACTGAAGTTAAAAAGTCATGAGGATTCTCATTTAATTTAAAAGCTATCTCCTTTTTAATGCTGACACCAGTCTGGGTTACCACTAGATTCAGTCTCAGTTTCACACTTCAGTCATGTCTAAACCATGATGTTTAGGTTCAGATCTCAGAGTATACACCATGATTAATAGATTGCAATGGCTTGGTTCACTTATCACCTTGAGCTGAACCCAAATAACTGTACAGTATGATGGCTTAACCTAGTTTGCTGTGTGTGTGTGTGTGTGTGTGTGTGTAGAGAGAGGGGGGGAGAGAGGGGAAACAGAGAGAGAGAGAGAGCGCAATAGACCTAGAGGCAACAGATGTGGAAAAAGGCTATTGCAGGTTTGAGTTGTCATCAGATTGAATATCTGTACATTTCACAGAAAGATTCTGTACCAAGCAAAAGTGATTAGGACTGGTGCTTTATAATATACTATTCTGCAGCTCAAGAGACCATAAAATTAGATTGATCCTCTTCCCAATGAAATGTCTATAATATTGCAGCCTAAGATGATATATTTTGTGAGTTTGAATCAACCAACCAATTTATCATTGAAATCTGCATAAGTTACATCTATCGTTTTGAAATTTTCTCCCAAGAATTCTTCAGCTGTCCCTATCTATTATTTCAAGGAAAATAAGGGTATGTGTGTGTATTAAACTATGGCTTTTTAAACTGTGGATCTTAATGTTGTATACTGCCTAGAGTCACTGTGTGTTTGTAGGGCAGCCATACTTCTGTTTAATCATCTGAATAATAATAATAATAATAATAATAATAATAATAATAATAATAATAATAATAATATAAAAGTGCCAAATCCAGTCTAAACATCTGGCTGATTGTGGAATGGACCATAATAATATAGTTATTTTCCTTTGGTTTTCATCTGAGGTTTCAAACTATTTCATCTAATAATTTAATCAATGAAAACAGTACAGTGCTAAGTAAATTGTGATTTGAGCTTCAGATGCAGATTTTTTTTGTCTAGATTTGATGACTGACAGTTGACCATCCCGAACTGACTTTGTTGAAAAGTATTATACTGGAGATGATTAAATAATGTCTGTCCACAATGCCTTTACCTATGTTACCCACCCACATATGCAAATGATGCATTGACCAGCTAATAAATATGCATGTGTGAATCACTACAAGTTAAATATTTGACTTAAATCCATGGAAAGTTAGTTGGTTCTGTTTGAAGTCAGATTATCTAAAATGTTGATCTCTGGTGTTCCACATATTCTCATTGCCCGGCCTTGTAGACACTTATGTATGTAAGAAATAGACAATCTAAACTTCTGCAGTTTCAAAAATGAATCTGAATGTACAAGTTGAAAGCATAGATCTCTTCTCAAACACATAAATATTTGAAAAAGTTGAATAGATCGAATATTAAGTTGCCGGCTAATCAGAAAAGACCATTCTGGTCACCTCTTACTTCAACGTACTTTTACTTCAACGTATCACACTGCTTTTAAAAGAAGAGGTGGCTGCCTGAAAAACTGGCAAACACATCCACTGTCAGAAGCTGTTTTTGCTGGTACTTCAGTAGTGAAGCTTCTTTTACCTAGGGATCATTTCACACAATAAAAGGAAAATGGATATTTTGTGGGTAGGAAAGACAAATAGCTATTTCAAAATATTGGCAAGGTTGGGCTTAGCTGGTATTCACATGGGAAATTAGGCAGGAACTCAAGTCTGTTGTTCTCAGATCAAGAACACAAAGCAAGTGCAATAAAGAAATGGCTTGGAATGTTATTTTGTGATTAAACTTTTAGCTGATTAAATGATACAGTAGAATGTTGCTGTACGCCGATTGCTATCAATTCCAATCCAAATAACCAGGGGCAAATCATGCTGGGAGCAGGAATGGAACCCCTGTTCCTACTTGAAATTTAGCGCAATGTAATCATACTCATTGCAATCCCATTCTTCTCCCTTGGTCCCATGATGATATCCTCATCCTATGTTCATCTGAAATAGCCCATACTCATTACTCCAGACCCCAACAAGACAACAGATCCCCAAGATTATACTTGGGAAATAAGAGATATCTTAATTACATATTCTGTTTTCCCTCACTGCTGGGAATATTCAACCATTCAACTTTTGTTGAGTATTTGTCAGTTTCTCAGTACAGTATTATGTTCCTCTTGAAGGAAGATATGCTATTAGTAAGTTTCAGTTATCCTGCTCTGCAAGAACTTGCTACACACATAATTATGTCAAATTTCTTCTTCTCTGAAGCTATTTTTTTATCCTGGTGGTTCTCCCATATATTTTATTTCACATTCAGTTCACTTGGGGGGATGACCAAGTGGAGGATGGGTAGAGAGGCAGAAAAAAAAAAAAACCCATCTCAGACAGTGCTGAATTCGAGCTCTCCTTAGTTGTGCTACAGTACCCTGATTGGAAGAGATATTCCCTACTGGCTGAGGATAGTCTGGAAGGGATTGACCACATGGCCAGAGGAGAAAACTGTGCTAACCTTGTTTAGTAATGATTCAGGGACGCTTGGAAAGCATCTGAACTCAACTGTGAAAGGCTCATAATCATAGTTGGTTCCTGCATTAGAGAGAACCATTACACCACCCAGATCAGGGACATTTTAAGGCTATCAGGAGAATGGCAAAGTGGCCCAGAAAGGTGGAAGGGAAAATCCCAAGGTTTAAATCTGGGAGCATAGTCCTATACAAAGGCTTTCATTTCTAACTCCTATGGTGCCCAAATCTTCTTTGCATATATGTCAGCTATGACCTGGACAGGACCCAGAATCAAAATCCATGGCTACTTTTATTGAGGGGCTACAATAACAGAACCTTGCAAATCTGATTGTCCCCTTTTTATACCCATGTAAATTTGGGAGGTGTTTGTCTGAGCCATTCCCATGTCCTTTCTGCTAGTTTTAAATTAGTTGTTTCTCTTCATCACTTTGGTAGTGTGGCCCAGTCTAACCAAGTCATTTTCCTTACTCTTTACAATTCATAACATTTATTCCTGTCTGCAGTCAAAAGACTAATCTTGCCAGATTGTTTCTATCTATCTTCTACCAAGTAAGGCAATTCCTAAAAAAAAAAAAAGGGGGGGGGGAAGGTTTTTTTTTTAAAGAATCTGTAGAGCTGAGATCTACAGTACATCCACACCCTTGAAGCCTGACACTATATTTTCAATGGACCCATTCATTGGCTCCAGAACTATAGCGTAGGAAGGGCACTTCTACATTAGTGATTTAGAACATCTCATATAATCAACTAGCTTGTGTTATGGCAATATATCATCAGTGAAGACAATCTTTTGATCACAACAGTAATGCTGAATGGAGTTGTAAAATATTAAAAATCACTGGTGCCAAAATGGCCTTAACTTTCACTTAGTGTAGAAATTGCTATAAACTTGCACTTTATATGCAACCTGCACTCCAAAACACACTAGCATAGACTTCTACCAGTTCAGAGCAATTCGGGGGAACCCCTAGTTCCGAAGATCAGATGGCAGTGAACCAGTTCACTTGGATAATCCCCCCACTGCCCCTGCGCTGTACTTACCTATATCCTGTCAGCTGATTTGCACAGCAGAGCGGATTGCCGCTCCTCAGCTGTGTTATTCCCCAGTAGTAACATAGCAGGTAAGTTTTTCTAGAAAGCAGCTCACATGCGACCCAACCACCGAACTGGTTGTCACATCAGCAGCATCCCACCTCTGCCTGTACGTGCCTACTTCTTCATCATAACATCTATTGAACTTGTGGTTTCATGGCCTTTCATTTGTCGTGCAAAATATGCTTAGGGATAAGTCCACACCCCACTATTTGTATTTAACAAATAGCTTATAAGATTCAGGCTACTTCAGAAGATTTTTGTCTTTTGTTTCCCATAGTTGTGTATTTTACTGCACCTTCCATTGAAATTCAGGATACATATGCATCAAATATTTCCTTTTGTCTGGGGTCTGTATGAAGCTACAAACACGAATCTTTCTGGATTTTGTTTTTGAAAAACAGAAACAAGTGTTAAGCACTCTGGAATAAAAGATTGTGGTAGCCTTGCTCATGCACAGGACTGTCAAGAGCACTCTGTCACTTGTCATTCACACATCCCCTGCCTGAAAATAAGTTGACTGAATCCCTGTTTGAGGAGAGCTTAGAGTACTATTGCTAGTATTTTTTCTTTTTAAATTCGGTGGGCCACTGGAGGACCTTGGCTGATCACAGTAAGAAATAGAACAGTGGTTGACACCTGATCTGATCCAGCAGATCAGTCAATCAAATTATAGTTTATTGTTGCTTGCATTACAACCTAATAAACATTTATCATATATGAGGTAAGGTAGAAAAAGAATCAACACTATACATTTTGTAGAACTAGGTCAATAGCGCTAAACAATTATTAAGAAAAATAATCTTTGTTTAATGACACTATGGAGTTGGTGTTTATATTGTTCAGCTGTTACTTGAGCAAAACCTGCCTGATCCAGTATATCATTTCTTATGTTTCCTGAACAGTTTTAACTTGCATTCTCTTCAAATGGTCCCACCTCCAGCTCAGCTGGATTGTCTTAGATTTACCAAATCCAGGGATTACATTTCTGTTATTCAACTGGATGAAAATATGAGTTAAAATGCCAAAATGTATTATGTAGTTTATCAAGAAAAGGGAAAGGAAGAGACTGACACCTGAGGATGAAATAATATATTTTGGAATTGTGATATTACGTTGGGAAGTACATGGTGCATTGGTCAAAGCTAATATTATATTGTTGATTTTTTTAAGCAATGTCATCTTGCATTTTATGTATTAAGGCACCCTAAAACGCTCCCCAAATCCAACAAAAAAATAGAAAGTCTTGACTCTACCTATTTGGGCAGAGGGTGTCTTTAAGTGGATCACAAGTTGGCAAGACAAAACTACATAGCATCAGAATCATGATAGCTTAAGGAAAACAGGGGTGGGCCAGATAAGGTCAGAATGGGGAAAAGAACCTAGCAGAACAGAACAAAGAGCAAGGGAACCAAGAAAAACATATAAAATAGATTCCAATTGATCCACTTTCCATATATTTACACAAGTGGGCCTTCTTGGGAGGGGACCCTAAAAAAAAAAAAGCCTGCAAAAAGTTGAGTCATAAATCAAACTTAATTGCAAGTGGGAAGAGTAAACGTTTTAATGCTGTGCCGCATCTTCATGGCGAATCACAGGGAGCAATAAGTCCAGAGCCTAAACTAGTGGTGGCTAACCTTTTGTGCTCCTGTGTTAATAATTGTGCATGTGCTTGTGCTCGCTCGCTCACATGCCAGCACCCAGAAGGCAATGCATGTGAGGGGCACACCTCCTGCGCATGCACGCATGACCCCCCTGTTAAGTTCTGTGCATGGGTGCAAGGAACGGAGATGAGACGGTGAACAGTGAACTTCAAACTCTTTATTAAACATTCTGAACAGAGCAAAACCCTAGGGCAACAGCATCCCTTTTATAGGCAAGCTGCTGCTCTAGTAACCAATAGGAAACGTGGAGTGTTAACCCACTTAACCAATGAGAGTGGCTTGTTAACAGCCAATCAGATCCTCCTGAACGGACCAATCCGATATCACTATTATCGGCCAATCAGAAGTGCAGGGCTAGAACCCTGCTATTTTCTAAAGCTTTTGATAAACACCTATTTGTTTTATTAGTTCATAACACCCCTTCCCCCTGGGTTCCATTTGGGGGGTGCGGTGATGTAATCTCTGAGGTAGGAAGGTTGCTTTGACTGTCTATTGGATTTACGCTGTCCCACCGGTTCTTGTCCGTAAGCCTGTTTTGGCGGGGCATTTTCAGGCAAGTCAAATGCCGGTGGTTCCTTGTTGGAAGACTTGGTGCCGCTAATGTTCTCGTCGTTGTCCTCTGGCCCTTGCGGGCTTGCCTCTGTTGGGTTGTTCCTCTGTGGCAAAGCCACACCCATCCCTGATCCTTCTTCACTTGTTACGCCCCATGACTGCCTTCTTTTGTTCCTGCTTTCCGCCATCTCGAATTCGGTTTCTTCGACATCCCCTCCCCCCTCAGTTTGGGAGTTACCGGAGTCACGGAAACTAGGTTGTAGCCTCGAGCAAAGCTGATCAATATGGCGTTTCCATATTTTTCCGTCGCAGGTTTTCACCCGGTACGACCTGGGTCCAGTGGCTTGAATAACAGTGGCCTCGATCCACAACGGTTCGCCAGAAAGGTTTCTGGTGAAAACTAAGTCGCCTATGTTGAACTCGTGGCATTTTCCGCTAGATCCACAGGGTTTCTCTGGCTCATAAGACGGGTGAAGCTGGTTGAGGTGGGAGCAGAGTTTGCATCCCATCAATAGTTCCGCTGGAGTCTTGTTGGTGATGCTGTGCGGAGTGATGTGTTGGAGAAGGAGTATTCTATTTATCTTGTCTTCAATGTCTCCATAGTCCATCTTGTAAAGGGTTTTTTTAACAAACTGTTCCATGCGCTCGGCTCTTCCGTTAGCTGTAGGGTGCGCTGGCGAAGTTAGCGCATGGCAAATACCACGGTCCGCTAAGTATTGTTTAAAAGGAAGCGCAGTAAACTGGGGTCCGTTGTCGGATACCAGAACGTCTGGCAGTCCATGCGTCGCAAATAATCTGTTCAACTTCCAGATGACGGACTCGGTTGTAGTACTTTTCATTTCGTGGATCTTGAGCCAGTTTCAGTCGGCATCCACTGTTAATAGGAACATATGTCCCTTAGTAGGTCTCGCAAAGTCAATATGAATGCGGGACCACAGTCCCCGAGGTGTTTCCCATTCTGTCGGAGTTGCCTTTGGTGGGGCATTGCTAACCTCCTGGCACTTATAACAAGTCTTTACCCAGGCTTCGATTTGTTTGTCGATGCCCGGCCACCACGCGTAGCTTCTTGCGAGCGCTTTCATACGCACGATGCCGGGGTGGCCCTCATGCAGTGTCTTTAGTACCGCTCGTTGTAACCGCTCTGGGATGACGACTCTATCCCCCCACAGGATGCAGCCCTTTTGCAAAAAAAGTTCCGTTTGTCGATTCTTGAAGGGAATGAAGTTGTCAGGGGTTTGATCTACTGGCCATCCTCGTTTGACCCAGCTAAGAACCCTCTTTAAGATAGGATCGCGTTTTGTTTCGATCGCGATATCTCTAGCGGTCAGCGGAGGTGAATGCAGTGTTTCAATCTGGAGCATTGTAAGGGTTGGAGCTGGGTCATCGACAGTTTCCGGAAGTGGTGCATGGCTCAATGCGTCAGCGTGGGGAATGGCTTTTCCCGGGCGGTGCTGCAGCTTATAATTGTACGCAGCCAAAAACTCCAACCAGCGAGTCATTCTCGGTGATAATATATAGGGGGTTGGCTTGTCTCCCGCTATAATCCCCAGCAAAGGTTTGTGGTCGGTAACAATAGTAAAAACCCGTCCATAAACATATTCATGAAACTGTTTGACAGCAGATACAACAGCAAGAGCCTCTTTATCGATTTGACTATAGTTACGTTCAGCCTTTGATAAAGTTCTTGAAAAATAGGCAAAAGGGGCTCACTACCGTTTGGTAACACATGGCTCAAAATGGCTCCTACTCCAAATGGTGACACGTCACATGTGATTGTTAAGGGCAAAGTCTCGTTATACTGCATTAAAACAGCATCTGAAGTTAATTGGACTTGTCGGAACGCGTGCTCCTCTCAGTGCCCCCAAACCCAGGTTGCTTTTTTGTTGAGAAGCCGATGTAGGGGCTCAGCTACGGTCGCTTTGTGGGGCAGGAAGATGTTGTAAAAATTAATAAGCCCCAGAAAAGCTTGGAGATCAGTCTTGTTTCTGGGTCTTGGGGCGTTCTTGATTGCTCTTAACTTGCTACTGGTGGGGTGAATGCCTTGTTTATCGATTAGGTACCCCAGGAACTCTACTTTATCTGTACACAGTTGACATTTTTTTTTTTTAACTTTAAGGCCAGAGTCTTTAAATTTCTGGAGAACCAGTCTAAGACGCTCCTTTAGTATTTCTCTATTCAGGGCAGCAATTAAAACATCAAAGTATGGTGCGACCCCTTTTATACCCTGCAATAGTCTCCCCATCAAGCTCTGAAAGATCCCTGGGGCCACGCTAACTCTGAATTGGAGTCGGTTGCACTTAAAGGCGCCTTGGTGTGTAACAATCGTTTGCGCCTCTGCTGTTTTTTTATCTACAGGCAGTTGTTGGTACGCCTGTGCTAAATCCAATTTAGCGAAGACTTTTCCGCCCCCCAGGGAATGGAGAAGGTGTTGTACCACCGGCACCGGGTAAGCGTTCTGTTGAAGGGCCTGATTCAGGGTGGCATGGTAGTCCCCACAAATCCTTAACGATCCATCCGGTTTGATGGGTGTTACGATTGGGGTTTCCCAAGGAGCATGGTCGGTTGGTTCTAAAACACCTTGGGCTATTAATTTATCAAGCTGCTTGTCAATCTTTGGTTTAAGGGCAAAAGGGACTCGACGAGGCTTAAGGCGGATAGGGGCTACTTCAGAGTTAAGGTTAAATGATATGGGGGTCCCCTTGTACTCGCCTAGTTTATCTGCAAAGATGTCCTGGAATTCCTGGACGAGGGTCTCCTCCCAGTCGTCGCTGCTGGTTTGGTAAATGACGGCTACCTCAATCCCAAGTGGAGCAAACCATTGAAGGCCTAACAAGCTAGGCTGATCACGGTCGACGACGGTCAATGGTAAAGATGCAGTATGATGTTTGAATGAGACCTGGACTAGGCTGGATCCAACGACTGGAATTCGGTTTCCTTGATAGTCCTTGAGAATGATTCTTTGGGTTCTGAGGTCTTGCCGCCGGACGGCAGGGATCAATTGTTTAAGGGTCTTCCAGGAAACCATCGAGAGGGATGATCCTGAATCGACTTCCATTACGCAGGGCTGGTTTTCAATGGCGACCTTCACTCGGATCTTCTTCGCATCTAATGATGAGGCGTGACCAATTGTGATGGTTTGGTGTGCCTCTTCTCGTTTCGTTGAATGGGCTAGTGGTTTATTTCTGTAGGAGTGGTTGTTCCATTGGTGGTTCGAATGTTCCCGATTCACAGGACGACTTCCTGTGGGTTGGCGGTAGCTGGTCCCCCTCTGAAGTGGGCTGGATCCTAGCTTGCTTTGACAGAGCTTTCCGATGTGGCCTCTCTTTCCACAAATATGGCAGAGCACGTCGAGGAATTTGCAGTCTGATCGTGGGTGGTTTGCCCCACAACCTGCGCATTGGTACTGCAGTCTCTGGTTACGCTGATGGCGTTGGTCTCGTTCAGACCGGAGCTGGTTGACTTCTTCCTCATCACTTTCTGATGACGATTCGAGGTCCTCGTGGTGGGTTGCTGTTGCATGTCCCTCAAGGCGAGGTGAGGTTTCGCTGGCAAGTTGGCGGACCGGGGCATTGGTGCGGCACATTCGGGCAGCCGACTTCCTGGTTGCTTCTGCTGCAGTAGCGTCAGCGATGGTATCTGCAAAGCTGATGTCGCCTTTCACCATCAGCTTACTTTGCACGTGCGGTGCATCTAAACCCAGAACTATTCGGTCTCTTAGAGCTTCTTCAAGGTCGGCAAACCTTCAGAGGCCTCCCAGGTTCCGGAGATCCATGATGAAATCTGCAACGCTTTCTCCTTTCCACTGGTCTCTCTGGTAAAATTCATGTCTTCGGACAAGCGTTGGTACGGTAGGTGCATAGTGGGCCCGTAGGAGGGGTTTGAGGACGTCCCAGTCCATGGATTTCACCTCAGCCGGTTTTGCCAGTGCCTTAGCCATCTTAAAAATGGCAGGTCCGCAGTGAGTCAGGAATACCGCTCTCTTTTTCCCAGTAGTGGCATCCTTCAAGTTGTTGGTCTCCAGAAACATCTGGAACCGGTCCATGTATGAGTCCCAGTCTTCTTGTGCCTGGTCAAATGGAGTGGGTGGTATGGTGCCGCTGGTCATGGTTTCCGCCGTTGATGCGCCTTCAGCCACATGCTCTGTTTAGTGCTCTGTAATGTTCAGTCAGCTCTGATGTCTCCGCATTCCATCCTCGTCGCCAGTGTTAAGTTCTGCGCAAGGGCTCAAGGAACGGAGACGAGACGGTGAACAGTGAACTTCAAACTCTTTATTAAACATTCTGAACAGAGCGAAACCCTAGGGCAACAGCAGCCCTTTTATAGGCAAGCTGCTGCTCTAGTAACCAATAGGAAACGTGGAGTGTTAACCCACTTAACCAATGAGAGTGGCTTGTTAACAGCCAATTAGATTCTCCTGAACAGACCAATCCGATATCGCTATTATCGGCCAATCAGAAGTGCAGGGCTAGAACCCTGCTATTTTCTAAAGCTTTTGATAAGCTTTATTTAAGTGTTTTATTAGTTCATAACACCCCCCACGCACCGTGTGACTCTGCACATGTGCACATGTCTCCCCCCCCTCCGTGTGCATGCCAGATACCCCATAATCATCTGTTGGGCAGTGCGTCTGCATGCGCAGCAGACCTGCTCTGGGAGAAGGCTCTGCATGCCAGCAGTAATGGCTCTGTGTACCACTTCCAGCATGTGTGACATAGGTTTGTCATCATGGGCCTAGACTTTTGCCTATGCAAACACAAACGATCATTATCCAATTCTTGTACTACTGTAATTCAAGGGTAAAGCCACATCAACAATTCAGCTGTAGTTCACTTGCAAAAACACTGCATAATCACATCTGCCTTAAGAAAAGGAAATGCCATGTGTGCAACTACAGTAAATGTCTCACTAGACCTTGCTTCAGTAACTTGGAAAGCAATTCTATAATATAATTATTAGCCAGAAATATTAGCTAATACCATGAAAGCTACCATACCATAAAATATAAATTATAGGTAACTGAAGATCAAATAATTATTACAGGTGCAGCAGCATCTTCCTCAGGGTAAATCCTACTTATGGGTTTATTTTAGATAGATTTTTAAATACTTGTTTATATCCCACAATGAAATAGAGATTTATGTATGTAGGGATTCTGAGATAATTCCAATCCTAAAGTGAGACTTTTAAGTTCTACATCATGGGGCTCTCAAACAGCCCAGCTAAGAATACAATCAAATGGAATAGTTTTACTTGTACATGCAGTTAAAATAATTTAATAAAATTAGTTGATCTCTGCAGCTTTTTGGATTCAGTTCCCCAAAAAGATGCTTGGAATGTACAAAGATACCATCTAGCTGCTGCTATAACTTCAAAGCAGCCACATCTTGTCCTTTGCAGCTGCTATCCATTTTAATACTGTAGAAGATATATTTGTAGCTCAAGATAGAACTGTGAAGTTGTGTTAGTGTTCTCTGAGCTGGTGGTTTGCCTGCACGCATTTCATTACCCGGTTAAGTAACATGATGTAGACATAATGCCTTTGCCTTTGGAATTCCCAATGTGCAATACAGCATACAACACTGGAAGATCTATGGGAAGTGAATGAAGCCCAAGGCTGTGCGTGAATTCTTTACAGGGACACAGACCTATGCTATGATGTCAACAAACATTTATGTGGCTAATTTATACATCATACATCACATTTAAGGGTCCAATGGCTTAGGAGAGTCCATCTAGTGCAGGCATCTTCAAACTTGACAGCTTTAAGACTTGTGAACTTCAACTCCCAGAATTCTTCCTCCACTCATGTTAGCTCAGGAATTCTGGGAGTTGAAGTCCACAAGTCTTAAACTTGCCAAGTTTGAAGACCTTTGATCTAGTGTGTATTTCTGCTCATTAAAAAGATTATATACTGGATTCTAAAAAAAAATGCAACAGAGGGCATGTCTTGGGTCCTATCTCCGAATCTTTCTAAAAACTGAATGTTAATTTTAATGTGATGGAAGGGGAGGGGAGGAGTAGTTATTAAATAGGAGCAATCATATTCCTTGGAGTATGTTTATTTTATTAAGTTTCAATTAACTCAAAGCAAATTTATTTCTGTTTTGTCCTCACCTCTTTTTTCTCTTAGTTCCATCTATTTTTTGGAGTATGCCTCTCCTCTGCTACTCAAGGGCCAGATATCCTCTCCTTCAGGGCTTCAGAAAATGTTCACATATGTTCTGGCCATTGACAAGAACATTATTTGGCTTACAAAAGAAAGCCTATTTGTGGACCATTCCTTTCTGAACCCCAGTGCAGATAGACTAAACTTAGAATGTCCACTAGCACTTTTCAAGGAGACGGAAGAAAGTAGTATGTGTTTTTCATCAGCATTTTGCTTCAATCCAAAGTATAATCTTTTGTGATGGATGACTGTGATGCCATGAAGCTGATTTTGAAGGCTAAAGCTATGACTGCAAAGGCATCTCACAGATTAGCATGCATTTTTCTAGTACTGCTATTTAACCACTTTCCTACTCCAAAAGTTGTTTAAATATTGTTGATATTTTGCGTACAACAGCATTGACAATAAGTGGTTTGAAGTAGGGAATACTTGTCAAATACCTCCTGGGGTTCTGCTCTGTATGACACTTAAGTATACAATCACCTCATGGTTAAACACCAGGTCCTTGCCTTTCACTTTTCTCCCTGCAGATGTGAACATGAATGCAGAAATATACTTGGTTTAGCCACCTGGAAGCAGATGCTACAGCACTAATGGAACAAAATATAATGCCCCAAAGACTTCAGCAGGGAAAAGTATCCCACATCACTGCAGATTTTATTGGTATGGAGTTATCATCATATATGTAGACGCTGTCAAGTTTTCCATACTTCTGACTTTGAAACTAAACTGGTGACAGGCTTTTATGTATTATAATAAAATATATTCACATTTTAGAATGCTTGTTCTTTACAAATAGTGGGAAAGTTGTTGAGATGAGTGGCCATACAAACTGAATAAATGAACAAATGAACAAACTGGGTATCTGGGTTTCTATTTCTGTTCGTAATTTGCTTCTATTTGTAAATCCCAGATTATCTAGGATAGATGTTGACACTTCGGGCATTTTATGTTTGCAGTTTTAAAATAAATAACCGGGATTGGACATGTACCTTTATGTGCATATCCAAACTGGGATTATTAGCAAGCCATCCCACCACTCCATTGCTAGTGTGCTGCATGGATTAAGGTGTTGGACTAAGACTGGGGAAATCCAGCTTATGTCCACCTTTTTCCAAACTCACTGGTGACTTTGAGCCAATCACACTCCAGCTTAGCCTAACATTTGGCAGAAGTGTTTTTGCGTGGTAAAATGGAAGGCTATTGTAAATTCCCCTGGCTTCTTCTGAATAAAGGCATGGAATACATCTAACAAATAAAAGAAATAAATATTTTGGCATATTCCCCCCATACAGCTGCACAACAATCAGGAATTTCCTTGTCTTATGCTGAGTATATTTTCCAAATATAATCCCTAGGCAATCATGGGTTAGCTGACTGCATAAATGCCATTTAGATAAGTAACATTCTCCTCCCTCCCAACAATTGTTGTGCAGGATAGTCTCTGTACAAACACTGGATTGAATCAGGGATCATTTGTGTGTCATTTCCCACCCTCCCAATCTGTCAGGTCTATTGTAATGCAGTGGTAGTAATCATGACAATTACACGTAAAGGCTGTCAATCTCTCTGCCCTCCCCTGCCTGCAGGTTTCAGAAGTCAAAATAGCTTTCCACAGTAGCTTGCCTGCCACATCTGCCTGGAGATGGAGAGCAGGCTCCACTATCCTACATTTCTCTGCTCTACAGCCAGCATGATTTCAGGCACTGCTTCTATCCAGGCTAGGCACACAAAGAGAGAGGATGATATAGGCATGCTAACGATGATGATGATGATGATGATGATGATAATAATAATAATAATAATAATAATAATAATAATAATAATAATAATTGGGCCACACTAAAAAAAAAATCAAAACAAAACAAAAAGTTGCTGCTGACTAATCTATCTATTTGGGGCAAATTGTCAGTGAGAAACTTCCGCTTGAACTCTTTGGGACAAAACTGGCTCTTTGAAAGGACAAATCCCATCGTATGAAGGCCTGAACAATGGCCAAATGTGTTGCTGTTGCCTCTGCTGCGGCTGGGACTGGAGCTGGGGCTGGGCCTCTGACAAAGGGCGGATTAATTGGTGCTGTGGCTGACTGGTTCGAGATAGCTCCACTCAGAGGGCACTGCAGGGAGCCCCATTGACTGGGCCCCGAGTCCCACTTTTCACAAACTCCAAACAAAAGTCAATTTCTTTCTTATAAGGCTGGGGAGAAAGAGAGGAGTGGGGGGCCAATCACTTGGTGTTTGAGCTGGGGAAGGTGACTTGTTGGATTAGAGGACGTCATGCTCTCCCTGGCTGTCACTCTCATGCTTTAAAGTTATGCCTCAAAGGAAACAAAAGTTAAGAGCGGGACTGAGAGACCAAAAGTAAAGTAAAAGCAAGTTGACTGGGCTGATTTGCTGTGTATGGAGCAATCCGAGAGTTGCATAAGTTAAACCTGGGATCCTACCTGGATAATGCAAAGGGCAAGAGAACAGCTGGAATGCTGTGGAATGGTTGGGCATGGTGTCAGTCCATTTATAATCAGAAATAAACCCCACTGAATTTAACAGGGCTTAGAGTTTAGGAAGGGTGGTGAGAACTCTTTACGGTAGGATCATTTTGAGGAGTTTTTAACAATGCTTTGATGGGCCCTAAATGCTTCTTTTATTTTCATAAGACTTCCAGAGAAAATCTTCCTGTCTTATAATCCGTACAGGATTACTGTAGATGTCTGTTATTATAAAGCTCTTTAGATTTGTTAGTCAGACTATCATGGCTACATAAGGCATAACCAATACCTTCTATCTCAGAATCTGCTAGCCAACTTCTGTGAAAAAGATAGTGCCTTCCTGTTTACAATGCCCTTTACTTAGTTTGGATATTAGTTCTATTTTATGTTGATATAACTGTGGGATAGCATAACATAGCTACAGATGTGTGCTTCTACATTACTGTTCTTATTATGAGCGGTTGCATGGTCAGTCAGATATTCAGACAGGATCTGCATTCTTATCTATCTATTGAGTCATTTACAAGGCCCTGGGATAAGCAGAGGTTGTGAGATGGAGTTAAAGGTATAGTGACAGAATGTAAGCTGTTCCAAGTATAGCTGTCTTTGCAATTGATTGGTGGTGGTTTTGTCAATGCCTGTGCTCCAGATATTTTGAAACTGTACCCAAGGTGCCTATCTCTATCGGTACTACCTGTGCTTGTTTTGCTACTTCTATTTGCGAGTATTTGTATTTTATGATTTTCTCTGATTCTTCCTCTTCTCTTCTGCTGTCTTCAGGTATTGCAGCATTCTCTGGTTTTTCTTATCGACAATTAAGTCTGGGGTGTTATGTGGCTGTTGCTTGCCTCTTTGAATTGTAAAGTTCCAGAGCACTTTAGCTTTTTCAATCCTTATTACTGTGTCTATTATGTGGTCCCATCAGTTCTTGCTTACAGGCAAATGATATTTCTTGCAGATATTTGAATGCACCATTGTTGCTACTTTGTCATGCCATTGTTTGTAATCAGTCTCTGAAATCTTCTTGCAGCAGCTAACTAGGTGGTCTGCTGTTTCTTTAGTCCCCCCCCCCTTTTTTTTTTCTTCCAAAGACAGCATTTGTTGTCTGCTGGTTTCTCAGTTCTGGCTTTGTATGCATTTGCTCTTTAGGCTTGATCTTGTGCAGCTAGAATTAGCTCCTCTGTCTTTCCTTCAAATTTCATGGCCTTGATTATTGTCAGATCTTCTTATCTGCTTGGCCAGCTAGTGTTTTTATGTATTTGCCATGCCTTTGCCTGACCATGCCTTTCTTCTATGCTTATTTTGCTCTTTCTTCTACACCAGTTTGGTCTCTTCAGTACTCAGTAAGCCTTCTTGGTATAGTAGCTTCAGTCCATTTTTTTCACTGTCCTTCAGATATTCTTCCAAGGCCTTTTTTCTTCTTCTTCAACTACCGGAGGTACTGTAACTTTCCACAGCCACCTATGCTGCTTGGTAAACAGAGCCTGTTAATATCAGTGTGTGGATGAAGGGCATGATTCAATGTCATTATTTTTCTGGTTTTCCTATCCAGGGTTACAACTTCAGCTTGACTTCACTCCCTTATTCCAGTTGTATATCTAATGACTGGAATTTCCCAGGTATTTATTGCCTTGATGGTATTTTTGCTACCGAGCATGGACTTTAAGACTTCTTCACTCTCATGATTCTAACCAGGGGTGGGATGCGACTGGTTCTTCCCGGTTTTATGAAGGCGGGACATAAAAATATATTAATTTTAGAGAAATAATGATACAAGTTTTATAGATAGTGAAATATGTGGTATTATCAAGAGAAAGAGCAAGGAAATGTGAAATGCTAAACCACAAGGATCATCTATCAGTTACAAAGTCATATTTGCCAAGAAATCTTGTCTCGCTTGCAACAAAACCACAAGCTACTGCAGAAACTAGAACCTGTGGAAATTCATCATTGACATAGATTAGTGAGAGGGGAAGGTATTTCATTATTGTAGCCTAGCAACAGGGGGGCTGTGTTTCAAGTAACCAATGAATGACTGACAAGTTATATTTCTGTGTTTTGCCCCTTCTGAAGAAGTATATAGGCATGTGCTGTTCTATAAGAAAGTTGTTCAAAAGTGACTCTCACTAAAATATTCTGAACCTGTTTGCGCAAATAAAACCAACTTACTTTTGGATGCCAAGGTCTGAGTCTCTAAATTTCCTGCAACATTTATGGCGACTCTGCAGGGACTTAGAGCAATATTTCGCTGAGGACGACACGGACCAACCAGTGCCCAGTCGGGGCCGTCTCGCTGACCCTTCAGTCAGCACAGATGATTTATCTGAAAGGGGCAGACGGTAAAGTAGGGGTATCTGGTGGACAACTGACTGATCCAAGAACCAGAATGGAATCAAAAATAATTTATGAAATAATGCCGGCTGGAAAGAAGATGCCTGCAGGTAAGTATAAGTATTAGGGAATTGTAGACCCACTTGTTTGAGAGCGGAAGAGGGGGCCTGATCACCTCCCTGGGCCCAGGATCAGTGAAACCTAACGAAGCCCTAGTATTGTGTGGGTGGTTAAGCCATTGCAGTTCCTGTTGGTGACCGTTGGAATGTCCGGCATCACAGGTCAGTGGCAGTGTCTAGAAATGGGTGGTGGAGGACGTGTCCCCTGGATACCTCTTCAGTGCTGAGGAATTTTAAGAAAGGAAGCCCAAAGGCAGTTTTAATCTAGACATCATTTCAAAAGTCCACCAGATTGTTACTGACCCAGATAATGGTCACCCAAATCAATACCAGTATTTTGACCAGTGGCAAGTAGTAGTAAAACAAAATCCTGAATGGCTTCGCAAATGCTGAGTCAAACTCATAAGGGTCATGTGGCCCAAATGAATAGAAACCCCAGATCTCAGATCAAGGCAAGTCAGATTAAAATAAAACCTGTCTTGAAAATTGAACTCTATGAAGAAGATAATCCCTCTCTCCCTCAATGTTGATGATGGCAATAATCAAGTTCCCAAGGCAGGAGCGCAGAGAATACCGAAGGAAATGTCAAAAACATTTCAAAAACATAGATCAAGGGGTTAGGCCTAAGTAACCTCTTCAGCTCCTCCTGAACCCTTGGTCTGAATGAAGATAAGGGGAATCTAAATTTGTAGTTACTAAGTTATTGGCTCCCCTTTTCTGCTGATATTATAAATATACAAGGGGTTGATGGCTTTGTAAATTGCTACCCTTTTCTAAAGCCCCTGAAATGTTCCCTGAATAGAAGGGACATTGAACATCAATTCTAATACATGCCCAAGTGTCCCATTCCCTTATTGGGCTGGGACATGTTATGCAAAATGGAGGCAACTTTATCATTTGTGGAAGATAAAATGGCACTAGTCATGAGGCATTCTCCAAATGAGATGTGGCAAGTAATGGTGGCCCAAGAGGTTTGAGTCCTCGATACTTGGCAGGAGTTTGATGCGCACCAATTATGGGCAACAGGTAATCCGCCAGGATATGCAGTGTACCATATAGTCATTCAAGTGAAGCATCTAGTAGTACCTGTTTGTCTCCGGCAGAGAAGACAAACGCCCCATTGCACAAGCAATTCAAGACAAAGAGGAGGGACAGTTACACAGGTTAGGGAATCTCAACAAGAACATGGAATTCTTGTAGTTCTTGCAGCTAACTTTCTTGCTGCAGGAGGTAGAGCGAACCCTTAGGGGTGACTCTAACATGTAAGGGCGTGAAAATACCCTTTAGAGTAGTTGTTGAGCCAGTGGAGTGAGGAAAACCTACTCCCCTGGACTAAAAGTTTAAGTAAGAACAGAATAATAAATTTGTGCATTGAAACATGGCAAAATACATTATTGAGGAACTACAATAAAGGTAGGATCATCTGGGGGAAACAAGCAAATGTTGGTTGGGTAAATTAGAACAATACTTAATCAAGAGACCTACCTTTAAAAAAAATTGAAATACCGTATCTTAAACCCTGGTATTTTGTAAATTGGGAAATACCTGAGCCCCCAGCAGATAGTAAAATGCTTTTGGCTAAAGAAGAAATGCGAAACTTCTTAAGGACTGATAAATAAATAAGATTGGTGTTATATTTGGAAACAGGCATAGGAGTGTCTATCTGGAACTGGTAAGATTAGGAGCTGTGTTCTCCATGGAGCCCATGGGGACAGGTTAAACAGTAAAAGTTGTCTTTAAAAGGAAAAGTGGAGTTCAAATTTGCTCATGAGAATCCTGGCCAGAGGCAAAACGAGGTTTGAAACAAGGTCTCCATAGATCTTGATCTTTAAAAATAAGCCAGCATTGTCTGGGAGATCCAAACTAGAAAGATAAGGGACAGAACACCCAGGGCAGAGACAAGTAGTAAAAAAATCTAACAATGAGTGTAACTTTAAGTAAAAGTGACAAGTTCACTAAAGCAATAAGAAAAAAAGCCCAATTAGTGAAACCCCAAGTTAAATACTTAGGTTATACTATAAGTCAAGACCACAGAGATATAGGACATAAGAAAAAGGAAGCTGTGTGCCGAATTGCAGAACTAACTGACAGGAGTTTTTTTTTAAGCAGCAGGCTATTGTAGAAATTTTGCCCTGCTAGCCAAACCAATCTTATGAGTCCACAAAGGGAAGAGAAAAAAAACAGGCTTGAGATTTAAAAAAAAAAAGCATCTCAAGCTCCTGTTATGGGACTTCCCAATCTTGAGAAATCTTTCAGTTTGTATGTGGACTCAAAGAATAATATGGCTCTTGGAGTCCTGACTCAAGAAAAAGGGAAGTGGCAACAACCCATTGCTAAAGAAAGAAAAAGTGGATATTTAAAGGGACAAAACCTCCCAAGGTCTGGGAATGTTGTGTGTGTGAATGTGTCCGTGTGTAATCATTTCCAAACCTGGAGGATGGGACCCTCTAACAACAGTAAAAAATTAAAAAAAATGGAGCTCATTGGTTTGTGAGAAAAAGCTCTCAGAAAAGAATTGTAAGTAATGATTGATTTGCTTGGAGAAAGAATGAAAGAATGAAATGAAAATTTTGTGTGAGAAATTGGTTATGCAAGCAGTCTGATTACAGTATAAATGTGTGAGTATGTTGATGATGAAGAAAAAAAACATTGGTGTAAATGTCTGTGTATTGACTCCCATCCCAGATTAAAAGGAAAGTACTTTCATATAAAGAAATTGCATGTTAGAGGAAATGAGAAAGGTCTCATGGAGAAATGTGTGTGATTTACTAAAGCTAAAGAGAGAGAGGGAGAAACAAAAAAAAATTAGATGATAGAATAGGGATGTCAGGAGTCATTGCATCTGAGGTTCCACCAAGAACACTGGATAAAATTGCAAGTGGGACCAAGAAATTGCAAAATTAAATTTTTAATGGATACTGGGGCATCCTGGACAACTTGAAGCATAATCCTTCTGGGATGCCACATTAGCCAGAATTCGAATTTCAAAATTAAGAAATAAAAATCAACCCACGCCACATCAAATTTAAAATTATAGTATGTAGAGAGAGAGATCAAATATCTTGGACACTTGATTAGTGAAGGGAGTAGAAAAATAACTCCTTCTAGAATTGAGGAACTAAGACTTGAGAAAGTTTTTTTTGGGGGACTGTTAGGCAATGGTCGACACTAGATAATGGACTTTACTGAAATAGTGGAGCCCTTTATACTAAATTGCTTGATACTGAACCATGGGAACCACAATTAACTTCAGCTGACCTAGAAGCTAGGGAAAAATTAAAAACAGCACTTAAAACAGCTCCAGTTCTCTCACTACCTCATGGAAAAAAACCTTTCCACTTATTTGTAACAGTCTGTGATGGAGTAACAAAAAAGGTTCTTAGCTCAAAAATGGGAAAGTAACCTTCCGATCCAAATTAATGGGGGAGGCCAGTATGTATTCAAGCTATTGCCGCCCTCTCTAGTACAAGAAAGAAGAAACCTCTCATTTGGGGAGGGGGCTTTGGTGGTTACAACCCAACATCAGATCAGGAACATCCTGCCTCAATGGGCTCAGAGATGGTTAACCAATTCTCATATCCTAAAGTATGAGGGAATCCTCACAGAAGACCCTAATTTGGTACTCTCCACAAGCAATCATGTGAACCTTGTTCAGTTCTCGATGAGAGAGGGAATAAGTGAAGGAGACCAACATAATTGTGTAGCACTGCTTTATACTGTAGATGGAAGTGCCAAAGTAGTGGAAGGAGAGATGGGATGTTGTTGGGGATCCCATGCTATGGGAAGGAGGGTTTGCCTAGAACTGAGTTAAAAGACAAAATTGTGAGAAAATATATTCTTGAATTGTCCCAGTCTCTCTTTTAAGACAGAAAGGGGTCCTTGCACAAACACCACCTTGGACTTTGTTGTACATAAATTTAAGGCAGGACAGTGGGTTTTGATAAAATCCTGGAAGGAAGAAACTGTACATTCCTTTTCTATGGTGAGTGGTTGCTGATGTTATTTTCCCAACATAAAATAACAACCACAGAACAAATTGCACTGCTAAATTTACCTGATGTGCTGGTCTTGTAATTGTCTTGAGACTGGTGTAAATACTGAATGTTTGGATGGTGGGAGTTGGGAAATTACATTGAGTGAGGATGGGACCAAAGTGGCCTAAGAACATGTGAACAATTTAGGAACCTTGAAGCGACACGACCACCACTAAAACCAAAAGTGTGATTGCAACTAGCCCCTAATAAATGGGAAAAGCTGACCCCAGCATCAATAGCCAGAGTTGGGAGATAAATATTAATTTGTAAAGCAAAATATAAGAATTTAGGAAAAACGCTGAGCTTAAAATATAACTAGTAGAAATATAAGCTCTCTATGCAACTTATTACACTTACACATACACACACACACACACATAAAAATATATAAAACTTGCTGCAAGTCAGCTAGGTATTGAAAGAACCTTAACACCATGCAACAGGCAGAAGGGAGAAAGAAAATGTCTAAAATGCCTTCAACGAGACCTTTGTGTGCTCTTGTGTATGTGTGTGTAATCCAACAAATTAGGATTAGGATATGTGTTTGCCCAATGGGACTGGACTCAGTGAAGTTCTAATAAAAATGTGACAAGTAGTGAAGTGTGTTATTGTAAAAATCATGAAGCAAATAATAGCAATTGGACTGCCCCAGAAGGTATGTATAGGGAATGTGAAAAATATGCCTATACTAGCCTTCCCACTAGGTGGTTTGGACCCTGAGTAATGAGATTCATAAAGCAACATATCGAAGGTGTGAATTGGAAAGCAAAGAGCCCTTGAATCCCTACTCACCAAACATAGTGATGCCCCAGATGCTTGGAACTCTAGAAGGGCCTACACGTAGGTGGAGGATGGCACTCTGGACATACAATTACATTTGACTACAAACTGTGGTAGAAAGCCCCTTAAAGGAGGTGACTACAGTTTGGGAACCTTAGCCAAAGGAAAGTGTGGAAAATAACATTGTGCAAAACCAGCTAGCCCTAATAAAAATTTTGGAACGTAGGAAATTGGGTTGGTGAAAGGTTCAACAAAGTCTGCGGTATTAGGATTCTGGGTTCTAATGTTTCTCTCCTGTTTGATTCCCTTTATAAGAGATGTGGTACTATCAAAGTTTAAAATAATCAAAAGTAATAAAAGTTATCTCCTTTTGAAATGATGTTTGGAAGACCCCCTGTCATAAGTACTAGTTTGAGAAATAATATAGGGGATTTAAGTCAATTAGAGGATTCATGGGTGAGTCTAATGAGTGGTACACTTGAAGAAGCACCCCCTATAACTGCCTTACCGGCAATGGGCAGGCAACATATGGGGAAGAAGAGGCCTTACTGGTGTCATTCCGGAAGCTGACCCTCTAGGTATGGCTGAAAATAAGAACAAGTAAAACAGTGTTAGTGTGTTAGGGATTGTTCTGCTTATTATTCTCTGGATGGGTGTAAAGCAGACAGAGCAACTCCACAAAGCATCCATACAAGGTCTTTTTTATTGGTTCATCAGGCATCCTTATCAACTCACAGTTATGATGAGGTTCTTCTTAATGTGCAATCCTTTGTATATCTGCATTATGGTGTAGAAAGATAATAAACTCTCATCCCCATGATGATTGAAGCGGCTGCATGGTAAAGGATTCAGGCAAGAGTGAGGGAGCCTCCCCCAACCCAACAAGGGTCAATTTAGTGACCAATCAGGATTACAGATGTGACCACAAGACATGGACTACATTTCCCAGGATACCTTAACTACATTTACCATGATGCATTCCCTTAAGGGGACTGTTCTCAATTCCTAACTAACTATCCCAAATCCCATTAACTCTAAACTGTCTGGACAGCACAGGGATAGAGTGTGTGGTGGACAGATATATTCTTTTAAATTATTTGAAAGGATTTTATGTATCAAAAAGGGGGTTGGACTAGGTGACCTAGAGGGTCCCATATTTTAAAAGCTGATATGTTTAAAGTGCTTATCTGAGTTGAACAAACCACAAGATGTTTCTTGCTCAGTTGTCTAGCTAAGAGTTTCCTGTTCAGTGTGGTCAAACTTCCCTGTCTCGATAGAATACCTAAACCGCAAATATGCTTCAAAAAGGAAACAAACTATAAATTGTATTGTTTAATATGTGCAAGTGTTAATTTAAAACATCATAAAAGTGAGACTTAATTATTAAATAAAGTCTCAAAGGGGGGAATAAGGCAGGACATAAAAATATATTAATTTTAGAGAAATAATGATACAAGTATTATAGATAGTGAAATGTGTGGTATTAGCGAGAGAAAGAACAAGGAAATATGTAATGTCAAACCACAAGGATCATCTATCGGTCACAAAGTCATATTTGCCAAAAAATCTTGTCTCACTTGCAACAAAACCACAAGCTACTGCGGAAACTAGAACCTGTGGAAATTCATCATTGACATAGATTAGTGAGAGGGGAAGGTATTTCATTATTGTAGCCTAGCAACAGGGGGGCTGTGTTTCAAGTAACCAATGAATGACTGACAAGTTATATTTCTGTGTTTTGCCCCTTCTGAAGAAGTATATAGGCATGTGCTGTTCTATAAGAAAGTTGTTCAAAAGTGACTCTCACTAAAATATTCTGAACCTGTTTGCGCAAATAAAACCAACTTATTTTTGGATTCCAAGGTCTGAGTCTCTTTAATTTCCTGCAACACAATAGAACCGGAAGCTCTGAAGAGCAGTAGACATCGAATCGGTTCAGTGTTTGCCGCTGTTTGGCCCACCAGCCTGCCTGGGCTCTTATCTGATCTTTATTTCCTGCTTTTTCAACCTCAGCTGCTTTGCACAGCACAGCTGAGATTGGAAAAGCAGGAAAAAAGAGGCTTTCCAAATGCTGCGCACCTGTGCGCAGCAATTTTCAGCTGTCTGGGCGGCACAACGTAGTCACCGAACTGGTAGTAACACCGGTTGAATCCCACCCCTGATTCTAACCTTCTTGATTTCAATGCGCTTAATGTTATCCGTTTCAAGGATGCCAGGATATTTGTAGTGAATGTCTTCATGCATACTCTTGATGTTATTTCTACAGGCTATCTTGATTCTTTCAACCTTTACTCTATTTCACCTGTTGATGGTAAAGGTGGCCCATTTATGCAGTCAAAACTCTGCTGCAATATCCACGTCAGGTGGAGTTTTTCCATACAGTTTCAAATCATCCTGATAAAGGAGGTGGGATAGCCTGGCAGATGTTTTTGTTTTTGATAGTTGATAGAACAATACATTCAGTATTGTTGACAGTGGAATCAATGCAATGACAAACATTAGTCATGAGAGTGAGCTTCCTTGAAACATCCTCTCTTGATATTAACCTCTCCCAATCTATCAACATTGACCAGCAACTAAATATTTCATTGTGTCATCCATCTTTGCACAAAGCTCCTGATGTTTCTACTGATTCCTGTTATTTCTAGGCACTTCATTATCCAAACATACGATAGGGAGCCTATTGCCTTCTTGTAAACCATCCAAGCTACATTCAAGTTGTTTTCCTTCTCTTGTAGTCTTCCAAAATCATCTTGTCAATTCAGAGCTGACCTTTTCTTCTTTTGCTGTTTTCTATTTAAATGGAAAGAGCTTGTTTTCAATTATACTGTATGCTGCTTGGACAGCATCAGTTACCATACCAGTTAGCAATGGGAACGTTGGTAAGCAGATAGGCTTGTAATTGACTCATGCTATTCCTTTTTTTTAATCTTTCATTATCAGGTTGGTTTTTCCAGATGTTAATCAAACTTCATATATGATGTTAAATTGCTTGGCAATGAGTGTATGTAGACTAGCGAGATCTTTTAACCAAAAACTATGCAATTCTTTTCCACCTGGCAGTGACAGTTCCTGATCCTCCTTGCTCTTTTCTCCATTTCTTCTGTTATAACAAGAACTTTCATTATAGCTTCTGTTAAGCCTGGTTTCCCCAACCAGGGTTAGGGAGACAAGCTAAACAGAATGTGCAGCGTTAGTCAGATAGGCACACAGATAAATGAGTGAGCTAAGCTTGTATGTTTATTAACATACAGTAAAAATAACAGATACGCTTGTGCTATCAAAAATATAGTTTATTCCATTATGAGTTCATAGCATAGTCAAAATAACAGTCCAATAGTCATGTATCATTTAGTCAGTCCATTCAGGGATATTCAGTTAGCAAAGTCCGTTTTGAATATCCTTTGTCAGTTCACTTACAAGTCAGTCCTTTGTTTTCTCTCCCGTTCGAGCAATACAGTCTTGAGTCCTTGCAGTAATCAGGGATCATCAAAGCCAGAGAGAGAGCAAGCTGCAGTCTTGCTTCTTTTAAAGTGCTTTCACAACCACTCCCTTAATTACTATCCCACAGTTAAAGTTGCAGACACTTTAACATACAAACTATTATTACTTAGTTATTATTTTACCTAAACCAGTTAGGGTAAACAATGTTATCCCTAACAGCTTCATTTGTACTCTTATCCACTTCTTTCATCCAACTGCATTCTTCAGATTCTTTTCTCTCATTTATTATAGTTTGCTTGCTTCTGATCTTAGCGTGTTGATCTTATTTTCCAATCTGATCTATTTTGGCAATGCGCTGCTTGCCTTTTTTTGTTGTTGGTTTTTTGTATGCAAGGTATTCAATTAAAACTGCAGCTGTGCTATAAATCAGTTGGTTGTTTCTTGCAGCAAACTGGTATTATATTCAATATTACAGTATTGGCATAATATCTGTGCTGGCTGTTTTTTTTGTAACAAGCTTCAATGTAGACAACCTTATTCTGCTGTTTTGTGCTGTTATAGATGCTCAGTTTTTTATTTCAATACCTCTTGTTTTTCAGAGAACTGCGTTCATTTTTAGGAGAAGGTAGCGAAAAGGGTGTCTGGTTTGAGAATGAGAATGGTTCAATAGGAATGCTGACTTCTTCTACTCCCTTTGCTGCCAACTCCCTCTGTTTTTTCTCTACTGTCTAAGCTACTTCTGGCAAGGTTTTAATTCCTTTGCCCTAAGTAAACCTTTGCAGTTCTTCCAATTCTACTTTTGTAAATGCTTTATTTTGTATAATGGATCGATTCTGTTATTTTTGATTTTGGATGTTGTTCTTTCCATTGTTTTCAGATATCCGCTTCTCATTGGACTTTATTTGTAATAGCAAGCCATAATTTCTTTCTTTTCAGTCTCTGTATTTTATTTATTCATCTACTTATTTATTCAATTTCTATAGCCATCCAACTCAACCAAGTAGCTTACATTTCTAAAAGTCTAAAACAATTAAAAACATTAAAACAGTAAAAACATATACAAAATAAAATATTTGTAATGAGTGAGTAACTTTTCCCCATAAATTTGGGTAATTCAATCAACAATCTCAAGCCTTGCTAGCTCGCTTGTCATCAGTTATTCAGGAACTCCACCAGCTAGCATGGACCCTGTTGACCTGGGCAATCACCCAATAGGTGTCCCTAGGTTACATCTCACCTTATTGTATATGGGAGACACACTCTTCATTGGACTCTTGTGATGAGACCTGTCCAGTATGGATGAAGTGTGACACAGCTCTCATATTCCTCAGTGCACACAAGCACCTACATCATCAGTCATGGTAGCATAGTGATTAGACTGCAGTCCTGCAGGCTACTTCTGCTGATTGCCGGCTGCCTGCAGTTCAGCAATTTGATTCTCACTGGCTCAAAGTTGGCTCAGTCTTCTACCCTTCCGAGGTCAGTAAAATGAAGACTCAGACTGTTGGGTCCTTAATATGCCTACCCTGTAAACCGCTTAGAGAGGGCTGCTTACAGAGGGCTGCGTGAAGTGGTATATAAGTCTAAGTGTTATTGCTATTACTATCAAGGTAGAGCCTCATCAGGGAGTTGGGGGGAGATGTTATTGTTGTTGTTATTTCTTCATTCTGAAGCGAAAAAGAATGTTAGCTCTTAAAGAAAATGAATGAGTTAAACAGCGGTAATTAAAAGAGAAGAGAGAGAAATCAAATATGCCTAGTTTCCTGTGAATTTTGGTTTCCTGCAGTTTTTCAAGAGGCAAATTTTAGAATAGGGCTTTTTCGTGTGTCTACCACTTCATTATTTAATTCCATCCTTACTGTGATTGTATAATGATTCTTTATTTTATCATGTGAGTTAGACCTTTAAAAAAAATGATTTTTATCAATCACATAAAAAGGAAAGACAAAAAAAAAACTATTCTGGGTCTGCAGAACCTTGAATTTCATTGGAAGATGATAATAAATGCATTCTATTTCCTTAGCATATGAAAGAATCAGACATTGCTGGAATTATTAAAGCTTGATAGCATTTTTACAAAAGTTGACTTGGTTTATTTCCTCCTTATCCTTAATCTCTTGTGCAGTTTATGGATTCAGTTTCCCTATGTATACTCAATGAATTTGTGTGAGGTAAATAATAAAAAGTATCAATCTGATTCAATTTCATGTATGACTTCTTTAAAGAGAAATTTGATAGATAAACCCATAATACATAAAATATTGCTTAATCTATATTTGGAATCCACAATTTTCCTTTTAGATAAATGTTGCTATTCATCCCCAAGCACAAGTCACTTCAGAATTGAAATATCTCAGAATATCTCTTGGTTTGACTTTGAGGGTGCCTTTTCTCTGACAGCTGGTCCTTGTTTAGTGGCTGCCTCACTTAGTTACTGTTCACAATTAGGACAGTGATAAAAAGGTAACTTTATGACCAGGTCTGTAAAGCAAAGAAAAGCTGAAGTAAAATCGTAAGCACAGTTGCTGTTTCATTTAGTGACTGATTTTCTTAACAGCCCAGTTTTGGTCACTGAATGAGGATTATGTGCATTACATGTGGATTGTACTCAAAGACGTGTTCACCTTGATCCAAGTTCTTAAAAACGTATCCTCTAATATTACCCACCTTTTGCCTTAAGATTAATTGGGCGGATTTTGCTCAGCATTTACTTAGACTAGAATCTTTTTGATAGTGAAGATGCTACTATGGAAATCTCCAAGAAATCTCTATGTGCCACTGAATTTCAAACAACTTAAAATATGCTTTTTAATCCAGATGTTTGCAAGAACGAAACTGTGTTAGAACCTGATTTCCTTTTAACTTAACCTTGTTTTTAATTCTTACACTGGCTTGTTTTGTGATGAGAGAGAGAGAGAGAGAGAGAGAAAGAGAGAGAGATCAGTACATTATGTTTGCCTTTGCTCTGTTTTCTGGTGCTCTTGTTATAAATATAATGACCTCAAGAATAAAAAGTAATCTTCACTGTGGACAGTTCAAGTAGCCTATATACTCCAAAATGCATTCTAACCACTGTGCCATCAGGGCTCGGTGTATCCTACCTTTATTATTTTTACAAATAACACTAGGCAGTTATCATATCCAATACACCTTCCTTCTCTTATTTTCCCCAACAACCACCCTGTGAGGAGGATTGGACTGAGAGAGAGTGATTGGCCCAAAGTCTTCCAGATTTCTTTCATAGCTAAGACAGAACTTGAACTCATGGTCTCCTGCTTTCTAGCCTGGTGCCTTAACCACTAGAATTAAAGGACAAGTTACTCATTTACTCTGTATTTTGGATATTAGCAACAATGGTTATGTCATAACAGAATTGGGACTGGAATTTCTCTAAGTGATGTGGTCATACAATTCAATGACATGGCTCACATTGCTTAGAAATAGTGATCCTAGGAGCCCCAGTTGCTTTTATAACCCCAGAAACAGGAAGAGGTGAGATCCCCAGGCCAGCAGATGATAGCTGCAAGTGAGACCTATGGACAGGCAGGTGACGCGGGCAGGTATTACAGAACATGGGTTAATGGGCGGGTGAAAATTGGCAGGGGTGATTTGCGACCAGGGGTGGGATTCAAATTTTTTAACAACTGTTTCTGTGGGCATGGCTAAGTTGGTGGGCGTGGCTTGGTGGTCATGTTATTGGCTGGGTGTGACCAACTCAATATCACTCACATCAAGGCACACATCTCCTCACCTAGCCTCTCATGACTGTGAGGATGCTGCAACAGTCATAAGTGTGAAAAATGGTCATAAGTCACTTTTTTCAGTGCCATTGTAACTTTAAATGGTCACTCCACACAAGCAAAGTACCAGCAAAGGAGGGGAAAAAAAACTCCAGAGAAGTTCCTGAGACAGGAAGTCTAGTCCTGCCAAGAATGTAATAAGAGTTAATGGAGAGGCAGTTTCTGTAAGCAACACCAGAATGTTTCCTTCCTGCCTTCCTTACAGGATTAGGCCAGTAATTTCTTCTAACAACCGGTTCTCTGAACTGCTTAGAATGTTAACAACAGGTTCTAGTGAATGGTGCGAACTGGTAAAATCCCACCCCTGCTTGAGACCTCTGCCAGCTTTCCCATTGACTTTGCTTGTGGGAAACTGGCAGGAAAGGTTACAAATGGCAATAACATGACTGCAACCATTGTAATTGTGATCTGGTTGCCAAGTGTATGAATCATGATCGTGTGTGGGGCAGCCCTGTGATGGCTGCCTTCTCAAACTGGCAGTAAGTCCCTCTTGTCCAGTGCCGTCATAATTTTGAACAGTTGCTGAACAAGTGGTTGTAGCCTGGAGACTGACTAAATTTGTATCCCTTGCAGTTTTAAACTCCACTGTTGTAGTGTAGATGAGATTAGATGTATTTTAACAATATTAGCATTTAAATATAGGATGTTTTTATCTTGTCATTTCATGGTTTTTCATTGTATGCTGTCCAGAGTAATGTTTTGTGAGATAGATGGCCATATAAATATGATAACTAAATACATAAAATTAATAAACAATTTTGAAATACTGAATATATTGACAAGAATTAAATAGGGGAGAAATGGGGTATTTGGATGTTAGTTTTCAGTGGCATTTCCTCACCTTGTGCATGATTGCAGCGTTAGAGGACAGACTTATTATATTTATAATATTATTGCTTCAGTGCTATTATGATTGTTATTATCATGCCTCAACTACCCTAATTTGTAGGTGAGCTGCCTCCAGGACAGCTTGAAGGAGCTAAAGCCTGTTCATGGAGTGAGATTTATCATTTGTTTCACTGGGGGAGGAAAGGTCAGGGAGAAAGAGGTTGGAAAAGTAGCCGTTTGACTTGTCTGAAAAAGGTCATTAGTGATTTTAGTAAGAGCATCTCTGTTGAAGTGAAGTGTCTGAAACTCAACAGGAGAACCTCAGAGACAGAGAAATGAGTTCAAGAGACCAGGAATAAATTCATCATGAAAGGGCAAGAGCAGCTAATAGGAAATGGTAACCTGAGAGTGACAGGAAAGGTTGAGAGAGTAAAGTAAAATTACTCAGGTACAAAAAGAGCATTGGAGTAAAAAGTGTTGAAAAAAATTTTTGGTGTGGAAAATTTTCAGATTCCTAGAAAATTTATCAAGCCATTGTTTATTTCAAAGTTGATATAATTTTGCTTTTCTACATAACCCTTCAATCACAATAACATACAGTTGAAGTGAGAGTAACTTTTATGAAAGGATGTTCTCTGGGAATGAGATTGTTAGCTGTTCACAAATAGACCTTAGTTAGTTATATATTTAAATCGATAATAAAAAAACATGGTTACTCATTTCTTTTCATATTTGGCCAAGACTTGTAGCCTCTAAATATCATGTGAGTTATGTATAATGATGTGGTAAATATGTTTCCATTTTTTCACCTACATGCTAGCTGAGAAGACCTTCAGTTCTTCATGCTAAATATAACACTATGTTTCCTCAGAACCCCCAGCTAATTGGACCACAGCACTGCTGAGCAAGTGGACCCTGGAATGATAGTGGTACATTATGGACCTCAAGTTGGGCTCTTGACCAGTGGTGGGATTCAAATTTTTTAACAACTGGTTCTGTGGGCGTGGCTTAGTTGGTGGGCATGGCTTGGTGGTCATGGTTATTGGCTGCCCGTGACCAACTCAATATCACTCACATCGAGGCATGCATCTCCTCGCCTGGCCTCTCATGATTGTTGGAATGCTGCAATAGTTGTAAATGTGAAAAAGGGTCATAAGTCACTTTTTCAGTGCCATTGTAACTTTGAATGGTCACTCCACACAAGCAAAGTACCAGCAAAGGAGGGGAAAAAAATCCAGAGACATTCCAGAGACAGGAAGTCTAGTCCTGCCAAGAATGTAATAAGGGTTAACGGAGAGGCAGTTTCTGTAAGTAACACCAGAATGTTTCCTTCTTGCCTTCCTTACAGGATTAGGCCAGTAATTTCTTCTAACAACTGGTTCTCTGAACTGCTTAGAATGTTAACAACCGGTTCTAGCAAATCGGTGCGAACTGGTAAAATCCCACCCCTACTCCTGACCTTTTTTTGCTAGCTCTATGATGGGTACAATGCTGAAAAGTGAGCTGCCACTTGCTTATTCCTTTTTGCATTAAATCTGAATGTCATCGGAAACAATTATTTGGGGATTAAATAGAATGTAGAAAGCCAGGTATTCCCTGGAAGTATTCCCATCCAAATTTTAACCATGTTTACTCTGCTTTGCTTCAGAGCCCAGGCTAGTTGGCCAGGTGCTGCCACCTGCTGACTCTGTCTGGGGAGTGTATAGGTTAAAAACAAAAAAATGCCAAAGCAGATGAAAGTACAAATAATTTTACTTGCTCTTCATACCTGAAGACTGGTTAGCAAAAAAATCTGTATCTGTAATCCTCACAACAACCAGTGAAGCAGATTAAACAATCTAGAATGTGAATGAGTCTAGCCAAATCCATTCTAAAGCTGAGTGGGGATTTGAATGAGAGATTCCTTCACTAAGAATCACATCATTATGCTGTACTGATTGCCTCATCCATTAATCAACAGTAGTTAAGTGCAGTACAGTTGTTTGACATTATACATTTCAACTATATCCTGGTTTAACTGGTTCATCAATTCTTAACATAAAAAGTTTTAATGACATTATAGAGTTTATGGGATCTAACATTTACATCATCATTATTACTAATAATGATGCAGTTTATAGATATGCAAATATGAACAAAATTCACTGAATATATATTGTATTCAATGAATTTTGTATCATGCAGCTTAAAATCATATTTACAGGAAAAATATTCTCTCTCTCTCCCTCTCCCTCTCTCTCATATCATCTATCATCTATCTATCTTCCACAAGAGGTAAGAAGCTACATTCAACCTTTTGGTAAAATTGTACTGTGATTTTGTAAGCAATGAATTACACTATGTGTATTGAATGTGAATATTTCATTATAATTATTATACAACTAGTAGCTGAGATAACATTGTTTTCTAAGCCAATTTTTTTTCATTCAGTAGTTCACATCTTCCAAAGAAATTGGAAAAAATGCATATAGATTTACATGCATGTTGCTACTTCATTTAATTATGTGTGGAAATGTTACTATAAAAAGATATTTAAATTATTTTCTAAGTATGGAATCTTTGTATTCTCTGTACTTACAAAGACTTTAAATGGAATGATTTTTCCCTGTCTGTCATTGTCTCCTCTTCATGCACAAACTTCTAAGTACCCGGACAGAAAAAAGTAAGTTTACTGCTTCTAACACAATGGCCCTCTTCACTTTTAGGTTTGGGGGAGACCTGGGTGACCTATGAAAGTTAATTAGAAGACTAACAAAGACTAAGGCAGAGTAGAATACATTGCCTTTCCTTCAGCCTAAAATGTCATCTATTAATTAGGGAAATCGTTAAGGTGGCCTTTATTGAATTCATTGAAAATTGGCAGTTGGCGGTCGACAGTTTTGATCAGATTTTCTTCTTCCCAATAAAGCTGCCTTTAATGATATGAAAAGCAGAAGATCTAAGGATGGTGTACTAGTAAAGAGAAGAAAAATGAGGAGTGCACAGGGGAACAGGGTGGGTTCTCGAAATATGTGTTTCAGTGACATTACAGTGAAACAGCCTCCGATTGTGAAGCCTTTGATTCTCAGGCTACATGGCATACCTTCTACATGATGTAATCTTTATTGAATCTCAAGTTTGAAGGGAAAATAGCTGTTGGATGTAAGGAGCTCTGGTTTTTAGTAATAGGGTCTGTATTGCTCATTTTTCCTGTTTTGAGCTCTAATTCAATTCTGGAATATTGTTTTCAAGACAGTCCTTTAAAATGATCAACACACTGGTTCTGTTGTTTCTTATTTCCTTTATTTATTATGCTGTTGTTGTTTTATTGGGTTTTTTTTTGTTCGATGAATATTTTCAAAGCATTTTGTGATTATTCATTGAGAATAATGATAATTTACAGGCCCACTCCATCATTTTCAAATAATGATTAATTGATTGATAAAGTCAGAGTTTCCAATGGGACAATTGAAGCTTGAACAATGCTTCTGTTTACATATTTGTTTTAATTAAAGATTTTCCACCAACTCCGTTTTTAACTGTAAATACACTCAAAACTCTGATGGCATCTTCTTGTAATGTAGTATACCAAAGTCGACTACATCACTGTTTGTCAAGCTGCACAAACCTCTTGTATCTAAGCAACTTTTCATCCAGGAAGGAGAAAAATGGAGGGTGTCACTTTGCAGGGAACATAATACAGGAAAAAAATTCTTCAGTTCCATGTTTACCTTGTAAGAATTGTGGCTCTAATCCTATGAAATCTTTAAGTACTCAAAGACTTACAGATCAGGCAGTATTTGAGTGTTTGTACAAGTGTACAAGTTCATTATTGGAATCTATGCCAAAATGTGTTAGCAAATTCATTTTAATTTTCTGACTATTAAAATAAGAATGATTGATAGCATGTCAAGACTGCAATGCCACTTACTTACTAGGAAGTATATCTCAGTCCCACTCAACTCAGTCTTTCTTATGTCTGAGTAGATATTTTTAGATTGCAATGTGGTTTCTTATATAAATGGAAGTTTAAATTTTGTGCACCCAGGTAACAAAGTGAATCCATTCAGTTTTGTAACCAATCTGTGAAATCATATTTAGTTATCTACTTTCTTCACAATGAGCTTAATGGCATTAACTTGGAATTCAAGATAACATATTGTACATAGAGGTTGCTTGTTATTTCATCCCAACAACAACTTTTATCATTAAGGTTGCCCTGAAAGTGCATATCTGACATTTTTTGTAAATCTGTGATGAAGTTGGACATAAATCTGGAGCTCCTCAGTCCAAGTCCAGTGACTTTACAAAACTGAAATATTGGGGTCAGAGAATAGAAGCTCTGCTTGCAAGCTATGAAGCTATGAAAGATATTTTATCTTTGCAACCATTTCAAAACTTCATCTCCTCCAAGTCAAAGCAAAGTGAAAAGGAAAGAGAATCAAACTTTTATCTTGATTTAATATTGGATAAAATGTTTTCTATTTCATTATTCAAATTAATGTTTTATCTATTTAGGAATGCTTATATCAAATAATCCTTGAACTGAATCAACTTCACAAACCCTGTCATCTTTCATTCTAGAAATTATTCTAGAAATAATGATTGGTCCTTATCATCAAGGGCAATTGTTATCCCCAACCCAGTTTAATTGTGCATCCAAGTCCCTGAGAATGATTATTTAGTAATTCATTGCTGAAAGTGTGATGCAATCACAGCTGGAGCTTCTCTGGAGAAGAATTTTCTATTTCTGGATAAAACTGTTCTATGTCCATGTTCATTTCTGTATATGTTTACTGTTTTTTTTTGTTTCTAGTAAATGTGTTCTTGAAAATTATGGTGAAATTTGACTTTACAAAGTCAATCTTTAGAACGGCGCAATTTTAAGAAATAAATTATCTGACTTTTAGTGTTTGATTTCAAATGATTTTAACAATAAAGCCTATTTGTATTGTCTTAATGTACTTATGAAACTATTCATCTGGGTTTGTCCTGCAAAGTTAACCACTATTCTTATATTATTGAACTACTTCTATGTGTCTTCCTACATGTTTGTAGGTCTAAAAAATGCTTATAGCACTTTTAAAAAACAGTTACAATCTTCAACAAATTAACATAAATAAATGGTATTATGTAAAACTAATATGGACCAAAAAAATGGAACAAAAGCCATGTCTGGAAGACTAATTAATATTATTAAGACATGTTTTAGCAAGTCAGAAGAAATGAGATGGAGCCAAATGATCTCTTGAAAAAAAGAATTCTACAGCTATAGCAAAGTTTTATTCTTTATAGTTTAGGCAAATCTGAGTTTCCTATCTCACATCTAATCACTGGTGATTTAAAAATAAGTTGGAAAGTCCTGTCTGACATTATTATTTTTCTTTATATTTATCAGAGAAATGGCTAGTATTCAAGGTTAGTGGCTGCAGAATAGAAAATCCTACATGAATTTCAATTTCAAGCAGTATGTACTTGTGATATCCATATCTACACACCCATCTACCCACACAGTTTATTTTTTTTCCCAAAGGCAATAATTGCAAATGCACATCTTTATGCACATACCTTTATGAAAGTGTCATACGTACACTTCATAAAATGCAGCAATGTACAAAAACACAATAATTAAGACAACATCATAGCTCTCTACCGTCCTTATCATTTATTCACTGTAGGAAAATACTTGTGCATTTTGTTTGCTTTCCCTTTATTTGCCTTTGCTCATTTAATTTGGTATGCAAAGTCTTCATACAATGCAACATCTTACTTTTCACCTTGCTTTTTTTGTTTTGCTGGTTTGTTTTGTACAATGGCACGCTTCTCTATGAGATTTTTCTAATAGTTTTGTTCAGTGCTCCATGAAAAATTAACAGGGTGAATAGTGAAGATGTAAGTAAGCAGCATTTAAAAAGCTAGAAGAAGCTTTACTCTCTATTATAGGTTTTAGCATGCATTGGTATGCTGGGTAATTTTAGATTTTTGGTTGAATTCTTTTATATGGAGCTCCAGCTAGCATTATTGCCTTTTGGCCCCCTTCTAATTATTCTGCTGAGTTGACTTTGGACATCTGCTTCAAAGTCTTGACCTAACAATGCTCTTGTTAGCAATCATTAGCTCCTTTTTGCATTAATGTAGGACTTTGCCTTATCTTTGATGTAGTAATAATTCTAAAACAATATAGCAGGATCTAAAATGTGAATACATAATGTCATGAGGTCATAATGTCAGGAGAAAACTCATGGTCTACAGTCCAATATTATGGAGAGCTGGAGGAAAGATTCTTAATAGTTCTCCAAGAGATACAAGCTATTTTACATTGCATTCAAGATTGGATAATCTAATGACAAAAAGGTACTAATCCCATGAAGTAACTCTGAATCAGTCACAAGATCCTATGGCATACAGTAGCCCACTATTCTTCGATTGTCTGACATATTAAAAAGGCTCAGGAAGAAAACAGTATACACTGCTTGGAGCTTCTGCTATATAAAATGGAATATGAATGCAATGAAAAACCAAAGCCAATTGTTGATTTTGTTATTGGGATACACATTCAGGTATTCAGTGGAAAAAGTATCAAGATTGTCTAAAAAAATAATAATAATAACAACATAAAATAACAAATTAAATCAAATGTAAAAAAGCAGACATTGATTACTCAAGCATTACTGGAATATAAGACATTTATATGCTGTCCTAGATCCTGCAGAACATACATTTGGTTACTAATATTATGTAATTGTTGGCCCAGATAAACTTTTATAAATTAACAAACTGAGCTGGGCTTCCCCAGACTATAAGAAGAAAAATCCAGTTTTGAAAAGAATAAATAGATTGTACAAGGACTGCAGATCTGAGCAGGAAATTAATGCATTTACATTATTTTCTAATGGTTTTTTTTAATTTCAGGAATGATAAGAGAAGTGTAGATTTGTTACTCTTACTTGCTTATAGCACTTTCAATGTCACTGACAATGATACCATCTAGGCAGAAGTTTGGGGAATATTTAGCTTCTATCTACAGAGCAGGTTTCAAGGAACAACATTGCAAGACTTTTGATCAGCCTTTTGGCAATCTTGTTGGATAAACCTCAAGGTGAAGGCTTGCTTCCAGTGCTATTTAATACAAATTTAATACCAAAATGATGTCACAAGTTGTGCATTTGGAGGGACATTCTAATGATATCCAGCTCTGTTTTTCTATAACAAGTGAAGCTGAAGTTGCTATATGCATGTCATAAACAAGTGTTTATATGTTGAAATTTAATAAAATGGAAACACGTGGATGATTAACTTGATTAACTGCCCACTGCAAATGCATCTGCATTCTCTTACAATGGAAGAATATTCCTCAATTCATTATTGTTACTGGAAGAGGAAATTATTTCTGTAGCTTGGAGAGCCCATTACCAACCTAGGCTGTTGTTTCAGCTGTAATTATTCCCAGAACAAGGATTGTTTGGTCACTGTGATTCATATTGATATTGTTCTCATTGATGACATTTCAGAATGCATAACTGAATTTAAAGGATCTTTAGATGTAATGTAGAACATATTAGTTGTCTAAGGGCTCAGGAAATAAAACGATCCAACAATCTAAATAGATGAATTCACAGTAAAGCAGGGACTGTGCAATACCACCAAAAATTCAATTTTTTCCAGGACTGACATTCTTCAGAAGTGGTAATCATGCCCTGTAGTGATTGGGAGTTCCAAGTCCTGAAAAGACTTGACCTTAAGATGTCTTAAGTCACTGCTACTGCTGTCAGGTCTTTAGCTGGTGTTGGCTTTCATATGCCTTGAGTTCTTCTCAAGAATCTAGAATGTTATAATGTATTTACACAGTACATGTGCAGATACAAACAGTATGATCTTTTATAACTGACAAATTTATTTATCAAATTTATTGGCCACCATCTTACCAAAGGGTAGCTCTGGAAATGTTGTCCAATGCACAGATTTTCTAAGTGCTGTCCAAGATTTTTTGGTATGGCATCCAGTGTTCCGGTCACCACTGGAACCACCATGACCAGTTTATGCCATAAACTTTCAACTTTGATTTTCAGATCTTGATATTTTCTGATATCCAATTATTTGTCTTCTACTATTCCCTGGATTTGCCACATCAATTATCCACCCTTTCTTATTTCAGTCACAGTTAAATCTGGTTTATTATGAGTCAAGATTAATATTATTATGGTTGTTACACAGTCATCCAGATGTATAGTTCTCCCCAAGGACCTAGAATACATTTTTTTATGGTTTTAAAGATATAGTCATGGGATGTAAGCTGTTCCAAATAAAGCTACATTTGTAATTGATGGATGGTGATTTTGTCACTGCTGATGGTGTTCAAGTGGTGCTTTTTTGGGGATTGCACCTGAGATGCCTCTCACTATTGGTATTGTTTGCTTTTTTTGCTACAATAGTTCTACTTCCATTTGCAGATCTTTGTATTTTGTCTTTCTCTTCTCTTCTGCTGTCTTCAGGTACTTCAGTATTCACTATCCAGGTTTTGACTTTCTTAAATTAAGTTTGAGTGCTATGTGACTTACCTGTTTGAATTCTAAAGTCCCAGAACATTTTAGTTTCTTCTTGTTTTTATTTTGTGATCTTGTGATCCACTAGAGTTCTTGCTTGCAGGCAAATGGTATTTCTTGAAGATATTCCAATGCATGATTATTGTTACTTTGTCATGCTGTTATTTTTTGGCATCTTCTTGCAACTGCTAACTAGAGTGGTCCATTATTTCTTCAGTTTCTTTGCAGAGATGGCATTTTATTATTTTACACACAATCACAAACCAACAAATGAAACCTTAAGAACTTAAAAAAAAATAGAGAATTAGGTCAAGCCAATGTTGACTTATAATGCCTATGAATTGCTTTGATTCCTTCTTTCAGATATGTAATTTTTCTTTCTAAACTGTTAAGTCAAACATTGCTGCTATTGAAGATCAATGTCTGCTTTTCTTTGCCTTTTTGTACCAAAAGTAGAGCTACAAGGATTTACTCTAGAAGACCATCAGCACAATTTAGATTGGATATTTTAATCTCTCCCTCCCTTCTATATAGATACATACATACATACATACATACATACATATACCTCTTCTATTTAAAACTTAATCCGTTTTCAAGGAAATCCTGTTTTTTAAACTTAGAATTGGCTTATATATAGTTGTTCTCGTTCTCAGTCTAGTGTGCCTTCTGTTGAAACTGCACCTTTTCCAAGTGCCAATTTTAACATGTTGTATATCCATTCAAAAATCTTAGTTTCTTTCCCCCCCAAAATGAGCTGTTGCCCTCAAACGTCCCAAAATTTATAATTTTGTGTCTCATTGCTTTGCATTACTGTGTTTACATGCATACACATTCATGATTAAAAAAAGGTATAAGTGAATTGAGGGCACATTTGGCAGCCTGTCAGCTCCTCTAAAGTGTCTATAATTAGGAATTAATCAAAGTCAATGATGAAAATGAGTGAAATGTTTTGCTGATACTGCATGCTTGTCTAACCTGCTCACTTTGACTACTGATGAGAGTATATTTGTCCAATAATGCCAGCAGACTATCTTCTTCTACATCAACTTTCCTTCCATAAATGTTATTAGTCTTATTTGTTTATTATTTTGACCATTGAATTTTAGGGATAAATCACAAACTGTATATTATTGCTTATCTGGAATTAATATTCCTCGTTTCTAAAAGTAGTGATGTGCAAGCCATCCTTTTCCTCTAATGCTAAAAAGAATAAAAAATAGTTCATACCAGGGATTGGATTGGTGGAATAAAAATATTGAATATTTTTATGAACTGCAGTCAGTAAGGAGTCAGATGTATTAACTGTAAGAGTTTGAATTTGAAGGACTAAATCATATAAAAACTGGACACACACTTGTTCCTATGAAATAAAATCAATTTAATGTATTTTTTTTCTCGCAGCCTTTATCTTTTACATTGCTATTGTTCCCATTGTTGACATTTTAGAAGGCATAACTCAATTTAAAGGATCTTTAAATGGAATGTAGAATAAATTCGGTGTTGAGAAATGCACTGATTTTTACCATGAAAATGCAACTAGGCTCCTGTTTGGTTATTTGGACTATAGTTAACAAAAGAGACTTGAAAAGTATGTTTATAATGCTGAATACATAGAAGGCTAACACAGCTTTCCAGAAAGGACGTGAAACTGGAAACTGTTTTGGCTATCAATATTTTACCTAAATCTTCATTCTTATCTTCCCAGGCCCTACTTTTCCATACACATTGCCTGTTTCTCTCTGTTTAGTTAAGAGAAGAGAGAATGGCTGGGGAAGAAGAAGGGTGGGTGATGTAAGAGAAAGAGAGAGAGAGAGAGACATTTTCTTTCACACAAGCCCTCAGAATTACAGTTCATGAACCATTCAGTAAACTGACCGGCCTGAACCTCCCCTTCAACGGCCTAATCTAAGGGGTGGATCTATGTGTTTTGTTGCTTGTCAAAAACAATCACTCCTCGGCCCATTACATTTACAGCACGTAGTCCTTTAATTGGTGTAACACACTGAGGACTGAAAGGAAGAAAGTCCTACAAAAGAGCCTGAGTGAATGAACCCTGACTCACACAAAAATACTCTTCAGAAGTTCAGAGCTGGGCACTAACAAGGAGGTAGAGAGTTAGCTAGAAAAGAGGTTAAGTTCAGAAATGTGCCACCTTGAAGATCCTCCCATCAAAGCCATGATAACATTGACAAGATGAAGGGGGGAAAAAGTTAATCATTCTTGGGCTTGGAAGATTTAACAAAGCAGAAGACGGGAGAAAAATTTCTTTGCTCCTCCATCCTCCCCCTATCTATTCATTTTGAAGGCATTTTTTTTCAAAAGTTCTCACTGTTTCTGTGCTTTTTTTGCTTCCTTATATTTCCATTGCTGCTTTTATAATCTGATTCTTCAGGCTTCCTCTAATTAATAGTTTATTCTTAACATTCTTAAAACTGACTTTAAAAAAAGATTTATTTTAAAAGGTGGGAAGGATCTGGAGCAGTCATTAAAAAGAGGGACAGAAATTTAGAATGACTTTAAAGGCTAACTTTATAATAATGGAAAAGAATAAGAGGAGGGAGAAAACTGCTAAACTTGACAGGGGGAGACTGAGAGGAGAATAAATAGTAGGGGGTAGGATAGAGTGGAGTGGAAAGAGAGAGAAAAAAATCGAGTCCTTTCTCTGACAACTTTGATTACTGTGATCTGCATGGAATAATTACAACATATCTTCTGTGTCACAAAGTTCCAAAGACATTCTCTTTCTGAACTCCCAGCCATTTCTTTGCTTAGTAGCTGTCAATGTATTGGTGAAAGGGAGGTGGTGCAGGGGGAAAGGGATGGAGGAGATGGGAGACTGGCTTTTTTTTTTAAGCTTCAGTTCAACGGAGCTGAAAAAGTCAGATTCCAGCCTTCTCTTCACTTGTTGCTAATTTTCAAGGATAAGAGTCACTCTTGAAATTCCCTGTCAAATGAAATTGCTTTGATTTTTAATAATAATAATAATAATAATAATAATAATAATAATAATAATAATAATAATAATATATACATTTATTTGTTATTTAAGGTGACAGATTCAAAGTTTGGGAAACAAGATAACCTATGGTTAATGGCTAAAGATTGTCCCGTGGGACTAATGTATTTTTGCAATTCTTCTTTGTGTATAGGATAAAATGAACTAATGAAGAATGTCAATGAATGCAGTCACATTTCAATGAAGTCAGTGGAGGATCAGGCCTAGTTAAAGACACAGAATTTGTAAGTAAGGGGCAATAATAAGATGGAAGAGGGGGTTTTCTATTTAAGGAGGATCAATGTGTTTTAGTGAAACTGTGCTCTTACTGGGGATAAAGTCAGCTTTCTCTCCCTTACTTCTCAGCTTTAATGAACTTTATCCAGCACTCTATTCCCTGTCCAGATTCTTTCTTTCTTTTCTTTCTTTCTTTTTTTCTTTCCCTTATTTTGATGTAAATGACATCTTTGGGGTGGGTGCCTGTAATGATCCCTTGGACTGTTCTTTCATTCTCCCCCCCCCCCTCCATTTTAATAAATTAATGCACCTTTCATTACTCCTCAAGCATCAAAATCTCTTTGTGTTTTGCTGACTGACCCCTCCTCTTTTTATTTTTTGTGGGTGAGTTGCCCTCACACTAAAGCTGAGGGATTTTTTTGAAGGGGGGGGAAATCAGTCCCTTAGTCCTACTCGGGTTTGTAATCCGTCAAAAAGCTGTTGATTGCTGCAAGGGTTACTTTTCATTAGGGAAACTTCGAAGCAATTTGAGAGAACCCTGTGCAATGAATACATTTACCCCCCAAAGCTCCCCCTCCTTCCCTTCATTCTTCGCCTGTACTTGATGAGTTTCTCTGGCACAAATCAGCCCTTACAGGCACAGAATGGGCAATCCCTTGATCCTCATCAATTGTCATCCAGAGTTTGGGCCACTTTGACCGCCAATAGTGGGGAAGTCAGAGCTAATCCTTAGAAGGAATCACGGGAAAAGAAAGGCAACAATAACCAAGTCAAGCGTAAAAAATGAAAGAGAAATCTCTATTATCACCCACTACATTTCCCAGCGATGTACTGAAAAAATCAGCTCGTTTGTCATTCGAGTCAGACACACAGAGAAGAATATGGGGTCGTGGTGGGTTGGTAGACTCACACGACGTAAGGAGCAATATTTGAGAGCAAAAGGCCTCTTCATTTGCCAAATCCTCCTCACATCCGCCATAACCATTAAATACAGACTGACTTTATTCTGTATAAGAAGGGCAAGGAGGGGGAAAAGGAGCCCTCTGCCACATATCTTAGACACAAAAAGCCCAAACAGCTAGGCATAAGCAGGCGGGGCGGAAGAAATCAGAAAGCTCGCAGTCTACTTGAATATCTGGCTCTGGATGGGCGCGAGAAACCTAGCGTGTTCGAGTGAAAGAGCGTACGTGGGTCGGCGTGTACGGGAAAAGACATTGAGCGCTTCCTCCGAATAATGGCGGGGCGGGAGAGAAATTGAGGCAGAAAGCGCGGGAAACTTTCGTGTGGAGGTGGGTGGAGTAGGAGAGTGAATGGAAATGAGACCGCAAAGTGCGTGGCATATATTTGATTTCTGCAAGGAAAGTTACATTCTTGTCAGGCGGAAAAAGATTGAAAGGAAAAGCGCGGGAAACCGCCTCTCTCTCTTTCTCCCTCTCTCTACTTCTCTATCTCAGGAGAAACCCCAAGTTCAGAATGTGGTTAGTCAGAAAGAGCATTTCTGTACTGTATTGGCAGCACGTGGCGTGTTGCAGAAAAGCTAAAGTTAGGTGGGTGGGTGTACATTTATTTCTCTCAGGCAAGACAAAAGAAAGCTATTCAGATAGTCAGCACGATTGCAGAGCTCCCTTCTGATGGAATCAACGGTTTTGGGTGGCTGTGAGACCTGTGGGCGTGCAAACCTGCGTACGTGGCTGATAGAGACCCCCAAAGGCCGTTGACCTATGTCTGTTCTCAGGAAGCAGGGCGAAATACTCAGTGGAAGAGTATTCCGCCACCATAAGGGGTGGTTGAAGCCCGACCATGCTGTGCGGAAGAAATGAATAGGGGGGGAAACAGCCAGAATCTACTGGGACAAGCGGTATAAAAGCGGGAAGAGAGTTAGTCTTGAATTGGGGGTCGGGGAGGGGGGGGAAGCAATCAAACGTGTGGGTGTAGAAAAGCCGGGTGGTCATCTCTGAAGGAGGCTCCTAAACTTCAAAGGAATTTATGAATAAACTTCCTTGGCTTTATTGGGTCTGTGGTATGTTTACCACCAAGCATGGATCCCACTGCACACAGGAGTAATATGTGCGGAGGAAGGCGAGGATAATCTAGGAGTGGCTGGAGTTGACCCTGGCGTTATTTGACAGAGACCCCATTTCTCCGGGAGATTTCGAGGGCGCCTGCCAAAGATTCTGCAATATGGGCCAAAAGCGAGGTCGAGCATGTAAGCTTCGCCAAACCCTTACAAACAAGAAAGGGGGCGATCTGGATTTTTCTTGTTAAATCAAAGTCTCCGTATGCAGAGGTGAAGATGAAGACTGAGAGAGTAAAAACATGCGCGCGCGGGGGGGTAGACTAAAGTATGCATTGGGCATAATGCTGCATTTATGACCCAAATAAATAAATAAATACTGCCGCCATCTTGCATATTCCAGATTTCCCTTTTAACCCTCGCGGGGTCACTTGGGAGGCTGGAGGGGGGAGAGAACAAGATTAGGGGGGGTTCCGAGGAGATCTACCTGCGCGCGCGCAGATTTTCGTGAAGATTTATGATTTATGAGAGAAAAAAGAATGAATTGCGGGGGGGAACCTCCCCAGCTAGCAAATAAGCTCGGTGGGACCCAGAGAGAGGACTTTCTTCCAACCAAGATGCTTAGGACGGCCCTGGAAACGCCTCTGGTGGGCGGGATCCCAGGGGCCCGGATTCGGTTGGCCTCGCTCGCCTGGCCCTTCTCAGGGTAGGAAAGCGAGGGATGGCTGCAGTGCTGTTTAGACTGCGAGCTGGAGGGGAGGGAAACAGCCTCGCAATGGTAGAGAGACGGCAAACACTGCCGTTTTCCACGCTGACATCTACAATTAACTAGTCTAAGGGCGTGATTCCTTTGCTTCGCAGCCAAGCAAGGGGACGAAGTTAGCACTAAATAGCTGGCTGCCAAGCACTGGGGTGAATGGTGGATGTTGCTGGTGAGACAAGTAAACCGCTTAGAGACTGGAAGAAAACCCCCAGGCTGATCATTGCCTGTGTTCTTTGGCCAGTGTCTCGGGCGGGCGGGGGGAGTGAGCTTGCTGCTTCGGCCTCGACAGAACCAAGGATTTTGCTTCTTTTGAAGTATGCCAAGCCCACAGCAGCACCTTGGGAAAATGAAGGCAGGGAGACCTTGGAAAAGACAGCACTGATTTCTGTGGATTGACTTAATAGAAGCAAATAATAATGTTAAAAGCATGAATAATTCTGCTACAAGTAAACTTCTGTATGCTATGTTAGCTAGCACATATATTTTATTATTATCTTATTATTAAGACATTTATTTTATGAACCTATTGACTATAAATACATAAATTAGGTATGAAAAAGAAAATGTTTTCAGGAAACTTCATCTTTTAAAGCTATTGGATACAACAATAAATGTGCAAACCTGCAATCGGGAGAAAAATTCATTGAAATACCTACTACAAAATATTAATCTGTGGTAAACTTACACATTTAAAATAGATATAACTCTAAAAGGACAAAACCTATTTAACTGTTGTACCTCTTACTTTTTAGTATAATTTTTGGCATAAGTATTTGCCCCTCACTGTTACTCTGTACTGTATGTCTTATACATGCACACATTTATTATTGAAAAAAAGAAATGTGAAACTAGCTCTGATAAGAGCAAGTTCAATGCTGCCAAGTACTGCATGATACAATCATCTTGGCCCAAACAGGCAGAAAATAATATAAGTAATTAGGGCCTTACCTCCAACAAACAGGATTGGGATACCTACATAATACTTGCCCCTGTCCAGGGAGGGGTTCTCTGTATTGTGAAATGAATCATGTTCAAACTCCAAACATCAGAGGTTGTCTCCTGAAAATGTAAATGTAAGATTTGGGATGAGTCAGAACTGTTGTGAAGTCAAAGACACCTTTTCTTATTCATTCTGACTTATTTGGGATGAGAGATGTCTATCGGCCAGAACTGACCATATCAAATATATGCAAATATACTTAATCTCTTTAAAGATAGTGCTCTGGACATGATTTGAATTAGCCAAAACTAATTGCTGGGAGGGGAGAAATAAACCTCTTTAATTTTAATTATTATATAGCAATATCCAATCGTGTGTGCTTTTCCCTTTGTGCAAACCTGATTCTTACAGGAAATCATTGTTTAACTTAAAGGGAGAGATGTACAGGTCCAATGTTCACTTTTGAGCTTTACAGTTTACTTATATGACCTTACTTTAAAAATGTCACTATTTTTAATAGTAAGGATATAGGAACTAGTACTTTTAGCATTGGTATCATGTATTAAACAAAAATGCTGTTTCTTTAATCTGATTAACTATTGTTAATGCAAGATTGTGGCTTACTTTTTGTTTGATGAATATTTTGGTAGGACATCACTATTGCTGTGTGTATCCTCTATGCCTGTGCAATATATAACCTTTTACTCACGTATTCTCTACCAAAACATCAGTTAGCAATAGGCAATAGGCAAAGAGAATGTAATTAAAATATTTTGAAATACAGTTAATCTTTTGGCTTTGAAGTGGGGCCAATAGATTACATGGGGAGAAACAGTGAAGACATTTGATTTTTACAACTGTATGAAAAACCAGTCCATTCCCTTTCTCAGAGTAATCAAACTACCCGAGAAATTTCGACTCTCACTAAACCCAAACTTCTGTTCCTGTATCCTGGTCTGTCATAATACACAATATTTTATATAGCGTTAACTGACACTGTTTGTTTTTAACAGCGAGAAAGTGGCTGGGAGCCAGGCTTCGCGCTGTTCAGGAGTCATTTTGAGCAGCAAGGAAGTGAGGAGGGGGGAAGCGCTCCCCCCATATTTTAGGAAGACAACTTCCATGTCCCTTCACTCCTGGTAGGTGTTTTTGCTGCAGCTGAGCTGTCTCCTCGGTTGCTATTCGTCTAGGACAGGATAAAGCCCTGCTCCGAGGCAACCTTTCGCCGGCGCTGTCCCGATCCGGATTTACATAAAAGGGCGATCTTCGCATCCTCACGTCTCTCCGAAGAGTGCTTGACGAGCGCGGGAGGCACTCTGCAATCCCTAATTAGTGATTTTTGTCCTCTTGTTACTGGGCTCAGCATCGCATGCAAATGAACTCTTCAGCGCAGGCACCATCACCCTCTTCTTGCTCCAGAATTAACTGACTCTTATCTTTAATGATATGCTACTGAACTTCGCCGAGCCCGGCTAGCTTTTTATCTTGATTACTCTAATCAATAAGAAATGATAGAGTAGAATTATTCTATTGGCTTTTCAAATGTTGCAGACAAGCCCTCTAGATAGAGGTGCTTCTTTTTCATTGTTATTTATTAACACGATCTTCAGCTAACTCGGGATGCAAATAGGAAAATGAACGGGGGGGGGGGGGATTATTACACGGGAGAGGTCCTCGTTGCCTCCTCCCCTTTCCTCTCCCTTGGGTAAATCTACCTGGTTTTATTGGTGTCAAACTGGGTGGGAATGGGGCAGAAAACGGGAAGGGCAGGATAGGTGAGAACAACAGATTGGGATCCCATCTTTTCCCTCTACTTCCTGACTCACCTCTCCAGATAAAGTATCTTTAGATCAAAAGGTCTGAAATCAAACTCCTATGTTCACTTGCTGGAAGGGGGGTAATTGAAATTAATATGATTGAATCCCAAAGAAACATATAAGATCAGGCTAAAGAAGTTCTGTTATAGTGAATTCTTGGTTTGGTAAGAGCTTTTCATGATATGCATGTTATAAAACATACAGATTCATGATATGCATGCTATAAAACACACAGATTTTGCTGCAAGAAACTAACTCACATGGTTGCAACTCTTTGGCAATTTCTGTAGCACTTGCTCATCCTGACTGCTTAACAATAGGCAGAAAGTTGTGCTGGTGAGTGCGGCACTCTTGGATGGGGGAGGAGGGATTCGAAAGGCTTAATGTAGCCAAATCATGTAGAAATCTCTCCTAGCAACATCCTTGTTATTAGGAATCATGACTAAACTGCCAGAATTATTCTGGACGGGAAGTTATCAAGAGCCTACTAATTTCACATTAAAACCCATTGACTGCAACAGCGTGATTGAAGGGTTTTTAACAATTAACATAATCAGAAAATGAGCGGAGATAATTTTTATTCAACTCATTACTTTTTAATCATGTATTTCTTTTAATTAATATCGTCTCTGTGAAAATAATACATTTAAAAAAGATCTCCATTGCTGGTCCTGGCAGAAAGGATGAAATTAAGAACAAATGTCTCAGCCAATTATAAATAGGAGTTGGTCAAAACAAGGGGCTGGATAGTGACCGACTTTGTCACCAACTTCACATTGGTAGAGCTTACAAATCTGAGCAGGTTAAGCCTTAACTAAGTCCTACCGCGTTCAGTGAACCTTACCCATTGTATTTTGGAAATGTATTTAAGACAACAGCTTTAAAAGCAAACCATCTTTCCTAAAACCATAGATGAGATGCCAAAACGTTTCTGTGTAATTAGTTAAATCTCAGAAAAAGAATGAGGCAACATTTAATGAAAAGATTATTTGTTTAAAAGATCCTGGAATTTATATGTTTTTATTTAGAGAGAAGGAGAGGTGGATCAGATCAGTTACTAACAATCTGACCTCATTGCTAAAAGTGCAATCCTATACATGGATATTTTATGGCATTCAGTGCAATCCAGTTGGTACAAGATTATACATGTGAAATTTTCAAAGTCATCACTTTCCTTCAAAGTGCTGGCAAATATTGTCTTCAGATAAACAAATTTTGAAATTAATTAAAGTGTGTTTTAGAGTGTTCTCACATTTTAGGGAACAAAGCAAGCATGTGGAATTCCTGTTTTGTCTTCGTAGAAAATTGTTGAAGCTTTTTTCAATCATTCTTCCTCCAAAAGGCACAATTCTGAACAATAAAAATCTTCCATTTTAATCAATGCCAACAGCAATCCAATTAGATCCAAATCCAATTAGATCCAATTAGATCCAAATTTTATCACCATCTTTCAAGCTATTACCAAGCAGAATTTTTCATGTATGATTTTGCATTCATTAAACAGTTAATTCAATCAAATACTAACATAATATATTCTTGTCTTTTTTATTTTCATCATAGAAAGTCCAAATTAGGAAAACTTTTCTCTAAAAAGGAACTTTGGAAGTTTTTTGTAGTTTGGGACCATCCAGAAGGGAAGAGAGGGAGGGAGAGAGAGAGAGAGAAAAGAAAGAAAGATCTAACCCAATTATCCAACCTTGGCCAACCACAAACATAAATATTAGAGCTTCGAAATGGTAATTGTTCCTGATGATATAAATATTCTTTTCTAATAATTAAGATGTGAATTTTAAGAAATTCATAAAATTGAACATCAAATAATTCCTTCTTATTGGAGCTTTCTGTGTGTGAGAGAGAGAATAAGACAGACTATGTGAGTAACACATACAGAGTGAGTTTATCAAAGTGTGTTAAAGCCATTGTGCCACTGGTACAAAAGAGAAAGTCGACCTCTGGTGGAAAAAAATGGAAGTGGATAATCTTATCTCAAGGGCATCGATTTCTTGGATAGTTTTCATGTTTGGAGGGAAAAAAATAAGCAACCTATTGTTTTCTGGAGTGATTCACAGAGGGAGAGAAGAAAATGAAGGTCTTTCTGGGAATTAAGTAGAAACTACATGTGAGTAAATTCAGGATTGCCATGCCCTAAATCAAAATGGACTCTTCCTGGATAAGACCTAGATTTTTTAAAAAGTATTTTATGAGTAATTTGATTACATATTATGCTAAATGGTAATTATGCTACAAATTATGAATAAAGCCAATATACAGCCTAATGCCATTAAATCTTAACAATATTAATCTTTTGGGAAGTTAGGGTAAGGACTTCCAGCAAAGAGTCTCAGGATTATCACCTAAAAATAATTCTCCCAGCTATCATCAATATTGGTGCGTGTGTGTGTGTGTATTGTGAGGAAGGAGAGGAAATTGTCATAAAATTGATATATACTCCTCAGCAGTCATTTGTAAATCTAATTATTTACTGCTTTATTGTTAACAATTGAACTTCTGTAAGCTCTATTAAATGGGCAGGATTACAGCCTATTGTATACTGTACAGCTGATTGCTAATATACCCTAATGAATGATGTAATTAGGGAATGGTCCTCATGTTCAGAAGGATGTAACCTAAGTTTTGAAGAGAGTTTCAGTCTCACCAAAATACTAGTAAACAGGAGGTTGTTCTTCTTTATGCAATGTGTCATTAGGGGCTCAAAGTGCCGTTATATGTAGCCTCTCTTATCTGCTGTGAAATGGAGAGAGTCTGGCTATTGATTTCCGGGTATGTTCTCAGTTGGATTCTTGCAAAGAATTGGACAAGATAATGTACTTGAAAATGATGCCAGAAGTAGTACAAGTAGTGTAAAAGTTAAATGTTGTCAGATTCACATCTCAACAATTATTTTTGGTTAATTTCCCATCCTTAATATGAAATCTAAATATCTGAAGAAATACTGAAATACTATATATAGGAAGGAGGACAAAGCTTTTCTTATTGGAGGATCTGAAAGTCCCCCACCAAAATAATGGATTCACTGAAAAGTGGAACTATAAAAATCAGGTTGAATCTCCTAAAACACTCCAGTTTGTCTATCTAGTTTAGAGTTCCCAGCCTTGGATACCCAGAGTCTTCTCCCTTAAATCTCCCAACCAGAAAATTAAATGAAAAGGATTTTGTTCTTTCCTTTCTTAAGGTCTAAAGTACCTAGGACAAAAGATTCTGAAATATCTTAAGAATGCAAGCAATAATTTAACTATGCATCCCTTTTATGTGTGTGTGCCTTTGAATCAGTTTTTGATTCTTGGCAACTACCTGGGCAAGTCTCTGCAGTTTTCTTGGAAACTGTTTGCCTATGCCTTCTTCCTAGGGCTGAGAAAGAGTGACTGACCCAGGTCATCCAGCTGGCTTTGTGCCTAAGATGCAACTAGACATCAGAGTCTCCCATTTCTAGCCGATGCTTTTAACTACTACAACTAACTACTTCTCTAGGTAACCTTAATAAAGAATAAAGATTTCATTTGTGAGAGTATCTCTAGATTAATCAGTTGAAAGTCACATTTGAATACATTTACAAGGCTAAAATGTTTTTTGCTCAGTGCTTTAGAAGCATGATACTTTTTTTACAAAAGCAAGGCACCCAGAAAACTATTAATTTAGAATAAGTGGTTCAGATGAGTTGCAATACAATTTCCATATGACCTAATCAATGGCACTAAAAATGACAGATTATAGCAATTAAAATCCAACACAAGCTTATTGGGAGGTTGTGATATAACTTGGCTGCATTCACACATCAAGTTTAACCAAGTCAAGTAAAGATTTAGTATATTTAGTATATTTCTATTGTACTTTACTAATTTATTTGCTCCTTTTTGTTAGTTTTTTATTATTTTATATTTTTTGTTTTAAATATGGTTTTACATTGTGTAAGCCATCTTGAGTCGCCAGGGGTAAATAGGTGGCAATATAAATTAAATAAATAAATAAATAAATATCCTTATGGTTCATATCTCATGGTAGAATGGTTTATATTTCCTTGGAGTTTTTTGGCGTTCTAGAACGTCATACAAATTCAGCCTGTTTAATTAGTCTGCAGCATGCTGGCAAATCCAGAAAAAGGATTAATTCAATAATTAGTCTAAGCATGCTGTATGACAGCTGCCCATGATCATGTGCCTTTGGCCATCTTGATAATTATGGATTAATAACTAGGAACTTTAACAAAACTGCTCTATGCCCATTTAATCCTAAAACAATAATTCTCATGTAAATTCCATATAACCTTCTGTAGACAAAATGTAGCCCAAAGTCTTTAGAGGTAAAGAAAGGTCAGAGAAAAATTTTAGGGAAGAGTTTTAATTTAAAAAGAATGACAGATAGAACTTTCCAGCTGATTAGCTAAAATTGGAATGAAGCCTTACAGGACTGCAGAATTCTCTGGAAACCTGAGTTTGTAGGCATGTGGACTAATTACAGAATGAATGCATGATGTGGTGGTCTCCCATGGAAAGAATGAGACACAGGCTGGTGTACTCGGGATGGGAGCCTAGAGCAAATTCTAGTGCTCCCTTTTATTAAGAATTTTGTACATAGTAAGCATTCACATTGTGGATTAAAATAATTACATATAGTACACAAAATTGTTTACAGTCGTCTGAGCTGCTTAAATGTTTCTGGTGTTTGCTTTTAATTTCCTTGCTTTATCTCAGTGACCCTTAGGCAGACATGTATGTATAAGGTCTTAGACTAATCATTACCCAATACTGAAGTCAAAGTTTATTCCCACATCTCCCCTGTTTTAGTTTTTTGATGATCGCAGATGCCTCGGTAGCTTTTCGCCATCTGCAACAACAGTTCTCCTTCCGTAGGCTTCACCCGACACATTCCTAAAAGTCCAGGGAGACATTGGATACAACAGCATACACAAAGAGAAAGTATAAAAAGCAATATCACTCCAACAATTAGGTGATGAATCCATGAACCATCTGGCAATCAGGACCAAGGTGCAGACCACATGTCCAGTCCCTCATCCTCCGATTGTAATGGATTCTCATTCAGGGTTTGTTCCATATGCTGTATAGTAGCTGTAATGTTTGGAGAATAATCAGAGATATACATGCAACAATGTGTATGAATCACAGCGCAAACTCCCCCTTGCGCAGCCAAAATATTGTCCACTGCATATCTGGTTTGCAGGACAAAGTCAAGGATTTTTCCTTGCTCTTCAAGCAGCTCTAGAGTTTTAATGGTGTCTTTAAACATAGTAACTTTCCAATTGTTTAAACGATGCAAATCTCTATAGTTCATCATGACTCCTAAAGGAGGAATAACTCCCCTTGATATCTGTGTCCAGTAGTCATGATTCAAAACAGAGTTTACTTCCGTTGCGGAACGCGCATTGCGGATATGAGCAGTCCCCAAAGATTTTAAAATGACATGAGATTACTTTCCCAAAGGTGGGATTACTTTCCCAAAGGTGCAGACTCCTTTCCATTGTGCTGGCATGCGATCATAGGCCATCTGTCCACACAGCAACCATAGATTGCTGTGATGACCAACCGTATTTTGTTCAGCATAGATTAATTGTGCAAAGGATTCCATTAACATAGCCAAATAAGTGGGCAGTGGTGCGTATTTCCCATTTGCACATTTGGGCAGTTGGTTTTCTATCGTGGTGGACAACATGTGGCAGGGATAAATGGACACCCATTTTCATTGATCAAAGATATGATATCAAATTTAGAAATATTATGTACAAAGTAAGTGAGATTTTTAGTTTTCATGTCATCCGGATAAACCCGACTTCCATTGCCAATAATAATTGTTTTGTTACAAAATGGATATGTTCCCAAGTAAGTCATATTCTCTACTGTCTCATTGTGGGTCCAGCAGATACCCGCCACCTCTTGGATTCGGCTTCCAAGATGCAATGTATTTATGTTACTTGTAGTCCAACTGTTAAACCACATCCCTGAACAACCATAGCATTGTCCCTTATACCAGTCACCTTCGGCCAGAGGTACTGCAACCATTGGAAGCCCTGATATTTTGTGAGTTGGCATGTGCATACATATCCAACAATCAGTTTTATTATGAAGGTTTGCTAGCTTCCCCATGTCCTGGATCATCGTGTTTCTTTTCCATTCCCCCAAATCCATCCCTTTGCCCCTTTGGCTGATGATAAGGACGCACACAGCGAGCAGGAACCCAAACAACTGTCCCCTCATCTTCAACAGCAGCGTATCCTTGGCCCCAAGTTATCAGTGGGACAGGTCCTTTCCACATTGGATCTGGTAGTCTCTTATACTGAACTTTCGGTCTTGGCGTACCTGCAGAAGGGGAGGAAGCAAAATGCCTACTGGCTGCCATAGCAGCGGGAGGTCCTGTCATGTTTAAAAAATTTAAAGTGTATAAGGTAATATTAAGAATGTTTTGTATGTAAGGCAAGCCATATCCATCCACTTCCCCCTTTTTGTTTTTGTGAGAAGGAGTGCTTGTTTTAGCGTCTGATAATCTCGTTCCACAATGGCCTGACCAGTGGAATTGTAGGGAATGCCAAATTTATGTATAATTGACCATTGATGACAAAATTCCGCAAAGGCGGTGCTAATGTAAGCAGGGCCATTATCAGTTTTGATCTCCATTGGTGGCCCCACATGTGTGAAGGTACGGAGGCAATGGTTGACTACATGTTTTGTAGCCTCTCCTCGTTGAGGTGTTGCCATAATAAATCCTGAATAGGTATCAACAGTGACATGCAGATGGTGCCATGGTTTGAAGGGAGGGTGTTGTGTGACATCCATCTGCCATAGTTGACAAGCAGATGTCCCCCGAGGATTTACTCCTTGAGGAAGAGTAGTGGATTGAGCACTGCAACTAGGACATTGTTGAATAATAGCTGCAGCTTCTGCAGCAGTGAGACCAAATTGTTTTCAAAGAGCTTTGGCATTTTGATGAAAATAGCTATGTGAGTCCCATGGAGTAACAGGAGAAAGCGAGAGACAGGACATGGCCGAGGCCGCTGCATCAGCCACGTCATTCCCTTCCTGCAGCTCCCCAGGAAGTGGCTGGTGGCTGCGAATGTGTGCAATATGTAGAGAATGTGTGCGAGAATGAAGACAGCTTTGCAGAGCTAGAAACAAACTCATAAGATTAGCATCAACAGATGGAGAAAGATAAGCAAATTCAATGTTAAGTATCAATTGATAAATGTAAAGAGAATCCACAATAAGATTTAGCGGTTCTTGTGCAAATTCCTGTAAGGCCAAAATAGCAGCAGCTAATTCAGCCCTTTGTGCTGATTGCTGAGGAAGGGTAATTTTTGTTTTCCATACCCCTTCCTATTTCCATGCACAAGCGCCGTAGGTCTTACCACCGTCCGCATAAACGGTCACTCCCCCAACTGGCTGCTTAGCAATAACTGAATTAAAATTTACAGATACGTTTCGAAGCAACTGGAAACGAGGGTCACTGGGGGTGTGGCAAGAAATCTTCCCTGGCCAATTTTCAAGAGCAATTTGCAATTCAATGGATTGACTATACCAAGTTTCCCACAGAGTGAGGGAGATAAGTAAAAATAACTGAACTAGATCTATGCCATATAAATGCATACTGCGATTTCGGCCTTTGATGATTAACTCACTATAAAGCATAGCCATAGTAGAAACTGTTTTTCAGGGAGTATTTTGCAAATGTAACCATTCAATGACATAAACCTGCGCTTCATGTAATTGAAATAAAGCTGCAGTAGGCAAGGCTGGAGTTTGTAAAATTGCCAAAGCAAATGGAGTATCAGGAATGCATCGATCATGTAATTTTTCCATTATCCAATAACAATTTTTGTGTGAAATTGTGACAGCAAATCTCTACCCCACAAGTTTATATGCAGGGGCAACACAAGAGGTTGAATCCTTGCAGTCTCACCAGTTTCTCTATGCAATGCCTTCAACCAACGTACACTACTTCTTGAAAACTGCATAACACCCACTCCATGAACAGCCGGAGAGTCCTCAAGTGCCCATTCATTTGACCATTCCTTTTGGCGTATCACAGAGACATCTGCTCCGGAATCTATATGTCAGCCTCAAGATACCTTCCCCTTCCTAACTATCTGCTATTATTTCATTATTTCTCTCGGCTGTCATGGCAACGGTGGGAGGGGGGATTTTATATGGGAAGAGAGCTGGAGGTGTTTGCATTCCTTGCTGGGCTAGCAAGGGGAGGGGGGATTCTTGTCTTTAACTTTCTGTTTCCTGGCTATCTTTTCCTCTTTTGCGCAACTGCGAACTTTTATCAAAATATGTCAAGGTCATTTGACAAGACGTCTCATCACCATCTGAAGATGACCACATGAGCTGTCTCAAAAGTTTTAATTGGAAGAACCATTTGAACTTTGGGGGGTGGGAACAAATCTATTTCTTTGTATATGCATTCTACCCGCCAATTTCTCAGTTTCGGAATTGCTTTGTAGCTACCACTTTATTTCCCAGTAAAAGGATAACTTTGCTCTACCCATGGAGTCTGAGTATTTCTTTCTTGGGATCTAAAAGGAGCGCAGCCTGACATAATTCCGAAACTGCACACATCAGCCCACCCGGAGAAAACAGCAACTTTTCTTCCGAGGGGGTTTCATCCCATGTCGTCTCCAACCGGCGATGAAGAGGATCAGGAAGCTGTGGGGGGGCAGCCCGTGCCGCTGCCGGAAGGGTCGGTGGCTGACCTGCTGGCCGAATTGACTCTGGAAGAAACCCCAGCCGAGATGCCCAGATGGTCGTTGGGGGTTGGTTGGAGAGACCCTGAAGACCCCCCTCCTCCCAAGATCACTGTAAGACGAAAAGGTGCGAGGGGACGGCTTTGGCAGGAGGGGGAAGAGATGGAAGGCAAGCTGGATGAAGCCAAGAAAATCTCTATGGATGTTCCTGGAGAGACCAGCACAACTCAAAGGTATGAGGGGGAAGAGGGAGCGAGATCAGCCCGGGGGAGCCAAGCTACCTCTACCCCCCTTGCCCAGCTTCCGCCGGCGCAACCGCCCGCTGACGCCCGGGGAGCCCCAGCAATAGGAGTGGCTCCTAGAAGACGCCCCCTGCCCCCCCTAGATGTAAAGTTTGGAGGAAATCCAAGGGAATTGGGATTTTTCCTGGTACAAGTTGGGAGTTATATGGCAGAATTTGAGCGGGAGTTCACCTCTGAAGCAGCCAAAGTGAGATGCGTTACCAGAACCCTGGAAGGGATGGCAGCAGATTGGGTGGTGACTTTGTACAATGATAACTCCCCCCAACTACAAACCCTCGATGTTTTCATGACTGCATTGAGGAGAAGGTTTGAGGATCCTCTGGCAGAGAGAAAGGCCAGAATCAGAATGAAGACCCTAGTTCAAGGGGGGAGATCGGTGGCAGACTACACCCAAGAATTCAGGCAGCTGGCACACCACATCCGAGGTTGGTCCCAGGGGGCCCTGGTGGAAGCATATAAAGATGGCTTAAATGAAGATGTATACCACACGTGCATCTCCAGAAGGGATCCACGTGAATTACAGTCATGGTACTTGCTGGCGGAAGAGGTGGACATTGATCTAGCCAGAAACAGACGCAGAGGAGGTCCCGCCTGGAGAAGATCGCTTCCCCCCCGTCTCCGGGAGACCTCAGGGCCCCAACCGAGAGGGATGGCGGCAGGAGCAAAAACCACGGCATGTTTCCGTTGTGGAAAGGAGGGCCACCGGATGGTGGATTGCTGAGTAAAGGTGAACCCACCGAAAGCGCGGGACCCCAGAAGAAGGCCAAAAACCCCCTCAACCAAACCCCGCGAGACCGGGCTGAAGACAGGAGAGGTTGTAGAGGTCGCCCTTTCGGCGGGAGAGGAGCTGGGACCTCCAACCCCACTCGACGAGAACGAGACAGATTCGGAAGATGACGTCCTGGTAAGTCCTAATCAAGGGCCCATGACCATCCCAATAAAGTTAAGGCAGCCCACCTCGGGGACTGAGGGAGTGATGATGGCCTTACTGGACTCGGGGTGCACGAGGTGTGTAATTAACATGAAAGTGGTTAAGGGGATGGGCATTGGACTGAGAACTCTAAAAACGCCCATATCCTTTTGCCAACTGGATGGGTCGGTGGCGGGAGGTTGCCCCGCACGTTTTGTAACCGAACCCCTAGAGATGACCATGGGAAACCATCATGAGACCCTGTGTTTTATTGTGGCCCCTGGGATGGAACAATCTCTAATATTGGGATTACCATGGCTTCGGAAGTGGAATCCCCATGTAAATTGGAGAGAGGGGTGGATACGCATCCGCACCGATCGGCCACCAGAAGGGGAGGAGCAACCCTATCCGGAAAGGGAGGAGGAATCCCATTCGAAGTCCCAGGCACTCGCCGAGATAGCTTCTGCGGGTACCGAACACATGGAAGGAGAGGAGAAAATCCCGAAGGAGTATTGGGACTTAAGAGAGGTGTTTAGTGAAGAGGCTTCCGACGAACTCCCCCCCCATCGGTCGACCGATTGTAGCATTGAATTCCTGCCGGGGGTGACGCTCCCGAAACCGAAGATGTATCCGATGACACCGGGGGAGTTGGAGGAATTGAGGGCGTTTATTGACAAAAACTTGGAACGAGGTTTCATCACGCCTGCCAGACCTCGAGTAGCGGCCCCTGTGATGTTCCGCGAGAAGAAAGATGGCTCCAAACGTCTGGTAGTTGATTATAGAAACCTGAACGCAGTATCCGTAGAGAACATGTACCCCCTCCCTCTGATGAAGGACATGTTAGCCCACTTGGCAAAGGGGAAAATTTTCACAAAGCTGGACTTGAGAGAGGCATACTACCGGATCCGGATAAAGGAGGGAGACGAGTGGAAGACTGCGTTCAACTGCCCAATGGGGTGTTTCCAGTTCAATGTTCTCCCTTTTGGCCTACAGGGGGCGCCTGCTGTTTTCATGCAATTGATCAATCAAGTGCTTCACGAACACTTGTACAAAGGTGTTCTGGTATACCTTGATGATATTCTTATCTACACGGAGACAAGAGACGACCACGTGAAGTTGGTACGCTCTGTGTTACACAAGCTGAGGGCCGCCAAACTATACGCCAAATTATCCAAATGTGAGTTCCATCAAGAAAAAATCGACTACTTGGGATATCGTATCTCCCCCGAAGGCATTGAAATGGACCCAGAAAAGGTGCGAGCCGTTTTGGACTGGGCCCCACCGAAAACTCGTAAACAGCTTCAAAGTTTTCTGGGATTTGCAAATTTTTACCGCCAATTCATCCCGTCTTTCGCAAAAATAGCTATGCCCATCACCAACCTCCTAAAAACAAAGGGAGAATTGAAACCAAAGCCCAGTCAACCATTGAATTGGACTATGGAGTGCCAAGCTGCATTTGAAAAACTTAAAAGACTTTTTGCTGCAGAACCAATACTGAAACACCCTGACATGGACGCCCCTTTCGTGATCCAAGCTGATGCAAGCGATGTAGCAGTGGGGGCGGTCTTACTCCAATTGAACGAGAAGGGAACACTACAACCATGCGCTTACACTTCTCGTAAATTCACTGAGACTGAAAGGAGATGGGCCGTTTGGGAGAAAGAAGCATTTGCAGTCCGTTGGGCTTTATTAGCTTGGAGGCATTTTCTGGAAGGTGCGAAACATCCATTTGAAGTGTGGACTGACCATAAAAATTTAGAAGCTTTAAAGACCCCCCGGAAACTCTCCACTAAACAAGTTAGGTGGGCTCAGTTCTTCAAGCGATTCAATTTCTCCTTGAAATATATCCCGGGGGGAAAAATTTTTATGGCAGATGCTTTGTCTAGAATGCCTCAATACAACAGTATCCGAAAAGAAGTGATTAGGCCAATCGTATCCACTACACAACTGGCTGCCCCTGTTGTTACCCGTGCACAGAAAAGAAACCAAGAGAGAGATCTACCCACTGATATGATGGAACAGTTTAAGGAGGCTTTGAAGACAGATGAGTGGTTTCTGGCAAATGCGAATAACTGTACCATTCGAGATGGCCTAGCCTGGATGGGGGCGAAATTGTATGTACCACAAACCCTGAGAAGCCATGTATTGCAACAAACCCATGATTCCAAAGTGGCTGGTCATTTTGGGTTTGTGAAGACCTTGCATTTGGTGAAACGACAGTTTTGGTGGCCTTCCTTGAAAAAGGACATTGAGACTTATGTGGCGAGTTGTCCGATTTGTGCCTCAGCAAAAAGACCGCCGGGTAAGCCACCAGGACTGTTACAGAATGTGGCCAGACCAACTGCCCCTTGGAAGGAAATTTTCATGGATTTTATAGTAGATCTACCTGAAAGCAGTGGACACATGGTCATTTGGATAGTGACTGACTTGTTTTCCAAACAAGCTCATTTCATCCCTTGCTCAAAGATCCCTTCGGCGAAAACCTTAGCCAGACTCTTCATTCTTCACATTTACCGATTGCATGGTGTACCTGAACGTGTAGTTTCTGATCGAGGAGTCCAATTTACCTCTAATTTCTGGAGGGAATTTTTGAAGTTAATAGGCTCCACCCAAAGCTTAAGCTCCGCCCACCATCCCCAAACTAATGGAGCCTGCGAGAGGACTAACGGAGTACTAGAGCAATACCTCCGATGCTACATAAATTTTCAACAAGACAACTGGATGGATCTGTTACCTTTTGCGGAAGTGGCGTATAATAACTCTGTTCACAGTAGTACGGGGTTCACTCCTTTCAAAATAGCAACGGGGCAAGATTTTGTACCCATACCTGAACTGCCTGGTGAAAACCCAACTGTCCAGTCATTGAGTGATTGGATATCTCAACTTCAATTTAATTGGCCAATTGTCCGCAAAGCTTTGGATGAGGCGCACCGATCTCATAAGAAATTTGCTGACAAAAAGCGAGCTCCACAGATGTCATATCAAGTGGGCGATAAAGTATTTCTCTCGACCAAATATTTACAAACTACCCAAAAATCAAAGAAATTGGGTCCTAAGTATGTAGGACCTTTCCCCATTGAGAGGATTATAAATCCTGTAACTGTCCAACTGACTTTACCAAAGACTCTTCGTCGTATTCATCCTGTTTTTCATGTTAGTTTGTTGAAACCAGAACATACCTGTGCCTTGAGACCAATCCAATCTGATCCCCCTGTGCCAATATTGATTGAGGGAGAACAACATTTCGAAATTAAAGAAATTCTGGACTCTAGAAAATGGAGGGGTCGTACCCAATACCTTGTAGCTTGGAAACATTTTCCTCCGTCCCATTCTGAATGGGTAAATGAAAAGGACCTTAGGGCTCCTGAACTTTTAAAGAAATTTCATGCCAAATATCCTGATAAACCATAGAAATGTACATTAATGTTAACATATAACTATTTTATTTTTCTTTCAGGGACTTATGTCCTTCTTCTAGGGGGTCCGAATGTCAGCCTCAAGATACCTTCCCCTTCCTAACTATCTGCTATTATTTCATTATTTCTCTCGGCTGTCATGGCAACGGTGGGAGGGGGGATTTTATATGGGAAGAGAGCTGGAGGTGTTTGCATTCCTTGCTGGGCTAGCAAGGGGAGGGGGGATTTCTGTTTCCTGGCTATCTTTTCCTCTTTTGCGCAACTGCGAACTTTTATCAAAATATGTCAAGGTCATTTGACAAGACGTCTCATCACCATCTGAAGATGACCACATGAGCTGTCTCAAAAGTTTTAATTGGAAGAACCATTTGAACTTTGGGGGGTGGGAACAAATCTATTTCTTTGTATATGCATTCTACCCGCCAATTTCTCAGTTTTGGAATTGCTTTGTAGCTACCACTTTATTTCCCAGTAAAAGGATAACTTTGCTCTACCCATGGAGTCTGAGTATTTCTTTCTTGGGATCTAAAAGGAGCGCAGCCTGACACTATAAGGCCAGAAAATGATTTTCCCTGAATTTCAATTGTCATTTTTGGTTGGTCTGTAGTCAAATTTTTTGTCAGCGCTAGCAATTCTGCAGCAACTGGAGAACTGGCCATTTCAGTGGACCCAAAACCACCAGTGTGTGGGATCCCAATTAAAGGATTTATAGGGATGTATGGAAGCAATAATAACTGGGCAATAGAGTCATCGGCCATTAATGATGCAGGAGTATCAGTGTACAATTGTATCTTAATAACCCCTTTATAATCTTGATCAATAACTCCTGGAATACCAAAAAACCCTTTTTCTGATGCAGAAGACATGGGAAGTACTAATCGCACTGTTTTTTCTGGCAGTGGCCCATGCAAATGAGTGTCCTCAATATACACTTGATTAGGAAAGGTCACATTAATTGAGTTCAACATTTTTAAACCCAAACTTGCACTCCCAATAATTGCAGGTGATGCTTTTGTGATAGCCTTGGGAGCGGGGCTAGCTGCACACCCCAAATTTAGTTTCCCGGATTTTGGTTCTGATCAGAGCGACATTGATTTGCCCAATGAAACCCTTTTTTGCATTTTGGACAGACCGATTTTGGACAGACATCCTTAATTTTGTTTTTGTTAAATGCCTTCCCCCCCTCCCCCCGGGGCACGGCACTGGGCTTTAAAATGGCCAGGCTTTCCACAATTAAAACAATTCCCTGTAGGTTTCATCCCTTTTTGCAATGCCATAGCCAAAGTCTCCATGTTGTAAGCCTGAGAACCCACCACTGCACATGCCTTTAACAGATCAGCCAGAGTAACCTCACCTCTAGCCACCAAAGGCTGTAAGATATGCTTGCAGTCAGCGTTTGCATTTTCAACTGCCAATTTCAGCAAAAGTTCTTTTGCAGCTTCTTCATTAGAGATTTGCCTGGTAATAGCCAATTGTAGCTTTTCCACAAAATCATTATAAGACTCAGATGCTGTTTGCTTAATTTGAGAAAAAGACCGTGCTGGGGTTCCCACATCCTGGATGCGGGACAACGCCCCAAGGACAGCTGCCATAACCACTGGAAATACTTGATCAGGCAAATTAGCAGCTTGATCAGCAGTGGATTCAAACAAGCCTGCCCCATAGATTTGGTCTGGCGTATACAGCCCCCCCGAATTCCTTCCCCTAGTGATAGCTTCCCTTTGGTATTCTGAGTCAAAAACCACATACTGAGTAGAGCTCAATATCATTCTCATTAAATCTTTCCAGTCACTAGGAATCATGCATGAGGTAGCCAAACTTGTCAGGAGCCCCTTTGTAAAAGGACTTTGAATACCATAATCTTTAACTGCTTTTTTAATTTCCCTAAGAACTGCTAAAGGAATCGGAACCCATTCAGTCTGCAGATTGCCTTGAGCATCCACTTGCCTATTGACTGGAAACAAATTCATCTGAGGAATCTCATCAGGCTCTAATTTCCCCTCATTGAAAGCCTGATGCATCATTGCTTGAACTTTTCCCATTTTTGGTTGGATTTTATCATCCACAGGCATAGGTGCTGTTGGAAATGATAAAGCACACTCCAGTTTTGGGGTAGGAGGGTGCAATACAATTCCTTTATAAGGATGAGGTTCTACTAAAGTTTTTAAAAGAGGTTGTTGCTGGGTCTCTAAAGCAGTCATAACAACCTTCCAATATATCAAAATTTCAGCTGTTGCCCGTAGCTCTTCATGAAGGATAGTTCCAATTCTCCTCCATGTGTCTAACTTTAAAGAGCCTTTCTCTGGATACCAGGGACATTGCCGCCAGATTTCTTGCAGCAGCTCTCTAACACTATCTTTTGAAAGAACTATTTGCTCCCCCCTGGAGGGTTTAAAGATAAAGAAGTTTGTCCTGACTAACTTCAGCAGCTCACTAACATGCCGTTCCTGTGGCTGAGAGAGCTTTCCCCCCATGTTCCCTGAAAAAATCCTATTGTCCAGCAATAGTTAAGTACGTACTTTACCTATTCCAGGCAAGGAAACACGGAGGTCTGGACACGTACCACCTGCAGTGGATCACGTCGGGTTCACCACTTGTGGTCTCCCATGGAAAGAATGAGACACAGGCTGGTGTACTCGGGATGGGAGTCCAGAGCAAATTCTAGTGCTCCCTTTTATTGAGAATTTTGTACATAGTAAGCATTCACATTGTGGATTAAAATAATTACATATAGTACACAGAATTGTTTACAGTCGTCTGAGCTGCTTAAATGTTTCTGGTGTTTGCTTTTAATTTCCTTGCTTTATCTCACTGACCCTTAGGCAGACATGTATGTATAAGGTCTTAGACTAATCATTACCCAATACTGAAGTCAAAGTTTATTCCCACAGCATGAGAGTCTTTTCTTCTGCTATATTCTCTTTGTGTATGATAGCAAAACAGATGTTCAAGATAGGTGCTATGTTATAACAGTCTATTTAAAAGAAACCACCCAAAAAACAAAACACACAGACAGCTCCAGGATTTTTCACTCACATATATATGTTACTGTATATACCATATATATAAGTCTTGTGATTAATTTTTAGAATTAAATCTTTCTATTTTAATTTTTTAAAATAGAAATGGGTCTATTCATATTTTTGCTATACAGTATAATGCTGAAATTGACTTTCAGATTAAACTGGCAATAGGATATTTTTCCTTTTTACTCCTGAAATCTCTGAGTTTCATTTTATAGCTGTCTTCTACCAACGCCAACTTTTTCAGGGGGATTGGATGATTTCTGAAGAGTAAGAAAGGGGAAAAATAATTTTATCTTTCCTTTCAAACATACCTGCACTTAAATGCCAACCATATTGTCTTCTCTATGGAATTAGAAATTATAAGAAGATCATTTCCTTCTTTAATTGATTTTATAAACAGTTAAGAGAGTTCGGGTGTCTCAGTTCTTTAGTGAAGCATGGTATACTTAACAGACTTTTTTATGCCCAGCTAAGAAAAACCATACATATTTTGTGAAAACAACTTAAAATGAAAGTGATTAACATATCCAATTTTATTTATGCCTGCTCGGAAATAAGTTTCATTAGATTTCCAAGCAGGAGTAGGATTCAAATTTCTTAACAACCAGTTCTGTGGGTGTGGCCTAATTTGTGGGTGTGGCTTGGTGGTCATGTGATATGGTGGGCAGGCCTGCTGACTGGGTGTGGTTTGGTGGTCATGTGACTGGCTGGGCATGGCTTGTATGTAAATATTATAGATATTTATGTAAATATTGATTTTTTATAAAAAAAGAGCAACTTTTATGCCAAATCAGGCAAAGCAGGCAAGCAGATTGAGTTGCTTGCAGAGTCACAGATTCATTCACAGATCTACCTTTCTGCAATCTGCTGCCTGCGTCTGCACTGAAAAATAGAAGCTTCAGTCCTAAGGAAGGTTCAGCTCTGTTCTCAGGCTACTTCTCCCCCTGCCCCAACCTCCTGAATACCACCCCTGACTGTGCCTCAGGGAAGTCTTCTGGGCAAGGGCAAAGCAGTACAACAGCGATTTAGATAAGCTAGAAAGCAAGAAATCTGACAATTTCCTGCTTTCTAGCTAATCTAAATTGCGTGGCACAGCTGATAGTTGGAACAGCTGATCGTTGGGAAAAAAAGGAAAAATAGCAACTTACCAAGAATTAGGCAAAGGCACAATGCAGGCAAGTTGGATGCTGCGTATGCAAGATGAGGAGTGAACTGGATGGGGAGGGGCAGAGCCAGCCAGTGGTGCAATTTGCTGGTTTTCCAAACTGCACAGAATCATAACAACCGGTTCTATAAAACCAGTCCAAACAGATAGAATCCCACCCGTGCTTCCAAGTAAATGTTACTGCTAGAGATTAACTAAAGGGACAACCTGATCTTCCTTAGGCAGAATATAGATATAGATTTCATATTTAATAATGCTAAGCTTATTACATCGAATATGTCAAGAAGGTTCAACCATTAATGATGGGATGTCCAACTATTTGAGAACAGTAATGTACACTAATGTACCTTACTAATGTACACTGAATAGTATACTAAGAGTCACTCTTCAGAACTGAAGAGGGCCAACCCAGAGCCTGTATTTGATTTAATTTGATTTAATCCATTGCTAATTAGGGAAGTCTAGCAAGAGGAGATTTATCTTAAGAAAAGACATAAAGATAACATAAAGTGGTACCTCTGTGCCAATTACTCTGGAAATCTGAATGCTGCTTGGTGTTCTCAGTATCATGAAATTTAGTCAAAATAAGGAGCATAACCAGTGATGGGATTCAGCTGGTTCACACCTATTCAGAGCGAACCTCTCTTTCTTTCTCTCTTTGTTAACTTTCTGAGCAGTTTGGAGAACCAGTTGTTGGAAGAAATCTCCTTCCAACAGCCTTTTGTTTTTTTCCACTTTACATGGTTAATCCTGTCAGTGAGATAGGAAGGAAACTTTCTGGTGTACCTCTGTGTTGTTTCTAGCCAAATCCTTATCTTTATTGCCCTGCTTACAGAAACTGTCTCTCTGGTTAAGCCTTGTTACATTGCAACTAACAGGTAATGGTTCTTGGCAGTGTATCCAGACTTTCTGTTGTCTGAGCTGCTTCTCTGGAGGGCTTGACTTTCTTAAAGGGCAAGGGTTGTTTTAAGGTTTTTACACTGCTTTAGTTGTTACTGGCACTGTCCTTTTGGGTGTACTTCCAAGAGGCAGGATGCAAGCATTCTGTCTGAATTTTTTTTACTGCCTTTCTGGGGGCATGTGATCGTTCCTTAAATTTGGATGATTTCCTGAGGATATCTTGTGAGGTGAGTGAAACCAGCTGATATTTTTAAGTGGTGCAAATGGATCTAAGGATTGCTTCTCCTGGGTAGGAAAGGGTGCTTTGTCAGTTCACTGAGCACAGGAGTCTCTTGTCTATGGGGAGTCTCTTGTCTATGGGGATTCTTCAGTCATCCAGGTCATGGTTGTCCCAAAGGTGCTTTTTTCAAGAGGTTTCCAGAAAGTCCAATTGCCTCTTGAAAAAGCATCTTTGGGACAGGAGTCTCCTGCATTGCTTTGGAGTGGCCAAGGCCCATGATTGCTCGCTGATAGTAAGATTTTAAAAAAGGGGAGGTAGGGGTGTGGATCCTCCAATTTGTTTTAGTTTTCTCTCGTGATAATAAGGATTAGTAACATGGCACCAAGCTTGTAGTTTATTTAGATATCTGTGGCATGCACTAATTTTATTGTGATACTGACAAGCTTGGGAAGCTTGAACCTGGGTCCTCTATATAGTTTGTTAATGTGTCTCTTTAGCTCGGCATTTTGTAGCCCAAGTGTGCCCACCCACTTTCTGGAGAGCTTAAATGACATTTCTGCTAAAGGGTTTCACTTTATGAGCAAGAGTTGGCTGCTGATAGTTGCATTTTAATTATTTTAATTCCTCAAGGTGCTCTGGCACGCTGCCTGATTTGTAACTCTGGCTTGCAGGTATTGCTGATGAAAAGGAAGGTATTCAGACATAATTGCTTAGGTTTCTATGATGGCTGTGGCTATCACTGATCTTCAGTGTGCATTCCCCCATTTCTAATCTAATGATTGGTATTTAGAGCAGCTTTTTGCAAGTAAAGAAGCTTTTTGTATTTTTGTACAGGTAATCCTTGACTTACAACAGTTCATTTAGTGACCATTCAAAGTTACAATGGCACTGAAAAAAGTGACAGGATCGTTTTTCTCACTTATGACTGTTGCAGCATCCTCATTGTCATGAGAGGTTGGGCGAGGCGAAGCACCCCTCGACATGAGTGGCGTCGAGTTGGCCACGCCCACCGAGTCACATGACCACCCAGCCATGCCTACCCAGCTGGTCATTAGGGCAGAGAACCAGTTGTTTAATTATTTGAATCCCACCACTGAGCCTAACATTCAGAAATACCATGTTTATTGCAAACAATGGGAAGGCAAAAATTTTCTTCAGGTCAAAGACAGGAAATTATAGGGCTATGATTGGCTGGCCATTTTGGGAAAGCTGGGCAGATTCTTGTCAATGTACCTTGGTCTATATACAGTATATAGATAGGCAAAGTGGGCCTTTCAGGAAGCAGCAGAGCAAAGCAAATTTTTTGTGAAGGAGATGGAATGTTGAGATCATCAGCTGATGGAGGATGCAACCTTCTGGTTTCTCAATATTGCAATTTCCCTGTAAGGTTTGCCCTTTGTTTGTACTGTGAACTGATGAGGAGGCTTCTATTATTTGATTTAGATGGGATTGCAGGTGAGTTTTGTCTGGGGCAGGGAGGCTTAATTTGGGTCTGAGGGGATTAGGCAAAGAGAGGAACTGGGACAATCTCAGGTAATATTTAAAAGATGGAGGGGGTGGGGGAGGAAGGGCTACAATCTCTATTTTGTTTGTTAGGTTTATATTTTCCGATTACATCCTTTTCTAGATTGTTTAGGTAGAACAAAATGAGTATTCTACACCAGGGGTCTCCAACCTTTTGGACCTCAGGGACCACCAAAGTCATAATTTTAAATCCCACTAATATGAATTTTGACTGATGGTGGCTTGCTAACATTTTCCCAGAAAAGTCTGCAGGAAAATTCCCCACCCTGTTTTCCTACCGATTTGGGATTGTCTCCAGCTAAGTTCTCGGGGGGGGGAGAGACTTTTGGTTTCATGCAAGGAAAGCAGCAGAAGTCTTTCTTTCTCTCCCCCAAACTCCACCAGAAATGAGTCTTTGTTAGACTTGTTGCACTGGTGCAGCCTCTTGGAACAGGATGCCTTGCGAGGTCCCAAAGGCTCATTTCTGACAGAATTTGGGGGAGAGAAAGACTTTTGCTGCTTTTCTTGCATGCAGCCAAAAGCAGAAGAAGAAAGAAGCGGAAAGAAGCAGCCTGGTAGCCAGGCGAGGCGTGTGGGACGAGTCCCCCCCTGCTCTTTCCCCCCTCCCCTCACTACTTTGTGTTGTTCACAATGCAAGCAACACAAGCCTTGTGTTGCCGTGGACCATGTGGGCAGCACAGCTTTGTGTTCCCGTGCAGCTTGGATTAATTGCTTTGGGGTGACATTTCTCTGTGGACCACCAAAAATTTCTCATGGACCACCAGTGGTCCCTGGCCCACTGGTTGGTGGCCACTGTTCTACACTGTCAATTCAGCAAACAGAAAATATTTGTCTTCACTTAGGAAACCCTAAGGCAAGGGTGTATTGGGACTGTTTTCCCCTTTGCTAAACTGGGCATGAGTTTGGCCAATGCATGACACATCCACCTGCAGTCCGGAAATTTGACAGCCCTGCCCTAAGGAAACCTCAACCCAGGACTATCATGTCACAGGATCTTGGTTATTGTTGCTGCTAGGGTGTACCTCCTCCAAGGTGCAACCTAATTTTCTCTTTGGATCACTTTTACAACAAGTAGCTATCTCCACTGGGACAAAGTAATCACCATGGTAAATATTTTCTTTACTGTTGGGTAACACACTTTGACAACCATAAATGTTTGCTTTTTATCCAGGACTTGGACAATTTCCTTCAGCATAAACTTGGACTTACCTGGATTTTAGCATACTATTATCTTATTTTGTTACACCTATCATACCCTGATTCAGATATACTATGATATGAAGTCACTTGCATCTGATCCTATTCCAAGTAAATTCTAGTTTAATTTTAACTGTTAATAGATAATGAAATTATCCTCATGCAAGAAGCTGATTTCATGCAAAACTCATTTGCAGTTTGCAATTACTTTATTCAGCACTATCAATTATTCATTTTAATTAGGGATTCCAGATGTTCATCTGACTGGCTTTCTCAAACATAATGTTAAAACTACATAAACCAATACTATCAATGTAAAGTCCCACCATTGCCTCAGTTTTGCAATAGATAAAAAGGGGAATTGGGCTACTTCATTCTGTAGAGTCCCAAAGCAGGGCTACAAAAATCTGGATTCCCACTAGTGGGCAGCACAGCATTATCATTCTGTATATTTGTTGCCATGTGGTGGTCATCCAGCTTTTTTTTTTTTTTTAGCTGAGATTTGGTAACTGTAACCCAAATTATGTTTACTTTAATGTGAATGGGTTAAAACAAGGATGGGGAGTATTAAGTGGTAGCATTAAGTATTAAGTTCTTGTATGAATCTCCTTTTTTTACAATAGAAACAAGCAATATTCAGCCCACTAAATATGTTTGAACTCCAACTCCCATCCATTCTGGCTAATATGACACTGAGATAGAAAGTGCAGTCCAATAACAACTGGAAGATTGTCTATCATTTAAAGGTAAAGGTTTTCCCTGTCCAGTCAGGTCTAACTCTAAGGGGGTAGTGCTCATCTCCATTTCTTAGATGAGGGGGCTAGTGTTGTCCGAAAATGCTTGTGGTCAGCATGACTATATATCGAGGTGCATGGAACAGAGTTATCTTCCACCGAAGTGGTACCAATTTATCTACTTGTATTTGCATGCTTTCAAACTGCTAGGTTGGCAGGAGCTGGGGCAAGTAACGAGCTCACCCAGTTGCATGATGCTCGAGTCTTGCACCCAGGCTGTCAGCTTTGCAGCTGACAAGCTCAGTGTCTTTAACTGCTGAGTCATTGCGTCCCCAGTTTTTTGTCATTTGGCCCTTTCTTAAACAGCTATTCAATAACATCTAACTAGCATATATTATTGTTATGATTTAAAGTGAATAGCAAAATTTGGTTGTTTGCAAAGACAAAATGGCAGATTTAGATATTACTAGCAAACTTATTTTGGATAGTATACAAATGCTACAGAACTAAAATATTTCAACTGAAGTATCATATTTGAAAAGGGGGAAATTGCCTTTTTCCTATTTGTAATGAAAAAGTCATCAATAAAACCTGGATTTTTCTTTCAAATATTTACATATAATGTATTGTGTAAGATATAAACAATAAAAATGCCATTTTAATGCACCTGTTGGCTTTTTATTTTTTAGGGGGAAAAATAAAAGGATTTTTCTGTTGGTGAAACCATAACAAGGAAAGAGTTCAGATATAATAAGCAATTGTACCATTTTGAAAATATTCTTCTTGAAATTAGTTTATATTGAAGAAGATTTTACATCTGAGCAATTTAGAGGTATGTCATTTCTGAAGATTCTGAGAAGTTCCCGATTGCTTTACTCATATGGCTCTAATTAAATCATAATTGTGCTGTTCACTACAAAATGAAAGAAAATGGTTATGATCAGTATTTTTTGTGACAATTGAATGAATGATCCTTCCAGACTAAAAAATAGAGTTGGAAAAAGAATAAAGGAACGTGAGATTATGACTGACTCTTGAAAGTAAAAAAAGAATACTAGTCTTTGACCAATGTAAGTTTAAAAAAAGAATACTAGTCTTTACACAAATTTTACACAATAATTTATGTTCAGAAACATACTTTTGAGTTATTTTTGAAAACGGTGCTATGGACTTCCGGTTTGAGCTCTTTCTGCGATGGACCAAAATCTGCAATTGTGCGCAGTTTTGATCTGTGCTCACTACCGGAGCGCCCCCAGCCGGCTGGTTTGGGGCTAAGCCACCCCGTAGAGGTGGTGAAGAGGGGGGAGACCACCAGCAGGGTCAAGGAGAGCCACATCTCTCCTCCCCAGCTGGCCATTACTCCCTTTCCCGAAGGCAGTTACAGCGGTGGTCAGAAATGGCCACCTCAAAGAAGAACTCAACCAGAAAAGAAAGTTCAGGAGGAAAATAAGAAGAACAAGTTTTGGTTGACTGGGTTAAATTGAAAAAGCAACATATATCCTGGAATTTAAACTATAAAAATAACATTGTTCCCAAAGAAGATTTTGAAGCGGCAAAGGAGAGAGGAAAGGGAAAGGATTTGGTTTTTTTTCCTCCTCCCTTCCTTATACTGACAGCTAAGAGACTTAAGTAAGAAACTGATAAAAATCTACTTTCACATTAATAGGCATTTAAGCTGAAAATAAAATGTCAAAGGGATAATAAAGATTTTTGGATATTTAAAAACTTTTAAAAGCAGGAAAGGAGAGAAAAGAATAAAAGGGCAGGATCTGGAAAAATGGAGGAGACTGCCTGGAACTAAAAGGAATTTACAATGAAACTTTAACAAGATTCCTAAAAGATACATTCCAACTGAAACTTTGTAACATAATAATCGAACCCCAGGAAGAGAAAGTGAAAAAAGAAGCAAGAAGAAACAGCTTTGGATTATTTGGATTACTTGGTGATTTTTGGATTTTTGGCTATTGCATTTAAATGACTAAAATCAATCGGGTGGTTGTTTAAAAGTGTTTAAAATGGCATCACTTCCAGAAGAATTGAAAATGGAACTTAAAAAACAGAAAGAAGCACAAGAAGGGAGAGGTTCTTTTGGCTTCATATTTCAATTCCTAGAAATGGAGATCTGGAACTATGAGAAACAACAAGAAACGCTTGTAGAACAAGAAGATCTGGACAATGAAGAAGCCATCTTTAATGATCAAGTAATTTTATGTGGGGGGGGAAAAAGGAAAGGGGGGAAAGAGAGTGAAAAGTTTAAGATTTGAAAAAACAACCAAAAAGAAGAATAGTTTGAAAAATAATTGCAATATTAGAAAGCAACAGAAGAGGGGATTACAGAAGAGAGAATTAGAAATAGAGAGACAAGGAGGTAAAAAGGGGAGGGGGAAGAGGAGGGGGAAGAAGGAAAGAAAAAGAAGTTATAAAAGACAGAAACAAGACATAGAGAAACAGGGAAAGGTATAAGGATTGAAAGTACAAGCCTATTCAGAGATAATGGGTGAAAATTTAATTGAAAAGGGGATTCTGCAAAGGTGCATAAGATAGTATTGTTATATTAGAAGTAGAAATAATTTTAGAAAATATGATCACTAAAATGATGGATGAAATATTTATTGTCATATAGTGGAATTTTCGTTAATAAATAAATGAAAGAAAGTGAATGAGAGAATGAAATTAGGAAAGGATGGGAACATTTTAATTATTATTAATGATTTATAAAAATATAAGCGAAGAGGGAGGTCCGGTTTTGCGTGGCTTTGGCGGCAGCAGGAATTCGCTTGTCTGCGATTCCTGCTGTGCTTGCTGCCAAGGTACCCCCGATCCAAATGGGTCTGGGGGATATGGCTGCCCTGTAGAGGCAGCCAAAGAGAGAGGGGATCCGGACAGGGGTTTGGGGGGTGTCGCAGACCCCCTCCCCAGCCGGAAAAACCCCTTTTTCCCAAGGTGGTGGAGTGGCGGTCAGTGATGGCCATCACAAAGAAGCCTGCAGCCAGGTAAGATTTGTGCTGGAGGAGGCAGAAGTGAAAGTGCTGGCTGAGCCGAGACAATAACAACTCTTAAATACCCTGGAAACTGAACTGCTTGAATTGCCTGAGGATAGATTGTTTCCCAAAGAAGATCGGAAAGCTGCGGTTAAAGCTACCAAGGGGGAAAAAAAATTTCTTCACTCTCCCTCCCCATAGAAATAGCAGACGGAGATCTGGAAAATCTACTTGGGCACAGAAGGTAATTCAACTTGAAATTTAAGGCCAAGGGATAAAGGATTTCTGGATATTGGATTTAAAAAAAACTAAAAATTCTTTTTATTTTTTACAAGTGGAAGGAAAGAGATAAAGACTTATTATAAGATTGTACTGAAGGAGATTGCTTTGAGCCTATAAGAACAGGATTAAAAGACATTAAGACTTCTAGAAGATCATCTTGGAAGTGTGTATTTGAATTCTACCCCAGGAGGTGAAAATATAGAAAGAAGAAAGTGCTAAATGAAACTGTTTGTTCTGATTTGGTTTGCTTTGTGACTTTGAGATCTCTGTGAAATTTTGTTTAAGAAAAAGGGACTAAAGACATTAGGGTTGCGTTAAAAAAGAAAGAAAAAATGGCATTATCTTTTGAAGGACTACAAATGGAATTTCAAAAACTGAAAAAAGAAGATAAGGGCTCTTTTGAATCTATCTTTCACTTTTTGGAAATGGCAATTTCTACCTATCAAGAAATACGATGACAGGAAGGCTGGGATAAAGGAGAAGAAGCCATCTTTAATGGACAAACACACTTAGTGGAGGAAGAAAAGCAGAAGGGGGGCAAGAAAAAGATGAACTTAGAACTTAAAAAAGCAACCAAGAAAAAGAAAAATGAGATGAAAAAGTGATATGATGTCAGAAAGCAACAGAAAAGAGAAATACAACAGAGAGGGAAGACTAAGAGAGTGAAATTGGAGAGACGGGGGAGTCAAAAAGTTAGAATGGAGAAGAAAGAAAGGGAAAAGGAAAGAGAAGTCATAAAGGCTTTAAACAAGATGCAAAAAAATGAATTTTTTTCAGAGATAAGGGGTGAGATAATTTTTTAAAAAAATGATCCTGCAAAAGTACATAAGAATGCATTGTAGACATTAGTATTTGAAGCTGAGTTAGAAAATTAGAATATTATGATTTACAAATGTATTAAAGGGAAGTCGTGATTTAATTATAGAGTTTAATTTCTTATGAAATAGTATCTTTATTTAAGATTTAATAATAGAATTTAATTTCCTATTAAACATTGTTTTTACTATATTATAAATTTAATATTGCTTTTTAAATTCTTTTTAGTTTTATTATTACTTATCAAACTCAATATTATTTGTTTGTTTTACTATTTTGAAATGTAATACTTTGAATGTACGGAGCAGAATCAGCACGGAAAATATGTATTATTTTAAGTGTTATTTAGGGGGAAGATAAAAAGTTGCCATACTTCAATCTGGGTTTACAGGAGAAATATTGTATTAGATAGAAAGGATAAGTAGGTGATTGAAAGAAAACGGACCAAAGATGCAAATATAATTATTTAATAGAGATGGAATAAATAAAATAGAATTAAAGAATGAGTAGGAGAGAGAAAATATATGGAAAATAGAAAATGCTAAATAAGATATGAGATAGTATATTAAGTGAGTATAAATTTTGATTGATGTCTGTATAAAAAGAGTTAACTCGGGGTAAGCCACCTTCCAAAAAGAAGTTTTATGTATTTATGTTTTGTGTAATGTTTGTTTAAGTCTGACAGGATGTGGAAGAATATTAATGAAAATATATTCAATGAGTATACATTTTTAAGGTAGAAGAAATATGATTAAATAGAAGGAAAGGGGGTAATTAAGAAAAGTTTTGAAAAGATATGAAGTTGACTAGACAAGATAAATACATATATATAGAAATGTGATAATTTGGAATTATCTTCTTTTTAAATAAGATGGTTTATTTATTTCTTCTAGAAAAGATATTTTATGTTACTACATCCTATGTTTTGTGTGTTTAAAAAAATTAAAAAAATTTGTTTATAAAATATATATACATATAAGCGAAGAGAAATATATATAAAAAAGAATTAATTATGGAAAGTTTATAAGTGTTCACAAGGAAGTATGATATTTAATTTAAAAGAAAAAGATGTTAAGATTTTAATGAATATTAACAATAGAATTGAATTGGAACGGAATGAGTGTTTTATTTACACATATATATAATTTTTTAAGGATATAGTGTGTATTTTAAGAATGTACCAAGCAGAATTCGATTGGAAGTTATGTATTATATTGAATGTTATAATTTTAAATTGAAGTTTAAATAAGAATTGAATGGACAAAATCAAAAGATATAAAGTTGTCATACTCCAATTAGTAACTACAGGGGAAAATTTGTTTAATGAGAAAAGATAATATGAAAATTGAAACAGGACAGACAAAAATACAAATAAAATGATTTGAATTGAGATATGAGATAAATTAAAAATAAAGTTGAGAAAATTAAAGGAGGGAAAAAGCTATGTAGAAAATGTTAAACAGTAATAAGACATGGAATAGAGCACAAAGATGAACGTGAAATTGACTTTGGGTCTGTGTGAAGAAGTGACAACCCATGATCATGCTACTCTCAAAAAAAGATGTTTTATTTGTATTATGGGTTTTTTTGTGAAAACCCAAATAAAATTTATATTAAAACAAAAACAAAAAACGGTGCTATGGGCTTATCTACCATGGAAGTAAGTATATTAGAAAAGATGCAGTTCATAACAATCACATGCTTTTAAGCAGATAAGATGTGGTTCATATAAAAACACCCAGCTTACAGTATGGTTGTGCCCAGCAAAAATGCTTGATAATGCCTTAATCTAGGAGAAAGAGACAGCATGAACTTGATGTCCTATTCTGATCATGCTAAATTTAGATCCAAATATTTGTATCCCTTTTCTAAAACTTTACTAAATGGAAAATTAATGTCAATGCCAATAATTCTATTTTCTAGCTGAATTGGATGAAACTATGCTAATTCCTCCTGAGGAAAGCACAGACAGAAGTGCCAAACTAACATGTTGGTAGCTTTAGGATACAGTGATAGCAGAAAATTGTTGGCTTCAGGAAGACTTTAAAAAAGGCAAAATTTCAGCAATAGCAACAATTGGAAAACTTATTGATGCATCAGGCACAACACTAGTTAGGAATGAGCTCAGGTTTTAACACAAAAAGTAACAGCTACCTTATCTAATAAGAGTTCATGAGACAGAGAAACAAATCCATGAGACAAAGAGACAAGTTTGCCAGAAGATATACTAGTCTGTGGTGCTAAGAAATCAGCTCCCATTATTTTGGAAGCTGATAGTAAGGACAGATAGCCAAAGGAACGTTGAAAATGAAAGGTATCACAGCTCCCATATGATTATCTTTATCTGTACGGCTGGTACTGAAACTTCCTGTGCAAAATTAGAATGGTGGTGGGACCATAAATAGAGGAACTACTTTGCAGTTGTAAAGAAAGATTTTGCCAAAGGAGTCTAGATTACATCCTACTGCTTCAAAAATCAAGAACAATGTCTATGGTGATTCTTAGTCACCCAGGTCATGATTGTCCCAATGGTGCTTTTTCAAGAAGCAACTGGACTTTCTGTTTTTTTCTTGGAGACATTTTGCTTCTCATCCAAGAAGCTTCTTCAGCTCTGGCTTAATGGTGGGGAATGGAAGAATTTGTACTCCTTGCAGACAGCTAGTCATTTGTATTCTTTTAAAGTCGTTGAGGCCACCTGAAGGTTTATCTGTGTCATCAGGGTCACCTGAATAATGTAAATGGGTGTGGAGCCTTCTTGGAATTGTTGAAAGGACTGTGTTGTAGATTGGAGCAATAGGGCCATTAAGATATGTACTGTGGATCATGGTCATCATAAAATTGTCATGAGGAAATTAAGAGGAGGAACGGAAAATACATTAGTTATGGATAAAGATGCAGTTATAAGTTGGTAAAACTTAAGGCAAAACTGTAATGGGTTTTAGCAGCCCAGAGACAGTGTTGGTGAATTCCTGCTTCTGGTTCTGAGGAAATGCTATAAAAATGGTTGCCATTACAGGTTTTTCTTAACACCTCTCCAGATGTTTTTACTATCCTAGTACATCTTCCACAAATTGTAGCCATCAGGTGCATAAGAACAAAAAGAAACAGTTACATGCCAATTGAAAGGAAAAGGAACAAGAATAAAAGAATGGGAGGGAAAAAAAGAAACCATCTACTAAAGAAAACACTGGTTATTTCACAGAATCTAAATTGCAGCTTTGTTTCTTACATCATTACAGCATCTTGCCAGAAAAGAAGCTTATTTCCCAGCCAGAAGGCATTGAGATAAACTGTGAGGCAAAGGAGACAATAGGACATCAGCACAAACAATTGATGGCCTTATTCATTTGGACAGTTAACATGGTGCTATGGCCCCAGTTTACAGTTCTAACTGGACCTTGAAGCTAGCATTGGAGAGCCAGATTGCTTCTTGGCCTGTCTTAGACACCTTTTTTCAGACCCTATCATTTCATACCAAATGTAACAGAGTGAATGACCACAGCAAATAGTAGCTTGCTGCCATACTGAATATGTGTATACAAAATGGTAAAAGCCCAAAGCATGCTGGGACCCATTTGAAAATTACTAGTTGAAACCCACTGTTCATAGTTTCCAGTATTCTCCCATGTCTTTCCTTTTCTCACTTCTCTCTCTTTTTAATGGAAAGCAAAATGATAAAGAGGAGAATCAATCTGCGAAAAGAAGATTTTTGAAAAACTCTTCAGTTTTGAGCCAAGTAGACATATAAAGTTCTTTAAGATGCAAGTACAAATGACTTTGTCAACTGCTCAAGAACCAAAAGAAAGCCAGAGTGATCTCTATGTGATCCTTTGGAACAGGGTCACCAACCTTTTGGACCTCAGGGACCACCAAACTTATAATTTTAAATCCCAGGGACCACTAACTGTTCCTGTGGGTGTGGCCTAACTTGTGGGTGTAGCTTGGTGGTCATGTGACTGGCTGGGCATGGCTTGTATGTAAATATTATAAATATTTATATCAATATTGAATTGTTTATAAAAAAGAGCAACTTTTACCCAAAATCAGGCAAAGCAGGAAGGCAGATTGAGTTGCTCACAGAATCATTAAGTGATCTATCTATCTGCCATCAGCTAGCTCAGTCTGTCACATAAAATTTGCTTGCTGTGAGTCTTCACTAAATAATAGAAACTTCAGTCCTAAGGGAGGTTTGGCTGTGCTTAAAAGCAGAGCCAAAGATCTAAAGACTAGCTAGAAAGCAAGAAATCCAACCATTTCCTGCTCCCTAGCTAATCTAAATTTCCCAGCACAGCAGAACAGCTGATGGTCAGAAAAAAAAGGAAAAATGGCAATTTAGCAGGCAACTTTGCCGAGTAAGGAGTGAGTGGGCAGGGAGGGTTCCCATAGGCCATGTGGGTGGCACAGTCTTGTATTCCTGCGCAGCCTGGATTAATTAGTTTGGGACGTGCTCTGGGAGTGACATTTCTCTGCGCCCACCAAAATTTTCTTGCGGCCCACTGGTTGCCGACTGCTGCTTTGGAAGACAAGAACTACTTAGCAATAGCAGAAAGATGGATGAGTAATAGAGTCTTCTAGGTGAGTACATGTTTGTAATTAGAATAACTGTCCATTGAAAGAGGAAATATACACCCAGAGGCAAAATTTGTGAATACTTCATTCTTTTCTAGAGGAAACCATAACAAAAATATTATAAAATGAGGATGGAATCAGAAAGCTCCCTAGAAGACTTCTGATCCAGATCATCCACCTCATTGCATGACATGTTGTTCAAGTCCCAAACCAGTGGCTGAACAGTCTATTGTGTTATGTATGTAAAAAAGGAATATATATGTGAATGAAGACTGTTAACAGAAATCCAATGAAATCCGTTACTTTTTGTTGAACTTATATTAGTTACTGAACTTGTCTATCTTGTCCTGATCCCTAAGTACAGCTGTCCAAAGGTGCTCAAATTTGACCTGTAGATTTCTGTTCTGTAACAATGGAAAGGAATTGAAAGTAGATATTTTGTATTAGAATGCGCACAGTGGAGATGGATAGCTGTGCATTCTCAGTTATAAAAAAATTGCAGTAAAACCTCCTCACAGATACACATTGTCTATGCATGATGCACAGAGGATTGACTGAAGAGACAAACTTTGGTCAACAATCGGCCCTCAAACAGAATGAGAAAATAACAAATCATTAACTAGCTGATATCAGCTTTATTTTTGAAATAGGATAAATTTGAAAAAGTATAAAAAAATCTTACAGTATTGATAGCTTGTATGAGAATAGGTAATAATCAAAAGCCTTCTAAGCAGATGAAGTATAGCCCTAAAATGTTTGTGCTTTAATATCTCTTGTGTTATCTCTCTTTTTTAAAAAAATTAAATCAATTAATTACTTTGCATTGCAAGAACAGAATTGTTAAAAAAAATTAGAGGGATTTTGTGTTGGTTATTTGGCAAATTTGCATCAGAGATGCAACTGCTTTTATATTTGGCAAAATATCTCTGTTGAGAGACGTTTATTGAACAAGGATTCCCATAAATAAATGAAACATCTGCAAGGTGTCTGAAGCTTTTTTTTTGCCCAACTTTTCTACAAAAAACCCTATTTAATCTCTAAATTTCAAGGAGGTATGGTAAAAAAAAAACCAATTAACTATGTTAGATGCGCTTTTAATTTTGTTTTGTCTTTCCTGTTCTCTTGTTTTTCCCTTACACAATTGTCTCATTTGTACACATTAGGCAGGTTCACTTTGCTTTATTAAGCAATGATGTTATTTATATAATTTTGACTTAGATGAAATATATAAAGCAGATGATGAGTTGATTACAAATCTCTTTTTCTTACACACAAATACTCCTAGTTTAATATTAAACTTGAATTCAGCTCCTGACATTTGGCTTCACCACTTAAAATGTTTATAATTTCTCACAGCTTAATTTCCTAATTTTTCTTAAAATAATTCAGAACCCATTTCACTTGCAGTAGCAACCCCTTAAGATCTCACTTTTTGGATTCTCAGGATAGTCTGAATCACAAACTAGTCAACCAAATTTTAGTCTAACCAAATTTTTAGTCAACCAAATTTTGTGACAAATGATTAATTTGTTGTGACAAATGGTGTATATCAGTGTATATGGAAATTTGAAAAAATTGGAATCAATTGTCTGAATTAATAATGTAAGCATGTTATGCACATATAGACATTATTAGCATTGTGTGTTGTATTCCTCCTATGTTGCACTAAGATATAGCATGGTTTAGTTGGTTTTGGATTAGCATGCTTTTTGAACTCAGCAGTGGTTGAATAAACAATGGCTTAGAGTAAAATATATCTGGCATGACCGAGTTCACAGTTTACTACTATACAATATTGCTAGTTTGATTTTAATATGTGTTGTTCACATCCAGCCATTGATTTATGGCTCAGAAAATCAGACAGTAAATCAGTAAATCTTGATTAAACAAGCCCTATAGGAAGTTATACGATACCAAACCAGCAGATCTGAAATGCATTTTTATCACCCTTGATGTAAGCATCCAACAAGTGGGATTTATAACTATATATTCCAAAACACTCAGGACATTGATTAAAAAGTAGTCAATAAAAGGCACGTTTAAGTTTATACTGGATAATTGAGCACTATAAAGCAGTATATAAGTCTAAGTGCTATTGCTATTTATGATATACTAAAGTAAAAAAAAAAAAATCCGTGCGGTGCAATTGATTCGTTGCATAAATGTCAGTTTGAAAACAGCCAGTACGAAAAAAAAAACTGTTGATAGGTAAACTCCGCCCCCAATAAACGGACGGGTGACATCCCCGCTCTTAGAACGTCAAATCTTCGGGAGCCAATGAAACGCCACGTTGGGCCCAGCTCCCGGCTGCTAACGCTGTAGTTCTTCAGCCGCACGTGATCGTGTTCCTCATTGTCAGCCGCGGAACTAGGAAGAGTCTTTGTCGTCTTCGTCGTCTTCCTCGCCTGCGGTGGCAGCTATGGGCTCGGCCACTCTTCTGCTGCTGCTGCTGCCCGGCGTCTTGCCGGGCCTATGTGCCGGGGAGAGCCTTCTGCCCAGCCGACCTTTGTCACTGCAAAGTGGCTTGGAAGAAATAGTTTTGGGAGGCCGACACCGCGCTTGGCCCTTGGCGCTGGAGGACCTGTCTTCGCTCGCATCGGGGTTCTTAGGGATCCCGCAGGAGCCGCAGCTGGATCCAGAGTGCAAGGAGCTCTTGACTGCCTTCGCCAATAGCAGCCTGAGATTGGCTGGCTGCTTAATCCAGAGCTCCCGGCCTGTGACGCTCTGCCAGAACTGCTATCACCAATTCGGGGAAGTCGTGCAGCAGTTCGAGAACATCGAGGTGCGTGGGATCGGGTTCCTAAAAGGCTGGTCTCAAGCCTTAGGCTCTTTCAGTTTCCCTCGGCCGGAACAGTTGCTCCATCGAAGCTGTCCCACTAGGGTCCCGCAAGTACTTTTGTTGAAGCAATAAAGATTCTTGTGGGACGTTGTAACATTTGTGTATCTGGATTGCAGTTGCATCGAACGAAGTGGGGACTCTGACTTGTCTATGATGATTACTCTGAGGGGCCACAAGGCTAATTGTTTAGCTGCGACCGAGAATCATGGCGGTCTTTTGGAAATTATAATTTGATTTGTTTTGGAGGCTACCGTTAAATTCTCTTGAAATTTCAATGCTTGGGATAACACAGTGTGCTTTGTCTAAAAACACTGTCCACGTTTTTTTGTTTTTTGTTTTCAAAACTAATAGTGGAAACGTTTTTATTGGGGAGGGAGGCTCCTCCCTTATTATTATGGAATAAAACCTGGAGCCTGCTGTCTGTGGCTGCTCTCTGTGGTAGGAGGGGGAATTCCTGAAAAAAGTGGGAGCTACAGTAAACATATATCCTACCTTAGATTGGAGAGGTTCTTTCTGGGAAGCAAATTAGATTTTGTTTTCCTGGTCAATGGGATTGTTTATAAGTCTCTGCAGCAAGGAGAACTAGTTGCCATTATCTTTTGATAAAATATCTGGGCAGTGGTCAGGTTGTGAAGATTGAGGCTTGGGAAGACAATTTCCCCCCCTCCTCAGCAAGTGACAGCATCTGGCTGAAATTGGCTGATAGACAAAGATGAGCAGTATGGGGCCTGCTGAGTAATTGGATAGGAGACCATCAGAGGAGACAAGGCTACACAGATAGAAGATGAAAAAGACCTCATGCCAAAATGCCCTGTGCCCATATAACCCTATAAGTCACTGGGAGTGTGACTAAAAGGATAACTATTTAGGTAAACTTTGAATTTGCCCTCTTCCATATTCATATAAAATAGGCATAGGCTTGCAATGAGCTATCCACATATTTTTCCTTGGCTTACAAATACCAGACAGGCACAAAAAATTAAACTATTGAATCCTTCATGGATCATTATGCATGGTAATCAGTCTGGTGTCCACAAATTTTGAAAAATTAGAAATAAGAAAAATTAACTGACCCAAAGACTTGACTGAATCTGAAAAAAACCACAAGCAGTTACTGCTTTGCATCAGGAAGAACTTAATACATTGTTGCTGGAAAAGGATAGAATTGTTGCATTCTGTCACATGATTTTTCACATGTTAAATTCACAGAAATAGAAAATGTGCAAGAAATGATTGGAATGGAATGTTCTCTTGCATTGCAGCCTGTAAATAGAATTAATCAAATTGATGCAAATGCCTTTATTAATTAAGGATGGCTAAACTTCTCTTCCATGCACAGACCTGCTCTGGGATGAGGAAACTTTCTAAAACATTTGAGAATTACGTGTGGATTTATGAAAGAGACTATTTGTATGAATTGGACCTCCACTTGGGCATTGATGAATTTTATCTCAGAATATTTACATAAGCAGAATGTTTCCAGAATATTTGTTTATAGAAAAAAATCATTAAAATATTTGCAAAATGTATGGATTTGATATCCAATGTCCCAAAGGTGCTTTTTCAAAAGGCAAATGGACAATCTTGTTCCAGTTGCTTCTTGAAAAAAACACCTTTGGCACAACCATGATCTGAATGACTGAGAATCTCCATAGACATTAAGTTACAAGCATATGGATATCTGATGACCATCCTCAAAGGAGACACTAAAGAGTTAGGGATTCACCGCTAAAATAAATGATCTCTCAGGTTGTCATTTATATATGTATCTGAGAGACTTAAAAGACGTTCTCAGCAACTGGTGGACTAGCACAAGAATTCCTTTGAGAGCTGTTTCAGTTCCTGAGCAATTTAATTAGGAAAAGATTCTGGGAGCAGCTTTTATGCCATTTATTTGGGTAGTACATGTATGTGCCAATTTTATTTGGAAGACAACATGTTTTTCTGTACAAGTAAACTACATTGGAATACTATATTTACTCACATTTAAAATGCAGCCCTACAGTACAGTAGATACTATATTCTTGATTGCTGGATCTGCTAACAAATGATTTCCATATGTGTACTTTCTCCTTTCAGAATACTACTAAGACTAACAGATGTGCCCAAAGTCTCTTGATGTCAGACAGGCTACAAATGGTTGCACTTGTGAACAATTTTTTTAATGACACATGGATAAAAGCTAACTGTGCAAGTATGTTCTCTTTTTGTTGCTTTCTTGTATATATAGTATTTGAATATTCAATATGAATAAAAGAAAGCATATATTTTCTACCTTTTTAAAGCTATATATAGGGGTAATATTAACACCTCAATATGCATGCTTCATCTCTGGTATTAGTTTCAATATAAGAGATGATGGTTCTCAAAGCTTGTTCATTGTTCTCGGTTTTTACAAACCCTGATTGGATTCATATACTTATGCCCTGAATTGTTTATGATTCATGGATTTGAGCCCATAGAACACAGACAGAATAGTTTATAATTCACAGCAGCTGACTTTACTAAGCTAAAGCCAACCAAACATTGCAGCAAAACTACAATATACTAAAGATCTGGAACGAGATGTGAGGAATGGACTGGATGAAGAGGTGCAGGTGAACATGGCTATCCACCATGCATATATGATGAAATGACATGTCCTTTTTAATGAGGTGTATAGTATGTGCTGGATTAATCATACCTGTATTGCTTTTATTAGTTAAATGAACTGATTGATATTTTCGTTATGTATTCAACATTGTGATTATAATTGTATTTCTCAATTGTTACTTTGATTCTGTTCATTAAAATAGGAAGGGAAATTACAAGAGATAATAATTTAGGAAAATCTAAATTAATGTGCTGTTCACCAGTGTTTAAAACCCATAAGTGCACATCCTATGTGTGTGTGTCTGTCCGTCCGTCCATTCATCCATCCAGTGTACATATGTAGATATATACACTGTGTATATATCTGTGTATGTATGTAGATATATACACTGCTCAAAAAAATAAAGGGAACACAAAAATAAGACATCCTAGATCTGAATGAATGAAATATTCATTAAATACTTTCTTCATTACATAGTTGAATGTGATGACAACAAAATCACACAAAAATTATCAATGGAAATCAAATTTAGCAACCCATGGAGGTCTGGATTTGGAGTTACACGTAAAATTAAAGTGGAAAAAAACACTACAGGCTAATCCAACTTTGATGTAATGTCCTTAAAACAAGTCAGAATGAGGCTCAGTAGTGTGTGTGGCCTCCACATGCATGTATGACCTCCCTACAATGCCTGGGCATGTTCCTGATGAGGTGGCGGATGGTCTCCTGAGGGATCTCCTCCCACACCTGTATTAAAGCATCCCCCAACTCCTGGACAGTCTGTGGTGCTATGTGGCGTTGGTGGATGGAGCAAGACATTATGTCCCAGATGTGCTCAGTTGGATTCAGGTCTGGGGAACGGGTGGGCCAGTCCATAGCATCAATGCCTTCATCTTGCAGGAACTGCTGCCACACTCCAGCCACATGAGGTCTAGCATTGTCTTGCATTAGGAGGAACCCAGGGCCAACCGCACCAGTATATGGTATCACAAGGGTCTGAGGATCTCATCTCGGTACCTAATGGCAGTCAGGCTACCTCTGGCGAGCACATGGAGGGCTGTGCGGCCCCCTAAAGAAATGCCACCCCATACCATTACTGACCCACTGCCAAACCGGTCATGCTGGAGGATGTTGCAGGCAGCAGAATGTTCTCCACGGCGTCTCCAGACCCTGTCACGTCTGTCACATGTGCTCAATGTGAACCTGCTTTCATCTGTGAAGAGTACAGGGCGCCAGTGGCGAATTTGCCAATCTTGGTGTTCTCTGGAAAATGCCAAACATCCTGCACGGTGTTGGGCTGTAAGCACAACCCCTACCTGTGGACGTCAGGGCCTCCTAGCACCCTCATGGAGTCTGTTTCTGTCCATTTGAGCAGCCACATGCACATTTGTGGCCCGCTGGAGGTCATTTAGCAGGACTCTGGCAGTGCTCCTCCTGTCCCTCCTTGCAGAAAGGTAGAGATAGCGGTCCTGATGCTGGGTTGTTGCTCTCCTACGGCCTCTTCCACATCTCCTGATGTACTAGCCTGTCTCCTGGTGGCGCCTCCATGCTCTGGACACTACGCTGACAGACACAGCAAACCTTCTTGCCACAGTTCACATTGATGTGCCATCCTGGATGAGCTGCACTACCTGAGCCACTTGTGTGGGTTGTAGACTCCGTCTCATGCTACCACTAGAGTGAAAGCACCGCCAACATTCAAACGTGACCAAACCATCAGCCAGAAAGCATAGGAACTGAGAAATGGTCTGTGGTCACCACCTGCAGAACCACTCCTTTATTGGGGATGTCTTGCTAACTGCCTGTGCTTTCCACCTGTTGTCTATTCCATTTGTACAACAGCATGTGAAATTGATTGTCAGTCAGTGTTGCTACCTAAGTGGACAGTTTGATTTCACAGAAGTGTGATTGACTTGGAGTTACATTGTGTTGTTTAAGTGTTCCCTTTATTTTTTTGAGCAGTGTAGAACGTGTGTAGGGAAAAGTGAGAAAGAAGGAAAAATACAGTGTTTTACATAAATGTTTTGATAAAAATGTATGTGTATGGGCTTTACTGATGTTTTATACATTATGTTCACTGCCTAGAATTTGTAGGTGGACCCACAGATTTAAGAAATAAATGAATAGGATAATTAATGCATGTGGTTAAGGTACCAGATATGAAATCATGAGACCATGAGTTCTAGTTCTGCCTAAGGCATGAAAAATTACTTTAGGGCTCCCTGTCTCGGCTCAAATTGCGTCACTGGGTTGTTGTGGGGAAAACAAGAGGAAGGAATATTGGTATGTTCACTGCCTTGAGTTGTTTATAAAAATAATAAAGACAGAATATAAAATTAATAAATGTTGGACCATTTATAAACCTTTTCAATATATTATAATCAGCGATAGATAGACTGCATATGTAAGCAACTTGTTCATAAATTGCAAGTTGAATTAATTGCATGAAGCATAACTATTTCTTGGTTCTTAATGCATGATTGTGTCAGTGTATGTGGACTTGTTCTGGCAATTCAATGCTATAGAGAAATAGTGATATCCAAGAAAATACATTTTTACTGATACAAACATGTAAATTGCTGTGCACAAAAGTTAGCAGACATTACAGATCTGTGGACAATGGCAGACAACCTTTTGTTTCAATTTGTCATAAGAGTGTTGTGTTGCCACACAACTGACATGAAACTGATGCATGTGATCCTTATTTAAATTTCTAAGGCTGTTAGGCCATAATGATTTGAAAAATAATTCAAAACAATATAACACCTAGGGAAAAATGGTTCCTATAGAAACAGTAAAATCCACAAGTTGAATTCAAAACATACCCATAAGAGGCCCACCACATATTTTAGTCCGGGGCCTAGGGAAGAGCCAATTTGTGAGAGCCTATTTAAACAAGCTCAGGTAGGAGCCATACAAAACGCTATGGGAGATACTATTCCCAAGGACAAGCACTGCAATGGCATATTTGTGTATGAGTGTTCCTTTGGATATTAGATGTGAATATCCTTCTAGCATTTGTTTGTGTTAGCCCTTTATTTTCTTGTTGTAGCTTATAATAGTAGAATCCTGAAAGCCTGCCAGAATTTTCCTCTGTCTCTCTTATATCTCTTATACCATAAAGAATCAAAATGGAGTTGAGTCTTTCTCTCTCTCTCTCCTGCTCCCGTCTTTTATCATATTATGACGTTTTTTACATCTTTCTTATCTTTTAAGGATTCTGCTAATTGTTCTTGCATCCTCTTCATTTTTATCCCTGCATTCTTCTAGTTTGTGCTCTTCATCTGCTAAAATGATGTGAAATAAAATGTTTCTAACAAACATACTTGACATGGAAGCTGATTTGAAAATCACCTTAAATTGTGCGTGTGTTTTAGATAAATAATGGCTAATTTTGCCAAGCAAATATACTGCCTTTTTTTACTTATGCTTAACGCAGACTTGTAATGCTAAATTATAGTTTGGTGGTGTATTGGCACAAGAACAACACATGGCTTGGTACAACTGAAAGGAATGTTCAGAAGCCATGTTTAATATTAAACAACTATCAATGATCCTAACTTGTAGTTTTGCAGTTGCCTTTTTTCTAGAAGTCATAGTTAAGATTAAAGTTCTGTTCAAGAATTGGAAATGATACTAAACTTCATTATTTTTGTAATAAAAAGTACACATACAACCTCCATAGTGACACTGATGAAAAAGAAGAGAGAGAATAGCATCCAGTCCACAAGGCTTTTTGATATATTTAAGAGTAAAAGTTCATTCTCTGAGCTTATGGGTTGGTTTCCAAACATTTCGTTAGCAGGTTAGGTAACATCTTCAGCAGAGTTTAGGGGATATCAGTGTCAGTATTCTTCTGTTTATAAGGGCTTCAGGTGTGGATTTGTCAAGTGAGGGTCTTGTAATGGGTCAGCTATGAGTCATCAGTGAGTCTTGTGGTGGGTCTTGTGAAATAAGCCTCATTTTCACTCTCCATGGCCTCCTGCAGCACTCTGCCTACTGAAACTGGACCAAAAAATGGGCCCAAAACTGGCTGAAAAATGGGCTGAAAATGGACCACATGGCCTGTTTTCAGCTGGCAGAGTGTTGCAGGAGGCCATGGAGGGCAAAAACAAGGCACCCATGCCCCGTTTTGGCTAGTAGGGTGCTGCAGGAAACATCTGTCCCACCCAACCCCCACTGCCCCCCTCCTGCTGCAGTCATACATGCACACCGTTTCCCCCACCGCCACCACTGGCTTGCAGAGGAAAACTACAATGCTGATTTGGCCCTCTTAAGAAATCCAGTTTGACACCCTGATCTAGACAGACTTGAACACGGCCCTATCCAACAAAAGGCAAATCAGTGGCAGAAAAAAAAGGGTTTTACACTTTTACAAAAAGCCAGTGAAGTCTGAGGCTGCATCAACAGAGGGATAGTATCATGATCATGTGAAATATTAGTACTACTATATTCTGCTTTAGTAAGATCCTACTTGAAAGATTGCATCCAGTTTTGGTCACGGTGATGTATAAAAAAGATATTGAGACTCTAAAAAGAGTACAGAGAAGAGCAACAAAAATGATAAGAGGGTTGGAGACTAAAACATACAGGTGAAACTCAAAAAATTAGAATATCGTGCAAAAGTTCATTTATTTCAGTAATGCAACTTAAAAGGTGAACCTAATATATGAGATAGACTCATCACATGCAAAACAAGATATTACAAGCCGTGATGTGTCATAATTGAGATGATTATGGCTTACAGCTCATGAAAACCCCAAATCCACAATCTCAGAAAATTACAATATTACATGCAATCAATAAAACAAGGATTGTACATAGAACAATATCGGTCCTCTGAGAAGTTCAGTCTCATGTCTCCCATCTTTCTCTTGGCAATGCCCCATAGATTCTCTATGGGGTTCAGGTCAGGTGAGTTTGCTGGCCAATCAAGCACAGTAATCCCACGGTCATTGAACCAGGTTTTGGTGCTTTTGGCAGTGTGGACAGGTGCCAAGTCCTGCTGGAAAATGAAGTCAGCATCCCCATAAAGCTTGTCTGCAGAAGGAAGCATGAAGTGCTCCAAAATCTCCTGGTAGACAGCTACATTGACCCTGGACTTAATGAAGCACACTGGACCAACACCAGCAGATGACATGGCTCCCCAAATCAACACAGACTGTGGAAACTTCACATTGGAGTTCAAGCATCTTGCAGTGTGTGCCTCTCCATTTTTCCTCCAGACTCTGGGTCCTTGGTTTCCAAATGAGATGCAAAAGTTGCTCTGACCAGAAAAGAGGACTTTGGACCACTGAGCAACAGACCAGGTCTGTTTTTCTTTAGCCCAGGTAAGACGCTTCTGATGTTGTTTGTTGTTCAGGAGCGGCTTGACAAGAGGAATACAACATTTGAAGCCCATGTCCGGGATCCGTCTATGTGTGGTGGCTCTTGATGCACTGACTCCAGCCTCAGTCCACTCCTTGTGAAAGTCCCCAACACTTTTGAATGGCCTTTCCCTGACAATCCTCTCCAGGCTGCGGTCATCCCTGCTGCTTGTGCACCTTTTTCTTCCACACTTTTCCTTTCCACAGAACTTTCTATTACTGTGCTTTGATACAGCACTTTGGGAACATCCAACTTCTTTTGCAATTACCTTTTGAGGCTTTCCCTCCTTATGGAGAGTGTCAATGATGGTTTTCTGCACAACTGTCAGGTCAGCAGTCTTTCCCATGATTGTGATTCCTACTGAACCAGACTGAGAGACCATTTAAAGGCCCAGGAACCCTTTTCATGTGTTATGGCTCAATTAGCTGATTAAGAGTGGGACACTTTGAGCCTAGAATATTGAACCTTTTCACAATATTCTAATTTTCTGAGATTGTGGATTTGGGATTTTCATGAGCTGTAAGCCATAATCATCTCAATTATGTACTATCTTGCTCTGCATGGCTTTCTTATATATTAGGTTCACCTTTTAAGTTGCATTACTGAAATAAATGAACTTTTGCACAATATTCTAATTTTTTGAGTTTCACCTGTACATACAAAGAACAGTTGCGGAAAGGAGAGGAGGGAGGGACCTTGGACATTTTCTAGTCCAACCCCCCCCCGCCCCCCGCCCAGGCAGGAAACCCCATTTAGATTGATAGTCTCCTTATCACTACATGGCACTCAAAGTCAGTCTTACTCGGGAACAATTTATCAAAAACATATGTGAAAGTTATTTTATGTGAAAAAATAACTCATGAATGAAGGCAAATATATGTGTCCCGGGGTAATGTTGCAGGATGCAATCTGGGTCAATCACCCAAACCAGAGGTATAGTCTTCCTAACTTTTGGATTTGTGCTGGAGCCTATCCACAAGAAACATCTCTCCTCCAGAACATGTGCTTTGGACATGCAGTATTTATATGGTGCCTAGTTCTGTTTGGCCTCTTAGTGTTGATTTGGGGTATTGATGGCCGATCATTAAGTCATTTGCTGCTGTTGTTGCTGCCAAGTCCTAGACCAATTCAGTTGAATTAATATAGAGGCCCCTTCAGATCTTTACAATTCAGATGCAACAATTTGACATTCTCTAAGGGGACAGGAAAATAAGGCTTCTTTTTGTGAAAGAATAACTTTTTAAAAAATGAAACACTTTTTGAAGGTACCTTAAATGATAGTTATCTTAAGCCAGTAGTGGACAACTTGGTGCTACGCAGATATCTGAGTGTGACTCCCACAGTCTTGCTGTTACTCATGCCAATTGAGGCTGGTGATATTTGGATATGAATATTCTTTTGCTTCCTGTTATGTCTAGGTCTCTAAGATAATCCCCAGACCAACAACCCTTATTCCTGCTAAGCTTCCCTTCAAAACTCAGAATTTCTACCATTTCTCCCTATTTCATTTATCCTGCTGCCAGATTGATCATCTTATTGCTTAATTTGGCAGCATTTGACAAAAAAAAAAAAAAAAAAAACCCTTGCAAAGTATCCAAGAGTTTACAATACCTTTTTTTGGAAGAGATTTTTTTGCCCACTTTTTGAGGAAAGGTTCTCAGGTCTTGGCTTGTCACCAGAATACCAATGTAGCCTCTTTCCCCTCCTCTTTCTTCCTAGCATCGTTTTAGTGAAGAAAGAGTGCACTTCTTGGGCAAGGGCATTCCCCCCACGCATCAGTTCCTGAAGTGTATATGGGATCTATTTTAGAACCTCTCTTTTGGGAGTGGGTTGTTTGTTTGTTTTTTGGTTTTACAGAATTTCAGCAGCATAACATTGGAGAACTGTATAAAGAATTTCAGCAGCATAACATTGGAGAACTGTATAAAGAAGGGATAACTGTAAGAAGAAGAGAACTGCATGTGAATTCACTGATTGTGAATTCCTTACTAGCATTTGTCATCCTACTCATTACACAGATTGTGGATTATACTGTCTTAATTATACAGTTGTTAATTTAAAAGCAGAATAGCAATCTGTAAAATAAACAAGCCTTTATCTAAAACAGCCTTTTGGAAGTGGATACTGGCAATTTATTGATGCTTTTGACTCTTCTTTCATAGATTGTTTAAATAAGAACAACGAAGGCTTATCAACTGGTACAGTGACGTTTCTGGCTTTATACAATGAATCAATGGCATGCTTTAAACAGAACCTCCAGGTACTTAATATTGTTTATTAACGGTACAGTTGAGCCCTCTAATTGTGTAGTTAATTTTCCCCTTTTTTTCAGACCAAGGCGCTGCAAATATAATTTACAAACTCTTACACAGTTTAAGCAGATAAAACAATTATCTTTAAAATGCAGGTGTTCACTACTGAGAACAAAATGCATTCTAATTAATGTTCACCTCTATTTCATATGCAATTATGGTGCTGTTTTGGTTTCACAATAGTTGATAATTATATAGGAAGAGTCGTATAATCTCTTTATATAGTAAATCACTTTTTACGTTATTCTAGGCTTGTCACCTCCTGATATAACTATATGGGTCATCTGGTATGTTATTATAGTATACATAAGAATACATAACTATTTAAAAAGTTGGTTTTTCACATATAGTATCTGCTATTAAAATCTTTCTAATTCTAGTATCACTATAAAGTTGGAAAGATATGGCCAACTTCTAGGATATGATCCAACTATGCTCAGAACTAAGGTGTTTTTATTATTCAAAACTTCAGACCTGTATATCCCATATCTTAATTTATATCATCAAAGTGCTTATTGTGATGAAGAATGATAGCAAAATTATAACCAGAAGTTTAAAACAGTCACTGTAGAAATCCAATTCATTTGTAATTTGCAAGGTATCTATCACTGCTCTGCCTTGGTTGTTACATTTAAAATAGGAATCATACTCCTACTATACTATCCGGCTGTGCAACCAAAGCATGTATAATCACTGAACTATTTTGGTAAATTAGACATTTAAAAAATGAGGGGAAAATCCTGTTCTTACTTTCCCCTTTTTAATGAAGAAGAAAATGCCAAGCCCAGTACTTACGATTTTACATTCAATTCAAATATTGAAAAATAGTCTTGTATTTTTGAATTCACTCAATTCTTTTTAATTTGTACATTTCCTTTTCTTATTGAAGTATAAGGTGAGCATTTTATTTATCCACAAAAGTGAAATTTTTGGGGAATATTCTTTTTTTTCTATTACATAGAAAAGGGAGTACCTATGAACTATTAGAGAAGAAGGCAAAGTAGAAGAACAGTTAGAGTCAGTGAAGTTGCACAGTTTGTTTTCATTACTGAAGAATGACTGACACAAATGAATTAAATGGAACATTGGGTAGAATCAGAGTAAATTAAGAGCAAAGTCAGTTGAGAAGATTCTGTGTTATAATAAAGAAAAAAAGTTATCAGGACAGATAGAATTAGAAAAAGTGGAACTGCATATAGAAACTTCTCTTCTCCATGTTCCCTTCTATGTGGAGGGGAAAAACAGATATATACATATTTGCAGGAGATATCTCAGTGTAATTTGCTGAAGCTGCTTAAAGTACTCATTGCGATTGGGCACTTTTATCTTCAGGCGGGTGTGCAAATCTTTAAATGCCTTCAGTTGAATGAATATAGAGGCCCCCTTCAAATCTTTATATTTCAGGTGCAACAAGTTGACTTTCTTTTAAGAGGACAAGGAAATAGGGCTACTGTTTGTAAACACTGCCTGCTTTGCATATTTATTTTAAACACAGGGATGAACTTACTCAACCTTCCATAATCTGTTTATGGATAAATTAGAAATTCTCTGGTAATTTGGGATTTTTTGCTGATTATTTCAATTAATATGATTGCCCATCTCAAATTCATGACTAACAAAATTTTAAATTAAAATTTAACTTGAAATTTAAAATTAAAAACTATATAAAAACCATAGAAGTACAATCAGTCGCTGAGGCAAAAAAACTATCAACAGCAATTAACCCAGTTACTTCATGGGCTTCACCCCATACCAATGACAGAACCATGTCTTTAAAGCTGAAAAACAAGTTGGGTTGCGACTAATCCTGTCTCCAGGGGGCTGATACTAGAAAAGAAAAGACTTTCTTATCCTGCCGGATATTGTTCCCTGGTAAAGTCCCTCTCCTGCTGGACTTTACGGGGCTGATAGACATAACTGGGAAAAAGCAGTCCCTCAAAGAACTCAGTCTCATGCCTTGAAGGGTTTTATAGCTTATTACCAACACCTTGAATTGAATCTGGACAAACACTGGTAACTAGTTACAGCCCACGGAGCAGGGGTGTAACATGCTCTGATTGAGAAATGCACATAACTGTCCATGCTGCTGGATTCTGCACCGGCTGTAGTTTCCAAATAAAATGCATTGCTGTAGTCATTTGGGAAGTGACCATAGCATGGGGGACTATGAGCAGGGTCTCTTGTTCAAGGTATGAACATAACTGGCACACAATACAAAATTATGCAGAGTTCCTTCTGGTCATAGCTTCTACTTGTTCTCTGAACAGGAGCTTCAGTTGAATTGGAAGACCCCCCAAATGCACACAGGGTATTTTAGGGCAGAAGAATACTGACATTTTGCCACCCTTATTACCACAGGCAAGGTCTTTAGTGGCACTAATTCATGTAGAGTTGAGTTCACTTTTTGTTGCCCTTCAGTGGCACTTTAATTTTCTCTCATCTCCCTCAAAGGAAATTATGAGATCCACGGGAGGAGAGAGTCCACATGGGCCTGGTCTGAGCAAAAGCCTCACCACCCTCTAATTCTTGGACATAAGGAGGGCCTTGTTTGGTCCATGTAGCAGCCTATCAAGAGCAACCCAAAGCTGCTTCTGGAACCCAACAAGGTCCATTAGTTACCTGGGATGGTTTGACCAAACAAATCCAGCCTCCTTATGCCAGGGGACAGTGCTAGAGAACTCCATGGTTACCAGAGAATATTTAACCATTAGGAGAGGAGCAATAGAAAGCTCCCCTAATTCCAGACTATGCTGCCACTGCTCTGGAGATGAGATCAGGTTGGGACTTGGGGCATTCAAAACCTTGCCCTTATTAGAAAATGGTGCCAGGCAAGAATGTGTTACCTTGTAATGGTTTTTTTTTTTTTTGAAGATTGAATATATTTAAATATATTGTCTGTATTTATATTATCCTTGATAATGAATAATGTACTTTTCTGTTCACGTTTGTCTTTTTCTTCTGTTTTTCATGTTTCACTGTTGATCATATATCAAATGTTAAAATATGCTGTTGTGGTGGATTCTGCTATACCAAAACAAAGTACTGATTGTTGATGTAACAGTCATTAACATAACTGTTTTGCATTGATGTGAGAATAGTCAGGAGCTATTGAATAATGAGCATTGTCAGCAGGAGGTAAATGAAAAGAATAGCGGAAGTTGGACAAGAATGGATATACTGACAGCTTGAGAACATATTAATTATTTTCACCCAACATCCTAGTTATTGCATTTTGGCAGCATTTATCTTTCACATCACATTCTGCAATTTCCTTACAACTCATACTTAGTTATCTTATAAGATAAATCCATACCTTTCAGAATTTGCCTCTCCCTAACTATTAACATCATGTACCTGTTAGTTTAGAGGAAGGGGCAATCGTGAGCTCAGAATTGTGTGTGTATCAGTGTATGCATGCATGGCCCTGTTTGCCTGCTTGCTTTTAAGCCCCTGTTGACAAGTCCCGTTTCTTGCCAATTTGTGTTTTGTCATTGCCTCCTTCCGAGGGCTAAGAGAAAGTGATTGGCCCAAAATTACATAGCTGGCTTTGGGCCTAAATTAGTTTCCTGTTTCTGGCCTGGGGCCTTAACTACTACACCAAACTGGATCCATTAGTCCAGGAGCTTCCTATAAAACGATGTCTATTACATCACAAGAATAACAAGAATATAATGATATGAATATTTATTGAGAGTTTTAGTTAGACTTTCAGGTGAGTTCCTTAGACGGACAAATCTTGGCCATAGTGAATCTTTGCTTAGATTTGCTCTATAAAATATTTATTAATGACGTTGTATCATAAAGAATCACTAAACCAGGGAGCTTAAGAAACCCATCCATCTAAATCTTTTATTTGTATTTTTTGGAGTGTTTCTTCAGTAGAAAATAGAGGTAGTCGTTGACTAACAACCATTAATTCAGCAACCATTCAAAGTCACAATGGCATTGAAAAAAATTACTGACAATTGGTCCTTACATTTATGACTGTTGCAATATCCTTGTCACATGATCAAAATTTGAGTGCTTGGCAAATAGCATGTATTTATGACAGTTGCACTGTCCTAGGGGTTATGTGATAGCCATTTGCAACCTTCCAAATTGGTTTCTGACAAGCAGTCAATGAGGGAAGCCGGATTCACTTAATGACCATGTGATTCACTTAACAACTATGGCAAAAAAGGTCAAAAATTTAAGAATGACTCAATATACACCTTACTTAGCAATGGAAATTCTAGTCGCTATTGTAGTACAAGTGGAAGATTGACTGTAAAAGTTTCCATTTATCTTGCAATTTTTAAAAAAATTGTGGCAGTCTTTTGCACTTGGATTCAAGCTCATTTTGAATTTTGTAACCTATTCTTTTAAAAAATAATTTCTTGGTTTCTACTCTATGGCCAGGAAGATGACCTGCTACCAAGTAACTACTCAGTGGTCTGCAAGAACTGCAATGCTACGTATAAAAACTTGAGTTCCTATTACAGTGAGATGCAGAAGAATGGGCAGCATGAGGAATCTGGAGAACAGTTTCATTTGTGCATTGATATAGAAGATGCAGTAAGTCTTACTTTCTGTTTTGCTTTCCTTATGTGCATTTGTATCACCTCTGAATATACTCTAGTGCAGGGGTATCAAACTGGCGACCCGCGGGCTGGATGCACAGGCCATACCCACCCCTACTCTGATAAGGGAAATAAAGTCACGAAACGTCATGTAACAGCAACATGATGCCATGAGTTTGACACTCATGCTCTAGTCTAGTGTTTCAAGTTGGCTTTTGTCCAATTTAGTTACTTCATTATTATTAATCTCATTAGAATGGTAATCTCATGAGAATGTAGCTAAAGTTCCAGTGCAATAAAACAGAATACAGCAGTAAATGGGATAAAACCACAGCATAGTGTCATTGTCTTTTGTGCCTTTTGGGAAAATACAGCTTTTTAAATAACATGATAATAAGGGTAATTACCGATAAAGGAAGCATTTTAATGTAATTTGCTAGTTTACATAGGAATCTGGAATGGTTTGATGGCACTTAATCAATTCTACATATATTGGTAATGATTTGAATAAACCTAGTTCAGGCATTTTGGCACTTTCCAAGGCAAAATGGTTGAAAATCCACCAGTGTTTAATCTTACAATAAAAACATCTTTTTCTGGCTGTCCAGTTTTGTATTTTCAGCTCCTGAGGATCCAGTCTCTGTTTACCTCACTGGCTGGTTTCTCAAAAGATCAATTAACAGGGATGTCTTTTGCCCATATACTGTGATATGTTAGCAGTGATGAGGCACATTGCTAGGTGCAGGCTTGGGTCCCATCAGCCATTTACATTAACTTTCTACTGTACTTCTGTGGACATCCTTCTGACATTTTCTTAATATGGATCCACTGAGAGGTTTTCATTTGTTTTGTTTTAAGCCTTTCTTAAAGACACATGAATTTGGCATCTTCTATATAGTATCTATATAGTATCTATATAGTATCTTCTATATAGATGCTCTTTTTACTGTATGAAATGATGGGATTGTGGTTAATACAAATTCAAATGTTGAACTATGAAGAACACCTTAATAAAGCACTTGGCTGGTACATTTAAAGCTTTTCAGTGTGGACATTTTAAAATATATCTGAAAACCCATGAGATTGCTAAATTTACAAATGCCAGTATGGATGGCCTGATAATTGTAAAAAATATGTTGCATTTTATCCAGGGAGGCAGGATCTGTACCCAGTAAATGCTAGACATACTGATTGATGCTCATTCAATGCAAAATTTTGCCCAGATATTGATGATTCCTCAGATGTCTTAATCCCCTTGGTATTTTTTTTTTACAATTGTGTCCTTCAAGATGAACATCACACAAAGGCTGTGGAGCACAACTTTTAATTGTTCTGTCCCCTGCACAGATACAGTGCCAGTGATTGCAGTTTCTTTGTTCATTTTCTTTCTGCCACTTGTTTTCTACTTGAGTACCTTTCTTCACTCAAAGCAGAAAAAACGTGTCCTGATTCTGGGTAAGTAAAATCACCTAATCTTTATGGTTTCTATTTGGATTGAAAAAAAAAAAAGTTACAACACTGAAAGTGGTATTTGCGCCTAAATGGCTTGATGCCCAGTCTTGGGTGCTTTGGAATTTGGGATTCGGTTCACAATCTGATTAAAATAAACTGGGTTGGAAGCTGATAATGCATCATTTGATTCTGCCCCACTGCTGCATTCTTTGAGTGACTAAAGAAGTCTCAACTGTCTTTATCAAGGCCTTCTGAGTCAAGGGGGCTACTACAGTGGCAATTCAGATGGAATGAATTAGACAATTGGATGATTTTCTCCCATCTTTCTTTTAAGGTAGTAAAGATGGGCAGATTACTATCTACAGTTAGCTATTTCTGAACAGACCCAGCATATTTTTCAACATCTGTGACGAGCAATATCATATTCAGTATTCTAGTCTACTATTTATTTATAAAACTACTTGAGTGCCACAATTTAAATAAATGATGTGAAGAAGCCTCTCTTTGTAGTATGGTCAAGTTACTGTATGCAGTAACTGTTTCATACAATTCTACTGTATATGTTGGCTGTTTTGGTACCCAGAATAATTCGACAGTTGATAAAAATGGACAAATAAACAAGTTGTCCAGGTAAAATAGAGGTCCACTTTGTCATTTGGGAAAAAAAGGATTCAGTTTTCATTTGAGCGTGGACAGCAATTATCTCATTTTCAGATTTGTCGTTTTGTGTATTCTTGGTTCAATTCTTTAATGTGATTTCTCAAGTTTAGATGGTGGCCAAGACTACTTTTGCTCCTGGAAATTAGACCAGACCACAGTGGCATAGGCCTTTGTATTCTGTTTGGAGTTTGGAGCATTCTAGATATTACTGCTCACTGGAAGAACTTTAGGTAGTTCATAACACTGGCCACATCATTAACTAGGAACTGTAACATATAGCATGTGATAGCCTTGTTAATGTCAGCTTTTGATCTATTTCTGGCACACTTAAGATTGATAGCAATGATCTATGAGGTCTTGCATGACTTGAGGTCTGTTACATTAAAGAGTACTTTCCTCTCTTTGAACTTGTCCAAATTTTAAGATCTGTTTGCAAAACCCTTTCTCACTCTCCTGCCATGGGAAAATGAGGAAAGGTCTTCTCAATAGCTCCTCACCAGCTTTGGATCTCTTTGCACTGATTGGACAGAATAATTATCTATCTAAGTCTAAAACTGTTTAAATCAACATTCTTCTGATTGATTTGTAAGTATAATTTGGGATTTTTTGCATTAACACTATTTTTGATATTCACTGTGGGAAAATATGAAGCCTCACAATGCTGTTATACAAATGATGCAAATTTAATTGGTAAATCAATGATATCATAACACATATACTATCACTATGACTTGTTCCAGATGCCTCTCCATACAAATTATGTTGCTGGGGTCTCAGATTTTTTGTATAAATATGCTATGAACTGTCTTTGTGGGATTATATACTTTTCTTCTCTTTCTAGGTAAGCGAATCCACTCAAATGCCAGCTTTGCTAACATCCAAGATAAATCCAACTGAGTTTTGGGATGCAATGGGATGTTTATTTGATTGCTCCAAAGACAATTATAATGTAACTTTACATTATGCTGTAATAAAAGACTGTGTCTCAGATAGGTGTATACTCTATTGTGCAATAGTTCTCAGGGGGATGACATGACCTCCAGAGATGAAAAAGAAACTATATTCCCTCCTTCAATCCTTGGACTTTTGTCTTACTTCCTGATTGCTAAGTTTTTATACTTTATATAATGGATCTTTAACATTGACTTCCATAAATGATGAGTTTACACGAACATTCCTTTCTAATTCTTACCTGAATGCTGATTTATTTAAAAGTTATCATTATTGAAAAATTAAAAAGGTGAATTCAATGGTTTAATATTTATCAGTCTACATTACTACTAAAAATGTTGTTTGGCTCACAGAAATAACCTTTGAATTTTATATACTGTGTTGCTGGCAACAAAAGCGATTATTAGAATTATAATAATTACAGAATTTGATTTCAGGAAAAATGTCATATCTTGATATTTCAAGTGTGGTATACTTGAATAAGCTCTTTTCCTTTATTGGCTGATTAAAAGGAAGATTAAACAAATGGAAACTGTTACTTATTCTGTACCCCTAAAATTATTTTTTATGAAGTGGCTTTGTATGTAAGGGTACATAGTATATTTATTAGAATTTACAAACAGTATTTTATTGCATTTGTATATACTGCCTTGGAAAAGTTACCCAAACTAAAACAAAGAGAGAAAAAAGCTGAACAGCTTGTGGGGGAAACTGGTTTAAAAGAATAGAAAGAATTAACATATACATTATAGGGAAATGTGACTTATTTATTTCATAGTTTTTTTTTAATAACAAAGAATATTGATAGATTTGTCTATCATTTTATTAAGGAATAAATAGGAAGACAATTGCAGGTTCTTGGTGTCTGTTTGCAGTAGAACTTAGCGATTTAACAAAAAATACTTTTAGAATGCAATCTTGGGGGGTTCTAGGAGGCCATAGAAATACTGCACATTTCTTTCTCTGCAGGTGAAGAAGAAACTGCTAAAATGGGGTTCTCTTAAATAGTGTAGCATAGTCCTCAACTGAAGTTGCCTTGTCGGCCATGCTTTGCAGCCAGCAGTAACAAAAAATGAAGGCATTGGGGAAAAGTCAAGGGTGTCATTGGACAAGATTTAGCTGGGCTCATACATCATATTGAACTGTGATTCTTTTAAATAATAGTTTGTTCAAGAAACCAAAATTGACTTGGTTTATCTAACATGTTAAGCCAGGGTGAAGAATCCAGTCCCTTATTACCTCATTTGAGGATTGGTTAAAATTGTTGGAACCATTTTTGGCGGGATTAAAGCTGTCCTTCAAAACTCTAAATCCCTTCTAATTGTTTTCATTTTGGGTGAATGAGCCTTCTTAATCATTGCTCTTGGAGCTGGAATAAATGAAGAACCTCTGAAGCTAATGTAGTTATTATCTGTCTCCTTAGATCTAATGAAAAACAAGATTACAAGTAGGGGTTTTGTTTAAAAGAAAATTTCCCTATTTCCTTTCCCTATCTATATCTGCTGAATACAACATAAAAATAATTTGCATATGGGTTATGCAGTATATTCAGAAAGGTAGTTGTTTAGTTATTTCTGCCCAAGAAGGCAAAAGTTGTTGCATGGCACTCCTAAATAGGTTGCAGAATCTCTTTTTAAGTAGCTTGGTGGAAGTAGCAGATTACTGTTGGAAAAGTAGGTCCCAAACAGCTTCTAATGAATGATAAATGCATTGGGGGTGGGGTGAGATAGAGGAATATATCCAATTATGAAATATCATTGTTTCATCCTAAAACTAAATTTTTCCATCTGAATCACAATTGGCTCATGATATTTATTCAGTGCAGATTTGGAAAAAGTTGGGGGTGTTAAGCCATTCTTAATCAAATGAACTACTCTGATTGATGCTGAATTGCTGGCTATATTTTAATGAGATCCACACACACTTATGACTGCATAATAGTATTAGTGGCAAGCTAATTATATTTGATCAGCAGGGCTAAGCTGATTTGAAATAAAAATATGCTGACTTCAAGAGAATTCTGGATTTAGGCCAGAATTACTAAAATGGAGCAGGTAATAATTGTAGAACATGACCTACATGTTGGATGAAATAATAGAAATAAGAGCATATGCAGTATAGATCCTGAAAAAGATTTGTATGTCACTGATGCAGTAACCTGCCGATTAGCATGTTACTTTTTATATTTTAAGATAGCTATTTTTCTATTCAGATTTTAAGACATGTAGATTTAGCCAGGTCCTTCCCCTTAATAGCATTACATTAATTTGAGGCATCACATGATGGGCAATGGCTCAAAGCAATCTTTTATTTAAGCTGTGAGTGATTTTGTGCATAGAAAGATACAGAATGACAGATTTGCTTATTAGCAGTGGCTTTTTAAAGACATTTGCACTAAACATGCGTGAAAGTCACTAGTCCCTTAAGATGCGGTTAAGCACTTTTCACAAAAAGTGTTTTGATGGAGTTGTTTATGATGTTCTTAGTTTTTGAGCCAAATGGAAATAACTTTCTATTGCTTTTCTGTATAAATGTAAAAAGAGGAGAAACCTACATTGTTTTTAAACTTGAAGATAGCTGTTTTATGGTACAATTATGTATTTTTCATTTTGTTTAAAATTGTACATGATATATACATGTCTTGTTAATGGATTTTCCCTTGATTTTGGTTTTAATTTTAAACTTACTGTACATGTACAACTTATCCAATTAAACAACCAGAAAAGTGTAATAAAGACTTGTTATTTACAATTACTTTGAATTGTAGATTAACTGTATTTATTTTACTGAGAAGATGGCTGTTGAAAAATAATACACACCAGTATATATTTATCTGTGACAAAAAGATTTTGTCCCAATATTGGGTATTAGAGCTTCAACCTATATAATGCAACATTTCATTTTCTGTATGAACAGTGTCAAAGTGTCTCATTATATACAGAAAAAGATCATATACATTATATGCAGAATATCATTAGATACAGAAAAAAGATGGATTTCTTGTTCTGATGTGTACAGCACCATCAGCCAAGATGAGTATTCTTGCTGGGGATTATGTGAGTTGTAGTCTAGCATGTCTACAGGATGAAAGGTTAAGAAAGACTGATGTTTTCGGTCATCCAAAACCTGGTTCTATTCATTTTTCTCAAATGGATATTAATTTCATTAGCCATAAAACATACTAATCTCTCCACATATTTCTGTGCAAATAGTTCATATATTAAACAATTAAGTTCAGTCTAATTGTGACATATGAATGCATTTGATATATACCAGTTGTGCTGTTGTAAATTTTCTGGCATTGTGCATGCATAAAAATTTCAAGGTAGAAAAGCATGCTTGCCATTGTACCATTGATACAAAGAGACTATTCCTCTTCTCTGTAATATAGAGGTGTCAAACTGGCGGCTTGCGGGCCAGATCCGTCATGCCCAGGCCATGCCCCCCCCCGAGCTCTGTGAAGGGAAAAAAGTCACAAAATATCACATGATGACAACGTGATGCTGCGAGCTTGACACCTGTGCTTTAATACATTTAAACTTTTGAGATGCACATGATAAAATAGTGTCATTGGCTTAGCTAATATTCTGGTGTACTTGCTAAATGGTTATTTTGCACACAAAATGAACTTATACAAATATATCTGCTGGGAAATGCTCTTTTCAGTAGTGGAGAAAATCAACATCCACTGGAACTTTCCTTCTAGAGAAAGGCAACAGTGATTTTTTTTTTTAAAATCCTCTTATCCCTTTCCCAGTAACACTCCTCACACACAATTCTGGAGACAATTAAAACAATGTTTTTTGGAGCATGGAGAACCACAGGGTGAAAATAATATTAATTTCTCTCTGCCCTCACATTAGACCAGTGGAGTAACTTGTGTGATTCCATTCTGTGCAGCTCTGCATCAGCCCCCTTTATTTATAGTTGGACTGACTTTATCAAATCTTTTTGATAAAAATCTAGAAACAGTCTTTCTGACACATCTAAATTGAAAAGTATTCTAGTGCTTATCTAACAACTAGTGGAGTAGTTTGCATAACATACCTAACAAATGGCCCTCACATTTCACACTGGGTTAAGTCAAGCCACTGCGTTAACCATAATATGTGGCTTTGGACATTGTTCTCGTGCTCATTAGTGCTCACCAAAAGTCTGTAGTCTGCAAGAAAATGGGAGAAAATAGGGTGTCCAGAATTACAAACTAATACCAACTAATACCAATTATTCTGAAAATACTCTTCCTGATTAAATTGTTTTTACACTGCTTCATTCTTGTGGAATGCACTCCTAACCATTTTCAGGGAATACAGACGTTTCTCCTCTTCTGAACAGATTATGTTCTGAGATGCTGTTCGTAAGTCCATTTTGTTCATAAGTCCAAACAAAAGGGCTAGTTTATAGTGCACCTTCTCCTGAGTTCCAGAATCTTCCTCGTTGGCATTGCAGCAGAGGTGGTATTCAAGCAGGTTCTGACCAGTTCTGGAGAACCAGTAGCCGAAATTTTGAGTAGTTCGAAGAACTGGCAAATACCACCTCTGACTGGAGATTTTACAGTATCCTTCCCCTGCCGTGTCCACCAAGCCACGCCCACAGAACCTGTAGTAAAAAAAATTGAATCCCACCACGGCAATTGTAGGCAGATTTGTTCTTATTGGTGATAAAAATTCATAACTCAAAAGTTCGTAAATAGAATAACGTTGGTAGACTTTTAAGAAGCCTTCAAATAATAGTTTGACTGTTACTGAGTTTTTAAAATTAAAATGTTTAATGTTTACATTAAAGCATTGAATCTAAGTTTTAATATAAACTGCCCTAAACTGTTGCCGAATGGGCACAACCCTAGTTTATCCTTGTCCATTTATTAAGAATAATGTGCTAATAATTTTGGGAAGAAACAAAGGAAAAATTGAACCTAGTTAATTTGATTTCAACATTCTCTTATTTTTTAAAAGATTCTAATTTTTTTTTTTTTTTGGTAAAAGTTTTATTGATTTTAACGACAGACAAAAACATATAAGACATAAAACATAACATAAAAAAAATCATTCTTCATAAATTTACAGTGTATCGGTTGGTTTACCACTCCCTTTTGTGCATCCATTTCATAGTCATCAAAATAATTATATTACATAATAACTCACATTATCATCAATAAAATATCCTAATATCATTGAACAATCATTTGACTATAATTTTATTAATTCATACTTAAGCGAGATAATTATAATTGAGTTAAATTATTTTATAACAAATCATAAAATCATACCAAATCTATCTTAATAAAATATTCTAGAAAATTATCAAAACCAAGAAAAATTATATATTCGTTATTTCCTAAATTTCTAAATATTCTATTATTATATTGTATTATCCAATCATTGATAAAAAAGATCCCAAATTTCATAAAATTGTTTATCTTCTTGTTCTCTAATTTCAAAAGTCAATCTGCTCATTTCAGCACATTCCAATATTTTCTTAATAATTTCTTCCTCTATTGGTATTTTCTCACTCTTCCAATGTTTAGCAAATACAATCCTAGCTGCTGTTAATACATTTACAATCAAATACTTTAAGTTTTTATTATATATATCAGGTAAGATTCCCAATAAAAAAATCTCTGGTTTCAAATCTATGTGTTTCTTTGTCATTTTTTCCAGCCATATGCGAATTCTAGTCCAGTATTTCCTGGCCTCCTCACAGGTCCACCACATATGGTAATATGAGCCAGGTATCTGATGACATTTCCAGCACTTTTCAGATTTATTCTTGAACATTCTTGCTATTCTTGTCGGGGGAAAGTGCCACCTGTAAAACATCTTGTACAAATTTTCATTATATGCTGTTGACATTGTCATTTTATAATTTTGTGACCACAATTTTTGCCATTTCTCTAAATCAATCCCATATCCAAAATCCTTCCCCCAAGCAATCATTGTTTCTTTAACTTGTTCTTCCTCTAATTTAATTTCCAACAAATAACTATATAGTTTTTAAATCACTTTTTCATCAGTACCTGTCAAAATCCTATTTAAATCAGTCAGTTTATCATAAAATCCTTCTATTTTAGAATCTTTAAGATACCTTGCATGTATTTGCGCATATGAAAACCAATACATCTTTATACCTTGTTCTTCTAAATTTTGCATCGTTTTAAGTTCACCCTTTGCATCCAATATTTCCCCATATCTAACTGTTTGTTCTTTCTTATAAGTTATAGGATATGAAAAAGCTTCAATAGTTGATAACCAAACTGGAATTTTCAAATAACATTGTTTCTTAGTTTTCTCCCAATTCAACCATAACGATTCCCGTATATAATGCCTTCTAAAATAGCCCTGTGATTTAGTTCCCTTATACCATAAAAAAGCATGCCAACCCAATAATAAATCATGACCTTCTAATGCCAACAATCTAGTCTTTCTTAATGTTATCCATTCTTTAACCCACATGAAGTTTGCAGCTTGATAATACAACTCCCAATTAGGAAGGCCAAATCCTCCTCTAATTCTAGCATCCTGTAAAAGTTTTAATTTTATTCTCGCTTTCTTGCCTTGCCATATATACTTCAGCACAATTTTATTTAATTCTTCAAAGTAATCCTTTCTTCTGATTTTTATTGAACTATTTTATCTGAGAGATAAAGGGAAATAATGGAACCATTCTTGCTCAATAAGGTTTATAACTGGAATCTTTTCTTAGTATCTAGAGTTCTAATAGCCTCTGAATAATGAAAGAAATGGATAGGGTAAAGGATGGGTCTTTAAAAAAAATACATTATGCTTTAAATATTGTTTTTAATGAATTGACACATTGTATGTGAGAGCAATTTGTCCTTCATGTTTGATGCCTAATGTACAACCATATGGCTTCATAAGAGAGACTTAACGGTATGTCTGCCTCTTATTGTCTCTTTAATCAAGTGCTCTGATCTATTTCCCTTTTCCAATCCCATTCCTTATAAAAAGAGGGAAGATATGAAGTACCATTTCTATTTTGTACCAATTATGCTCTTCACATGGAGTATTATGTTTTTAGAGAAATGTTTAGGAGAACACTGCCCGTAAATGTGACAATTTTATCAACTGCTTAAAGATACCTAAAGATAGTTGACTTTCAGTATCTAACTTTCTTTGTTGCCATGGATCCCTCTGGATAACCAAGTTTAACTCAGATAAGTTTGACTGCTTCTTTTAGGATCGATCACTAAGCAATTCACTTCACCAGTGCCTTATAGTATCTGCATTTATTTTCCCATATTATTGTTTCTTCATTTTTAAATGCTGAATATATATTGTTGTTGGATTCAGAATGGGTTCATGTATCATAGCTAAACTGTAATGTGATTTCTCGAATATTATGGAACTTGTGGCAAATACAGGTAGTTCTTGATTTATAGCCATTCATTTAATTCGAGTCCTGTCAGTCCCAATCAAAGGCTATGCTACAGGTGTAGAGCAGAATTTTAGGGCCTTGTGAGAAATATAGACAGTTACATCCACCAATGTTTGCTGGAGTGTTCTTTTGGGAATTGATTTCTTTAGGAATTGTATTGTGTTATCAGAAGATACTTTACTGATAGCTTCCTCAAGCCTAGGGCAGGATTTGAAAATTATTGATATTTTCTTGGTACCTTTTCTGCTCAAAAGAAAAATATTTGACATCTGAACAAGATCAGAGAGCAGGTGAAAGCCAAGATCTTTTGGACTTTTTAGATCAGTGTTTCTAAACCTTGGCAATTTTAAGATGTGAGGATTTCAATTCCCAGAATTCCCCAGCCAACTTTCTGGGACTTGAAATCCTCACATCTGAAGGTTGCCAAGTTTGAAAAGCATTGCTTTAGAAAGTAATTGCAAGCTAGTGTGGAACATGAGAGATAAATAATGGGACAGGAAATGGCAGACAGCTTCCTCATTGTTTTGTCTTGGATTTTGTACAACTTTTTTTTGTTTGGATATGGATGCTGAACATAGATAAATCTGTATTTTGCTGACGCTTTACAAATTTGTAGAGATATAACAAACTTTCTCATTCTAGATTTACTTGACCAACATTCCTTTCTCAATTCTGGAGCTCAAGTTAGCTTATTCATGATATTTAAGCCTCCTCTATATTATTACAAGTTAGGTATTCTTTCACTGATGTCAAATCTGCTTATCCTCTTAACTCTTAACCCTTTTAATATGCAAAATACAGAGAAGTTTTTGCAGAGGCAAGGAAGCAGTATTATCTAAATTTAATTTGATTATTCTGTTTCCTACCACTCTTCTTTCTTTTTAAGCCTTATACCTTGTAAAGTATGTATGCATTGTAGTCTCTGTTATGATGATCGATTAAAAAAGACGAGATTCTCCTTTTTCTACATGAAAGCACAAAATTCTTTCTTTGCTTCTGGTCCTCCTAATGACCTCCATTAATTTGTACAATCTTTTGCTGGTGATTGATGGACATTCTTTATTTAGTGGTAGTTAACATTTGTCTCTACATTTTTGAATAAAGTCTTTGGTGGTCTATTGTGACCAAATTGCTGAACAACATCTATCCTAGAAATAATAGTTGCATTGCTCAATTGCAGAATGAATACATACTGAAAATGTGATGCATTGACCCATTAGTAAGCTGTTTCCTTAATTTACTACTATTGATTAGATGGTTTGAATAATCTTTAATAATTATCTACATTTAATGTCAGGAATTAATTCTTTAAATACATAATACTAATAGGGCCATGTACCTGTCTTTTCCTGAGCAATTGTAGGAGAGTGCTGTGCAATCCGAAGAAAAAAATGCAATTGTGGAGTGATCCAGTGTGTGTTTCCCTGCACGCTCCAATATTCCATTTTGTCTTGCATCTAAAATACTTCACAGGCCTAAATAATAGTGATCCAGCATATGACTGTTGCAGCTTTATATATCTTAGGATCAACTGACACAGACAAGTAGTTACAATCTTTCTATACTCTCACATAGGAAAATGCTGAGTAATTGAGGAACTTTTCATATCTAAGTGACTGGAAAAGATGTTTTTGCACAGAAGGAAATTATCTTTATTCATATGTAACAAAATGTAAAAAATGGGAAGAGGAAATGCAAGCATTAGCTTAAAATTAGTCTTACCTAAGCAGTTCCAGAAAACTGTTCTGTCCTAAAAACTTTCAGGAGATTGGGCTCCCTGCATTTCTGTCCTTCTGAGCTCCAGGACTACCCACCAGACAATGGTCTTTTTAAAATATTGAAATAATTTGGAAAGAAATTCTGTTTCACAAAAATACATATTTTGTTGCAAATATATTCGTGAATTTTTGAAGTCTTTTTCTTTAAGCTCAGCAAATAGAATTTGATTTGCAAATAGATTATGATTTTCCTCTTGCAAAAATTGAGCTTTAGATGAGACTTAAGGGCAGATGATGAGAAGGGACTGCACCATTCATGACTCCAACTAAAGTGTATATGAACTAATAAGAGAGAAAAAGGCCTTATTGCTGCTTTTTATTCCAGTGCTTTCACATTGGGTAACTCGGTGTGACTCTGATTCACCAGTAATCATAGATGTGTGTAACTGCAAACATTTTAAATAGACTTCTTTATTGAACAGTTAACTATGCATATAGACATTTTAAAATTGGAAGCAGATATATTCTGCCTCTGTTTCTGTTAGTGCTTACTTCAGAAATAATGCAAAAGCAATGTCTTTGCCTAACAATACTGTTTTCAATTCTGGACTGCAGAAAACGTCAACACATCCCATCTTTCCAAAGTTTACGGCTAGTTTCCAATATTATTCTCACTCATCATGCCACTGAATGAGGCTCTGCTATTCAAGGAGACAGGCAGAAAATATATCATTTTTCTTGAGCCTTACTGGGTTTTCTCTCTCCCTCCCTCCTTCCACTCTCCTTACCTCCCCCTTCCCCTCTTGTCTCTCTCCCTCTGTCTCTCTGTCTCTCTCTCTCTGTCTCTGTCTCTCTCTCTGTCTGTCTCACACACACACACTTTGCATTGACCACCCCTGTAAGTTTAGAGTAAGTCTTCACAATCAATCTCCCTTTGCACTGGACACATGTGAAGGCTGAGCTGCAAGGTTATTATCATGGAATCTTTGGGGTATTTTGCTCTAAATGTCACACTGAATGAAATATGCTCCCTACCACTTCTAAACTTTAAAAAGCAAGAAAGTGTAGCTTCTAGCTCTCTTGTTTAGGCAGAATAGTTACACCTTTTATAGGTTTTACAACTCAGATCTAAGGAAGCCTTGGGCATATCAACATTCCTGAATCATATCAACATTCCTGAATCTAGTGGAGCCCCAAGAAGTTCTTGTCTTCTAGCTTGCCGATGACAGGGTGTATCCAACCTTGGCAACTTTAAGACCTGTGGACTTCAACTCCTAGAATTCCCCAACCAGCCAAGGTTGGACACTCCTGCTCTATAATCATGTAACTTCATAATAGAAATCTAAAGAGATGATGGGAAACTCAGGGAAAATCACTAGAGTACCACAAAGGGAATAAATGTATATGATGGTACATGATAATTATTTGTTTCTCAAAGCATTATGCTTGAACACCTGCAGAGTTATTTTTAAAAATGCTTTATTTCATGCAATGCAAAGCATGGAAGAGATTAAATATAAAGAGAGCCTTTTGCTCTCGTCTACTAAGGAATCATATCAATGGCTTTTTTTCAATGCCTTTTCTTGAAAACACATAAAAAGTCACAGACTGGGAATAAGAAGTGTTATAGGAACAAATGGTGCTATTATTATGATCAGGTGCTACAATATTGCTGTCAATGAACTGAACCTTAGATCTTAATTAGCTTTTCAAATGTAAGGAGAGGTTTATATTAACACAGTAAATACAGTGCTAATTTAGAAATAGCTCTGGGCAAAAAACTGGGTTAACAAACTAAGCTGCATCCCCAACTTGGAAAGGATTTGAATCAGAGAAGGTGGAATCTTACCTATAGATTTCATCCTCACAAAATTATCTTTATACCTTCAAAAGAAAAGACTATCTTTACAAAGCAGCCATTGTCAGGCATATTTTGCCTGGAAAGGATAAGGAATTCACTATTCTCCCCAGTTTTATCCCATCAGGATAGTTAGTTCTCAAAGGGTTGATTGTATATGGCTGTTCCCTAATGCATAGTTTCCCCACTGCATACTTAATACTCAGACATGGAGTTTGGGGAGGTGGTGGTCACAAACAAAACATGGCTGACACAGAGAGGTTCACATCTGTTCCATTCTATGGCTCCAAGTCCTCTGCTGACTGAATTACCTTGAACTTGAACTCAACTCTTCTTGCGCAAATGGATGATTTTCAGTCTGCCCAGGATTACTCTTCTCAATTCCTTGAATGCTTCTTTCTCTTCATCTACAGAAGAATCTAAATAAACACAGTAAGTCACATTAAGTCACAAAACACAAAAAATTATATAAACTTTAGTTTATAGTTACAGTTTTCCTGTTCCAAGAATCATCCATTTTCTTGCCAGAAACTCATACCATGTTACACTAAGCAGTTTTGTAAAAATTTAAAGAGTAAGGATATGAGAGAATTAGTGGATCCAGAAGAACTCAAAGAGTCTGTTGTAGTGGCAAAGTTGTAAGTTACGGGTAGTCCTCTGAAAATGGTGCCTGCTTCTGAGATGCAGCCACGTGGCCCAGGGATGCCAAGGGACAGAGAGGCAGTCTTCCCTAATGCAATCTCCAAAACTCTTCAGAGATCTTTCAAAGGTAAGTGCACAATGGGGGTTGGGAGAGGAGGGTGTGGGGCCTGCAGGATCTCATGGGGTGGAAAGCAGGCCTAAGATTTATGTGGAGCTGGTGGGATAGATGGGGTGGGGTGGGGTGGAGAGATAAGTGGGATTGGTGCTGTAGCATCCCTGCAGTCAGTCATAAGGGCAAATGACTACAGGGGTGCTGCCGCGGACATAACCTTGAAACCAGGTCATAAGTAGCTTTTTAGAGGGTTTCGTTGCAATTTTGAGTAGTCGCTAAGCGACCAATCAAAAGTTGAGGACTGCCTGTAGGTACTTGGAGGAACCATTTCTTTCATTTATTTAATCTATCTGAGCTCTTTCAAATCTGTAGAGAATATCTGAAAGAGAAGGTGCTTTTCTCTTCTCCCACACATTCCAGATCTCAGTTCTGTTCCTGGAAAGGAGCAAGATGAGGAGGGCAAGTTGTTTTTCACACGGAACACGGAGATGATTTGGGCATTGCAAGTTCTGTTTCAATTTGTTTGGAGGGAGGTGAGTTGCATTTGATCTGGTAAATGCATTGAAGCATTTAATCTATTTGCCACTATCCTTTCAAAGAAAAACATGCCAAAGTAAGGGAAGATCCTCTGGATCTATTTGTCTAAACAGTTGGGGGGTAAGGTGCTTTGAATTCAGGTAGTTCAAAAACATAATGCAGTGCATGGACTATAAAAATTATTACTGTGAGTTGTTAAAGAGTTATTGGAATGAGCAGTTAAGTAATTTGTAATCTATACCAATGCATGTATTTCATGACAAATGTCCCATTATAAATGTTAAGAAAAAAAATATCTGAAATATGCAGTATCTAAGAATGTAAAAGTAGAAATATTTAAAAGAAAATTGCATGCAGTTTTTAAGAAAATACATCTTGAAGACAAATATCTCATAGAAATAGGATAGATCCAAAGATTATTCTAGGACTTTACTTGCCAGCTAATAGGATTTTATGCATTAATTTCTACAAATTATGTCACCTTAAATGACATTTTCCTAGCACGGTGCCAACATAAAGTACAAATCTCATCTTCCTCAATCGGCATAGTCATATGTCTCCTTGTCTGGGAATGGAAAAGCCAACACTGGAGGCCTCAAGTCAAGAAATGTTCAGTATGTTGCTTTTCCTGCAGCAGTTTATAACCTATATCCAATATGAATTTAAATCTTAGATAGCAGGAGAATAGTGACATTACCAGAATTGGGTTACCAAAAAAATAACCATGCCAGCAAAGGAATATAGTAAACTCACTCTCTGCTGCCATCTATTGGTTGTTCTGATAGCCCAGTATACAATACAATTATTTTAAGAATATGTCTTTGGAAGAGGAGAAACAGCAGCAACAACTATTCAAGCATTTTGAATTAATTAAGTGGGTTCAGACATTATGTTAGTCCCATGATTTGCTTAATCAGTTTATCAGATTAAGCCATAAATATGTCTAAGCACGGTTCATAGATCTCACTGGATGAGTACTTCTAACCTAAACTAAAATCAAACATATTATGGTTTAATGTGATGTGTAAACCAAGCTTCACAGTTGCTTTCAATGCCAAGCAACTGATCTAGCACATGCCGTTCATTATACAATGGGGGATATCTTATTTTTTTCTCTCTCCTCTGTCACGTCTGATTTTATTGTGTTTCATTGTCATCTTTCTCTTGCCGGAATATTTTGTTTCCAAAATAAAGTCATCTGGCATGATTATTTTGCTCCTTCCTTTTTCCTTAGGGTCAGTGGTTTTGGTCTAGTAAAAGCGTGCTCTGTCACAAAAGAGACTTCAGCTGAGAAAGATGTTTCTTCATTTCAAAGCCCACAGCTGCTCTTTGAAAGAGGTTCTGCCATGTGACCTTGTGAATGGGCAGGAGGATGCCATCAACAGCTGACCTATCACAAGACCTAAATGGGGAAAAGTCAAAGCAAGGCTAATTTGTTAGTGCCCAGCTTCCTACTCTTGATGTCTGGAAACATTCTGACTAATACAGCAGAATGTTCTTGTAATCTGCCATAATACTATAAGCCAGAGGCCCACAGACTTTGACCTCTCACAGATATAATAATAAGCTCTTTACTTCAGCAGCACATGTTTCCTTGGGGCATTTCTTTTTCCTCTAACAATATATCCAAAGCATATGTTTTACCCAGAAACAAAGCATTTTATTCATTAGAGGAATCCTATAATGAGATTTCCTTTTAGGAGTCAGTTTTGTTTATTATCAGTGAAGAAGTTGGTATTGTTATTATACTGTAACAGTTCAGCTCCCAAATCTGAAGATTGTATTAAAATTATAGCAAATGTTTTCTCTAATGTGCGTCAGATTAAGGCTTTGTTAACCATAATTCATACACATACTTTTTAAAATCCAAGTCTTTATGATTCAGCTGTAAAATGCACACAAACACATATAGCCATTACACTTTTCCTTTTTTGTATCAGCAACATGGTGTAAAGTGCAGCAGGGAAAGAATAAATAAGGGTTTCCCCTGTCCAGTTAATGCCATGAGATGAGAAGAAAATACAGTACTGTATAACTCAGTCTAATAATTCTACTAATACCATCCCCTTAACATCTCCATAAGTTGCTTCTATCACATCCATACATTTCTCCATATATTATTATTTTTAGTTCTGAAATGTCTCACCCTTCTCTTTGGGGATTCTCATTAGATCCTCAATTATCCTGGACCCATTGGAGATTCTTATTAGATCCTGGACTTCATCTGTTTTGCGAATCACTCATCCATTCTCTTTATATGACAAAACCACACCAATGCACTTTTTATATTGGTCATTTGCAGGGGTGGTATTCTACTGGTTTGGACTGGTTCTATAGAACTGGTTGTTATGATTCTGCAATTCTGAGAACTGGCAAATCATGGCCCTGGCTGGCCCTTCCCCTCCCCTGCTCCCCTTCCAATCAGTCCTTATCGTGCATGCCTGATATCACTGATTGCATTCTCCCCCACCCAGTCACTCCTTAAGGTATTTCTTTTTTCCTCCCAATGATCAGATATTCTTTTTTGGGGGGTAAATTTTATTTGTGTTTTCACAAAGAGAAAAAAAAAATACAAATAAAACATCTTTTTTGAAAGTAGCGTAATCCCGGGTTACATTTCTTAGTACAGACACAAATTCAGGTTCATGCTCATTTTTATATTCTATTCCATATCTTATTACTATTTTACATTTTCTGCATAGCTTCTCCCCTCTTTTAATTTTCTCAATTTTATTTTAATTATCTCATCTCAATTCAAATCATTGTATTTATATTTTTTGTCTGTCCTGTTTCAATTATCTATTATCTTTTCTCATTAAACAAAATTTCTCCTGTAGTTACTGATTGGAGTATGATGCCTTTATATCTTTTTCCTAAAGTTGTAATATTCAATATAATACATAACTTCCATTCTGATTCTGCTTGGTACATTCTTAAAATACACACTGTATTCTTAAAAAAAGAAAAAATTATAAATGTATATAATTAAAACAACATTACATTCCAATTCAATTCTATCATTAATATTAATATTCATTAAAGTCTTAACATCTTTAACATTACTTTTCAATTAAATATCATACTTCTATGGGAACAATTATAAGCTTTCCATAGTTAATCCCCCCTCCTTCACTTATATTTTATAAAACATTAACTAATTAAAATGTTCCCGTTTCTTCCTAATTCAATTTTCTCATTTATTTTATTTCACTTATTTTATTCACAAACATTTCACTAAATTACACTAACTATTTTATCCCTCATTTTAATCATACGTTGTTTCCAATTTTCTAAAGTTATTTCTATTACTAATATAACAATACAATCTTATGTACCTTTACAGAATCCCTTTTTCAGTTAGATTTTCACCCATTATCTCTAAACAGGTCTTGTTTCTCTATATCTTGCTCCGGTCCTTTGTAACTTCTTTTCCTTTCCTTCTTCCCTCTCTTCTTCTCTCTCCCCTTTTAACCCCCTTGTCTCTCTACCTCTGTTTCTCTCTTCTGTCTTCCCCTTTTCTGTTGCTTTCCAGTATTATACTTATTTTTTGAATTATTTTTCTTTTCTTTGGTTGTTTTTTTAAATCTTAAATTCTCCATTTTCTTTCCTCTCTTTCCTTTTTCTTTCTCACATAAAATTGCTTGTTCATTAAAGATGGCTTATTCTTTGTCCCAGTCTTCTTGTTTTGCAGTCGTTTCTTGCTGTTTCTCATAGTTCCAAATCTCCATTTCTAAGAATTGAAAAACGAAGCCAAAAGAATCCTTCCCTTCTTGTGCATCTTCTTTGTACTTTTTAAGTTCCATTTTCAATTCATCCAGAAGTGGTGCCATTGTATAAATTTTTAAAAAACCACCCGATTGATTTTAGTCATTCAAATATAATTGCCAAGAATCCAAAGAACACCAAATAGTCCAAATACATGCAAGCTGTTTCTTTTTTGCTCTTTTTTTTTCACTTTCTCTTCCTGGGGTTACTATTTAGTTGCAAAGTTTCAGTTAAAATGTATCTTTTAGAAGTCTTGTTGAAGTTTTACTGTAGATTCTTTTAATTCCAGGCAGTCTCCTCCCTCTTCCAGATCCTGCCCTTATTCTTTTTCTCTCCCTTCCTGTTAAGCCTGGTTTCCCCAACCAGGGTTAGGGAGACAAGCTAAACAGAATGTGCAGCGTTAGTCAGATAGGCACACAGATAAATGAGTGAGCTAAGCTTGTATGTTTATTAACATACAGTAAAAATAACAGATACGCTTGTGCTATCAAAAATATAGTTTATTCCATTATGAGTTCATAGCATAGTCAAAATAACAGTCCAATAGTCATGTATCATTTAGTCAGTCCATTCAGGGATAATCAGTTAGCAAAGTCCGTGCAGAATATCCTATGTCAGTTCACTTACAAGTCAGTCCTTTGTTTCTCTCCCGTTCGAGCAATGCAGTCTTGATTCCAAAGCAGTAATCAGGGATCATCAAAGCCAGAGAGAGAGCAAGCTGCAGTCTTGCTTCTTTTAAAGTGCTTTCACAACCACTCCCTTAATTACTTTCCTATATTTAAAGCTGCAGACACTTTAACTAACAAACTATGATTACTTAGTTATTATTTTACCTAAACCAGTTAGGGTAAACAATGTTATCCCTAACATTCTCCCCTTTTAGGAAATAATAATAAATATAACTATTTACATCTTTAAATCATATTTGTTACAACTCTCTTTAAACTTAATTACTCCTTGAACTTTTGTAAATTGGTCTGCAATGTTTTCTTCCATCATGCAGTATTCCAATTTAATTAGCCCATTCTTTACAGATTCTCTAACATTTAAGTATCTTAAATCAGTATGCTTTGATCTAGTTTTTACAGCAATACTAGTAGCTAACTTTATAGCTGCCTGATTATCCTCGTACACAATAATGGAATCTTTAACAGTTATACCCACGTCTAATAATAACTGTTTGTACAAAATCAAGTCAGTGCATAATAATGACAGACATGAAAATTCCGCTTCCATTGTGGACAAGCTGATATGCTGTTGTCTGATTGACCTCCACCCTATTAGTGTCTTACCAAATAATATAGCCATTCCAGATGTTGATTTTCTTGTGTTTATATCAGTTGCAAAACTTGCATCTGCATAGGCACTAAGACTCAAATCACCCTTTGGTTCTATATACAATGCATGGTTCATTGTTCCTTTAAGATATCTTAAAATTCTCTTTAATGATTGCCAATGACATTGATGTGGATCTGAATTAAAACGTGCCAGCTGATTTACACTATAAGCTATATCTGGCCTTGACCAATTGCTTATATATGATAAGCTACCAATCAAAGATTGATATATGGACTTATCAAATTTGGGACTTTGATCATCAGTTTGGCAAACTTCCTGACTCATTGGAGTCTTTGCCGGTTTACAAAGTTCCATTTTAAACGTTTTAATTAATTGGCAAATTTTATCTTCTTGAGATATCTTAAAACCATTTTTTGTTTTGTTAATTGTCAATCCTAGATACTTTTTAATTTCACCTAAATGCTTTAATTTTATCTTTTTGGCTAATAATGATATAATCTCATTAGCTTCATTATTAGTCTTAGTTATCAAAGCAATATCATCTGTAAATAATAATAATAATGACACCATTCCATTATTTTCTCTTTTAAACACACATGGATCTGCTAAACCAGATTTAAAACCTATATTGTTTAACTCTTTCACAATATATTGGTTCCACTCAAACCCAGATTGTTTCAACCCGTAAAGACTCTTTTTGAGTTTCCAACAATCATTACTATTTACTTTATTGTCTTTTATAACAATTGGCTTTTTCAAATATATAGTGTGCTGCAATGGTGCATGCAAATAAGCAGTTTCTACATCTAAATGGTTAATGATATAGTTTTTCTTAGCTGCCCACACTAATGCTGCTCTTAAAGATGTTGCTTTAAGACTTGGTGCAAAAACTTCATCGTAATCAGATGCAGTTTGATTAAATCCTTGAGCTACTAACCTAGCCTTATGGGTAACAGTCCCATCATTTCCAGTTTTTACTTTAAATATCCATTTGCACCCAATGGATTTTTCTCCTGGAGGTAATTTAGCATCTTCATAAACTTTCATTACCTTTAATGAATTTAGTTCTTTTTCCATTGCCTTTTGCCAATTCTCCTGATCCTTAGCAGGATACATCCTAAGTTCATCTACACTACTTGGAACTTTAGTTACTTGGCAAACTATACTTGCTTGATACCTATCAGGTGGTCTAGTTACATGTGTAGTACGTCTAGGTATTACAGGACTTACAGGTGGACTTTCATTTATTAACTCTTCTTGATTATCTAACTCTTCCTGATCAACTGTTTCCTCTTGTTCTGGTCCTATTTGCTCTTCGTGGACTTCTTCTTTAATTGGACTCTTCTTATAACTAGTCTGATCTTTCTGCCTTTTGTAAGGTTCAATAATTACTTCATTATTTAAATCTTGCTCTAATCTATTCCATCCTACATGTTCTAGGAATTTTGCACTAGCACTGGTGTAAACTCTAGATGTACCTGGTTCCCAGAATCTATAAGATCTATGATTAGATGTATATCCTACAAAATATAATCTTTTAGCTCTATGTTGTCCTTTTTGTCTAGTTGTGTAGGGATATGCACCCATGCTGGTGCTCCAAATGTGTGCATGTAACTTAAATCAGGTTTTGTACCATGCCACAGTGTGAATGGTAATTCACCTGTTGTTGAATTAACAACATTATTTAATATATGATTACCACACATTATTGCTTCTCCCCATAAATTGTCAGGTAATCCTGAATCAGACATCATAGTATGTGTCATTGATTGTAATGTTTGGCCTCTTCTCTCTATAAAGGCATTATGTTGTGGCCTATATGGTGCAGACTTTTTATGTTGAATACCTAACATTCTTAGTCTGTTCTGGAATTTATTATTTGTAAATTCTGTACCATTATCTGTTATAAGAGTTACTAATTTCTTTTTAGTTTTCCTTTCAGCAAATTTTATCCAATTAAAGAGATTTTGATACGTTTCAGTTTTGCTCTTCATTAAATAGCAAAACCCATATCTAGAATAGTGGTCCATTATACTTAATATGTAACGAGCTCCTCCTACACTTGGTTTTTTCGGACCTATTAAATCTGCAAATACTACTTCTAAAGGTTCTTTGGTAGTAAATCCATCAACTCTATTAGCTGGTATGACCCTTGCTTTGCTTTGATTGCAGATATTACATTGCAAATACTTATTACAAGGTTTCAAACTTATTCCCTTAGATAATTCAACAGTTTTCTTAAGCATTTTAAAATTTAAATGCCCTAGCTTTCGATGTAACAAGTGAATACATTCATCATGAGGTTTCTTATTTTCATAAACTGTGTTAGCCACCTTTAAACCATCATCATTTAACACATATAATTCACCTCTTAAAGATGCAGTAATTCTCTTATCTTCTTTCTCAATTATGCAGTTATCTCCCCTAAATGTAACTACATATCCTAGTTTAACCAAAATTCTAACTGAAATTAAATTAAACTTAAGTTGTGGTACATATAACATTTTTACATTCTCTTTTATAAAAGAACAATATGCTATACCTTGACCTTTAGCTTTCAGTTTCCAGCCATTGGCTAACGATATCTGCTGTGTACTCTGGGACATTTTAAAAAATTTTTTGTAATCATTTGTTATACAGTGGGATGCTCCACTGTCAACCACCCATAAATTATTTTTTACAGCTCCGTTACTATACATGGCTAACTCTAAATTTTTCTTTTTCTTTTGATGACTTTTTGTATTCTGGCAAGCGTTCTGGCACTTTGCCTTTTTTTCAAAATCTTGCCAAATGTCCTCTTCCTCCACAATTAAAACACTTTTTAATTGCGTATGCAGTAGGAGATTCATTATCTTCTTTTTGAGGTTGTTCCCTCCTTAATTCATCTCTTTCAAGCCTTCTTCTGGCCTCTTCAATCAATCTGCCAGTTATATCAGTTAAAGTTAGGCTTTCCTTTGGCAATATTTCAAGGGAAGTTACGTAGTTATCATAACTTTCGTTAAGGGAAGATAGAATTATGTAGACTTGGTGTTGTTCAGAGAAAATAAGCTCTTTCTCGTGCAGTTCTTGAAAAATGCTTTGCATAGTTTTCAAATGACTCAGCATATCACCATTCGTCTGGAGATGCGTACTGAAAAGCTTCCGTGTTAGATTTATGTGAGCACCAACATTATCTCGAACATAAATCCTCTTCAGCTTCTGCCAACACCCAACAGCCGTTTTCTCTCCGTGGATATGAACAAGTTGCTGATCAGTTAAGGTTAACCCAATTATGCAAATAGCTTGTTGATTTTTATGCATAAATTCTTCTATCTTTAATCTATCTTCATCATCCTCTGCATCCCATTCTTCTATGTTTGGTGGATTTTCAATTATGTTCCACAAACCTTCTCTTCATAGAAGCAGACTACATTTCATAGACCATGATACATAGTTTGTTCCATCCAACTTGGATATAAGGGACAAACTTTGTAGATTGACTTGTGCCATGTTTTCTTTATATGGATATAAAACTATAATTAATAAAACACAGTTGTCTGTTTACTGTAATGTATAACAACACAAACTCTCACTTTTACATAAATCTGTTTTATCCTAGTTAAACTGACTTTGCAGCCTCTGGGCCCATAACCAGTGTTAAGCCTGGTTTTCCCAACCAGGGTTAGGGAGACAAGCTAAACAGAAAGTGCAGCATTAGTCAGATAGGCACACAGATAAATGAGTGAGCTAAGCTTGTATGTTTATTAACATACAGTAAAAATAACAGATACGCTTGTGCTATCAAAAATATAGTTTATTCCATTATGAGTTCATAGCATAGTCAAAATAACAGTCCAATAGTCATGTATCATTTAGTCAGTCCATTCAGGGATATTCAGTTAGCAAAGTCCGTGCAGAATATCCTATGTCAGTTCACTTACAAATCAGTCCTTTGTTTCTCTCCCGTTCGAGCAATGCAGTCTTGATTCCAAAGCAGTAATCAGGGATCATCAAAGCCAGAGAGAGAGCAAGCTGCAGTCTTGCTTCTTTTAAAGTGCTTTCACAACCACTCCCTTAATTACTTTCCTATATTTAAAGCTGCAGACACTTTAACTAACAAACTATGATTACTTAGTTATTATTTTACCTAAACCAGTTAGGGTAAACAATGTTATCCCTAACACTTCCTGCTTATGAAAAAGAAAAATTTTAATGTCCAGAAATCTTTATTATCCCTTTGACATTTTGTTTTATTTTCAGCTTAATTGCCTATTGATGTCAAAGCAGATTTTTCCGATTTCTTATTTAAGCCTCTTAGTTGTCAGTATAGGGAAGGAGAGAGAAGAAGAAAAAAGCCAAACCTTTCCCTTTTCATTTTCCTTCGCTGCTTCCGACTCTTCTTTGGGAGTGATGTTATTTTTTGTAAGTTTAAATTCCAGGGTATCTTAGTTGTTGCTTTTACAATTTAACCTGGTCAGCCAAAACTTTCACTTCTTATCTTCCTCCTGCACATTCTTTTCCGATCGAGTTCTTCTTTGAGGTGGCCATTTCTGACCACCGCTGCTGCAACCGCCTTTGGGAAAGGGAGTAATGGCCAGCTGAGGAGGAGAGATGAGGCTCTCCTCAACCCTGCTGGCAGTCTCTCCCCTCTTCACCACCTCTACGGGATGGCTTAGCCCCGAAACCAGCCGGCTCGGGGCGCTCCAGCAGCGAGCTCAGACAGAAACCGCACACAATCGTGGATTCCTGTCCGTTGCTGAAGCCCTTCAAACTGGAAGTCCAATGATCAGAGGTTCTGATGATCAGCTGAGCCAGGATCCCCTTCGCTGTCTTACTGCTTCATCCAGGAGGCAAAAGGGTGCATGGGGTGTGTATGGGCTGCACCCCCCCGTGCTGCATTTTTTTGGCCTCCTGGGCCTCAGGGAAGCCTCCTGGGCTCAGAAGCCTCCTAGGAGCAAAAAAAGCCCTCCCCAGGAGGCTTCCCTGAAGCTTAGGGGGCCAAAAGGCGGAGCATGGGGAGGTGCTGTGCGGCCCCCTTATGCTCCATTTTTTGCCTTCCTGGGCCTCAGGGAAACTTCCTGAGAACAAAAAAGCCCTCCCCAGGAGGCTTCCCTGAAGCTCAGGAGGCCAAAAGGTGGAGTGCAGGGGCGTGGGGGGGGGTGTCTGCAAAAAAAAGCCATGCCCACCTAGCCGCACCCACAGAACCAGTTGTCAAAATATTTGCATTCCACCTCTGGTCACTTGCTTTTGTATTAAATCCACTCATTCATTTTAGCTGCCTAGAGATGCCCCATGTCAAGTTAGGCTGCAAAAATTTAATATTTTTTTAATTTATCACATGCAAACTAAAAAAATAAGTCATTCCAATTGTATTTATCTTACTTTTTTGGTCCTCCTGATATACCCAACTCTCACTTCCATGAAACAAAATGGGCAAAACCACAATTCTACCCATACCAATTTTTACTTCTTTCAACATTCATCCTCAAAATATATACACTCTATTTGTTATTTTGCACTTGTATGCCTTAAAATTTCTTCATACATGGTCCCTCTTTTAGTAAATATTCTACAAGATGCACATATTTATCTATTTCCCCCCCCATTTGGTTATAGCTTGCAATTGCTCACTTTATTTTCCTTGTCAAATAACTTTTGATATTTTCAGAGCCATGCTCCTTGTTGCAACATACATCTAACATTTGCTGGAAATAATCTAAGTCCACAGCATCATATGCATATACATGTACTTTTTAAAACAACCGTAAGCCTCCTCAGGGAGGCAAATGACAAACAGCACGTCACTATGTCATGACACTAATCCAGTGACTTAGCTAATTCAGTCCAGTGTTGGTGCAAAAATGTGAAGTTTACATTATTATGCCACTGTATACATGTTATTATTTTTTAATTGTCTTGTCTAGCTGTGTTATCTATGTAAACAATGCACCACAAACATAATCAAAAGCACTCTTTATATATTTCTTTATAAATGCATTAAATATGCAAAGGAAAAAAAATATTCTTATATCCTGCTCAATATTGACCCATATGTAAGGCATTCCATTCCATTGATTTATTTACATATTGCTCATTGCATTCAACAATGAAACTTCAACTATAGATATACACAGTCTCACATTCATACATTACTTCCTGCAGAACAAAACTTGGTTTGTACACCCTCTGCACAACAAACATTGCATTTCTAAAATTGTGCTCATTCTCACACTTTGTACCCTTTTGAATAATGTTCTGCCAAACAAGCTCCCAGGTATGTTTAGCAAATTAATATGTAATTGTTGGGTTCCTCTTTCTATTTCTATAGAGAACAATGGCTTTCTTTCAGTCATGATGCACAGATGCAGTCTTCATACATATTTAACAGGTTACACAATCACTCCATAAGCAGACCACATCCATATTTGAATTGATCCAGATGCATTAGCTACATATGAAACCTTATAGTTTTTCTTAGGTTTTACAACATTTATGTTTTCTTCTTTAGCCATTTTTCTTGGGCACTAATCTTTCCAGAGTTTGCTTCTTCAATACATCACTAGAATTCCCATACAAACTCTAAAACTTCTAGCATTGCCTCATTTTTCCCTCCCAAATAATTTATCACTCTTATTTTTGATTCTATTTACTTTGCTGGAGGTTCCTTCTTTAGCCCTCTTCACCCAACTTTCCCAACAATATTTGATTTCCATTATTATGCATTTTTACCTATTTTAATTTTTCCATGCTCTTTGACTACATCTCTGTATTATGTACTAGTATGTTTCATCCTCAATGTATATATGTATTTGTCATCCACATTTCAAGTTATCAGTTATGAAGTCTATTTCAAGTTTTCATAATTCCACCCATTTTTCTGGCATTCTATAACAGTTGTCCTCAACCTGTGGCTCATGGACCCCTGGAGGCTATGATGTTGTCACAATGGGTCCATAAGGCTTGAAGAAATGTTATGATTTAAATCTTGATTTAAGTTTTGGGGGACCATGATCATGTTCTGTGGCCACAAAAGGTATTTAAAGGGGCTCTGTGATGAAGAAAAGGTTGAAAACCACTGCTTTATATCATTATTTTATTCTTTTCACCCAATTTAAACTATCTTCCACATCCTCTTTTCTTATGTCAACCTTTCATTCATTCTGTTAGGAGATTAATATACATTCTAATGCTTGTATCCCTTCCCACAGTGTTGTACTTTTCTTCCAGATTGTTTCACTTTTTTTCTGACGGCTCCAAATTTAAAACTTCTTTTGAAGATACAATTTTTTGTGGAACGGGTTCAATCTTGAAAGACATAACAATCTTAGTTAACATTTACTTGTTGTGACCCCTCATGCTAGTACACAAGAGTTACTTCATGCAAATTAAATGTAATGCTAATTGAACTCTTACTGACCCTATCCTTATTGCAATGGAAATTAACACTGCCTCATTATTTAACTTCTAGGTTAATTGTATTATTCAGACTCTATCAAATAATACATTGCATCCCAAAGAGCTGGCACACAGGCCCATCCCTATATTACTATATGCTGCTAAGATACATTTCATACTTTCTGAGATGCAACTCAGTCTTTCAGTCATAATTAAACCTTCATTTCCCTGCATGCATTGATCAAGTCCACTACATAAGATCAGGCCATCTTCATTCAGATCTATTATACTTGAGTCCATTTTTTTTAATTTTCACAGGTATATAATGCACTTATTTTTCTAAAAAACAAACAAACCCCAATAACCCATTAATTAATTCATGCTTATTAACATTTATTCCTTTACATTCCAAATCCCAATTTGGTATATGCTGTAATTTTTACCAGATGATATTGTAAATATTAGCTTCTGTTGCCTAGCATGGCTTTGGTTGATGGAGACTTTCACAATGTTTTACTATTTACTACATAGGTACTAAATACTTTGCTTCCGAAGATAGAAAAGTTTGTGCCCATGTCAGATCAAATCAAAACTTTACTGAAGGCATTGACTAGAAATCCAACATCATTTATTTTTATTAATAAACTAATATTAAAAGGCTCAACTATTTCCATACATAAACAAGGTTAACTCTGCAGATAGCCAGTCTGACCTGTGATTATAAACTACCTATAGCATATCCATGTTGCAAAGTTGCAACATTTTGCTGCAGCTTAGGCAACTTTAGATTTTATCAATGTCAACAGCATATAAAGAAAACTTGTATAAGATGTTTTACAGGTGGCATTTTCCTCCGACAAGAATAGCAAGAATGTTTAAGAACAAATCTGAAAAATGCTGGAAATGTCATCAGATACCCGGCTCGTATTACCATATGTGGTGGACTTGTGAGGATGCTAGAAAATATTGGACTATAATTCGCATGTGGTTGGAAAAAATGACAAAGAAACATATAGATTTGAAACCAGAGATCTTCTTATTGGGAATTTTACCTGATATATATAGTAAAGATTTGAAATACCTGATTGTAAATGTATTAACAGCGGCCAGGATTGTATTTGCTAAAAATTGGAAGAATGAGAAAATACCATTACAGGAAGAAATTATTAAGAAAATATTGGAATGTGCTGAGATGAGTAGATTGACATTTGAAATTAGAGAGCAAGAGGATAAACAATTTTACGAAATTTGGGATCTTTTTTATAAATGGCTAGATGATAAAATACGATAATAGAATATTTAGAATGCTAGATAGTAAGGAATATCTTTATTTTGCTATTATTTTGCTATTTGCTATTATATTTATAAAGGATTTTTTAGGATTGATTTGATATGACTAGATGATTTGTTATAGAGTAAACTGGTTTAAAGTATTGTTAGCTCATTAAGCATGGATGATTAAAAATATAGTCAAAAACTTCTTTTTTTAGTGATATTAGGATATATAAGTTTGGATTGACAATATGAGTTGTTATGTAATGTAATTGTAATTTGAGACTACAGAATGAATGCACAAAAATGATGAACCAACTGACACACTGGATGTACATATAAGAGTTGATGTTTTTATGTTTTGTTTGTCTTGTTTGTTTGTAGAAAATTAATAAAAACTTTTTTTTTAAAAAAAGAAAAGTTTGTGCCCATGTCAGATCAAATCAAAACTTTACTGAAGGCATTGACTAGAAATCCAACATCATTTATTTTTATTAATAAACTAATATTAAAAGGCTCAACTATTTCCATACATAAACAAGGTTAACTCTGCAGATAGCCAGTCTGACCTGTGATTATAAACTACCTATAGCATATCCATGTTGCAAAGTTGCAACATTTTGCTGCAGCTTAGGCAACTTTAGATTTTATCAACTGTACGGAAATTTACATTCAGATTTTTAAAAAATTGTACAAAAAGGCCCATCTAGAAAAAAAATTCTGTGGGTTCAATGATACTTGATCTACATGAATACTGACTTTGCAACCCTGGGATGTTTTAAAGCTGCCTTCCAAGATGCCCAAGGAGAAATTTAAAGCAAGCCCTGGAAAAGGCCCATCTATAATTGGAGCATATAACTGAGTAGAACTGTTTTTCAGGTGTGAGCAAAATTTCTGTATTTCTCTTAATGGTTGGGATATATTCTTCCTATGGCTTAACTTGTTTTGTAACTCTGTCTCTCCAATCTGTTCTCTAATTATTTCTTGGCCCTGCTTGTGCCACCACACACACACACACACACATACACACATATACACATACATACATATATATTTATTTATGCCAATTGCTTACAAGATAATAGGTACAAGTAAAAACATAGTTATGAATACATGGATACATATAAGAAAAATAAAAAATAAAAGAAACAATAGGACAGGGCTGGTAGGCACGTTGGTGCACTTATGCACGCCTCCTACAGACCTCTTAGGAAAGGGGTGAAGCAGACAGTCTAAGGTTAAAGTTTTTGGGTTTTGGGGAAGAAACCACAGAGTCAGGTAGAGTATTCTAGACATTGGCCACTCTGTTGCTGAAGTCGTATTTCCTGCAATCAAGTTTGGTGCGATTAACCTTGAGTTTGTATCTATTGTTTGCTCTTGTGTTGTTATGGTTGAAGCTGAAATATTCATTGACAGGTAGGACATTGCAATGTATGATTTTATGTATATACTTAGATCGGACTGAAGGTGGCAGAGTTCTCGGTTTTCTAGATCTAGAATTTCGAGTCTGGTGGCATAAGATATTCTGCAACGAGTAGAGGAGTGGGGAACTCTTCTTGTGAAATATTTCTGGACTTTCTCAACTGTGTTAATATCTGATACGTAATGTGGGTTCCAGACTGATGAGCTGTATTCGAGTATTGGTCTAGCAAATGTTTTGTATGCTCTAGTTATTAGTGTAACATTACTAGAGAAAAAGCTACATAAGATTAGGTTAACAACTCTTAATGCCTTTTTGGCTATGTAGTTACAGTGGGCTCTAGCACTTAGCTCATTAGAGATGAGTACTCCAAGGTCTTGACAGAGTTTGGATCATCAACAAGGTCTTGACTATTCAGCCTGTATTTTATTTTCTGATTTTTTTTGCCAATATGTAGGACAGAGCATTTATTTGTTGAAATTTGAAGTTGCCATTTGTTTGACCATTCTGATACATAGTCGAGGTCTTTTTGAAGAGTAGCAGTATTGTCTGTGATGTTGAATAGCTTTACATCAGCAGCGAAGAGAATGCAGTTGATCTTGATATGATCACAGAGGTAATTTATATAGAGTATGAAAAGAGTTGGTCCTAGAACACCGCCTTGGGAAACACCACTGTTGGCAGGTACAGAATTTGATAGGACGCTCCCAATTTTGACCATTTGTTCTGTGACAGGAATGCTTCTATCCAGTTATGCAGTTGTCCAGAGATACCATAAGATTTTAATTTTAGGAGTAGTTTGTCGTGTACCCCTGAATCAAAGGCTTTACAGAAGTCTATGTACATTGAGTCTATTGTTTTGCCCTGATCGAGTTGTGTAGTCCATATGTTTTTGCAGTGTAAGAGTTGCAGATTTTTTCCTGAAACCAAATTGTTTATTAGAGAGTAGGTTGTTTGTTTCTAAGTGGAGGATGATGGATTGGTTAATAATTGATTCCATAACTTTACAGGTGATGCAGCATAAAGAGATTGGTCTGTAATTTTCAATTAGGCTGGGGTCTCCCTTTTTGAAGATGGGGATGACCGTGGCTAGTTTTGCCAAGGAGATTTTTCAAAGATTATGCTTAGAGGTTCGGCTATGGCAGTGGATAGCTTTTTTAAGAAGTTGGCATATATTCCGTCTGGTCCAATAGATAGAGATGGTTTTAGATTGCGTAGTGCTTTTCAACATTGTCTTCTGTAAAATCAATATGTATTAGATCATGGTAGTTGTCTGTGGTTCGACTAGGAAATACTGGGCATGATCCATTGCTGTTTACAAATACTGAGCCAAAGAATGTGTTGGAGGTTGGCTTTAATAGTGTCGTTGTTGCAGTCTTAACCATTAGGTCCTTTCAGGGGTGGGATTGACATTAGTTTGTTGTTTACAAAATTATAGAAAGCATGGGTGGAATTGATGCATAGGTTTTCTTCTTGTTAAATGTGATAATTGGTGCATTCAGTTTTTATCCGGTGGCATAAATTTTTGTATCGACTTTTGAAGTTGGCAACGTGACCAAATTTGTTTTTCTGCCAAAGTGATTTCTTTTTGGATTGAAGCTTCCTTATTGTTATGGGTAATTTGTTTTTTCTGGTTTTGGGAGTTGTTAATGGTACATATAGTTTGATGTCTCTTCTGACTTCAAGTAAAAATATGTTATAATGGTTTTCTACAGTATTGCATCCAGTGAATAGTTGCCTTTTTTGAAGTTATAATTGGGGATTCCATCATTGTGATGATTTTTGTGTGGGCATATGTTGAGACAATAGTCAATCAAGTTGTAGTCACTGTTGTATAATTTAATTTCGTAAATTGAATTCAAACTATTGCAGAAGATGAGATCGAGGCAGTTGTTAAGTCTAGTGTTGTTGGTTACTAGTTGTTCTAGTACCAGATTTGTCATAATCAGGGGCTCTTGATTATGCAGAATTTGATGTAAGGGCTATGCAAGTATGGACTGGCACAGTTGGGCCAATGTGCCATAACAAAAGCCCAGTTTTACTCCAAGTGTACCCATGCTATTCTATTTGAGTCAGGATCTCTCACTGGAGACTTACCCTGTCAACATATTTGCCAGTTTCACATGTTGTCCCAATCACATATATGTGCAGCATATCAAGACACAGGGTGTGTGCATACATGCCATATGCATGCCACTAATGTGAGGAATTTTAACCTTTAGTTCAGGGATGTCGAACTTACAATGACTCAGCATCGTCATGTGACATATCACAACTTTCCCCCCTTTACTAAATTGGAGGTGGGAGTGGCCAGCACATGAGGTATCCAGCTCATGGGTGGTGAGTTTGACATCCCTTCTTTAGATGGAAGAGAAATGTGATCCTTTCTCCTGAGTAAATCCACTGGTATTTTTCCTCAGAAATATGCCTCATATTTGACAATCTATGTTGACTGATTGCTGTATAAAATATGAGAAAACAACATTTGGAATTATTTAAATTACATAAATATCATAAGCACTCATAAAATAAACATACTTGTGTATATTTTTCTTCTTCCTCCCCCCAAGTAAATATTTTACTTGTAATAAGTTTATTTTCATTATTTTAATATAGAATATCTCACTGATTGTAGTTGGTAAGGTATCCTTTTACCACATTTATCCTTTAGCATATTTCAGAAGATTTTGTTACATCGTTTTCTGAACAATTCAAAACTCTCCCATGACTGCAGCTGGCCAGTTCTTGGCAAATGGAACACAGCAAGTATCTACTAGTGCAACTTTCTTCAATTTCATAACTCAAAAAGTTTGAAATGAGAGCCTTCAGAATTTTCAGTCTGGCAGGAGTTCTCCCCCATGGAGAATTCTGGCACTCCAGTCTTGGCTTGTCTGTGGAGCAAAGACTTGGAATGGACAGACTCAAGTGTTTAAATAAGAATTAGGTTCTTCATGAATTCATAGACTCATCTATGTAGGATTTTTGACAACAACATGGAAGTGGGTTGTTCTTGCTTTCTTCTTGGTTGTGTCTTCATTTTCCAGTTCTAGCCTATAGCCCGAACTGTAGAGAAGACATAGCAACCTCAAAACAATCCAAGGTAGGCAGGTACTAACTCCCCAGTGCTGTTAATTACTTGGATTGGTACTTTCTTGTATTTTCCATGCAGTTTTACAGATGCAGCATAGCAATTTACAGAAAGAAAAGGGAATCTGCAAAAAATGTATTAGTAGGTTTCTAAATGCTCGCAAGCATCAATTTCTTTGTAACTTATAATGTGGGCTTTTACCATTAGCAGGTTCTCAGTACAATCTATGTATTGTCCATTTTTAGAGATAGAAAAGTTAAAGCCTTAGTATAGCAAAGAAGCTGATTTGGTTTCCCACAGCACACAAACAACAAACAAAAAAGATATTTTATTGAATGTAATATGTTGTACAAATCCAATTGTGATCCTATTTAGATACAAATGGCAAAAAAGTCTTTCTTTAAGGTATGAAAGACAGACTTTTCTATGAGAATGAAGCATGTATATCATGGAAATCAGTTTGGCAATTCTGAGTGTACTGATGTGATGATCTATTTAGATAAAAACTTGAGAATAAAAAAAAGGCAGCACTAATATTTCTTTTTGGAGAAATATAAGCATTTAAGGTATTCATTGCTGATTTGGAGAAGGGAAACTTTGACCTTGCTGACAACAGCAAAGGCATTAAGAGTGTAGTTAGGCTGCCATCTGCTGGTCACAAACAGTTTCTGAAAATCTGAAATACAGAAGCAAGACTGATGCTGGGCAATTACTCAAAATACTTCTGCTTTAGTTAATGTACCCTGTGGTCCCTAAAAGGTTGTCCTTTTTCTGCTACACTCATTGGGAATTTATATCCTATCACTATATAAGCAGTATAGTAGACCACCTGCAATATGTGGAAGAAAGCAAATATTAGAGAAGGAGATGCAAAAAAGCCAGTGTGAAAGAAAGAACCCACCTAATTTGGCCCCAATTCTTCTAACCATGCCATCACAACAGATTTCTCCTGCAATAATGTTTCCCTTGACAAACATTTTACCCTAACTATTAATGCATGACAACCCTAGATTCATGTGCCTTCCATTGCGCTGGAATTGATAACAACCTGACAATAATAATGCTCACTGGAAAAGATCCAATCAATCTTGAACAATGAACTGAAACACACAAGGTGAAATTGAATAGAAAGAGACCTAAACTCCTATATCTGGGAAGATAAAAAAGTGTGTGGGTGTGTGTGTGTGGGTAGAAAGAGACAAATAGAGGATATGGAGAACCTGACTTGACAGTAATGAAACAGAGTCAGATGTTACAATAATCACAAGTTAAACACAAGCTAATAGTGCAATGCAAGTACTATTGTAGTTTAGAATGCATTAATAGGAATCTGAAGTCCAGACCACAGAAAATAACTGTTACACTCTAATCCACAGATTCCACTTCAAGTAGTATTTAGTTCTGGGAATAGTATCTGAAAAAAAAAACATTATTGAACAAGAATTAAGTTCAAAGAAGGGTTACCAAAATGGAAATTCAGCAAAAAAAAAAAAAAATGCCTATGCTCACTATGCTGCTCTGAAGAAAGGAAAAGATAAGAGATAGCAAAAACTGTGAAGATGTCTCCTCCATTGCCCCCAGCATAGAGAAGTAGATCCCAAGGATAGATCTTCCTAGAGGCTCTGATCTTAGAATATCCTTTACCTAATCTTACTGAAAAAGTATTAGCAATGCAATTATACTGGTCAGAGGATATGCCTTATGAAATAGAGTTCTACTCTTCCATCTACTGTTTCCTGAGAGAAGACTGTCAAAGCGTCATGGGTCTTCATCCCTCTTCCAGTTTTTCAAGCAAATAGATATTATTTGGCCACCTCAGCCAAACTTTGGAACTACATTTTGCGCTGCCAGGCCTTATGAGTTTGATAACAAAGAGAATTGCTTTTCAGTTCTTTATTCAAGCTTTTTTTCTGAAGGATTAGCTATGTAAAGCAGATTGGGCGCAGATGCTCCCACGGTACAACTGACCAGAAAGAATTAAATTTAAACTTATCCATGACATGCTGTTTTGGCTTAAATTTAATGTCTTTGGAAATTAGATGATTTGGTCAATTGCCCATTTTCAGATGCTGCCACAACATACTAAGCATACCTCATTTATTTAGTTAAGGTTGCTATAGAAAAACCCAATACATTTCCATATTTCATGTTAACCTCCTGGGGATTGTGTGTTAATTACATTTAATGTAGTCTTCCTTCTCAATGACAAAGATTAAGCAAATTGCCTTTCTCCTTCACTTTAACTCCTTCATATGAACATGGATTCAGTCATTGTGCTAAACAATGCTGTAGTTGTGACACAGCATGTTGTATAAATCTTTCCAGCGGTGGCTTATTTAGTAAATCATGGTTCATCAAACCACAGTTTTAGTACAATTAATGAAGTAGTACAAACTAAAGATGCCAAGTGTAGGAAAACAAGACCAGGACCTTCCAATTTTTGCAAACAAAAAACAGTCTTCACTCTAACTTTGTACAAGAAGTATTGGTATTGTTTCCAACCAGTATGATATTGGTTGGAAACAAACTTGAAGCTTGAAAGAATCCTGAACTGTAATCAAAACAGTTGTCAGAGCTAAAGAACTTCTTGGATGGCAAGTGACACATTCAAAGAAAAACCAGAAAGCCCAGTTGCCTCATGAAAAACGGCCTTTGGGTGTAGTCAAAACAAGCTTTCAAAACAGCTGGTTGGCAGGACAGAGAAACTGCCTTGCAAAAATGCAAGAGATTTCTTTTTCAAAACCTAGATTTTAAGAGAATAGAGTTTCTAGATTTATAACGTTACTCTCTCAGTAGCTGATAAGCTGTTTGGCCAGGTTGTGGGGAACTCCTGGTACAAACGAGGTTCAGCTGTATCCAGTTTTCTCCTGGAGGAAAAAAGGAAAACTAGAACTACAGGAAAGGAGCATTGCCTACACTAGGCTGAAGTGTCCAGTATGTGCTAAGCTGACCCCATCCCCTATTTGTCACCTGACTGACACTCACAGAAGAGTGATATGAAATGCATCAGATTTTAATTGCCTTGACATTGCTGCAGGTTATTTTAAAACCAGTTTGGCTAAAGAATAACTTAAGCCTTTTCTCACAAATGGGCTGGGATCAAAATGAAGTCAATTTTATGGGGATACAGTGCAATAAAAAATGCCACGGCATGTTTGTATTCTGATCAGAGTGAAATTATTCGTCTCAATAGACTGCCAGCACAATTTATTAATGTTTTTTATAGATTACCCAACAGATACTGGGAAATTACAGATTATAATTTAGAAACAGATTCACAATTTCCAATCTGTCAGTTGGCTTAGAAACATTATATATTCAACCTTCAATAGCTCCCTTTCTCTTCTAAGTTCTTAACAAGCATTCTTTGGAATCAAAGAAACAAAACTGAGACAATGAAATGGAGATTTTTCAGATTACATTGTTAAAACGGGGCTTGCTTGTGCCTTAATACAATTTCGCCAGAATGGTTTGTAAACCAATAAACTATGTTTGCAACTGAATATGTATACTGTAAACCCATTAGTTTAACTCACAAGGAAATCATATACCATGTTTCTCATATAATAAGGCCGGGTCTTATTTTCTTTTGAGCCCCCCCAAAATGGCTAGGACATCTTTTCAGGGGTGAATTAATTTCTCCCCCCCCCCAGGTGCACCCTTGCCTAGGGTGACCCACCGGCAGCTATGCCTTGCCACCAAACATTCCTAATGGCCAATCATGGTGGAGCGCGGGAAGGCGGGGATGTCTGCTGGCAGTGTTTCAACCGCTTCTCAGGCCTCCGTAGCTTTCACGGTTCCCATTGGTGCTGGCGCCTCTCTTGCCAGCGCCGTCTCCAACAACAGCGTCTGAGTCACTCCCGCTTTTCCTCCATCCCTGTAACAACAGGAAAAAAAAACATTTTGAGATACCTGGGAGCGCTGCGCACTGCTTTTTAGGTTAATCCCAAGTGGCTGGGTGGGCATGAGAAGAGCCGAGCAAGCTCTCTACTGCTGCTACCCTTGGTGCTCCAGTCTTGGGCTCTGCAAGTTTGCAAAAGTCCCGGTGCACAGCCCGTTCCTGCATTCCAAGCACCCAGGCGGAGCTGCAGCTGTCCCTCTCCCGCCAGCGCCGTCTCCAATAACAGTGGCAGCAGTGGCGGGAACTGTGGAAGTTACGGAGGCAGCTCCCCCATCCGAGAAGTGGCTGAAACGCTTCCACGGTTCCCGCCGCTGCTGCCGCCACTGTTGTTGGAGATGGTGCTGGCAAGGGACAGCTTCAGCTCGGCCTGGGCGCTTGGAATGCAGGAACGGGCTGCGCACTGGGACTTTTGCAAACTTGCAGAGCCCAAGGCTGGAGCACCAAGGGAAGCAGCAGCAGAGAGGGGGAGGGGCTTAATTTCATTTTATGCCTAGAAAACATGCTGGGTCTTCCTATTGGGGGGGGCTGTATTGTTGGGGAAACACAGTCGTAGTTTGTGGGATTGATGGGATTGACGTGGACTAATAAAATGAAGTCAGCCAATAGGTACTACTGTGAGAAGCCAGCCTTTGTAGTTTCTTAATGACACATTGTGGAAACCTAAACAACTGATTGCAGCAAATAAAATTCTTTATTGGCCACATAAGGAATTTTTCTCGAGTGCATGAGCTCTTATTGCACATACAAGCAGCAAGTTATAAATCATCATAAATGATAAGAGACAACACTCATTGATAGTCATAAGGTACTAAATAAAACCCATCAATATAAATAAGATACAAATGTGTTATTAAAACAGATCCGAATCGATCCAATCGCAAAACATCTTCACCTTCGCAAGTGGTAAAAATACCTAGAAATTTGCAAAGAATACCGGTGTTGTAGGACTAGTGTAGGGGGAAAAAAATCTCGCAAACAGGCAAACCTCTTCTTGACAACGAAGCTGCAGGTTTGGAAGGAAACTAATTTTAAAAAAAAACCACACCTTCTCCCACCCGCTATTATGATGTCACCTGAAAACAATCACACCTGTTTCGGCGTTCTTTCGAACTCTCCCGCCGGACCCTCCCCCAGCCAATCGGGCGAAGAGAGAACCCGTCGGCTCAGCCAATCCTACTCGGAGCCGGCTGAGGACCCGGAAGCGCCCCTCGCCACTGCAACGTCACAATGGTTGCGATGGCGCTTGCGCAGTGACACGTCGCCTTCCTTGTGTGGGGTGTCTGCCGGAGCGGAGCGGGGCAGGGGGCGGGGCGGGGCGGGGCGGGGGAGCAAAGCGTGAACTGGCGCCGAGAGCGGCCGGCGGGTGGGCGAGCGAGCCAGCCAGCGAAGGCTGCTGGCTCTTCCCGCTCCTCCTCCCTTCTCATTCTCGCGGGATCCCCCTTGCAAGAGGCCGCCGCTGGAGCTGCTTGAAAGAGCGAGCACGCAAGCCGAGCGGGGGGGCGGGGCGTGCGGGCAGCCATGGCCGGGCAGCAGTTCCAGTACGATGACAGCGGCAACACTTTCTTCTACTTCCTCACTAGCTTCGTAGCCCTCATCGTTATCCCCGCCACCTACTACCTGTGGCCGCGGGACCAGCACGCCGGTGAGTGCCTCCTGTATCCCGCCTGGCGTTTCCCTTCGGGGGTGGTGCTGGCAGGCCCGGCGCCTCGAACTTGCCTCTAGCCTGGCCTCGAGAAAGGGACGCGGGGTGGGGGGGTCCCCTTCCCGCCTACTCTCTTCCCCGCCGAGCATTGAAGGGCCCGTGGCCCTTCGCTTCCTCCGCCCCCCTCCTTCCCCGGTGCTGCTTCTCCTGCCCCTTCCGGGCAGGTATGAAATCTCAGGTTAGTCGAGGAGTTAGGGCAGGTCTGTCTCCTACTCTTCGTGCCGTGGAGGCAGTTGGTTCTTGGTGGAGCCGTGGTTAATTCAGCCCCAGGTTCTCATGCTAAGTAACGATTGGGGGAGGGAAAGAGCATGACCCATACCTGAGAGGAATCCCACAATGTAAAGGTAGTCCTCGACTTTTTATTTTTATTTATTTGTTTTGTCAAGCATGCATTTAATAATATATATATATATGTGTGTGTGTGTGTATGTTTTCTTAAGTTTTCGCGGGTGCTTACATGTATGGTATTCAGCTTTGTTTGGGCATTTTTCCATCCCTTAATTTGCTGTGAAAAGTTGGTTACTATGTAATTTTTGAACAATTATATAATGAGCTGAACATAACAAATCAACTATGTAATCAAGCATATGCAGTATTATCAGAAGTTATCTAACAGACCTGGCCCCAAGCTGCTGAATCTTTTGAAGATAGCTAGGTGACCCATGACCCATTGGGTCATTCTTTCAGGGGTATTTGCTCACAAGATTCTTATGTGCCTTTAACAGTGATACGATTTCTAACCTATTGCCTTCACTGGAAAAGTTGCGATACATTCAGAGATGTATCTGCCTTGAAAATAGCCCATGTCAAACTGTATATAGCACAATCAAACATTAGCACAGGAAATATGTTAAGACATTTTGTATTATGTCATTAACTGTTTTATAGTTTTTATGTCATAAAATGATTTATAGAATTTGTTAGGTTTTAGTTCTGCAAGAGACTTGAATTTGAAATGCATTCTATAAGGTAGCCCATTTAAGGTACCTTGGTTTTAACAATTGTTGCCCTATGATGCCCAATTTCGCCTAGCTAAAGATTCTGGGAATGAGAATTTTAGTATATAGATAAGCACCTTGAAAGGTTTAGAAATATAGTGGAGTCAGTGTGGAGCCACTTTGGTGTAGTGGTCAAAAAGCACTAGGTTAGAAACTCAGAGACTGTGAATTCTAGTCCTGTCATAGGCAGAAAGCAAGCTGGGTAACTGGGCCAATCATTTTCCTTCAGCCCTAGGAAGGATGCAATGGCAAACCACTTGTGGAAAAGAAAACCTTGCCAAGAAAACTACAGAAACTTGTCCAGGCAGTTTCTGAGAATTGGACACCTTTGAATAAAAGAAGAAAAAAGAGTCAGTGCAAATGGGGAAGCAGTACAGTTGCATGCTTCATAAATAAGATTGTTTGAAAATTGCACTTTTCAAACATTGATGCACTGGACAAAGTGAATTTCAGCAATCTAACTTTAATTCAGTTAAGACACACATGGTCATAATTAGATCTGTCTGCAATAGGTAAAATAGAAAAAATTGTACAAAACTATGCCTAGTTTACCTGCTGTAAATTTATATATGTACATATCCAAATAGCTCCTTTCAAGAATGATTATGCCTGCTATCTTGCTGAAAGCTGACTTTTTCTTTGTATTAGGATGGGTAGTGGAAGTGGCAAGAGTGTCTCAGATTAAACAGATGGTGCCTTGTTGTAAGCTATCTATTAATGGTCAACCAAACCAGAATTTGTATTTCTGTATATTTTGCATATTCTTTGAAAACAAATGTTATCAGACAATTGAGATTGAATTTGGATGGAGTCCATACTTGGAATATTCTGACATAAATTAACCATAGTTGTTTAAAACACATTAGAAATATAGTAGATTCTTATTCTTAATCCTTACAATAAGTCATATTTCCTTTAATTTGATTTAATCTCTGCTCTTCTTCACAAGAACATTTTGCCTCATATATGAAAGAAGAAATGTGCATTTGCAAAATCCAGGAACGTTTGTTAATACTGAATCAGAGTTTGTTACAATCGAAGTAGTTCATGTTCTGCCTTCCTGTTTAAAAGATTGTAGAAGTTAAAACAAAGTAGCTCTCTGTTTTTATATGGAATCTATTTGGCATGTTCTTTAATTTTGGAGTTCAACCTTTGAAAAATATAGTATACGGTATTTTATTGTAAAGTAAAATTTCCTTTGAGTTTCATCTTTCTGATGATTTCAACAGAAATCAAGATAGTATTCCTATAGACTTCTTTTTTTCTTTTTTAAAGAATTTCATTGATTTTCTACAAACAAGACAAAACATTAAAACATCAACTCTCTTATGTACATACAGTGTGTCGGTTGGTTCATCAGTTTTGTGCATTCATTTTGTAGTCTCAATTACAATTATGTTACATAACAACTCATATTGTCAATCCAAACTTATATAACCTAATATCGCTATTAAAAAAACATTTGACTATACTTTTAATCATTCATGCTTTTTGAGATAACAATACTTTAAATAGTTTATTCTATAACAAATCATATAATCATACCAAATCTATCCTAAAAACACTTTATAAATATAATGTCAAATAACAAAGGCGAAAGAAAAAATAAAGATATTCCTTGCTGTCTAACATTCTAAATATTCTATTATTATATTTTGTCATCTAGCCATTGATAAAAAAGACCCCAAATTTCATAAAATTATTTATCCTCTTCCTCTCTAATTTCAAATGTCAATCTACTCATCTCAGCACATTCCAATATTTTCTTAATAATTTCTTCCTCTGATGGTATTTTCTCACTCTTCCAATTTTTAGCAAATACAATCCTAGCCACTGTTAATACATTTACAATCAGATATTTCAAGTCTTTACTGTATGTATCTGGTAAGATTCCCAATAAAAAAAACTCCGGTTTCAAATCTATATGTTTCTTTGTCATTTTTTCCAACCACATGCGATTTTAGTTCAATATTTTTTAGCGTCCTCACAGGTCCACCACATATGGTAATATGAGCCAGGTATCTGATGACATTTCCAGCATTTTTCAGATTTGTTCTTAAACATTCTTGCTATTCTTGTCGGGGGAAAGTGCCACCTGTAAAACATCTTATACAAATTTTCTTTATATGCTGTTGACATTGTCATTTTATAATTTTGAGACCACAATTTTTGCCATTTCTCTAAATCAATCCCATATCCAAAATTCTTCCCCCAAACAATCATAGTTTCTTTAACTTGTTCTTCCTCTAATTTAATTCCCAGTAAATAACCATATAATTTTTTAATCACCTTCTCATCAGTACCCATCAAGATCTTATCTAGATCAGTCTGTTTATCATAGAATCCCTCCATTTTAGAATCTTCATCATACCTTGAATGTATTTGCGCATATGAAAACCAATTTATCTTTATACCTTGTTCCTCTAATTTTTGAATCGATTTAAGTTCACCCTTTTCATCCAATATTTCCCCATATCTAACTGTTTGTTCCTTCTTATAACTTATAGGATAGAAAAATGCTTCAATAGTCGATAACCAAACTGGAATTTTCAAATAACATTGTCTTTTTATCTTCTCCCAGTTTAATCACAAAAACTCCCGTATATAATGTCTTCTAAAGTAACCCTGTGTTTTAGTTCCCTTATACCATAAAAAAAGCATGCCAACCCAACACCAAATCATGACCGTCTAGTGTCAACAATCTAGTCTTTCTTAATGTTATCCATTCCTTGACCCACATCAAACTTGCAGCTTGATAGTACAATTCCCAATTGGGCAGGCAAAAACCTCCTCTAATTCTAGCATCTTGCAAAAGCTTTAGCTTTATTCTCGCTTTCTTACCTTGCCATATAAACTTCAACATAATTTTATTTAAATCTTCAAAATAGTCTTTTCCAAGCCTAATTGGTATTGTCTGAAACAGAAATAGAATTTTGGGTAAAATATTCATCTTAATTGTTGAAATTCTCCCTATTAATGACAATTGCAAGTTTCCCCATTTCTTCAAGTCTGTAGCTATCTGTTGTTTAAGTTTAATATAATTATTCTCTTTTAATGTGCTACATCTTGCTGTCAAATATATTCCCAGATACTTAACCTTATTCGTAACTTGGATTTTCAACAGGTCTGCCAGTTCTCTTTGTCTCAGTAGCATGTTATTTGTCAAAATCTTTGTTTTATCTTTATTTATTTTCAAACCAGCCACCTCACCATAGGTCTCCATCTTTTCCAATAACTTTGGAGCTGTTTCTAGCGGATCTTCCAGAATAAAAGCTAAATCATCAGCAAAAGCTTGTAGTTTGAATTCTTCCTTTTTAATTTTCATTCCTTTTATGCTTTTATCATCCCTAATATTTCTATTCAACACTTCCAAAGTCAACACAAATAGTAAAGGAGATAGGGGACATCCTTGTCTTGTGCCTTTTCTTATATTAATAAAGTCTGTAAGTTCTCCCTCCATCATTACCTTTGCTGTCTGTTTATTGTATATGGCTTCTATTGCTTGAATAAATTTTCTGGCAAAACCCATCTGTTTCAATAGTAATAACATAAATCTCCAGTTCACGTTATCAAATGCCTTTTGAGCATGTAGGAATATCAAAGCCATTTGCTTTTCAGGATGAGCCTCATAGTATTCCAAAGTATCCAAGATTACTCTCATGTTGTCTCTGATTTGTCTCTTTGGCAGAAATCCATTTTGATCTGGATGGATAAAATTATTTAAATATTTTTTAAGTCTTTCTGCTAAAATTGAAGCAAAAATTTTATAGTCTGCATTCAATAAAGAAATAGGTCTATAGTTCTTAATTTGCGGTGGGTCAGCCTCTTCTTTTGGAATAAGTGTAATGTAAGCCTCTGACCATGTTTTGGGTATCATCTTCTTTGACATAACTTCATTCATAACTTCTAACAATGGGATGCTCAATGATTCTTGAAATGTTTTATAGAATTCTGCTGGAAGCCCATCTGGACCTGGTGTTTTCCCATTATCTTGTTTTTTAAGTGCTTCATTTAATTCCATCATTGTTATATTGCTTTCTAGCATTTCTTCAGTCTCTTTAGGTATCTTCGGTAAGTTAGCATTCTGTAGATACTGTTTGACTTTTTCCTCATCAATATTCTCTTGTTTATATAGTTGCCCATAGAAATCTCGAATAATTTCCTTTTTCTCCTTATTGCCATAACAAACTTGGCCTTGATCATCTATTTCAATATTTTTCTTGATTCCTTCTCCTTTCTCAATTTATATGCTAGCCATCTACCTGGTTTATTTGCATCTTCAAAGTAATTCTGTTTAGAATTTCTAATTTTCTGTGCCAATTCTTCTTTCTCTATTAATTCCATTTTATGTTTAATTACATCCAGCTTCAAATTAATATCTTTTTTCTGTGGCATTTTCTGTAATTCTTTTTCAAGTCTTTTATACTCATCTTCCAAGGCCTTAGAAGCTTGCCTTTTCCTAATATTCTTTTTTCTTGTATAATCTATTATCAAACCTCTAGCATGTGCCTTCATTGTATCCCAAACATTCTGCATTGAAGTATCTTCTTTTTTATTTTCTCTAAAGAAAAGAGCCAGTTCCTTTTCCATCCGTTGTATAAAATCTTTTTCCTTTAAGATAGTATTGTTTAATGTCCATCTCGATCTTTTTTTTTTGTCCCTTCCATTTAATTGTCATTGGGCTATGATCTGCCCAAGTACTTGTTTCAATATTTGTTTCTTGAATATTAGATATTAATTCTGTTGAGATCCAAATCATATCTAATCTGGACCATGATAAATGTCTATTTGAATAAAAAGTATATTGTTTAGCTTTAACATTTCTTTCTCTCCAAATATCTTTTAAAGTTAATTCATCTGTCATTTAAAAAAAAAAGATTTAGGGAGAGTCTTTCTATTTTGCTTTGTTGTTGTTGCTATATAGTTCAATTTATTGCCCACAATTCCATTAAAGTCTCCCATCATAATTATATTAACATAGTCCAGTCCCATAATTTTCATGTGTAGTTTTTTTATAAAACTCTTCTTGTTTATCATTCGGAGCATAAATTGCAATCAAGAGTATTTTTATATTATTGTTCATTATTTCCACCATTGATACTCTTCCATCTTCATCCGTGTAGATCAATTTTACTGGGATAGCCTCTTTAATGTATAGAACCACTCCTCTTTTCTTACATTGAGTCAAAGAAGTAAATATTTTCCCTAATTTTGGCTGTATTAACAATTGTTCTTGTTGTTTTTTAATATGAACTTCTTGTAGACAAATTAAAATCAAATTTTAATTTCTCTAATTTATGAAAGGTTTTCCTTTTAACAGCTGAATTGAGTCCATTTATATTCATTATAATCAGTTTTTTTTTCTTCCATGATTATGCTTTATATTTAGGTCTAACAGCTCTCGTGGATCTCACTTCACGCTGTTCTTTACTATCCACTTGTCCACCTACTGCACCTTTCTCTTTTTCAGTCTCCAGTTGTTCCTCTTGAAACTCAATTAATGAGACCTCTTTCTCTGCCTCCTCTTCTCTCCTTCCAAAAAATTCTGCATGGAAAAGTTCTGCTTTCTCAATTGAATCAATTCTATGTCTCTGCTCTTGCCACGTAAACATTAATCCTTCTGGAATCAGCCATCTATAATTCACTTCGTTTTCCAACAGCGTTTTGGTCAGAAATCGATATTCTCTTCTCATCTCTCTCACTCTTCTGGGTATTTGTTTTAAAACCACAATCTCTTTGCCTTTGTATTTCAATGTCTTCTCTCTTACCACTTGTAGTATTTGTGTTTTCATGCATTTTTTAGTAAATCTAATATGGACTTCCCTTGGTAATTTATTTCTCATCACATATCTTGTATAAACTCGATATACCTCATCTACTCCATCCATCATCTTTTCCTCTGTAATTTCCAAAGCATCCGCCAAAATTTCTATCATTATCGCAGCCAATTTTTTTCCTTTTTCTTCTTCTATATTTTGAAATCTGAGATAAAATTCTGACCTTTCCATCTCCCACCTCAACATCCCATTTTTATCTTGTTCAACCACTATTCATCTATTGTCAATAGTTCCAATCTTCTGCTCTTTTTGTTTACCTTCTTCCTCAATTTTTTGGAATCTCTCCTCATACTTCACCATCATTTGTTTAATATTTTCCACTTTTTCATCAGTCTTCTCTGTTCTTTGTTCAATAGTATCTGTTTTTATCTTGAGATCTTGAATTCCTTGCATAATCATCTGTAAAGTCACTTTTTCTTGTTCTTTATCTTGTTTCAACATTGTCTGAATTAAACGTTGTCCTCCAGCTGGTGGGGAGGCAGAGGTAGAGGTAGAAACGCCAGATGATATTGGTTTCCTGCTCATTTTAATGCTTCAAAAGCTTCAAATGCACAGTTCTGCATTCATATCTATGAATAAGGTTCATTAAAAGCTGTGGGATTGTTACAAATTGAGATGATGCAAGATTAAGTAGTACAATACCACAATAACGGTCTAAATTTCAATAGAGGACTGCTTGCTTTTCCCCTGATATTTGTAGGTTCTTACTTCATGCTAGAGTATGAATTGTTAAAAATTCTTAACAAAATAAGTTTGGCCCCAGTAAAAAATAAATAAAACTGCTGCATATTCAGAAGTAATTCCCATTTGTTTCTTATTCCCTTTGCTTTAAAAACTCTGAAAATTAATTTCTTTAAAGTTTTTATAAAGAACATATTTCACCAATCTTACTGAGACTGAATAAAATCTAGGTTGCTTTTTTTTTTACTATGAAAAGAATAGCTTATTGGCAGTATAATTTAGTTGGCAGAGTATTTGACTTGCATGTAGTATTTTGCTGGTTTGGGTTGGCTTTTTGGAAAGTATAAACTCTGGCTTGTAAATTTGAATGTAGAAGCCATATTATATTCTATTGGGTAAACCATAATGGTGTTGCAGAAGCTAGGGATCCTGGTGAGTTCATCTCTCTTTCCAAACCCTCTTCTTAGGATTTATGTTAAATGTTAAACATGTTAAACTTTGGAGATCTATAAATTATAGATCTTGCAGTGCCTTTCTGTGAATAGATTACATTGTAGGACATTGATTAGAGTTTTGATCTAATCGATTCACTAACAAACAAAGGGGAATTGTAATTTTTACAGATGCCTTGCATCTTTCATGGAGTTCTGAATGAACCTCCAACTGTTGGATCTAGAGTACAGTCTATATGGAGGGGGAATTGCTAAAAATCAGTTTTCCGTTCATGGAGATAAGTCTACTAAGTCCTGAACAGAAGTATAAAATCATATTAACCCACTAAATTCTAACAGTGTTAATTGCCAGTGTTACCATGCAATCAATACAGGTCGTCCTCAAGTTAATAACCACAATTGAGCCCAAAATGTATGTTGCTAAGTGAAATGTTTGTTAAGTGAGTTTTGTCCCATTTTATGACTTTTCTTACCACAGTCATTAGTGAATCATTGCTTCTGTTAAGTCAGTGACATGGTTGTTAAATGACTCTGTCTTCCCCATTGACTTTGCTTGTCAGAAGGTTGCAAAAGCTGATCACATGACCCCAGGTCACTGCAACTGTCATAAATATGACCCAGTTGCTAAGCATTTGAGTTTTGATCATGTGACCCCAGGGATGCTGTAATGGTTGTAAGTGCGAAAAACGGTCATAAGTCACTTTTTTCAATGCTGTTGTAGCAGAATAGTCATTAAATGAACTGTTATAAGTTGAGGACTACCTGTATTGAGTGGAAGGTATATGTTGCCCAATGTTTTTTCCTTAACTACTACCAAGCCAACACCACATCTGTATAGTCTCTTTTTTTTGTAGCTCTTAAAATATTTGTGTTAGCAGGTGCATCCCTGCCTAACCTTATCTGGGTTTTAAAGCTAAGTTGGATTGTGCCTGGTTAATACATAGATGGGATTTTTACCTTGTATTATGTTGCTGAGTTCTGAAAAGTAAAAAAGGAGGTTTGGGAAGCTAGTTCAGAGAACAGATGGATCATATTCTGTCCCTTTCTATAACAGAAGTTAAATGATGCTGGAGGGAAACATGAAATACTTGCCTCTACAGGAAGTATTGCGAAGTTTTTCCTTTAAGATTTGAAGAAAGTCTGATGTGTAAGATACGTTATTTTTATTAAATACTAAAATTATCTTCTGCAGAGCAAATTCGTTTAAAGAATTTAAGAAAAGTTTATGGAAGATGCCTGTGGTATCGATTGCGATTGTTAAAGCCCCAGCAGAATATAATTCCTACAATAAAGTAAGTATAATAGGATTTCTATTTTACGGGTTTATTTTTAGAATTTTAATAAAAGCAGATTTTTTTAACATTATGAAATATTTAGTAAAAGAGATAAGATCAGCAGTTTACCAGGAACTCCTAGGAGAAGTTGATGAAGTTTTAATTGTAAAGAAACTGAAAATGATTCCCAAGTCATGAATTGAATTTCAGGTCATAAAAGAATCTATTGAGCATCCAAAATGCAGTGTTTGGGGATTTGCAGTTCTTCCTGCTTTGGGGAAAAAAGAAAGATGTGTCTGTGATGCAGTATGAAATCCATTTAAAAAGAAAAGAGCAAAGTACATCTTCCAAAACAATTTCTTTTATTTAGGAAAACATGAAATTGGCAAATCTGTTGTAATTCCAGATCTGACACAACCCGGAATTACACCACATAATATTGGAAGTTAGAAACAGCTCCCCAAAGTCACATTCTCCAATAAAAGTAAATCAACATTAAAAAAAAAATACATTGTGGAAATCCTAGAATTCTTTATCGGCTGAAGATTCCTCAGTGGGAAGTGGGAAACTTCACCGAACAACAACAAAAAGCCAATCCACCAAGCAGCTTACCTTAGGGAGAATTGTTGGGTATACAGGTAGCCTTGACTTACAAACTTTAATTTAGTGACCATTCAAAGTTATAACAGAATTGAAAAAAAGGGTTATGACTGTTTTTCACACTTACAACTGTTGCAGCATCCCCATAGTCACGTGCTCAAAATTAGGGCGCTTGGCAACTGGCATTCCAGGGTCATGTGATCATCATTTATAACCTTCTGACAAGCAAAATCAGTGGGAGAAGCCAGATTCATGTAAAAACTGAATGATTCATTTAACAACTATAGTGATAAAATGAGGTGGAACTCTTTTAACAATTACCTTTGCTTAGGAACAGAAATATTGGAGTTAAGCTTAGCACTACCTTATGATTGTATTATTTAAAAATAATTAAGCTGAATGCCCATTATAAATACTAGATGGGGCTGTAGAATATTGGCAGAAACCAGTAGACACACTTGTATAATTCCTTTGGTTTTGAGAGATGGATAGAAATTATATTGGTTATTGTTTTCTGTGATGTTAATTCTTCTTTAAATGTACCTGGATATTTTGGTTGCATGGGATTTCTTTCCAAAAATTTCAACTATTTAAAATTGCTCGCTCTCTCACTTTCAATTTTACAGAAAAGCTGTGTTGCTTGCTGGCTGGGCACTGTTTTTGTTTCTTGCTTACAAAGTGTCCAAAACAGACCGAGAATATCAAGAATACAATCCATATGAAATACTACAGTTAGACCCAGTAAGTAATACCATTTTTCAGTATTTAAACTAAATTTGACACTAAATATTTCACCAGGGCCCTCAATGGAATATCACATTCTAAGTCTATATGTCTATTCTTCACTCGCAAACCTTCTTCAAAAGACATTAGGGACATATGGAAAAGGGAGGGAGGGAAATCTTTCCTCACGGTTGTGTTCGTCTCATGACAACAGGCAGCATTCAGCCGGCAGAGAAATGTTTTTTGTTTTTTTTTTAATTTGAAAATTCATGAGAAGGTAAGAGTAGATGTGAACAATATGTTGCATTTTATGTATTTCATTTTTGAGTTAGTCACGTTTTGGACTTTTGACAAAGTTGTTTGAAACTACATTGAATATCTGGTACTATTTCATAAAATAATGTAAGGATGCACAGCAAACAACATATTTACTAAACAATGCTATTTGGTATTAAAACATAGAAATGCTATTCAGGCCTAAAGAGAGTGCTTTACAAAGTGCTTTACGGTATTTTAAAAGTTTTTGTTAAAAAATATCCTCCTATGAAGCCGTGATGCACGTCTCTGAAATTACAAGTGGCATTCAATTGTACCTGTCTGTCCATGTGAGGACTTTTTTTTGCACTTCCAGTTAATATTAGGAGGAAGTAAACCTTTTATTCTTCTTCCATGTTAACAGGAAATTGGGGGACATTCCAAGTTAATAAAAAAGATGGGACGATAGGAAGAAAAAAGGGAAGTTAGCAAACAACAAATGCACAACAATATAAAAGCGTTAGGGTTACTTCATCACATCCTCTTCTGTAATTAGAGACATCATCTAGATAAAAATCCTGTCTGCAAATAAAAGGAAAAGAACTAGTTATAGTTTTATAATGGTTATATAATTTAATATGCTGATCACCAAAATTATTTAGTGGAATGCAAACTTGTATATATTCTCCTCCATGCTGCATTGAGAGCCCTCTTTTCTATGACGTCATAGCTGAGTCTGTACTAAGATGTAAAAGCCAGCCCCCAGGAGAGACCCCAGCTTTTGACTCAGCTCCTTTCAGTCAGTAGCTGTGTCTCTGAAAGTGTTCTGTTGGATAGCAATCACCAGCGATCTTCAGTACTTTTTTCCTCTCTTCAAGCAGCTCCTAGGGATCTGGGCAGCTGCTTTTTCAGGAGAGCCCTGCAACGTTGGGAGCAGTGTCACAGAGCTCTGTACAGGCAAGCTGGGCAGCATCTGCAGACCTCCCCCACGCCTGCAGTTTGGAGCAATCGTAAACATGATCAGCAAACTGATAAGAGCTCCAGCCAGCTGATCGTGTAGCTGGTTGCTGTGTTTTTCCCTTGCTGACTTTGCTCAGGGCTCTGTATAGCCTAAGGAGCGATTCTTCAATCTTGGAGCCTGTTTTCCTGTAGTCAGTGGCCATCTTGGATTCAAGCCTTCCACCACGAGGTGAGCAGCCATTTTGTAAGCCCAGGGGCCATTTATACTCTAAGGGGCTGAATAGAAAAATTTCTAAACAGCTTCTTTCCAACACAAGAGCCTTTATTTTACAAATGGAGCAAGATAAGGCTCAGGCAGAGCTTTCCCCCCCAGTGGAACAGTCTCTTAAGCCTAATAGGAGAAAAAGATGTAGGCAACGCACCCAATCAGTCCAGAGGAAGGTGGCTGGTAAAATCAAAGCTAAGGCTCTAGCCCCTAAGAAGGCAACTCAGGCTGAATTGAGGGCAGAGAAGCGCAGACATGCAGCTCTAGAGAGGCAGTTCAACAGAACTATTCAACAGAAGGGAGTGCAACTACAGCATGTTTCAAGTGATATTCGTGCGCCCCAACCAAGCCCTCCCAGGGGAGGAGAAGTTATTTATGAGCCTTTCCATCCTCCATCCAGGTCTCCTGAGGCTCTTGCTGTACAATCAGATCCTCAGGATCTAAGCAGATCTGGGCCTTATTTCCAACAGGCTTCTGTGCCCTATGCTCCTCCCCCTCCCTCCAGACCTCGAACCTCTCCTCAATCCAGGCCTGAAGCCACCTTCACTCCCACAGCAGCGGGCTTTCTGCCTCTACCTTTGAGCATAGACCAAGGGATATCCAAGATGTAGTCTCATCAGCCATTATGCAGGGATTGGCTGAAGGCTTCAAGCAAATTCTTCAACCTCTGGAAAGAGTTCAGGCCCTTCTCCCTTCTCAATCTATAAGTTCCTTGCCTCATCATCCTGATTTACACAGACCTCAGGCCCTCAGGATCCATTCTTCTCTACCAGAATGGGAGGAGGTTGATGAGGAAGGAAGGCGTTCACCATCTGAACACAGTTACTCTTCTCATTCAGAGTGTGAAGAGGGTGAGATTTTTGATCAAAATCTTTCAGAGGAAGAGGATTCTTGCCCAGAGCAGACATCCTCTGCATTGGTCTTCAAACCTACTTTCTTCAGACCATTACTCAGCAAGGCCTTGGTCACTGCCAAGCTGTCGCCAGAGGAAGTGGCTCCTGAGCCACAAGGAAATCCCTCTAGCCAAGGGGATTCGCTCTTCTCCAAGCCTGTAGTGCATGCAGAGGCTTTGCCTTCTCCCATTTTGTTTCTGGACATGGTCAAGGAACAGTGCACTTCTCCTTCGGCAGGTCCTCACCCATCTTCTCTAGATAAGCATTTCTACAATATCAGCGCAGCTCTGGACAATGCCCTGGCAGTGCCTTCTGTTGACATTCCGATTTTGGCCTCGTTCTCATCTTCTGGCACTCCCACGGAGTCAGAAGATATCCTGAAACAGGATGATAAACATTCCAAACAGACCCTCAAGCGCAATTACCAGGCTGCTGCTTGGGCTGTTCGGGCTTCAACAGCAGCATCCTTCTTCACCAGGGCATCCATACAGTGGCTGCGCCAACTCCAGAATAGATTGCCTGCTTCTGACCTTCGGTCTCACCAAAACCTTAATAGGATTATTGCAGCAGCGGAATTCACTGCGGATGCCACTTTCAATTCTGCCAAATTTGCATCCAAGGCCATGGCATCTTCTATAGCAGCAAGTAGACTTTTATGGCTTCGAAATAGGCAGGCAGAGTCATGCCGAAAATGGAAGCTGGCTTCAGTTCCATTCGCAGGCAATAAGCCTTTTGGCGATGCTCTGGAACCTTATCTCATCAAAACCAGAGATAAAGGTAAAATTCTCTCTTCCTCTGGGAAGAAAGCCGACTATTGCCCTGCTCCTTATCGCCCTCCTTCATCTCGCTTCCCCCGCTCTCACAGGCCATACTCCCAATGCCAAGATCAACAGGTGGAAACATCTGGCAGGCAACAACCTTCTACTGGTAAATGGCCCTTTCGGGGAGGAGGTAATTCCTTCTGTCGCTCTAAGTAATCCCTTGTTCTCTCCACCCATCGGAGGTCGCCTAGCCTTCTTTGCCTCCAAATGGGAGGAGTCAATGACGGATGCCTGGGTGCTCAGCGCTATTAGGTCAGGGTTAAAATTGGACTTCCTAACCCCATCCCACCCCTCAATTTTTTTTTTGATCTGTCCTGTGTCTCGGGACATTTCCAGGCAAGCCCTCATGAATCAGGCCATTCAGCACCTTCTTGAAATCAGGGCTATTCAGCCTGTTCCCCCGTCTCAACGGGGATGTGGGCTTTACTCTCGCCTTTTCATCATTCCCAAAGCCTCAGGGGGGTGGCGAGCCATCCTTGATCTAAAATTTCTCAACCAATTTGTAAAATACAGGTGATTTAAAATGCAGACTCTGCATTCTATTTTAGAGAGCGTTCGGGAGGGCAACCTCCTCTCTTCCTTTGATCTCACTGAGGCTTACCTCCACCTCCCAATTTGGCCTCATCATCGCCAGTTTCTCCGTTTCTGTTATCAGAATACCCATTACCAGTATCAAGCACTTCCCTTTGGCCTCTCATTGGCTCCAAGGGTCTTCACAAAGGTTCTGGCAGCATTGGTGGCATCTCTGCATTCCATTCCAGTGAGGATCCAATGCTACTTGGACGACATTTTGATTCTTTGCTCTTCCATCCTTGTGACCCATCGGGATCTGCAAATTACCCTGTCATGTCTCCAGAGCCACGGATTTTCCATCAACACCAAAAAGAGCCAGCTCTCTCCTACAACCAAAATGCAACACTTGGGAGCAGTCATCGATACCATGTTGTGCCAGGTTTTCCTGTCCCCAGCTCATGGAAAGAGCCTTGCAGAGATCATCAGCCAGATCCAGCAACATCAAATTGTCCCCCTGTCGCTGCTGTCCAAACTTCTGGGGGAGATGGTTTCCTGTATTGGCATCGTCCCGTGGGCTCGGCTCCACTCCCGAGCTCTCCAATGGTTCTTGCTTCCCTACCAATGAGCAGGAACCAGCCACTCATCCATCAAGGTCTCACTCCTGCCACAAATCCTGAGATCTCTCAATTGGTGGCATTCCCCATCTATCTGGAGGGGACTCCTGTTCAGGGACTTAGACAGACTAGTGATAACCATCGATGCCAGCCTCCTGGGTTGGGGTTCCCATATGCAGGGCCAGATAGCTCAGGGCATTTGGTCCAGATCAGAACAAACCCTTCCTATAAATTGGCTAGAGTTCAGAGTCATTTTTCTGGCTCTCAAGCATTTCAGGCAATCAGTGTTCTAGTCCTCTCATGTTCTAGTCCTTACGGACAACACGGGCACAAAGACTAATGTCAACCAGCAAGGGGGGATGAGGTCCAAAGCCCTCATGAGAGAGGCTCTACGGTTGGGGTTATGGGCAGAGAAACACCTGTTATCTATCTCGGCGGACTACATCTCCAGGGTCAGCAACTCCTAGGCCGACTGGCTCAGCAGTAGCCTAGTCAATCAGGCAGAATGGTCCATTCCTCCGTCTCTATTCAGGGATCCTTCCTTCAGATTCGGAACACTGGAGGTGGATCTTTTCTCCACTCCTCAAAATGCCCAAGTCACCAAATTCTTCACCAGGTTTCCTTGCAGGGAGCGGAGGGGACCAATGCTCTTTGGTGCAGATGGCCCAAGGGTCTCCTCTACGCCATTCCCCCACTTCCCATCATTCCGGCAGTAATTTGGAAGAGGTTGGAGGAACGTGCAGAGCTCCTCCTGGCACCCTATTGGCCAAGGAGGCCCTGGTTTGCAGACCTGGTCAACCTATCAGTGGCTTCTCCTTGGAAGATCCCTGCCCATCTAATCTCCCTTCACCAGGGGGCCCTGCTGCACCCAGAGCCTCAGTGGTTCAAGCTTGAGCGGCAGCGGCTAGAGGAGGCTGATCTTCCAGAAAGTCATCCTCACTATCCTGGCTTCTCGCAAACCTTCTACAAGGCGCATCTATGATGTCACCTTGGAAGGCTTTTTCCCGATGGTGCCTCAGGGAGGGTTTTTCTCCTGCTTCAGCCCAGTTGGCAGAAGTTCTTAGCTTCCTTCAGCATGGGCTGGAGAAAGGTTTGGCCCCCAACACCTTACTCAGGCAGGTTGTAGCCCTCTCCTCAGTTCTTTCATGGGGTTCACTTCTTTTCTTATCCCATCACACTTCAGTCAGGAGGTTTTTGAAAGGGGCTTCCAACCTGCACCCTCCAGTGGTTCACAGGTATCCTTCCTGGGACCTTCATTTGGTCCTTAATACCCTTACAAAGCCCCCCTTTGAACCCCTTAGAACAGTGTCTCTCCATTTCCTGACTCTGAAGGTAGTGTTCGTTGTTGCCATCACTTCTGCCAGGAGGATTTCCGAGCTTGCTGCTCTTTCCATCAGACAGGACCTTTGTTCCTTTCACGATGATAGGGTGGACCCCTCATTTATTCCAAAGGTTAACACCTGGTTTCACAGGTCCCAGGACATTGTTTTGCCTGACTTCTGTCCTCTCCCACACCATGACTTAGAGCGGCAGTGGCACACACTAGACGTAAGAAAGGCTCTTAGAATATAGATTAAGCGCACTTCCTCCTTCAGGAAGTTGGAAGCCATGTTTGTTTCCTTTTTCCCTTCTCACTTGGGGCACAAGGCCTCTTCTCCTACTATTAGCAGGTGGGACAGGTCTTGCATTGAGTAGGCCTACAAAGCTGCGGCCCTTCTGGTTACCCGAGGTCTGACGGCGCACTCTACCAGAAGCGCAGCCACTTCTGCTGCCTGGGCAACCCAAGCATCCTTGGAGGAGATTTTTTTTTGCAGCCATGTGGACATCCCCGTCTCCTTTCATCAGACACTACCGTCTGGATCCTTTTGCCTCGGTGACCGCAGCCTTCGGTAGACGGGTGCTTCAACGAGTGGTTCCACAGTCAGTGTGATGAGCCAGACAAGGACCTGCCCGTGGACATGCAAGCTTTGGTATGTCCCATCCTGGGCTCTCGATGCAGCATGGAGGAGAATGGGCGTTGCTAGAAGTTACTATGAACGCCCTTTCTATCTATGCTGCGAGAGAGCCCAGCCCCTCCCTTGATTCGTCCGGAGAGGGTAAGATATATTTCTGTATTTATTTTGGGCTTTCAGAGACATCTTTCAGTCTGTCAAATATCTTCGCCAAAGCTGGGATCTCTCCTGGGGACTGGCTTTTATATCTTAGTACAGACTCAGCTATGACATCATAGGAAGTCAACCCATCCCGGGCTCTCTCGCAGCATAGATAGAAAGGGCGTTCACTGTAACTTCTACCAATGCCCATTCTATTTGAAAGTTGAATAGTTCATTTAAATGATACATTTTTAATAGGTGCAGGTCAGTTGAATTCAGTTTTGCCTATGTTCCTGTATCTATGTAGGAGTAGAGGCCATTGAACAATTTGGTGGTTGTTTAAACATTTGGAGATGTTTTTAATTTTTAAAAGTTGCATTTATACATTCTTTCAAAAAAAATCTCAATCCTTGGAGCTTACCAGATTTAAAATTTGCTTTATAAACTTTAAAGAAAGCAGTGTTAACAATAGCAGCAGATTAGAGGGCTCATATCTTAGAATTTCCATTGGATTAGATCTGTTTTGGGACTGTCAGAGCTTTAGATGACGGGACTACATTTAGTGCTTACTGAACAACCATTGGTTTTAATTGGGGCTGAAGAGAAAATGGCTTACAATTAGTCTTTGCACTTACATCCATCATAGGGACCCTGGGGTCACGTGATTCAGATCTGGTCACCCAAGAACCAACCTGGATTTCTGGCTCTTGCAGCAGTCCCATGGCCATGTGATCGCCATTTCTGACCTTCTCTGCTGGCTATCGACAAGCAAAGTCAGTGGGAAAGCCAGAAGGAAGTTGCATGTCATAGTCACATGATGAAGGCTCACTTAATGACTATTGATGATTCCCTTAATAATCATGGCTAAAAGATAGTAAAATTGAGTCTGGTCTTATGATGTCTCACTTAATGACCATATCACTTAGATTTTTCTGGTCCCTGTTGTCATAAATTGAATTTGAAATTGAAATTCATAAATTGAAATTGAACATGTGGTGGTATCCCTGTTGTTTTACTGGCTTTCTAATGTTTACAATAAGTTGTAGCTATCTCAAACTAGTGTCTGGGTGTAATGATGATTTAGAAGTGAACTATGAAACTAAATTTTACAATAATTTAGGCAATCCAAAGATCTTTTGTTAAATAGTATATTATTAGTATGTTGTATTTGAGATTTGTTGTGAATAATCAGAAACAAGGTGTACTGAGTTCAGTGGAACTTACATTCAGGTAAGTGAAGGTGATTGCATCCTTATGTATTGCAAATAATTAATTTGAACCTCTTATTTTAATAGGGTGCAACAGTGTCAGAAATTAAAAAGCAATATCGTTTGTTATCGCTGAAATACCATCCAGATAAAGGTGGCGATGAAGTTATGTTTATGAATATTGCTAAGGCTTATGCAGCGTAAGTTCTGTTCATGGGAGGGAATATTATTGTAAGCAATGTAGAATGTACACTAATACCATTTTCTATATGTTTCAGTCAGTTTGTCTACTTACAGCAGTTATTACAATACAGAATTGATTTTGTTTTCTTCTAAGTATGTAAGTAGTGATTCTGGTTTATAAAACAAGCAAAGATCTAAGACCTCCTAATTATTTAGAGTAGATTTCCAGTCATATAAAGGCTTCAGAGTAAGACAACATCCGTTTATTATAAATTATTTTCTCCCTTTTGTCATCAGAAGTGCTCTTAGAACTCAAAGGAGCCTTTTTATCACTGGGGATAATTTCAAACTGCGTTTTCTCCTTTCTTGTCCTATTTGGTTATTGTTAATAATGGCTACACTGTGGTGACATTCTTTTTTTTTTTTTTTAATAACAAATTTTATTAATTTTACAAAAACAATACACAATCCAGGCATAACAACTTGAAAAATCTTTTCTAAAAAAATAAATAATTAAAGAGAGCCAATAGAACATACAAAATAATTCCAAATTGTAATATCAATATTTACATTATCTATTTAACTTCATATCTTATCCAGACTTCTCATTTTATCCAAATTATATTTCTTGCTTATTAAAATTTTATTGCCTTTCATAAACATACAAAACACAAAACATAGAAAAAAACAAAAACAAAATTAAAACATCTTTTCTGAACGCTGCCTGATCCCGGGTTGAAACTCTTCTCACAGACACAATTCAAACATCATATTCACTTTATATATCCTTCCATATCTTATTATCATTTTCTTTTTTTTTATAAACCAATTTTATTAATTTTACAAAAACAGTGCACAAACAATCAAGGCATAACAGCATATAAATTCTTTTCTAAAAAAAAATAGTGATAATTAAAGAAGAAAACCAATAGAACATAATGATTCCCAATTATAATATCAATATTTACTTTATCTATTTAACTTCATATCTTATCCCAACTTCCAAATTATTTGTTAATTAAAATTTTATTGCCTTTTATCAACATACAAAACCCAAAAAAACATAACAAAACCTTTATATATCCTTCCATATCTTATTACCATTTTCAGTAACATTCTTTGTCTGTTCTATTTCCAACTATCCATTCATCTTTTTTCTTTTACTATACTTCTCCTATACACTAATTGGAGTGACGCCTTTAACTCATTACCCTAACTTAAAAGTACTTCATATAACACTTAATTTATCTTGGGATTCTGTTTAGTAGATTCTAAAATTACACAATAAATTTTATACTCTAAATACACATATAAAAGCACAGTCTTATGTACCTTCCAGAATCCCCCTTTTATCCTTAATTAGATTCACCCATTGTCTCTAAATAAACCTTTTTTCTTTAGGTCTTGCTTCCCACCATTGAGGCTTCTCCCCCCCCCCTTTCTCTCTTGCTTATTTTTCTCCTTGCCTTTTTACCCCTTTGTCTCTCCTCCTCCCTTTTCTTACTCCCTTTCCTTTGCTTTCTAACCTTGCATCCACCTTTCCTCTCATTTTTCTCTTTTTTGGTTGTTTTTTCAAACCTTAAAATCCCCTTTTTCTTATCCTCTTTCTCCTCCTCCCCGGAAAAAACCCATTGTTCATCAAAGATGGCTTCTTGTTCCTCTTCTTCTTTGTCCCAGTCATTCTGCTGCATAATCAACTTTTCATAAGTACATAACGCCATTTCTAAAAATTGAAATAAAGTGCCCAAAGTATCTTTTCCATCTTGTTCTTCCTTTTTATATTTTTGATATTCAGTCTTTAGTTCATCCACAAGCGATGCCATCCTGAAAAGAAAAACTTTCCCCAAAACAACCAACCAAGTATTTTTAATCATAAATAATTCAAAAAAAGTTCCAAAAGTTAATACTTTTCTTCTTTCTTCTATTTCTCTTTCTGGGGTTACTGTTTAATCAAAGAGGTCCAATTACCATATATCTTTCTTTGAGATTCTAGGCAATCTCCTCCTTTTTCCACTTCTGCTCCAATTTTTTTCCTCTCCCTTCCCACTTGCAACATCAATTTTTAAATGATCAGAAATCCATACCTCTAATAAGGGTTTTCCAATTTCTTAAATTTTTAAGTCCAATGTCCAAGAACTCTTTTGTCCCTTAACTTCAACTTTCAGAATAGTTCACCTTCAGTGCCCAAACAAATTTCAAATCTTCATCTGCTGTTTTCATGGGGTGGGAGAGTGAAGAAAAAAAAGTTCCCTTTAACAGCTTCTCCGCCGCTTTCGATCTTCTTAGGGATACAATGTATCCTCCAGCAATTCAGACAGCTCAGTTCCAGCGAATTTAAAAGATGTTGATTGACCCGGCTCAGCCAGCACTTTCACTTTTCTTGCTTCCTCCAGCACAATCGGTTGCAGCACAATCGGTTACTCCAGCACAATCGGTTACCCGGTTGCAGGCTTCTTCGTGGCGGCCATTGCTGACCGCCGCTCCACCACTTTGGGCAAAAGGGTTTTTTCCGGACGAGGAGGGGGTCTGCGACACCCCTAACCCCTGTCCGGCTCCCCTCTCTCTTCGGCTGTCCCTACAGGGCAGCCATATCCCCCTGACTCATTTGGATCGGGGGTACCTCGGCGGCAAGCACAGCAGGAATCGCGAACGGTCGCGAATTCCTGCTGCCACCGAAGCCATGCGGAACCGGAAACCTGACATTCTTGAATGTATACTCTGCCATGCCTGTCTGCTGTGCTATTTTGGTATGGATCATCCTGGGGATTTTAAGTTTTTGTGTGGCAAATTTTAAAGCTTTGCTTTGAGCAAGGATAATGTGCACTCTTGAAACAAGCTTTCTAACATAATTATGCCTCTTATTTTGTAGTTTAACTGATGAAGAATCTCGAAAAAATTGGGAAGAATATGGTAGCCCTGATGGACCACAAGGTAATTCTATTGTTGATTGTGCCAAATCATAATTTATGTAGCATCCTGACTTTTGCTCTGTGATTTATTCTGTCAGTAATAGTTTTAATTTTGTATAACTGTGTTTGTACAGTAATGTCATCTATCTTTGTATCTACGTATTTATGAGGCTAACTTTAGTATCGCTCATGCTTCATTTCAAGGTTCAGTGAATAGTGATTCACACTAGTGAATCCCCTGTTATCCAGAGATCCAGCTTCTCAAACATTTAATATATTTATTGCCTTTTTAGATTACAATCCTGCATAGAAATGTTGTCTAATTTACATTCTTGCTTGCTACATGGGAATAGCAGTCCTTATATACATACAAAATCAGACTGAATTCTGAACATTATCAGGCCAAAATTTCATGTTACGAGAACATTCTGGAGAATTTGGAATATTTCAATTTCAGTGTTATATCTGTTGTAAATTCATATCTACTGATATTTCCAAATCAACCAACAGCTTTTCTTGGAATAATTATAGAGCTTCCATTCCCTATAGGTCAGTTGAAGGGAGGTTGTTTACAAAGGCATGAAAGTTGAGATTAATGCACTGTTGTGGTGTCCTGAGTTGGCCTCAGCAGCATGATGAACTTGCTGTAAAGTTACTCTTTGCATGTAAGCTATCCAGTTATTTAGCGCTAAAACCAAACTGAGTATGCATAATCGATTCAGTTTATATATCGTCATCAAGAACTGAATATTTGCACTTGTCCTTATATCTTTCCAGATTCTAGAGATGTTTCTTTAAAAGTGATCTCACAAGGTTGCTCTTCAAAATGGGTGGGATTGTCTTGTTATGTAGAGAACAGTTTGTCTCTTAACACGTAGATTGAGTTGTAGTTAATTATCTTTATAATCTGTACTTTTACAAATAAATACAGCTTTTCATACAGTGGGTACTTCTTGATTTTAATCTGTGAAACAATGTTTATCTTAAGATCCCATGCAGATTGGATCAAGAAGATTAATCCTGTAATTAGTTCTGCATCTGCATATGTACCACAGATAAAGCTTATTTAAAAAACAAGATTCCCCTTATTTTTTTTAATAAGAGAAAGGTTTGGTTGAAAAGATGTATAATTTACCCAGCTTGTATTATTGAAGAAATTTATATTGACTATATTGCCATATTTTGTAATCTATGTTTCTTGCAGCTACAAGCTTTGGAATTGCATTGCCAGCTTGGATTGTGGATCAGAAGAATTCTATTTTGGTAAGGCAACTCCCAGTTTGGCTGTATAAGCTGAAAGCCGTAGTGCAGTTGATAGTCTGCAGAGATTTTTTTAAACCATCATTTAGAGAAAAATGACAGTCAATTGATGTGCGTAAACTGTTCCAGCTTTGGGGAAATTTGCATTTATTCCACTCAGAGCTTTAGTCCAGTTCTAGGCTTGCTACAGCTTTTAATGGCACTTTAAAAAGTGCACTTTGTCTATGATTTATTGTATTTTTTGCACTACAAGACGCATCCCCCCCCCCAAAAAAAATAGGTAGAATTGTCTGTCTCATAGAGTGAATGTTGCTGAAGCCCCGCCCACCCACTGTCCCCCAACCTTCGGCCCCTGCCTCCCAGCAATATGTCCCCTTGCAGCAAACAGCCTGGTCAGCTTCAGCACAGCCTGATTTAGCACAAGCAGCAGTTGGATTGGCTTCCCAGAATACTGCCAATCAGCTGTTCCAAGTGGCAGGGATTGCTTCTGCTGCCTGTTGCCACTGAACGGTGGCGATCGATGGCAGCAAATTCCTGGGAGGCAAATCCCCCCCCCCCCCATTTTCCTCCCCAAAAGCTGGGTGCGTCTCTGGAGTGTCTTATAGTGCAAAAAATACAGTAGTTATGCTGAGTCTTGAAGGCTTTGTTTTATTGCTGGGAAGCTGTTCTGCAAGTTTCACATTTAGTTTCTCTTTATCACATTGAAAATCTAGCAAGGAAAATATAGGAGTTTTTTTAAAATATGACTTCATTACCTACTTCCTGAAAACTTTCATTATTTTTTATACAAAAAGATGTCTCTGCCTATGTGAGCATTTCTGATTTTATTTCTGATTTTATTACATGTTTCTGATATTTCTTTTCATATTTCCTAGGTTTTGCTGGTTTATGGATTAGCATTTATGGTTATTCTTCCAGTGGTTGTAGTAAGTATTTTAAATCAAGGGTGAAAAAGTACATTTCAAAAAATACAAATTATATACATAACAAATCTTGTTTTCACAAACTCAACCATCCCAACTTTATGATGATAATTTTCTTACCTGGCAACTTACATTTGCACATCGGTGTGCCAAATCTGTGTAGTAAAATTTAAGTATGTCCATGATTATTCAGACTCTGTAGTTTCCAGTTTTTTGAAGATTGTTCATATGCTATCTAAATTCTATTGCTGGCTAAAATAAAAGGACTAGAATTGGAATTCTGAGTATTCAGAGATTTTGAATTTCATGAGGAAATTTTATATTGCTGCACTATATAGCTTATTCCAAAATACAGAAAATGTGTTTTGAATACTTCTTTAACTTTATATTGACTGTTTCCTAGTATGATTTGCTTGCTTATTGTACCCGATGATTCTTGACTCTTGACGAATGTATCTTTTATGTACAGTGAGAGCATTTGCACCAAGACAAATTCCTTGTGTATCCAATCACACTTGGCCAATAAAGAATTCTGTTCTGTTCTATTCTGTTCTGTTCTGTTCTGTTCTATTTAACATACAGGTGGTGAAGCATGAAAATAGCTGCTCAGTTCTCTGCTGAGCAGCATTGACTGAAAGTATACCTTTTAATGCAAAGAGTTTTAGCATTTTAAGTTTGTTGCATTTTCTTCTTTGCAGTCATTTTGTTTTCTGTTTTTCCTGCCCCTTGGCACTGTACTACATGATATAAAACTTTTATGCAACACAGATCCTTTGTATCTTTCAACTTTTGATATTGTAATATCAGCTGTCATATAAGTTTCTAAAGTTTCTGTACTTCATTACTTTCATAGATATTATGCTCTTGAAATCACAGAGGTTCAAGACTTTAGAAAATAGTATATTTACTGCATTTATGCATCCTTAATGTCAATATTTTTGTTTTAAATGACTTAGGGTTCTTGGTGGTATCGATCAATTCGTTATAGCGGAGATCAGATTCTCATCCGTACAACACAAATTTATACCTACTTTGTATATAAAACCAGAAATATGGATATGAAAAGTAAGCATTAAAAAACAGTTAAATTCTAAAATATAAATTTGTGCTTCCTTTGTAGTTATTTAGAGGTAGACCTGCATTCTGCAGAATGTTTAAATTTTATACACTAAGTTATCTAAGGCATGCTATTTGATTTCTTGAGAAGAATGTGGGATTAAGTTACTGAATCTATGAATAGGCTTAACATTTAAGGTGGAATTGGTTAAATTTTCTTTTATGAAATTTTTCTCATCCGAGGAAGATTCTTGTGTACATTCTGTAAAGCATATTGTGTTGTTATGGGAGAATCAATTATGAAAACCCTCTTTCTCCAGCACTTGTTACAAGTAGGATACAAAGACTTGAGGAGCCCTTCTTCCCCCCAACTCTAAAAGATCCAGAAATGTTAGCTTTGTCATGGTGGCTCTAGTGATACCATAAAATCATCAGCCATGTTCTTGTGGTCTCCAGGCACAGCAGAAGGATGAAGTGCTTCTCACAAACTAAAAAAAAGTTGTCCACCCCTGCTTTATCATACTGAAAAGTCATGCTAGAATCTGAAGTTATTCTTATTCAAGAACTGCTGTAGTACAACACCAGTTCTTTCTCACATATCTGGAACAAGGCCAGCACCTCTTGCCTCCTAACACCATTCTCTGGATGGAACTGTTCATTTAGTTTTTAGTAGCTTCATGATTAGATGGAAAGAATTCTGTATAGATGTTATTATTATACAGGCTTTCAAATCTTCAGATTTGAAAATGAAATATGAGGTACAAACTGAAGAAAAATGAACAAGGTAAATTATTCACAAATAAATGTCAAGAAGATACCTATTATAGGTATTCTAGTTTAGTGTACTCATACAACTGAAGAAGAATGGGATATTAATGTTGTCTGCAAAGACAACATATATTGATATAAAAAGAATGGTAACAGACAAAATTTTAGCTGGTACTCCTTTTAATTATCATCCATGTTATTTCATAAATCAATGTACTTAGCTACCATGGAGAAAGTCCTGTTGTAAGATTTCTGAATACCTGTTCATGAAAATAGTTGTCATTATGCTTAGTCCTTGCTTCTTTAGTGAAAGAGTAATCCTAAGGTACTTCAATTATACTTAGTTATTTGGTGTTGATGGGTTTCTGAAGAGAAAGTGGTAAATAAAAATATTTGTGGGTCTTTGTATATATTTTAATACTTTTTACATATTTATATTACATTTGTTTTCTCTGCAGGACTTACAATGGTTTTGGCAGGGGCTTCTGAATTTGACCCTCAGTATAATAAAGATGCAACAAGCAGACCTGTAGACAATATTCAAATACCCCAGGTTTGTTATTGGTGAAGTTTTAACTTTGTGTGTTTGTATCAAATAGTCCTTGACTTGTGACCAGTCACTTAATGACTATTTGAAGTTATGATGGAACTCCCCCCAAAAGGTATTTACAACTTGATCCCAAAGTTCCAGAGGTTGCAGTCCCCCCCCCAGTCACATTATCATATTTTAGATGCTCTGTACAAATCGGCAAAAATCTGCCATAGTGAACAATGGGTTCACTTAATTATTGCAAGTTCCATTAATGACAAATTCACCTAGCCATAGTGATTTGCTTAACAACCTCCACAAAATAAGGTAGAATCAGGCTGGTCTTGTGATGAATCACTTTACAACCTTCATGACTTATTACCGTAATGAGCAGGCTCCATTATGATAAATTGAGGGCTACCTGTGTCCTACAATTGCATTATTTTTTTCCCCCCCATTTTTCAGCTTATCAGAGAAATTGGCAGCATTAATTTGAAGAAAAATGAACCTCCGCTTACTTGTCCGTATAGCTTGAAAGCCAGAGTGCTCTTACTGTCTCATCTTGCCAGAATGAAAGTTCCTGAGACCCTTGAACAAGGTATTTGCTTTTGGAAACCATAAGAGCATAGGCCTGGAACAAGGATTTGAAATTATCTAATCGAATTACAAGTTTCATGCTCGTTTTGTATCAGCTAGTGTTTGTTTTGATGGCAAAGAACTTGTTTGCTTTTTTAACTTCACAAAAGGGACTTGAGTCTTAAATTGTGCCTTTATCACATATTTTCAGTAATCAGATACAGACATTTGAGTTTTATCAAAAACTTCACAGAAGTGACTGAAATCTGTATGTTTCTTAAACTAGGTTATATTTTGAACTAGTTATTTCTGCAAACCATTCCCCTCCTGTTGCTTCACACCTTCTGTATGAATTAGTGAGGTTCTGTTGTAAATTATTGATAATGGGCAAACAAGAAGCTATAGTAAATGGTTGATAGCTATTCAGTTGCTGTCAGCAACAACAAATGATGCCTAATTATGACTTCTGGATTTCCCCCCATTACTTGCTTAGGGGAAGAGTTGTGGCAGCAAAAGAAATCTCCGTCTGTGCACGCCCAAGAATATAGAATTTATGCATATCTTGATTTACATTGAGATTGGATCGTTTGTGTATATAGATATTGGATGAAACTTATCTGTGCCCATCCACCACTGAAAAAAGTGCTGCTGGTAGAGAAATTCCCTCTTCCTGTGCAGTCTCTTGGATTCCTCCCCACCCAAATCTGCTCTATAGCAGTGGTTGTCAACCTGTGGTTTACGGACCTCGGGGGTCTGGGGGTGGGGAACGATGTCATGACAGGGAGTCCGCAAAAACTTGAAGAAAATCTATGATTTAAATCTTAAGTCTTGGTGGTCCGTGGCCATGATCCGTGGTATTTAAAGAAGGTCCATGGTGAAGAAAAGGTTGAGAAGCACTGCTCTAGAGGATTGAACAACAGCTTTTGAGATAGTGTGGAGTTACTCTAGGTATGTGAAGGAGAAGGGAAGATGGGATGACCTTTTGCACAAACAGAAGCTTGCTTGCAAGATGCCATTTGGAGCTTATTTAATACACACACCAGGTCTTTTGGTAGCTATATAATAAGAAAGGAAAAAATGTAATCATGTATAGCGTTCACTTTATGCACAAAATTATTCAGGGTTTTTTCCCCCTTTCTTGTAGATCAACAGTTTGTCTTAAAAAAGTGCCCTTCCTTGCTTCAAGAAATTGTAAATGTAATTTGCCAATTAATACTCATGGCACGTAGCCGGGAAGGTAAGTCCTAACATATATTTGTGAATACTACCTCTTTACTATTAAAATTCTCTTTCCTGTAACTTTTAAGTGGGTAAAATGGTATACTATGGAGCAAAATGTTTTGAATCAAGATATATCAAGTGGTCTAATTTACAGAATATATTCAAAATCCAGGACTCATTGCTCCTGTGGAACTGAAATTTGGCAAATTTTATAAAACATTGTATGCATAAAATTATAAAACATTTTATAATGCAATATAAAATCTCATAAAATGTTTCCTGTGCTAATGTTTGACTGCACTGTACAGTTCAACATGGACTATTTTAAAGGCAGACACATTTCTGGATGTATCACAGGTTTACCATGGAAGACATTGTTGAAGACATTGAGAAAGGTGGTAAGGAAATATCTCTGAAAGGATGACCCAAGAGCTCATGGCTTGTCTAGTAATATTTAAAATCCTATAACCTTTCTATGGAAACAAGTAACATGTAAGGGAGGAGTAACAGTGTACTGGTAGTTCTCAACTTACAACCATTCATTTAGTGACTAGTCTAAGTTAGAACAAAGTTACACTGAAAAAAAGTGGCTTATGATTGTTTTTCACACAACCCTTACAGCATCCCCATGGCCATGTGATCAAACTTCAGACTCTGGACTACTGGCATATGTTCATTGATGGTTGCAGTGTCCCAGGGTCATGTGATCCTCTTTTACGACCTCCTGACAAGCAAAGTCAATGGGGAAGCCAGATTCACTTAGCAACCATTTCACTACCTTAACAGCTGCACTGTTCCTTTAACAACTTGGCAAGAAAGATTGTAAAATGAGGCAAAATTCACTTAATTTCACTTCACATTTGCTTAACAGTGGAAATTTTACGCTCAGTTGTGGTCACAAGTGGAGGACTACCTTTCTTTTAAGTTTCTTAAATAGCTGAAATTAAATTACATTAAGGCATTCTTAAATTAGAGCAAGCGATCTGATAGTATTTTTAAAGCGATTCCTTCTTTGAGTCCGTTTTCCATTTTCACTGAAGTACCTAGTACTACAGTTCCGGGGTGAACGATAGGTAGTCCTCAGTGGATGACAAATTGTTTGTCGACCATTTGATGTTGCAATGATGTTGAAGGAGTGGTGGTTACGACTAGTCCTTGTAACTGATATTGCAATGGTGCTGAATAAGTGGTGGTTAAGACTAGGTCTTGAAATTGACATTGCCAAGATGCTGAAGGATTGGGTGTTTACGACTAGTCCTTGAAATTCCAGCAGTCTTGGCACTCCTGCAGTCACTTGATCCTGATGTGGGTGCTTGGTAACTTGCTGGCACATACGATGGTTGCAGATATGATCATGATGTGCGATTTTCCCTGCTGTCTTCCCGCAAGCAGAGTCAATGGGGAAGCTAGCAGGGAAGGTTGCAAGTTGCTTGGGTAAACCTCCCCAAGCCATATCGGACACCCACACAACCTCACACACTCTCTCTGAACCTCGCCCTTGTGCTGCACCTCCAGGCCAATCACACACCTTCCTCTGGGTCCCGCTGCACTCATGCCATCTTCCCCAGCCACTTCCACCCTCATCCTGGTCACTTGCTACTCTCACGCACTTGGCAGCAGCCTCCCCCCTTCTCCACTGACTTGTTTGTGAGTTGCCTGGGATTTTCAATTTTCTGCCAGCTTCCCCATTGATTTTGGTTGTTGGAAGTTGGCAGGAAGTTGCAAGGAGGTGATGGCTTAACGATGCACACTCCTTGCTTAACTACAAGCAGTGTGGTCACATGACATGCTTTATGACTGCATTGCTTAGTTGTGGAAATTACCATTGTAATTTGAGGATTACCTATACTGTGTATTGCTAATAAATACTGACAATTGAGTATAAATATTTCCCTGTTTCTCCCTCAGAAAGAGAATTTCGTGCTCCCTCATTGGCTTCTTTGGAAAACTGCATGAAACTTTCTCAGATGATTGTCCAGGGGCTTCAGCAATTTAAGTCTCCACTCCTTCAACTCCCACATATTGAAGAAGATAATCTCAGAAGGGTGTCTAATCATAAAAAGGTAGAAGACATTGACATAATCTGTAGCTTCTTAGAACTCATTTGATCTGACCACATTTTGGAAAATGTTTATTCTTTGAGACAGTTGATTGTTAGGTGTAAAAGTTATGGAACTGGCCTGGAAACTAGGAGAGTATGAGTTCTAGTTCCACCTTAGGCATGAATGCCAGCTGGGTGACCTTGGGCCAGGCACACACTTTTAGCACAATCCATTTCACAAGCTTGTTACTGTCGGGACAATAGGAACATTATGTATATTTGCTTATATATATAAAAAGTCTTATAAAATAAAAGGATAAAAATAAATATATTTTTTTAAAAAATAAAAAAACGAATAAACACATTCATACAAAATTTTGTTTAAAAGGATTATATTTCAAGGTAATAAAATAAAAGTTTACAATAGCTGTTGATCCAAATCCCTGAAAAGCAAACAGCTACAGGTAATTCTCAATTTAAGACCACAATGGAGTCCAGAATTTTGGTGGCAAGTTGTTGTGGTTGTAAGTTGGAGCACTATGTGAGCAGACTTGATTTTTTGACTGTTCTTTTGACATTCATCACTGTGGTTGTTAAATCAATGGTTGTTTAGTGAAACAATTGGTAAATGAATCTAGCATATCCAATGGGGCAGTGTCACAAATTGTCATGTCACTGTGGGATGTTGCAACTGATCATAAATGCAAGCCAGTTGCAAAGTGCCTGAAATGCAATTATTTAACTAACTAACTCTCTCTCTCTCTCTCTCTCTCTCTCTCTCTCTCTCTCTCTCTCTCTCTCTCTCTCTCTCTCTCTCTCTCTCTCTCATCTGTGTGTGTGTGTGAGAGAGAGACAGACAGACAGACAGACAGACAACTTTGAGGTGTCGTAAATAGCTTTTTTGTAGTTCATCCTTAAGCAATCTGTCATAAGTCTAGGACTACCTGTACTTGTTAAGCATCTCAGAACTTTTAATCACTCATTCTGATAAAACTATCACCAGCCATATGACATTAACCTGATTTTGAATGCTAGAATGCTCCTTACTGCTGCACAGCCTTTTATAGTGCAAATTTACTGTCAACTAATGATGCTTAGCTTTCTGTATTTTAGCAAATGGCATTTCTGAGTAGATGGAAAGGTGGAATATAAAGTAGATTGAAGTTTGACAATTTTGGGCTAGTTGTTGATCTGACTAGGGGAGTGTGGATAGGAAAAAAGGAAGCATTATTCATTTCCCACCTTCCTGTCTCCTCTCTCTTTTGAGTTTGAAGATTATCCAGTTGATTTTTATGTTTAATTAATTAAACATTGCTCCATTTCCAGAGAATCTCATATAGAGACTCAACATATTTTGTAATATGTTTTTGTAATAATTAGAGGAAGAGCAAACTTGATGTTTGATATAGTTCATGTTCTTGATAATTTATGTCTAATACCTAGAAATGTATATTTTGTTTTGCTTAATGAAAACAGTACAAAATTAAATCTATCCAAGACTTGGTGAGTTTGAAAGCCTCAGATCGCCACAATTTACTACACTTTCTTGAAGATGAAAAATATGAAGAAGTTATGGCTGTCCTTGGCAGTTTTCCACATATCACCATGGATATAAAACCCCAGGGTAGGTGGTGTGTGCTGTTTTAGTGAGTTGATCAGGATTCCTATTATCAGAATAACGCTACATATTTAATAATAATAGTGAATGACATAATAGGAATTTTGAGGTCTCCTGCATTGGCTGCCTTAGATTTGAGGGTCAAATAAAGAGGACATAATAAGCTTCCATGTTGGTTAATATGTATAAATCTGAACAAGGGCTGTGAAAAATGTTTCAAGGCTGGAATTTTCCCAAATTGCCCTACTTGCAAATGCGAAACCACTCTGGCCATGGAACAGGCTACTGCAAGCACTGCGGAAGAGTTTCAAGCTTGAAAAAGCTGTTCTCAATATAAAATGCTTCCTAGCCAAAGGTTTTCAAGCTTGAATCATTTAGAACAGGGGTAAGGAACGTTGGCTCTTTTATCACTTACGGACTTCAACTCCCAGAATTCCTGAGTGAGCCATAAAAGGTTCACCATCCCTGGCCTACTGGTTTTTTCAGTTGTGAGGGAAATCAATTTTTGACCTGAATGGGACTGTTTAATATACAAATGTAGGACATATTTTTATATATATTCTTTGTATGTCCTACATTTGTATATTAAACAGTCCCATTCAAGTCAAAAATTGATTTCCCTCACAACTGAAAAAACCAGTAGGCCAGGGATGGGGAACCTTTTATGGCTCCCTCAGGAATTCTGGGAGTTGAAGTCCATAAGTGATAAAAGAGCCAACGTTCCTTACCCCTGATTTAGAAGGATATTAAGACAACAGTTTTGTACTTGAAATGAGAATGTTGTGAAATTTCATATTCAAAATGGTTCAGAATGAAATATTCTGTACACCGCAACAGTGATGGAAGACCACAGCATCCTAAGTGTGTCTCATATAAAGCGTGACTAATTTTGACGCAGCCATATTCAATTAATGCTGGCTGGTGTGTAAACAAACTCTTGCCTGAGTTGCTTTCAGGAATAGACTGAATTAATACCAGCCTGATATAGATTATAAATTAGTCATACATAACATTGCATTTGTAGTAATTCACTGCTTATACACTGATTTAAATAGAAACCTTAAACATTTTTCTGCGTCTTATTTTCTGTTCCTGGGTTTGTTTACTTTTCTGAGTTTTTAAACACTCATTGGGGGTTGGATATGTGCAGTATGTACAGGCATGCATGCATGCATACCTCTGCTTTGATAATGAATCTTTCTCACCTAATGGGAGGAAGCAAGGATTCATTGTTTCCCAAAAATAACGCATCAAATTTTATTTGATTTTTTTTTTAGTGTACCCATTAAAATAGGTTTGGTTAATCTAAATGGGCAGTAGTCATTCAATTCATTTTTAAATCTTAAGTACACATGAAGCTGTAGATGTTGAGCAGTATCATTAGAGGATACAGTCCCTTTTACTTGTTAAAGAGTTTCTATGAGGAAATTTGATAATTTTAAAAAGAAAGGTACATTTTGTTTGAATGCTTGGTCTTTCCATTTATGTGATTTGATGGGTTATCGTTGCTTTATTTTACTATTCATTTGCAACCTAAACCATTATTCAGACCAGCCTTTCCCAACCTGTTTCCTGTTTCCCAGATAATGTTGGATTTTTTTTTATCTGATCCCATTTTATATGGCAGGTTTAATCAGTGCAGCAGACCTGCACATCTGGCAGTCATCAGACGATGCCAGGGAGCTACAGTACTAAAAATACAGTTTTAGATTCTTTCGTTATTATTATTTTTTATTATACACCAAGATATTTAAAGTCCCTTAGTTCCAAAATAGGAGTGCACATAACAATTTGAATTCAAAATGTTTGGAATTTGAAATACCCAGCTCAAGTATGAAACAGCACATTTTGAATGCAAAACTGTTTTGAATGCAAAGCAGCTATTTCAAGACTGAAAACAGAGATGGTTCAAATATGATATAGTCCAGATTTGGAACATTTTACACACCTTTATTCAAAAGTATGCATTTTAAACTTTTTTTAAAAGAGGATTCTGTGCAGAGTCTTTGAAGCAGAAATTGAATATATACAAATTTGTCTTTGAGCAGCTATTAAAAGCCTCTCTTCTTACAAAGTTTGGCATTCTTCCTTTGTCCTTCAATCTGCAGCTGCTTGTGATGTATCTTTAAGGTCCTTTGAGTTTTATCATTGAATGAGATGGTTGGATAAAATCCAGATGAGAGCTCAAGCTGCAAAAAATTAGCTTTTTTGAGTCATGCATTTAAAAGTTGAGTAAAACCTATTCACAAGAAAGCTATATAATTGGGGAACCTTTATTTCAGTTTTGGATGATGAAGACAGTAATAACATCACTGTAGGATCGCTAGTCACAGTTTTGGTCACCTTGACAAGACAGACAATGGCAGTAAGTATTTATATTGGTATGCACTGTTCTTGGGTTTATTTATGCTATATACTGTCATATCCCTGAATGCATCAAGAAGCAAACTGCACAAGGTTGTGGAATTCCCTAAGACCTCAGTTCATGCCAAATTCCCACTTGTGGCTTTTTTATGTGGTATATGAAGGGAGGCTCAAAGCATGCCCTCTGCTTCAAATTAGACATACTTACTGATTACAGGATTTGTTCTAGATCCCAGTCTAATGACTCAGAAAACAGCTCAATCTGATTTGTGCCAAATCCGAAGCTTTGTTTCCATGGATGAGAATTGGAAATATTAAATAATTATAAGAGACAAATATATTATGCCATATGGGGACAATTAGGGCCCCAAATATCATCTGTTTCTGTTAAAATGTAAAACAGAATCAATGATATTTGTGGGCCTGGTTGTCCCTTCCAGCTAGAGTAATCCTGCAATCAAGTTTCCAGCAAATAGTTTGAGGAGTGCTTAATAATTTAGTCCTTAGCTGTTCTTAAAAGTTCCCCCTACCCCATTTGTCTTAAGTGTTACTGGGTCAGTTTTTATGGAACCATGGACTATGCTTTGATAATCAATCTGTCATAGTTCACCAGGACACAAATGCAGCTCTTGTCTTATCAAATGGCTGATTTGGGTGGGGGAGACATCATCGGTATCCATGAAAAAATTACAAGCACTTGTCTAAATAGATAATTCAATGTCAGATAAAGAAACTACTCATAATTAAAGAGAGTTATACAGTCTTTACCCTCTTCCTTACAACTTACATCTCTAAAATATTTTTGCTTAGCATTAGAAGAAAAGATTTTACATTCACTTTTCACTTTGTGAAAGTGGATACTCTTAATGCCTTTTTGGAAATGCAGATAACTACGAGAAGGATATACAATATTGTACTTCTTGACTTTTGAAATAAAATAATCTTTCTGTCTTTTTTTTTTTTAATAGCATAGTTTGCAGATGTGCATTTATCAGCTGGGAAATATTCACTCATTCATCTTCATATATGGTCAAAAAGTAGATCTCTGGGTAATCTACAGTAGATCTACCTGTATGATATCCTTTACAACAGTGATAATGAAGACACCTTCTCCTTCATTTTAAATTAGACAAAGAAAGAAAAAGAATAAATTTATTCTGCCCAGAGTCACCTTATGTGAGATGGGCAACATAAAAATTGAATATATAAATATGTAAAAACTGCAAATTATGCCTCAAAGGTGCTTGGGAGACAATTATGACCAGGATGACAGAATCTCCACAGACAACTGCAAATGTGGCTTTTCAAACCAACTCTTAATCTAAGCCACCTTCCATATACATATTTGCTTTCGAGAGTTATTTACAATTAAATTTAAAAAAATTTCAGAAGCCCAGTCTTTCCACCAATGACTAGACTGATTGAAATTTCCCTCTATTAATAATTAGATTCTTCATCTTGAGAAATGCGAACCAATGTTTCACTTTCTGTGCATTATTAATGTTTAATTGATCTGTTCTTCCATGTTGATACAGAGAGACTAAGGTAATTTATTTTTCCCTTTATTCAGGAAGTGTTTGAGAAGGCACAGTCAACCTGCTCAGCTGAAGAACAGCCTGCAGAGGATGGCGTAAGTGGATGGTTGTGTTGTAATTCCTTAAAGTTTGTTTAGTAACCATCGAGGTTTCCTTTTTGAAATGAGTCCTGTTGCTAAATCGCAAGATTGTCAAATAACTTTTAATCCTTGGAAGGTAAAACCATTTGGAACGTTAATTTAATCTTGATTTTGTTGCTTACAACATGCAGTCCCCAACCTTTTTGATACCAAGGACTGGTTTCGTGGAAAACAGTTTTATAATACTATCCGGGGTGGGGGGATGATTTTGGTTCTGCTCACTGCCCTGCCACTCACCTCCAGCTGTGTGGCCCAGTTCCTAGCAGGCTATGGACTGCTACTAGTCAGTGGCCTGGGGACCCCGGGTTTATAACGTAAACGTTGTGTAAAGTATTCATTTTGCTGAGAAGATAGTTGTATGTTAAGAATACATGAAACAATGGTGTACTTGTGATAACTGTGAGCCAGTTTCTGTAGAGCCAGCTATTCCCTCTAGAGATACCCATAGATATTAGTGGTACCCTGATCAGTTGCATTTCTCCACAAATGCCTTGATATTAAAATGCATTCATTTCTGTTCTGATACTTAAAGCATTTGGGTGGATCAAGGACTGAAGTGTAACCACTTTAAATCTTACTACTTTTGCAGCAAGGAGACCTTAATAAATCAAAGAATAAAGGATGGCAGCAGAAGAACAAAGGAGCAAAGAAGACTTCCAAATCAAAGAAGAAAAAACTCCTGAAAAAGAAGCCAGCTCCTGCTCCTTTGCTACAAACAAAGCAACTGAAGCAAAAACAAGCTAATGGGGTTGCCGGGAATGTATGTGTCAATCAAAATGGATTGGGATTTTTGTTTTCAGGCGCGTTGAAATACTTAAGTTTCAGAGAAACTGTGGACCAGTGTTTGCTGTTTAATGAAAAAAGGAAAATAATACTAAGCAAAATTATATGGATTGTAAGCTGAAAAATAATATGATTTCTATGAGATCCAACACTTCTATTTAGAAGTCATAAACCAAATTCCATATTTACTGTAGCCTGTGGAATATAGTAACTGAACATTATGAAATCTTGATAAGTAATGAAGGGAAGAGGTTCTTTATGTGATTTTACAAAAGGTGTAGCATATCCTTCTTCCTGTTCCAAGTGCACTATCATTTGGTAGCATGCCTTTATTTCTTTTTCAAAAAACTAGAGAATCTCTTAAATTTCGCTATAGGAGATTATCCAAAGTAAGCTACGGCTAGTAAACACTACATATTCATGAGTTGAAACAATCTAATAAAGTCAAAGAATCCTTTGACTCAAGTTCAATTCTCTGTGATTACGTAGACACATCTGTATTGTTGCCAAGAAAAGAACATAGAGGTAGTTTGACACTGGCTTCTTCTGGGTTGTTGCTTGTATTTGCATCCTAGGACTAATCAGGTGTGATCCTGCTTAGCTTTTACAAGATCAATCAACATTGGCTAAAATTTGCCTCCTGTGATAAATTAGTGCTGTGAACATGTCTGAATGTAATAAAGTTACCCTTTTTAAATTTAGGAAATTGTCAAGGATGATGATTACGATGTTTCTGATAAAGGAAGCGAATCTGAAGAAGATGACACCAATCGGGAATCATTGAGTGAGAAAGATGATGGCAGTGACCGAGACTCTGACCGAGAACCAGATGAAAAGCAAAGCAAGGATGACGAAGCTGTAAGATTTCTTTTTATTACCTGTCGGAGAAATACCAGGACGGTCATTTGATGTAACCCAAAACCTTTTCTATGATAAGACATTTTGATCAGTTCATTCAGCGGCCTAAAGGGAGGGATACTATTTTGTAATTAATAAAATTAGTTAAAACACAGATTTGGAAAGTCTTTGTAAAGTACATGAGCTTTCTGTTTCTATGTAACATGTCTACTTCTGTCCTAATACAGTAAACCATCTAAATGTTTTTATTCATACAATGAAATTGGTAAAATGCATTTAAAATTGGTGGTTCTTTTGGTTTCAAAGTTATTATTATTATTAAGATACAAATGCATTGCATTCCTATTTTAATTTTCATACCAGTGGTGGTATGCTACCGGTTCAGCCCAGTTCTGCTGAGCCGGTAGCGGCGATGAGTAGCGGAGACTGAACCAGTTCTCTCCGCCGCTCTGCTGTTGGGCCCACCTGCCTGCCTGAGCTTCCATTCTCACCTTTATCCTCTAAATTTGAAGCGCATCTACTTTGCGCGGCACAGAAGGTGCTGTGTGGCAGCTGCTGAAGTGACCGGGAGAGTGCAGGCTTGCAGGAGGTGAATTGGAACGCCTCTGCACCTGCACAAAGTGTGTGTTTGGTGCGCGTGTGCACGCAAAGTGCACCCACCAAGCCACGCCCACCAAACCGGTGGTAAAAAGTTTTTGTATCCCACTACTGTTTCATATTCTTCTCAATTTGCAAACAAGTGGTTTATTTAAGGAAGACACAAATAAACAAAATACTTCTCTTTTGCTACTAGGAATGGCAAGAATTACAACAGAGTATACAACGAAAAGAACGGGCACTCTTGGAAACCAAGTCAAAAATAACTCATCCTGTTTACACTCTCTACTTTCCTGAGGTCAGCAAAAAGATAGCTAAATAAGTTTGAGATGAATGGAGATGAAGTGAATGCAAATTTTCAGAATTCTGCTTGGGACTTAAACATTTAACTCCTTAGTAATACCTTCTAAAAAGCAAGATAGATTTTGAGTCTTAACTAGCACAGTGCTTGGAATTGTGCAAAACTCTTATGTACAGCTATACTCTTCTATGCATCTCCATATTCACTATGTGAATGTGGAAAAACATTATACTGAGAGCATACCCAGTATATTTTGTTCAGATTAAAGAAGAAGCTATAATCAAGTTTCCCATCATTTAATGTTTCTTTGTTATTTTTTTAGTATTCTATTTTGTGTTTTTGGCAGAATATTAAACTAGATTTTAACAATACACTCTAGTTTGTGATCATGAGCTAATGTTAATCTACGTAGTTCATCTCTCTTTGTTCCTCTGTTCTTGTAAGCATCTAAATACTGAAGGGAGGAGGAATTTGTTACAAAATGGGAACCTAAATATAGGGCTACTTTTGAAGAAATAATTGTTGCATAAGCTGCTTTAAATCAGACTATGATTCTGCTATTTTGGATGATTCTTTTTTGAATCTTGTGGAATGCCTTTCCCTTCCTTTATCTATAGCTGTAAAGTCACAATGAATAGGCTGTGTGCAGTGGTTGGTAGACCATTCACACTGTGAGTTAATAAGGCTGGATTTCAATTTTTTTGTATCTTCCTTTTAGATTCAATATTTAGATAAAACAGATGAATTTTTATTTAATCAGTCATTAAAATAATGAAGATTGTTCTAAGGTTCAACTTGTCACATGCCCATATTATTTCCCTAGCATGACTCCATTTAGTGCCCTGAGAACATTGCCCACTTGATGGGTGCAGATCCACTTGAACCCAACATATGCTTTGATGTTTAAAGTTGTACTTTCTGCAATGCCTTCACCAAGAAAAGTTTTATTTTGTTGTAATGCAACTTCTGCCGACATAGGGTCACAGGTCTGATACCTGGAACCATGTTATGCATTTTCTCGAAATTATGACTGATTGTTCCATTCAGCCTATTTCAATGACTATTGGAAGTTTATGTTGCCACATTGAGTTTTGCTTCAGACAAAATAGAAACAACTACGACTCTATGAAAAAATATTGCAGTACATTTTCATTTCTTAACACCAGCACATCTAGTTAGGTCTGTTAGGAGGTCAAATACTGTGTTCTAATCCAGAATGTGGTTCAAGCCTGACAATTATCTTCATTTCCATTCCAATTTTTCCCCAGATGTATTCAGTATTCCACAATAACAGAATCTTGCACTAGAAAGAGGTTTGAACTGGATAATCTCAAGGGCATATCTTAATGCTTACATGTTATAATTTTAACCGTTCTCTCTCTCCCCCCCCCCCCCCCCCCCCGGGCCCGGCCGAAGAGTAATGTGTGCCTAAAAATATTCAAAAGAGAAATCTTGGATTCTTTGGCCAAAGTTTGCATTGTATAAGATGGAGTAATTGTGAAGTAACACAATGTAATTTGACTGTTTCTCTTGGAATAAGTCAATTTACAGTTTCTATTCCAAAACCTCAGGTACCGTTTTTGTTATGAAAATCAGATCAGGATTATGCTAGCTGACATCTGGTCTTTTTCCCCTCTCCTTAACAGGAAAAACAGGAGTGGTGGTGGCTATATATAGCAGATAGGAAGGAACAAACACTAATATCAATGCCATATCACGTGTGTACACTAAAAGACCAAGAAGAGGTTAAGTATTTCATTTCTGATTCTTAAAAACTGGAATGGGTTGGGGGTTTGGGGGGCTCTTTTTGGCTGATAAAAGTAGGCAATATGGAGCCATGTGTTGTATGGTCTTTCATCCCCATTTCACTCCTAATCCTTCTCTGGATCTCAATTATTGTCTCAGCCTCTGCTTTTCCTAGACCCTGCCTGACTCATAGCTCCTCATTTAGCTTAACCTGCCTAGCCAGTACTGACAGAGAAATTGGAGTCATTCTAAGGAAGACCTTTTTCCTTCTTCAGGTTTTAGCTGCTGCATAAAAAAAGCCTAATTTAATGTTGTGTAATGTTAAAGTGTTTGATGAGGAACACTTGAGAAATAAGGTATTTTATACTAACAGATCACCTGGAATCTGTTGTAATTGGAGAACAGCTGTACAGGTGTAGCACATTTTATACTCAGCGCTGTCACTAATTTTTTTCAAACTTTTTGTTTTTTGGCCTTAAGATGATTTTTCCTCAGTTCTTGCTAATTTTCAGAAAGTGGATAAGTTAAGCCATAGTACGTAGCTCATTGAATATAATACATTCAGCATTAGAAAAATGGAAGCCTAGCACTTTCTAAATTTGTATGCTGTTTGTTTTTTGAAGCTGTTTCATTGTTTTTTTTTTATAACTTGAGCTGAGTGATTACATGTGTTTCCAGGTAGAACTAAAATTTCCTGCACCGGGTAAACCTGGAAACTACCAATATACCGTTTATTTAAGATCAGATTCCTATATGGGCTTGGATCAGATTAAACCGTTAAAGGTAGGTTTCTCAAACAGGTGGGTTTGGGGATTGGAGAGGATTCTACAAGTTTAGTCGAACTTGTGTTGCTACATACTATGCAACTGCATTGACATGTACCTCTTGTACCTGCATCTTGTCCTGTACAGGTACTCCTCAATTTATGATTGGTTGCTTAATGACAGTTTGAAGTTACGATGAACCTTCCCAAAGCTACATATGACCCAGTTTTCAAGTTCTGAGACTCCTCTACCCTGTGATCACATATAGGTGAAACTCAAAAAATTAGAATATCGTGCAAAAGTTCATTTATTTCAGTAATGCAACTTAAAAGGTGAACCTAATATATGAGATAGACTCATTACATGCAAAGCAAGATAGTTCAAGCCGTGATGTGTCATAATTGAGATGATTATGACTTACAGCTCATGAAAACCCCAAATCCACAATCTCAGAAAATTAGAATATTGTGAAAAGGTTCAATATTCTAGGCTTAAAGTGCCCCACTCTTAATCAGCTAATTCAGCCATAACACATGAAAAGAGTTCCTGGGCCTTTAAATGGTCTCTCAGTCTGGTTCAGTAGGAATCACAATCATGGGAAAGACTGCTGACCTGACAGTCATGCAGAAAACCATCATTGACACTCTCCATAAGGTGGGAAAGCCTCAAAAGGTAATTGCAAAAGAAGTTGGATGTTCCCAAAGTGCTGTATCAAAGCACAGTAATAGAAAGTTCTGTGGAAGGGAAAAGTGTGGAAGAAAAAGGTGCACAAGCAGCAGGGATGATCGCAGCCTGGAGAGGATTGTCAGGAAAAGGCCATTCAAAAGTGTTGGGGACTTTCACAAGGAGTGGACTGAGGCTGGAGTCAGTGCATCAAGAGCCACCACACATAGACGGATCCCGGACATGGGCTTCAAATGTCGTATTCCTCTTGTCAAGCCGCTCCTGAACAACAAACAACGTCAGAAGCGTCTTACCTGGGCTAAAGAAAAACAGACCTGGTCTGCTGCTCGGTGGTCCAAAGTCCTTTTTTCTGATGAGAGCAACTTTTGCATCTCATTTGGAAACCAAGGACCCAGAGTCTGGAAGAATGGAGAGGCACATATTGCAAGATGCTTGAAGTCCAGTGTGAAGTTTCCATAGTCTGTGTTGATTTGGGGAGCCATGTCATCTGCTGGTGTTGGTCCAGTGTGTTTCATTAAGTCCAGGGTCAACACAGCCGTCTACCAGGAGATTTTGGAGCACTTCATGCTTCCTTCCACAGACAAGCTTTATGGGGATGCTGACTTCATTTTCCAGCAGGACTTAGCATCTGCCTACACTGCCAAAAGCACCAAAACCTGGTTCAATGACCGTGGGATTACTATGCTTGATTGGCCAGCAAACTCACCTGACCTGAACCCCATAGAGAATCTATGGGGCATTGCCAAGAGAAAGATGAGAGACATGAGACCGAACAATATAGAAAAGCTGAAGGCCGCTATTGAAGCATCCTGGTCTTCCATAACACCTCAGCAGTGCCACAAGCTGAAAGTTTCCATGCCACACCGCATTGAGGCAGTAATTGCTGCAGAAGGGACCCAACCAAGTACTGAGTAAATATGCATGCTTATACTTTTCAGAGGTCCGATAATGTTCCATGTACAATTCTTTTTTTATTGATTGAATGTAATATTCTAATTTTCTGAGATTGTGGATTTGGGGTTTTCATGAGCTGTAAGTCATAATCACCTCAATTATGACAAATCACAGCTTGAACTATCTTGCTTTGCATGAAATGAGTCTATCTCATATATTTGTTTCACCTTTTAAGTTGCATTACTGAAATAAATGAACTTTTGCGCGATATTCTAATTTTTCGAGTTTCACCTGTAATTGCATTTTGGGTGCTTGGCAACCAGCTGTTCTGGCTATTTGTACAGTCCTGCAGTCATATGATCATTTACAGCATGGGGTTTGGCCATAAACTGGTGTTTTAAAAAAGGTTATAAAATTGGTCATAGTCACATGGTAACCTGCTGGCATGGCTTATGACCATAATTCCATGTTGCAAGTAGAGGGCTATAATGCTGAGTTTATTTGAATATTTTGATTGGAAAAAAATTAAGCTTAAACCCTAAGAGCAGGGATTGAAAAATTTTAATTTGTGAGGCAGGAATCAGCAATATAACATCAGCAATTTAAGTCATCTGCAGTGTGTGCACACACATAGCATGGGATTCCTGTTTGATAAAAGGGTGGCTGGAATAAAACAAAATACCTGTAATCCTCTACTTACCATTAATTTAACAGCTGTTTAAAGTCACAGTGGCACTGAAAAAAAATGTTTATGACTGGTCCTCATGCTTCTGACCATTGTAGCATACCTATGGTCATGTCATCAGAATTAGAGTGTGTATATATCAGCTGTAGTGCCCCAGGTCATGTGATCACTATTGGTGGCCTTTCCAAGGGGCTTCCAACAAGCAGAGTCAATGGGGGAAACCAGTTTCCCTTAACAATTGCATGATTCACTTAATGGCTGCAGAGATTCACTAAATATCCATGGCAAAAAAAGGTCATAAAATGAGGCATGACTCACTCAGTAACCACTTAACATGGCTTAATGGAAATTCTAGTTGTATGTGGTGGTCATAAGTGGAGGAACACCTGTAGCTAAATCTTTCAACACTTTGTCAGAGAACAGCCATTTAAAACATTTTGGTACCTGTGATATTGAGCAGCTCTGCTTTAGGAAATAAATATCCACATTAAATAATCTTCTCAGAGAAAAGATTTTTTTCAGGATATTTTGATCCATAAATGTACAAATTATGCCTGATTAAAATAATTGATTAATATAGAATCTTGCAGAGAATGGAGAACAATTTGCTTAACTACTTATACATGCAAAATATTTTGCAGTTTACTCCAGAGTGCTCTTGAATTAATCTGTAATATTATGTAGAGAAACCTTAATAACTTCCCCCAAAGGATAACATTTACATTCTATTTTTCCTCTTCCTGCATCCCTCCTTTCTCCAATCACTTGAACTCTCTGCAGCTGGAAGTTCATGAAGCAAAACCTGTGCCAGAAAACCATCCACAGTGGGATACAGCGATAGAGGGAGATGAAGACCAGGAAGACAGCGAAGGTTTTGAAGATAGCTTTGAGGAAGAAGAAGAGGAGGAGGAAGAAGATGACTAAATAGTATGACAAATGAACTGTGTGATACGGGATATCTCTGCAAACATGACCTGGGAAAATGTAAAAACAGTGCAGATGAACTGAAGATTTTTTTCAAGTTTCTTTTTACCAGTTATGAGTACTTCATGTAATTTCCCAGTGGAGGTCTGTCAGTCAGTTGGGTATATAACCTGGGAGATGCTTAAGGCTCTTCACAGCCTTTAAGTATAGGATGCATTTATTCCAACTGAAAATAAAAGCTTTTTTATTCTAAATGTCCAAAAGTGTGGGCTACATTGCTTGATCAACTTTTGGTCCAGTATAGTAACAGATGCTATTATTAAATGGAAGCAATCATTAAACCAACATTTCGTATTAGGCAATTTGTTTTACAAGTTCTGTTGAAATTAACATCCGCTTGAGTTTCTACATTGGGAAAATCTGCAAGATCTTTTTCAGTGATGTTAAGAACATTGAGCTAAGATTGCTTACAGTTTTCAGTCGATTTTGTATGCTTTGGACTTGGCATCTTACCCTGAGAGAGGGGGTGCATTCCATATTGTCACACACACACAGGCTTATCTTCTGAGACTTAAATCTACCTTTAGTGGAGGGGAGTTCTTGCCCTTAATTCTCATGCAGGTTATAAATCTATATTTCTCAACGGCTAAAAATATGTCTAAGCACCCTACTATCTAGCAAATCATACAGTATTTCTTTTGATAAACCTGTATGTATATTAAGAGTTTGGGGACCATATGTTATATCAAGCATTGGCAATATCCTTTTCTAAATATAAAGATATCAAATCTATAAGTCTTGGCCTTCAGTCTACTTTATTTTGTCAGAAGCCTTTTAAATCAGACACGCTGACACACTAAGATATGTTTTTTGTATTTATTCAGAACTATTCAAAATAAACTCGACTAAATTTGATAAAAGTATACATTGTAATAGTTCATTTTTCCTCTATACTGAGGAGATTCACGTGGACTATATTCCCAACAGAGCTGGTTTTGATTAAATATAGATCGCACGTTTTCTGTGAAGGAGAAGCAAAAACTTGCAATAAATTCTACTGTTTCTTTCCATGTAATAAATACAATGATTGATGTGGTTAGAAACTGTAGAAATACATTCAGATGTCAATCATGTAGAAAGATTTTTTTTATAATTAAATGTTAAAAGAACTATACAACTAAAATGCTGTAAAGCCCTTGACAAAAAAATGGTCATGCAGGAAGATTTTCATAGAACAGAAACTACCCACAAGCCAAATGAGCTGCTCCTTTATTTGTGACCCTGTTTATGAAATAAACTTACTTTCAATGCAAACTTCCATGGATATTTCTCTTTGTAATTGCAGTAGTTGCAAATAAAATTTAAAAACATCCTGCATGTGAAAATGTTTTTTAAGAAAAGCAACTGTTGGCATGGTAAGTTTGGGGTTTAAAACTTAGATTGTAATATAATATCTGCCATCCACAACATTATAATTATCTAAGAGTCAAGTATTATGCAGAAAGGTTTGTCACAAAGAGGCAATGTTTTGCTTTTTCAGCACACCATAGTCACAATATCAAACTATAATATGAAAGTAATTTCCTTTTGAAAACAGTGCTGCCAACAAAATGTTTTCCAATATAGTTTGAGCAGTAAATTATTTATTGTATTTAAAGCCTAGAATAGCCCAAAAGATGAATTTCCCTCAAGTCAAATTTGATTTTTGATATCTACAAAGATACACTTACGCTGTTTTCTGGGAAGCGGTAGGGAAATGATTTGCTATGGTTATCTTTGCAAGTTTTTCTTTCCATTCCACTCTACAGCCCTGTCTATTTTTCTAGCAATCTCACAATTATCTATTAGCCATGTTCGACAAACACTACATATATTTTTTAAGATAAGCCATAGGTGCTGGAATGATTCAAGTCGTCATTAAGCAACACAACTTGTTGCTAAGAAATTTGGAGGGGGGAGAACATCGGGTTATATATTTATGTGGAAATATTATTTTTGTTCCTATGATGTAGTGAATCATAAACCTGGGTATCTTTCTTAACTTTAGGCAAGAGATGATTTGTATCTCGCATGTAACAGGAACAACTTGAATTTACAGCTTTTGCCACATTAATGAGTTCTGACTTATTGATCTTTATTTTTTTCCTTTAAAGTATCAAGAAGGATACGATAAATAGTGAGCTGGAACTCTCTTACTGAGCATTCATCAGATTCTTCCAAGCAGCAGTTTAAGGCAAAGATTCTTTTTAAGTAGCATATTTTCTCAATAAATAATAAAAAAAGGATGTATTCGGGTTTGACATTAAGAGCTAGAAAATTTTTTTTGTAAAGTAAAACCTCAAAACTCTTTAATCTGTTATTTTCCTTCATCTGGCATAAAAAGGAAAAGGAAATTCTGGAAAATATTATTTGGTAGGACTATAGCAGCCACATTATGTGTCTTTTGGGTGGAGCCCTTGGCAGATTAAAGTCTATAAAAAAGGCACAAGAGGGATTCTGCGCAGCATGTCCTTAATATGAAGCATTTCTCTTTATGTGCCTTTACTAAAGTTAAAATGAAGCACTTTTTCCCCGTATATCATTTCCCTAAATATTAGAGAATTTTTTAAAAATTGTAACATTTACTGCATCACACACATAGTAGGTTCTTTACAACCTTGTACATTGTCCCTCTAAAAAAGCTATGTAGGCTACAAGTGTAGTAAAGGAGAACCAGAAGGGTCAAGGACCATAATAAATCCAGGAAACCTCAGAACTTTTAGAATAGTTGTAAAACATGCTGTAACTGTACTCACTCATCTCCTTCCTTGGTGCCCTGCCTTATGGGTATCTCGACTCTTAACGAATGTATCTTTTCTTTTATGTATACTGAGAGTATTTACATCAAGACAAATTCCTTGTGTGTCCAATCACACTTGGCCAATAAAGTGTTCTGTTCTATTCTATTCTATTCTATTCTATTCTATTCTATTCTATTCTATTCTATTCTATTCTATTCTATTCCATTCCATTCCATTCCATTCCATTCCATTCCATTCCATTCGGTTGGTGACCATGGAACTCATACTGTATCTTGCAGACTCAATGGACTTTCTCCAAAATCTGATCTAACAGGGTTCTTAGTATTTGTTCATGTCAGGCTTTTGTTTCAGCTACTTTATTTCAAGATCCTTCACCATATTATACCATGATAAACCAAGATTTGCCACAGAATATAACTTTTATAGGAAACAACAGACAGTTATAACTTTCTGCTATCCTTCCGCACGTGTTCCTGTACATTTGGAGGGACTTCGTACCAAGCAATAATGACTAGATTTCTTTTTTAAAAAAAATTGTTTCCCCAATTTGGAAAGATGATAAGAGATATAAGCATCATGCGGAAAGGCAGGAAATAGGAAAGAAAAAAGAAATAAATATAAAGGGCTAAATTGGACATATATATTCCAGATCCTTTCTGGATGATCTCTACCTCTTGACATCTTTTCCATTTGCAATGTAGTGATTGTAATTTTTTTTCTCCTAACATCACTGCTGCACATTACTCTCCAGTATACATTATAAGACACTTGATGTCCTGCTCATATGGATTCCATCACTTGATTCATCCTAAAATTAAGGAGTGAGATGGGGTGGCTAATCTTGTTAAGGTGCTACTTTTTGACATGCTAAATTGTTAATCTTTTTTGTTTTTAGCTTTTATTGTAATGCTACTTTCCTTTCCAGAAGGGGGAGACAAGTGCATAACATTATACTCACAACAAAATGTAATTTGCTAAAAGAACAAACCTGAAAGACATTCAAATACTATGCATCATTGTATTGCTTCAGATAAATTCAGCAGATTCTACCAGAGCCAGTTTTATAATCGGGAAATAAATTTGGCTTTAAAAATCATTATACTCTGTCTTGATACAACAATAAAGCAGCTAAAAGAGGAGTTTAAAATACATAATTTTAAACTTGACCCATATAGCTAAAAATAAACCCTCTAATGTCTAGTACTAACCTAAAAATAATCAAAAGTTCTGCTAACAATGATCTGCCTCTTTTGTATACACTATTCAGAACGTATAACTGAACTATTTCAGCTAACATAATGTTTAAAAACTGAAAATTAAATGTATGCATCATATATGCATACCCATTATGTTATTCCTTTTCAGGTTAGAAGTTTTATGCAAAAGAAAAAAAAGGATTAGATAGTAAGGAAAGAAAATGAAAGGAAGGAAATAGGAGAGAAAAAAAGAAATAAATATAAATATATTTATGTTAAAATTTTCTTGCTGTCTTTCTGCTTTGCAAACAACCATTATCTTCACCAGAGCCATACATTGATTTAAACATCATTTTTAATCTCACCATTTTATAGATCTCATTGTCTTCTAACCACAATATTTTCATCTACTTTCCCTTCAACCTGTTCATTCTTCCTTTCTATATTTGTTTTACAATTCAATTGTAATTTGTTCTTTGTATAAGAGATAACCTCCTTAGCATATTCAATTTAATCCATGCATATTCATCCCCCATTTCTTTTTGAATTATTCTACTCATATCTTATCATGCACACATTTAAGTGAACTATTTTCAGTGTGTGGAACTTAATTTTATATTTCCTGACATAACTCCCAAATAAGAGTGAAGAAGTATGCTTTTTACAAAGCATTTTTCCTTCTTTGGCAAACAAACAAACAACTAAAGCAAAAATCACATACTATCCACTATCTAACAGCATTTCCATTTAAAAAAAAATCTCCATCAGTGTTCTCAGGTTTAATGATCATTTAGCACTAATTGTTATTTATTTATTCTGCTTCCATATATCTTGAAATTCTTCACTCCATTGCCTGTCAAACACAACTACTTTGATCTTTGATACCATGCTTTTTCTGATGTCATATTACCTATCCAATGTTTTCTGCAAACAATTCCGCTTGTGAGCCAACAACCTTCCATCTACCTACCCTTGTTTTCCAAGATGGCAGTCTGTAGGCTAACCAATTTGAGCTCCGAATGTGAAAGCAAATGTTATTTCGGTGTTAAAATGTTTGGTGTTCTTTTATTTTATTTGATGGGTTATTTTGTGTGGATTATGTTTATTCTCTTTTGAGACAAGTTAGATAGGAAGGGCACGTTTGAAATGTGGTAAAACAGAATCATGGGCATGTTCAGGAAACCATGAATTCTGAACCAGTGACCATTTCATTTGGAAGATCTGGGCTTGGGTTATCTGCAAAGAGCTTGTAGCTGGAAGCTAATGTACCAGGCCTGCAAGAGGAGAGTAAAGAATCAATTGGCAAATTACAAGAATCCAACTATGACAGCAGTTAGAAAACATTCTTAGCATGGAGGGAGATTGAAGGGCTGCATCAACCTAAGCTACAGCATACAGCCCATTCTACAACATTAGTGGTTGTGCAAATGTGTTTTGGAGAGATTTGGAGAGAACCTTACAGGAAAGCCATGGTCAAATATGGTGGGACACAAGGTTGAGATCTGGAAGTAGAATCTGTTTGGGATTGTTTGGCTAGGGGGATCTTTGCTTAGCTGTTGCTTGGGGAAGGACAACTCAGCTAATGCTCTTAGTTCTCAGGTATATTTCCTGACAGAACAATCAGTGGAACGACTTAGTTGTGGGTGCTAAGCTTTTAGTTTTTAAGAAGAGATCTGAAAACTCTTTGCTTGAAATGGTATAGGGTTTCCTGCTGAGCAGGAGGTTGGATTAGAAGACCTCCAAGGTCCCTTCCAATTACATTATTCTTCAATGTCCTGTGTTGATTTGCTTTGGAATATTATCTCAAGACAGCACTTATTATACAGTAAGATGCGCTGATTCTCTTGCTGACTTGTATTCCTTATGGTGATCATATTACAGCTATGTTGTAGGCCTTTTAACAATAGATTTCAGGATGCAATTGTAGGTGCTAATTTTGATTTATTAAATGTATACAGCTTAGACACAAGGTGTCCACAGGATTTGCTTGCTTCAGTCTGCATCCTACCAAAGGAGATCCTCTTGGGAAAAGTTGCTACCGGTGTCCAATTTTACAGGGTGAAGAGTGCGGGAACCAGAAAACACAATTTATTCATCCAAGCACTATTTCCCCAGAATAGATTTCTTGCAGAAGCTAAATTCTAAATAATGAAGATTATATTAAATATTAGATATTAATAAAGTTTATCTAACTAAATAATGGCCTTCCAAAACATAGTGCAAAAAACTTTTTTTCCCGGGGCCCCTCAAGGAGTGATAACTTATCACTGTATAATGTAATTGTAATTTACATTTCTTTACATTTTCCTATGAAATTTTAATTGCCTAACTTGTTATTTGAGACTGTGAGTTAATTTTATGTGGATACTTTATTTGTTTTATCTTTGCTGTAGGCTGCATAAGACTGGAAGGATTTTGCTGCATACATATTTAGTAAATAATCGATCAATCATCAATCAATCCCAGAATTTTGTATACATATATTTATAAATACCTTACTCCCCAGCTCAATGATGAACCATTTGGTAGCATTCCATTTGTCATATGCATTTTATTCCACCTTATGTTGCTCTTATATAATTTAGCAACCAACTATCAACTCCATAGTCTCATAAAAGGTTCTATACTCCAGCCTCTTCCCTTTAATGTACACTTTCTCTAAATCTTCAGTTGTGTAATAAAGTTTCTCACAAATTATGATTCTCAAGACCTTGCTGAAGAATAAAAAATTGATTTGCACTCCTGCCTCAATTTAATTCTCAATTTTTGTTCATTGTCACTTGTCATTTTTCCAATCAGAATTCTGCCAAACACCTTCTGAGAAAATCTTTAACAAATTAATCTCTCTGTGGTTTTGCATTACCCTGATTACATCTCTCCTTGTATTAAGAGACAAGATATACATTCTTTCAATCATTAGGCACAGTCTCCACTTACACATTAAAGATGCTGGAGCCTTACTATTTTTCAACATTCCTACAGTATAGCATTTATTTATTATCTATTTATTACTATAGGACTTTTTTGTACATAGTAAAATTTGTATCAATTTCAACTCCATTTTTTGATATATCACTATTATTTCCATACTGTACAAAATATGAAAACACTACTACTAGCAGTTCATTTTTTTCCACCCCAATCATTAAGCACTTTTATTTTCAACACTTTTCACTCTGCTGGAGACATTTGCTTAGTTTTCTTCAAGTAATTTTTCTATCAAAACTCTTCTGAATTTTCTGTGCCTCCTGCTGTATGTAGTATCTTAATCACTCTCTTACTACACTCTTGGTAACTATGTTTTCTCTCTATACACCTTATACAATACCTTTCCTTCAGCTCATTTTTTGTTGCAATTTCTTTTCTTATATATAATTCTTTTCTGATCCTCAGCCTGTTTTATTTCATAACTCCATCAAGTATTTTTTTTAATAAATCCCATTTATGTAACACCACACACTTTAGTGCACTTTGTAACAAAACACCTTTTCCTGTTTTTCAAAGCATCTTCTGTATTTTTATTCTTACATCCCTTTTTCATTTATTCTGCTGGGAGATTAATCTGTTTTGTAATCAGTTGTGCCCTTTGATTGATTTCTTTTCCAATAAACACGTGGACAGACTTATGATTAAATGATGTATTCATCTAAGCAGATTTTCAAAGATTTCCATTCTCATTCATCCTTAGGTTTTGGCCCAGTTGCTTTGTTTGTACAAGTAGTCTCTCACTTATGACCACAATTGGGCTGGGAAAATTTGTCATTAAGCAGTGCAGTCATTAAGTGAGTTATCACATGACTGCACCAAATTTTATAACTTTTTTTGAGTGTTGTTAAGTGAGACATCATGTGATTGCAATTTGTGATTTTTCCTCTTTTCACTGGGTGAATTTGACAAGAGTTCTGCCAAATTACCACTTCTGGCTCAAGCGACTGGAGAAATGGGAAACCCCTCACTTTCTTTTGCTTGTCCTCAAATCAGTGATGCTATTCTACCAGTTTGGCCCAGTTCTGGTATACTGGTAGCTCCAAATATCAGCTGACACCGAACTAGTTCTCTCTGACGAACTGCTGTTGGGCCCACCTGCCTGTCTGGGCTCCCATACTGACCTTTATTCCCTGCTTTTGAAACGCAGCTGCTTTGTGTGGCACAGGGAGAGTGCAGGAAAGCCTCTGTGTGTGTGTAAAGTGTGTGTTTGGCACTTGCACATGTGCAAAGTGTGCATGCATGCACACACAAAGTATGCTCACCAAGCCACGCCCACCAAACCGGTGGTAAACCCCTTTGAAACCCACCACTGCCTCAAATGGTATGCCCACTGAAAGAAAAGTAATTGGTGTCTTGTGTCTTGGCACCGGTTGGAGGGAAACAGAAGCAGGGGACCCCACCAGTTGCAGGCCTTGTTACTTGCAAGTCAGACAGAACTCTTAGTCATCACTGTAGCCAAGAATGAGTTAGTTCACCAAGGGATTTCTGAAGTTGTCTTAGTTTTGAACTGGTTTATGTGTAGGAGACAAGCAGCTGAAAGCTACAGTGCAAAAAAAAAAAAAAAAGGCCTTGATCACTACTAGTCTATACATCTTCAGTCAAGGGGTTGTGAGAAGACATATAGTACAGAGACAAAATATTGTTTGCTGAAAGCAGTTTTTCGATTATTGTCATAGATTACTGTTGGTCCTAAGGTTAGCAGAAGAGATGCAAAAAATAAGTTATTTCCTCATGTGAGGAAGGAAGCCATAACTCCTGTCTTTTTTCCCCAATCCTCCAACTGCAGAGGCACCCAGGTATTCCTGCAAAGTGTTCCTGGTTTATTTAAAAATGTACAAAACATTGGATCAGACCTAATCTAAGCCATCATGCAGTATTTGTTGCCACAATTAGCAATCAGGCAAAAGGGCAAAAAAACACCTCTGTGATTCAAAGCAACTAGTATAGAACTATTATAGGCAACTTAGAGCCATCATGATTAGTTGACTGTAGTACCTTCATGTTCCATGTGACACCAAGTAGCTGCATGAGGCCATTTCTGGATCCTATAGTTGCTATAATATAATTATGACTTCTCCTCAGAGTCAACAATATGTCATCCATCTGATCCCTCAAGAAGCCTTCCTTTCCCAAATATATTATTTTATTTATGAAATAATTTACATATTCCAAAACCTTGTGAGATTTTTGGTCTTCTCAAATATGAAATGTAGATCACTTTGCAAGACATCTTATACAAGAATTGGGACATTTTGGGTGAGATTACTGAAAAGTGATGTAATGAGAGGTTGCGTCCTAGAAAAGATTCCTGTCAGTTGGGAACTAGAGGATTCCTTTTACCAGCCCTTAGTCATTAGGATGTGAAGATTATAGACCTGATACAATTTATTTTCACACACACACACACACAAAACCATCAGGCAACTCAGGCTGAAAGATTCCGGGCATCAGCTAGTTTTAACAGACAAAGCTAATATAAAGTTATTCCCCTTCCTGACTTTCTAAAGAAAAAACATCACCACATAATCTCCCCTCCAGCATAATTTTTGTTTAACATTTGAATTTGGTGCCGTACTCACCTGGTCTCTGCTATTCTCTGCTTAAGTGACCGGATTTAATTTAATTGTTCCTCTTTTCACTGTTTGCAACAATATGATTCAATATGAAGTGTAACTTTATATAATTAGCACCAGTTGGCTCAGAGTTTACATTAAGAATCTCTTTGTTAAAGTTTGTGCCCTGGTTTGGCAATTTCGAGCTAGATAAATAAATGTACACCTATTTGAAAGACTAAAATCCTTTCAAACACCTTTTTACATTTTGGCATTCCATTCAGAGAATTTATGTTTCATGATGGGTATATATTGAAAACTCATCTTGAAAGCATCTCTGCAGCTTTTGTTTGAATGGAACCTATTTGCTCTGATGTTACAACAGATTTGGATGAATTTGTCACTCTGAATGGAGTGGAAGTGTGACTAAATCTGAATTTGAGCCTCATAAATTTGCTTCAGGGATTCAAAAATTGGATCACAGAGATGAATAAGATGTTTGCAAAAATATATACATCTCTTCAAGCAATCAGTGCAGATGTACATGTACTACAGTGTGGAGAGGAATGAGACAGGGAGAGAAGAGAGCATTAAATCTTATGACTGACAACTATATTGCAATAATACTATTTGTGCTTTTCAACCACAATGTTTATTCAATCAGAGCTTTGAGTAAACATTTGAAAAATACTGCAATAAATTATATTTTTGGAAAATGGTACATAGATCAGAGGAGTACTACAAGCTGCAACATATTTGCAAAACACTATTCATTCATAGTGGCACATTTATTTTAAAGCTTTACTTTTGTTTGTTTTCCTCCCTTTAAAATCTACTCCTTCATAATTTAATTAATTGCCCTGATTTGTATTCATGTGAAATCACTGATTTATTAGCTTTCAGGTTTCTGTAATTACTCTGTGTAAATCAAGTTTCAAAATGGCTGAAAATGTACATAATTTGTGACAGGGCAAAGGTTGATCACACTAGACAGGTTATTTAGTTAATGACTCAAATTCTATAAGATACAATGACAGCACACAATGTCTCTGAGCAGAAAACAACATCTGAATGTGTGGATTCTGTATGTGTTTTTTTTTAAACTGGAACTGCTATAAACAGAAAAACTTAAGTTACTGTAAATGGGTTTGTGCAAGTGCTTATTTGAATATATGCAGGGCTTTTGAAAATGCAACTGATTCAGAACAGATGCCATAAATAGGAAATTTGAGAAGCAAAGCATTTGTTTTGGTAACAGTAAGATTTCCACATATCTGAAACATATTCTTCCAATCTGGTTGCTTTTAAATTTTTGATCAATTTGAAGACATGTTAAAATATGTTCAATGAATGAAAGAGAAAAGAAAATCATACCAATTCTGTATGGGTCATCAATCTGTGGAATTACATAAAGAATTAACACTGAATGCTTATCAGTGAGGGTTTCTTTTCCACTCAAAAGAATGTCCCCTGAACAAAATTGCTGACTGAATTCTTCCACTTGCCAAAAAACCAAAACAAGAGCAGATAAAAAAATGTGGGAGAGATGCCAGTCAATCCACTAATTGCTCCTCCCTCTTGTAATTCCTTGCATCAGCTTCAACATGATTCCAGAGTTCTCTCTTTCTTCTGAAGCAAATTTCGAAGCAACATAAGGATTATTCCATTTCACTAATAAAAAAATCTCCACTGGATTAGAAAACTGATCTAAACAAAAGGACAAAACTGATCTTCCCTTTGCAAAAGACACATATTCCAGATCCAGCTAAAATATCTAAGATACTGAATGAAAGCTAGAAATCCAGATTCAATTAAAATGCCATTTTCTCTCTCTCTCTTCTTACTGTTTCTGAAAACTTATTATCTCCCCTAAAAAAGTCTTTGAGATGTTTGAGATTTTGACATTTGAGATAAGATATTTATACTGTATGTAAAAACACTTTACTTTCCCAAAGGTGGTAGCTGAAAAAAAAAATACACATCTCAATGAATTTTCAACACATGTTTAACACAAGTTCTCCTCAAGACATTCAATTTGTCCCCGATCTGACTTAAATTATTGATTGGAACTGGTGTTTCAATTGGAAACATCACAGTAATTCAATTTAAAAAATCAATCTGAACAATCAAAACAGGTCAGTTAAAGATTCCGAAAACAGTGTTTTTGTATATGGGCAAAAGCCATTCAATCAATGGAGTTTGTAGATTTGTGTGAATTGCCTTCTGGCAGAATCTTTTAATCAAATCTTTGTTCAACCTTAATTCTAATGGTTATGGACAAACAGTATTTGCAAGAGCAAGCTGTATTTCTACTTCACTGCTATTTTTACAAGAGACAAGGACTCAGATGCTTCTTTGATTATGGGTTCCTGCCTTCACTTTTATTAAGGCTGAAAGATCTATTTTTGTCCTCTTACTAATGTTAGTAAGTCTCAAAAAATGACTGCTGGGCAGTTCATTTATTCTTAAAGAGATTAGATTAGAAACAAGGGATGGATTGTTTGTTTTCTTGTAACAGAATAACGTTAAAGATTTTAGTTTTGCATGGAGAACTCAACCAATCATCCCCACTTCTAATATTACACAAATAAGCTGCACTTTGAACTGTAATGCACCAAATGTGATGATTTTTGAGAAATATATATTATACGTATATATTTTGTGATGACTATTCTGCTAAGCAAGCAAAAGGCATTAGAGTTAGGAATAGTCATTTCTGCTGCTTGAATTATTGAATGTTTGAAATAATTAATTCCCAGGGAGCCCAAGAGAGTCTCACAAAACAGATGTGCCAAACCAGGTGAGATAGGCAATGGGTCTTCAATCTCAAGGAGATAGGGTTTTTCCCAGTATATGAAATCTGGCCCTTGCAGGTTGAGTGGAGGAGACTGATCAATAGTCCCATAGTCAAGAAGGCAGACCCAGAAGGTGTTGTACAAGGAATAATGGATGGAAACTGAATAAGGAGAGATATAACCTGGAAATAAGGAGAAACTTTCTGACAGTGAGAACAATCAACCCGTGGAACAGCTTTCTCTCGGAAGTTGTGGGAGCACCATCACATGAGACTTTCAAGAAGAGATTGGACTCCCATTTGTCAGAAATGGTGTAGGGTCTCCTGCTTGGGCTGGGGGTTGGACTAGATAACCTACAAGGTCCCTTCCAATTCTGATTATCTGTTAAGAGCAAGACAAAACACTTAGCCCTGCTCACCAACTGAAGCAGGAAAGATCTCCAGCCATAATGTTTCTCTGTACTCCTGGAGTGAGATAAGAGAGGGGAAAAAATCCTGTAAGACATACAAAGAGAGAGTGATAATTGATTAACTAATTGATACTGTTTATATACAAGGTAATTGTCCAGTGATATCTAAGGATGACAAAGAAATGGGATAAAGTGAAACAGAGCAATTGTTAAACATAGATTCCACTGCACAATGCATGGCAGCAATGCACAAATGACATTCATCATTTTTAATGAGAATATTGTCTTTTTCTTTTCACAAAGAAACATGCATTAAAGGCAAATGTATTTTTAAAAATATCCGTGCATTACAAAAAGCTGTATGCAAAAATTCACATACTGTATATAGCTTTAAAAAAAAACAAAAACAAAAACTCCATATCAAGAGTTGTGGAGGATAACCAACATCAAGTTGCAAAACTCACATATCAACTTGCATTTATTACAGAAACTTTCATATAGCAACACTTCTGGATTTACTTTTTGGAAGTTGATAAAAAAATCCCAATACATCTGAGAGAACACAGTATTAAAGGAATATATATCATACTAACATTGATCAGATTTAGACTGTCCCGTATGTCCTTCATAGGAGCACAATTGTTTTGAGAATAACCACTGATGAAAATATAGCTACCACTTTTTTCTTTATTAGACAATAGATCCCTTTATTTTGTGCTTCAGATCCTCTGGCCTGATTCATAAGGATTTTTATTAAGCCAGTAGCTACTGCCTTACATGATAGTTTTTTTTAATGATCAACCTGAAAGTCAGCAAATCTGACATTATCAATATGTATGTATATATGTATGTATAACACAATACAGAAGCCTAATGATGGCAGATGAGATTCTGCTGAAACATTGCTATAACTTTAAAAGCACAACTACTATGACGTGGGAAAATACCCGAACTAAGCTGAATGCCATACATACATACATACATACATATATATATATATATATATATATATATATATATATATATATATATATATTCTGAGGTTCTCGCGGGTATTTGTATGTGGATCTTTGGTTATTCGGGTTTTCTCCCGCGTAAGATTGGAAGTATCTAGGCAACGTTTCGATGAAGTCCTCACCCAATCAAGTCACACCCCCAGTAGCAGTTAAAAGGAAGAAGCAGCTGTAAGCTCACATCACTCTGAGAAGCACAGAGCTGAAGACCAAGCCTGAAGATGATGAATGAGACTTCATCGAAACGTTGCCTAGATACTTCCAATCTTACACGGGAGAAAACCCGAATAACCAAAGATAGATAGATATATATATATTTGTGTGTGTGTGTGTGTGTGTGTGTGTATTTCAAACATCAGCCTGAAAATCAGCAGATCTGATTTTATCAGTATATCTCTCTCTATATGTATATATTAAAATATAAAATATCTCTTTTTTAAAAATATATCAATTATAAAAATAACATAATATTTAAATTAAAATATTTGTAGGATATTTCAGGCCAATCTTACAAAATTGAAAAAAATAAAACAAAAGGGTTTCTGGGAGATAATTAAGAAGGGAAACACTCATTAAGCTTATGTTAGAACCATAGGATTCAATGGCTATTCTTTTATTACCTTGGGAATATGTTGTTTGTTTGCTAGCAGAGGTTATTCTGCAGATACCACATGTTGCAAAGCAGTGATGAAACAAAAAAATTAACATGAACATTGATACTCCTGGTTTATATTCTTGATAATTAATACAAGATGATGATGATTTCTATGAAGACTTCTTGAAGGATCACATGATGCCTGAAATATCCAAAGTCTCTATATTTTGGTCTCTCTCTCTCTCCCTCCCTCCCTCCCTCTGTGTATGTGTGTCTGTCTGTCTGTCTGTCTGTCTGTCTGTCTGTCTGTCTGTCTGTCTAACATATTCTGAATGAAAACCTGAAATGAATTAGTTCCATTTGTTTCATTCATTTTCTATTACCTAATATATAAAAGGAAAAGGAAAAGTTTCCAGTGGCCATGTATTCATATGGAACTCATCTGTTTTTATTTTTTATAAATGAGTCAGATGGGTAAGGAGGTAGAAATTTATTTTGTTTGTTGGGCACAATTAAATGAGTTTACCACAAGGACAAAAAATACACGGACTTTTAGAGAAAAGTTAGGTGTGCCCCTCCTTGGTTTTTAAAATTGCTCTCAAAGACATCCATGTCCCATTCCAGTGAAACTGATGGGTGAGATCCTTTGGAATAAAAAACATTATTTCATGAGTATTGAATGAGAAGCACAAACACTGTATGGATTAGAACAGCAACTAGGTTTCCAGTCAAAATCAGTGGGAACACCAATAAAACCACACATGACTATAAAGATAAATTAAATGTTAATAAACAAATAGCTGAATATCATTATAATGTATGAATTGCAAAATAACTACAATTGGTAAAAACCACATCCATGTGTGTGCGAGCATTATGATATCAAAAGCAAAAAAAGGAAAGGTTTTGGAGCAGAGATGCAAACATAGCATCTCTCTGCAATTTCTTCAATCCAATGCCCCACAATCCGAGACCAAGCAATAGGTGTGAAGGACCACTGTGAGATTCCAAGAGATTCCACACTGTGCAGTCCTTTTTTCCTTCCTTCCTTCCTTCCTTCCTTCCTTCCTTCCTCCCTCCCTCCCTCCCTCCCTCCCTCCCTCTCTCCCTCCTTTCCTCTGATCCAATCCAGAGACTCTCAGCGGCTCACAATATACCAAATGCAAGCAGATTTAAAATCTAAAATGAAAGGCAACTAATAATCTTACTTTCATATTGCCAAACTAATGGGATTTTAAAATGTTATGTTGATTATTGTTTCTGTGACGGAACTATATAAAGAACATTATCGTGTTAGAAACTGAAACTGTGTCAGTTGTTGCCATGATTAATATTGGTGTAAACATTGAATAGCATTTGGTTACAGAGCTCCACAGTGATCTGAGGCCAATTACTTTGTCTTATCTCAAATGCTTTCTTACTAGCAGTTATATCTACGAAGAGCCATGTTACTGTAAAGCTACAAGCCTTTAAAGTATTGCAAGATTCTTCCTCTTCCTCTTTCTTCCTCCTCCTCCTTCCACCTTCCTCCTCTTTGCATTTTATTTACACAGCATATTTGAAAAAAGAATGACAGTTTTGGACATTGTGAAACAGTCTAAATCATGTAATCACAAATATGTCAGTATTGAATGTTTAAAAGACCAAGCTGATTTGGAGGTTCTTGAGAAAGCCTGACCTGTAAATGTCAATGCAGAGGATAATGTTATGCCCTATATCCAATCACAACATATTGAAATAAATTGAGTAGCTACTATTCAATTGTTTAAAGGCACAGCATGCTTTTTTTTCATTTTTTCAATGAAAAAAAGGATGTTAAAAATAAAATGAAGTAATGAATTAATGGGGGTGGGGGGAAGCAAGTGCTACTAGGGATTGTAGGAAAATTATATTTATATTATTTTCATAATTTCTGCCACCTTCTTCCTTTTTTGAAGCAGATCAACTTATTGAGAAAATGATAAAACTACAACAGGACACTATCTTTATTTGAACTAATACAAATGTCATAAAATACTGATTATTTCCAAAGGGTAGTTATGTTAATCTGTGAGCAAAAATGGATGGTTAGATTTGGCCAAATATTTTGAGATCAAATCATCTCACCTAAAACTGTTCTTTGATGGATACTCATTATAAAGAGGGTTGGGAAGGGGAATCCAAGATTGCAATATGCCATGATATTCCAATGAATAGGGAAAAAAGGCTTGATCCAATCAAGTATTTGGACAATAAAACAACAGAAGGCAACCTAGAAAGTGACATATACTGTAGTGTAATGTAATATATAATAAAATAGAAAGAAAGATCATGAAAACATATATTTTAATAAAAATTCTAAGTAGAAAAAGATTTAATTTTTTTGCCACCATAAACCAGCCCAGCTCTCCTATAATGTCTGAAAAGGGAAGTAGAAAACAGGACCTTAGACAGCTCCAAATATTCTTCTGATGCCTGAGACCTGGGAAAACTGGATTTTCATTTCTTGCAGAGAGACTAGATTGCAACTGATTGGTTTTTAGTATAATTCGGTGATGCAGCTACTGCCTCTGTACAATACTGGAAAGCTAAATGAAATTTTATTTGAACAGGTAGGATTTCATAAGAAAAATATTTTCATTTATAAAAAGAAAAACAACACACAAAAAGGATCTGCATGGATATTCATCACTCATAGATTATTCGATTAGTCTCCTATGTATATTTCATCTTGCTGCCCACAATTTGTTTACTTTTATTCCAATTTATCTGAAAAGAGAATTTACAAGCATGTAAATTCCCACATGTAAGGTGACCAAATGTCTAAATTGTCCTCCAGTCAGAACTTCAAATACGTAAGTAGTTAGTTTTCTAATATGGTTGATTGAACCGTTCTGGAGAAACTGGTGGGATTGATAAAGGCACTCATTTGCTTAAGCATGGTTTGCAAACCTGGAGAGCTGTCTGAGTAAAGAATGGTGATATATTCATATTCCCCTGAATATGGAGCATGCTGGCCTTTTTTTGAGAACTATTCACCTAAGTTTCTGCTGGATACAGATGGATCCAAACCATAGAGCTCATGATAGGCCCAAACTAGGTGCAACAGGCAAATTATTGTTTTTAAAGTAAACTCTACTTTTTGTGTTCAAGGAAAGATTTCAGGAAAGCAACATATGGTGGAAAAAACAGAAAGAAATGAATAATTTCTGCTACTTTTAAAAATCAGATTATATTTCCATAGTCTTTCCCCCTTCCTTCCTTTGTGTTAAGAGTCCCATATGATGGGGTGGAATAAAAATGGGTGAGGAATAGAATCCATTTTCTTTACTTTCCCCCTACACTTTATCTTCCTAAAGTTCTTGATGCAGAAATCTGTGACTGTTGGGATTTTTAAAAAATACTAATTTACACATCCCATCTTGTTGTCGTCTTGGCTTGACTGTAGAAGCTCTGCATCCATTCAGGCTATTAGTAAATTGTGATTGTTCTTTCTCCAGCAGCCCACAAAAGAATGGAAGGAAAGACAAATAATTCTGCCCACTTTAAGGTTTGTCTGATCCCATTTTTGGATTTAGCACTGTCTACTTCTGGCATATTTTTTCTCAACAAGAAATATAAATCTTGACAGAAAAAAAAAGTCTCTACTGTTTCACATGAATTCAAATCAGTATGTTTTTTTTGCCTCTATACCTTCTCCTTTACTGTAATGTCTTCTGCCTTTTCCTGACATTATTCCTTTAGGAAATGATTTCAGTGTATCACCTGACTAAACTGTTAAAATTCAGACTAAGCTTTCAGTGATTTAAATCTCAATATTCAATGATCTAAATTAATATATCTTTAATTCAAATCCCTCTTCCATGAGCCAGCAAGTCATCTATGAAATTATGGGAATAAATACCTGGTTAGGAATTAGATATTCAATTACATCTACATATGTGGGTGGGGAAATGTTTCAGAAAAATGTTATTTTTCTTCTCCATTAAAATAAAATAACTGCATATGCCATGCCATACAGCTTCTGTGTCCACCAACATATATTAGATATCACTGTCAACATCACCTGACTTGATTGATATAACTTGAAAGTAATAAATGTTGATCTCAGGTAAATGATTGGTAAAGTCATTCATGATATTCTTGCAAGCAAATTAAATGTGGGCTAGAGGAGACTATAATCAAGTAAATGTGCAATCAGTTGAACAATCATATTCAAAGTATGCTCATAGATGGTTGTCCAGTTAACCTAGAGCATCAAATGGAGAGGCCCAGGGCTCCATCCTTTAGCCAGTACTATTCTACATCTTTATAAGCGACCTAAAGGATGGAATTGAAGGATTGTTCATCATTTCTGACACTGAACTATGAAACTTGGCTAGCACTCTGGACACAAAAATTATAATTCAAAAAGATTTTGGCACATTTGAACAATCGGCCCCATCTAGAAGGATGACATACAACTGTGATCAGGGAAATTTCCTCAGTAGAAAAAAAAAATCAAATGTATATATGCAAGATAGAGGCTACTTGGTCAAATGACCATTCACATGAAGAGGATTAGGGGTTCCAGTGAAAGGCCAGTTGAACATTCACCAGAAGTGTGAAACAAAGCACACAGATCATAAGAGTTAAGAGTTGCATTGTATTATGTATTAATTGTATCTCATTAGGAGCAACACTCTTTAAAAGAGGTATGGAGAAGCTAGAATGAATTAGGGCTCTTGGTGAAATGAAGCTGAAAGGCAGGTGGGAAAAGGAAATCCCATTCAAAAAAGTTAAAATGACAATTTTGGGGGGCACAATTTACTTTTGTATAAATTAGGGCACAAATCAGACCTAATCAAAATATTCCACTATATTTGGTTAACAAAATTGAGGGCTAACTGTAAAGTAGGTTGCCCTAGCACTAATCACTGTTGTATGATACAAATGGAATATCCATTGTATCATACAGCAGACGTTGTCATATTTGGTATCTTTATCCTATACTGTGTAAGAAAAACCTGCTGTGAATAGGAAAGATTTGTAATAGTGGTTAATATCTGTAGCTCAGATGTAGAATGAAGGTGAAGGTTTGTTCTCCGGGCTTGTGGGTTGGTTTCCAAACATTTTGTTACCTGGCTAGATAGCATCTTCAGCAAAGCTTAGGGGAAAAGGAAAGATCTCAAAAAAATCTGAGTAATTATTTTTGGGAGGTGCGGGGGGAGACTTCTAACCAGTCTTGAAAAACAATGTTGTTCAGAATTCATGTAAGAAATCTGGCTCATTTTTTTTGAATATGCCTACTACAGGTAGTGACTGCTCAAAGTTACAATGGCACTGGAAAAAGTGACTCATGACCAGTGGTGGGATTCAAAATTGTTTACTACCAGTTCTGTGGGTGTGGCTTGGTGGGCATGGCAGGGGAAGGATACTGTAAAATCTCCAGTCAGTTCTCCGAACGACTCAAAATTTCCGCTACCGGTTCTCCAGAACTGGTCAGAACCTGCTGAATACCACCTCTGCTCATGACCATTTTTCATCCTTGTAACTATTGAAACATTCCCATAGCCACAGGTCAAACTTTGGATACTTGGGGCAACTTGTTCATATTTATGATGATGGCAGAGTCCCAGGGTTGTGCCAAATCAAATCAAAATCAGATCAAATGCTTATTGTCAGTGCACAGCACGTGTACAAGGAAGTTAAAATGAGCCTCCCTTGGTGCAGCCCCCCTCCCCCCAAAAAACATAAAATGCATCTCAATAACTCAATAAAAGAAATAGAAATCCCTAAACCCAAATAAGTAATAATTAACACACATTCCCATATACCTATACGTATGCAACATTATATTATATTACGCTGGTATGAACATGTTGCACGTTGTGCTGGCCCTGCAAGTCTATCATATTAAACCTAATTGTGGTGTTTATGTTGCGTTCAAAAGTCTGACAGCCCATGGATAAAAGCTATTTTTCAGCCTATTCGTTCGGCTGGCTATGCTTCCATATATCTCTTGCCCGATGGTAGGAGAATAAAGAGGTGCTGACCAGGGTGTGAATCATCCCTGAGGATTTTCCTCACTCTGTTGAGGCAGTGGGTCTTGGCGATTTCGTCCGGTGGTGTCAGGGGACAGCCCATCATTTTTTGTGCTGTGCTCATCACCCTCTGTAAATGTCTTTTTGTCTGCAGCTGTCAAGCCAGCATGCCATCACCTTGTGTAACTTTTGGACAAGCAATGTCAACAAGGAAGCCAGATTCACTTAACAACCATGTGACTAGCTTAAAAACTACAGTGATTTACTTAACAACTGTGGCAGAAAAGGTCATAAAATGAGGCAAAATTCACTTAACAAATGTTTCACTTGGCAATAGAAATCTGGGACTCAGTTGGTGGTTGTAAGACAAAGATTAGCTGTATTAACAGAAACTTAAAAGTCTTGGTCAACTTTCTGCAACTGGACAGATGCATCCATTGAATGCATCCATTTGATGAAGTGAAGTATTTTTCTAGGCCAGGGGTTTCCAAACTTGACAACTTTAAGACTTGTGGACTTCAACTCCCAGAATTCTCCAGCTAGCTGGCTGGAGAATTCTGGGAATTGAAGTCCACAAGTCTTAAAGTTGCCAAGTTTGGAGACCTCTGTTCTAGGCAGATCAAAGAAAAAGGTTTGTGTTGTCACTGCTAATGCTAGGGGCCACCATTTTGGAAACACACTCTGCAAACTGGTAGGAAAAAATTTGGATACCCATCACAGCCCATAATGCTGTTAAGATGGCCCTGAGCACATGGTGGTTAATGAGCATCTTGTCCTCAGTATTGCGTAGAGTGTTGTGTTTGTGGGTTGCTCTGTTGTATCTTTTTTGTGTCCCTCTTCTAATCATACAGGTAGTTTTTTTTTATTTCTCTTTTTCTCATTTTGATTATGTATCTGAAAGAACTCAGTACCAGCATTCCTAGGAAGAAAATATACAAGTGAGAATCATGACAAATGGCGCTGTGTGGAGAATGAAAACCTCAAATCAAACATTTTCTCTTTATTCATTGTCCAGCAATCAATCTACTTGCTTTAACAAAAGAAAGAATTCTTTATCAGTGGCATCAAACTTCAGCAAAGTGGTACAAAATGTATAAACATAGACTACATCAACATCACAAGGGCACGTCTACAGATTTTTGTCAGTAGTGATAACGTCAGAAATGGCATTTTCTTAAATGGTTCAATATGATTTTGGTTCAATATGATGGTTCAATATGATTTCTTAAATGGCTCAATATGAAATGGTTAGCATATGATTTTTTTTTAAAGAATATAAAGGATTTTGGTGGTCTTGAAAAGTTTGGGACTTTTCTTTGCATTATCTATTTCTATTGACTCAGGCTGATGGGTCTTGGAAATCTACATAACTTTGAACATTCAATCTGACTATTTCTGTATCATGGATCCCCCCCCCCCCCCCCCAAAAAAAAAGTAATAAAAGCAGTACTGTAAGCTTGGATGTGTAATATAATGACATACTGTATGTGCAAAAGGAGGAAATTGTATTATTCTGATTTTCCTGACTGTGGCTACTTGCAGTTTGGTTAAAACACTTCCATAATACTGGAAAGTTTAATATTATGCCAATGTGACATTCCATAAATTGGTCTATTTTTTTGAAATACTAAAAAAAGTTGCTTTGGAAGTAATAATCTCATACTAGCATTAAAACACAGTTCGCAATTATTGGCTAAATTACTGTACATATTAAATTAAGAGATGGAACTGAAAGGGAAATGTTATGACAATTGGAATCTTTTCATTTAGTTTAAGAAAATTAGGTATAACATGGATATTAACTGATATGATTCATTTATAACAGCATAATGAAATGATTTGATCTCATTTCTAAGAGTACATAGATTGCTAAGTATTAATTGTTTAATAAAACAGATTATCCTGTTACAAAGCTAGTGACAGTTTGTGCACATTTGAAAAATGATTATCTATTATGACTTAATAATAAAGACATATTTATTGATAATGTTGAATAAAGTATTCTCATTAAATATTTCCCTATTTTAAAACATATAGATTGTTATTTCCTTGGCAATAATTTAAATTGTTACATTTCAAATGGAAGGAGGAGGAGGTAGAGAAAGAGGAAAAAGAGATAGTTTCACAGGGAAAATCAGCATGACTTTGAGTGTTTGGTTGCAACTCCCAATTATGTTTTCAGGCAATGAACCATTTCCTTCTGCAGGAAAGGGCATTTAATTTAATTTATCAGCATGTAATCAACCTTCTTGAAGATACTGCCAACAGACAGATTGGGATTTGATTGATTATGTGCTGTCAAGTCATTGTCAACTCTTAACAATCACATATATACATTTTCTTCATGATGATCTGACCCCAATCTGGTGTGTCAGATATTCCAATGGTCCTTTGATTGCCACAATAGCTGAAGTCCACCCAACTTGCTGTTGGTCATTTTCTCTTACCTTCCATTTTTAGCATTAGAGCCTTCTGCAGGGAGTTAGGTCTTTGCATAAGCTGTCACAATAGAATACTTTGAGAGCCTGGTCATTTGGGCCATGAATCAGAACTCTGAGTTATTTGATGATTTGTCTTGGCTGTCCACAGTATTCTCAGAAGCCTTCTCATCACTTCTTATCACCCATCCCCTCCCACTTGTGACTGTATGACTATAACTTTGTCGCTTGTATCCTTATGATTTATATTGACTGTTTCCTAGTATGATTTGTTTGCTTATTGTACCCTGTGACTATCATTAAGTGTTGTATGTTATGATTCTTGATTCTTAACAAATGTATCTTTTCTTTTATGTACACTGAGAGCATTTGCACCAAGACAAATTCCTTATGTGTCCAATCACACTTGGCCAATAAGCTATTCTATTCTCCAATACCAGCATTCAAAAACATCAATACTCTTCCTATCTTCAGAATTGCCAGCCAGCTCTGTTTGAAGTAATTGAGCTTCAGAGTTGCATGGGGACAGATGTTCTAGAGGACAACTCTAGAACTTCTGGATTCAATTCCAGCTTTCCTTTTCTTGCTTGATGATGGGAGGACAAGCGTAAACATTATTATCATCATCATCACCATCATCAATCATGTCTCAAGGAGCCTAACAAATTGTGGATTTGGTTTGAACCAACCAGGCAGTTCTTACCATTGCTTAAGACTAGGATATGGAACCTATAATTATCCAGATGTTGCTGAGTTCTGTTCTCTGTAACTTTCCCTCACTGTTGATGCTTTCTATGGCGTTGGAGTTACATATCCAGGATACCATAGGTTCCCTACATTTGCTGAGCATTTTATCCAAAGGACTGTATCATAAATATATAGTTTGTGTAGGTATGTACTTCCAATTCAGTTCTTGATTTTTGATGGCTTTGTGAGTTCATCCATGGACTTTTCGTGACCGCCATACGGTAGTGCTTTCTTTTGAATGCACTTTCATCTTCACCATCTATGGAGATTCTCAGTCATCCAGGTCATGGTTGTTGTCCCAAGGGTGGTTTTTTCAAGAGGCAACTGGACTTTCTGGTTCTTTTTTTTTCCCTCTGAAGACAGTTTCACTTCTCATCCAAGAAGCTGCAGAGCCGAAGAAGCTTCTTGGATGAGAAGTGAAACGTCTTCAGCGAAAAACCAGAAAGTCCAGTTTCCTCTTGGAAAAAAAGCACCTTTGAGAGTTTCATCCTCAGCTTTTTAGCCCATAAGCTTGGGATTTTCAAGTGGTAGCCTATCCAAGGAGAAACAGGTACTAGCCCAGCTGAGGTCTTTGAAGTTTTGGGGATTCTCTCTCCTCGTGCAACAGACAGGGCTGCTCCCTGGCACTTTTCACAGAACCACAGTCTAGTTAAATCTCAAATTGTTCCAGACTTCACCACCATCCAGGGAAGCCCTTCCCTTCAGCGAGGGGGCTGTCTCACCGTTTATATTTCCCCCTGGCTTGTCTCATCTGCCGCCGTTTGCACCGATTCAGTCCTTAAGCGCGATCTGTCCCTTGGCTGTCACACGGGGGAGGTGCCCTTCCTTCCCCAAGCTGTGGGACCGGGGCGGGGCGCAGAAGGTTCGGCCTGCCGAAGCCGCCCAGTCGGGGACTCCCAAGTTTTGCGGAGCGGCTGCTGGAGCTTCTTTTCCCAAGTCAAAGCGGCGGCTTCGCTTCCGCCTGCCTCTCTGGGGTCTTGGTCTAAAAACTAAAGCGCAATCCTGGGCCACATTGCTGGATGGCTGGGACAAAGAGACGAGGATCCAGTCTGGTTACTATGGCAACAACATAGAGGAATAGTTTTTTTTTTTTTTTAAATAAAAAAAAAAGAAAAAGAAAGAAAAAAGGAAAAGGAAAAGAGGAGGGCTTCCAAACGCTCACTCCGTCCCTTGTCAAATTGCTGTCACGGTGTGTAAGAAAAAAAAATGTTTAAAAAAATAAATAAATTTCCAACGTGCAAAATGCGTTTCTGCAGCCTGTCAATCGCCACAATTTCTCCATTTAGTTTAGCAGCAGCAGCAGCAGTAGAGCAACGAGTATGCAGAATCCACGCGCAGGCCTCCCTTTCTGCATGTAAAGTGTGTGTCTGTGTGTGTGTGTGTGTGTATTTTCTTTAAAAGGCAGTGGTTGGCTGGTTTTTCCGGACATGATGTGGTAGAAGCTGTCATCGTAATGGAAATTCATTGCTGTAGCTATGGTAAATCGAGTTTTCTGCCCGTGCTGAATGCATTAGTCTAATGAGATGTTTGCAGCTGGGGAAGCTCGGCGTGCTAACGGCAGGGCGGGGAGGGAATGGCTTGTGGAAAGGTGGCTGTACACGTGCTACAAGTCCTCTACTCTTTGGGCCAACAGACCTGCTTGTAAAAGGAGCTGATCCAGCATTAAAACGTTAAGCACTAGGTAAGGGGAGGCGAGGCGACGGCATGCAGCTCCCTCTCCGCTGGCTTGGTGCGGCGGTTGGATTGCCTTGCTCTGCTCTTGAAAAATCAGCTGAGACTCGAGCGGCGTGCACGGCTCGCCTGTCATATTCCTCGCGCGCTCAGCTTCGGCTAGGGTGCATGTGCATATATATATGCACATATATATACACACACACACACACACATACACACATGCATGTGTGTTGTGTGCACGCAGGCATCTCTGGCACGGCACTCACTCTGTTCACAGGCGCTTCGAGCCGCAGCTTAAGTTTATCCAGCTTCAAGCTAATTCATAGGGTCTTCTTTGAAACTGTTCGGTGTCGAGGGCAAAAGAAAAAAGAAAAAAAAAAACCCTTTCGCGGGTTTTTTTTTTTTTAAAAATACGTGTCCGTGAGACTGACACTCTGTGGGTGTGTGGTGAGTTCAGTGTTGTTGTTGTTGTTGTTGTTGTTTTGTTTTTGTTTTTTTGAACGCCTTAAAGATGAGTGCTTTAAAGATTTCGCATGTCCGTGGAAGTGCACTTTCCCCATTTCTGATGAGCGGAGAGGTGTATACATCTCTTGAGACAGCTGTTTAATGCAGAAAATATATAGTACGTTCTCATAAGACTGATTTCTTGGAGCTGTTCTCTCTGAGCTATTTATACCTGAGCATTGGGTGCCGGGTTTACAAATTTTGCCGGAAATTTGTGAGAAGCTCTGTGAATTTGTGTTGTTTTAAAGCTTGGTGGTTTTCGCTTTAGAGAATGTGAACTGTAGAACTTATTTAAAAAAAAAAAAAAATCTGTGATTTAGCAAATGATGTGCTTGCCTGTGTATTCTTTTTTTTTGTCTTTTGAAAATGTTTATCACAACGTATGTTTAACAACCATTTCATTTTACATCTTGAAATGAAAATAGCTTTTAACAGTTTTCTTTTGTGACCAGTGAAAAGCCTCTGTTGTTTAATAAAGCACATTATTATTCTATTACTTATACCAAGGAGATAATGTGAGTAATTGAACAATGAGCATCTTTAGAAGTTGGTTTTCCTTTCTTTTCCACCCCCTTGTCACAATAGTTTGTAAATAAGCACCCATGAATGGGTTTCAGTATGGATTTTTCTCTCTCTCTTTGTGTGTGACATTTTTCTGGAAATGCAGATTTCATTTTTGAACAAAATGCTTTTAGATTCGTAATCAAATAGTCTGGAGAAGCAGATACTTTAAAAGGATGTGTGTGTGTGAGAGAGAAATCTATCTTTAATTTCTCAGGCTGAATTTGAAGGAAAAGCAAGGCTGGGAAAGACATAAACAACATTATCATGTAGTGAGTTGGAGTGTACACAGGCAATCCTGAAAGAAACTGGATTAAAATATTTCTACTGTTCCTAGTCAGGGCTATTTCTAGTGTTAGAGAAGCCCTTGGAGCTAAATATCATATAAAGGGCAGTTGTAGTCCATGATTTGGATTTAGATCCAATTAATTAATATTTTATTCATTGATTTTCGTCCAAATTATTTTGATATCACCTGTCTGTGACTCAAAGACTGACATTTAAAATATCTGCTTTGATAGATGCATTATGTAATATATTTCTGTTCTATTTATTGAGTGTGCATCTATTTTAAAGAATATTTTTTGGGAGATTTGACTTTCTTTAAATATCTTTTTATGTTTATTTATTCATTGCTAGGACAGGAGTTTAATTTCCATAACTGGAGCAAAAAACAAACAAACAAATATGTCTGAATTAGATTTAAAAAAAAAAAATCAAACTGAATCTCCCACCAGAATCGATTCTAAGACAGAGCTTTGTATGAAGGTAGCAGCTGGCTGTATTTGGTATTTTCAGAAACTTGTTTGAAACATTTGTAAGTGGATCACTTTTTATTACACAGATGGACGCCATGGAGAACAGAATAAAAACTTCAAATGAATATATGTGAGTTTGAGCAGCCTACAGCAAGAGTTCATATTGTGATTGAGCAAACAATGACTACCCAGCATAAAAGTGAGAATTTCTCTGAGCCACTTCCTAGTTTAACTAATACATTTCCCCAGAGACAGTTCCCAGTTAATTTTCACCCTTGTTTTTCTTTGCTTGTTCTGTCTCTGTGTAGACAAAATAGATGATTGAAAGTGTAATAGCATGATGTCCTTTGCAAATTCTTTTCTTTTCCTCTTAGAGATGGGGCTTACTGAGCTTATGTTCAAAATGAAAAAATATAAAAGTATCTCCTTCCTAATCAGTCAGGCTTGAAAATGGGTGTTTCTCAATAATTTAAACTGCCAGCACCCCAACTTTTGAATATATTGGACTTGAAAGATAAAGATACTAAGATTTTTAGCTTCTGAGTACCTTCCTTCAACCTACCTAGGTATTTATGATACCAATCACCATCACCATCACCATCATCAATCACCGTTATCATTAATTACAGGTAGGATTAAAAAAAGTCCTCAAGGATAAAGTTCTTTTTCTTTCCTTGTGCCTTAATTTCTTTAGCATGCTATTTCATACTTCTTTGCATACTGATCTTTATACTTTGCCCAATAGGACACCTTCAAAGTGAACTGTGCAATAAAGATGGTGTAAATACACACACACACACAAACATGCATGCATGCATACATGAGTACTCATGTACTGCAATACAAGTTTCTCTCTCAGATATTGATCTAAATATAGTTTCCAAAGGATTTGGTGTAACTTGCAGATCATAGTTCTATTAGGCTGTTGTGGAGCGGCGGAATAACCTGAGGCAAACACGGAGCGAACTTCAGCTTTTACTTTATTGTAGCAATAAAGGGTTGCCGCGGCTGCCGCGCTAACAAGGTAGCCAGCTGGTAGACAACAGCTGATGCCGTTTGACAGCTCCCTTTTATAGCTGGCTGTCAAATGGCATAGCCAATAGGAATGGTCCGTGTTCCCGCTGGAAACACGGACCGGAGTGAAGACTTCAGCTCAGTCTTTTCCGAACGCCACACTCCTTTCCCTCAGAACGGAGCATGCGTAGTCCTTCAGATAACTCGGGCGCTTGCGCAGGCGGCCCAATCTTCTAAGTTCTGACGAAGCTGCTACTGGAAGGAACTTTTCTGCTTGCTGGGCAACTTCTGGTGCCGACAAAGCTGGCATCTCGGCTTCAGGCGTTTCGGGGCGAGGGACAGATAGCTGTTCAGGTAGGCTTGTGTTCCTGTCGGATCCGAGGGAAGTTTCTTTGGGTGCTGGCGTCTCGGCTTCAGGTGTTTCTGGGTGAGGGACAGATAGCTGTTCAGGTAGGCTTGTGTTCCTGTCGGATCCGAGGGAAGTTTCTTTGGGTGCTGGCGTCTCGGCTTCAGGTGTTTCTGGGTGAGGGACAGATGGCTGTTCAGGTAGGCTTGCGTTCCTGTCGGATCCAAGGGAAGTTTCTTTGGGTGCTGGCAGTTTTTCTGTTGCAGGAACGTCTTGAGGGCTATCTGCTGATGCACTCCAATGCCTTCTAAGCTGATCGATATGGCGGTGTCAGATGCGCCCATCTTGCAGTTGGATCCTGTAAGACTTAGGACCAGTTACCACCACAATTTGTCCAGGCATCCACAAAGGTTGTCCCGCATAGTTCCAGGCATAGACCTTGTCATTCTCAGTGAACTCCCTTGCCTGGCTTTTTGACCCTAGGGGTGTGTCTGGGGCATAATGCGGATGGAGTCTGTCTAGGGTGGTCCTCAGATGTCTACCCATGAAAAGTTCAGCCGGAGACCTATTAGTGGTGGCACAGGGAGTTGTGTGCTGGGTCAGGAGATACTTAGCGAGCCTAGTGCCAATCTATAGGCCCAAACCTTGCCAGGGCCTCCTTAACTGATCTGACTGCCCTTTCAGCCAGGCCATTACTGGCAGGATGAAAAGGAGCTGTAAGTGCATGCCTTATTCCTAGGTTAGCTAGGAAGACCTCAAACTCACAGGAAATAAACTGGGGGCTGTTATCAGACACAATGGTGTCAGGGAGGCCATGGGTAGCAAATATCCTTGATAGAGCCATAGTGACAGCTTCTGAAGTTGTGGTGGTCATCAAGGTCAGTTCTACCCATTTAGAAAAAGAATCAACCATCACCGGGAATGTATACCCATGAAAGGGGCCAGCCAGATCAATATGCACCCGGGACCAAGGGGCCACAGAATCTCCCCACCTGCCTGGAGTGGATGTGCATGGAGCAGGTCTGGTAGCTTGGCATGGCTGACAAGCATTCACCCAACTTGTAATCTGAGCATCCATGCCTGGCCACCATACATAACTGCGAGCCAGAGCCTTCATCCTGACAATGCCGGGATGGCCCTCATGCAGGACCTTTAAAACTGAGTCTTGCAACTTGGAAGGGATAACTACCCTCATTCCCCAAAGTAAACAGCCTTGCAAAGAAGATAGTTCTTGCTGGCAAATTTTGAAAGGCACGAATTCAGGGGCATAAGGAATTGCTGGCCACCCCCTTCCCACCCAGTCAAGAACTTGGGCGATTACCTTGTCCCTGGAAGAGTGGGCAGCGATATCGAGGGCAGTGATGGGGAGTTTGAGATCATTGATCTGGAAAACAGCATTAGTTGGTGCAGGATCCTCCACAAGAACAGGCAGGGGGCAGCAATTAAGAGCATCAGCATGGCAGAGACTCTTGCCAGGTCGATGAACCAGTGTATAGGAATAGGCAGACAGAAATAAGGTCCACCTAGTCATTCTTGGAGACAAAATCTGAGGAGTTTGTCTTTCGCCACACAGAAGGCCTAACAGAGGCTTGTGATCCATGATCAACTCGAAATAGTGTCCATATAGAAACTCATGGAATTTTTTAACAGAAGCAACTGGAGCCAAAGCTTCCTTGTCAATTTGGCTGTAATTGCGCTCAGCTGGGGAAAAAGTTCTGGAGAAAAAGGCAATGGGTGCCTCAGAACCGTTAGGCAGTCTATGACTTAAAACAGCACCTATGCCAAAAGGAGAAGCATCTGCTGCTAAAACTAAAGGTAAATGTTCATTAAATTGTATCAGGACAGCATTGGATGTAAGTAATGATTTGACAGCATGGAAGGCATGGGCTTCCCTAGGTCTCCAGTGCCAGGGGGATTGCTTGTCCAAGAGTCTGTGCAGAGGCTCTGCAACGGAAGCTTTATGAGGCAAAAATGAAGCGTAAAAGTTAAGAAGTCCTAAAAAGGCCTGGAGCTCAGTTCTGTTAGTTGGCATGGGTGCCTCGTAAAAAGCCCTTACTTTGGATTCGATTGGGTGAATACCAGAGGCGTCAATTCTGTATCCCAAAAATTCTACCTGTGGGGTGGCAACAGTGCATTTGTCTTTCTTTAACTTAAGACCATGCTGTCTGAAACGATCGAGGACTCCTCTGATTCTTTGCAGTAACCGAGGCTTGTCAGGGGCAGATATTAAAATGTCATCAAAATATGGAATTATGCCTGGCAATCCTTGAAGAAGTCTTTCCATTAAGGATTGGAAAATTCCTGGGGCTGCACTTACGCCAAATTAGAGATGCCTATATTTGAAAGCGCCACTGTGCGTTACAATAGTTTGTAGTTCAGCGGCTGTGTCATCAACAGGTAACTGTTGATAGGCCTGTGACATGTCTAATTTAGTGAAAATGGTTCCTGGCTCAAAAGCATGTAGTAGGTGCTGGATAACAGGGACTGGATAGGCGCTGATTTGTAAATATTTGTTCAATGATGTCTTGTAATCTGCGCAGATTCTTACACTCCCGTCTTTCTTCAGGGGTGTCACTATTGGGGTTTCCCAATTATTTTCATAACAACCTTAGGAGTTTTACTAGGCTGCCACTAAAACAGAGTAAATGCCCCAAGGTGGAGAGATAAGCTTCAAACATGGTTGAGGATCTAACCACAGCATTAATCTGGTTCTCTGGGAAACCAGTTACATGCACATTTATGCATGCACATAGAGAGCAAAGAAATAAGAGAAACCATTTAAATTTTCAAAGGGATCACTGTAGAACTTTATCTACCTCTGCTCCCACCGCATTATTAATTACAGCAAGAATAATTTATAAGGAAGTCAGAAGCCAGTTGACACTGAAAACTCTTCTAAACCTGCTGGCTGCTCAGCAACACATATAGTTCTGCCTATGGAAATCCACTATTCTGCAACTAATAATTTCAAATTTTATTTTTCCTTCCTAAGATGAATGTGGTATGTGGAAGAACATCTTGTTTAATTATACATCAACAAACTAAAACATCATCTTCATGGTCTAAACTGTATTCTCTGATTGGCTCAACCTACATTCTCAAGTTAATTGTTGCATTCGATGTGCTGTTGTTGCAGTTTTGCACTGAGCAAAATGCATGGGGAACAATAAATTGGTACTGATCACCTGAAAAGGTACGTTATGGAAATCCCTATGTTATTGTTGTGCCATCCAAGTCAAAAAATGAGCAGAGGAGAATACCATCTGGGCCATATAGCCTTTTCAACAGGACATTTAGTGGCTTATCAAACCATGTTCTTCCTTAGTTTGCCCTCCAGGAAAAATGTATGTAACAAGGAATTAAAATATTTGCTGTCAATGAGTTCCAACCATAGAACATTGGGTAGATTTTTCTTTTTGCATTCATGTATTTTAGAATTGCAGGCAAAAGATACAGTCCTTTACAAATATCCAGTACTGAACAAAATGCTATCAATATTTATATCCTTACAAGTCCAAGATACATATTAATGCCTAATATTCATGGATCATACATGTATAAATATTTTACATTGTCAAATCTGAAAGCTACTTGCATGGCCAACAATTGAGAATCATTGCAGTTATGTACATATGTAGATAAATAAGAAAATAGCTGGTATGCATGTTTTAGGATTTAGGGATATTTTCTCTATGTACTTCCATGAAAAGATGATAAAAGCAGAACTAAGTATGAGATGGTAGATCAAATATCTCAGCAGCAAAAAAAAAACAAAACAACCCACCAAAATGTTGTTGGTGAGTATGCAGTAAGTCAATTAAAACATTGTATTTTTTTTTTTACTAAAGACTGAAATATCTAATAAATATTAAGTCATTTATTTAAGCCATCAGTAAAAAGCAGAAGCAATTGATTATGTAACATATAAAAATGAAAAACCTAACAAGATGGAATTAAAACGTATAAATTATAGGCAGAAGGAATCGTCACCACTGTAAGTAATATTGCTACAATTGAAAGCTAATTGTGATGTAGTTAAAACCTAAAATGATGCAGAAGAGGAATTTTTCCTGAACAAATCAAATCACTTTATTCTGGTCATTGGATCACCGATTGTGATTGTGTTTGCATAATCATGAATTTTGCTCGCTGCTGTTCTGCTATGTGTGATCTAACAGGAGTTAAAAATAACTTGCCTGTTTGCCTTTTTTGTGGACTGATAGATAATAATGCCAGGGATCATCAGCATAGATCAAAAGATTGATTCATTTATTTTTAAAAAACAGCTGGCCTTTTAAGGTATTTCATCTGTTAAAAAAACAGCCCAAAGGAGCTTTAAAGGAAATACTATCTTTAGTACATGCACATTCCCCTTTGGGCTATATGTTAGAACTTTATTTATTTATTAAATCCTATAGTGTTTTCACATAACAGATACAAAATTGCCAATTTTCAACACCATCACTGGATATTTCCCTGAGGATAAATGTTATGTGAGAGAAACATAGACAAGTCCATACCGCTGTGCTACAAAATGGACTTACACTATTGGAAAATGCTAATGTGATGAGATATGTTCTAATCACAGGTATCACCTAGGTAACCAAAGATTGTAAAGAAACTTTAAAAAGATTAGCTATTGCTATGTTAATTATTTTGTGAAAGATGATGGACGTATCTTTATTGCATTCTGAAACAGTCAGGATATGAAGCCAGATTCTGTGACTCTGCTAAAGAGAGCAGGTTGTTATGTCAATACCAGGTGAATAATTCATTTTGTAGTTCTTTTAGCCTCCAAACACAATTCATGCATTCGATTGGAAAGATTACCTGCAAGTGATTCCTAACTCCCTGATAGGGAGTCAGCCTCTTCTGTCATCCAAACACTGGGACAATTCTTTTTTTCCCTCAAAGGGCCAAAGGGAGAAGCAAGTGACTAAGGTGCCCTCGGCAAGTGTGATAATTTCCCACAACCATCTTTCCTTGCAGAAACATTTCCATGGGGAGCCTAGCTTCTTTTTCACTACTCCTCTATCTTTGCAGGCACTTTTACCCTCAGTATAGATATCCCCAATCCTACCCTCACAGCTTGCCATGTCATAAATAGCTCTGTTGGACCTGTCACAACTTAAACCTTTGATCCTTGGTTCCATTTGTTGAGAAAGGTTCAGGGGTCCCCAACCACCGGTCCCCAGACCGGTACTGGTCTGTGGATCATTTTTTACTGGGCTGCAAAGCTTGGGCGCTGCCATCTTGTTTCAACGGCGCTTCCGGGTTTTCGGTTGCTTCCGGGTTTTTAGTTGGAAAGCGACGTTTGGGTGCTCACACCTTAGTTTCGTTGAAAGGGGAGGAGCGGCTTCAAACAAAGAGCCGTCCCAATGGTGGTGGAGTCTTGCGTTACTCAGGTACCAGTCTGTGGAAGAATAAATAATCATGAAACCAGTCCCTGATTCAAAAAAGGTTGGGGTTTATTAGAGATCAAGTGTATTGCAGTATTGCAAAGCCAGAACGGAGAATCACATGCCAAAATCAACTTTTCCCTCCCTTAATTATTTCTCATTGTCCACCCCAGTGTAACCAATCAGGTTCAGGCAAGATGTTTTCATAACAGTTAGTCCTAGCACAATTTGGTATGTGGCTCCCTCTTCCTTCCAGCTGGGGTGACCTTGAAGCAGCATCTCAAGGAGATACAGCACTTACTTTCATTTTCCCAAGCATTCCCCTTCATCTCCTCTCCCTAAAGTTCATGGCAGTCTGTCACCGCATAGCAGCAAAGCACAAGCCAGCATAAAGCAGCAGCTGACAAGCTTATTTTCCTCTTTCACATGATTAATTCCGTGAAGTAGAATGTCCAAATATGGCTAATGTTAGGCCAGATTTGCTGTGGTCTGGATAAGCCAACATGTATGGGGTAACAGATACATTTTACTCTAGACTGAATCCCACAAATGGTCTTTAGCTTGACAGCATGCACACTGGGTTCATTTTTAGTTGGCTTTTGGATGTAATAAAATGTTTTATTTGACTTGAGTGTCCATATATATTTATTTTTAGTTCATTTACTGGATGCACACCTTACTTTTCTTTCCTGAGATATGCAGTACTTCCTCCCCCTTATAGATACTGAGCTAAAATGCACATGTTTATCATTAATGTTATTGCAATTCTGCACTAGCCATAGCAGGAGAGGAATATTTTGCATATGTTCTGATTCCATCTGATAACCTTCATGCATTTTCCTCAATTAGTGACAAATGAGAGGCATCCCTAGTATGCTCCGTCATGGCTGAGTAAATATTGGAATCTATTTGCATATTAAGCTAGCTGTAAAGCAAAATGTATCATTTTTAAAAACTTCATAATGCGTCTAGTTCCCCATCTGTGTGAAGAGTTACATTTCTGAGAGCCTAAAGCATTTGCAAAAGATAACTATATAGTATTAAAAATTTTCATCCAAAGATTTTAAATGAAACATTAGCTTTTAGCTAAAGGGAGAAGATCTCACTCTTGTGTGTATAAGAAACCTGAAATCAGGCATCTTCTCTTTAGTGAGGATTTCATCGATTAATTGCACAGCTCATGCTAAATCATAGTTTGCTATAATCTGATATATTGGGGAAAAACCCCAATGGCTTGGATCATTTATAGTCCTAAGGCATAAGTGTATAGTGAGTGGTCGGGTTGACCCACTTCATGAATCTAAAATTAAATAAATGACATTATGTCTTAATGTTTAAACCAGTAACTAGGTGCTTGAATCCAACAATGGAACAGCTCCAAAGCTCTTAACGGTGAAAATTATTTTACATTCTTGATACAACAGGAAATATGTACAGAGGAGTGTCATCTTACCATCAAAATACCCATTTATCCTTTTTCTCAGCTGAGCACCAAGGATGTCAAAAACAACTTCCAAGACTTAGAAGGTCTTACCTTTGAAAATTATCCATTGTTCTAATCCACCTGGGAACAAATAACTATGTAAAGAATTATATTGCCATGATATTCAAGCAGAAGCTAGAAAATTATCAAGGATGCATTAATCAGGATTCCTGGACTGAGCCAGGATTGTATTAGACTGATGCAATGCCTTTCCCTTGTTCTAGGATTATACGATACTAAATGTGGGCTACTAATTTAGAAATATCTTCAATCCAGTGGTGGGATTCAAATTTTTTTACTACCAGTTCTGTGGGAATAGCTTGGTGGGCGTGGCAGGGGAAGGATACTGTAAAATCTCCAGTCAGAGGTGGTATTTGCCGGTTCTCTGAACTACTCAAAAATTCCACTACCGGTTCTCCAGAACTGGTCAGAACCTGCTGAATACCACCTCTGCTTCAATCCCAAATACATATCTTCATTGCATAAAACAGCATCCATCGCTAGGATTGCTACATCTAGGTGGGATTGAAACAAATATTCAGATCCATTCCAACAAAGGGTATGTAGTTTGAAACATAAATTGATTGAAATTAAACCAGGATATACTGGAAAGGCCCAAATTATTTGTAAAATAATGCCCCTTCATGGGTTTTTTTTATCAATTAATGTTATTTTTTGTGAAACATTTTAAACAAAACAAATGATTTCTGTTAAAAGATATTTAAATATAAGACTTGGAGAAGATTTGTAAAAGCCTGTCTCCTAATTATATGAAAATAGAAGCAACAAAGTGGCTCCTCACCCCAACTTAAATTATACTATTGATATGAAGAAAACTTGACAAAACTAAGAATGGACTTTAAATTTAGTTAGATATTTTAGTTCTGGTGGTTGAAATAAGGTCTTGGGTTCAACATTCTTGAATTCTGCTTATTTTTTCAGATCTTCAGTGGTAAATTTGGGGATTCTGGTAAAGAAGGAGAAAAATATAGTTGTTCCAAACATGAAACCTACCCATCCTTTACTAGGATATGCCATTTTATACTTTAGCTCAACTTTGTTTTAATTGAATGTTTGAGGGATTATGTAGTCCAAACCACCCAGAGGCACCTGATTGAAGATGGTTACATTAATATGTAGCATATAAAGAATACCCTGAATTAAATGGCTAAGAAGATAACCACATTAAATATAATTGAAAGAATGAAATTGTTTCTTTAAAATGGGAAAAGATTTTTGAAAAAAAAAAAGACATCAAGAAACAAAACCTGCTTTTTCTGCATACTGTATGTAGTCACCCAAGGTAACTATAAAGTATATGTAAATATTAAACGATGGATTTAAGAAGGGTGTTCTCTGCTAATAAAGAGATGTGCTTTTATATTTATTAAATTCTAACTGAATAGTAGCTTTTCATTCAATAATTTAAATTGGCCAGGAAGTAATTTACAGTATGGCATTTAAGTATCCAAAATGTTTATTAAATTCAATAAATCTCACTATCTAAAATTATTATATCTTATAAAAGCATGTTATTGTTATTGATTTTGGCTGTGGAGAATGATGACCGATCAAAAGAACTGATATTTTTCTGCATGGGAACATTCTCTATTTAAGCAGTTAATCACATTGACTCAAAATTGTTTGTACTTTATGTTTCTTTTATATGACCAGTTTTTACTTTGGGGCAAAATAAAAAATTAAAACGATCCATTGATCACTGTCTTGATAGCAATCATCTTTTTTCCATCTTTCTGTGCATACAACCACCATGCCCCTGGATGGTTTTATCTTAATTAATGTTATTTTTTGTGAAACATTTTAAACAAAAGAAATGATTTCTGTTAAGAGATATTTAAATATAAGACTTGGAGAAGAAATTTTTGTTGATGAAATGGGAGGACGCTCATCCAGGCCGATATAAAGCAAACTCTTGCCTCAAAGCTGTGGAATCATTTATTTCAAAGCTTGAAACCAGAAAGAGATGGCAGGAGGATCAAACCACTAGCCCAGCCTCCCTGTTATTATATTACACATATGTTTTTCTTATAACTCTCTTCTAAAAGCCAAAGTTTATCACTTGTGCTACAGTTACAGTCTTGCAAGGCTTTAATCATATTTGCCCCAATGGCTGTTTGTATTTTCTGTTTATTTTCTGTGCCCTGGCTTTCATTTTATTTCAGAATAAAAATGAATGTGGTACATTCTTGAATGTTGTTCTCCAGACAATTATTGTCTGACTGAATAAGTGAAAAGCAGTGGGTACATAAATTTGCAATACCGTAACAATGATGTGTTAGAATGCAAATTAAATTTGATCTCTTACAAATTTCAGTGAGATCCTTCAACCTCTTTTGTGGCCCTTTCCTGTCACAATGGCTTCATTCATCTGCCAGCTATATCTGCAAATATCTGGGATATATCCCCAAATTTCCCTATGGAAGACTTGCTCACTTCTTAAGATTAGATGGTCCCCTGCTCCCGTTTCCTCTTTATAGTGGCAATTACGATAGTTGTTCCAGGAGAATTCCCATGCTCGGAAGGATTTGTCGTGTATTTTTTAACAAGAGGCTTTTGTGTTTTACCTTACTTGTTTTTCCCTCTGGCAGAAAGTTTGATTGCATCTGAATTAATCCCATGTCTTTTCAAAGTGACAGAAATATATTAATTGTTGTGAATGTTACATATCTGAGGTGAAACAAAACCCCAGTACTACCCCTTTAAAGCATTGTCACCTACTATATAAATCTTTGGACTGAAAGATAAATATGGGAGAGCAACAGTTTTCTTCTTCATATTGCTGTTGAAATTATTCTCTGACCTTGAAAAATGTCATTGAAAATGCAGCATCTTCTGCTCAGCAAACTTTGGTAGCACATCTGGTCTGGCGTCCACTTGATTTGTCTGATCCTCAAATCACTGAGTTGTGTTCAGTCTCCTGTGCAAAGTTGGAGAAATTCTCTTGGCAGTACAGCTCATTCCCTTACCTATTGATTCACAAGTGTGGTGATTTTGGAGGCATGTTTACTAACCACCAAGATGTTCAATTTAAAAAAGAATAAGATAATTTAATTTAACTCTTTAGAGTAAGATTCATAAGATTATTTTGTTAATAAAGTGAATCATCCTACAATTTTCTTGGGAATTTTCTTTTATTGTCCAGTTATTAATTAGTATTAGTATTTCTAATTTTTTCCCCTGAAACAATTGAGCAAGTATAGACACTTCTTGTAGCTTCTTGAGGAACATGGGATGCAATGATGTTTGGTTAGCTCAAGCTAATTTTCTGTTGTTACATAAAGCAATTTTTTTTTAAAGTGTGGCTGTCTGCTTGAAATCTGAAATGGTTATAATCCTTTTCTCTCCCTTTAGCCATACTGTTTGATTATCAATCCTAGCATGCACTTAAACGAGAAGGTACTTTCCTTACTCAAGTACTTCCAGGTATTTCCAGAGAAAACTTTTTGCATGCTAGAAATATAGCATTTTACTGGGGAGATGGCAAGAAGAGTCCAAATGTCACATCTTCTTGTAACCCTTTAATATTTTCCAACCTTCTTCCCCCTAGGAATATGTGAAGGAGGGAAAGATGGATTAACTGCATGGTGCTTTCTGAATGGTGATACCCGGAATTGCTTGTCTGGAAGCTCTCTTAATCATTATCCCCTTCTTTGAGCTTTGCCTCAGATGATGTACTATCAGGGCTCTGCGGAGACCTGATTCATCTATTTTGTTTAAAGGACTTGGTGCAAAATTTAGTTTCAATGATTTCTGTGAATCAGAAACCATTTTCACCATCTGAAAAGATTCCCTAATTAGCCATTTCTTTTCTGTTTTTATAGGTGAACAGGTTCCTTAGATGTTCAAAATGAAGTTGCCATTGTATGGAGTAAGCAGCTGGGCAGTGAATTAGTGTTAACAGTTTTAAACAGGTGTTTTAGCTTGCCTTTTTCATTAACAGAAGTGATACAGATGGTGACATTTGTGCAAAGTCAAGCAATCAGCATATCTATGTGAAATTTATTTTCTATGAGTTTCATGCACCATTTTTATTGGACAAGGCTCCTCAGTTTGAAGACAATATTGCAAAATGAATGACTTTCTTTGGGTATGTTTCTGTCTCTCTGTATATATTGCCAGCAATGTTTACCCAATTAAGAGTTTATGGCCAGAACCATTAGCTGTATGATGCTTCCAAGCAAATTTTTGATACTAAATTATTGTCACTAAAAAGCATGTTCATTCAGCACTGCTTCAATTAATCTGTTTATGTCAAGCCTTTAGAATTTATAGTATTTTTTTAAAAAAACCCTCTAAGTTCTCCTGAATGCGACTTGACTTTATATAAAGAAAAGTAATAGTCAAGAAAGTATAATGGTATGAAGGTTGGATAAAAAAATCAAACAAATAAATAAAATATTTATTTCCTTAATTTTACTTTTACTAATGCACCAATTAAAAGTACATTTCATCGGCTTCTCTGATGTCCTTTTTCATATATGTTTCCCTCCCTTCCACATGAAGCATTTAGCCGTTTCCCACCAGCCTGATGGACTAAATTGCTTCGGTCTAAATGCTAGTTATTTTTATGCTTCTTTCACCATCCATCAACCCATATAAATACCGGTTATGTATCTATAAATATATTTAGATAGAGTGAAATCTGAAAAAAAAAAAAGGATTATAAAAAGATAAATGATTTTTAATCAAGCCTTTGACTTACACTTTTTTTATTTCATGCAAGTAAACCTTTTGCTTTCAAGAGATTATCCTGCTGGATACAACAGGTTCTATTTTTCACCTTCATTTTTTTTTTAAAAAAAGGAGTGTTTTTTACCTGCTGATTTCAACAGCAGTGGATTTGATGACCTGCTGAACAAAGTACTTCTGCTTTTTGGTATGCCAGGAAGGACATATTCACTTGTCCTTACAATTAACTAGAAAAAGCAGGAATCATAAATGTCAATCATGCAGCTGTTTCATCAAATGTTCAATAGGCCACATCCAAGAGATCTGTCCTCCCCACATCTGTTTGTGGTCAGTTCTGCAAATGACAGTTCATTATTTCAGCAGCCTTTCCTTTCATTAACCCTACCTTTTTTAAAAGTTGGAATAAGAAGCATTTTACTTCTACTTTCTAAAGTTGGCTTTTGTTCTTGAGTGCAAAAGTCAAGCACTGCCCTGCTGTTAGTAAGACAAAGTATTTTGTGCTGTGGGAAAAGTCACTTAGTAACATTCTGTAGACAGCTGCGTGTATTACTTTAGCAAGGATCCCTTATTTGAAGGGCAGTCCAGTTTAGATTTGGACTGAAATCAGAAGAGAGGGGTATTAGAACAGTGTCTCAAAGTTGCTTATTCACTATTAACACCTGATACGAGCATGAGAATAAATATGTAACCAGTTTGGTCACAATGTCCCTGCAATGATGGGATACATCTTTCTATTTATATTGTAGCCATTCTTTCTAAATTTGCAATTATGCCTGTCAATTAACATTCATGCATAATGTAAACTGTTTCACTTTTTGAATGATGCTTTTTCTTTTTAAAGTTCAGTCATCTGAATGATGGAGTCATTGTAACATTATTGGCTAATCAATCCTTCTGTAGAGGTACAGATGTATTCTGACAAGACTGTTACCAAAATAAAGTGCTCTGCGTTCCATCCTGGGCTAATTGATACAATCCTTCAACCGTAAATTATATGTGAGTAATAATAGTGTAATCAGCTAGTTCATAAAAGCAAAAAAACAACCCCCAGTTAAAATGATAATTTTAAATTAAATGATGTTAGATAAACTGTTCTTTCCTTCGTGCGATCAACCTACAAATTTTGATAGTACAGTACAGAAATATGGACATTGGTGTAGTGTAGGCATACATCCCACTTCAAGAGAATTGGGAAGTATTAGGTATCCTCATGTTACCTAGAGTTTAACTTTTTGGGGGAAGAAAGTACCACAAGCTGGAGAAGCAGTGGGCTCATGGGTACATTTTATATACCTTTTAAAGGTAGTGACTGGTTAGGTGAACACTGTGTTTTATTGTTCAGGCTTGGAGCCACTGAGGATTAATTTAAGCTTTGGATCTAGCAGCAAAAAGCATCTCTGGTTTACCAGGTGGTAGTAATAATGCAGGTAAAGTGGCTTGGTTGATAACTTAAGTAGCTTGCAGATTAGAAACTCAGTTTACAGTTCAACTACAGCTTTACTTTGTCTCAGTTGATGTCTGCTATGCCATCAGAATCTGGGAGACAAAGAAAGATATTGTGCAGAATTGGAAATGTTTAAAGAGAATTGCGATTTCTCCATCTTTTCCCTCTCCAGCAGATCAGCATGTGGTCATGCTTCTCACTAATAAAGACCAAGCTTATGTTGGGCATTCAAAGAGTGAAAAGAGAGTGCCCTCTGGGTTACTGTTTTATCAAAGGTTGATTTAAGCGTCTCCAATTCCAGCCATGTTTCTTCAGAGCATTGTGTTTCCAGATTAGATTAAACACTTAATCTTGTTTCAAGGTCAAGCAGGGATTGATTAAGTTTTCTGGTCTGACTTTATGAGATTAGAAACCACAACTGCACTTTTTTCCCTTCCTGAATTGGAAAAAGCACTGGTTGTATTTCACTCGCTACTGGTCTGGAGTGGTGGTGAAGAAATGCTTTTGATTTCAGGGAAGACAAGAATGGAGATGGGCACTAACTGCGCTTTACGATAAGAGCTGTGATTTTCATTTTGTTCCACAGTAGAAAAAAATGCCTTGAATCTGAATTTGTTCTTTGAAAAAATATTTTTAAATTAAAAAATAACTTCACTGATTTTATTTCTAATTCAGCAGAATAGTTTAACAATACAGTCCAATTCATTTCTATCCAGAACATATTTAGGAAACCGAGATATGATTACAGCCTAATTTTGAACAACGAAAGGCTGCATTTGATTTCATGCCCCCAAAGAGTTCTGGGCATACATTTTCAAGCAGTTGTTCAATACTGTAATATTTAATAGGGACCTGATTTTACCAAGAAAAAGAGAAAATGAAAGAAAAAAGGGATGGTAGAAACCACTTAATAGGTTTTGAATCTGTCTTTAAAAGTTGCCTTCCATTATTTTGATACTGAAAAATAGTAAAGCATAATCAAATTTAATTTGTTCTTAATAAAGGCATTGTATACTATTGTATAGGGAAGCGCTGGCTCAGTGGCTAAGACACTGAGCTTGATGATCAGAAAGGTCTGATCAGTTTGGCAGTTCGAATCCCTAGCACCAGGGGTGGGATTCAAAATTTTTAACAACTGGTTCTGTGGGTGTGGCTTAGGTGGTGGACATGGCTTGGTGGTCATGTTATTGGCTGGGTGTGGCCAACTCAATATCACTCACATCGAGGCACACATCTCCTTGCCTGGTCTCTCATGACTGTGGCGATGCATGTGAAAAAGTGTGAAAAATGGTCATAAGTCACTTTTTTCAATCCCACTGTAACTTTAAATGGTCACTCCACACAAGCAAAGTACCAGCAAAAGAGGGAAAAAGAAACTCCAGAGAAGTTCCTGAGACAGGAAGTCTAGTCCTGCCAAGAATGTAAAAAGGGTTAACGAAGAGGCAGTTTCTATAAGCAACGCCAGAATGTTTCCTTCCTGCTTTCCTTACAGGATTAAGCCAATTTCTTCTAACAACAGGTTCTCCGAACTGCTTAGAATGTTAACAACAGGTTCTAGCAAATAGGTGCGAACTGGTAGAATCCCACCCCTGCCTAGCACCATGTAACGGAGTGAGCTCCAGTTACTTGTCCCAGCCAACCTAGCAGTTCTAAAGCATGTAAAAATGCAAGTAGAAAAATAGGGACCTCTTTGGTGGGAAGGAAATAGCATTCTGTGCACCTTTGGTGTTTAGTCATGCCAGCCAAATGACCATGGAGATGTCTTCAGACAGCCCTGGCTCTTTGGCTTTGTAATGGAGATGATCACTGCCCCCCTAGAGCCTGAAACAACTAGCACGTATGTGTGAGGGGAAACTTTACCTATACCATTGTTATATATGTATCCTTCTTGAGTACTGAAATAAAATTAGCCAAAACTAGAGAAATTTACAATTTAGTAGCAGAATTGATCAAAGTTATTTCATTTCTGTAGTGGGAAGCAACTGGCCTTTTAAATCACAAGCCAGCCTTAGATGCCCAGAGATAGTTACCTGACTCCTGAGAATCAATAAGGGAAAAGCAGGAAATTCTGTTATGTTTGGAGGCGGGAAGAATTTTGGGGTTTGGAGAGAGTTGGCTGAACTTTTGGAGGATTCAGCCAAGGTGGGAAATTGAGTTGTTTGGGTGTAGCTAACCTGGCACTTTTTTTAAAAAAATGTCTTTTTAGTGGTGTGTTGTTTCTGTCACTCCTTATCCTCTTTTGGCACCTTTAATAAAGTTTATTTTTGTTTAAAACCTGGAGTTGACTGGTCTCTTCCCATCTCTACTGGGTTGAACTGCAGAATGATAAAGTTACATTTTGATTTCTCTTTCAATATTTAGCCAGATCCAGTGTGGAGGGAGGGTTCCTTCTTTCAATCATTTCCTGGTTCCCAGAGGGCAAAACTGGTTTATAATGAAAGTTCCCTAGCTGTGAGTCACCCCAGAATTGAAGCATTGCAGAGGAAGGAGTTGGTTTAAGCCTGAAGGTATCTTTTCCCTTATTATAGTTGTCCAAACAGTTGCCTCACCTAATAAGAATTGTACTTAAGGACAGGATAGGACAGGATAACAGAGTTGGAAGATAATATTTAAGTTTTAGATTGTGAAAGGCTTGTTAGCCAAGAACATTTGCAAGCTGCATTCCTGGGTTCTTCCGCCTTGCAACAAGTAGTCCTCACTCCAAATACCTTGGAGAATGAGCATGCTGTAACACTTTTCCTGGCTCTAGGGATATGTTTAGATGCTGAAGAATAAGTCTTTGTCTCTAACTATTATTCATAAGTACTTTTAGGTTGCATAAGTTCTTTCGGGTTGCATATCTTATGGGCAATCAAGGCATGTAGTTATGGAGTAGAGAGCTCCTAGGCAATGTTATTTGATCCCACCTCTGAAATTAGTGTACTTCTTTACAATAATTCTTATGTACTTATTTCCGATCTAAAATCAAAGTTGCATAGATGGGAGAGGAGTGATACTGCTTCTTCTCATATTATTCATCCATCCAATGTGCATCTCAGACATGTTATAGCAATATGAATATTAGGTACAATGATAAAAATGATAGGTTTCCAAGAGGTATGTGTTCAAGTTACTATTTGGAGGGGTGGAAATCATCTTCTAATTATTCTCCCTGATATTTTAATGAAAACTGTTTGATGCCCATAATGTGATATGTGGCATATTGCAGTCATCCCTTTTTTGAATTCTAGAAGCAAAGAACAGCTATTTAGATTTTTGTTTCTTTTGGAAATGTGCCCGTAAAATTTATTGGTGCTTTCTAATATTTCTATGTATGTAAAAGCATTCAAGCAGAGTTTAAAGGCAAAATTCGCATTGTTCCATATCTACACTGGGGCAACAACTACATTAAGAAGATAACAGAACAAAGTTCAGCTCTACATCTTTCTCTTCTTCTAGCCAAGAGCTGAAAACGGAAATCCAAACATAAATTTCAAAAGCCAAATGTCACAAGTAAGATAAAACATCAAAGAATATTCCACTTCACACTGTTTGTCTGCAGTGCTTAACAATCCAACATATTCTGTATTAGTTGAGGGATATAAAACAAATACCATTCTGATTGTTTGGCTGATCCTTTATCAAAAGACAGAGGTTTTGTGTAAACCAACAACAGGTCTAATGGTTTCATGCATTAAGAGACTGCAAGGAAAACATGGAATCAATGAGATTGCTACATGTAGCATTTCAAATATAAGAATTCTAGTAAGGATTGAAAAGAACCAACAATCCATCTAGAAGTTTGTGGTATGACACACCAAGTATAGACTTTGCAGACTGGTGCTTTTTTGTCTTTTACAAGCCTGGAGGGCATGTCTAAATAAACTATGAACATTTGATATAAATCCTTCCATCACTCTTCTTGAGAGATATGAAAAAGCTAAAACTGTGTGAAGGACAGAAAGAGTGATGGTTTGTTGACCAAGAAATTTGGGATAAAAATGCAATTGAATTCTGAATCCCAATAAAGCGCTTTGAAAAATCAACTTGAAACCATCTATGTTCTCAGAGCTGGATCTTCTTGTCAACTAACTAGCTGGCAACTTTCACTTGGTCTTTAATGGTGCACAAATGCTGTGTAGAAATGCACAAGAAAAGACAAGCACATTAAGGATGCTGAATATTTTATTCTGGGCATGTTAATTTTTTTTTGTCCTGAATACTGACAAAAGTAACTAACAAAGTATTATCCATTAGGCTTCATAACAAATATTACCAACAATAAAACACATCACTAAATGCATGCAATTTCATTTCTTTTGTGATTGTTTGCTCGTACCACCAAGCACGACAGCATTCAGTAGAGTTCTTTGGCATCTTCCCCACCTGTTACTAAGACAAGCATAGGTGTAATGTTGTGATTAAGGAGCTGAATCAGGAGAAATCTTGAATTAAGTCCACTTCAGCTGTGGAAGCTCACTGGCTGATTTGGGATTACTGTCTCTTGACTTACATTCCCCTATATTGTAATGTAGCATGGTGTGGATAAAGGATAAGGAAGGGAATTTCACCCACATGCTCCTGAACTCCTGGAGGAAAGATAGGAGAGAAATCTAAGAAATGCAGACGAATAATGAAAAAAAAAAGTGGTCTGACGAGGGAGAGTGAAAGGAAAGGGGAAAGAGCAAGAGACATTGCCTCTGTTGTTATATAGCCAACTTTTGGCTCTAAAAATTGGCTGTGCTCAAGAGCATGATTTAGTTTAAAGCAATGTTCAAAACAGAAACAATTTGATGTAAAAACATATGGTTTGTTTTCTGCCTGGTATGATATTTCTCCTGTAATTTTGTATTTGGGAGGCTTCCATGGCTTGCAGATTGTGCATTTTCTAAAATACGAGGATATGATCTTCAGAATGTGCCTGTGGAGCCCAAATATTACACATGTCGGCAATATCTTAAAGCAGCCCTAGAATGAGGTTCTCCCTGAGATCCAGATAGTTCCCATCTTAGTGATGTTCTGGAAGGATATGAAACCTGGCTATGGAGGACGGTGGATGGACAACCGTGCCTTCCCCCTTTCAGATTTTTGTGTGGTCTAGACTCTAGATTACTAACTCTTCTCTATTTTGAAATTATTTTTGGTTTTTCAAGTTGTACAATTTATTTGTTGTTCTGTGTAAGTTATAAGTTGCCATATGATCCCAGGAAAGTTTAAGGTATTATTGCTTCATAAACATGAACAATTGCTTGTTCTACAAATGCTGTTTGTTAGTTTCATTAAATGCACTGTGGCCATCCACTCCAAAAGGCTTGGTGGAGAAAAGGCAAAGGCAAAATAGCAGACAGAATACTTCTGTGCAAATGGCATTCATTTCTCAGTGTGACTTAATGTTAAGGGTAGGAGAGGCCTGCTGTGGGACACCAGCCTTGCGTTCTGTTCCCATGGAACCAATCAGATGCCTCTGGGGAGACCACAGGCAGGACACAAGAGTGCACACTGCCTCTGTTATCAAAGAAAAATACTGTTCCTATTTGCTGAGGGTAAGGGAGAGCCTTAATGATGACTTGGTCCCCTTTGGTTCCATGAATCTGTACTGTGTTCAGTATGTAGTCCGTTTGAATTTTCCTCAGACTAGGCATGCCATTTTGGGATTTTTCTCTTAACATCTGTCCTTTTGCAGTGAACTTTCCAGTGGTAGAACCAGTGGTACCTGTTACCATTATATTTTCAGATGAATCAAAACAAGCATTACAAAGCAATAAAGTACAACCTCAAAATCAAGAAATACATTTTAGATGTAAAATGTAAAGAAAATGAATGCTTCTAAAATCGGGACCAGAGATTTACTCTACCAAGCTTTCAGACTCATGCTGGAGCCCATCTTCAGGGAATTTCTCTCCACCAGAATATGTGTTTTGGGTTGTTCTGTGAGTCGTGTTTATGTAGTGCCTGCCTATTGGCTGAATGGTGTGTTGATGGTTGATGATTGGCTGTTTGCCTGTGCTGCCAAGCCCTCGACTCCTAAGTATTTGATGAGTTGATGGTATATCAACATTCCTGTCAAAGGGACCGTTTCCCAGGCTTCAATTACTTCCCTGGCTATCTTTGCATGACCTGCAAAATTAAATATGTGTTACAAAATTAAATATATATCCTTGTTCATTGCAACGTGAGGCTACCAATGAGTTCAGGTCTTCTCGTCTGATTGCTTGCTTGTGTTCTTGCAATCTGGTGGTTAGCTTCCTCCCCATTTGCCCTACATAGTCATAGGGGCAATCCATGTAGGGGATCTGATAGATTACATTGGAAGTATCTCCCATCTCCAAATGATCTTTGCAATGCATAATTTGTCCATGCATGGTAGCCTCTGGGCAATGTGTGATGCTCACATGCAGTTCCAATGTAATCTATCAGATCCCCTACATGGATTGCAGATCTTGGAAGCTACATTTGACTGCTTCTGAAATGTTTTTGGCGTATGGCAGGGTGTGCCATATAATTTGTCTTTTATCTTTTTTTTCTTTTGTCTCCTCTGCTTTTTGCGCAGACATCTTGTAATAAATGCTTGTCAGTATCCATTATGCTTGAATTGTTCATGTAGGTACCTTCTCTCGAATTAGCTTGCTGGGTACTACAGTGAGTTCTCACTCTGCCATATAATGTTCTCACATAGCTCTTTTTGTGTGACAGTGGACGAAATTCAATCTAGCATCATTATCCTGAGACACATATATTTGCCTTCATTTGCTTCTACAAGAATATGCACCTGTATGCATGCTGATACTGGTGGAAGGCTATTAAAAATGCCATTGTGTCTTGGTCCACCTGAAGACCTCCCAGAAAGCACCAAGGATTCATTACCTAGAGCAGGGGTCTCCAACCTTGGCCACTTTAAGACTTGTGGACTTCAACTCCCAGAGTTGAAGTGTACAAGTCTTATAGTGGCCAAGGTTGGAGACCCCTGACCTAGAGAATGGCAGGCAGAACATATCTAGACTCTCGCAGTATCAGGACCCTGGAGAGTTCAAGGCAGTAACTTTGTAACCTGCATTGACAATGAAACTATGGCTCCAACATTTGTTATGGTCTAAAAAGACTAAGTCTCTAAGTGAAAGATGCAAGATATTAGTACATACTTGAAAAAAATAGGGGTAATACTGCAAAATTTGGCTTTCCATTGATCACAGAGCTCTGATGTCTTTGAAAATATTGCCTTTATTTGTAAAAAGCATTGCAGATCTATTGAGTCTAAACAGTTGGGGAAATGAGCATCTATATCTCTTGCTCTAGCTCAAATATCAGGAAGCCATGCATTCCATGTTGCTTATCCCCAATTTGATTAATAGTCATTGGCTTTTATCTGTACTGACCGAAAAAAAACTATGGTTTGGAGTTTTGTTCATTTGTACAGTAAATATTTGATGATCTAGTCCAGAAAAATCCATTGCTGTTTTCAAGTTTGCATTCGTACATTTTATATACAGTGAATTTCAGTGCTATGCACATATGAAAAATATTATGTTATAAATGTCTGGGCATCATCAGTGTGATTCCATGACACTTTAAACTATTCTAGCTATTTAGCATGATGTTCAATACAGCATGACCATCACCACTCCTGGTTACATTTAACTTGTACATTAAACCATATAGGGGCTTCTGACTATGATTAAGAAGCCCTATAGGACAGAACGAAGAAGGTTGTAGACAAGTTCACATTAATCAACCAGAGTGGGTTAGTAGAAGTTGCACATTTTGCTGTATGAATGTGTTATCTGGAATTCTGCAAAGGAAACAAAGAAAAGTATTTAAAACACTTCAAAACCAATTTGATACTGAAACCAGCATTTTCCCTTGATATTCACTAGGACAATACTGAATTACAGTTTAATTTTACATGATTAGCTTTTGCCTTTTTCAATATTCGTTTTGCAGAATTCAGGTGGTGTTTTTAAAGTTCAAGATGCCACAGAGTTTTCCATACAATAGCAAACGAATAATAGCTAACATACAAACACAATTAGAGGATATTAGTTCCAAATATATACATTCTTTCTGATGATTATTTCTCCTAAATCAGCCCAAGAAGTGTTTATCCTAACATTTGAACTCCATGGTATTTATTTCCAAATAAATGTGTTGGATGGTTGCAGCGTTCAGATTTAAACCACTGAGCTGTGTTAGTTCAAAAAGACAATAAACACAATAAAGAAAAGGCAGATAAATTTCAAGGAGGTATTTATGATTTGCAGATTTGTGTTCTGGACACAGATAATAAAAGCTGTTAGGTCTTTTGAAAAATACAGCGCCATTTATTTTTATTTATTTTATTAGCCTGCTCAAACAATGCTCTCACAGAGCAACTTGTAAATTATGCTGACACACTATGTGATTAAGGCCATAATAAGGTCCTTCGTGCTTGTGGTCACTTGACTGAGAACATGAAATGAAGCTTAACCATACAAGCCTTCCAATTTCAGTGAGATATTTTACAGGTTAGGTAAGGTTAAGATTTAAAGGCCAAAACTCTGTTTGTTAAATTCCAAGCAGCGCTTTCATTTCAATGTCAAGTCATGAAAAATAACTGTCTTGGTTAAGTAAATAGTTCTGATTTCTTTCTAAAAAAGGCAGATGTTTAAGGCTGGCCGAGGAATTTAGTAGATGGGGCATTTGTCTCAGGTGTCAACCTTGACATAAGCATCCTTTAATCAGTTGTGAGGAGTATCCAGCTCCCAAGAATATATTTTTTTATCTTTGTCCATTCCTCTGTGAAATCCTGTTTCTTTTGGCTGCCAAATTTCTATATCTGGAGTATTTGCTTTATAAGATACCTTGTAATTATAAATAATAACCAGGGTTTCATTCTAGATGCATAGACCATCAACCATATATGGAGGTCATCCTGATGGTTAATCACCAGGCTAGAAAGCAGGAGACTGTAAGTTGAAGTCATGCCATAGCCATGAAAGCCAGCTGGGTGACCTTGGGCCAGTCACTCTGTCTCAGCTCAATTCACCTCACAGATTTGTTGTTGTGGGAAAAATAGGAGAAGGAAGGTATGTTGGATAGTTTCATTACATTGAATTATTTGTAAAAATAACAAAGGTGGGACCCAATCAACATCCATCCATCCATCCATCCATCCATCCTGCTGGTGCACAGTTTTCAAATTCAAAAATAAATCATCAAAGAGAAGACCAGAGAAGAAAGACCAAGTCCTCAATCCCCAGTCAAATTCCCACAGAATAGGAAACAGCATCTTGGCAAAACAATTCCTGTACTCCAACATTACATCAGCCTGAGGTTTAAGCTTGGGAACCAAAATAAAATCTTAAAACCCATTCCTGAATTAAAATGTAAAATCATAAGTTGGGTTGACTCCTGGGACTATATAGAAGCAACTTTCTGTTACCTGTTCTCAGAGTTTTATTCAGCTTGCCAGACTACTCTACAGCCTTAGATGCTTTTTTGATTTAGAGATGGTGAAGACAGCTCTCTTAATGGTAAATACTCTGGTGGCAACAGTTGTCTGTCCATTTATTGCTATAGTGTCAATGACATTATTATCTTTCTTTTCAACAGAATTCCTGTAAATTCCACCCCCATCCATGTTGGTGAGACTTAGTTTCTTTGACAGAGCAAAAGGTTCTGAATCATTGGTAGAGAAAAATTGTGCTTCATAAACCAAAGAGTTGCATAGAAAATACAAAGAGTCCAGCTGGAAAGAGTTGGGAGTGAGGACTAGTGAGTTGAGCAATGAGCAAAATGACATCCTCAACAAAGTCTATGGAGATTGTCATCTAAGCCATGGTTGTCCAAAGGTGCTTTTTCAAAAGGCAACTGGACTTCCTTTGTTTTTCCTTGAAGACATTTCTCTTCTCAGCCAAGAAGCTTCTTCAGTTCTATGGATGAGAACTGAAGAAGCTTCTTGGATGAGAAGTGAAATGTCTTCAAGGAAAAACAAAGGAAGTCCAGTTGCCTTTTGAAAAAGCACCTCCAGGATCATCAACAAAGCAGAGTAGTTGCTCCTTGTTACTGTAATGGAAGGCCATATGAGCTGAAGAGTAAAGTGACAGAGACATAATGTGAAAGAAGTATAAATAATCTGTAGCCAGAATAACAAACCAGCTATAATCCAAGCTTTTTGTAGCTTCTTGCAACTGTCAATGTGTTTAGAAAGTGCTTAAAATTCCAGCAGTTCAAGTGTAGCCTGTCTTTACAAGACAATACATTTAGAGCAAAAACATGGCCATGAGGGTTAAAACATATTTCAAGATAATAGAGTGAGGCATAAATGTTTACTCTGATGTGAAATCTCTGAACTGTCCTTACACTTCTCCTGCATGTCTTTGTGAGTATGTGTGTATATGTGTACATGTATATGTATTTTTGAATAGCAGAGTGCTATAACAGAAAATAATACCTTGGAACTAGCATTGTGCTACACATTTTTAAAAGACATTAAAATATCAGAAGATCTTCTGAACCTACATTTAGTGTATTTAATTTATAATTTTATACACATAGGCAGGTGGGTGTATCTGAATTTGCATCTGTTTTCTTGTCATCCAAAGTAATGACTGAACATTTATTGAGCATTTATCACTGATTTTTTTTTGAAAAAATGGACTAATAATTTTGTAATGAGCAATTTATTCAGATAACTTTTCATCCATGTATAACCTTTATAAGGGTGCATTCCAGAGCTTTGAATAAAGGTATAAAGGTAAATATTTAACATTCAGAATGAAAAGGCCTTTTGAAGAGTACATAAAACTATTGGGCAGAAATACTTGGTGAACACAGTCACTATTGTAATGTTTAGACAGAAAAACATTTAAAATGATTAAATTAGCCTTATATTTACAGAAAACCAATAAAGGAAACTGTTTAGTTTGTGGCCTGAAATACTGACTCTATTGATTGACTGACCCATTGATTAGATTTAGATTCTCTTTTTACCTGAAAATAGCAGTCAAGGTGGCAAAAAGGAGAAAATCTTTAAGACAAATTAATCCGCAACACAAAAACACAGAACGCTGTCTAAGCTATATGTGACCCTTATTAGCAGCACAATGTTGTTTTTTTCATTTTAGTTTTTCCAACAGCGGTAAACTGAGAAATTTCAGGAAAATCACTGCTTTCTCCCCATCACTATCTATGAATACTTTATTGTCTTTCCATTAAAGGCTGGATACAGCCTCAGAGCCAGGCTGTCCAAATGTGGCCCTTTCCCTGCTTAAGTATAAATAAAATAACAATAATTTAAAATAGCAATATTAAAATAGTCATGAAAACCTTTTGATGAAATTTTCTTGTAATTGAAGAAGGAAAAAAAACCATATCCTCTTCTTCCTCTTCCTTTATGTCCCTAGTAATGTTGGTATTCATTATATATATAACACAAAGATGCTGAGATGGTTTCTTCTTTAAATATTTTCTATTTTTACACTCCCCCCCCCCATGCATGACAAGCATAGATGTCACCTTGTCAGCTATATTTTTAATATATTTACTTTTTATTTTAAAAAAAGATTCTGTCTGCACCTTTCTTGCCTGCACCTTTCTTGCCTGTAGACTCTTATATCATCAATTCATCACCATAGGCTGCTACTCTTCAATAAAAATGTCAGACCAAAAGAACAAAGGTAAATCTGCAGTGGTGGAAAATGGTCACTTCTACTCCTCTGGGTCTCTTCCTCCGAAGATGCTTCCCAGCTCTTCTGGCTCATTAACCAAACTTTAGTGAGAAGCATATTCAGTTACATCTCTTCTTTCTGTCACCTGAGTGTCATCCTTCAAAGAAGCATCTCCTGAAGGACAGCAAAGTGTCATTGTTGGTGAATATGACTTTAAAAAAAAGTGCTGCAAAATGTCACCAAGGACCAAGGATGGTATTCAGCAGGTTCTGACCAGTTCTGAAGAACCAGTAGCGGACATTTTGAGTAGTTTGGAGAACCGGAAAATTCTACCATTTTGTAAACAGCAGCCATTTTTGAATGTATCTGTGGTAGGTGTTTAAATTTCCAAATATTCATTGTCCCCAAAAGTTGCCTTTCACCCAGAAGCCAGTTGGAAACCCATTCTTTTGCCAATGGGTTGTAACTCATCTTTGGTTTTGCAATATATACACAACAATCTTCATGTCTGCTGGCTGCTCTGAATGCTGCTGCTTGTTTTATTTTATTTCCTGTTAATTTTATTCTCCCAAATAAGTAAATACCCAAATGAAAATAGCTATTCCCAGCAGAGAGAGATTTTTGCTCAGTGAATTAATTTTAGCTGCCTTGTCTACATGTGTTACACTTCACTATTCTACACTCACAGGGAGCTCTGCTCAAGTTGGAATAGTAAGAGGCGAAGCTCTCAGTGTAGTGTAAATGTGCGTGGGAATTGCCAGTCAACCATGCAAGCACAATATGGGACTATTTAGCATTTTCTTAGGACTTCAGTTCTGGTCATTTGCTTTGTGTGCATCCCATTAAGTTAAAAGGAGGGGAACTAAATTGCAACAATGAGGAAAAACTCATGAAGACACAGTGCATCTTCTCGTCAATAAATTACCCGCATCATATTTTAACGAGCTATGCCTGTACTGTGCATTTTCTCATCTGAAGATCTGAAGTAATATATGGTAGAAACCAGCCAGTCAAATATTTTGACAGGACTATGTTTTAAAAAAACAACACCACAAACTCAACATCTTTAGGAAAACAGGAAATCTGGCTTGCATCAAGAGGAAGCCAGAAACACTGTGGCTGCACATGTCATGTACTAAAACAGTTGAATGGGTCAGGCTAAAATGAGGAGGAAATCACTGGCTTTACCATACAGACTGTCCCCCAGTTGAAAAATTCATAGTGTAAGTGGAAAAAGCTATTAAGGATGAAATAAAAATAAATATAATAGACTTCTCCTTACATTAGATCATGGGAGACTTCATAGGACAATGTGATGATTGTAATTACTTCTTTAAAATTAATTTTCTGAAAAGAAAAATTAAAAAGGAGAGCTGCATACCTTCCAGCAACAAAACATCTGTTAGAGAATACTAGTCACATTTCTCTTGCACATGAATATAACCTTGAAATAAAGTGTACTTTTCTTTGTTTAATATTATGGGATTTTAAAATGGCTGCAACATATAGACCTATTTTTCCTCCCACTACTTATTAACTAAGGCCAAAAAAGCAAAGAAAAAGAATGCACAAAATTGCAATATAATAATAAAGCTGTAAAAAGAGAGAAACAATTCATAGAAGACATATAATCATAGATTTACATTACATGTGTGATGTACAGTAAATTGTTCAACAAATGGAAGTCATAATTCATTACAATCATTCCTAGATAATCCAAATTGATAAGATATTGATTTGTAATTTGCTGCTAACATCAATTCTGCAGACTACTGAATATTGGAGCTACAGCCTTTGCAGCGCTGAACAATAGGTCTTTCAGCTGCAGGTAAAGTATGGAAAATCCCCATTCTTTCACCAGGTCAACTCCCATGTGATAGGAATAAAGTTCCAAAGAATATGCACATCTGAAAATATTGAATCTTGAAATTGAGTTAATGCATGTAATAACTTCTTTCCCAAAGGAACAATTGCTGGACGTTGTAGAAACCCATATTTAAGTAAAGCATTAATTTCACTGCCTCTCCAACAGCATAATCATTTACTCAGGCTTTTCTATAGAAATTAAATAAAAGTGCCTTTAAAAGATATTATTAAGCTTCTTTAAATGTCTTCCCTAAGTAATGGGTTACTGTGAATCATATGGTTATGCATTTAGTGGAGGTTTTCCAATCTTGTCACAAGTGGATCTGGTGATATTTGCATGTAAATGAAGACCTTGATTAAAGGACAATAATTCTGAGAGGATTTTCTCTGGCTGCTATTTTAAATTCTGCATCTCTTTGTTTTTGTCACAGCTTCAAATCCCATACAAATCCATCAGCATATTGGGATACCAAGGGTTCCTTCCCAAAACTATTTTCAGATATCTACTTGTAAGTGTCGGGGGGAGGGGGCTTAGCAAACTTCAGCAATCCTAGTATTTGACCCTTTAAATTTATGAATTAGCACTTTAACAGTTGAAAGATTAATGAAAGCTTGAGCAGAAGGTTATTATAGCTCATTTATAATTCCACCATCGACCTTTTGCGAATGATATCAAAAATCCATTAAGCCATTAAAGCTACCTATTACAACAGGTTAATTTATATAGCACTATTCACATTCATGAAATTCAGGAACATAAATGGAATCCTCCTTTCATGTATTATTTTCTGCATATCAGATTTCTTGTCCTTTAATTCTGTTACACTAACTATATTAAAAAAAAATCCCTGAAACAGAATTTCAAATTTAACAGTCTCTATCTACCTTACCAGATTGGCCCTAAGATAGTTTTTTTAAGCTAATAAATGGCAATGTTTTTATTACTGAAAATTTGTGTTTACAGCAGCTTCAAACTGGCATATTTAAAAGAAAGGAGGAGGAAATAATGTATCTGAATGAAGGTTTGATTTTGAGGAGTGGAGTTGATGAAGTGATGTGGGGGTGTGAAGGCTTAAATATAATTACAAATGAAAGGGCAAAATTGTATGCCAGAAAGTATGAATGTGTCACTGAGATTGTTGTAAATGCATGTGAAAGTGGGAATTACTATACTGATGATAGTTGCATGTTACGTTCCAATGAATGGCAATGTAACAGCAACAGTAATAGACTTGGAAGGGACCTTGGAAATCATCTAGTCCAACCCCGTCCAGTCTCTCTCTTTTTTTAAAAAAAAAGAATTTTATTGATTTTCTACAGACAAACAAGACAAATAAAACATTAAAACATCAACTCTCATATGTACATCCAGCATGTCGGTTGGTTCATCAGTTTTGTGCATTCATTTTGTAGTCTCAATTACAATTATGTTACATAACAACTCATATTGTCAATCCAAACTTATATATCCTAATATCACTATTAAAAAATCATTTGACTATACTTTTAATCATTCATGCTTTATGAGATAACAATACTTTAAATAATTTATTCTGTAACAAATCATATAATCATACCAAATCAATCCTAAAAACACTTTATAAATATAGTATACTGCCTAACATTCTAAGTATTCTATTATCGTATTTTATCATCTAGCCATTGATAAAAAAGATCCCAAATTTCATAAAATTGTTTATCCTCTTGCTCTCTAATTTCAAATGTCAATCTACTCATCTGAGCACATTCCAATATTTTCTTAATAATTTCTTCCTGCAATGGTATTTTCTCATTCTTCCAGTTTTTAGCAAATACAATCCTAGCCGCTGTTAATACATTTACAATCAGGTATTTCAAATCTTTACAATATGTATCAGGTAAGATTCCCAATAAAAAGATATCTGGTTTCAAGTCTATGTGTTTCTTTGTGATTTTTTCCAACCACATGCGAATTTTAGTCCAATATTTTCTAGCGTCCTCACAAGTCCACCACATATGGTAATACGAGCCATATAAAAATATGAGCCAGGTATCTGATGACATTTCCAGCATTTTTCAGATTTGTTCTTAAACATTCTTGCTATTCTTGTCAGGGGAAAGTGTCACCTGTAAAACATCTTATACAAGTTTTCTTTATATGCCGTTGACATTGTCATTTTATAATTTTGAGACCACAATTTTTGCCATTTCTCTAAATCAATCCCATATCCAAAATTCTTCCCCCAAACAATCATAGTTTCTTTAACTTGTTCTTCCTCTAATATAATTCCCAGTAAATAACCATATAATTTTTTAATCACCTTCTCATCAGTACCCATCAAGATCTTGTCTAAATCAGTCTGATTATCATAGAATCCCTCCATTTTAGAATCTTCATCATACCTTGAATGTATTTGCGCATATGAAAACCAATTCATCCTTATACCTTGTTTCTCTAAGTTTTGAATTGATTTAAGTTCACCCTTTTCATCCAATAGTTCCCCATATCTGTTTGTTCCTTCTTATAAATTATAGGATAGGAAAATGCTTCAATAGTCGATAACCAAACTGGAATTTTCAAATAACATTGTCTTTTTATCTTCTCCCAGTTTAACCACAAAGACTCCCGTATATAATGTCTTCTAAAGTAACCCTGTGTTTTAGTTCCCTTATACCATAAAAAAGCATGCCAGCCCAACAGCAAATCATGCCCTTCTAGTGTCAACAATTTAGTCTTTCTTAATGTTATCCATTCCTTGACCCACATCAAACTTGCAGCTTGATAGTACAATTCCCAATTGGGCAGGCCAAAACCTCCTCTAATTCTAGCATCTTGCAAAAGCTTTAGCTTTATTCTCGCTTTTTTACCTTGCCATATAAACTTCAACATGATTTTATTTAAATCTTCAAAATAGTCTTTTCCAAGCCTAATTGGTATTGTCTGAAACAGAAATAGAATTCTGGGTAAAATATTCATCTTAACTGTTGAAATTCTCCCTATTAATGACAATTGCAAGTTCTCCCATTTCTTCAAGTCTGTAGCTATCTGTTGTTTAAGTTTAATATAATTATTCTCTTTTAATGTGCTACATCTTGCTGTCAAATATATCCCCAGATACTTAAGCTTATTCGTAACTTGGATTTTCAACAGGTCTGCCAGTTTCTCTTTGTCTCAGTAGCATGTTCTTTGTCAAAATCTTTGTTTTATCTTTATTTATTTTCAAACCAGCCATCTCACCATATGTCTCTATCTTTTCCAATAACTTTGGAGCTGTTTCTAGCGGATCTTCCAAAATAAAAGCTAAATCATCAGCAAAAGCTTGTAGTTTGAATTCTTCCTTTTTAATTTTCATTCCTTTTATGCTTTTATCATCCCTAATATTTCTATTCAACACTTCCAAAGTCAACACAAATAGCAAAGGAGATAGGGGACATCCTTGTCTTGTGCCTTTTCTTATATTAATAAAGTCTGTGAATTCTCCCTCCATCATTACCTTTGCTGTCTGTTTATTGTATATGGCTTCTATTGCTTGAATAAATTTTCTGGCAAAACCCATCTGTTCCAATAGCAATAACATAAATCTCCAGTTCACGTTATCAAATGCCTTTTGAGCATCTAGAAATATCAAAGCCATTTGCTTTTCAGGATGAGCCTCATAGTATTCCAAAGTATTCAAGATTACTCTCATATTGTCTCTGATTTGTCTCTTTGGCAGAAATCCATTTTGATCTGGGTGGATAAAATTATTTAAATATTTTTTAAGTCTTTCTGCTAAAATTGAAGCAAAAATTTTATAGTCTGCATTCAATAATGAAATAGGTCTATAGTTCTTAATTTGCAATGGGTCAGCCTCTTCTTTTGGAATAAGTGTAATATAAGCCTCTGACCATGTTTTGGGTATCATCTTCTTTGACATAACTTCATTCATAACTTCTAACAATGGGATGCTCAATAATTCTTGAAATGTTTTATAAAATTCTGCCGGAAGCCCATCTGGACCTGGTGCTTTCCCATTATTTTGTTTCTTAAGTGCTTCATTTAATTCCATCATTGTTATATTGCTTTCTAGCATTTCTTCAGTCTCTTTAGGTATCTTCAGTAAGTTAGCATTCTGTGTTTGACTTTTTCCTCATCAATATTCTCTTGTTTATATAGTTGCCCATAAAAATCTCGAATAATTTCCTTTTTCTCCTTATTACCATAACAAACTTGGCCTTGGTCATCTATTAGCTTCAATATTTTTCTTGATTCCTTCTCCTTTCTCAATTTATATGCTAGCCATCTGCCTGGTTTATTTGCATCTTTAAAGTAATTCTGTTTAGAATTTCTAATTTTCTGTGCCAGTTCTTCTTTCTCTATTAATTCCATTTTATGTTTAATTACATCCAGCTTCAATTTAATATCTTTTTTCTGTGGCATTTTCTGTAATTTTTTTTTGAGTCTTTTATACTCATCTTCCAAGGCCTTAGAAGCTTGCCTTTTCCTAATATTCTTTTTTCTTGTATAATCTATTATCAAACCTCTAGCATATGCCTTCATTGTATCCCAAACATTCTGCGTTGAAGTATCTTCTTTTTTATTTTCTCTAAAGAAAAGAGCCAGTTCCTTCTCCATCCATTATATAAAATCTTTTTCCTTTAAGATAGTATTATTTAATATCCATCTTGATCTTTTTTTTGTCCCTTCCATTTAATTGTCATTGGGCCGTGATCTGCCCAAGTACTTGTTTCGATATTTGTTTCTTGAATATTAAATATTAATTCTGTTGACATCCAGATCATATCTAATCTGGACCATGATAAATGTCTATTTGAATAAAAAGTATATTGTTTAGCTTTAACATTTCTTTCTCTCCAAATATCTTTTAAAGTTAATTCGTCTGTCATTTAAAAAAAAGGATTTAGGGAGAGTCTTTCTATTTTGCTTTTTTGTTGTTGCTATATAGTCCAGTTTATTGTCCACAATTCCATTAAAGTCTCCCATCATAATTATATTAACATAGTCCAGTCCAATTATTTTCATGTGTAGTTTTTTTATAGAACTCTTCTTGTTTATCATTTGGAGCATAAATTGCAATCAAGAGTATTTTTATATTATTGTCCATTATTTCCACCATTAGTACTCTTCCGTCTTCATCCATGTATATCAGTTTTGCTGGGATATCCTCTTTAATGTATAGAACCACTCCTCTTTTCTTACATTGAGTCAAAGAAGTAAATATTTTCTCTAGTTTTGGCTGTACTAACGATTGTTCATGTTGTTTTTTTAATATGAACTTCTTGTAGACAAATTATATCAAATTTTAATTTCTCTAATTTATGAAAGGTTTTCCTTCTTTTAATAGCTGAATTGAGTCCATTTATATTAATTGTAATCAGTTTTTTTTCTTCCATGATTATGCTTTATATTTAGGTCTAACAGCTCTCGTGGATCTCACTTCACGCTGTTCTTTATTATCCACCTGTCCACCTACTGCACCTTTCTCTTTTTCAGTCTCCAGTTGTTCCTCTTGAAACTCAATTAATGAGACCTCTTTCTCTGTCTCCTCCTCTCTTCTTCCAAAAAATTCTGCATGGAAAAGTTCTGCTTTCTCAATTGAGTCAATTCTATGTCTCTGCTCTTGCCACGTAAACATTAATCCTTCTGGAATCAGCCATCTATAATTCACTTCGTTTTCCAGTAGTATTTTGGTCAGAAATTGATATTCTCTTCTCATCTCTCTCACTCTTATGGGTATTTGTTTTAAAACCACAATCTCTTTGCCATTGTATTTCAATGTCTTCTCTCTTACCACTTGTAGTATGTGTGTTTTAATGGATTTTTTAGTAAATTTAATCTGGACTTCCTTTGGTAATTTATTTCTCATCGCATATCTTGTATAAACTCGATATACCTCATCTACTCCATCCATCATCTTTTCCTCTGTAATTTCCAAAGCATCCGCCAAAATTTCTATCATTATCACAGCCAAGTTTTGTCCTTTTTCTTCTTCTATATTTTGAAATCTGAGATAAAATTCTGACCTTTCCAACTCCCACCTCAACATCCCACTTTTATCTTGTTCAACCACTGTTAATCTACTGTCAATATTTCCAATCTTCTCCTCTCTTTGTTTTCCTTCTTCCTCAATTTTTTGGAATCTCTCCTCATACTTCACCATCATTTGTTTAATATTTTCCACTTTTTCATCAGTCTTTTCTGTTCTTTGTTCAATGTTTTCTATTCTTTGTTCAATGGTGTCTGATTTTGTCTTGAGATCTTGGATTCCTTGCATAATCTTCTGTAAAGTTACTTTTTCTTGTTCTTTATCTTGCTTCAACATTGTCTGAATTAAACGTTGTCCTCCAGCTGGTGGGGAGGCAGAGGTAGAGGTAGAAACGCCAGCTGATATTGGTTTCCTGCTCATTTTAATGCTTCCAAAGCTTCAAATTCTTTTTGACTTTTAATCCAACTGGTAGAGTAGCCAATTATAATCCAAAATGGAAAAATTCAATAGTAAAAGGCCCAAAACCAAAGAAGAAAAGAGAGAAAAATCAAAAGGAGCATAAAAATATGTAAGAGAAAATTCAGTCCGGTTACCTACAAAGTCACACTAACGTCCCAAGAAAAAAAAGAAAAAAAAATAAATCCAAGCCTCAATTTGACATCACTTTAAAAAAACGCCGCTCATATAGTTTTTGTCAAAAAAAAAAAACCTCACAGGTTTCTTCTGTATTCAGGGTGCCCTTTCAAATCTCAGCGAATTTACAACAAAAAAGAAGTTTCTCACCCAGCCGACACACTTTCACTTCCAGCCACTTTCTTTCCGGAGCTGTCCCGACTTCAGCAGCAATGGAGGCTGCCTCTCCGCCGCCAGCAAAAGGGCTTCTCCCGGATCAAACCAGAGATTTTGCAATAACTCTGGGATCCTGGGACTTGCCCTTCACGATCACCGTCTCTATGGGACGGTTTAGGTCCGTTTGGACCGACCAGGGGCGAAAATATCGGCTGCGATCTCAGAGCCCCGAGATTGCAGCTGTATCGCCGAAACGAAGCTCCGCCTTCTCCCGTCCAGTCTCTTTTTAAAAGGCTTCAGTGTTTGGGCACCCATACTCTAATGGAAGAACAAGAGTTCTCTAAATTCCATTAAATTATATCGGAAGAACAAGGGTTAAAATTTGTACAACACTCTGAATGAATTGAGTTCAGGAAAAGTAATCATGTTAGATGACATAAATGAGTACATGGGAATACAATGAGGGTACAGAAGAAAATAACTGAATCATTAGGAAAGCCAAGAATGAATAAATAACAGAGATTCTTTTGTAACTATTTTTTAAGTCTCTTTCTTCCAACTGCATAAGGCAAGAATAAGCCTGTATGTGTATGTGTAAGTATATGATAGAAGTGGCAAAAGAATGAATGTAAATCTAAAAGCATCATTGATTGTTTATAAAATGGAATACTAATATTGAAGTAATTAGTGAAAGATAAAAGGTAGTTAGGTCCTTAGTTGTGGGATAGACCATTATTTGAAAGTATTAAAAATGGACCATGAGGAAATAATGGACATGGAAGAAGGAGGAAGTGAAAGAACTAAGAGTAAACTAGAACAATTGCAGGAAGGTAAAAAACAAGTCCTGTGTGGAAAATTATTGCAATTAATCTGTGAATCAAATGAATGGAAAGTAGACTGAAGAAAAGGGAAAGCGGACAATTTTTAGAATAGCAATTAAAAAGTGGCACAGTACTGTGTAAACTAGGAAGGACAAAGAAGGATGTTTGGAGGAATGATGAAGAGAAAGAGGCTACGGATGAGTAAACAATGTTGAGAATGATTGTTAAGAAAATAGGGATGAAAGAAAGATGCTGCATTATGTGTGTGGAGAGTAAAAGTTAGCTGAAAAGAACATAGTCAAACAAACCCAAACCAATAATTAAAACAGGCAGAAAAAATATGGATCCATTTTGGTGAAAATAAAAGAAAATGTTTCAGAAGTGGGTAAAGAGGATTAATCAAAATACCTCCAGCAGTATGAATGAAATAATAAATGAGCATGATACAATGGTTTGGGATGAATCAGAAACGAGGGAATGCTGAAATAATCTGCATGGGAATTCTGAGAACTATGTCTAAGGCACAAGGTTAGAAATGAGAAGACAGATCTAGTTCTGCCTTAGGTACAAAACCAGTTGATGACTTTGGGCCCAGGGGTGGGATGCTATTGGTTCTGCACGGCTGTAAAGAACCGGTAGCTCTGAAGAGCAGCAGACACTGAACTGGTTCTGTGTTTGTTGCTTTTTGGCCCATCCGCCCGCCTGGGCTCTTACCTGTCCTTTTATTTCATGCTTTTTCAACCTCAGCTGCTTTGGGTAGCACAGCTGAGGTTGAAAAAGCAGGAAAAAAGAGGCTTTTCAAATGCTGTGCACCTATACACTGCACTTTTCAGCTCTCCAGGTGGCACAGCTTAAGGTTTTTTTACATGCACACGCAGCAAAACGTTGTCACCAAACTGGTAGTAACGCTGGTTGAATCCCACCCCTGCTTTAGGCCAGTCAGTCTCTCTCAGACCTGGGATGGAGACAAGGGCAAATGATTTCAGAAAATCTTATCAAGAAAATTGCAGGGGCTTGTCCAGCTTGGAGTCAAAAAGGAGGTAGGAATGTTAGTGAAATATATGCAAAAATATTAGTGTCCATAAAGAAATCATTGACAAAAAAAAACGTGAATGAAGACTCCATATAGGACAGACAATCGGAAATGCACTGTTATTGTTCTCCCCATCCAAAGGGACAGCTAGCATGAGCAAAGGCAAAAACTGCATGGTAATGACTTATTAAAGGTGCCTGGGATCATATTTGGCAGACTTTTGATTGAAAGGATATGACTGATGGCAAAGAACAATCTTTAGGACATGCAGTGTAGCTTTACATCAGAAAGGCAATGAGCAAGTCAAATTTTTGCTCTTTGGTGGGTCACTGAGAAGGTGAGAAGGACAGTTTATTGTTCATTTTTTAATTTAATTCATGCAATTGATAAAGCAAATGGGCTTGAAGTACAGAATGCGTGGAATGAATATGAAGTTGAAAGTTGATTGCTAGATGCAATAACAGTTTATCTGATGGAAATAGGGCATTTGGAGAGATAAACCGAATACTTAACTAAAGGATTAAATGTTGAATATGGGCTAAGTCAAGTATTATGTTTGATTATTTAATATATAAAGAATGCTTGTGGTGACATTAGAGAGCTGCTTGTTGGAGACATGAATGTGCCATTTCTTTTGTAGGCCGAAGATGTCATTTCATTGGCTGAGAACCTGAACAGCAGATATTAAAGAAATGTAAAATCCAACAAAGATTATGGATCTGAAAAATCAATGTATCAAAGCACAAGATAATGCGGTTGTGTTTGACAGGGAAAAAGATGAACAATTGCAAGTTATGTATAAATGGTGAAAGTGTATACTTTGGTAGATTATTAAAGATGAGAAAATCAGTGGAAAAATTTGAGGATGCACAAATGCTGTCAGAAAGATACGAAGTAGAATGTATCTGTTATGAGGAATACATGGCAAAAAGAAAAAAGAAAACTGATGGATATAAGAGCAGGTTTCTGACTACTTTATACCATGGAAGTAAGGGTATATGTGGTTAAACATAAGCTGAATGTGGTGGGGAAAGAGTTGTTAAGAACTGTTAGTTGTCAAACAAGAGAGACAATCAAGAATCCAACCTGAGTTATTCACCGCGAACAGAGGTTTAGGCTTCTGAGTTTTCAGACTCGTGCTGGAGCCCATCTTGAGGGAACTTCTGGTAAGAGAGAAGTTCCTTGAGGATGGGCTCCAGCACCAGTCTGAATGCCTAGAAGGCTAAACCTTTGGTCCCGTGACTGACCAAGTTTGGATCCTGCACCATTATCCTGGGATACCTACATTTGCCTTGATTCATGAGAATCAAGAACAAGGTGTGCCTGTTGAACATTAATGAATGTCGATGAGTGATCAGTACAAAAGGAATATGTGCAGATGGTTTAGTCATATGGAGAAAGAGAATGAAGAGCAAATTGCAAAATCTATGTGTGAAGAAACAATGGGTTGAGAAGAAGGGAGACCAAAAATGGCATGGTGGGAGAGAATGAAAGCGAGCCACAAAACGAAAACAAAACAAAACAAAAGACAAAAAAGTTTAAAGGACAAAATTAGTATTTCAAATAGGGTATGGACATGATGAAAGAATGATAGTTTGCAAAGATAAAAAAAAAACGGAGAAGTATAGTAATGGCATCTGTGTGAACCGAATTTAGCTATTTCCTTTCCTTTTTTTTTAAACATGTGTCTTTCTTTTTTCTTTTGCTTACTACAGTATTTCTTACTCTTTATTCACAAAATGTCACCTATCATGCTGGAGAATAATGATGGTTGCATTATGCATGCTAAATATATCCTCACTCGAGCGTCAATGTTTTTTTTTTTTTAAAAATTGCAGCTCCTTTCCTTATGAATCATTTGCCATTCCTGCCTCCAAGACTGGATTCTGTTGACATGCAGTCTTCTAGAACTCCAGGCCGAAAAAGAGGAAGACCTCCGCTCCATTCAAGCCCTATGAAAATGACAGTTCATAATCTTTACTCTTCATCTCCTGGTTCTTTGCCGGTTGTGAAGATTCCAAAGAAGCGAGGGAGAAAACCTGGATATAAGGTACAATATTTTCTACTTATTTTGTTGTTGTTGTTGTTATTGTTAACTTCTGCTTAGATTCAGTCCTTGTGCAAAGCTTTACCAGAGTACTTTGTTCAGGGTATTATCAAAAGATGTAAAAGCTTCTAGCCGGCTTGCCCAGATCTAGGAAAATTTGTAACAACCTTCTGTTGTGTTTTATTAAACCTTCCAAAAATATAGTAGAAACTACCTATTCTGCATGAATTACAATTAGTGGCTCAGGAAATGGCATAAAGATATTTTCCTCCACAGGACAATTTGCTGTTGCTGAACAAGCTTTTTGTTTCTATGACCCCCAGGCCATTTGACTTTCTTTAGAGCTGAGCTAGTTTGTGTAGGGAAAGAGGAATTGGTTTTCAGCTGCAATAAAGAGAGGGGAGGGTCTCTGGAATTTGGATGCAAGCTGTTTCCCCATTGAGGGAATTCATGCCTCAACTTTCTTCCTCAGCTCTGAGGTTCAGCTGCCCTAGCAAATTGTGTTGTGAAGTGTTGGTTTGACAGCTCTGCATATCTTACCTCAGTGATTCAGGTGAAATGAGCAGAGGTGAAATTGACAACATACTGCTCTTCTCTCTCTCTCTCTCTTTTGCAAGTATCAGGCTAGGTATTAAGCAGCAAATTGCTTTGGTCTTCCTTCCTTCTTTGGGCAAAGTAAGGCATGAGGAAATTAGTTGTTATGAACTGTGGAACAGCTTGGGCAGTGCGGTGTCCTTGGCAGGCCATTTGTAAAGGTTTTGAGGGGTAGAGGAGTGCACAAGCGCCATTAATATCTCTGCATAGCCATTGTTGAGACTAGTCATGAGCAGTTCTCTAGAGCTTCAAACAAAAGGTGTTTTTTTTTCAGCTCCATTTGCCATGAATTCATTTTGAGACTTTCCTCGCACCAAACATGTCTTTGTTTTCTATGCAATCTCAGATTGCTGAAGAAGCAAAACACTACTTTAAACCAGATAAGAATTCCTACATTTGACAATAAAAATGCTATGGTCACATCTATCTAATAAAGCTCTATTTTCTGATCAGATAGGAGAAATTACTTATTTTGAACTGTGGCCTCCCAAAAGTGTGTGTATGGGGGGGGGGGGGGAAATGTGACATTAATTCTGTCTTTTTCATCTGGTTTTTATTGTACCTTATTCTGAACTTCCAACTATTACCAGATGTAAAGATGATCAGAAAAAAACAAAACAAAACATGTATGGATATTTATTTAGAGAATCAATTTATGTGATCACCCATGATATTGCACAGCAGATGATTTAACAACAGAACATTGATTTTTATGGTAAATCCAGACTTTGAAAACAATGAGTTACTTCTAAACTAATTTCTCATCCAGGTGCCATTGTTCCATTGTAGGAAGACTTTTTAATATATGGAGTCCTTGGTATTCTGTCAGCTGGGTTGCTTGCTTGCAGACATTTCATTACCTGATTAGGTAGCATCATTAGTGCAAATGAAAGTGGAGTTTGATACCTGTTTATATATAATAGTTTGCTCTGCCAGCGTAGGTGGGAATGTGTGGTTTTCCTTGGTAGCTCCTTGATTAGAATATCTCATTAGTTTTGTCTGTTTGATTGTCTCCTTGGTAGCTTTTTTATTAGAATATTGCTTTCTGCTTGATTTTTTGTTTAGTATTTGTACTATATTAGCATACTCCAAACCCTCGCAACTGATTGGTCTGGATGGACAGCGACCTGATTGGTCGAGACCCTGGCCGTGATTGGAGCACTAGGAATCTACCACAATTGGCCGTGCCGATCGCGGGAGATTCAAAGCACTGCCATTGGCCGCCGAGCCGCGAGCCAGCCCTATATGAGGGGCTGCTGCGGCTTGTATTCTTCAGACTATTCTAATACTGAATAAAGAGCTGAACTCACTAAGATGGTCTCGCGTCTCTGTCGAACTTATCCACCCCAGATCTAACATTGGCGACGAGGGTGGGATCGTGAGACAAGGAGACCACCCAGCACATGGCGAAGCGGCACACAGCAGCAGGCAGCATGGCCGGCATCAACTCGCCACCTGCACACTAGAAGACCAGCCATGCGACATGGAAGTGGACTCTGGGTCATTCCTCTCCATGGTCTCATGGCACACCATCAAGCGCCTGGCACCCACCATCCACCACCACGAACTAGAAGACCAAACACTGACTCTCAAAGACTACCAAGGAAACCGCATCCCGGTAGTCGGCAGAGGCCATTTCAAAATCACCTTCAAGGGTCACACCGAAGTGCTACCCCTGACAATCATCGACCGAGATCGACCGAGCCTATTGGGACTACAGTGGTTTGCACCCCTGGGCATCGAAGTAACCGGCATCCACCACATCGGAGAGATGGACTGGGAAGCGGCGCTCGTGAAGGACTTCCGGGAAGTCTTCGATGATGGCCTAGGCAAGTACCAGGGGTCCCCTATCTTATTCAATATAGACCCGAGCATCGCGCCAATCCGCCTTAAGCCAAGGCGAGTGCTATTTGCACTCAAGCCCAAAATCGATGAGCAGCTAGATAAGCTCATCGCGCAAGGGGTGTTGGAACCAATCGATCACACCCAGTGGGAGACCCCCATAGTCACCTCCATCAAGCCATCAAATTTCAGATGGGTCCGTGAGAATCTGTGGGGACTACAAGGCCACCCTAAACCATGCGCTCCAACAAAGTGCATATCCTGTCCCAATAGTACAGCACCTTCTGCACTCACTGGGGGGAGGCCGGATTTGCGCAAAACTCGACCTGGCACAAGCCTACCAGCAACTGCCGGTCGATGCCATAACCACAGAAGCCCAAACCATCATAACACACTGGGGGGCTTTCCGCTGCAACCAGCTCCAATTTGGAGTCAGAGTGGCACCCGGGGTCTTCCAAAGCCTCATGGAAAGACTCCTCCAGGGCATAGAGGGGGTGGTGCCCTACTTTGATGATGTGCTGGTGGCCATGAAAAACAAAAAACAACTGGAAGCCTAGTTGAGGGAGGTATTAAAGAAATTCAGAGACTCGGGATTCAAAGTTTAAAAAGGGAAATGCCAACTATGGGCAGAGAGGGTTGAATTTTTAGGGTACCTCCTAGATAAGCAAGGGATCCACCCCACAGAAAACAAACTGAGAGCCATAAGGGAAGCACCACGGCCCAAAAACAAAACGGAGCTACAGGCTTTTTTGGGACTGTTAAACTTTTACAATGTCTTCCTACCTCAAAAGGTGACTGTGGTGGAACCATTGCATAGGCTGTTAGATAAAATAGCCATCTGGACCTGGGGAGCACGGGAACAGAGCGCCTTCACCAACACAAAGAACCTGCTAACATCTGACGTGGTACTAATCCAGTACAGCGAGACCCTGCCGCTAACTGTGACATGCGATGCATCGCCCTTCGGGATTGGCATCATCCTCAGCCACCAGCTACCGGACAGGAAGGAAGCACCCATCGCTTTCTCATCAAGGACACTTTCAAAACCAGACAGGAATTACAGCCAACTCGACAAAGAGGCCCTAGCAATCGTCGCCAGCATCAAGAAATTTCATGAATAACTTTATGGTAGGTCTTTTACAATCATCACGGATCACAAGCTGCTGCTAGGGATCCTGGCAGGAAATAAGGCCACACCAAACATTTTATCACCAAAAATGACAAGGTGGTCCGAATTCCTAGAAGCATACAATTACCAGCTGGTCCACTGACCCAGAAAGGACATCGCCCATGCAGACGCCTTGAGCCACTCACCCCTAACCGACCTGGAAGATGACCCGGCACCCATGACAGAGGTACTTCAAATAGAAACAATATCCAACCCACTAGTGACCGCGCCAGACATTGCCAGAGAAACAAATAAAGACAAGCGGCTGGCGTGAGTCTTGAGCTGGATTGGAAAAGGGTGGCCGGAAGGGGACAGAGATGAACTATTCAGACCCTTCCGAAACAGACAAACTGAACTTTTTACCGAGAAGGGCTGTATACTTTGGCGGGACAGAGTGGTAATCCTGGAAACATTACAGGAAAGGGTGTTGGGGATGCTGCATGAGGGACACCCAGGGATAGTCAAAATGAAAAGCCTGGCCAGAAGCTACGCATGGTGGCCAGGAATGGACAAACAAATAGAAACCTGGGTAGCCAAATGCAACAATGCCAGGAATCCAGACCTAACCCTCCCGCCGCCCCAACCCAAGAGTGGGAAATGCCAAGAGGCCCGTGGTCTAGGATTCATATAGACTTCGTGGGACCAACCAAGGGGCACATGTACCTTATCACAGTAGACGCTTACTCCAACTGGCTGGAGGTAAGCACCATGAAGTCTACCACAACGGAGGCAGTAATAAGGAAACTAAGCAAACTCTTTGCCACGCATGGCCTACCAGATGTAATAGTGTTGGACAACGGGCCCCAGTTCACCGCACTAGCATTCGAACAATTTCTGGTAGGCCAAGGCATACGCCATGCGTTAACTGCACCAGCAAATCCAGCGGTGAATGGGCGGCGGAATGCATGGTCCAATACACAAAGAAAGCCATCCAGAAAATAGAAGCAGCCAACATACAGGACAAAATCAATAAAATGCTCCTCATTCAACACATTACACCTAGCGTGACCACAAATAGAAACCCGGCAGAAATAATGATGGGCAGAAAACTACGGTCGACGCTAGATAGAATGCACCCAACATATAACCCGGAAAAACCCCTGGGTTCCTCCAGCAAACACAGAAAATTTAACATAGGGGACGCAGTATACGCTAAAAACCTTTCAGGAGAACCACTCTGGGTACCAGCAACAATCACCCAGATAACTGGCCCCTTATCATACTGATTAGAGACAAGCGACGGGAAAAACTGGAAATGGCACATCAATCAACTAAGGTCAAGAATAGCCGTCACCACTAACCAGACACCCGAGCAAGAAACTAGAAGGGGTGGGTGGGAAATGGGAAGCGTTAAAGAAAGAGTCGAAGGGAACCTCCTAGCACAAGCAGAACACCCCCACCCAGAACAAATAAGCCACAATTAAACCGGTCCTACTCACCAGTAAACGCAGGACCAACTGGACACGAATCCCTGGAATCTTCACCTGGAAGGAGCAGCCAAGCCAGTTCAACCAGCCCGGAAGGATCTGGCAGGAACAAAAGGAGCGGCAGCTCAACCAGCCCGGGTAGACCGGGAGGGAACTGCCAAGAAAGGCCCAGCTCACCCTTCCAGGAGGTTCCATCCCAAGGAACAGGAGCGACAGAGAAGCCCTCCGAACCGGTCAACGACCACACTAGAACTGAACCGCGCAGGTCAACTAGGTAGGTGCGAAGCCCCGCCTACCTGCGCGACTACGTCATGATGCACCAACAGGTGAAACCAATAGGGCAGGGGTGTACTATATTAGCATACTCCAAACCCTCACAACTGATTGGTGCGGATGGATAGCAACCTGATTGGTCGAGACCCTGGCCATGATTGGAGCACTAGGAATCTACCGCAATTGGCCACGCCAATCGCGGGAGATTCAAAGCGCTGCCATTGGCCGCTGAGCCGCAAGCCAGCCCTATATGAGGGGCTGCCGCGGCTTGTATTCTTCAGACTATTCTAATACTAAATAAAGAGCTGAACTCACTAAGATGGTCTCGCGTCTCTGTCAAACCGATACACCCCAGATTTAGCAGTATTAATCTCTGTTTAGCTGTGATAACCCCCCCCCCCACTACACTGGCAGGGCAAGCCACTGTGTATAAGCAGGGAGCAAACCCCACATTCACTATATAACTGATAATATTAGTCAAACAATGAAATATCTAAAGGAAACCACCAAGATCAGAAAGCACCAAGAATTCCTCAGTTCAACCATGAGCTACATATATTCTGTTATGAACTAATAAAACACTTAAATAAAGTTTATCAAAAGCTTTAGAAAATAGCAGGGTTCTAGCCCTGCACTTCTGATTGGCTGATAATAGCAATATCGGATTGGTCCGTTCAGGAGAATCTGATTGGCTGTTAACGAGCCACTCTCATTGGTTAAGGGGGTTAACACTCCTCGTCTCTTATTGGTTACTAGAGAAGCAGCTTGCCTATAAAAGGGATGCTGTTGCCCTAGGGTTTTGCTCTGTTCAGAATGTTTAATAAAGAGTTTGAAGTTCACTTTTCACCATCTCGTCTCTGTTCCTTGCGCCCATGCGCAGAACTTAACACTGGCGACGAGGATGGTATGCGGAGACATCAGAGCTGATTGAACACTACAGAGCACTAAACAGAGCACGTGGCTGAAGGCACATCAACGGTGGAAACCATGACCGGCGGCACCATACCACCCGCTCCACTCGATCCAGCACAAGAAGACTGGGACTCATACATGCACCGGTTCCAGATGTTTCTGGAGACCAACAACTTGAAGGATGCCACTACTGGGAAAAAGAGAGCGGTATTCCTGACTCACTGCGGACCTGCCATTTTTAAGATGGCTAAGGCACTGGCGAAACCGGCTGAGGTGAAATCCATGGACTGGGACATCCTCAAGCCCCTCCTATGGGCCCACTATGCACCTACTGTACCAACGCTTGTCCGAAGACATGAATTTTACCAGAGAGACCAGTGGAAAGGAGAAAGCGTTGCAGATTTCATCGTGGATCTCCGGAACCTGGAAGGCCTCTGTGGGTTCACTGACCTCGAAGAAGCTCTAAGAGACCAAATAGTTCTGGGTTTAGATGCACCGCACATGCAAAGTAAACTGATGGCAAAAGGCGACATCAGCCTTGCAGATGCCATCGCTGACGCTACTGCAGCAGAAACAACCAGGAAGTCAGCTGCCCGAATGCGCCGCACCAATGCCCCGCTCCACCAACTCGCCGACGAAACCTCACCTCGCCTTGAGGGACATGCAATGGCAACCCACCACGAGGACCTCGAATCGTCATCAGAAAGTGATGAGGAAGAAGTCAACCGGCTCCGGTCTGAACAAGACCAACGCCACCAGCGTAACCAGAGACTGCAGTATCAATGCGCAGGTTGTGGGGCAAACCACCCACGATCAGACTGCAAATTCCTTGATGCGCTCTGCCATATTTGTGGGAAGAGAGGCCACATCGGAAAGGTCTGTCAAAGTAAATTAGGATCCAGCCCACTTCAGAGGGGGACCAACTACCGCCAACCCACAGGAAGGCACACCAAACCATCACGATTGGTCACGCCTCATCATTAGATGCGAAGAAGATCCGCGTGAAGGTCGCCATTGAAAACCAGCCCTGCGTGATGGAAGTCAATTCAGGATCATCCCTCTCGATGGTTTCCTGGAAGACTCTTAAATAATTGATCCCTGCCATCCGGTGGCAAGACCTCAGAACCCAAAGAATCATTCTCAAGGACTATCAAGGAAACCGAATTCCGGTTGTTGGATCCAGCCTAGTCCAGGGCTCATTCAAAAATCGTACTGCATCTTTACCATTGACCATCGTCGACCGTGATCGGCTTAACTTGTTAGGCCTCCAATGGTTTGCTCCACTTGGGATTGAGGTAGCCAGCATTTACCAAACCAGCAGCGACGACTGGGAGGAGGCCCTCATCCAGGAATTCCAGGACGTCTTTGCAGATAAACTAGGCGAGTACAAGGGGACCCCGATATCATTTAACCTTAACCTTGAAGTAGCCTCCATCCGCCTTAAGCCTCGTCGAGTCTCTTTTGCCCTTAAACCAAAGATTGATGAGCAGCTTGATCAATTAATAGCCCAGGGTGTTTTAGAACCAGCCGACCATGCTCCTTGGGAAACCCCAATCGTAACACCCATCAAACCGGATGGATCATTAAGGATTTGTGGGGACCACCGTGCCACCCTGAATCACGCCCTTCAACAGAACGCTTACCCGGTGCCGGTGGTACAACACCTCCTCCATTCCCTGGGGGGTGGAAAAGTCTTTGCTAAATTGGATTTAGCAAAGGCGTATCAACAACTGCCTGTAGATAAAAAAACAGCAGAGGTGCAAACAATCGTTACGCACCGAGGCGCCTTTAAGTGCAACCGACTCCAATTCGGAGTTAGCGTGGCCCCAGGGATCTTTCAGAGCTTGATGGAGAGACTATTACAGGGTATAAAAGGGGTTGTACCATACTTTGATGATGTTTTAATTGCTGCCCCAAATAGAGAAATACTAAAGGAGCGTCTTAGACTGGTTCTCCAGAAATTTAAAGATTCTGGCCTTAAAGTTAAAAAAAAAAATGTCAACTGTGTACAGATAAAGTAGAGTTCCTGAGGTACCTAATCAATAAACAAGGCATTCACCCCACCAGTAGCAAGTTAAGAGCGATCAGGAACGCCCCAAGACCCAGAAACAAGACTGATCTCCAAGCTTTCCTGGGGCTTATTAATTTTTACAACATCTTCCTGTCCCATAAGGTGACCGTAGCTGAGCCCCTACATCGGCTTCTTGACAAAAAAGCAACCTGGGTTTTGGGGCACTGAGAGGAGCACGCATTCCGACAAGTGAAAAACTTATTAACTTCAGATGCTGTTTTAATGCAGTATAATGAGACTTTGCCTTTAACAATTACATGTGATGCATCACTGTTTGAAGTAGGAGCCATTTTGAGCCATGTGTTACCAAACGGTAATGAAGCCCCTATTGCCTATTTTTCAAGAACTTTATCAAAGGCTGAACGTAACTATAGTCAAATTGATAAAGAGGCTCTTGCTGTTGTATCTGCTGTTAAACGGTTTTATGAATATGTTTATGGATGAGTTTTTACTATTGTTACCAATCACAAACCTTTGCTGGGGATTATAGCGGGAACAAGCCAACCCCCTATATATTGTCACCTAGAATGACTCGCTGGTCGGAGTTTTTGGCTGCATACAATTATAAGCTGCAGCACCGCCCGGGGAAAGCCATTCCCCACGCTGACGCATTGAGCCATGCACCACTTCCGGAAACCGTCGATGACCCAGCTCCAACCCTTACAACACTCCAGATTGAAACGCTACATTCACCGCCGCTAACAGCCAGAGACATTGCAATCGAAACAAAACGCGATCCTATCTTAAAGCGGGTTCTTAGCTGGGTCGAACGAGGATGGCCAGTAGATCAAACCCCTGACGACTTCATTTCCTTCAAGAATTGGCAAACGGAACTCTTTTTGCAAAAGGACTGCATCCTGTGGGGGGATAGAGTCATCATCCCAGAGCGGTTGCAGCAAGCGGTATTAAAGACACTGCATGAGGGCCACCCTGGCATCATACGCATGAAAGCGCTCGCACGAAGCTACGTGTGGTGGCCGGGCATCGACAAACAAATTGAAGCCTGGGTAAAGACTTGTTATAAGTGCCAGGAAGTTAGCAATGCCCCACCAAAAGCAACTCCGACAGAATGGGAAACACCTCGGGGACCGTGGTCCCGCATTCATATTGACTTTGCGGGACCTACTAAGGGATATACGTTCCTATTAACAGTGGACACCCACTCAAACTGGCTCGAGATCCATGAAATGAAAAGTACCACAACCGAGTCCATCATCCGGAAGTTGAACAGATTATTCGCGACGCATGGACTGCCAGATGTTCTGGTATCCGACAACGGACCCAAGTTTACCGTGCTTCCTTTTGAACAATACTTAGCGGACCGCGGCATTCGCCATGCGCTAACTTCGCCAGGGCACCCTGCGGCTAACAGAAGAGCTGAGTGCATGGTACAGTTTGTTAAAAAAAACCCTCTACAAGATGGACTATGGGGACATTGAAGATAAGATAAACAGAATACTCCTTCTCCAACACATCACTCCGCACAGCGTCACCAACAAGACTCCAGCGGAACTATTGGTGGGACGCAAACTCTGTTCCCATCTCGACCCGCTTCACCCGTCTTACGAGCCAGAGAAACCCTGTGGCTCTAGCGGAAAATGCCGCGAGTTCATAATAGACGACTTAGTTTTCGCCAGAAACCTTTCTGGTGAACCATTGTGGATCAAGGCCACTGTTATTCAAGCCACTGGACCCAGGCCGTACCGGGTGAAAACCTGCGACGGAAAAATATGGAAACGCCATATAGATCAGCTTCGTTCGAGGCTACAACCTAGTTTCCGCGACTCCGGTAACTGCCAAACTAAGGGGGGAGGGGATGTCGAAGAAACCGAATTCGAGATGGCAGAAAGCAGGAACGAAAGAAGTCAACCATTGGGCGTAACAAGCGAAGAAGGATCAGGGATGGGTGTGGTCTCGCCACAGAGGAACAACCCAACAGAGGCAAGCCCGCAAGGGCCAGAGGACAATGACGAGAACATTAGCGGCACCGAGTCTTCCAACGAGGAACCACCGGCACTTGACTTGCCCTAAAACACCCCGGCAAAACATGCTTACAGACAAGAACCGGTGGGACAGCATAAATCCAATAGACAGTCAAAGCAACCTTCCTACCTCAGAGATTACGTCACCGCAACCCCCAAACGGAACCCGGGGGAAGGGGTGTTATGAACTAATAAAACACTTAAATAAAGTTTATCAAAAGCTTTAGAAAATAGCAGGGTTCTAGCCCTGCACTTCTGATTGGCCAATAATAGCGATATCGGATTGGTCCATTCAGGAGAATCTGATTGGCTGTTAACGAGCCACTCTCATTGGTTAAGGGAGTTAACACTCCTCGTCTCTTATTGGTTACTAGAGCAGCAGCTTGCCTATAAAATGGATGCTGTTGCCCTAGGGTTTTGCTCTGTTCAGAATGTTTAATAAAGAGTTTGAAGTTCACTGTTCACCGTCTCGTCTCTGTTCCTTGAGCCCATGTGCAGAACTTAACATAGTCTCTTCTATACATACTTTTTGATATATGAAGATGTCTAAGACTGAACAGTAGAACTTGTGTTTTAAAGGGAACAACCCTCAGTATTGTGGAGGCTGTAAGTTATTTTAGCATCTAAATCTTACTAAGTAAATTTTTACAAAGCTCTTTATTTTATATGGATTTTTAAGATATGTAATTATCTGATTCAATTTTTCTGCCTTATATTATTATTATTGTAACTATAAAAGACTATATTATTTTGAAATTGGTTTGAATTACTACATAAAATCTGGTGATAGTCTAATTTGGCTGTAGATAAATTGGATATTGATGGTGCTGTTGCAAAATTCTTGGCTTCGTTGAGATAGAATCCATCCTATAATCTGAAAGAGTACAATTTATGGCCACAATGGAGCCCAACATTTCTGTTGCTATGTAAGACATTTGTTAAGGGAGTTTCATTCCATTTTATGATCTTTCTTGCCATAGTTGTTAAGTGATTCACTGCAGTTGTTAAGTTAGTAACTCAGTTGTTAAGTAAATCTGGCTTCCCCATTGACTTTGCTTGTCAGAAAGTCGCAAAAAATGATCACATGACTGTGGGACGCTGCAACCGTCATAAATATGAGTCAGTTGCTAAGCGGCTGAATTTTTATCATATGACCATGGGGATGTGGAAAATGGTCACTTCTTTCAGTGACTTTGTAACTTTGAATGATCACTAAAGGAACTGTTGCAAGTTGAGGACTACCTGTATTTTTCTGTTATATCTAACAACTCTTGACAGAAGAGGTTTTGACAGAGATTGTGTGCATCTATAAGATATAAAAATGCTTGATCGTGGTCCTCCTGCAAGGGAAATATACAGCTATAAAAAAAAAACCCTTATATTTAGAATATGTGCATTACTGTTTACTTTGATTTCCTCCTATGTTGTTGATAAAATTTTGTGTTAATCGCTAATTTTTTTAAAAAACCTGTATATTATGAGTGTTTTATTGCATCAAATATAACACACTTTTCAATTTATTGTTCAGTGGGTTTATTATGGATCCATTATTAATCACCAAGTATCTTTCTGATTACAATGTGCATAAATTAAAACAAACAAGTAAGTAGGTGAGAGTTTTATTGTTGTGAGTAAATGATAATCCAAAATGTTGCCAATTGTTCCAGAAGAACACTGATATTGAATAAAGTAACTTCAAGGATGACTTATCATGTATTTAGTCTGTCTGTTTTTCTGTCAGTGTCTCTCTCTATCTATCTATCTATCTATCTATCTATCTATCTATCTATCTATCTATCTATCTATCTATCTATCTATCGGTTCTGTACAGTCATTAGCATACTTGCAAGCGCCGCGCTGTGATTGGCCAAAGCGCACAGTGATCTGATTGGCCAAGCGAGCTGCACTGATTGGCCCGCTGCGAATCCCCTGTAATTGGTGGAAACTAATCGCGGGAGATTCAAAGTGCTGCCATTGGCTGCAGCCGCTGCGGCCAGAGAATAAAAGCCGCTGTTTTTCCCCTTGAATCCGAAGCCAATCTCGGGATCCAATAAAGAGCTGAACTAAGTCACTGACTCCGAGTCTCCTTCCGCGACAGACACAACACTGGCGACGAGGATAGGATCTCGAGACTAATTCCCATCAAGCACGTGTCCTGAGGAAGCGAGACCGACAAGATGGCCAGCATCGCACAGCCCGCATCTTTTAACCCAGCTGCCGAGGACTGGGAACCGTACACAGACTGATTCCTAATGTTCCTCGAAAGTAGCAACTTGAAGGATGCAACCGGGCAGAAGAAAAGAGCCGTCTTTCTAACACACTGCGGGCCCGCAGTGTTCAAGATGGCAAAAGCTCTCGCAAAACCCGGGGACGTGAAGGAGATGGACTGGGCTGATCTCGAGCCATTATTGCTCCGAAACCACTATGCCCCTGCCATGCCCACCCTCATCAGGCAGCACGATTTCTACCAGCGGGACCAGAGATCGGGTGAGAGCATCAGCAACTTTGTGGCTGATCTACGGAGCCTAGGGGGCATGTGCAGGTTCTTGGACATGGACGAAGCTTTGCGGGACCGTGTCGTACTCAGGCTCAGAGACCCAGTCCTCCAAAACCATCTGATGGCAAAAGGTGACATCGCCCTCACCAACGCCCTCACCGAAGCCACCGCAGCTGAGGCAACCTGGAAATCGGCGAATCGAATGCGGAGACCGGACACCGGGGAACGCACCGTGACCATCGAGACAGGCCCGGCAACCGAGGCCCACCCAGAAGCAAGCCGCCGAGAGACCACCACCCATCATGGCGACTTCCACTCCGCCTCTGACACCACGAACGAGGAAGAAGACATCCATCGACTCCAGACGGGACGAGACCGGCGCGATCGGTGGAGTTGTAAGTCGGGACCCACATGTGCCAGGTGCGGAGGCAACCACTCTCGATCGGAGTGCCGGTTTTTCGATGCGATCTGCCGACACTGCAATAAAAAAGGTCACATCGCCCAAGTCTGCCGACTGAGGAAAGCCTACAGCCCCCGACGGCGAGTTCACAGCAACCAGAGACAAGACGGCACCCCCCCCAGGGCCAGAGACCGCCAAGCCAAAAATCGCTGGAACCGAGACGGACGGGGCCGACAAAGCAGCAAAAACCGTCAGAAAGAGGAAACCCACCAGATGGTCGTCATCAGCCACTCATCAAGCGCAGACGCCCGAAAGGTATACGTGGAAGTGGGCATCGAAGGCGAACCATGCAAAATGGAGGTGGACTCTGGGTCCTACCTCTCCATGGTTGCCTGGCGAGAAATCATGCATTTGGCGCCCGCGATCCACAAGAGGGGGTTGGAAATCCAGAAATTAATCCTTAAAGACTACCAGGGCAACCGCATCCCGGTAGTCGGAACTGGACATTTCGAAGTGACTTTCAAGGGCCGCACAGCAAAGCTTCCCCTGACAATCATGGACCGAGACCGCCCCAGCCTTTTGGGACTACAGTGGTTCGCAGCACTCAGGATCGAAGTTACAGGCGTCGACCATGTCGAAGATGCCTACTGGGAAGAGCAACTTGCATGGGACTTCCAGGAAGTGTTCGATGGCACCCTAGGCAAGTACCGAGGGCCCCCTATTTCCTTCAGCCTAGACCCTAACATTCCCCTGATACGCCTAAAATCACAGCGGGTACCTTTTGCACTCTGGCCCAAAATCGACGAGCAAATTGACAAGCTCATCAAACAAGGGGTCCTACAGCCAATTGATCACGCCCGGTGAGAGACCCCCATAGTCACCCCAGTCAAGCCCGATGGGTCGGTGAGAATCTGCGGGGACTATAAATCCACCCTAAATTGTGCCTTACAACAAAGCGCTTACCCCATCCCAGTAGTGCAGCACCTCCTACACTCACTGGGGAGAGGCAAGGTTTTTGCGAAGCTCGACCTGGCGCAAGCCTACCAACAGCCGGTCGACGCAGAAACCATGGAGGCGCAGACCATAGTCACCCACCAGGGAGCGTTTCGCTGTAAGAGACTCCAGTTTGGAGGCAGCGTGGCTCCAGGAATTTTCCAGAGACTCATGGAGAGACTCTTGCAAGGAATTAAAGGGGTGGTGCCCTACTTCGATGATGTACTGGTATCAGCAGCCAACCAACAAGAACTAGAGGGTCGTCTAAGGGAGATACTAACCAAATTCAAAGAGGCCGGGCTAAAGGTGAAAAAAGAGAAATGCTAGCTGTACACAGAGCGGGTCGAGTTCCTAGGATACCTCCTAGACCGGCACGGCATCCATCCAACCGCGAAAAAAATCAGAGCCATTAAAGAAGTCCCCACACCAAAGAATAAAACGGAACTGCAGGCATTTCTAGGACTGCTTAATTTTTATAATGTTTTCCTGCCCCAAAAGGCAACCACGGTAGAGCCTTTGCATAGGCTTTTGGACAAGGCAGCCACATGGACTTGGGGGAAATGTGAGGAAGCCACCTTCAACAAAACCAAGGACCTGCTCACCTCGGATGCTGTCCTCATCCAATACAACGAGACCCTACCACTTGCAGTCACATGCGACGCATCACCTTTCGGCGTCGGCACCGTCCTCAGCCACACGCTCCCCGATGGAAAAGAAGCACCCATCGCCTTCTTTTCGAGGACCCTCACCAAACCGGAGAGAAATTACAGTCAGCTGGATAAAGAGGCCCTGGCTATCGTCACCGCAGTGAAGAGGTTCCATGAGTACCTCTATGGCTGCACGTTCACCATCATCACGGACCACAAGCCACTGCTGGGAATCCTGGCAGAGAACAGGGCCACCCCGAACATTCTATCTCCTAGAATGACAAGGTGGTCTGAATTCCTTGCCGCCTACAACTACCAGCTCACACACCGACCCGGTAAGACGATCACCAACGCAGATGCCCTGAGCCGCACGCCGTTACCTGACCTAGACACCGACCCAGCACCCACGACAGCCACCCTCGGCATAGAGACTCTGCCCGATCTGCCCATAACCGCGTCAGACATTGCCTGCGAGACTAATAAAGACAAGCGTCTGGCGCGGGTGTTACATTGGGTAGAAAAGGGGTGGCTGAAAAAGGATGACGACGAAACATTCAGGACATTCCGGAACCGGCAAACAGAACTCTCATTACAAAAAGGTTGTGTACTTTGGGGGGATAGGGTTGTTATCCCGGAAAAGTTACAAGGAAAGGTATTGGAGTTGTTACACGAGGGGCACCCGGGCATAGTTGGAACAAAAGCCCTGGCCAGGAGTTACGCCTGGTGGCCAGGGATGGATAAGCAGATCAAGACTTGGGTGGCAACATGCAAACGTTGCCAAGAAACCAGGCCGAGCCCTCCCACAGCACCAATCCTGGAATGGGAAACCCCCAGGGGACCATGGTCCAGGATTCACATAGATTTTGCCGGGCCCACAAAAGGACATATATTCCTTATCACGGTAGATGCTTATTCCAACTGGTTGGAAGTAAGCAACATGAAAACCATCACCACGGAGGCCGTGACCAAGGAACTCAGCAAACTGTTTGCAACCCACAGCCTCCCAGATGTCATCGTGTCGGATAACGGGCCCCAATTTACCTCGCTGGAATTCGAAAAATTCCTAGTGGAATGGGGCATATGACATGCACTGACAGCACCGGCACATCCAGCGGCGAATGGGAGGGTGGAACGGATGGTTCAATTTACAAAAAAAACCATCCAAAAAATTGAACACAGGGAAATCCAAGAAAAAATAAACAAAATGCTTTTTATACAACACATAACCCCGAACACAACAACCAACAAAAGTCCGGCAGAACTATTAATGGGGAGGAAATTAAGGTCCCCACTCGACAGGCTGCACCCCACATACAACCCAGAAAACCCCCCAAACTCCTCAAGCAAACACCAAACATTTTCACCAGGCGACGCAGTCTACGTGAAGAACCTTACCGGAGATCCACTTTGGGTACCGGCAACCATAACCCAGCTGACAGGTCCCCGCTTGTACCGGCTGCAAACAACCGACGGACGAGCATGGAAACGCCACATCGATCAAATAAGATCGAGAACAACCACAGGAAACATAACCGACACGCAAACAGACACAGACAGCCCCCATAACACAAACCAAGAGGGGAGGGAAAACCCCGGGAACCAAAAACCAATAGAAAGAAACCAGCAATACTCACCGACAAGCAGCCAGCTCGAAGCCTCACCAGGAAGAAGCAGCCAGGCCAGCTCGACCAGCCCAGAAAGACCAGACGGGAGTGGCAACAACCGCAGCTCAACCAGCCCGGGTAGACCGGGAGGGAGCTGCGACAAAAGGCCCAGCGAGGCCTTCTAGGTGGTTGCACCGACGAGGCAGAGAGCAACACAGAACCCGACCGAACCGGCCGGGAGCCAAGCAACAACTAACCTGCGCAGGTCAAGTAGGCAAGTACAAAGCCCCGCCTACTTACGGGACTACGTTACGTAGGACCGTACCAAGAGGGGAGGGGTGTTCTGTACACTCATTAGCATCCTTGCAAGCGCCACGCTGTGATTGGCCAAAGCGCATGGCGATCTGATTTGCCGAGCGAGCCGCACTGATTGGCCCGCTGCAAATCCCCCATGATTGGTGGAAACTAATTGCGGGAGATTCAAAGCGGCGCCATTGGCCGCGGCCAGAGAATAAAAGCTGCTGTTTTTCCCCTTGAATCCGAAGCCGATCTTGGGATCCAATAAAGAGCTTAACTAAGTCACTGACTCCGAGTCTCCTTCCGCGACGGACACAACACTATCTTTCTTTCTTTCTTTCTTTCTTTCTTTCTTTCTTTCTTTCTTTCTTTCTTTCTTTCTTTCTTTCTTTCTTTCTTTCTTTCTTTCTTTCTTTCTTTCTTCCTATCTAGCTACTTTGGAAAGAATTGTAGACTATTGAAACTCTTAGAGTTGGACTGGTAAAAAAATAAAAGGTCCTTCTATTAATATTCCTTAAGTTAGTTTTAGCTGTAATCATGAAAATATGCAGGGCATCCAATTTGGAATTGCCCACATTTTATTTATTTATTTATTTCCATTTCTAAGGTCATCCATTCTTGGCCGTTTACAAGAAGATTAGAGATATCAGCAGAAATGCAAAGGGAATTGTTTCCTAATTATTTCATCAGCTTGTCCTTACAATCTGATTTCACTCTAGGATAATAGGAGTGACAATTTTATCTACACATTTGATTACCACTTTGAGGATGTTATTTCTAAAACCAGTTCTGTTTTGATAGGCTATTGTTTATTTTTTTTCTTGGTTTTATTATCTTCTGCCTTTAGGATAGGAAAGGACTGTTTTAGTTGCTAATATTCAGCAAACTAGAGAAATTCTCAAGCTCCTCAGAGTACAAAAACCATTTTGCAAAATAACCAAATGACAATGTGAAGCACACAAGTTTACAGTTACAGTTGGATTCTGGATCTGCATTTCTGTGCTGTATTGTAGCACATAACTGTACAGGTGTTATTTACAGTAGGTGCTTTTACTTCTTCCTTGTGAATTGATTTAGCAATCAATGCTTACACATTTTGACACCAGTTTTGGCAGAAGATTTTTTTTAGCTGAAGGAATAAACATTTTCCCACTTTTTAGCTCAGTAAATAATCACTATGAATGTTTGCCATTGCCTTCATGGTTTCCTTTAGTTCCCAAACATTGATTCCCTGGAAGCCAAAAGAAAGCACTCATTTTGGTGGTTCTGCTGCATGTTGTTGGGTTTTTCTTGGCCTGCCACCTTGTGCTCTCACTTGACTGGAGCAAGTGTGTGAGTGTGTGTAGCCTTTTGTGTTGCTGTTCTATTTGTAAATTAAATATATCAAGAGTCACATCCCATCCACATTAAAACTACCAGTTCATCTAATCTCAATTTGGTGGAGAGATTTTAGCTCAGCTGACAGGGTTATATGCTGAGCTTTGCTCTCAAAGTTTTGCTAAAATAGCTTTTCACAAGCACCACTCTGGAGATCCAGATTTATTACACTTTGCCCCTTATCTACATATTTATGAAGCCGTCTGTTCCCCACTACCATCTCCATGCTGCTTATGCATACCTAATGCTATTTTCATGGAGAAGCCATGTTTAATAAAGTAGTCTATTTCACTCCAACGTAATAATTTCCAGTGACAATGATGGAAGAATGGCAATCTAGTTGAAGGGAAGGCTAAATGGGTCCATAACAACCTAAGAGAGGGGTTTCTATATCCTTAGGGGAAAGCATGTAGCAGTCTATTCATAATTTAAATAAAAAATAAAAATGTTAATACGGTCCCTGTTCCCTCTGTTAAATTCTGTGCATGGGCGCAAGGAACGGAGACGAGGCAGTGAATAGTGAACTTCAACTCTTTATTAATCATTCTGAACAGAGCAAAAACCCTAGGGCAGCAGCAGCCCTTTTATAGGCCAGGCCGCTGACCTATCAGCCAATGAGAAACTTGGAAGTGTTAAACCCTTGAACCAATGAGAGTGGCTCACCAACAGCCAATCAGATTGCCCAGAACAGACCAATCCGATATCGCTATTATGAGCCAATCAGAAGAGCAGGATTAGAACCCTGCTTTTTCTTAAGGTTTGTTAAAACTTTATTTAAGCGCTTTTATTAGTTCAAAACACCCCTTCCCCCCGGGTTCCGTTTGAGGGGTGCGATGACATAATCCCTAAGATATGTAGGTTGTTTTAACTGTCTATTGGATTTGCGCTGTCCCACCGGTTCCTGTCTGTCATCCGGTTTCAGTGGGACGTTTTTGGACATATCTGGTACAGGCGGTTCCGCATCCTTACTGGACGACTCGGTGCCGCTAATACTGTCATTGTTGTCCTCCAATCTTTGCGGGCTCGCCTCCATTGAGGTATTCTTCTGTAGCGAGGAGAGTCCCCTCCCTGATTCTTCTTCATTTATCGTGCCCGATTGCTGACTTCCTTTGCTTCTGCTTTCCACCATCTCGAATTCGGTTTCTTCGACATCCCCTCCCCCCTCAGTTTGGGAGTCACAGGAGTCATGGGAAATGGGTTGTAGCCTAGAGCGAAGCTGATCTATATGGCGTTTCCATATTTTTCCGTCGCAGGTTTGCACACAGTACGATCTGGGCCTGGTGGTTGGAATTACGATTGCTTCGACCCATAATGGTTCGCCAGAGAGGTTTTTGGCGAAAACTAAGTCGCCTATCTTGAACTCGAGGCATTTTCCGGTAGATCCACAGGGTTTCTCTCGCTCGTAGGACGGGTGAAGCCAGTTAAGGTGGGAACGGAGCTTGCGTCCCATCAACAGTTCAGCTGGAGTCTTGTTGGTGACGCTGTATGGAGTGATGTGTTGGAGTAGGAGTATTCTGTTTATTTTGTCATCAATGTCCCCATAGTCCATTTTGTGGAGAGTTTTTTTAACAAATTGTACCATGCGCTCGGCCCTGCCGTTGGCTGTAGGGTTCACTGGCGAAGATAGCGCATGGCGGATACCTTAGTCTGCTAAGTATTGTTCAAACGCCAGGGCGGTGAACTGGGGTCCGTTGTCGGAGACCAGAACATCTGGCAGCCCGTGCGTGGCAAATAGTCTGTTCAATTTTCAAATTACGGACTTGGTTGTAGTATTCTTCATTTTGTGGATCTTGAGCCAGTTGGAATAGGCATCCACTGTTAGGAGGAACGTATGTCCTTTAGTAGGTCCCACAAAATCAACGTGGTTGTGGGACCACGGCCCCCAGGGGGTTTCCCATTCTGTTGGAGTTGCTCTAGGTGGGGCACTGCTGACTTCTTGGCACTATAAACAAGTCTTTACCCAGGCTTCGATATGTTTGCCGATGCCCGGCCACCACATGTAGCTTCGTGCAAGTGCTTTCATATGCACGATGCCAGGGTGACCGTCATGCAATGTTTTCAATACTGCTCGTTGTAAACGCTCTGGGACGGCGACTCTATCTCCCCATAGGATACAGCCTTTTTGCAAAAAAAGTTCTGTTTGCCAGTTTCTGAAAGGGGTGAAATCGTCAGGGGTTTGTTCTATTGGCCATCCTCATTCGACCCAGCTAAGAACTCATGCCAAGATAGGATCTCGTTTTGTTTTGATTGCAATGTCTCTGGCTGTTAGCGGTGGTGAATGTAGCATTTCAATCTGGAGTGTCGTAAGGGTTGGAGCTGGGTTGTTGACGGTTTCCGGAAGTGGGGCACATCTCAATGCATCAGCGTGGGGAATGGCTTTCCCCAGGCGGTGTTGTAATTTATAGTTGTACGCAGCCAAAAACTCCGACCAGCGAGTCATTCTAGGTGACAATATATAGGGGGTTGGCTGGTCTCCCGCTATAATCCCTAGCAAAGGTTTGTGGTTGGTAACAATAGTAAAAACTCATCCATACGCATATTCATGAAACCGTTTCACAGCAGATACAACAGCAAGAGCCTCTTTGTCGATCTGGCTATAGTTACGTTCAGCCTTTGATAGGGTCCTTGAAAAATAGGCAATAGGAGCCTCACTACCATTTGGTAACACATGGCTCAAAATGGCTCCTATTCCAAACGGTGATGCGTCACATGTAATTGTTAAAGGCAGAGTCTCGTTATACTGCATTAAATCAGCATCTGAGGTTAGTAAGTTTTTCACTTGTCAGAATGCATGCTCCTCTCGGTGTCCCCAGACCCAGGTTGCTTTTTTGTCGAGAAGTCTATGTAGGTGCTTAGCTACGGTTGCTTTCTGGGGCAAGAAGATGTTGTAAAAGTTAATGAGCCCCAGGAAAGCTTGGAGATCAGTCCTATTTCTGGGTCTTGGGGCATTTTTGATTGCCCTTAGTTTGCTATTAGTGGGGTGAATGCCTTTCTTACTGATTAGGTACCCCAGGAACTCTACTTTATCTGTACACAGTTGACATTTATTTTTTTTAACCTTAAGGCCAGAGTCTTTAAATTTCTGGAGAACCATTTTAAGACGCTTTTCTAGTATTTCTCTATTCGGGGCAGCAATTAAAACATCATCAAAGTATGGCACGACCCCCTTGATCCCTTGCAAGAGTCTCTCCATCAGACTTTGAAAAATCCCTGGAGCTACGCTCACTCCGAATTGGAGTCAGTTGCACTTAAAGGCACCTCGGTGCGTAACGATCGTCTGTGCCTCTGCGGTTTTTTTATCTACAGGCAGTTGTTGGTATGCCTGTGCTAAATCCAGTTTAGCAAAGACTTTTCCGCCCCCCAGGGAATGGAGAAGGTGTTGTACCACCGGCACCGGGTAAGCGTTCTGTTGAAGGGTGTGATTAAGGGTGGCCCGGTAGTCCCCACAAATCCTTAACAATCCATCCGGTTTGATGGGTGTTACAGTTGGGGTTTCCCAACAAGCATGGTCAGTTGGTTCTAAAACACCCTGGGCTATTAATTTATCGAGCTGCTTGTCAATTTTTGGTTTAAGGGCAAAAGGTACCCGACGAGGCTTAAGGCGGATGGGGGCTACTTCAGGGTTAAGGTTAAATGATATCGGGGTCCCCTTGTACTCACCTAGTACTCACCTAGTTTATCTGCAAAGACGTCCTGGAATTCCTGGACGATGGCCTCCTCCCAGTCGTCACTTCTGGTTTGGTGAATGCTGGCTACCTCGATCCCGAGTGGGGTGAACCATTGAAGGCCTAACCAGCTAGGCCGGTCACGGTCAGTTGTAATGACGCAGTATGATTTTTGAATGATACTTGGACTAGGCTGGATCCAACGACCGGAATTCGGTTCCCCTGATAATCTTTGAGTATGATTCTTTGGGCTCTGAGGTCTTGACGCCGGACGGCAGGGATTAATTGTTTAAGAGTCTTCCAGGAAACCATCGAGAGGGATGATCCTGAATTGACTTCCATCACGCAAGGCTGGTTTTCGATGGCGACCTTCACTCGGATCTTCTTCGCATCTAGCGATGAGGCATGACCGATTGTAATGGTTTGGTGTGCCTCTTCTCGTCTTGTTGAAATGGCCAGTGTTTTATTTCTGTAGGAGTGGTTGTTCCATTGGTGGTTCAAATGTTCCCAACTCACAGGGTGATTCCCTGTGGTCTGGCGGTAGTTGTTTCCCCTCTGAAGTGGGCTGGATCCTTGCTTGCTTCTACAGACCTTCCTGATGTGGCCTCTTTTCCCACAGAAATGGCAGAGCGCATCGAGGAATTTGCAGTCTGATCGCGGGTGGTTTGCCCCAAAACCCGCGCATTGGTGCGGTAGTCTGTGATTCCGCTGGTGGCATTGGTCACGTTCAGACCGGAGCCGGTTGACCTCCTCCTCATTACTTTCTGATGGCGATTCGAGGTCCTTGTGGTGGGTCGCTGTTGTGTGCCTCTCTAGGCGAGGTGAGGTATCGCTGGAAAGTTGACGGAGCGGCGCGTTGGTGCGGCGCATTCGGGCGGCCGACTTCCTGGTTGCTTCTGCTACAGTAGCATCCTTGATGACACCAGCAAGGTCGATGTCCCCTTTGGCCATGATCTTGCTCTGCGTCGTGTGGTCTTCTAATCCCAGAATTATTCGGTCTCTCAGAGTTTCTTCGAAGTCTGTAAACCCACAGAAGCCTCCCAGGTTCTGGAGATCCGCAATGAAATCTGCAATGCTCTCTCCTTTCCACTGGTCCCTCTGGTAAAATTCATGTCTTTGGACAAGCGTTGGTACGGCGGGTGCATAGTGGGCCCGTAGAAGGGGCGCGAGGACGTCCCAGTCCATGGTCTTCACCTCAGCCAGTTTCGCTAGTGCCTTGGCCATCTTAAAGATGGCAGGCCCGCAATGGGTCAGGAACACTGCTCGCTTTTTTCCCTTAGTGGCATCCTTCAAGTTGTTGGTCTCCAGAAACTTCTGGAACCGGTCTATGTACAAGTCCCAGTCTTCTTGTGCCGGGTCAAATGGAGTGGGTGGTATGGCACTGCCGGACATGGTTTTCGTGGTCGATGCACCTTCAGCCACATGTTCTGTTTAGTGCTCTGTAGTGTTCAGTCAGCTCTGATGTCTCCGCATCCCACCTTCGTCGCCAGTGTTAAGTTCTGTGCATGGGCGCAAGGAACGGAGATGAGGCAGTGAATAGTGAATTTCAACTCTTTATTAATCATTCTGAACAGAGCAAAAATCCTAGGGCAGCAGTAGCCCTTTTATAGGGCAGGCCACTGACCTATCAGCCAATGGGAAACTTGGAAGTGTTAAACCCTTGAACCAATGAGAGTGGCTCACCAACAGCCAATCAGATTGCCCAGAACGGACCAATCCGATATCGCTATTATGAGCCAATCAGAAGAGCAGGATTAGAACCCTGCTTTTTCTTAAGGTTTGTTAAAACTTTATTTAAGCGCTTTTATTAGTTCATAACACCCTCCATTCCCACTCTCTCTCCCTCTGCCCACTTTCCAGCACCAGAGAACATCCAATAGAAATATGCAGTTACTTGTTTTCCAGAGAGAAAACAAGATGCTCTCGCATTTGCTGCTACATTTATTGTCAAGTCAGCAGTGTGATTCACAACCGAAGTAATAGTTATCCAAAGGGAATCATTGTAAGACCAGCCCAAGCTTTAAGGTAATCAGGTGGTACCACTGAAGCTGAAGAATAGTTCTGACAAATGTGATTGTGCTGCAGTATTTTACTGAAATGTTTGTGCATGTGTATGTTTGTGTATACATGGGCAGTACTTAGAATCATTTTCCAAATGTCTTCATTCAGGACCAAAGCTAAATGAATGATTGATGCATTTCCATGAATATAAGAGATGTGATGACTCAATGGTTTAATGACACCATGGGAGATATGCAGGAAGACCATTCACTAGGCAGCGAATTTTAGATTTCGGAAGAGATTAGACCTGCCATAAAATACTACTTTAAGTGGACCCTTATCTTTCCAGAGAAAGCATTTCTTTATGTATATGCACTCACATGAGAATGAGCGAGTGCAAGAGAGAGTATGTTGACTCAAGGGACAAATAAAACTGGGGTTCAAGTTGCATAAGTTTAAAAAAAAACTATGTGAGGTTAGGCAGAAGCATGTAAAGACAGATTGTTTGTATCTGGTGATTTTCATTTCGGCAGACAAAAGAGATCATTTCATTTATTGATTTACTGTGTTCTATAAACTCTACATCAGATCTAAATTAGGACTTCTAACATGCAATTTTCTTCTCCATTGCTTTTGATTGTCTCTGTGAAAGTCTGTTTAAATCAGACAAGGTTCCTTCCCCCTCCCTCTTTACTGCTCTGGATTGGTTTTGTGGGTTTATAGCTTTATTATGAAAATATTTAAATTTTTTTGGAAAAAAAAAAAGAAATATAAAGTTTAAGGAGTCAGAAAAATCAAGTGCTGTTACAAAGGGTTGGACTTTATTTCAGGATCTTCATCCTTCATTTCTTTCATGGAACAATATAAAGTCACAATTTCTAGACTCTGCATGGATCTTACATAATACTTGTCTAGCCCACCATTCATTGTAATTTGTCACAAAAAAAGTTTCAGTAGAGGTCTATGGAGATTCGCTTCTCTTCTTGCTTCATTTCACTATATATATATATATATATATATATATATATATATATATGGATCTTTGGTTATTCGGGTTTTCTCCCGCGTAAGATTGGAATTATCTAGGCAACGTTTCGATGAAGTCTCATTCATCATCTTCAGGCTTGGTCTTCAGCTCTGTGCTTCTCAGAGTGATGTGAGCTCGCAGCTGCTTCTTCCTTTTAACTGCTCCTGGGGGTGTGACTTGATTGGCTGGGGGCTTGGCTGTGTTCTGATTGGATGGGGGGGTGTTCTCATTGGTTGGGGGTTTGGCTGTGTTCTGATTGGTTGGGGGGTTGGCTGTGTTCTGATTGGCTGGAGGCGTGTTCTGTTCAGGTGGGGGCTTGATTGTGCTCAGTGTAGTTCGGTCTCTAGGTGTTGTTCACCGAACTACACACTCTCACCGGCGTGCTGACAGCCAATGGATTCCAAAGAAAGAAGATCACCCACCTAATCCAAAAAGAAACCCCAGCCAAAATCCAAGACAAAGAACAAGAGAATGGCAAAGCCCTCCTCCCATATATAAAAGGCACTACGGACAAAATCAGCAAGATCCTCCAAAAACACAACATTAAGACAGCATTCTGCACAAACAGAAAGATATCCACCATCCTAAGAAACCCTAAGGACAGAATCGAGTTAGAAAATCAAGGAGTATACGAAATCCCTTGCACTGCCTGCCCCACCACATACATTGGACAGACTAACAGAAGAATAGGTGCACGCATTGAAGAACATAAGAACTCAATCAAAAAGGAAGAACCGACCTCTTCCCTGGTCCAACACCTCAAAGCCACAGGACATGAGATTGACTTTAAAAATACCAGAACTATCGCCAAAACCGAACACTTCAGCAGCAGAATCATCAGAGAAGCCATAGAGATAGAAAAACGCCCACACAGCATGAATAAACGAGATGATGCCTCCCGCCTACCAGCCATTTGGAAACCCGCCCTCATGAACAGACGCGTACCTAACATGAAGAGTGACACCAGACCCACACCCCTGATAGCCACACAAGATGCCACCACCACACTTCCACGTAGAAAGCAGACTCACACCCACACAGAAGATGAAACATGACCACGGACCAGAAGCCGCACTGCAGCCGCATCACTACCCACCTCAAACCCCTCTGAGCCATACATGAAGCGAACTGACCCCCACCATGAAGATGCAGCACGACCACGAACTCGAAGCCAAACAGCAAGATCACAGCTCACCAGCTCAAACCTTCCAGCAACCAAGACTAACCTGAGCACAATCAAGCCCCCACCTGAACAGAACACGCCTCCAGCCAATCAGAACACAGCCAACCCCCCAACCAATCAGAACACAGCCAAACCCCCAACCAATGAGAACACACCCCCATCCAATCAGAACACAGCCAAGCCCCCAGCCAATCAAGTCACACCCCCAGGAGCAGTTAAAAGGAAGAAGCAGCTGCAAGCTCACATCACTCTGAGAAGCACAGAGCTGAAGACCAAGCCTGAAGATGATGAATGAGACTTCATCGAAACGTTGCCCAGATACTTCCAATCTTACGCGGGAGAAAACCCGAATAACCAAAGATCCATATATATATATATATATATATATCTGGCATTCAGCTTTGTTCGGGTATTTTCCCACGTGGTACTTTTAAAGTTGTAGCAACGTTTCAGCAGAATCTCATCTGCCATCATCACGCTTCTGTATGGTGTTTGTCTATGAGTCAAACTTTTACAGTGGTTTCAGATTTAAATTTGGGGCAGCCAGACAAACACCATACAGAAGCCTGATGATGGCAGATGAGATTCTGCTGAAACGTTGCTACAACTTTAAAAGCACCACGTGGGAAAATACCCGAACAAAGCTGAATGCCAGACATGTAAGTACCCGCGAAAACTTAAGAAAACATATATATATATATATATATATATATATATATAGTTGTTTTCTTAAGTTTTCGCGGGTACTTGCCAGACATACATATAGATAGATAGATAGATAGATAGATAGATAGATAGATAGATAGATAGATAGATAGATAGATAGATAGACAGATAGACAGACAGATAGATCGATCAATAGATTGATAGATATAAATAGATAATAGATAGATAGATAGATAGATAGATAGATAGATAGATAGATAGATAGATAGATAGATAGATAGATAGATAGATAGATAGATAGATGAGAGATAAATAGATTAGATAGATAGATAGATAGATAGATAGATAGATAGATAGATAGATAGATAGATAGATAGATAGATAGATAGATAGATCTTTGGTTATTCGGGTTTTCTCCCACGTAAGATTGGAAGTATCTAGGCAACATTTCGATGAAGTCTCATTCATCATCTTCAGGCTTGGTCTTCAGCTCTGTGCTTCTCAGAGTTATATATATATATATGCCAGCTGGGTGACCTCAGGTCAATCACACACTCTCAGCCCTAGAAAAGAGGCAATGGCAAACCATTTCCAAAAGACTTTGCCAAAAAATATGTAGGGGCAAGTCCAAAACAATTGCCAGAAGTAAACACATGCACGTGCATTCACACACACTGAAGACCTGGATGGGAGAAGAAGAAACTAGTTCTTTCTTTCTTTCTTTCTTTCTTTCTTTCTTTCTTTCTTTCTTTCTTTCTTTCTTTCTTTCTTTCTTTCTTTCTTTCTTTCTTTCTTTCTTTCTTTCTTCCTTCCTTCCTTCCTTCCTTCCTTCCTTCCTTCCTTCCTTCCTTCCTTCCTTCCTTCCTTCCTTTCTTTTTGCAGGGAATGTGAGTGAATACATTTTTATTTTTCAGGAGATTCAGCAGTTCAGGGAGTAGGACACAGTATTCTCTGGTGGTTCTCAGCATTTCTAGCTGGGTTGAACTGATACTGATTAAAAATCTGCTGCAAATTTTGGATTTTGTGAGGGATTAAGGGTGGAAATAGAGTGAGAAGCATGCTTGGTGGAAGTGCCCTTTAGCTGCAATATTATTGAAAACCTAAAAGTCAATCTCTTTAGTATAAAATCTAGACCACAGGTGGGGAACCAAGGCCCCTTTATGATTTGTAGAGTTCAACTCCCAGAATTTCTGAGCCAACCATGCCGGCTCAAGAATTTTGGGAGTTGAAGTCCATAGGTCATAAAAGGGCTCCAGTTCTCTACCCTCAGGTCTAGGTGATTACAGCCTACAGAATCTGAATGGTAGCCAAATTGGACTCAGGCTCAGCTGCAATTGAACTTGAGCTGTAGTTGGATATGGCATTTGTATTCATCTTGGACTCATTCATACTCTCGCAATAAGGGGTAATGTCAACAGAAGTTAAGAGCAAGGAAAGAAAAAGCTGCAGCAGATCCTTCCAATTTGCAGACGGAGACTGTCTTTGCCAAACTGCAATGGGTTCAAATTCATTTTCTCCATCCTTGATACATGAAAACCTGTTTCATATTATCCTGCTTTAACTTATGATATAATCTTGGCTTTGGATGCACATCTATAAATTACATATTTGCTTCCCAAGTCCGTCTCAGTAAATTGCTAAATGTGCCTGTTGTTTATAAAGATGTATGTCTTGTAGTGTTTACAGAAGAAAAAAAACAGATGGATTTAATCATATCGGCTTTATCGCTATTATTTATTGACACTTGTGGCAGTATAGTGGAAATATATTTACAGAAATTTCATCTAGAAGGATGTGGGGATTATGGCAAGCATACAGTTTTTAACTAGACACAATATCTCTGTTTTGAGTAGTTCACACACTGTGCCAGACTGACATTTATAAAAGGGGGAAATATGTCTTTGAACATGTAGATTTTACATAATTGACTTTTAATAGGTCTCTTAGTAGCAGCTACATTGTATACCAGTATATATGAAAATGATTATATTGATAAGAGTAATTGCAAGTTAATGATATTTTCCAACTAAGATATACATTGGGAGTGAGGCTATAGAGAACTTGATGATTCCTCACTGTCCTTTTTATAATTCTGGAAGAAATAAATTCTGGGACAAATTAAATTTTAAGGTAGTGCATAATGTGCATGGTAATTTAAAATGCAATTTGTTTCTGTCTTCTTCTTCCTCTTCCTCAAATTACCAACTGTCAGCAGATTTGAACATTGGGGCTTATCTAACAAACTGAAATTCAATGTAGAGCAGGCCTGTCACATCCTGTGGGCTGGATGTGTCATGCACAGGCCACACCCACCTTTGCAAAGGCAAAAAAGTCATGATATATCACATGACGTGATCGAGTTTGACACCTGTTATATAGAGAAAGAAAGGTTTTACATTTAAGCAAGAAAAACCAAATGTACAAGTACAGTTTAGGTGAAACATGGCTCAAAGCAGTCACTGTGAGAGGGATCTTGGAATCCTAGTATAGTAGAGAATCATTTACATATGAGCCAGCAATGCAATCCTAGGCTGCATTAACAAATGGGTAGAATCAAAATCATGTGAAGTGTTAGTACTGCTTTATAAGGACTTCGTAAGACTGCACTTGGAATACTGTATCCAGTTTTGGTAACCACAATGTGAAAATCAAATTGAGATCTAGAAAAAGTGCAGAAAAAAGCAAACAAAGATGATTAGAGGGATGGAGTTAAAACATATGAAGAATGATTGCAAGAATTGGGCATGCTTAGTCTAGTAAAAAGAAGGAGGACTAGGGGTGCCATTAAAGTTGTCTTCCAATATCTGAGGGGCTGTCACAAAGAAGAGGAAGTCAACTTATTTTCCAAAGTACCTGAAGGCAAAACAAGAAGCAATGGATGGAAACTAACCAAGGAGAGAAGCAACCTAGAACTAAAGAGAAATTTCCTGACAGTGAGAGGAATAAACCAGTGGAACAACTTGCCTTCAAAAGTTTTGGGCACCATCACTGGAGGCTTTTAAGAAGAGACTGGACAGCCATTTGTCTGAAATGGTATACGGTCTCCTGTTTGAGCAGAGGGTTGGACTAGAAGACCTCCAAGATCCCTTCCAACTCTGATGTTCTGTGTTCTATTTCAGGGAATAGAATTTCTATTTCAGGGAAAGAATGCCATGCCACAGAATTTTGGGAGCTGAAAGAGCTCAAACAGAATAGATTTGATATGTTTTTTTTCATGACCAACATCTTGTTGTGTCTTCCAGCTGAAATCTCGTGTTCTAATGACTCCTTTAGCAATCTCCCCACCAAGAAGCACCCCAGAACCTGATATTAGTTCAATCCCCCAAGATGCGGCTACGATTCCCAACTCGGCAGCACCACAAGCCCTCACAGGTATGTAGAAACAAATCCACCAAAATGAAAGCCTTTTTTTTTTTTACATTCAGTGTTTTTAAGAAAACTTATTTCCCTGTCTTTCTGAGAACCCCAAAACAGCTTTTCAATTAATTTGCCAGCTGTCTTCCCAAACTGATGTTTTCCTCTATTTTTGTTTTCAGTATTATTTGCTTCTTTGGTTGTACATAATAGAAAAAGAGATGCACAGAAGTAACTTGTGTACTGACTGATTTAAGAGATCCTGTGCCACAGGCTGAAAGTAAAATATGAGTGCTTTTGAATGAATAGATTCATCATCAGAACTTAGAAAAGCCATCTGTGTCCCTCATTTGTGCTTACAATGGATTCTCCTGCTTTGTTTATATCTTTCGCTTTGTTATGTAGGCTTTTAGTGGCTTACAGAGCTATGTGATGCTATTATTGCCATTATCCCCCTATTTATTCAGAATAAAATTCTTTGAGACTTTTTATTGTTCAATCTGAGTAGCTGTTTAACACTTCAAGTACTACATTTTTATTATGGTTATAATAATTATGTATTATCCATAGCATTACACATCTATCTTCTTTGCTATGTAACAATTTCTTTGTCACCTTTCTAATTTCTGCCACAGGATGATGATATATGTTCTGAATGATGACAACTCTAATACTTTTGTGGCCAGCAATAATAATGTGTCTTGTTTTAATATGACTGAGACCAGATCTCTTAAGACATAGTCATAAATAGACCTGCATACAGTAGAGTATCTTTCTTAAAAGAAAAAAGTTTCGGTATATCAACTGTTAGCATATTTATTCCAGAAAAGACCCAATACTGATATTATAAACTATTAATCTGTGCAACTACATAATAGATTGGATTAAGGTAATTTTGTATTTTTAATCATAGTCATAAATTGTACTGAAAGTTTAAAACCAAGTAGCATGGAATATAGACACTATGGAAGACTCAATAAAGTCTTTATGCTGACCTCTGGGATAATTAGAGAAGCATGCATGAAGAAAGAGTCACAATCTTCTTTTTTCCTCAGGAATTCTAACTTTAAAAACCACAACGTTATTTTATAAAATTTTAACCATTTTGATTTCTTGCTTTCTGTCACATTTTATACTCATGATTTTCTTCATTATATAGAACCAAGGTTTTCATCTCATTCTATATGCCTAAATTTCTGGCTTCAATTGGAAATCCTTCAGAATTGTAGACTGTTCTCTGGAAAGAAATCAACAAATACACACACACACACACACACACACACACACACACACGGAGATTCTCAGTCATCCAGGTCATGGCTGTCCCAAAGGTGCTTTTTCAAGAGGCAACTGGACTTTCTATTTTTTCTTTGAAGACATTTCGCTTCTCATCTAAGAAGCTTCAGCTCAGAGCTGAAGAAGGTTTTTGGATGAGAAATGAAACATCTTCAAGGAAAAGCCAGGAAGTCTATTTGCCTCTTGAAAAAGCACCTTTGGGACCACCATATTTTCTATAGTTATCAGTGAAGCATTACCCAATCTGATGTCAGATACACAGGATCTGCAAAGGCCTGAATCTCCAGTTTACAAAACCAAATCAGGATCACAGAAAGGAAATGATGTTTTATGAAGTCTTTCGACAATGACGACTTTTTCCCTCCCTGCAGTCTGCCTTTATGTCAACAAGCAAGCAAATGTGGGGCCATACCTTGAACGAAAGAGAGTGCAGCAACTACCAGATCATTTTGGGCCTGAACGACCTTCCATGGTGCTACAGCAGGCAGTTCAGGCATGCATTGATTGTGCCCACCAGCAAAAGACTGTCTTCTCACTTGTCAAGCAGGGCTATGGTGCAGAAATGGTGTCAGGTAAAACTGGAGACAGTGTTTTGCAGTAAATATGTTTCTGCTTGCAAGAATGCTAACCAGGACCTTGAATAGTCTTCTATCCAGCGTTCATTAGTAAAAATATTTAAGGGTAGAATTGGTAAGGCTTTGTTTTATGCCTGTAATAATATTCCCCTGCATCAATTCCATATTTGGAAAGTCTAGTTTGGTTATAAGTTGCCTAGAGCAGGGGTCTCCAACTTTGACAACTTGACGACTTGTGGACTTCAACTCCCAGAATTCCTCAGCCAGCAAGTCCCCTCTGGGAGAGATGGGTGGCATATACATTCAATAAATGAATAACAAAGTCTGAAAATCTGTTCACCAATGGAAATTCATCTCCACTATGAACTGTCATGCTATAAACATATAAGCAGTATGTTTTGCATTTCCAATCCACCTGATTTCATTGTTCAACTTGTTTCTGTGCCCCCTGCCTGTTTGTTTGTGACAGTGAATAATTAGGCAATTCCACATTTATAATGTGCCATTGTTAAGGTAAAGTGTTGAGCTTGACTCCTTATGGCTGTATGAAAAAGTACTTTACTTGTTTGTTCTCTTTTCTGATCTATCTTACAATCCTTGGATTTCTTATTAGTATCCTAGTAGTACTGCACTAATCCACTCTTACTCTGCTCAGCTTGTTGACATAAGCTAAGATCAAGCAGATACAGTCACCTGCTGTGACAGATGCAGCCATTTTATCTACCCTCAACCACAAAAACTCACTGAGTGACTTTGGAACAATCATTTTCTCTCAACCCAACTTACTCCAAGGGTTGTTGTGAAGAAAAATGGGAGGAGGATATGTTGCTTCTACTGTTTGGAGCTTCTGACTAAACATGAAATGAGATATAAATCAAATATATACATACATACATACATACATACATACATACATACATACATACATTACACTGATGAAAAGATCATCAGAGTGCGCTGTAACTGCTATCCCTCAGATTATATTCTCTTTAAGAGATATTATGTATTTATTATACAATACTGGGATACTAGGATACTGACTCCTGTTTTTTGAAGTGTTTTAATTCACATTTCATGGCTTTAAAAATTAATCATATTTATAAAAGTTTTTAAATACATGTCTATGGAGATTCTCAGTCATTCAGGTCATGGTTGTCCCAAAGATGCTCTTTTCAAGAGGCAACTGGACTTTCTGGTTTTTTCTTTGAAGACGTTTTGGTTCTCAAGAAGCTTCTTCAGCTCATTACTGTATTTTGAAATGCAGTAATAAATCACAATATTTATACCATCCTTTTAAAAAGGATGGAAGAATGCTTTAAGAATTTTTTTAAAAAATATTGACAATTATCTTATCCATTAACTCTGTTTTACTTCACTACAAGACTTGTCACGTTGTACAATTCTAAGCTTTATCCCACAGTGCAATATTTATTTATATTCTGTTTCCATTTTTGTTTCCCCTCTGGGCATTTTAGTCCTATCTGCACCTGTACTGAAGGAACAAAAAGCTAAACATACACATACAAAAAATACTTTAGCTGAATCCTGAAAATATGCCAGGTTGTTATATCTAGTAAAATTATTATTATTTTCTTAAGACTGAGTTCCTATAAACGTGAATGCAGCGGCAGTTCTGAGATTCTGATTAGACTCAGTTCAATATAGCAAAAGTGAAATATAACCTCTGCTTTTAAGATCTCTGACATCTTTTTTGTTTCCATCAAAATTGACAGAATTGAGGAACCACTATAAACTCTAATCCAAAAAATTCTCCACCACAGGTGGTAGTATTTCAATAACGTAAATCAACATGAAAAAATGTATAGTTTAGGAACTGCTGATAGTGTAAAAATGGCCATGCTGACAGGAGATCATATTAGGCTAATATAGGGCATAATTTCACTATGCCAATGATGGGGAAGTACTCAGTTAAAGGGACATCAGCTTGATTTGCATGTAACTATCTACCCTTTTCTCTCTCCATCAGTTTCTGCCTCTTTTGAAGGAAAACAGCACCTCTTGAGCCTCCCAGTTGTGAACAGTATTGGTTACGTTTTGCGATTCCTCAAAAAGCTTTGCCGTAACTTATTATGCGACAATCTTTTCAGCAACCAGCCTTTTCCACAATATACCACTTCTGAAAATCCAGAAGGGTATGAAAATGGACAGATGGAATCAGGTAGGTTTAAGAATTATAAAAATAATGAATCTTCCAAAAGTGACCCAAGTTGGTGCAGTGGTTAAAGGTATCGGGCTAAAAACAGGGGGACTGTGAGTTTTAGTCCTGCCCTTGCCAGAAAGCCAACTGGGTGACTTTGGGCTGGTCCTTTTCTCTCAGCCCTGGAAGGAGGCAATGGCAGACCATTTCTGAAATAGCTTGCCAAGAAAAATGTAGGGACTTATCCAGGCAGGCTTCAAGAGTCATGCATGATTGAATGGAAGAAAAAAAAAAAGATCCCACTAAGTTAGTTCCTATTGGATCATGCCAAAATATGCTGCTTTTTGCTCCTCACTAACTAAAATTCTTTTCATCCATATTTAAGTTGCACCTCAAATCAGATATAGGAGAACTCTGCCTCTGCCTTCACTTTTAAAATATACAATATATAGGAATTGGGCTTTTGGGGAAGATGACATAGGAACCCATTTTGATTGCAGCAGCATATGGAAGAGTTTTGGCTGTCCTGCTATGTGGTGGTTTCCAGCTCTAGGTTTCTAAAAAAGGCATTTAGCTCAAAGCTAGGGGAAAGAATAGATACTGTCATAGAATTAAAATCTTCTTTGAGTTGTGTTTCCATAAAGTTTCCTTGGCAATAATAAGGTAGTACTTTGCCATTAGTTTGCATATTGTACTTTGCCATATTGTACTTTGCCATTAGTTTGCATATTGTAGCTTGCATTCCAAAGGGATTTTGGATTTGACCCTGCTTAGCTTTTGAGATCAGCCAATGTTAGCTAGGTGCTGCTACCTCCTAATTTAGATTCTCTTGCCCGTATTTTTTGTCAGTTATAGAATTAATGTCAGTTTCAGGAAAGGAAAAGGAATTTAATTGAGGACTCCTTTACCTGTCACAGACAGTGCACTCTCCAAGTGAAAAAAACGGGGGTGGATTGGTGGGTGGGAAGTTCATAGAAAGTTGTCCCTAACTGTTCGGTACGCTCATTTGCATTCTTGAAACCCCGCGCTTTGATTGGCCAAAGCGTGGGGTGATCTGATTGGTTTAGCGAGCCGCGCTGATTGGCCCGTTGAGAATCTCCCGCGATTGGTGGAAACAAATTGTGGGAGATTCAAAGCGGTGCCATTGGCCGCGGCTGCCACGGCTTGAGAATAAAAAGCCGCTGTTTTTCCCTCGGAGCCAGATCGGTTCCGGGGACCAAATAAAGAGCTGAAACCTAGTCACCGCTTCCTGGTCTCCTTGCCGACGGACACGACACTAACCATCCATTTTTCATTGCAAATTGTGATGGAATATCTAACAGGCCCTGGGAACAGAGAGGAGAGAGCCCTGCTGCAAGGAGAAACACAGGGAATTAAGGTATAAAGATTCCCTAAAGATAAGGCAGAAATATGAAAAGGAGCTATAAAGTAATTCTGTCTTAAATACACCAGGTAAAAGTTGAGCTGGAGAACTAATTGAGAGGCTTTCAAGATTGAGGTCAAGCTTTTCAAGGATAGCAGCCCCAGGAAACAACAAAGCTGGGGTCAGCTTTATTGATAACAGACTATTATAGCAGAATCTTGAATTAATTTCAGCAGCATTTGTGTTCTGCATGTTAGGCCTTGCTTCTGCCATGTATTTAGACTTCTAGGCAAATATAATTTGAGAGATAGGGGTTATTTTTTCTTTCTATGTCATCTTCAGGTCTGTCAAAAATGGAGTCTTTCTTAGAATGTGCTGGCAAAGGAGGCTATGAAATTTAAACTTTATTGTTCTGTATGATTAATTTGCATTCTTGTAAATACGCCTTCCGATTGGCTAAGATGCGCGGCAACCCAATTGGCCGAGCAGGCCGTGGCTGATTGGCCGCGATGAATCCCCCGCGATTGGAGGGAACCGATCGCGGGGAATTCTAAGCTGTGTCATTGGCCGCGGCTTGGCCGGCTAGGTCGATATAAGCTGCGGTCTAGCCTAGCCTCTCCGAGCCGATCTTGGGACTTAATAAAAGAGCTGAACTAACTCACGGGCTCCCGAGTTTCTTTCCTGCGACGAACTTAACACTGGCGACGAGGGTGGGATCGCAAAATTGAAACCCACTGAGCATGTGGCACTGCAGACAAAGAAACCGACAAGATGGCCAGCATCGCACCACCCGCACCTTTCAACCAAGCTACTGAGGACTGGGATTCCTACATAGATCGGTTCCTGATGTTCCTAGAAAGTAGCAACCTCAAGTAAGCGAATGGACAGAAAAAAAGGGCCGTTTTCCTGACACACTGCGGGCTCGCAGTGTTTAAGATGGTGAAAGCTTTCGCAAAGCCCAAAGATGTGAAAGAGATGGACTGGGCTGACCTCAAGCCTTTGTTGCAAAGCCACTACGCCCCCGCCATACCCACCCTCATCTGGCGATACGATTTTTACCACTGGGATCAGAAGGGGGGTGAGAGCATCAGCGACTTTGTAGCCGACTTCCGAAACCTGGGGGCATGTGCGGCTTCACCGATATGGATGAGGCACTCCGAGACCGCGTCATCCTCGGGCTCAGGGACCCAGTTCTACAGAGCCGACTGATGGCCAAGGAAGACATTTCCCTCGCCGATGCCATCACCACCGAAGCGAACCGAAAATCTGCGGCCTGAATGCGGAGACCAGGTAACGGGGATCTAGCCACGACAACCGAGATGACACCGGAAGCAAGCCGCCGACTCACCACCACCCACCATGGCGACCTCGACTCCGCCACTGACACCACGGACGACGAGGACATCCACCGACTCCAGACAGAGCAAGACCGGTGCGACCGACGGGTAAGTCGAGACCCAACTGTGCCGGGTGTGGAGGCAACCACCCGCGTTCGGAATGCCGGTTTCTAGATGCGATCTGCCGGCACTGTGACAAAAGAGGTCACATCGCCCAAGTCTGCCGGTTCAAGAAAACCTACAGCCCCCGATGGCGAGACAACAGCAACCGGAGATGGGGCGGGAGAACAATCAAAGAAGCCCCCAGACCAAAGAACAAAACAGAACTGCAGGCATTTCTAGGACTGCTTAACTTCTATAATGTTTTCCTGCCCTAGAAGGCGACCACGGTAGAGCCTTTGTATATGCTTTTGGACAAGGCGGCCACGTGGAACTGGGGGAAACGCGAGGAAGCCGCCTTCACCAAAACCAAGGACCTGCTCACCTCGGATGCCGTCCTCATCCAATACAACGAGCAGTTACATGCAACGCATCACCTTTTGGCATTGGCGCCATTCTCAGCCACACTCTCCTCGACGGAAAAGAAGCACCCATCACCTTCTTTTCCAGGACCCTCTCCAAACCGGAACGGAACTACAGCCAACTGGACAAAGAGGCCCTGGCAATCGTCGCTGCAGTGAAGAGGTTCCACGAGTACCTCTACGGCAGGACTTTCACCATCATCACCGATCACAAGCCGCTGCTGGGAATCCTGGCAGGGAACAGGGCCACCCCGAACATTCTATCGCCAAGAATGACAAGGTGATCCGAATTCCTTGCCGCCTACAGCTTCCGGCTCACGCACCGACCCAGTAAGACGATCACCCACGCAGACGCCTTGAACCGCACGCCGCTACCCAACCTGGAGACCGACCCAGCACCCACAACATCCACCCTGAGCATAGAGACTCTACCCGATCTACCTGTAACCGCGTCAGACATTGCCCGCGAAACTAATAAAGACAAGCGTCTGGCGCGGGTATTACATTGGGTAGAGAAGGGGTGGCCGGAAAAAGATGACGATGAAACATTCAGGACATTCTGGAACCGGCAAACAGAACTGTCATTACAAAAAGGTTATTTACTATGGGGGGATAGGGTTGTTATTCCGGAAAAATTACAAGGGAAGGTATTGGACTTGTTACATGAGGGGCACCCGGGCATTGTTAGAACAAAAGCCCTGGCCAGGAGTTACGCCTGGTGGCCAGGGATGGACAAACAGATCGAGGGGGAAGGGGAAGAGGAAACTCAGATACCAACCAAGAGGGGAGGGGGAACCCAGAAAACCAAAACAACCACCCCCCACAAAAAGAAAACCAACCATACTTACCAGCAAAACCACCGACGGAGGACCAACTCGAAGCCTCACCCAGTAGGAGCAGCCCAGCAAGCTCAACCAGCCCGGAAAGACTCAGCAGGAACAACAGGACCAGCAGCTCAACCAACCCAGGTAGACCAGGAGGGAGCTGCAGCAAAAGGACGGGCCCAACCTTCCAGGCGGTTCCATCAGGAAGGCAAGGAGCAACACAAAACCTGTCCGAACCGCTCGCAGACCAGACACCAACTAACCTTCGCAGGTCTAGTAGACAAGTACGAAGCCCTGCCTACTTACGGGACTACGTTATGTAGGACCATACCAAGAGGGGAGGGGTGTTCTGTATGGTTAATTTGCATTCTTGTAAATACGCCATCTGATTGGCTAAGACGCGTGGCAACCCGATTGGCCGAGCAGGCCGCGGCTGATTGGCTGCAATGAATGGAGGGAACCGATCGCGGGGAATTCAAAGCGGTGTCATTGGCCGTGTCTTGGCCGGCTAGGTTGATATAAGCCGCGGTCTAGCCTAGCCGCCCCTGGCCGATCTCGGGACTTAATAAAAGAGCTGAACTAACTCACGGGCTCCCAAGTTTCCTTCCTGCGACGAACTTAACATTTATAATGTCATTGTTTTCTTTTATTCAAACTGTAAAGTGCATTAAAATGCTTTGAGGAGTTCGTTAAAAACATGCTTTAATGGCCCAACATAATAGCCATACGTGTCTTTTTTCCTGACTTCGAAGTGTTCTTCTGAAGGCAGAAAAACACAACAAACACAATTTGAGTTCAGTTTCTTGTATGTTACAAATGTGCTGTTTTATTCTTCCTTTCACTTAGTCCTGTAGCATTCAAACTTCTTTCCCCCGTACAATAATTGCTGCACATAGCTTTGGAGTAAAGTCAAAATAAATGGTTTTTATGGTTATCAGTATTTCTGGCTTTGGTTCATCATTTAATTACCTGCACAATTCATTTATTGCCTCATAGATTCCTCTGCCTGGAACATTATCCTTTAAACAATACATAAAATATTAAGGTCAGGCTTAAAGGGGCAACAGGAGATCTGTGCAATCTAGTCAACCACAACAATATTTAATAGAAAGCTATTTGCCTGTCTAAAGCAGTTTGTGAAGGGAAGGCTGCGAGGTTGTCTCTAGCATTTGAAATGAGATGCAGTGGGATGATTTGAGAGACAGATTTTAATTCTTTGTGAAAGCTGAGCTCCAGTCAAAAGTGGGGTGTGGGTCTGCTGCCTCTGCCTCCCCTGGACAGGTCTTGAATGACAGCAAAGGGTCAAGGGGCAGGCTATTACAAGGGCAACTTTAAGAGAGTCAAAAAAAAAAAAGTCAAGATGGTGTCCATGACTACATGATTGAACACCCTTCTCTTTTTTTATATGGAACAAGTGGTGGTGTTCAGCCAGTTCACATTGGTTTGGACAATGGGGGGTTGTCCCACGATTCCAATTACCTCTTCCTCTACTTTCTTTCTTAATCTCCAGATTAATACTGCTTGCATTTAAATTAATGGTCTTTCAATATCAGTTTCATGAGATAGCATAAACCTTTATCCTGATTTTCCCAAGGGCATCTGGTAAGAACAGAAAGTTGGACCCAGTGACCCTTTTCTTATATCCAGCACCATATTTTTATATTGGCTATATTCCTTAGTAATTAGAGGAGGATTTTTTTTTTAACCAAGGAAAATACAATAATGGAGAAGGGGAAAAAATAAAGGAGCAAAACAATGTTATAACCCCAAAATGAATGCCAGGCCTGCTAGTTCCTATAGTTTGCTTCCAAGAAAAATTTAGAGCAGCCTTTCAGCCTCCAGATATATAAGACTACAACATCCATCTCCTAACTAGCACACTAGTCCCAATCTTGAGAGCAAATGGAGATGCATTTGAATCACCACATCTGAACGGAGAAGGGTGTTACGGAGACTGCTAATAAGAACATGGAAATATGGTCAGTTGCCAAACTGATGAACCTCAGTATGTGACTTTCAGATTTGCATATCATATTATGAAGACTCTTTCTTATGAGAGAGAAATCATCTACTGAGAAAAGCAAGATCTCCATTTGCTCCTGTAGCAAATTCTAAATCCCCAGGCAGTCTTTGTTTCTTTATTGTTTTAATGTGCATGTGCAGAAAATGTGATAACATTCTGGACATAATGCACAGTCTAGTTCATTCGTGTTTCTGAAATTAAACTGTCAAGAGCTATCTTCCCTGGTAGCATTTTAATGACTAATATTTTTGTCATAATGGCTTGCTAATGCCAATGAATAACAGAAAAGACTATGGTGGTACAGAGAACACTGATGAAAAATAAAAATTGAAATATTACAACCCCTGCTTTTTTTTTTTTTTTTTATCAGAGTATCAGTATTTTGCAGCAGCAGGTATCTGGGAATTAGTGTTCAAGTGTAAGGTGAACGATAAGAAGCCTCTCCAATATTTCCATGGGTTCCACTCTTTGATTCTGCTTCACATAATTATAGTATCATGCCTAAAGCATTCTAAAATAGTAACTTACACCAAGATTTTTCAAGCTGTTTCACAGAACACCATAAAAACTTGATGAGACTAAAGGCAAAAGAAATCTCAATCCACACAGACAATTTTCTATCATTAGAGCTTTGCCTCTTTAGCCTGGATCCCAGGATTTTTTATTTTTTAATAATCAGGTTTTACAGCTTGAAAACTCTAAATTAGACTGCTGCCAGGGAATCAATGCAGTGCAGGATCACTTGGCTTCCTTTTCTGTAATTTGCTAGCAAAGGCCAATTTCAAATAAGGCATAGGGCTTGTACAATAGCAAGAACACTTAGACTTATACACTGCTTCACAGTGCTTTACAGACCTCTCTAAGTTTACAGAGTTAGTGTATGGCCCCCAACAACCAACTAGGTCCTCATTTTACCCACCTTGGAAGGCTGAGTCAACCTTGAGCCTGGTGAGATTTGAACTGCCGAACTGCTGGTAATTGGCAGTTAGCAGAAGTAGCCTATGGTACTGCATTCTAACCACTGCACCACCACAGCTCTTAAAAATAATAAGCATTTTCTCTGTGGAAGATTAAAGATCCGTCAAAATCCATTTTGTTTATTCTCATAACTCAAAATCTAGCACAAGGTTTTATCAATCAAGTGCCCCTTTCATACCTTCCTGTTGTAAGTGCAAGCAAAGAGGAGACTTAATAGACAGTAGTCACCTGTTGTGACTCCGAGATTTGAACCTGATCAGTCAGCAGATGTGGGTTCGAGTGATGAAGATCTGGCACTGAGATTCGAGCCTGCATTATTAAGTGACTTAGAGGGGAGTCAAGTAGAGGGAGAGGAGTTGGATCTGAGATATGAACCTGATTTATTGGAGGTTTCAGAGTCCACTCCCTCCCCTGAATCTACTTTCCTGATTGCACCTCAGGTATTAACTGTTAATCAGGAAAGTGTATCAGAGGCTTCAAGCGGTGATGAAACTGCTGGATGCTGGCTGGATGCCAGAACTAGGAGAAGATTGAGACGTCAATCTCAATTAGAAAAGAGACGTCCAGCAAAGGATTAATTAATGAGACTGACATGCCCTCTCTCAGAGGATATAAGGGAGCGTACGAGTTCGTAATCTTTGCTGGAAACAAAGTGGATTTTGCCTTGGAAAGAAGTGCGTCTGACTACAGCGTTGTGATTTACGAACTGTACAGAATTGCCAGATTCTAGGAGGATTGCCAAAGGACTGTGAAAACAGAGCAATTGAATCTTCTGTCTTTGGTTTTGTTTGTGTAAAGTATTTGAACTCTGTAACTTGAGATTTTCATCTGTGGATACAGGTGAGACAGAACAGTCACCTATCTGCTGTGTGATTTATTTTATACCATGGAACCAGGATGGGACCTCTGTTCCATTAGCCCAGAAAACTCTTGAACTTACATATTTATTTAAGCCTAATCATATCTTTTTGTACATATTCAGATAATCATTCCAAAGCAATTTAAGCTCTGAGTCTCAGATTGTCAGTGATGTCCATATTAATTAATTTCCAAACTAGGTTGCTACTGCCTTAAAATTGAACTCCAACTTATTCTATAAGTCCTTGTTAATAATTTGTGTATAATACAACTCTTTCCATTTGCAGTAGCTCACACTTTAATTTGCTAGGGGATTTAAACCATCTGCCCAGTCTTTAAAACAGAATTAAAAACAAGAAGTTTCAGAATCAGTGTTGTTGCTTTAGGAAATAGCACTGTGTTCCATGATAACCTGATGCTTCTCTTTCAAGCAGAAACAGTTATACCTGAAGATTATCTGGTTGATCCACTGGCTACAAAGCATTACAGCATTGATCCCTCCGATTCAGCATTTAATTGCATGGGATCATTGTACTCTATGAGGCAGAGTTCTGGAGAGGGACGGCATGGTGGAGGGTCATCTTCCACCTGCAGCCATCGTTCTGCTCAAGTGGCTTCTGGAGGACCATCAACCACTACTCTGAGGCATCAAACATCAAGCCCAACCAGAAACGGGACCATTCTGGAAGGAAACAGAAATGGTAACATAACACTTTTCCCTTTCTTCTAATGATTTTTTTTAATCGCCTTGCTGATTTCTGTGGTCTTATTTCGAACTTCCTCTTGAGAAAGCAATTATGTGTGCAGTAATTGCAATCAGGTAACAGTAGGATTGTGTCAAAAAATCTTGACCGCCCCCCAACCTTTGTGCAGTAACTGTGCAAGGATGGAATCTCTGTGCAAAATCTGCAGACACGCAGGACTTATTCTTGCAATCTAATGCACACAAGTCCTTAGAAGTTTTGCTTAGTGCTGTGACATACAGTAAACCAGCACAAATTACAATAGCTGTATGTTATGTCTCCCTTCTAATTGCAGGCGAGCAAAACAAAAAACAGCCATTTCAGAATTAATTCAAATCAAAAACAAACCCCCACAAAAGAACGGCTGGAGTAAATTCCAATACATCACTTGATGTCCTCATCACTTGAGCTCATATCTGCCACAGAAGCAGAATCCAAACCCGGAGCCACAACAGCTATAAGTCACAATTATGACAGTAACTTTAGATTTCCCATTCAGTTCATTTGACTGCTCTGATGAAAACGATGATTTGGGGCTCCAATTTTGCTCCTTTTGTGTTTCATGTAATAGTAGAACATTTCTGGAGTTTGCATATTTTTTTCTTTCTTATAAACCAGATGTCATCAAGAAGTTATTTTATAAAGACCCTGGGAAGCACCAAATGTAGCCCTATCTATCTATGCTCTGCTCTGAGGTTGGAAAAGGTAGAGTAGGAATCTCATACCTAGGAGAAGTAAAGATGCTGGCTGGGGTCAGTTAAACATCATAAGACATAGATTGTTGATGTACCTATTTAACTTCCATGCAAGTCCCTCCCCCACATTAATCTTATTATGGAAGAAAATAACATTGTAAATAAGAATATTTAAAAGTTCAGACATGAGATTCAGATATCAACTAACATTTGAAAATAACAAGCAACTTTTTTTCCAAAATGAAGGAAAATTAGATCTTATTGAATGAATATAGTATTTCCTCCCCAGTCTACCTTTCAGAGATTGGTGGGATCTATTATACCGGTTGAGGCTAATAGGGGATGAAATCCCTCTGCTATTTACAGCACGTGAAGAAAACTTATTGAAATAGGATTACCAAAAATCCAAATGATCATTAGATGTCAGCAAAAAAATTAGAATTTTCTGTATCTCCTTATTGCACTTCAACCTATGTCTGGGTTTTTTGTAGCCAGGGTCTTGAATCAGACAATATAAACAGATATTATGAGGTCTTTGGTGCTCTCTGAGCTTGGTGGTTTTCTTGCAGACGTTTCATTGCCAAACTAGGTAACAACATCAGTGCATCAAACTCAGAGATCCAGGCCCCCAAACTTCAACCCTGAGCTACAAATATTCTCCTCTATTGGTTAAACAGATATTGTCCAGTTGAAGAGCAGATTTTGCTGCTACAATAAATTTCTCTCGTTGGTAAGTGACCTGCCCCACAGCTTGTTCACACAATGTTCTTGCTAGATACAGTTCCATCAAGAGGTAATCAATCATCAATCCTCAGACAACATAAGGAACAGGCCAGAAGTATCCTCTCTCTACTCCTACTACCTACCATGCCTAAAATACTAAGCCATGAGGAAAGGGATTGATAAGACAGGAGATACCTTCCGTATAAGAACCCAGTGTTATCATGTAGTGGTAGCAAGATTTTAAACTATATTTATTTAATCACCAAAATAAAATTATGCAACTTCTGACCAGATAAAATCAGTTTTGCTACCCAAGAGAAAATGCAAGTCACTAATATTTAACTTTCCTAAAGGTACAAACATCTTTTTTTAAAAAAGGGAATTAATCCAGTAGTGGGATTCACTTGGTTCGCACCAGTTCAGGCGAACTGGTTGTTAAATTACCCCCACACACCCCTTATCAAATTGGATCTTTTGGCACTATGCTGCAATGGAGAAACGGGCATTGGAGCAGCCAGCATGAGGGAAGGAAAAGGCTGCTTTCCCTCTTTCTTGGCCATGCTCCTCCTCCTTCCCCCATGCTGGCTGCTCCATTTCTCATTTCTCCATTGCAGCACAACGCAGCACCCAGGATCTACTTTGATAGTGGGGGCAGGCATAATTTAACAACCAGTTCACCAAGGGTCAGGATGGCTATCGTGGGAGGATCAACCTACATGTATGGCGGAGCTGGAAGGCCATGCCTCCCATGATAGCCAACCTGACTCTGGGTGAACCAGTTGTTAAATTATTTAAATCCCACCACTGAGTTAATCTGTTGTATTGGTTAAGGCTTCAGGCTAGAAACTAGGATACTGTGAGTTCTAGACATACATATGATTGAAGCCTGCTGGATACCTTTGGCCAATCACTTTCTCTCAGCCTTAAGAAGAAGTCAAGAGCAAACCATTTCTGAAAAAAAATGTTGCTAAAGAAACTGCAGGTACTTGTCCAGGCAATCACGAAGTGTAAATAGTAATTTGAAGGCATATGCACACAAGGTACAAGTATAATCCTAATATATTCTGCCTGGAGACTGGTCCAACTCCCTCCTTTCTTGGCGCACACAGGACTCAAGATTTTGGTGGGCACCATATTCAGGAGTGCAGCCCAAATCTCTTCTGATTCTTAGGCTGCCATGTGCTGAGCAACAAAGGAGGCAGGAGAATTTCTCCTTGATCAGTGTGCTTTTAAATGGTGGATGATATGCAGAAATACTCATGCTACATAGTGTTTTCTAGTAGTATGAAGGAGATCCAGAATCTACTACAATGTGATTGCTATAGAACTCTCTTACCTCCAGGGAAACTGAGTCCCAGGTGAGCCATCACACACCTATAAAGACTGGACAACCAGCTGCTTCTAGGACAGGAGCAAGACAAAACAGATCTTGTTCACTAGACCAAAGAGTTACATTGAGTAATTGCGCAAGAGATGGACTGAGAAAGTAAAATGGAAGAAGTTGACCAAAGCTTTAATTATTTGCAGCACCTCAATCTTTAGGATTTGGCTGGAGGAGACAGTCATTTCATTCATCAATGCTAGCTGCTGTATTTTCTGCAGAGTTGATTATGTGAGCTCTTTCTTCTTGTGGATATTGTAAGTCTGCAATTCCCATTCTTCAAAAAAAGGAAACTTTGAGAAGTTCATTGCATGGAGTGTGAAGGCACACAGGATCAATCACTGTACTATTCTTTACAGGAAAAAAAGCATCATTAATATGGGAGCTCTTGAAATGCTATGAGTCAAGTTGCTAAATTCTAACTTCATGCAGCTTTTGATTCCCAGTAACAGATTTATGTAAATCTAAATCTGCTAGTAGCTAGTTGATGTTATCATGTTCTGTGTACACTGTTTAAGAATGGATAAATAGTTTCTCTTTCCTTTTGAAATGCTTTCTAAGTTTTTAAGCACCCCATAGTTCATTTACATTTTTCCTTCCCACCTGCCAAAGCCAGGAAATTGGATTTTATCTAAATTATGATCTTTATGGGTAATTATTGGTGGCAAACAGTCCTCTGTCTTTGTAATTTGAGTATTCTTTATCATCTTGATTAATTCTGATGACAAGTGCCCTAGGATACCTATGACATGTGAGAGATGAGATTGTTATTAATGTATTTAATCCCTGATGTGAATAATTTCAGGTGCATAAATGCAGGATTTATATACAGGAAGAACTCCTACAGCAAGAAAAAAAGCAAAACAAAAAATAACTGCACACAATATTCATGAAGAATAGTGGTATCAACCAGTTTTGCATCAGTTCCGTTGACTATCAGTTAACTCAGTTCATGATGTTGAATTTAGTTTCTTAAAGTCTTTATGATGTGAGTCCAAAATTCTCCTGGAAGTCCTTTTATGGAATTCATTTTCTGGATTGGTTTATAAGCAAACAGCTGGGCTTATTTTGTTCATTTTTTGGCTTTTTGACATTTAAAGCATGTAAATGCCAAATAGAGGAAGTCTTCGGAATAAGACTATCTTTATCAGTATATTGCAGATATGGACCATAAAACTTGATCATTGTAACTTTAAATAGGTAATGATCTCTTATAATCTCTATTTATTTAACAGTTTAAACTGTGCTGCTGGATCTTCCATTTCTTAATAATATATTTGAGCCTCTTAGCTCTCCTGTTCTTCATCTACTAAAATTTTTAATTCCTCCATATCTCTCATATCCTTAATGTGTCTGTTACTCACTTATATTGTATAATGCTTTGTCAGACATTTTGATGCTGCTTTGTACAGAAGTAGTAGAGTAGAAACATAGAAAACTGCAGTATAGAACATCAGGCCATTGGTCTGCTTTTTTCAGAATTGTTAACATTATCCAACACAGTTCTGTGGTCTCAGACAGGACAATCAGTTCTTGCTCTATAAGGAGAAGGTGGAAATTGCATTTGGAGTCTTTGGTGGGCTGCTGTCTACAGGGATCCTGCCCTTCCTTGACTCTTATCAATGATGTACATCCATGCTGATGTCCAGATAGTTCTTGTAGCAGACCACAGACCAAGCAAGCTAACACAAAGTTAGCACTGTTGCAATTCCTGAAGATATTTTACACTAATGGCTACTCCATCTCTGGTTTTGTGCTAAGATGTTAAGCTAGAGCAGGGTGTCGAACTTAATTTCACTGAGGGCCGCATCAGGATTGTGTTTGACCTCAGGGGATCAGGGTGGGTGTGGCCAAGGTGGCCAATGTACTTGTGTCGTGGGCGTTTGTGGTGGCCCGAGCACTCTGTCAGTGAAAACGGGCTCCCAAGCTCCATTTTTGGTTGTCACGGTCTCCTGCAACCCTCTCCCAGTGAATACTGGAGCCTGGGGCCAGTCCTTTGCTGTTTCCAAGGTGGCCCCATGGGCCAGATCTCAGTACCTGTGGGCTGGATCTGTCCCCGGGCCTTGAATTTGACACTCCTGAGCTAGAGGTTTCCTGAAAATTTCTTTCCCATAACTACTTAGGATTGATAAACTAAATAGTATCACATAGCCAATGTAATGAATTGGAATTAGGGAGAAAATATATGAAAATCCTTCTTTGTTTGAATTTTAGTTAGTTCTCATCTCCTCAAGCTATCATATGGGATTAATTTTAGGATAAATTGAAGTGAGACTTCTTCAACCAAATCAAGGATCTTCAAACTTGGCAAGTTTAAGTTGTGGACTTCAACTCCCAGAATTCTTGAGCTAATATGACTGGAGCAGTGATGAAATTCATTTTTTTTTACTACCAGGTTCTGTGGGCGTGGCTTGGTGGGAGTGGCAGGGGAAGGATTCTGTAAAATCTCCAATCAGAAGTGGTATTTGCCGGTTCTCCAAATTATTCAAAATTTCCATTACTGGTTCTCCAGAACTGGCCAGAACCTGCTGAATACCACTTCTGGACTGGAGGAGGAATTCTAGTTTGAAGACTCCTGAACTAAATTATGCAACTAACATTATGTCCCATTGTCTAAGCCTTTAACCTTCCATTCACTAGGTCAGTTTGGTCTAGTGGTTAAGGCACCAACCCAGAAACTGGGAGATTGCGAATCCTGGTCCAGTCTTTGGCATGAAAGCTAGCTGGGTGACCCAGTCACTCTTTCTCAGCCCAACCCACCACACAGGCATATCATTGTGGGGAAAATAGGAGGAGAAAGAAGTATTAAGTATGTTTGTCACCTTGAGTTATTTATGAAAATAATAAAGACTAGATAAAAATAAATGTAAAATTAAATTCCCCCTGGATACATACCCATAAGCACATCACAGATATAACAACAGCTAAGTTAATATGGCATTTTTCTCTTCTGAACCAATGACCTATATACATGAATTGCTTTTTACCAACAATATTAAGATACTGTGAATTAGTATTATCAATACTATGAATAACTGTCAAGTATTAATTCTATGTATTGTGCTGTCAAAAAAGGATGCTGAAAGATTTTGACACATCTTCTATTATAGAATTTTTTTGTAAATTTTTAAAATATTTTGAATTTTTGTAAACTTTTTAATATTTTGAACTTCAATAAAGTATTTAATTTTTTTTTAAAGAACAACTAAGTAGGTATCATTTAACTCTTGTGCCATCTGGCACTTTAAAAGAGAAGAGGAGTAAACAAAAAGGGTAATGCTCAGGAAAGGAACAGAGCACAGAGACAACAGTCAAGATGTATAATTCTGCAGTCTTAAAATAAAAACAAAAATGCACTTTCACCCCAAAATGCTTTATTGCTTTGATTAAATGCCAAATGACCTTAATCTGCCCAGGTTGGATGTCATTAAAATGTATGTCCACCACATTCATCATTGTGCTGTTTAGTAGCTCTCCAAAGAGGGAGTCATTACATCTAAACTCCTGATTAAAAAGGCATAAAACCGGAAAGGATTCTTACTTACATACACAAAGGTTAGGCCTGTCCCACATGTAATGTTTCCTTTCCTTTATATTGTTGAAGGAAAGTATTGATGAAGCAAATATTGGTGAAAGGAAAAGTACAGCCATGACGTATCCTATAATGAGAAATAGAGAAAAAGACATCACTATCAGGACTTTCTGAATTTGTCAGCTGCCAGGTTCTAGTTTCATACACACTTTATCAGACTGGGGAAAAAGAAAATAGGAATAGAGATAAAGGATAGGGGATTTTCACACTTTCCTCTAAAATATAATAGGGAACACCATAGAAATGGTTTACTTTTCACCATGAGAAGTGCAGCCAATTGAGATTATTCCAGGGATGGGATTCACATTTTTTAACAACCGGTTCTGTGTGCGTGGCTTAGGTGGTCGGTGTGGCTTGGTGGTCATGTGACTGGGTGGACATGGCTTGGTGGTCAGGTTATTGGCTGGATGTGGCCAACTCAATATCACTCACATCAAGTCACGCATCTTCTCACCTGGCCTCTCAAGACTGTGGGGATGCTGCTGCAACAGTCGTTAAGTGTGAAAAATGGTCAAAAGTCACTTTTTTCAGTGCCATTGTAACTTTGAATGGTCACTCCACACAAGCAAAGTACCAGCAAAGAAAGGAAAAACAAACCTTCAGAGACGTTCCTGAGACAGGAAGTCTAGTCCTGCCAATAATGTAATAAGGATCAACGGAGAGGCAGTTTCTGTAAGCAACACCACAATGTTTCCTTCCTGCCTTCCTTACAGGATTAGGCCAGTAATTTCTTCTAACAACCGGTTCTCCGAACTACTTAGAATATTAACTGGTTCTAGCGAATAGGTGCGAACTGGTAGAATCCCACCCCTGGATAATTCCCTGGTTTAAATGACATGTTGATTCCATGATTTACTAAAGTCTTGTTTTGCCTTTTCGATGACTGTTTTGATCAATTACCTGTGATGATAATAGCTGGAGTTTATTTATTTATTTATCATATTTTTATAGTTGTTCATCTCAGGTAGTGACTGGGTAATGGACATAATAAACCTATACAAATATCTGAAACCATTAATAAAAACAAAATGGTGAGATTTGTTATTGATAGAATCATATGACTTGTGGACAAAGTCCATGAGTTTCACACTTAAAGTTCAGAAAACAATGTCAAAAAATGGAGCAGGGTAATAACAAGTAGGATATGGGGATAGGATCAAAGCAGACTTACGAAATAGGTATTTTGCACACATGATGCAGAATTTGGTAATTACTATTTTCAATCAACAACTTGGTAGCTAACATTTTTTTTGTTTCATGTCACAAGAAATGGAAGCATTTGTAGCTGACCTGCCTTCTACTTCTTGTCCCATCCTATTAGCATCTCTCTTTTATATGTACTGATCTGGAATCACACAGGGTACAATAGAAAAACAAATGCTAAAGATCGGAAATCAGATAAGAAATGTGGGAACTGACAAACTAACTGCAACAATGTCATTACTGTAGCATTAAAACAGAAATATAAATGTGCAAGACACATTGTCCGTTTATCAGACAGAGATGGACACAAAAAGTAATGTAGTGATGGCCCTATAAACAACACATGTCCACTTGGATTATCTTGGATGGACTATGAAAAGATCTCAGTCCCAATTGGGAAGCCATAGCAAAAGATTGAATGAAGCTGTCATTTCATATATTATTTGAACTTCAACATTATCTGGATGAAAATGACAGTGAAGTGATAAAGTGAACATGATCTAGACTAGATGCAAGTGCCTTTGAATTTAATTGCAAGAAGATATGAAGTGGCAATAAAGCAAAATATGTATAAAAATCAATGGCTGAATATCTAATTTAAATGTTACTGCTTTTAGATATGTTGAAGGCATAGAATTGCACTTCCACCAAACACTAGGAAAAATCCTATCAGAAGAAATTATAGGCTGTGTTCACGCAAGGAAACCTATAGTTTAATTAACCAGAATTAACTAATTCAACCTAATTGACTGGAGATTTTACAATATCCTTCCCCTGCCACGCCCACCAAGCTACACCCACAGAACCGGTGGTAAAAAAATTTGAATCCCACCACTGCTCAGCACCCTTCATCCATTGCACCCTTCACACTACTGAATGCCTAAGCAAGTAGAGACTTTAAGATATGTGGACTTCAACTCCCAGAATTCTATAGCCATTATGGGAGTTAAAGTCCACACATAGCATTTGCATTATTCCTGGAGTGCTACAGGTTCCTCACTTGTGCTTAGGCTATAAAACAGAGATTGATCATTGTTTTCAAGCCCTGGATTCTTTCCCCAAATTACCTGAAACCCTGTGAGATGACTCATTTCAGGACTTTTTCCCACAGCTTCAATCTCACGAGACTTGGTGATCTTATGTCATTACAGCTATTTAAAAATCCTATAATTTAATTTAATTTACATTAGTTCATAGCCAAGAGTGGAGTTTCTAAGCTGATATCTTTGGATGTGTTGGGATTACAATTCCCAGAATTCCCAGCCAGTCATTCATGGTTATTCTGAGTTGGAATTTTGAACTGAACTTTAAAACAAGGATGGACAGCTTAGAATTATCTAGATAATGTGGGTCTATGACTTCTCCAATGTGTTGTGTTTGCTTCTATTAGCTGATGGGGCTAAAATCTCCAGGGGCTTGGAGACACCAAATTTTATGCTAGTTCAAATATTTCTGTCAGGTGCAAGATTGGGGAAAGTTTCTATAGAGGAGGGAGAAAAAGGAAAAAGAAGACACAAGCCTTTTCTATGGAACTTGGATTTCATTCACATCCCCCACAATTATTAGTACCAAAAAAATTCAACAACCAGAGATGTCTGGCAAAGATATAAAATGTGGGCTTGTCAAGGTTTATTCTGGAGTATTAGAAGAGGATACCTGCATTCTCAACATTATGGAAGCATGGCCATCTTTGGGGGCGGCGGGAGATGCAAGAACAAACAAATGACATGTAAGTCATGCAGCATATATACCTGTATCAGATATCACAATATAAACTACATAATTAGATTATTTGCACAATATCATGCTATAATACTGTGTTTTTGATGTTATTTGGACTGTGAAAATACTGCTTGTTCCTGAATGCAATATTATGTTTCAGACTTGCCCTGACCTGGTTGTTTGAAAAAAAAAAAAAAGAGCCTTGGACTGCATTGGTAGTGAAAGGAATAACTTTAATAAAGCCAAGTGGTTATGAGATAAAAAAGCCAGATCTGAGGCTTAAGCCTATTTGCTTTCCCCTTTCCCAGGTCCCCACCCCTGCAACTATCTCCCAAGTGTCCAACTAGATTAAAAACAAATTGTTTTGATCACAGTTCTGATACTTGGCGGGCTCGGTGATGTTTCCGCATTCCATTCCCATGGTTGTGACCTTGAAGTCGGCTGGCCAATCTCTTCCCCTGCCCCAGGATTCATGATAGTCTGGCATCAATGAAGCAGTGGTGAAGCAAAGCAAGATGGCAGCACCCACATCATATTTCCGTCTTGTGCATTGGTCAAAAATGAACAGGCATTAACATTATAAAAACAGATTTATTACCTTATGATTCTTGACTCTTGACGAATGTATCTTTTCTTTTATGTACACTGACAGCATTTGCACCAAGACAAATTCCTTCTGTGTCCAATCGCACTTGGTCAATAAAGAATTCTATTCTACTCTATTTATTAAAACCTTCTTGTTAAATTCAGACAATAGGCTCAGTCATGTTTTGTTTAATTATGACTTATTGGTAAACCATAACTGACTGGGTTCATACAAAATGATCAGCTTTGGAACATGCTTTACAATTTACAGGGGTTGAGTTCACATGCTATATTAAACCAAACCCAAAGAAAATTTATTACACCTTAAAATGACATGCAAACACAGTTTTTATATCAATGTAACCTACCGTAGTTATATAGACTTCAAATTGTTTGGTATGGCTGGTCACAGCTGACACACTACTACTGAAACAATGAATGAATTGTTATGTGTTATTCTCTCTCACTAATTGTTGTTTCACTCCTATAGCCTCCAGTCCATCTCCAGAAAGACAGGATGCCACAAGACCCACGAGCAAAAATCCTTTGACCTGGACTGTTGATGATGTGGTATGGTTTCTTAAAGATGCGGATCCTCAAGCTTTAGGACCCCATGTGGAACTCTTCAGGAAACATGTACGTAGAAGGCTTTCTGCGATACATGACATGTATCGCAGTGGTGGGATTATTATTTTTTTAATTATCTGTTCTGTGGCCATGGCTTGGTGGGCGTGGCTTGGAAGGCATGGCAGGGGAAAGATACCATAAAATCTCCATTCCTTCCCCACCCCACTAGCCTGCTTTCCAGCTCTGTTCTCCTGTGCAGGGCAACAAAGGAAGATCCAGCCAATCAGCTGGTGCTCGGGAGGCAGAGAATAGATGGGGGTGGAACCTGTCAGAGGTGATATTTGTTGATTCTCTGAACTACTCAAAATTTCTGCTACCAGTTCTCCAGAACTGGTCAGAACCTGCTGAATACCACCTCTGGACATATAAGCAAAGTGCTTTGATCTGTACTTGAACCAATGTAAATTGAAATGGTTTGACAGCTGACAAAAACTAGTCAAAGTGAGTCTTCCTCCAGGCAAATAGAATGAATCTAGGGCAGTCTTTTTCAACCTTGGCAACTTGAAGATAGGTAAAGTTCAATTCCCAGAATTCCCCAGCCAGCATCTTCAACTCTGGGAGTTGAAGTCCACGCATCTTCAACTCTGGGAGTTGAAGTCCACGCATCTTCAAGTAGTAGAGGTTAAGAAACCCTGAACCCGGATCTCATGCACAACTAGACGGCAGCCATATCTTAGAGAGCCTGAGGTGAGCTTGGATGGATTCCAAGATGATGGTTCTAAAACTCATTGTTAGTGCTACAGCTAAAGCAGGACTCCAGGGCCAGGCAGCCTGCCGCTGAGGGTCAATTGCAGGAGAACTGAATGACAGAATCATCTTTTGTGCATTCCCAGGAATACTACTTCAGTCGCTGTGGGAAAAAGTCTGCTGAAGAGCTAGACTAATGGGCTGACCTTGCTTGGCTTTTCGTTTTCAGCCAGAAAAGCATCCAACAACTAGGTTTGCTAGCATTTTTGTAGAATAACAATCCTTTGTAAGAAAGATGAGAATTCAAAGATGGTTTTAAATCCTTCCCTGCCCCCTTCCTGGCACTCATTCACCTCCTGCTTATAATTCAGTCAGTTTCGCAGGGAAACCTACAAGAGGTCTAGTGGTTGATTAAAACTATCATCATATTGAGCTCAATTATGCCTTTGAATTACTCATTTCTGAGCAATTGTTAATCTTCATAGCTAAACTGGATTAACAAGAAGATACCAGAGGTGAGAGACAAGTGATTACTCCATTAACCTTAACCACAGTTTTCAGCATGTTAAATCATTTTAAAGAGCAGGTGCATCATTTAAACTGATGTCCTGAATGCCGCTGTCATTCCCAGCTCCTGATTTCCCTTCCTTGCATTCAGCTAATTTGGCTGTGACATGCCACCACTGTCCAATGAGAAGAATTATTGATTTAACTTATCATAACAAAGAGAGATCAGCAATGTATATACTGAAAACAACACCCGTGACATCAACACGTTGTGTCTTAATTAAGGCATGCTTCATTACTCTTGGGATGTCTGATCTTCACCAGAACCTAAATCCCTACATACAGTAGATGTTCCTCCCCCGCTGTGCTGATCTATGCACTTTTAAAGGAGAAGTAGAACAATATAAGGAAAGTTTGGGCTGTATTTAAATATTGGCTGAGCATAACAGGCTTTCTTTGGTCATAGCTCAGGTTATGTAAACTTTGCCCTTATTGTTCCTAAGTCAGGATTGATAGCTTAGTATATTGTATAATTGTCAACATGATTGCCAACTTCCGATAACAGATATGGCACAAGAAGAAGAAGATATTGTATAAACTCAATCGTTTGTGGTTTGTTCAACAAGCTGTACGTAAAACAAATTGTGCTTGAGTGTGGAAATGGAGTCATTGGGCTAACTAACAAGTAAGAAAGCCAACCCAAAAGTGAGATTTTGATGCAAGAGAATTCTCATTGAATTCTGATTTGTGACCAAAAAAATTAATACAGGAGAAAAAGTGCAGCTTTTGAATGAAGACAGATTGGACCTGTTCATTCAGAAATGGATCTGTCCCCTCTGCTGATGCATAGAACAGAATGCATATGTATTTCTTAAGATCAAACCATCTTTGCATGGATTATTTTAGCTGTATTTCCAATTAGTTAACCCTTTACCTTAATAGAGTGATTGTACTGCTGGGCAGAATAAAGTTTGCCTTCCCACTTGTTTTAAAACAGAGCAAGAGGAGAAAAAAAAAAAGAGATGGCAAAGCAATCCTTCCATTTCTGTTCAATTACCAAGCAGAATGTTTTACACTTTAAGAAGCCACAGCAAAATCAGCCTTGTGATTTAGAGCTTGTTTGCATTGGTTAGTGGCTCTCTCAGAGAGCTTTACACCACTCTTGAAATATTAAACCTGACAATCAGTGTTCACAGGATTAGATTGTAATAAAGCAACATGAAATGTTTCCAGTTGCTTTATACTTTTGCAGCCTCACAGAGTTTGAGAAGCCAATGCATGAGCTCTGGTGGCCATTATAAGCCACCCCTGAAATGATTAATATAGTTCAGCTTTATAACTGAACCAAGCCTGTGATGGAAGAATATGTACTCAATCACTGCCTGGCGTGCTGTTTCTGCTTTACAAAACTCTCCAGAGCTTTTTATGTTAACCCCAGATTGCTGGATGTTATTTAGCCATACTTTGTGATTGCAATGCACCCTAGCTTTTCTAGTTGATGCAATACACCCTCCATGAAGGAGATTCCCAGCAAGTGAATCACTGAGAGGAGTATCTGAGGAATATGTTCCCTTTACAAGAAATGTCGGGTTTTTAGGACAATGCACGATCCTCCTGGTTGTGGGAACTTGTTTCTGCCTCTGTGCCTGGGCTTTGGAACTAGCTGGTAAGGGCCCCTTGTCCTTCCTGCTTTTACTAGGGGTTGCAATCTTCCATTTCATGAAGAGGACAATTTTTGCACTGTGAATATTGTCGCCAAATTCTTTCAACTTTAATGGAAGCTGCTCCATTATCTTATTGTTATGGCCAGGCATGTTTGGTGTCTGGTGACAACCATGAGGCTTGAACTGAAATCCCCATCCCTTTTACCTGCTTTCAGACACAGGACATATAAAAAGGGGAAAGAGGTTCAGTAGTGGAGCCAAGATTGCTAGCTTCACTTTATTTTTGACATCTCCTGCAAAGATCCTGTAAAGGCAACTTATATAGTCCATATCTGAATTGTTTTGCTTTAGTGCATTAGTTAAAGTCCTTTCCTTTGCCATTCATAGTCATCTGACTATGAGCATAAGAGCCGTGATGGCACAGTGGTTAGAATGCAGTATTGCAGGCTAATTCTGCCAGCTGCCAGGAATTCGATTCTGACCAGGTCAAAGTTGACTCAGTCTTCCATCCTTCTGAGGTTGATAAAATGAAGACCCAGCATATTACCAAAATGAGGGCAATATGTTAACTCTATAAACTACTTAGAGGGGGCTGTAAAACACTATGAAGCCAGTGATGGGATTAAAAAACATTTATTACTGGTTCTATGGGCATGGCTTGGTGGGTGTGACAGGGGAAGAATACTGCAAAATCTCCATTCCCACCCCACTCCACTAACCTGCTTTCCAGGTCTGTTCTCCAGTGCAGGGCAACAAAGGAAGACCCAGCCAATCAGCTGGGACTCGGGAGGCACAGAATAGATGGGGGCAGAGCCAGTCAGAGGTGGTATTTGCCGGTTCTCCAAACTACTCAAAATTTCTGCTACCGGTTCTCCAGAACTGGTCAGAACCTGCTGAATACCACCTCTGCATGAAGCCATATATAAATTTAAGTGCTATTGCTATCAGGGGCTTGTAGATCTTCCCATCCCTGTAACAGAGATGGTTAATCTGCAGGTTCTGACCAGTTCTGGAGAACCAGTAGTGGAAATTTTGACTAGTTCGGAGAACCGGCAAATACCACCTCTGACTGGAGATTTTACAGTATCCTTCCCCGACATGTCCACCAAGCCACGCCCACAGAACTGGTAGTAAAAAAATTTGAACCCCACCACTGCCCTGTCACCTGATTCGTCAGTTTGTAGTTGCTGCTCCTGCTGCTGTTCTGAAAGATCATATTTCCTTGTGATTATGTAGTCCTCCAAGGACAGACATCTGACACTGGCTCTGTACTTGGAGGACTTGATGGAAGCTAGACCATCAAGAAAATCAAACAGCTGCTTCTGAAGCTTGATTTCAGTTTAGTGCAGGACTGTCAAACTCATGGCCCGATGCCTCACATGTTGGCCATGCCCATGCCTAGCTTTGCAAAGATGGGAGGAAAGTCCCAATATCTCACATGAAACCGCCATGACAACGTACATTTGACAGCCCTGGTTTAGTGCTTGTCTTTTCATGTGGTTCATTATTCAGTGATCTGGTTCTTACTTTTGTGTTCATTTACATTTTTATGGAAGACATTTTAATATTGTATTCTGCCAGCTGTTGCATGGCATGGCAGGTTGCATGAACATATTTTAAATAAATATATTCATCAGCATTTCAGTTAAATAGATCCAGTTCTGGAATGGAAGAAGATTGGGTAATTGAGGTCCTACTTGGTTGAATTTCTCAAAAATGTTTAGTATCATCAGAGAACAATTCTTTCTACAGCATTGCAGTAAATTGTTTTATTTCTTCTGCAAACACAATTCCAAATTATGATTTATGCTTTTCATTCCATCTTCTATCTTTCTTTTTGTATTAGGAGATTGATGGCAATGCTCTCTTGCTACTGAAAAGCGACATGATCATGAAATATTTGGGTCTGAAGCTGGGACCAGCACTCAAACTCTGTTATCACATCGATAAATTGAAACAAGCCAAGTTCTGATGCTTTTTTTAAAAAAAGACCAAACAATTCCAATATAAATCAAGGAAGTAGATGAAAGGTAACAAGTTGCCTTATGGAAAGATAATCCATTTTCAAGCTACTTCTCCTCTGTTTTGTAGAACTTGGCCTTTATAAAAGTGTTCATCTTCAACCATTTTAATTCAATGGGGGGGGGGGGCGATGTGTTTTGCTGATTTACGTGAATACTTTTCCAAAAAAGTATACAATTATAATTATTTTGTATTATTCATATTATTATTAATATTATTATTAAGTCCTATTTTTGTAATCATAAAAGAAAAATTGAACGCCAAAAGATGTTCCCTACTTTTTCTAAAAGAAGAAATTTGAAAAGCTTTCTTCTGGGCTACTTCACATAAGTCTGGTCATTTCATCTGGCTACATCAGGTGACTTGCCTTATGAATTTGCTGTCAGAGTCAGAGCATTCTCATATCACCTCAAACAGAGTGGTTTTCAATTGGAATCAATGAATGCATTTAGCTGCCAGTCATCAATTGTAATCTAGCAATATTCATGCATCTGCGAACAAACTCATAATCTAATTTTTTTGTGTAACCACACATGCATTCCTTTAACAGAAGACCCATCTATATATTGCCCAGTGAGCTGGGAGGATCACAGAATATTCTGGGAATATGAAGATAAAAATTGTGCTTTTACTTGGGATATACACTGTGAATTTCATCATGTTTATGTGGCATTCAGCCTGTAAACCGACTGGAAGTTAACTGTATGCTGTTCTCCAGGTTCTTCCTTGCAACCTTGAATCATATGCTTTCCAATATAGCCATCAGCATGAAGGTTTCAGTCATGTGATTTTGGATATCCAGGAGCATATTGGCAACAGATTGTTTTATAATATGATAAATATACAACATGCCACCAGTTGAAAATAATGAGCAAATATCCCTTCTCTAGTCTGCCCCCAAAGTCTAGGAAGTAATGTAGAAACTCAGTTGCTCAGCATTTGATTTTAACTGTTGGCTGCACAAGTTCTAGATAGAAAGGTCATGGCCAAATATTCGTAGTTCATAGAACTGTTCCACACTCTTTGAAAATGTTAGGAGACAATTGCTAACATCACAAGAACAGAAGTCATGGGTGCTAATTTGCTTAGTCATTCTTTGGTGGTTAGTTGGCTTACCAAAACTGTCCTGAATGTGCAGAGAAACAGACTGCCAGAGGTCACATACCTCCCAAAGCTTTGAAGTGAATAACATCTGCCTGCTCCGAGCTTGAAGTAACTCAAGGGAAGTATATGTTTTGGCAACTTGTAATAGAAAGTGCTTGTTGCTGGCTAGGAACCATTACCAGTGACTGCTTAGCAGTTCCAATTTGTGGAGTGTAATCCACCCTCAGCCACATTTCGTACCCAACTTTGATGTGATTTGGTTAACTAAAATAACACTGCAGTTACTTATTTGATGCATGCACAGTGATCATAGGTTGATTAGATAAGAGTCAGGAAACCCACAAATCCAATTAACTGAACATATTATGTCATACTATGGTATTATGGGAAATCTGTCCTGTGGTTTGCACTATTTTGAAAACTTGAATTATTTCAATAGAAACAGGAACATTTCTCTCTCTTATCTGAAGTATCCTGTTTTGTCACGAGAGGATTTGATGTTAATCAACTTCAGTCTTAAGCTTTTGATAGCATCATTGCACTCTAAAGAACAACTTTCCCTTGAGTGCTATCTCACCTTTAATCAAATATGGGTTTATAGCTTCCACTCTAATCAAACCTTCCTGTTGCAGATAGTACTTCTACTTTTCACATGTAGAAGACAGTTTTTGGAACAGCAATTGAGAGTTTGGTCAGGAGTTTGAGTTAGAGAGTCTACAAATCTAACAAATTGCTTGATCAACAATTTTCCTTTTTGATCTGGTCCTATTCTTCAAATATGGTGTATTTGGAATGGGGGAAGGGGACATTCATGCAGATTATGCATCAGGAAGAAAGGTAAAATAATTAAACACTGTGCTGTAAACTTACAAGGAAGTTTACTCTAGAAGAAACATACATTATCATTTATTTTATATTGTGACTGAAGTTAGAAAAATTGCATTAATCATCAACAGCTGTGTTATCCTATACAGGCAGATGCATATCTGCCATCATTCCATCTACATGCTACATCTGATAAGCTGTGGGAGAAGGCGAGGACAAGATCTTTTAAGTGATAAATTGGAAATGTTGAATAATATCTTGTTTTTCTCAGTTTAAAAATTGTGTGTAAGTACATCTCAGAGAAAAAAAGAGTGTTTTGCCCTAATATTGGGAATGTATTGGGGACATATATTGGGAATACATTCCATTTATTTGTTTAGATTAAAATAATCTCAAATATCCTGGAAATATTCAGAGTATTGGTGTCCAAAAATAGAGCAGACACATATATTCTTATTGTTATTAACTTGAATAACGTTATGCCTTGTTGCTGCAAGGCATGGACCTTTCTACATGCATCAGATGTTTTACAGATAGGGAAAGAGGCCACTTGGAGTTTGTCTCACACACACAATGTCAGCATATCCACAACTACTGGTCCTCAGAGGTGCGTAACTTGGCATCGTGTTAGCATAATTGCAGGATGGGTCCCTCAGGAGCCACCCGCATGCAAATGAGCAGTTGTCTTTCAGAACTGTCTTATTATGTGTAGATCACCTTCTCATTAGACTGGAGATATATATACATATCTTGATCTCTAGGGGTTTAAACTATTTTTGTAAGCACATTTAAATCAGGTCAAGTCCTCCGAGGTTTGGTCAATTAAACCAAAATACATATGTGAATAAACTCAACAGTGTATCCAATAACCGAAGACGGTTATTGACTTACTATAAGACTGAAGTGGCCTAGAGGATTAATTCCTTTAACTTGAAAATTTGTGAACACACGAACAAAATATGTGTACAGTTGTACAGTTAAGCACAATTCTTGCTTTTTAAGACAAAGGTGTTCTGCTTCATCTGAGTGTACATAGAGTTGAATATAACTGTATTGTTGAATTCTGCAAATCCCATGACAATCTTGTCTCATTCTTACTCCTCATTGGGGACATGGTTTTGTCCTTTAAGTGCAATTCTTTGTTTTATTCCATATGTAAATATTGTTCCTCTTCAACAAGCATTCAACTTTCATTAAGAATGCCTCCCATTTTGATGAACCCTTGTGATTTTTTAAAATTAACAAAGATATCCACCTCATTATGTTAGCTTTTCCCACATTAAAAACCTGTATTGCTTCCTCTGAATTTAGATTTTATTTCCTTTTCTTCCCCAACCAATGAATGACTCACAAGTCTGAACTGTACCACAAAACCACTCTTATGCATTTGTTGCCATTTATTCCTAGCTCACAGTGGCTGCTAGCTCTACAGTCTTTCCCACCTATTGTATCACTGTACAATTCTGTGCTTATTTGAAAATAATGTCTATTGAGCTGAGGGCAGTAAGTTCTGAAGAAATTGGATTTCTGTGCATGAGACCGAGTGTATAAAATGACTACTTCTGCAAACACATATGGAGCAATGCCATTTAGATGCGCTTAAAATAAAAAATGCAGATACACATAATATCATAAACTGGATTTATGGCTTTGTACACTCAGTCATTAGTAATAGAAGGTGGGAGAGAATTGTGTAGATGCTGATGCAGTAATTAAAGTGACTTAACTTTGAGATGGAGGCAGCTGAATAACCCATGCACATGGCTTGATTCACACAACATGCTAAGAAAAATAACCTAAGAAGTCACCCTGCAGTTTGTACAACTATGGAACTATATATATTTTTACAATTACATATTGCCAGACTTCAGTGTATTTGCTTCCCTTGCCTTCAGGAGCAGGAGTGAAATAACAGGGAGTCCTTGACTTACAACCATTTTAGTCACCGTTCAAAGTTACAACAGCACTGAAAAAAACGGACCTATAACTGATCCTCTCATTTACAACTGTCACAGCGTCATGTGATCAAACTTCAGGAACAGGGCAACTGGGACATATTTATGATGGATGCAGCATCCTGGGGTCATGTGATCACATTTGTGACATTCCCAGCCAGCTTCAGACAAGCAAAGGCAATGGAGGAAACTGGATTTGCTGAATGACCACGTAACTCACACAACAACTGCAGTAATTAGCTTCACTGTGCGAAAAAAGGTTGTAAAAATCCAGAATGACTCCCTTAACAACCACCTTGTTTAGCAATGGAAATGTTGGGGCCACCTGTACTGCAATTATCCTTAAAGCAGAATATGGTATTTGCAGGGAGTGAGCTGCTCAGGGTTCGCATGAGTTCGGGCTGGTCAGGGTTTGCACGCGCTCAGCGAATCTCAAAAAAATGTTGAGACTCTAAAAAAAAGTGCAGAGAAGAGTAAAAAGGATGATTAGGGGACTGGAGGTTAAAACATACAACGAACGGTTACAGGTACTGGGCTTGACTAGTCTAGTAAAGAGAAGGACCAGGGGAGACATGATAGCAGTCTTCCAATATGTGAGGCACCCCACAGAGAGGAAAGGGTCAAGCCATTTTCTAAAGCACCTGTAGGCTAGACAAGGAATAATGGATGAAAATTGAACAAGGAGAGATTTAACCTGGAAATAAGGAGAAACTTTCTGACAGTGAGAACAATCAACCAACAGAACACCTTGCCTTTGGATGTGGTGGGAGCGCCATCACTTGAGACTTTCAAGAAGAGATTGGACTGCCATTTGTCAGAAATGGTGTAGGGTCTCCCACTTGGGCAGGGGTTAGACTAGATGACCTATAAGATCCCTTCCAACTCTGATTATCTGTTACCTGATGTGAAACTGGTAGAAGCCCACCACTGATATTATGTATGTGTTTACAGATCAGTTCATTAGTCTTATTACACTGAAGTGAGCAGCACTTGATCTGTCTTCAGACCAGTGGTGGGATTCAAATGTTACTACTAGTTCTATGGGCATGGCTTGGTGGGTGTGGCATAACTTGGTGGGCGTGGCTTAGTGGGCATGGCAGGGGAAGGATACTGCAAAATCCCAATTTTCTCCCCACCCCACTAACCTGCTTTCCAGCTCCATTCTCCTGTGTAGGGCAACAAAAGAAGATCCAGCCAATCAGCTGAGACTTGGGAGGCAGAAGATAGAGTGGGGCAGGGCCAGTCAGAGATGGTATTTGCCAGTTCTCTGAACTACCCAAAATTTCCACTACCGGTTCTCCAGAACTGGTCAGAACCTGCTGAATACCACCTCTGCTTCGGACTATCATTCATTGGTGGCTCTTGAATACAAAACAAAGGAAATACACCAGGCTGCACTTCTATTGTTCCAAATGAAACCTGAATAACTTGGCTTTCTTTGCATTGGTATAAATCGTAATACAGAGTAAAATAATGTTCCATTAAATGCATTAAAGAAGAGTGGCGAGGGCACAGATTTATCTATCTTACATGCTTCAAAATGGTTTAACCTGTGTTTGCAGGTGAGTAGTTCCTGTTTAGTAGTTCTCAAGAGTGAGAAGCATCTATTGTGCTTTCCCCTTGGGAGCTGTTTGGTTTCCCGAAATAAACTGCCAGACTAAACTTCCCCATTTTTAATATAAAATTCTGATTTTGTACAGATAGAAATAGCAATTAGACTTATACACCACTTCATGGTGCTTTACAGCCCTCTTTAAGCAGTTTACAGAGTCAGCGTATTACCCTCAACAATCCGGGTCCTCATTTTAGCAACCTCGAAAGGATGGAAGGCCGAGTCAATCTTGAGCTGGTCAGGATCCAACTGCTGGCAGTTGGCAGAGTTAGCCTGTAATATTGCATTATTGCCACTGCGCCACCATAGTTCTTTAAGATATCTAGTAGTGCTGTTTTTAAAACTTTGTGAAAATTGGGGCAACAATGAGAGTGTGAAGATGATTTTCTGCTTTTGTGCTAAGGGAGAATATATATATATATATATATATATATATATGTGTGTGTGTGTGTGTGTGTGTGTGTGTGTGTGTGTGTGTATCTGAGAAGCACAGAGCTGAAGACCAAGCCTGAAGATGATGAATGAGACTTCATCGAAACGTTGCCTAGATACTTCCAATCTTACGCGGGAGAAAACCCGAATAACCAAAGATCCACATACAAATACCCGCGAGAACCTCAGAAAACAAATGTGTGTGTGTGTATATATATATATATATATATATATAAAAGAAAGGTTTTAATGAGGTATTGTTAGCATGTGCCATGTTCCTACATGTTACAAATGGAAAAATATTTTAGGAGCCTGAACTAGGGGTGGGCTGCTACGGGTTTGCCCGGATTCGGGCGGACCCATTGCTAACATTATGGCTGGTTTGGCAAACTGCCAAATCCAACCCCTCACTGGCCCCTCCCACCCCAGCCCGCCCCTCCCAAGAGTCTCCACGCAGCCTGTTTTAGATGCAAGGTAAGTGCAAGGGCCCCACAGAGGCTCAGGGAGGTGGAAAAGGGGCCTCCAGAAAGCCAGAAACGGGCCTGTTTCCACCCTCTGGAGCCTGGGGGAGGCAGTTTTCACCCTCCCCGAGGCTCAAGGAAAGCCTCCAGAGCATGGGGAAAACAAAAACTGCCCCCCTCACCATGGTGCAGGAGGCCGACTAGACCACGACCTTCATTGCCACGCCCACTCAGCAACTGGGCAGAGAACCCGTTGATGAAATTTTTGAAGCCCCCCCCCCCCCCCCCGGCCTGAACATCTATAAACAACATAGAAATTATCTCAGTTCCTCCCCATCCCCCTTGTGAACCATGACAAAGGCATTTGTAGTTGTTAGATATGCTGGTCAGGCTACTTCTTGTGAACGAATGGTGCTGAAATGTGAGAAAAATCCTTCTCATTCCTTTTTAAATTAGCTGCTGTTTCAGACACAGGCTGTACAAAATTTGTGGCTGTTTGTTGGTCAGCCCTTTGCTTTACTCCAAACCAATTCTTGATTCTTCCAAACAGGTATGGAGAACAGGTATGTGTTCTCCAGTGCAATTCATTTTTTCAATCTAGGTTTCATTTGGTTTTTATGGGAGATCTCTCCTGTATCCAAACCCCTTGCTTGCAACAAGTTTTTAAAGACATTTTACTTCCTACGGGATTTTGTTGCCAAGCCATGGGGAGGAATATATCAGTTGTGATGCCACTGCAGTGCCAATTAATTGGATTATTTCCCATCTTTTCATAGTCTGGGCTGTTTGTTCTATTGAAATCAGGAAAATAAATGCCTGGATTTGAACTTCCCACCCGGGATTCATGGACTACCTGGGTAGCAGTGCTGCAAAGAGTGGTTGCCACCTGCCCACAAATATCTACAAGCATTGGTGCTCTCAGTGGTACTTGCCACAACAGACAGCTGCCATGCCCATTCAGATTCTCTTTGACTTGGGCTATTTTAACAAAAACATGAGAAGACAGAAAACAAGAAGACAGAACCGGCTTTAAGCATCAATATTTAATTCCAAGGAGGTGGGGATATCATCTTCAAAATACAAAAAGGAATGAATGAATGAATAGATGGAGACTACTTGGACATTTTTTTTGCTATAATGCCTTTTTTCAACTTAATCACTGTATCAAGGCCTAGCCTTTGAATGTTCACTTCAACCTGCATGTTAGTACAAAGGTCCTGTAGCATAATTTGTAATAATATGAACAATCCAACAATAAATAACAACACAGATATATTAGGGATTCCAATGTTATACATGCATTTTTTTTTTAAAAATGTGTTGCTTTTCTACTTTGTAAAAATTAGAAAAAGGAAGGGGGAGGAGAAGCAAAAATCATTGGCTGGAGCAGCCCAGTAATTTGCTTGGACCTGGGAGACCAGAACAGGTAAGGTAGTCACTTAACAACCACAATTGAGCCTGGATTTTCCATAATAAGTCATTGCAGTCATTAATAAGTCACCCTGTGACCCAATTTGATTTTATGATTGTTTTTATGATGGTCATAAAGCAAAACATGCGGTCATTAAGCAAATCCATTTTCTGAAATGGGTAAGGTTTTTTTTTTTTTGCTAGATGCAAGTAAAAAATGTTGCAGTCATGATCAGCTCTCAACAACCTCAGTCCATTTGTCCACTGCTGCTAAATGTTTTCAGCAATAACTAGAGGACCATGTTATCTTGATCCCTGCGCTGGAATGTTAATAATCCCAAAGATTTTGCAAAATTAAAAAAAACAACTGTAAAAGCAGTACTGCCAAATATGAACCACATACAGAAGATAACATAGGAGACAACTCGTTCTCGTGGGAAATCTAAATTTGATTGGTTTTCTTGGATCTGCTCAAAACATGACTAGATCCAACCCAAGGAAATTTATTTACAAATCACATGAAGCCTGGATAATGGGCTAAACTGGATATAGGGTGAAGTTAGAGTGGGAGAGAATGTGTGGGCTGAATCAGGGGAAAGTAATTGTAGTGCCAGATTCGTTAGTTTTTGGGTTATTGTTTTAGGGTTTTAGTGTGTATTTGTAGTTTTTGTTCTTGATCCTAAGTTGCCCAGAATTTGGTTGAAAATGGGAGGCTATAAAAATATTTGAAATAAAAAAATCTTAGCCTCACCAATGGAATGTCTTAATGACTAGGACTGTAAAAGCAGTTACCTCCACGTGTTAAGAACACCGTATATAAATCCACAGACTGGTGGAGGGGAAGGCAAAAAAATAAGGATACATACAAATACTTCGGATTTCTTTTTACATGTTGCTGCTGGATTGGACTCAACTGTTTGTGGGCAATTAGCTTTCTCATTTTTGGAAACTAGACATTTCTCCTCTCTTCCCACCACTTTTATTCATTGCTGTTAAGTTAAATATTATGGAAACAAGTCTGCTTATTATTTGCTTTGTAAGATTTGAGCTAATGCTAATAAGCAGCAGCTGTGAAGCATTTCCTCACAAATGGTTTTTAGGCCGTGGTTCTATTAACACACATGTTCTAAGAAAGTATGAAAAATGTGCAGTGCCCCTTATGCACACACACACACACCCTGGCATAACACAGCATGAATTCCAATTTGATTCAAAATTCAGATGGAGTTAAGTAATACATTAGAAGATGAGAGCCCTTTGTTACTCTAAGGGTTCCTTTGCCTCAGTTGCACAAAATAATGGATTCTCCCCCATCCATATTAAGGAATTTCTATGCTGTAGTTAGAACAGTTTTTTTCTGCCTCAAGATTGTGACCCTGAATGTTCTCTGTGCTTTTTTCTTTTCCTCTGCTAAAATATTTGGAATCACCCAGTGATATTCAAAAGCAACATTTTTGTTGTTTGACGTTTCTTTTCATTGTGGCGCAATAGCCTAGATTTTAGTATTGTAATTATACAGAATTCTATACTGGTAAAAAATTGAATTCTTTATTGTCATTGTATGTATATACACAGGATACATACAATGAAATTCTCATAACACCCAGAGACCAGATTCAACATGCACACACACATGACAATCCTCAAACACCTCCCCACCTGCCAAAATTCCCTGCCTCCTAAAAACACACAAGCATCTGCATAACAGACCAAGTAATACTGTCCAACAGCTCACTGATGGTGGTCCTTAAGTTCATTGTTAAGTGCAATTATAACTCTGGGATAAAAACTATTCAGAAACATGTGGTCTGAGTTTTAATTGTTCTGTATCTTCTGCTAGAAGGCAACAGTTCATAAAGATTGTAAGCAGGATGGGAAAAGTCTCTGAAAATGTTGTGCAACTTCCTCAAACAGCGAGATGCGAAGATGTCATCCAGGGCTTTTGCTGGAGCCCAATGATATTCTGGGCAGTTTTAATGATTCTCTGTAGAGCTTTTTTGTCCGCTATAGAGCTGCTCCCATACCATATAAGAATGCAGTATGTCAGGACACTGTAATATAAACAATGGTTGGTAGGTATAGATTATTGATAGGTATAAGATGCAACGTTCAGTGCCATCACTTATTCCCATGTACAGGTTGTCCTCAACTTACAACAGCTTGTTTAGTGACTGCTCAAAGTTACAACGGCACTGAAAAAAGTGATTTATGACCATTTCTCGCACTTATAACCATTGCAGCATCTCCATAGTCACATGATCAAAATTGAGATGCTTTGCAATTGACTCATATTTATGACAGTTGCAGTGTCCCGGGGTCATGCAATTACTATGTGATTTTTTTTTACCAACCACATAGATTTTTTTCTTATGATAATCTTAACTTGGTCCTTCATATCTTCCAATAGTGCACCTTTTGTCACTGTAGCTGGGTCCATCCATCTTGCTGTTGGTTGTCTCCTTGATCTTCTCCTTTTCCTTTTCCTTCTTCTTCCATTTTTTTCATGATTAGAACCTTCTCCGGAGACCTAGGTCTTTGCCTAAGGTGTCCTAGTTATGACAATTTGAACATGATTATTTCAATTGCTCTCATTGTTTTCAAATGAGAGTTCTGAATTGATTTGTTGCACCATTCATTTGTTTATTTTCTTGACTATCCATGGTACACTCAAGAGTCTTTGCTAACATCAAGGTTCCAAAGGTCATTACCTTTTCTATCTTGGTTTTTCAAAGCCCATTTTTTTTCTGCATTGTCTTTAATCGATATGAAAATTGTGGGTACGTAGTTAAATTTATAAAAATAATCATTGCTGAATTCTTCCAAATGGGAAAAATAATGTACAATGTATTGGGGAAATTTTGATAGCATCTGTTTGAACATTAATTCTGTAGAATGTGAGTCTTCCTCGTGTCTTCCAAATCTGTGTATATACTCATCCAGATTTTCTATTAGTAGAATTATATGCCTAATGAAGAAAAGTAAAAAAACCCTTTTTTCACGCATGCGTTTTCTATTATAAACAGATTTATAACTTTAACAAATCTTCCATTCCTTCTACTCAAAAGGAGTGGTGTAGTTCATTTGCACTTTTAAAAACCTTTAAACTATTTAAGGACTGACAATGTGCTTACTACTGTACACTGATGCAGAACTGTTTGCACAGGCACCATAAATACTCTTCATATATTTCTAGACATTTAACTGGTGTCTATATTCTGCTTTTTATATATTGTAAAACATTGAAATCTAGATGACATTTAACAAAAAATTTTATCAACTTTTTAAAAACCCTCAAATTGAAATGTAACAAGAAAGCAATAGCATTTAAAAAAAAAGACAGCAGCAATCAAAATATTAAAATGTGGGGGGGGGGGGGGAAATTGGTTAAAAGAACACATTAAAATGATTTACTCAGAGCTTTCCTAAAAGGGAAGTCCTTTAGAAGAAAACAGAAGTACATTAACTGGGTAAAGTTTAAATTAATAAACGTTAATATTTCTAGATCCATGGATTCATCTGGACCTCTTCTATTTGGCAATCTGGATAATCCTTAAGGAGTGAGATCTTGTACACATGGCAACAAGCCAAGGAAGTGAAATATTCTGAGATCTTTGCTTGTCTTGGATAGTTTGTGCCCATCTGGTAAGATCCAAATGACTGTGCCGAAGGGCCCCCCTCAATTAAACAATGCCATCCAGTAGGATCCTGGAGGTGTGCTTTTTCTGTGGCAGCCATCAGAGAGAGGGGGGGGAGGGAGGGAGGGAGGAAAGAGAGGAAGGAAGGAAGGAAGGAAGGAAGGAAGGAAGGAAGGAAGGAAGGAAGGAAGGAAGGAAGAACACCTTGGAACCAGTCCAGAACGCATATAAATGAATAAATATAAAAATTCTCTCATGACATCAGGTTTGGCCCAAGTTTGAGCAGAATTTCTATTAAAATGGTATAACTCCCTTAAGACTGGTATTTTATTTATTTATTTATTTTTATTTATTTATTTATTTGATTTGTCAATTGCTTACAAGATAATAGGTATAAGTAAAAACATAGTTATGAATACATGGATACATATAAGAAGAATAAAAGAAACAATAGGACAGGGATGGTAGGCACATTGGTGCGCTTATGCATGCCCCCTACAGACCTCTTAGGAAAAGGTCAATAGTAGACAGTCTAAATTTAACGTTTTTGGGGTTTGGGGAAGAAAGTTTGCAGTTTTACAGATTTTATGTCTTGGTCATCTTTCCATGCATGTCCATGTCTTTGAGGATTGCTTTCAGCAGGTCCTTGAATATTGATTGCCATGGGTGTGCCGTGAACTGCTACATGAAGGAAAGATAAATGGAAGCATTCATTTTAAAAATAATTCCTCAGCATTTAAATATTCCTTATTGAATGTTCCAAGTTTTTTGCAAATAGTATGTATAATATTTGTACCTGTACGAAATAGATAACACATAAAACACTTGGAGGACTCACTCTGTCTGTCTGTCTGTCTGTCTGTGTCTCTCTGTCTTTCTCTCTCTGAGAAAGCAACTGGGATTTTAGGAGGCATCAAGCAACGGGGGGAAAGGAGCATTTGATTTAATACAGGGGTGTCCAACCTTGGCAACTTTAAGACTTGTGGACTTCAACTCCCAGCAAAGCTGGCTGAGGAATTCTGGGAGTTGAAGTCCACAAGTCTAAAGTTGTCAAGGTTGGACACCCCTGGTTTAATGGTTAAGGCACCCGGCTAGAAATCGAGAAACTGTAAGTTCTAGTCCTGCTTTAGGCACGATGCCAGCTGAATGTCCTTGGGCCAGTCACTTTTTCTCAGCCCTAAAAAGGAAGCAAGGACAGCTCACTTTTGAATTCTTGGCAAGAAAACTACTGGGTTTAATCCAGGCAGTCACCAGGGGTCAGCACCGACTCAAAGAAACCGAAAAGAAAAAGGAAGAAAACTAAAATGGAAAGCGCTTTCCAAAAGTTGCTAGTAAGTTTCTTAGACTTATGCAGCCTAAAACACCGATTCAGAACGGCTTTGGATTTTGCACAAATGCTTGCACAGCACCCCTCTGCTATTCATCAAAGCAAACCATTTTTTTAATTTTTAATTTTTTGCCCAGGCTTCTGCACAAGCTTTAAAAAGAGGCATTACTTTATAAGAGCTGCAATTACTTTAATAAGCTAACGGGCTCCTGAAAGAATGAAATCTAATTTCAGGCTCCCAAAGAAGCCAGAGAAATAGATGAATTGCTTTAAGGTGGTACTTTGCTTATGCAACACTGGTGTGCTTTTTATAATCCTTTTCAAAGCTTTCATGACGCAAGAATTCACGTCAGAGATGAGATTGATTGACTAGCTCTATAGCTTACACTCAGTGGTGGGATTTAAATTTTTTTACTATTGGTTCTGTGGGCGTGATTTGGCTTGGTGGGCGTGACAGGATCCTACGAAATCTCCATTCCCTCCCCATCCCACTAACCTGCTTTCCAGCTCTATTCTCCTGTGCAGGGCAATCAAAGAAGACCCAGCCAATCAACTGGGACTCAGGAGGCAGAGAATAGATGGGGTCAGGGCCAGTCAGAGGTGGTATTTTCCAGTTCTCCAAACTTCTCAAAATTTCTGCTACTGGTTCTCCAGAACTAGTCAGAACCTGCTGAATTCCACTTCTGCTTACACTTCATTTTAGCTATAAGGAGGCCTGGAGCTTAGTGGTGGGCTCCACAGGGCTGAATTACAGAAGATCTGAACTTTCATCTCTGGAGTCTCAAGGAAGGAGCTACAGGTAGTCCTCAACTTGCAACAGTTGATTTAGTGGCTGTTCAAAGTTACAACATCACTGAAAAAAGTGACTTGTGACCGTTTTTCAGACTTATGACCGTTGTAGCCTCCCCACATGATCAAAATTCAGATGCTTCGCAACTGACTCTTATTTATGATGGTTACTGTGTCCCAGGGGCATGGGATCTGCTTTTGTGACTTTCCGACAAGCAAAGTCAGTGAGGAATTCAGGTTCACTTAACCACTGTGCTACTAATTCAACAACTGCAGTGATTCACTTAACAACTGTGTCAAGAAAAGTCATAAAATGGGGCATAAAACTCATTTAACAAATGTTTCACTTAGCCACATAAAATTTGGCCTCTATGATGGTTGTAACTCGAAGACTATCTGTAGTGCTAACCATGTAGTTCTTTAAGCTACAAAACAGTCTCTTATGTTCCCTTGGTCATTGATACCCTAACTGAAATTCCTCACATGCTGAACTGAAAAATCAATAAAACAGGGGAGTGCAAATGAGAAATGCTTTCACTCTTTCATATCTCTTTTCTATGCGTTGCTTTTCTCAAACTGGTGTGTGTGTGTGTGAATGTGTTAATGACATTGAGGTTCAGCCAATAAGGCAAGGGTCCCCAAACTTGGCAACTTTAAGACTTGTGGACTTCAACTCCCAGAATTCTCCAGCCAACTGGCTGGAGGATTCTGGAAGTTGGATGGAGAATTCTGGGAGTTGAAGTCCACAAGTCTTAAAGTTGCCAAGTTTGGGGACCTCTGCAATAAGGGCTACCATATCTGGGCTACCAAGATCCAGTCAACAACTAAAGGGCAGCAAAGAAATACAATTTTGACATCTTTTTGCTGCCATTTAATGATTGACTGGATTTTTGCAGTCCCAATACCATGTACAGTATAGGTAGCCTCTAGATTTATCTATTCATGTGTCCTTTGTCAACTTCTCATACTGTTTGCTTAAAACAAGGGTAGGGAAACTTGGCTCTTTTATCACTTATGGACTTTAAAACAAGGGTAGGGAAACTTGGCTCTGTTATCCCTTATGGATTTCAACTCCCAGAATTCCTGAGTGAGCCCTAAAAGTTCCCCATCCCTGGCGTACTGGTTTTTCAGTTGTGGGGAGAATCAATTTTTGACTTGAATGGGACTGTTTAATATACAAATGGAGACATAGAAAGAATAGGCCAGGGATGGGGAACCTTTTATGGCTCACTCAGGAATTCTGGGGGTTGAAGTCCATAAGGGATAAAAGAGTCAAGTTTCCCTACCCCTGGCTTAGAGCACTATTCATGTTGAGTATTTATTCCATTTTTTAAATAATTACTTACAGCATATAAAAATGAAGGAGAATGCAGTCCACCATTAAGCCTTGACCAAACCATCAAAAATGTCTAAAAATATTCATATATTCCAATTTCCACTATTCTGTAAGGGTACAGGGATGTCAACACAGCTATTCTGATCTACTTATCAGCTCATTGTTGGTAACTAAATTTCTCAACTAGGAATACTTATTATTTACGAGTTAAAATGTAATGAAGTGATCAAATCTCTCTATTGAGAATAATACTCTCAATTTATAAATTAAAGATATACATAAATGAGATTTACCACAGATTTGTTGTAATAAGAGGATGGTGGCTCCCAATGCCTACATTTCTGTGACTAAATGTAACATGTGTTCCATCTTTGCTTTATTTCTTAACAAATGGCTGATTCTGTTATCTTCTAATGAGATTCACATTTCTGTTGGAAAATTGCATTGCAATTTCTCTATATTGGTCTCCTCGGCTTGCATCATAGCAACACCTACTGCATATAAAAATCAACTAAGAGGCTGTTTATATTTTGAAACCAAAAGACTGCTGCAGAACTTGCATATAAATAAAACTGGCTCCGACTTGAGTCTTTGCATACAATGATAGCCTTTCTCCCCTTTCTCCAACTGCACAACATCATTTTCTTCACTATTCTCAACCTTCTCATTTAATGGGGCAGTTTCTCTGCTTTCCGTTTCATGACACAATTGCTTTTTCATTTTTGAGGTTTATTTTCCCCTCTAATTAGGATACTGTTGTGAATTAATAAAAATGCTTTAATAAAGATTATTAAAACCTTTAGAAAAGTGCAGGGTTCTGGCCCTGCACTTCTGATTGGCCGATAATAGCGACATCTGATTGGTCCGTTCAGAAGAATCTGATTGGCTATTAGCGGGACTCTGTCATTGGTTAAGGGAACTAACCCTTCCCGTTTCTTATTGGTTATTTGATCAGCAGCTTGCCTATAAAAAGGGCTATTGCTGCTGTAGTTTTTGCTCTGTTCCACAATGTTAAATAAAGAGTTGAAGTTCGCTGTTCATCGTCTCGTCTCCAATTCTTGCGCCCATGTGCAGAACTTAACACTGGCGACGAGGATGGGATTTGGAGACATCAGAGCTGACTGAGCACTACAGAGCACTAAACAGAGCATGTGGCTGAAGACGCACCAACGGCTGAACCATGTCTAGCAGCGTCATACCACCCGCTCCATTCGACCTGGCACAAGAAGACTGGGACTCATATATGGACCGATTCCAGATGTTTCTGGAGACCAACAATTTGAAGGATGCCACTACCGGAAAGAAGCGAGCGGTATTCCTAACTCACTGCGGGCCGACCGTGTTTAAGATGGCCAAGGCACTAGCCAAACCGGCTGAGGTGAAGTCCATGGACTGGGACGTCCTCGAGCCCCTTCTACGGGCCCACTACGCACCGACCGTACCAATGTTTGTTCGAAGGCATGAATTTTATCAGAGAGACCAGCGGAAGGGAGAAAGTGTTGCAGATTTCATTGCAGATCTCTGGAATTTGGGAGGCCTCTGCAGGTTTGCCAACCTCGAAGAGGCCCTGAGAGACCGAATAATTCTGGGATTAGATGCACTGCATGTGCAGAGTAAGCTGATGGCGAAAGGTGACATCAGCCTTGCAGATGCCATCGCTGATGCTACTGCAGCAGAAGCAACCAGGAAGTCGGCTGCACGAATGCGCCACACCCACGCCCCGCTCTGCCAACTCGCCGGTGAAATCTCACCTCACCTGGAAGGACAGGCAATGACAGCCCACCATGAGGACCTCGAATCGTCATCAGAAAGCGATGAAGAAGAGGTCAACCGGCTCTGGTCTGAACGAGACCAACGCCATCAACATAACCAGAGACTGCAGTACCAATGCGCTGGTTGTGGGGAAAACCACCCACGATCAGACTGCAAATTCCTCGACGCGCTCTGCCATGTGTGCGGGAAAAGAGGTCACATCGGAAGAGTCTGTAGAAGCAAGCAAGGATCCAACCCACCTCAGAGGGGGACCAACTACCGCCAGCCCACAGGAAGTCATCCTGTGAATCGAGAATACTTAACCCACCAATGGAACAACCACTCCTACAGAAACAAACCACTAGTCCAGTCAACAAAACGAGAAGAGGCACACCAAACCATTACGATCGGTCACGCCTCATCATTAGACGCCAAGAAGATTCGGGTGAAGGTCCCCATCGAAAACCAGCCCTGCATGATGGAAGTCAATTCAGGATCGTCCCTCTTGATGGTTTCCTGGAAGACCCTTAAACAATTAATTCCCACCATCCGGCAGCAAGACCTCAGAGCCCAAAGAATCATACTTAAGAACTATCAGGGAAATCGAATTCCAGTCGTTGGATCCAGCAAAGTCCGTGTCTCATTTAAAAATCATACTCCATCCCTACCACTAACCGTAGTTGACAGGGATTGGCCTAGTTTGTTAGGCCTTCAATGGTTTGCCCACTTGGAATTGAAGTAGCCGGCATTCACTGAACCAACAGCGACGACTGGGAAGAGGCCATCGTCCGGGAGTTCCAGGACGTCTTTACAGAGAAATTAGGCGAGTACAAGGGGACCCCGATATCATTTAACCTTAACCCCAAAGTAGCTCCCATCCGCCTTAAGCCTCATCGAGTTCCATTTGCCCTTAAACCAAAGATTGACGAGCAGCTTGATAAATTAATAGCCCAGGGTGTGTTAGAACCAACTGACCACGCTCCCTGGGAAACCCCAATCGTAGCACCCATCAAGCCAGATGGATCGTTAAGAATTTGTGGGGACTACCGAGCCACCCTGAATCACGACCTTCAGCAGAACGCTTACCCGGTACCGGTGGTACAACACCTTCTCCATTCCCTGGGGGGCGGAAAAGTCTTCGCTAAATTGGATTTAGCACAGGCATACCAACAACTGCCTGTAGACAAAAAAACGGCAGAGGCACAAATGGTCATTACGCACCGAGGTGCATTTAAGTGCAATCGACTCCAATTCGGAATTAGCGTGGCCCCAGGAATTTTTCAGAGCTTGATGGAGAGACTATTACAGGGTATAAAAGGGTTGTACCTTATTTTGATGACGTTTTAATTGCTGCTCTGACTAGAGAAATACTAAGGGAGCGCCTGAGGTTAGTTCTCCAGAAATTTAAAGACTCTGATCTTAAAGTAAAAAAAAATAAGTGTCAACTGTGTACGGATAAATTAGAATTTTTGGGGTACTTAATCAATAAACAAGGCATTCACCCCACTGATAGCAAGCTAAGGGCAATCAAAAATGCTCCAAGGCCCAGAAATAAGACTGATCTCCAAGCTTTCCTGGGCCTTATCACTTTCTACAACATCTTCCTGCCCCATAAAGCGACCGTAGCTGAGCCCCTACATCGTCTGTTGGACAAAAAGGCAACCTGGGTCTGGGGACACCGAGAGGAACACGCGTTCCAACAAGTAAAAAACTTATTGACTTCAGATGCTGTTTTGATGCAGTATAATGAGACTTTGCCATTAACGATTACATGTGATGCATCACCATTCAGAGTGGGTGCCATTTTGAGCCATGTGTTACCAAACGGTAGTGAAGCCCCTATTGCCTACTTTTCAAAATTGCTATCAAAAGCTGAACGTAACTATAGTCAAATCGATAAAGAGGCTCTTGCTGTCGTTTCTGCTGTTAAACGATTTCATGAATATATTTATGGGCGAGTTTTTACTATAGTTACCGACCACAAACCTTTGCTGAGGATTATAGCGGGGAACAAGCCAACCCCTTATATATTATCTCCCAGAATGACTCGCTGGTCGGAATTCTTGGCTGCATATAATTATAAACTGCAACACCACCCAGGGAAAGCCATCCCCCACGCTGACGCACTAAGCCGTGCACAACTTCCAAAAACCCTTGACGACCCAGCTCCAACTCTCGTGACGCTCCAGATTGAGACACTTCAATCACCACTACTGACAGCTCGAGATATCGCGATCGAAACCAAACGCGATCCCATTTTGGCGCGAGTTCTTAGCTGGGTCGAGCGAGGATGGCCATTGGATCAAATCCCTGACAACTTCAGTCCTTTCAAGAATTGACAGACGGAACTGTTTTCCCAGAAAGGGTGCATAATTTGGGGGGATAGAGTCGTCGTCCCAGAGTGGCTGCAACGAGCGGTATTGAAAACCTTGCATGAAGGCCACCCCGGCATCGTGCGCATGAAGGCACTCGCACGAAGCTACGCGTGGTGGCCGGGTATCGACAAGCAAATCGAGGCCTGGGTAAAGACTTGTTGCAAATGCCAGGAAGTTAGCAATGCCCCACCGAAAGCAACCCCAACAGAGTGGGAAACACCCAGGGGACCATGGTCCCGTATTCATATTGACTTTGCGGGACCTACTAAAGGACACAGATTCCTAATAACAGTGGAAGCCTACTCAAACTGGCTTGAAATCCATGAAATGAAAAGTACCACAACCGAATCCATCATCAGGAAATTGGACAGATTATTCGCAACCCATGGACTGCCAGACGTTCTGGTATCTGACAACGGGCCCCAGTTTACCGCGCTTTCTTTTGAACAGTATTTGGCGGACTGTGGTATTCGCCATGCGCTAACTTCGCTGGTGCATCCTGCGGCCAATGGAAGAGCCGAGCGCATGGTACAATTCATCAAAAAAAAACCTACATAAAATGGACTATGGCGATATCGAAAATAAGATTAACCGGATACTCCTTCTTCAACACATCACTCCGCACAGCGTCACCAACAAGACTCCGGCCGAATTGTTAATGGGACGAAAACTCCGCTCCCATCTTGACCGACTACACCCATCGTAGGAACCAGAAAAACCACATGGTTCCAGTGGGAAATGCCGTGAATTCCAGATAGGCGACTTAGTCTTCGCTAGAAACTTTTCTGGCAATCCTTTGTGGGTCAAGGCAACTGTAATCCAAGTCACAGGACCCAGGTCATACCAAGTAAAAAGTCGCGACGGAAGAATATGGAAGCGCCATATTGATCAGCTGCGTTCAAGGCTGCAACTTCATTTCTGCGACTCCGGTAACTTCCAAACTGAGGGGGGAGGAGATGCCGAGGAGACCGAGTTTGAAACAGCAGGAAGCACGAGTGGAAGAAGTGAGCATTCGGAAGAATCAGAGAGGGTGGTGGACTTGCCTCAAAGAGACACCTCATCAGAAACAAGCCCACAAAGACAAGAGGACAATGAGGACATTAGCAGCACCGAGTTTTTAAATGAAGGACCGGAGGCACCCTACTCGCCAGAAAACATCCCGTCCAAACAAGATTATAAACAAGTACCGGGGGGACAGCGAAAATCTAACAGACAATCTAAACAACCTGCCCACCTCAAAGATTACGTCACCGCACCCCTTAAACGGAACCCGGGGGGAAGGGGTGTTGTGAATTAATAAAAGTGCTTTAATAAAGATTATTAAAACCTTTAGAAAAGTGCAGGGTTCTGGCCCTGCACTTCTGATTGGCCGATAATAGCGACATCTGATTAGTCTGTTCAGGATAATCTGATTGGCTATTAGCGGGCCTCTGTCATTGGTTAAGGGAACTAACGCTTCCCGTTTCTTATTGGTTATTTGATCAGCAGCTTGCCTATAAAAAGGGCTATTGCTGCCGTAGTTTTTGCTCAGTTCCACAATGTTAAATAAAGAGTTGAAGTTCACTATTCATCGTCTCGTCTCCAATTCTTGCGCCCATGCGCAGAACTTAACAGATACTGTGGAAATAATTCCTCTTATCTTGGATTAAGAGTCACAGTCAAGAGGAGGAGCAGAAAATTATAAAATCTGTGGTTCCATTTCCACCTACATCTTTGAAGTATTTAATTTTCACATCTGCCTTCAGCCCTATATTCAACTTATATTAACGTTATTAAAATGGCCATTTTATTAGAGCATGAGAGTTCCTGGATTACAGTTCAATTCATGACATACGAAGAATATTGATTTGAATAAAGAGTTTGTATGTGTGCATCTGTGTGAGAGAGAATGTACATACAGGTAGTCCTCATTTAGCAACTGCCTCAGATAGTGAGTTACAACAGTGATAAAAAAATATCCTCCCTCCCTTCCCCCTCTCTCTTTGAGTCTTGGGTTCATCATTAGAGTCAGCTAGGGGTCTTTGCTTTGCTGGCTGAGGAATTCTGGGAGTTGAAGTCCACAAGTCTTAAAGTGGCCAAGGTTGGAGACCCCTGAGTTAGTAGTACATGTCCTGTGCCTGAATGGTTTGTTCTTTTCCTCTTCCTGAACAAAGAGATTAAAACAAGCTCTCTCTTCCTGAGCTGATTTTCTCTGCAATGCAGACTGATTCTAGAGATCACTAATTCAGTTTTGTGACCTTAATTAATTGAGAACTCTCCTTGACCAGCTGCAGCTGCTGCCTGAAATTGACAAGAGCCTAATCAGTCTAAAGACGTTTGTTTCTCTCAGAAGTGGCTTGCATTAGGCCAGGGGTGTCAAACTCGCATCATCACAGCATCGTCACATGTTATATTGCAACTTTTTCCCCCTTAGCTAAACTGGGAGTAGGCATGGCCAATGTATGAAGCATCCGGCCTGTGGCCATGAGTTTGACAGCCCTGCATTAGGCAAACAGGTGGCTGTAGCACATTTTCATATGTGTATTCTACATTGTGTGTTTGCTTACTCTCTTGCAATCCCTTCCTTTCCAATGAATCTAAATATATTACTCTCCTTCTTGCTAACTATTCCAGTGCTGGGGCGAACATTCCAAAGGATGGGGGGGAGTGTGAAAAAAAGGCCATAAGATTTGCCCTTCCCCCCAGCTTCCTCGTGAGTTGAATTCTAGAAACGTCCTCCCCCCCCCCCGCCCCAATTTGGTTTCATGTGGCTGTGTGAGGTTGTGTCCATCTGATGCAGTAAAGCAGGGGTGTCCAACCTTGGCAACTTTAAGACTTGTGGACTTCAACTCCCAGCAAAGCTGGCTGAGGAATTCTGGGAGTTGAAGTCCACAAGTCTTAAAGTTGCCAAGGTTGGACACCCCTGCAGTAAAGCAAAGAAAAAGCTGAAGTGAAATTGCGAGCACAGTTGCGGTCATGTGATTTTTCATTTAGCGGCCACTTCACTTAATGACCGAGTTGCCAGTTCGAACTGTGGTCACTAAAAGAGGACTTTCTGTAAGTGTGAATATCCACTTCTAATTACTGTGGTGCCAAAATGACAAACAAGACATTATCAAGTCGACTGCAGTAGAATATTGTATGCATGCAAGTTAAGGGGCAGAATTTACAAATTCATGTTTTGTTGCTTGTACACCCTGGAGGTGTCTCTGTACGTATCAGGTTTGAGAAGGGGATATGAGAGCAAATATGAATTCAGAGAGAATGAAATATAGAAGATGCAGATATTGATGCTTACATATTGATAGGCGCTGTTCACAAAACAATTATAAGATGTGATAGAGGCATCCTTGCATTTCTGAGCTGATTAATATATGTCATGAATTCAGACCCTTTAAAATCAAATATTTTGATGAATTCTGGTTCTATTTTTTTCTTGATATAACTAGTAATTTTTTTTTGCTCCAGAATGGTAATTCCATCTCTGTATAAAAGATTACAATTAATGGTTTTGAAGATCTCATCTGATCTGAAACTTAATATCTTACTTTCAAAGTTCCATATTTGCAGAACAATTATTCTGTTAGGTGTAGAAAACTATTCAAATATGTGTAGAGGGCTATCATATCTGCCTATGACCGATAAACAGGCATATACGAAGGGACAGATATTGATGATATAATTCAATGTACTTCATTCTTGGAAAAATATTTGCTTCGGGAAATGATACCCTTAATCTGGAATCCAGACTGGGCTGTTTGGAGTAAAGTAGCAGCACTTTAATTTTCCCAAAGCTGCTTTCCAAAAGGCAACTGGATTTTCTTTGCTTTTTTTCCTTGAAGACGTTTTGCTTCTCATCCAAGAAGCTTCTTCAGTTCCATTCAATCAGAACTGAAGAAGCTTCTCGGATGAAAAGCATAATGTCTTCTAGGAAAAAACAATGAAAGGCCAGTTGACTTTTGGAAAGCAGCTTTGGGACAACTGTGTCATGGATGACTGAGAATCTTCACAGACAGCTCTTTAATTACCATATATTACGAAAGTGTTTTATATTTAAGTATGGGGTGAGAAGATGGGGAAGGACTAAGCTTTGCAGTTGATTGTCCATGCTTGGTGGGGGAGGATTCACAAAACCATGAGGTGCTCCTAGGCTCTTTACTGGCTACCTGAGAGTAATGGGGTTTTACATTTTTAAATTGCATAGAGATTATTGTATGGTTGGTTGTGTTTAGTTTTAATTTAATTTTTTTTTCTTTTAGTGGTGTTTGTCCAGTTTTACTTGTGGAAGAGCACCTCATTTCGTTGCACCCGCTTGCGAGTGTAATGACAAATAAACTCTTATGTCTTATCTCTGCAGAAGTGTTTGTGTAGGCAGCAGTTGAAACAAAATGTTTACTCTGCGTTTGGGCTGGTAATGTGTGGTTGCTACTGTGTAGAAGTGCCCTGATCTCTGTACTTCCTACCGGCAACTCAAGAGTGATGCTTCCAGAATCAACTCTCCTTTCTATTTCACCTACCTGTCATTTTTTATCAGCCATGTATAAAATGGACAGCTTGAGATCTTCCTGCTCCTATCCCTGATTTATAGTGCGCATTCAATCAGTTCCCCACAGCCTTTGTTGCTTCACCGCCTAATCGAAGCTCTTTGTTGCACAGAAAAATGAGTGCTTTTAAAAAGACCATATGCCTTTCCTCCATGAACACCCTCCCATCCCTCTCCCGCCCCCCCATGGATGGTTTGCCATTAGTCAGGAAGTTTCTGTTAACTAATTGTTAACCTATTATTTGAGCCCATAAAAATTATTGAAAGGCCAAGGGAAAAGCCGCTGAAATGAGGAATATTTCTCTGTGATCGTCCAAGGAGGAATAAAAAGTACGACATCCAGCAGAATCTATAAATGTATATGGAGGGGATATTTTGGTAATGGCAATTAATCATTAAATCCCCACCCTAATAAGACAATTGCTGCTGGATAGAACTGCGTATACATGTAACATTTCTCAGAGGTGGAAGAGACTTCTTTTAAAGACAAGCCTAGACACTATTTCCATAACTGATGAAATCATGTACACTCCATATTATAATTTAATTGTTATTCAGAGCCGCAAAAGTAATATGACAAACACTGGAAAATTTCACCATATTATTTCCCATATTATTTAGTAGATTTTAAAAAAGTTGCTCAAGTGCTTTATTGCTCTGCATGAAGTGTGGTGATTTTTTAAAAAAATTATTGATGAGAAAGTAAACACATTATCTTGAAAGGACCTCGTTGTAGCTGCAGAGTTCTAGGAATTGAAGGATTGTGAAGGTTTACACATTTAAAGAACTGCACTGATGTCAGGTTTCATTTTACGCAATTGGTTGGTATATGGGCAAAGGCAGCTGCAGGGTGAGTCAGCAGGAAAAAGTGACAAAATATGTAGCACAATAGTTGTCACACTTAGGTACTGATAAGCAATATTCCAGGACAACCACAAAAGGATGGAGCTTGTGTCATATTGTCACTACAGAATATTTTGTCATTCTAATTATATGATGCCGAACAATGGACACCTACAAGTGAGATTGGGCCACAACTGCAACCCAAAGGTCTTTTTAAACAGCCACCAGAGTGTTGTGGTTCGCTGGCAGCCGGTGCAGATGGCAGCGGAATCAGACAGTGGGGAAGAACAGGGACCAGTCTGGGAAGTTTGGGGAGGACTCAGATGAGGGTCCTGTGTCTGATGCAGAGATGGGGCCAGGACCATCTGGGAGTTGTGTGCTAACACTGGAGCCTCCAGACTCTGGCAGCAGTGAGGCAGAGGAATAATGGGAGCCTGTTCCCAGTGTGCGTGTATGCAGAGCTGCTAGAGGCAAGAGCAGCTAAGACAAAAGGGGCGACTCAGGAGTAAGGCTTGGAGGTGATTGCCCCTCCCATAAGGTATAAAGGACAGGCAAAGGGGAAGAAACCTTTGTAGGAAGCAAAGTCATTCATTCTGTTCGGATTAAACCTTGAAGCTCTGTGTGGACTTTGTACTGTGGTTGGTTTGTTATAGTTCATTTGGCACTTTAGTTGTTGGCAGCAATTCAAAGGAGAGAAAGGTGGGTGCTTATCTCGAGGGACTGTTTGGGACTCATTATAGGCTGGGAATGAACATAATTCCCAGTGTTGAAATAAAATAATAGTTATTTTGTCTAAGTGTGTGCTTAATTACTGTCTCAGGAAGCCTTAGTCAAAACATAGAACCCTTGGCAGGGAGCATATGGAACCTTCGAGTAAATCTCGAAGTAAGATCTTAGAAAACTTTGCCCAGGAAAACTAGAAAAAACTTCCTAGCTCATCCCACCCAGTTGCCCTCCCTCTAGCAAGAATGGACTTCAGGCTCTTCCCAAATGTTAAATTTAGCTCTTACCCAACATTGCCCATACCTAGTTAGTATAGCTCCCCAACCTTTCAAAGAGATTGTCTTATTATATTTCATGGAAGATATTAACTGCCCCAAAAGATATTTAGATGTACGTGACCATTTTATTTAGACAGGTACAGTGTCCCAAACAAATCCATGATTTTTTTTTCATATGTTATCAGTAGACAGAAAGGAATCATGGTGACTCTTAGCCTAGGTTTCTGCTGTCAAAGTTGAAGGAGAATAATTCTCTTATTTGAAAGAAATATTTATGTATATGAATTTACAGGAGATGCTGAACCCAGCTAGCTATGTTACTGCCTATATTACTTTGTGTCAGATTAATATTTGGATAGGAGTCCATCAAATATCATTAAATCATTTGAAAACGATCCTAGAAAAGGGTAAGGACAAGTCATTTCTGGATTGTTGCCAGGAAAGTTGCAGAGGTATGTCCATCCTGCTTTCACTGGCTTAACTTAGGGAGCTCCCCTGTGAACAAACCAACTTCAGCAAAAGCACAGAGTTAATCACCTAACTGAATGCCTGTTTCCATCTTTGTAAAGCCATTGTTCTGAACTCAGCAGCTGGCACACCTGTGTGGCTAAATAACACCCCATTATTGGAGTGGGGTGGGGAATGCTGGCAGGCTCCATCGAATGTCTTCATGGAGCTTTTCAACAGGACGTGAACCTGTTGAATGTGTCCACTGCCGACACAGAAACCCCAAAAGCAACTTCTTTTGAATCCCAGTTAAAGAGGCATTCAGTATTTTATTGCATCCAAACCTGCAGATTTAAATGAAGCTAATCTCATCTTGCTATAAACTATGAATATATTTAATGCAGTGTATCGTGAAAAAGGAAAACAAATCTGAATGATAGGTTCTGTACGGGAGTACTGAACGTGAGTGACAAAAGCAATCCTCCTTGATGTAAATTAGGAATATTTTTTACATCTGTGAGTGAAACAGGTTTCCTGATTATTTTTTTTTCTACCCAGTTGAGATTCATAGCTTGCATTAGAATTTTTTTCCACTTTATACCCAAAGTCATCAAAACCTGCCATAAATAGGGCAAGGGATGAATGGCTGTGGAACCAAGCACAGGTGGCGAAGTTCACTCAGAGGCTATTTGAGCCATGGGTGATCTTCCACTTTCATTAAATGCATCTCTGGCTCCATTAATTAAACCTTCAGTTTAAATCCCATCTTGCAAAAGACTGAACATTTCATCTTCAAAACCCCCAATTTTCTCTAATATACCAAAAAAAAAAAAAAAAAGCTACAGAGCCACAAATCCCCACAGCTGCAGAGAGGGAGAGAGCAGAGAAAAAAAATTCTGATAGAAAGGGTGCCTGATAAGGAATACTCTCAGTGGCAATGAGCTACAAGGAAACCATCTCTTTGCAGGCCACAAGGGTCGCAGGACATTGATGACATGTCCATTCCATGTCTCTCATGGTAAGCATTGATGTCTATGATATGCACGGAAAAGGATGCCCTTCCAAGGCACTCTTCCCAGACAATCTTCCCCAAATCCCAGGGCTGGATTGAGAGAGGGATTTAGGAAACCAAACTAAAGTATCATCTGTTTTTAGTTCACAAGTTGGCTTGGTTACCAAAGGATGATGACTTGTGCTTGCTTTCCCCAGCTTGTTCTGGTTAGCACATTGTTTACATTTCCTGCTAAGAGAGCAGCTTACAATTTCCAACTTAGTAGGGTTTGGGGCTGAGATCTGAAGATTCCCATTGTGAATATTATGCAAATTTCTCCCCTCTCTTAATGTTTTTGTCTTCCTTCCTTCCTTCCTTCCTTCCTTCCTTCCTTCCTTCCTTCCTTCCTTCCTTCCTTCCTTCCTTCCTTCCTTCCTTCCTTGCAAGATACAGAGGAAAATGATGTTTGTGTATGTAGACACAAATATCAGTCACCCTCAAGCCTTCAGCAAGAAGGGAGGTTTATTACAGCCCAGGGCAGGATGGAAGGTAAACAAACACAAGTGGATTGGTGCAGCAGACTTTCAGTCCTTCCCAATTTGCAAACAGGCAGATGCATAATTGGGTGCAGCAGCACACTTCAATTTGGGCAACAAGCTCATGACTTTCCAAATTACCTAACACAATGTTAGAAGCAGACAGACATAGCCAAGTCTTAAGAGCTTGTATAAAAGACAATAGGGCAGACAGCCGAGATGTTTCATACATATGGGGCCATAGCAAGGAAGACTTCCTTCCTGCTGTCAGGCAAATAATCCATGCCTGTTAATACACTAAGCAACTTGGACAGCTACATACAATATAGTTACTGTCTTTATATTGAAAAGAAAACAGATTTTTACATCCCAGAATAAAACAAGCTGGATAGCGGCTGGATAGCCTTCCAAATACATCTCCCTGCAAAGATGTATGAGGCATGAGTCTTCGTGTATTAGCAGGATCTTAGATCCTGTGATCCATCCATTGTGATCATCACTCCAGGCTGCACAAAAGCCTGTTAGGCTTTGTATAGCCTGGAGGTGCTCAATGAGTTTCTCCAAATCTTGACTTGTAAAGAATGCCGGAGTTAAAACAAAAATAAAAACAAAACCCAAGTCAATACACTGCTCAAAAAAATAAAGGGAACACTTAAACAACACAATGTAACTCCAAGTCAATCACACTTCTGTGAAATCAAACTGTCCACTTAGGTAGCAACACTGATTGACAATCAATTTCACAAGCTGTTGTGCAAATGGAATAGACAGCAGGTGGAAAGCACAGGCAGTTAGCAAGACATCCCCAATAAAGGAATGGTTCTGCAGGTGGTGACCACAGACCACTTCTCAGTTCCTATGCTTTCTGGCTGATGGTTTGGTCACTTTTGAATGCTGGTGGTGCTTTCACTCTAGTGGTAGCATGAGATGGAGTCTACAACCCACACAAGCGGCTCAGGTAGTGCAGCTTATCCAGGATGGCACATCAATGTGAGCTGTGGCAAGAAGGTTTTCTGTGTCTGTCAGCATAGAGTCCAGAGCATGGAGGTGCTACCAGGAGACAGGCCAGTACATCAGGAGACGTGGAGGAGGCTGTAGGAGGGCAACAGCCCAGAATCAGGACCTCTATCTCCATCTTTGTGCAAGGAGGGACAGGGGGAGCACTGCCAGAGTCCTGCAAAATGACCTCCAGCAGGCCACAAATTTGCATGTGGCTGCTCAAGCGATCAGAAACAGACTCCATGAGGGTGGTATGAGGGCCTGACATCCACAGGTGGGGGTTGTGCTTACAGCCCAACCCCGTGCAGGATGTTTGGCATTTGCCAGAGAACACCAAGATTGGCAAATTTGCCATTGGCGCCCTGTGCTCTTCACAGATGAAAGCAGGTTCACACTGAGCACATGTGATAGACGTGACAGGGTCTGGAGACGCCGTGGAGAACGTTCTGCTGCCTGCAACATCCTCCAGCATGACCAGTTTGGCAGTGGGTCAGTAATGGTGTGGGGTGGCCATTTCTTTAGGGGGCTTTTACAGCCCTCCATGTGCTCGCCAGAGGTAGCCTGACTGCCATTAGGTACCAAGATGAGATCCTCAGACCCCTTGTGAGACCATATGCTGGTGCAATTGGCCCTGGGTTTCTTCTAATGCAAGACAATGCTAGAACTCATGTGGCTGGAGTGTATCAGCAGTTCCTGCAAGATGAAGGCATTGATGCTATGCACTGGCCCACCCGTTCCCCAGACCTGAATCAAATTGAGCACATCTGGGACATCATGTCTCGCTCCACCCACCAACGCCATGTTGCACCACAGACTGTCCAGGAGTTGGGGGATGCTTTAGTTCAGGTGTGGGAGGAGATCCCTCAGGTGACCATCCGCCACCTCATCAGGAGCATGCCCAGGCATTATAGGGAGGTCATACAGTAAGTGATGCCTGTGGCATGATATTTTTAGGGAAATTCTGAATAGATGGATAATAATGGGATGTTTGGTAATATTCTATGTCTGCCTGGAAATACAACAACAATGGAAACCAGAATTCCCCTTTCAAAGTCAAAAAAGTCCTATAGGAAAAGATGCCATCACCGATATGCTATACTCATTGAATTAGGCACATCCAACATTGCACAGGTAGACTTCTGCATGTGCACTGGAACTTCCTCTTGTTCTTCTCTTCAGTATATCTGCATCACTGCTGAGATCTACTCTGTATTCTCTCTGACTTAAAAATCTGATGGATAAAATCTGGTAGGGGTCATATGAAAGGGGAAAATATGACTTCTTTTTAATGGTGTCTGCTCTTCCATTTTGGGATGAACATCATCGTGCGTGCAACCTGTTATAACCAATTAGCCAAAAAAATCTGGCTCTGTTCTAAATATTTGGTAACAATTGTGTTAAATGTATACTGGATCAAGGGTGCATTCTTCATAGGGTAGAAAGGCAGATTTATGTATTCCTAATTATATTTCCAAATGAGCGCCCCAGTTAACAGATTAACTCCCTAGGGTAAGAAATAAAACAAGTCCAACAGAAATGCAGCGATTAAATCCTGCAGCTTCCTGATCATTTGATTTTGCTGCTCTGCATATCAATAAGGGCAGTGAAGGCCCTGTACCACTGGTGGCACTAATGAATGTTGTACGATGCAAATTAGTTTTTTGCATTGTGGATGTACTGCCAAGAGTTTAACGCTGAACATCCATATTATAAAACAGTCTAGCATTCCAACCATTCCAGAGAGCCCATAGGTACAGTTAATGTTATTCCAGACATCATGTTGTAACAAAGGAGCTTCAGTTTATTCAGTGAAAGTTTGTTTCATTTTATTTATAAGCTGTGGTCAAGCCAAAATAATCCCCCAATGCAATAACCATGAAAAAATAAGAGTACTAGTATGATACAATGGATAACATCAGAACAGGATTTACAGACTGAAGTAGAAATCCCAACACAGCTGCCAGGAAATATTGGCCAAACACTAATTCTTCAGCTAACATCCTAACATCTTCACCATGAGGCTAAACTAGGATAGAATGAATGGGAACAATCAATTCAGATTCTTGGAGTGGAGGAAGCAGTATGGTACAGTAATCAGGAAATGCAAAGTCAATATTAAAAATAATAAATTCAGTCAACAGCTTTAAAGACTATACCAGTTTTGCAGCAGCAGCAAGAAAGGAATAACATAATAGTACCTGGACAGAGCTAAAAATATATCCACAATTCAAATGACTCTGAAGAACCATGAACATATAAAAATGTACTTAATTATTTTCTAATAGAAAACAGGACAATGACCAACTAAATTTCTGTGGAAGACTTTGCCAATCTCAGGGGATTTAACCAAGAAGTCTCTACTTTCTGTCCTCACCACTGAACTTCAGGTGTGATACGGGTTATCAAAAACAGACTTGTTCAAATATCAAATGGCAGGATAATTCAGAAATAGGTAACTCTCCCCACAAAATAAAGATATTTTGAACTGGCCTCAGAAACCAAGCAGCAGCCTATACAGAGTGGAGAATGAATTACAGCGATATCTTCCAAATAATTGACCCACATCAGCCCTTCAGAGCTGTGGTTCCAAAACTATTTCAAAATCAGCCCCATGTCAATTTCATTGGAAGATCCTGAAACTGATCAGGGCAGGTGACCAGTTCTATGTTGGTCCTGAGTCAGTACAATTGTTTGCTGGATTGTGGTTGTGTTCAACACATTGTCTATGGGAACCTGTGTAAAAGGAGGAAGAGTAGGTGCTAGTTCTTGGTGAGCTTCGTGGGGACATGAATGGGCCATTGGCCTATGACGCGAGAGTTTGAGTGTTTTCTTGAAATACGATCCAATATTTGGAGACCCAGTTTGTGATTCAGTAGGAATTTGCTAAAATAAAGTTTGCATAAATTATTAACTGTACAAAATCTTTGCCCTGTAGATTTCTGGTTCGTTGAACTTGTGCATATCAATCATTTTGTAGCATGTGAAGTGTTTAACTCTTCCTTTACCCAAGACTTCTGCTGGGTACAATTCAGAAATATTCTTCAGAAATTTATGGATGGAAATAATCTATAGGGGGCAAGTTGCTGTTAAATAGCCTTTCCTAATCTGGTCCCATTGAGATGTGTATAACTGCTACTCCATAATATTTTGCCAACCAGGTCCTTGTTGCCCACAGTCAAAGGACATTGTAAGCAACCTTCTCAGACAGCAGTTCCTACATTCTAGAAACACACAACCGGGATTGCACTCTCCAAGACCTCTTTTCCCAGGATCTCTGATGAATAGCCAAGGAATTCTGAGGAAAGCAGCAACCATTTTTAGAAGTTACAAACTCATCTGCTTCTAAGCTAGCAGCCTAATCCCTACTCTTCCATGTGGTGTCTTCCCACCCTTATTTATGCCTCAATCTCAATTCTGTTCATAGATTACCTTCTTCTTGAGGAAAGCAAAATAGATAATGTCCCAATATTCCCCAGCCAATCTAGGGGATAAAGGGGATGGTGCATCATGGTTAAGGATAAAACACCATATTTCAACCAATGCAGGCTTGTGAGGTTTATCTGCAATCCAGTGGTGAGGGAAACACAACTGAGTGTACATTTGTGTGGGATGTGTGAGAGCGAGGGAGAGAGAGAGGGAGGACTGGAAGGGACCAAAACTGAAGGATGCATTTCCTTATTCTTTCTTCCACATGCATTATAACAAAGCATAGGATTTCCATATTTTATTTGTGAAATGTTGTCCCCCACCCGTTATTAGGAAGGAATTATTGGAGCTATTTTATAAAGTGAGAATTATTGGCTGAAAGGGTGAAATAGCAATTCCTGGATGAAGGTTTAAGATGAATTACACTTTCCGGAATTGGATTTCTTCGTAGAAGTTTTTCTTTTTTAACCAATTTGCAGAATGCGGCATGGCATTTGGTGTAAAAATTATTAATGATTTCCTTAGCTTCCAGTCCAAATGGCTTTCCTTTTTTATTATTAGACCTGTGATCTATCTCATGGATTCTTTCTCTGTGGAGTACTCTCTGATACATTTATGAGCCAAAAGAGAGTTATGATGGTTTTACTGTCACCCAAGGGAATAATTGCTCCTTTACCCTCCACTGTCAGGAACATGGTTCATTCTACCAAGGAGCTTGAAAATATAAGCATGCAGGGAGAGCACAAAAGCCTGAAGGAGGTTGCTGGGGAGAATGTAAACATTTTCATAGTCATTACACTATTCTAAAGCTGTTGAGATTTACTATCCTTTCCGTCTCCCTCAGCCTCCAATAGCTTAAGGGGGAATCCTTTGGAACAAGGAAACTATATAGCCAATGGAACCCCAATTCCTGTTTCTGAAGAGAAATGGTACCTCAGGAATCTGTAGGCCCGTGATGGCAAACCTATGGCACGTGTGCCAGAGGTGGCACGCAGAGCCCCCTCCGTGGGCACACAAGCCGTCACTCCAGCTCAGTTCCACCTTGCATGCGTGTGTACCTCCTGCTGACTAGCTGGTCTTCAGGTCTCTGCTGTGCATGCACAGGGGGCAGGGGACATGCAGGGGGTGGGGCATATGCATGGGGGACATGCACAATACATGGGGGGCAGGGTGCATACACAACCGCATATGTGTGGTAATGCCCTCATAATGCCAAATTAATCATGTTTGGCTTTCATGTTTTATTTTATGCCCAAATATCACACCATCCCAGTGGTTCTTATCCCACAAATACCCTCACAGATGTTCCTCCTTTTGCATTTTAAAATATGACAGGCATATTAAGACTGTCATATAAATAATTACGACTGTCGTATAAATATGACCACAATTGAGCCCAAAATCTTTGTTGTTGAGACATTTCTTAAGTGAGTTTTGCCCCTTTCACCACCTTTCATGAAATAGTTGAATCTCTGTGAATCACTGCAGCTGTTACATGAATAAGAAGGTGGTTAAGTCAATCTGGCTTCCCCATTGATTTGGCTTGTCAGAAGGTCACAAAGGCTGAACACAAGTGTTGTGTATGTACCATAGTTAATAAAAGTATGAGCTTGAGGTAAAGTGCAGGGTTCTGGCTGTTATGTATGTAAATAGTTGAAATAAAAGCGAGCTTGGGGTAAAGTGCAGGGTTCTGGCCCTGCACTTCTGATTGGTTGTTAAGCGGCTCGATCGGACTGGTTGGGTTCAGAGAATCCAATTGGCCCTTAACGAAGGACTCTTATTGGTTTTGGAGCTAGCGTTTTACAGCTCCCTATTGGTTATTTCACATTAAGGTTGCCTATATAAGGCAGAGTTGTTGTTATTAAAGAAACAAGTCACTATGTAATAAAGAGCTGAAAGTTCACCAACTAAGACTGTCTCCATTCATTAACCCATGCCTCAAACTATATCACTGGCGACGTGGATGGGAATTGGAGACATCTGATCTTAAGGAACTTGGAAGAAAAACAGAGTACGTGTTAAGACGACGCCACCAACGGAAACCATGTCCAGCGGCATCGTACCACCCGCTCCGTTCGATCCGAACCAAGAGGATTGGTAATCCTACATGGATCGCTTCCAAATGTTCCTGGAAACAAACAACCTGAAGGACGCCACACCAGCCAAGAAGTGGGTGCTGTTCCTGACGTACTGCGGCCCGGCTGTCTTTAAAATGGCGAAAGCACTCGCGAAACCTCGAGAAGTAAAAGCAATGAGCTGGGATGACCTCGAACCTCTCCTGAGAGACCATTACACGCCAACCGTACCTACACTCATGAGACGCCACGAGTTCTATCAAAGAAGCCAGCGAAAAGGAGAGAGTGTGGCTGACTTCGTGGCAGACCTCCGACACTTAGGAGGCCTCTGCGGGTTCGCAGACTTAGATGAAGCACTGAGAGACCACTTAATTCTGGGATTAGATGCGCTAGGCGTGCAAAGCAAGCTGATGGCGAAAGGCGACATCGACCTTGCTGACGCCATCGCCGAAGCCATTGCTGCTGAGGCGACCAAAAAGTCCACGGCGCAACTACGGCGAAGCCGAAACCCAACGACCCCACCGACAGGCAATATTTTATCCAAGTCAGAAGAGCGGCTTGTTATGACGCACCACAAGGACCTCTCTTTGTCGTCAGACAGCGACGAAGAAGGGATCCATCGACTGCGGTCCAACCGGGACCCTCGCCCTAAACCCTCACGCCCTTGCGCTGGTTGCGGGGCAAACCACCCCAGGGCAGACTGCAAATTCCGTGACGCACTCTGCCATGAGTGCGGGAAATGAGGCCACATCAGTTGAGTCTGTCGCAGTTTACCGGGACCAAGTCAGGCCTCAAGGGGAACCAACTTTCGCCAATTGGCAGGAAACCATCCTGTAAGGCGAGATCCAGCAAATCACTCCTACAGATATCGAGTGTTGCAGAAAGAAGAGGCTCACCATACTATCATTATAGGTCACGCCTCAGCCGTGGACGCTAAGAAGATTCGAGTTACAGTAGCCATAGAGAACCAACCTTGCCACATGGAGGTCGATTCGGGATCGTCCCTCTCGATGGTGTCGTGGAAAACATTAAAGCAACTCATTCCTACCATCCAACGCCAAGACCTTCGAATGCAACGTCTCATCCTTAAAGACTACCAAGGGAATCGGATCCCTGTGGTTGGGTCTTGTCGAGTCCGCGTCTCGTTTAAAAAGCATACGGCATACTTACCTCTAACGATCATCGATAGGGACAGGCCAAGTTTGTTGGGCCTCCAATGGTTTGCACCACTTGGCATCGAAGTAGCCGGCATGAACCGAGTCGGTGATTGCGAGTGGGAGAAGGACCTTATTTCTGGATTCAGCGATGTCTTCGCAGATTGTCTGGGCGAGTATAAGGGGACCCCAATTTCGTTTAGCCTCAACCCTAAGGTCGCCCCGATCCGTTTAAAGCCCCGTCGAGTTCCGTTCGCCCTTAAGGCCACGATAAATGAACAACTTGACAAACTAATTAAACAAGGGGTACTGCAACCCATTGATCATTCTCCATGGGAAACTCCTATTGTAACCCCCATTAAGCCAGATGGGTCAGTCCGAATCTGTGGGGACTACCGGGCCACTCTAAACCATGCCCTCCAGCAGAACTTGTATCCAGTGCCGGTGGTGCAGCACCTCCTTCATTCCCTGGGAGGCGGAAAGGTTTTTGCTAAATTAGATTTAGCTCAAGCCTATCAACAATTGCCCGTGGACGATAAAACAGCCCAAGCTCAAATGATAGTAATGCACAGAGGTGCTTTTAAATGTACCCAATTGCAATTCGGGGTAAGTGTAGCCCCGGGAATATTCCAAAGTTTAATGGAACGATTATTGCAGGGAATCAAGGGCGTGGTTCCGTATTTTGATGACGTGTTAATTGCAGCTCCTAGTAAAAAAATTCTGCAGAATCGTTTAAAATGTGTCCTTAAAAAATTCCAAGAAGCGGGACTGAAAGTAAAAAGAGATAAATGTCATCTGTATACCGACAGTGTTGAATTTCTAGGTTATCGCATTGATAGTCAGGGTATTCACCCTACTGAGAGTAAATTAAGGGCGATAAAAAATGCTCCCAGACCCCGTAACAAAAGAGATCTCCAGGCATTTTTAGGCCTTATCAATTTCTATAATGTGTTTTTACTGCATAAGGCAACTGTGGCTGAACCGTTACACTGGTTATTAGATAAGAAAGCATTGTGGGTTTGGGGTTACCGGGAGGAAAAAGTGTTTCGAAATGTAAAAGATTTATTTACATCTGATTCTGTACTTATGCAATATAATGAAACATTACCATTGGTTATAACTTGTGATGCCTCACTGTTTGGGGTGGGCGCCATTTTGAGCCATGTGCTGCCTAATGGAAACGAGGCCCCCGTTGCATACTTTTCAAAGACTCTTTCCCATGCAGAACGTAACTATGGACAAATAGATAAGGAAGCTCTTGCAATTGTGTCAGCCGTAAAAAAATTCCATGAGTATGTATATGGAAGGACATTTACCATTGTAACTGACCACAAACCTTTACTGGGGATAATCGCTGGGGACAAACCTATATATTGTCCCCAAGAATGACTCGTTGGTCAGAGTTCCTAGCTGCTTATAATTATCGATTGTTACATTGCCTGGGGAAAGCCATTTCCCACGCCGACGCACTCAGCAGAGCACCGCTACCAGAGACTCTCGACGATCCGGCACCAACAGTATCTGCGTTACAAATCGAGATGCTCAACTCACCCCCTATGACCGCTCGAGATATCGCGAGAGAGACCAGACGAGACCACACCCTCGCTCGAGTCCTAGGCTGGGTAGAACATGGATGGCCATTGGACCAGGTCCCAGATGACTTCGCGCCATTTAAAACAAGGCAGACTGAACTTTTTTTGCAAAAAGGTTATGTCATCTGGGGCGATAGAGTCGTCGTTCCAGAATGACTCCAAAAGACGCTGTTACAAATTTTGCATGAAGGACATCCCGGGATCATGCGGATGAAAGCACTCGCACGTAGCTACGCTTGGTGGCCAGGCATGGACCGACACATCGAGCAATGGGTCAAGGCCTGCACTAAGTACCAACAAACCAGCAACGCACCGCCAAAAGCTGCACCGACCGAATGGGAGACGCCACGCAGACCCTGGTCCAGAATCCACCTGGATTTCGCAGGGCCGATTAAAGGACATACATTGCTGTTGACTGTTGATGCATACTCTAATTGGTTGGAAATTCATCGAATGACCAATACAACTTCCGAAGCAGTCATTAAAGTCCTTAATAGATTCTTTGCAACTCATGGATTGCTGGACGTCCTGGTGCCCGATAACGGACCACAGTTTACAGCGCTAATGTTTGAACAGTACCTTGCTGATAATGGCATCCACCATGCGCTTACCTTGCCTGCGCATCCTGCTACCAACGGCCGAGCGGAACGCATGATCCAATTTGTAAAAAAGACTTTGCAAAAAGTGGACTATGATAATATTGACGAAAAAATAAACCGCATTCTACTTCTACAACACATCACTCCGCACAGCGTAACCGGCAGAACTCCCGCAGAATTTCTCATGGGGCGAAAACTCCGTTCCCGCCTCGACCGACTGCACCCTGCTTACGAGCCAGAAAAGCCTGCAGGATCCAGCGGACGCTACCGTACCTTCAAGGTAGGCGACCCCGTTTATGCAAGAAATTTATTGGGCGACCCGGTTTGGATTGAAGCAACGATAATACGCGAGACTGGGCCCAAATCCTATATTGTAAGATGTGTTGATGAAAGACTGTGGAAACGACATATTGACCAATTACGGTCACGACTCATATCGGCCAGCCAACAACTCCCCCACGACCAAACTGAGGGGGCGGAAGGAATGGAAGAAGACGACATTCCAGAGAACCTGTTCCAAGAAAGCGATGAATCAAGTGAAACTCAGGAAATGGAGCAGGAGGAAGAATCGTACGCTCCAAGGGAAATCACACCAGAACGAGAAGCTGAGCCACTGCCAAACAACATTCTACCTCAACAGGACTGCACGCAGCCAGTCCAAAGAAAATCTGATAGACCCAAAAGACAACCGTCCTATTTGAAGGACTATATAGTCACACAATAATTGAGGAGCCAGGGGGAAGGGGTGTTATGTATGTAAATAGTTGAAATAAAAGCGAGCTTGGGGTAAAGTGCAGGGTTCTGGCCCTGCACTTCTGATTGGTTGTTAAGCGGCTCGATCGGATTGGTTGGGTTCAGAGAATCTGATTGGCCCTTAACGAAGGACTCTTATTGGTTTTGGAGCTAGCGTTTTACAGCTCCCTATTGGTTATTTCACATTAAGGTTGCCTATATAAGGCAGAGTTGTTGTTATTAAAGAAACAAGTCACTATGTAATAAAGAGCTGAAAGTTCACCAACTAAGACTGTCTCCATTCATTAACCCATGCCTCAAACTATATCACTGGCCCTGCACTTCTGATTGGCTGTTAGGCGGTCAGATCGGATTGGTTAGTTCTGAGGAATCCGATTGGCCCTTAACAGAGGATTCTTATTGGCTAAAAGAGCTAGCGTTCATAGCTCGTTATTGGACAATTCTTACAAGGGTTGCCTATATAAGGCAGAGTTCACTGTTGTTGTTCTGAGAAGTCACTATGCAATAAAGAGCTGAAAGTTCACTGTTCAGAGGCTGTCTCAATTTACTTCGACCCATGTCCAAGTACTTAACAACAAGCCCCTGGGACACCGGCAACGGTTGTAAATATGAGTCAGTTGCCAAGCATCTGAATGTTCATTATGTGACCCTGGGGGATGCTATAACGGTCGTAAGTGAAAAATAAAAATGGTCACAAGTCACTTTTTCAGTGCCGTTGTAACTTTGAATGGTCATTAAATGAACTGCTGTACATCAATGACTATCTGCACACTTCTCTGAATGCAGAAATACATAGCATTGGGACAGTGAAGCAAACACATAATTCAAAATACTAAATAATACTAAAATACTAAATAATACTAAAATACTAAAAATATACCAAAATACTAAAATAATACTAAAAAATAAAATAAGAACAGGTGCTTCTTCAGGCTGTGGAGTTTTTAAGGGCCATAAAATGGCAACAAATCTGCTTGTAGTGTTTTTTTTTTTTACTTGCAGGAAGTGAACTGTGTGTGTGGATTTCTCTGCTGAAAATCACAACTTCTTCTGGGTGTTTTGGGTAATCTTGCTCAGCATGGATGCGCTCTGTGCTTCTGCCTGAGATAGTAAAATGTCCTGTAGAGACAGTTGGTTTACAAACAATAATAATGATAATAATAACCCTCCAAGGTGCTTATATGCCTACTCTAGTTAATAACCATCACAAGTGCTCGGAAAATGGGATCTGCTTCAGAGATGGTATTCAGCAGGTTCTGATCAGTTCTGGAGAACCAGTAGCGGATATTTTGAGTAGTTTGGAGAAATACCACCTCTGGCTGGCCCCGCCCCCATCTACTCTCTGCCTCCTGAGTCCCAGCTGATTGGCTGGGTCTTCTTTGGTTGCCCTGCACAGGAGAACAGAGCTGGAAAGCAGGTCAGTGGGGTGGGGAGGGAATGGGGATTTTACAGTATCCTTTCCCTGTCACGCCCACCAAGCCAGGCCTACAGAACAGGTAGTAAATTTTTTTGCATCCCACCACTGACCTGCTTGTTACTCATCAGTCACTTAAGGGGACTTCAAGGATGATGTGCATCTTCTGATGGATTGCTAGGTCAGGAGCCCAGAGGCACCATGGCTTATTCACTTGAGAACTGAAATGGTGGTGGGGGATGGGGGGCTTGCACAGAGCCCATCCCTCTCAGTATTCGGTGAGGATTCTGAAACAGGAGGTTCCATTAAATCTGAACTTCGCTTGCATCTGGGGTTGACTGTCGTGGGCTTAGCAAAGCAATAAGCTTCAGCTCTTTATCCTTCTGCATTCTGCAGTTGGAAAGCCTAATGCCGATTGCCAAGGGAGCAACTTTCGGATGTTTGTTTGTATAAGTAGAAACGGATGGATCCATTTTGTAACATGGTGTTGCTTTTCCTTTTCCTTTTTTTTTTTTTTAATGCTGAGGGTTTGAAAAGTTTTTGTTTTCATTGAAATGGCAGGCAGCATGAGGCCCCGAGGGAATGGAGATAGCAAGGGGGAACATTTGGGAAGGCATGTGGAGAGCTACAAATCTGAACTTTTGATTTCTAGCAATCTGTGCCTTTAAATTCAAATATTTGATTGGGTGCAGAGACTCTAAATTTAGAAGCTATTGCTGAATAAAAGACAGTCACCCACTCTTATTTTAATGATATTTTTTTCCTCATTACATTCCTTTCATTCTTTTTCTGCCTCTCATTCTGATCTTTCTTGCCATGACTATTTGATGTTCAGTGTCTCTTGTTCCTTTCATTTGATGGTTATTTTTTTCACTGGCTGTGGGCTAATCACTGCTCTTACAAATATACCTTGGCCCTCATCCTAGAATCAGCCCTGTGTGTCTGTCTATCTATCTGTTTGTCAATCATCTAATTATGTATCTCCCTTGGGGAACATTTCTGTCACTGAGATATGTTCATGAATTTACACAGGTGTGTTCATTATATAGTGAATCTGATTGTAACCAATAACCTCCCCATTTACCGATTTCTCTTGGGTGAGATTTTTTTCTTCCACAGGTATAACACAGGAATCCCCAAAGACCTTTTGAGAGGCAAATCAGACAATGGCTGAAAATTGTTTTCCCTGAATTACTGCCCTTGAGATATAGTTGATTATAATTCCCAGCACTCAAAGGCAGCATGATGGGAATTGGAATTAAATGCAATACAGGAGGCACGAGAAAAATCTGACTAGAACAATTGGACATATCTCTGAAGAGTAACAACCCAGTTTGATACAGCTGAATGTTTCTCTGGAGACCCAGTTCTGTACAGGATGTAAATGAAAATAAGGTGTGAAAAGAAGCAAACGCTGGATCCTTTTGGGGGGCTGGTTTTATTGAAACTGGGGAACAACAGAAAGCCAAAATGGGAGCACTTCTAAACCTAGAGGTGACAGTCTTCCCACTGAAAAAAAAGGGAGAGACTTGCCTGAAATGTTGGGCAGGAAGAGGAGGGAATGCACAAATGTTCTGGGCCACCATGAGCCTCTTGGGAGAAGATTCCATTTCAGAGGTTCCCATGTAGCTGGTATCAAATATTTTGGGTGTTCGGTTGCGCATTCCTTCTGCGCCATCTGAAGAAATCTTAGGAGAGCTCAGATTTCATGTTCCTTCCATTGTTTTGTTTGCATTTTTTTTCTTTCCATCAAAAATGTTGAAGATAAAATGGATCAGATGTACATCACCAAAAACACCCCTAAGAATAGACAACCAAGGAGCCTTTTCCATATATTTTCTAAACTATTTGGGCAGATCAGGCCATTAAGCATGGTCTTTGCAGTAAAATAAAGTATTATTTATACAGTTGTTGCATATTTATAGCCAGCCTTGCTCCACTGCATATAATTTTCACATTTTCTTTTGTGCTTTTTTTAAATATAGGGGGGGAAATGTCTTCAAACTCTTCCCATATAGTGTCTCTTTCTTACAATTGATGCTCATGACATCCGTGAGATTTAGTCTGAGAATGACTTGTTTGTCTTCTTTACTATGCTGTTCCCCCCAGCTTTATCTGAGGCTGATTCAGTTTAATCATCATTAGAAAAAATTCTAAACAATAAATATAAAAACATCCATGGCTAATCAGAAAAGAATAAATTGATCATTACTTAATAGTATGAGGGATTTTATTACCAATGGAAAGTGAAATATCCTAGACACATTGATCAATTCTGTGCTATCAAGTCAATGTAGACTCTTAGCAATCACATATTTTTTTCCATGATAGTTTGTCGCTAACCATTTCTTTTGGGTCTTCCCATTGCCACTGTGATTGAGTCCATCCACCTTGCTGCTCTTCTCATCCTTTTTGTCTCTTTCCTACCACCTTTCCCAGCATTACAGTCTCTTCCAGAGACCAGTCTTGGCAAGATACAGATATGCATATCTGAGAAATTGCTAAGAAATCATTCCTTCAGTTACACATAAAAGTCTTGCCTAACCAAACAGACGTTGTAGAATATTCTGTGCTGTAGATATTCATTTTTGTTACTTATATGGGAATACAAGATCTCCAAACATTAGCAAATATATCAACTGGTGTTTCTGTTTACCAATTTCTGTTTTTAACAGAAGGGCTCCTGTGCCTCTAATTCATATGCATAATAATTATCCATCAACAAAGCTACCTCCCTATACAAGACAATAGAAAGAATGAGTTTACCTACAGAGTCAATATATATTGCAATGAATGCTACGAACCTAGAGACTGCTAGAATGATATATCACTGGTGAGCTCGCTCTAAAGCTCTGAGCAACCTCAAAAAACCTGACTCTTCTTTCGATAAAAGGTAACTTTTTCTGAAAGAGAAGACTAACGCTTTATAATAAGCTGAGGCTTTCTCCAGCATTTCATCTGCCTGCAAAAAAAAAAAAAGGTTCCAAAGCAGAATCCTTCCAGGAAAAAAACACAAATTATCAACTTTAGCCCATAGTTTCACAAACAGATTAAACAAAGGAAACAATAGTTCAGTAATAGCAGCATAAGGTAAATTGCATGTGGTGAAGAGGATAAAAATAATACATATGAGGATAATGGCATTCTATTCAAGGGAGGAATCGGACCAACCTCGTCATCGCACGCCTGCCCCCTTGTGGTTGTGAGCAGAACCTTTCCTGTCTCTTCCTATCAGTCAAACAGCGAAGCGCTCAAAGATATCCCGGGACTGAATAAAAGCGGAAGGGAGCACTCGCTTCATTCAGTGTTAAATACAATTTACCGCGATCGCTGGTTGTTAACTGTATCACTTTGTCCGTGTAGATTTTCCCAAAGCGGCGGGAAATCGTGCTTTTTCTTCTGAATTTAGAAGCGGGCCTCAGCAGCACCACTAGATGGAGCCCTAGAGCCAAATACCGCCGCCGCTGTTCCACATCGACGGTTGGGGGAAGGGAGACGCTGTACTGCCCTTCTCAAGACGGAGAAAAGAGAATTGTGGCCATCGGTGTCCAGTTACAATTCTGATTCTTTCTATTTTTACTCACTGCTCTGGATTTTCAAAGGAGGCTTTTAAAAGAGAGAAATCACCAAAGACAGACTCCAGGAGGACAAATCCCAATAAGTTAGTGTTTCTCTCAATTTTGGCAATTTTAAAGATGTGTGAACTTCAACTCCCAGAAGTCTGTAGAGATTCTCAGTCATTCAGGTCATAGTTGTTATTAAGTTTTGAGCATGGGCAAGAAAGAATGGAGACAAGTCTCTGAACGGTGAACTTCAGCTCTTTATTACATGGTGACTGACTCATTTAATAGCAGTTAAAACCTGCCTTATATAGGCAAACCTTGTAACTTTTAACCAATACCGAGCTAGGAACGCTAGCTCTTATAACCAATAGGAACTCTCTGTTAAGGGCCAATCGGATTCCACGGAACGGGCCAATCCGGTCCGGCTGCTTAACAGCCAATTTAGAAGTGCAGGGCCAGAACCCTGCACTTACTCCAAGCTCACACTTTATTAATCTTATTGCATACATAACAGTTGTCCCAAAGGTGCTTTTTCAGGAGTCAACTGGACTTTCTTGCTTTTTAATTTGGACATTTCGTTTCACATCCAAGAAGCTTCTTCAGCTCTGACAGGATGGTGGGGAATGGAAAGATTTATATTCCTTGCAGACAGTTGGTCATTTGCATCCTTTTAGAGGGTTATTGAAGCACTTACAGGTTTATCTATGTCCTCATGGTCAGTTTCCTCCTGTGAAAAAACATTTTTGGGACAACCATGGCCTGGATGGCTGTAAATCTCTACTGACTTTTAGCTATATGCAGTTTGGGATGAACACCCTTTGAATGGTGTGGAGTTAAGAAATGGGTTTCCAGAGGAAAAAAACCTGCAGACTACAGGAACCAGGAGCACTATGCAGGTGACCCTGAGGACCAAGATAAACCTCTCAAGAGCTTCAACAACCCTCTAAAAGGATGCAAATGACCAGTTGTCTACAAGGGGTATAAATCCTTCCATTCCCCACTATCCTGTCAAGCTTCTTGGATGAGAAGTGAAAGACTTCAAAAGAAAAAACAAGAGTCCAGTTTGCCTCCTGAAAAAGCACCTTTGGGACAACTCCCAGATTTCCCCAGACTTCTATTAATGTTGCCATGGCTTAGAAAAACTGCAATAGGTGTTATCATTGTTACTGATGTTGTAATGTTGGCATATATTTCAAAATGGTTCTGTGCCACCCCAGGAAACACAAGGCAGGTGCAGGGGCATGCTACACCCCCTCCTGGTGCCCTGTTTTTGCTCCCAGGAGGCCGCAGGGAGGCCTCCTAGGCCCAAAACAGGGTGTGGGGGGTGCACCACACCCCTGTGCCCCATTTTGGGCCTAGGAAGCCTCCCTGCACTTACGTGGGAGCCCTGCACTTATGTGGGTGCGTGGGGATTCCTGGGAGGGGTGGGACGGGGCCAGTTGGTCTTCGCAACTACTGACTCGCCAAACTGGATATAACATTAACATCCGGTTTGCCCCAGCTGGCCCCTGGCTGTGGAAAGAAAGGTCATAAAATGAGGCAAAAATCACTTAGCAACAGGAATTTTGGGCTCAATTGTGGTCATGAGTCGAGGACTGCCTGTATTTTACCATTTAATATTGTTATATTAATGCCTGCCAAGAGTTTCAGTGACATCAAGTCGCTTATAAAGCTAGGAAAGAGAGGGAGGCAGACAATCCATCTCTCCATGAGTCTATAGCTCCCAAGAGCTGCCAATCTTCCAGCTATATGCTGGCCCTAAGCAAGGTCTCAGGCCCTCTAGGGACACTGCCTTCTTTTTTTTTTTTTTTTGATAAAAGTTTTATTGATTTTAACAACAAACAAAAACATATAAAACATAAAACATAACATAAAAAATATCATTCTTCATAAATTTACAGTGTATCGGTTGGTTTACCACTCCCTTTTGTGCATCCATTTCATAATCATCAAAATAATTATATTACATAATAACTCACATTATCATCATCAGTTAAATATCCTAATATCATTATTGAACAATCATTTGACTATAATTTTACTAATTCATACTTAAGCGAGATAACTATAACTGAGTTAAATTATTTTATAACAAATCATAGAATCATACCAAATCTATCTTAATAAAGTATTCTAAAAAATTATCAAAACCAAGAAAAATTATATATTCGTTTTCTAAATTTCTAAATATTCTATTATTATATTGTATTATCTAACCATTGATAAAAGAGATCCCAAACTTCATAAAATTGTTTAACTTCTTGTTCTCTAATTTCAAATGTCAATCGATTCATTTCAGCACATTCCAATATTTTCTTAATAATTTCTTCCTCTATTGGTATTTTCTCACTCTTCCAATGTTTAGCAAATACAATCCTAGCCGCTGTTAATACATTTACAATCAAATACTTTAAGTTTTTATTATATATATCAGGTAAGATTCCCAATAAAAAAATCTCTGGTTTCAAATCTATGTGTTTCTTTGTCATTTTTTCCAGCCATATGCGAATTCTAGTCCAGTATTTCCTGGCCTCCTCACAAGTCCACCACATATGGTAATATGAGCCAGGTATCTGATGACATTTCCAGCACTTTTCAGATTTATTCTTGAACATTCTTGCTATTCTTGTCAGGGGGAAAGTGCCACCTGTAAAACATCTTATACAAATTTTCTTTATATGCTGTTGACATTGTCATTTTATAATTTTGTGACCACAATTTTTGCCATTTCTCTAAATCAATCCCAAATCCAAAATTCTTCCCCCAAGCAATCTTTGTTTCTTTAACTTGTTCTTCCTCTAATTTAATTTCCAACAAATAACTATATAGTTTTTTAATCACTTTTTCATCAGTACCTGTCAAAATCCTATCTAAATCAGTCAATTTATCATAAAATCCTTCTATTTTAGAATCTTTAAGATACCTTGCATGTATTTGTGCATATGAAAACCAATTCATCTTTACACCTTTTTCTTCTAAATTTTGCATTATTTTAAGTTCACCCTTTTCATCCAATATTTCCCCATATCTAACTGTTTTTTCCTTCTTATAAGTTATAGGATACGAAAAAGCTTCAATAGTTGATAACCAAACTGGAATTTTCAAATAACATTGTTTCTTAATTTTCTCCCAATTCAACCATAACGATTCCCGTATATAATGCCTTCTAAAATAACCCTGTGATTTAGTTCCCTTATACCATAAAAAAGCATGCCAACCCAATAATAAATCATGACCTTCTAATGCCAACAATCTAGTCTTTCTTAATGTTATCCATTCTTTAACCCACATTAAGTTTGCAGCTTGGTAGTACAACTCCCAATTAGGAAGGCCAAATCCTCCTCTAATTCTAGCATCCTGTAAAAGTTTTAATTTTATTCTCGCTTTCTTGCCTTGCCATATATACTTCAACACAATTTTATTTAATTCTTCCAAGTAATCCTTACTTAACCTAATTGGTATTGTTTGGAACAAATACAAAATTCTGGGTAAAATATTCATCTTAATTGTTGAAATTCTACCTGTTAATGACAATTGTAGGTTTTCCCATTTTTTCAGGTCAGATGCTATCTGCTGTTTAAGTTTAATATAGTTATTCTCTTTCAGTGTAGTACATCTTGACGTCAGATATATCCCCAAATATTTAACTTTGTTCGTAACTTGAATTTTCAATAAATCTGCCAGCTCTTCTCTCTGTCTTAATAACATGTTCTTTGTCAGAATCTTTGTTTTGTCTTTATTTATTTTCAAACCAGCCATCTCACCATACGTCTCTATCTTTTCCAATAGTTTTAAAGCTGTCTCTAAAGGGTCTTCCAAAATAAAGACCAAGTCATCCGCAAAGGCTTTCAATTTAAATTCCTCCTTCTTGACTTTCATTCCTTTTATGTTTGTATCCTCTCTAATATTTCTATTTAAAACTTCCAAGGTCAATACAAATAACAAAGGAGATAATGGGCATCCTTGTCTTGTACCTTTTTTAATATTGATAGAATCTGTGAATTCTCCATCTATCATTACTTTTGCTGTTTGCTTATAATATACGGCTTATAATATACAGCAGAAGCCACTGCCTTCTGTGGGGAACCCAGTTGCTTCATTCAAGTACCTCATAGTGATGGGATCATTCATAGTTTGTAACACAATAAACTATTTCCCCAGCAGTTCTCCCCCAACCTCCACTGTCACTTAATCTTTCTTTTCTTCTGCAATCATGAAAATGCTAAGTGCTCTCACCACTTTTTGCTCCATTGAAGGATAATTATATGGCCAATTCTACCCTGGGATGGGATGAAGAGATCCTTGGGATTGCCGTTCCACAATCCTCTTTTAGGTTTCATCCCTCTTCGAAACTTCAGGGGGTCACATTTCATAAGATTTGCTTTGCTGGATGGACATGCATTGTCTATTTTTCTCCTCTTCTGCTTTCCCTGATTAGAACCGATTGGCTAGTCAGTCTAGCAGGGCCCCACCTTTCCTGAAAGATGCCAGCAAGCTTAGCCATAACCCCAGCAGATGCTTCTGTTTATGGGCCAAATGAGAGCCCTCCAGGCCAACCCAAAGCCGACACCACAGATGTGGAACTGGGCCACTTGATACCAGACACACACAGCATGCCGTGCTGTCTAGCAATGCCGGGCTTTCCAGGAGAGCAGAAGGTCTGAGAGACTAATTAGCCCATTGAGGCAATATGCTAGCCTCAGCTGCGTTAACTGTGCTATTTGCAAAGCACTTTAATGGCAGCCTGGCTAAGCAGCATCAGACGAAGCTCCCCCACACACCCCACCCTCACTCTCTGGGTCTGGCAGGCACCTGAGCTCATCTTGTCCCCTCCCCCCGTTCCTCCAGTGTGCCAGGAGGGCCATGTGAAGGCTTGTTTGTGCTCACCACCAGCTGGATCGAGGAGGTGGCGAGAGTGCCAAGGTTGCAACGGTCTGGACCATTCTTGCAGTTGAAGGATTTTGTTGAGAACAAAGTGAGAGCGAAGCCTGCTGCACTCTTGAAAACATTTATTGAACTACCCTTGTTTCTTGCAAGCAATGCATTTTGGGATCCAGTAAAGGCAGGGGTGGGATTCTACCAGTTCTCACCTATTTGCTAGAATATTCTAATCAGTTCGGAGAACCGGTTGTTAAAAGAAATTACTGGCCTAATCCTGTAAAGGAAGGCAGGAAGGAAACATTCTGGTGTTGCTTACAGAAACTACCTCTCCGTTAACCCTTATCAAATTCTTGGCAGGACTAGACTTCCTGTCTCAGGAACTTCTCTGGAATTTTTTCCCCCTCCTCTTCTGGTACATTGCTTGTGTGACCATTCAAAGTTACAATGGCACTGAAAAAAGTGACTTATGACCATTTTTCACACTTACGACTGTTGCAGCATCCTCACAGTCATGAGAGGCCAGGTGAGGAGATGCGTGCCTCGATGTGAGTGATGTTGAGTTGGCTACACCCAGCCACTAACATGACCACCAAGCCACGCCCACCACCTAAGCCATGCCTACAGAACCGGTTGTTAAAAAATTTGAATCCTACCCCTGGGTAAAGGGAAAGGGAAAATCAGTTGGAGGAAGCAAAGAAGCTGGGCTCTGCTTTTTCCAAAAAAACTCTTACAGATTAACAGAGTTGGAAGGGACTTGTAGGTCATCTAGTCCAACCCCCCCAACCAAGCAGGAGACCCTACATCCGGGATGGCAAACCCATGGCATGTGTACCAGAGGTGTCACACAGCACCCTCTCTGATGGCACGTGAACCGTCGCCCCATTTCAGCTCCGACATACATGTGCATGCAGCTCCCATCGGCCAGCTGGCCTTCGGGTCTCTGTCACGCATGCACAGGAGTGGGGCCCATGCAAGGGTTTGTGTGTGCATGTGCGTGGCTCATGTGGGGTGGATTGCATGCACGTGCATGGGGCGTGCATTGGATTTTGGGGATTTGTGTGCCAAGTGCTTTGGGCACTCAGTCCAGAAAAGGTTAGCCAACACTGCTCTACACCATATCTGACAAATGGCAGTCCAATCTCTTCTTGAAAGTCTCTTGATGGCGCCCCCACAACTTCCGAGGGCAAGCTGTTCCATTGGTTGATTGTTCTCACTGTCAGAAAGTTTCTCCTTATTTCCAGGTTAAATCTCTTCTTGTTCAGTTTCCATTCATTACTCCTTGTCTGGCCTACAGGCGCTTTAGAAAATAGCTTGACTCCTTCCTCTCTATTGCAGTTCCTCAAAGAACCACCCTGTTTGAAGATGGAATTTTCCTTGCTGCTGCTGTTTGGCTCCTAATTCTGTCCCCAGGTATGCAGGGTGGTTTAACTTCCGCCATGTTTGATATCTGCACCGACAGCACCTCCTCACTGACTTCATCCCATCTGTGAATACATATTGTTTGGTCAAGTAACGAGCAGTTAATTAATTGAGTCAAATAGTCCTGATTATGGAGAAATCTTGCTATTAACATGGATGACGTGTATCTCCAGAGAAAATATCACCATCATTGGGAAGGATGAGTAACAGCCTGGAAAATGAAATGTTATACTAGAAAGAGCAAATTTCCTTCCTATATTACAAATGTAACAGTCGGAAGTGTTTTCACCGATGGCCAGAGATCATCCATGTGGAATGAAATAAAAGGTGATGTAAAAAAAGAAAGAACCATAAAGAGTAACTGACAAGATTCTCTTCTGAGTTCTTGGCCAATTTTTGCAATGGTTTGGGCAGAAGCAATGAATTGTACAAATGCTACTAAAAGCAATACTTACACTTTTCAGATTTAAAGGGCCAAGTAGACACTGTAGCAAGATGTTGCAGCGTTCCAATCTTATCTATTATCAGTCTTCATCTTCTCTGGAATAGTCTTTAATGACTTCCCAACTATTTCTGTCTTGAAATTGGGGTGCATTTCTGTGTAACTTCCCCTCCTGTGAATGGATGGTGCTTTTGGGATATGTGATAGAAAAGTTTATTACTAGTATATAAGTAGTTCTTGACTTACAACAGTTCATTTGGTGACCATTTGAAGTTACTGTACAACGGCATTGAAAAAAGCAGGGGGACTTGAGACTTGTACAACATCCCCATGGTTACGTGATCAACATTCAGACCAGTGGTGGGATTCAAATTTTTATACTATCGGTTCTGTGGGCGTGGTTTGGTGGACGTGGCAGGGGAAGGATAGTGTAAAATCTCCAGTCAGAGGTGGTATTTGCCGGTTCTCCAAACTACTCAAAATTTCCACTACCTCCTATGTGCTCATAGGCCACTGGAGGTAAGAAAATGCCACTTTAGGCTTTTCTCCCTTCTGCTAAATCAAGGCAATAACATGGCTCTCCAAATAACCATTAAATAGAAAGTCCTGACCAACTTACCCAAGAGGCAGATCCCACCCACTGTGTATCTTCCTTCCACTTACTGTGATCCTTTCTACCTCCTAACACTAAAATCTAAGGACTGCCTTTGGCCACCAAAATGTTTCCTCACATCTATCGCTAGATACAAGTGAAAGTTCCCCCAAACCTGGGATTTCAGCATACTGGAATGGACAGCCTTCTATCAAGTCACTTGAACAGATCTGATCTATTATTTCACAAATCACAAAACTAAACAGAGCAAACACAAATAGTTTATGTCCAACACTTGCAAAATTACCCGCTGAGGAATAAAACAGTTCTCCATATGGTATGGTTTGGGACAGCACAGCAGCTCTTGCCAGCTTAGCAATTTGAAACCATGCAAATGCAAATAGATAAATACTTCCCACCAAAAACTTTGGTGGGAAGGTAACAGTGCCCCATGACATCTGGCTGGCCACATGACTGTGGAAATGTCTTCAGACAGCACTGACTTGAATGGCCTTGAAACAGAGATCAGCACTGCTGCCTATAGTCGGCAATGACTAATGGAGTAAAAGCCGCAGGGATTCCTTTAACTTTTTTTTAACCATATGGTATAATAAAGCTTCCTAAACAAAATAATAACAACATCACAACCCAGCTTGTTTTAAAAAATAAAAACAGCAGCAAAAACTGTGCAGTGGTAAATGTAAAACAGTGATCTAATATAACAATGTGGAATTATGAAAAGAAACAGCAATGCTTATTCTGTCTAACAAACCAATAATTTTTATTCAGGATTAGTAAAATTAGAAGTATCTTTATTTTATCATTCAAAGTTCATGTTTTTCGCTACCTTTAAGCTCTAAAGTTACAGTCTGTGGGGGTTTCAGGAGACGGTTTGCCAAATGGAAAAACATTTGGAACTTTGGAAAAATCTTGCACATAAATTACCAAAGGCATGAAAGCGTCTGAAGGATAGATGGAATGAAATGCCAAGAAAAAGAAGGAAACGTGCCAAAAAAGGAGGTGGTGGCGGCGAAGAAGGAGAGCCGCAAAGGAGCCATGTCATGCTTTCTTTCAACAAATTCCTTATAAAATGGAGAACCAGGGTCCAGACCATGACATTCACTCACTAAAGAATCTCTCTTGGATGATGGGAAATATCCTGCAAAAGATTAGACTTCCCTGCTCATATTTTTCATCCTTTCAGCTCAGAGATGACAATTGATTTTGCTCATTAAAGATAAAGAAAATGTTTATCTCTCCCCATGGCAGAGCATTGCTGTTTGTTAGATTTATGGTGCCATGTGAAAGGTAGCAGGTAAATTTGGGAAGGAAAGGAAAGGAAAGGAAAGGAAAGGAAGGGAAGGGAAGGGAAGAGAAGGGAAGGGAAGGGAAGGGAAGGGAAAGGAAAGGAAGGGAAGGGAAGAGAAAGGAAAGGAAAGGAAGGGAAGGGAAGGGAAAGGAAAGGAAGGGAAGGGAAAGGAAAGGAAAGGAAGGGAAGGGAGGGAAGGGAAAGGAAAGGAAAGGAAGGGAAGGGAGGGAAGGGAAGGGAAGGGAAAGGAAGGGAAGGGAAGGGAAAGGAAAGGAAAGGAAAGGAAAGGAAGGGAAGGGAGGGAAGGGAAGGGAAAGGAAAGGAAAGGAAGGGAAGGGAAGGGAAAGGAGAGAAGGAAAGGAAAGGAAAGGAAAGGAAAGGAAAGGAAAGGAAAGTTTATGACTTGAAAAAGGCAGACTCCCATCTCTCCTTTGGCTTTCGCCTCCTCCTAAGGGCTGGCCCATCAACTCATATTTCAGTGCTCAATCTGAGTCAACGATCTTTAATCTGGACACTGCCTGTGGGATCCAGGCTCGGGTTTCAGTCAGAGGCAAACAAGAGGGCTGAGGGGGCTGAAAGGGGTGAGGATGGGAAAAATACAAGCTTTGTTTTCCATTGGTCATCCTCCACAGGCAAGGGTAGCCTTTCCCGTTCCCAACCACCAGAGAAGGGCTGATGGGACTTCTGCTGTTTTAAAAATCACCCGACTGACACTTTGTTTGAGCAACATCACCAAGACATAGACGGCTCAAAAATCAAGGGCAGAAGTTTGGAACGCAAGCTCAGATTTGGAGTTCTATTCATCTTTTGATATTTGATCTCTTGGCATAAGCTGCTCGCAGTGAAGTTGCTATGCAGATATACAGTTTCTGGAAAGTTACACCAGGAAAGTGAAGCCTTACCAGTGGCTTAGCATTTCACAAAGAGGGAGGATAAAGTGGGCTGCAGTTTGATTTAAAAGCCTTTAAAAAAAAAAAATGGTAAAGGAAAGGAGAGAAAAAGTGATTTAAATTTTTATGGAAAAAATATCTCCCCCTGCCCCAACCAGCCCTGAAAAGGATCAATAGGGAGGAAATTATCTTGTTGCTTTCTTGGTTTTTAGGTTGGCTCAGAGTAATTATTTATATAATGTGTGGTTCTCTTGTGTTTAAAAACCAGTAATAAAATAAGAGGGAAATGATATTGTGTTCATTCCTTAATGTTATTTGCTACTTTACAATTAATTTACTTTGTTAAAGAGAAAAAGAAAGAAAAAGAAAGAAATTAAAAGAAATCTGATGTCGGGGACAGAAAGCCAAAATTACAGCAGCCGTTTTGTGCTGATTTAATTCATTCAGTCAAATGTTGGAACAAAAACATTATTCTCTCTCCACTCTGCCCCCCTGGATTTTTCCCTAGCACAGGAAATGTATTATATTTTTTTCAATGATAGGTGTTTTTTTTTTTCCCTTACAGAAAGAAATACTTTCAGCAACGTTCATGGATCCTAAAACAGAGCCAATTCAAAGAATCTCATTCTGGAGAGAAAATTCTGACTTTCTACCTAGTCAAACTTCTCATTCTGGAGAAGTTGGCTACCAAGAATCTTATATTAAAAACTGAATAAAACTCTATTAGTAAAGCTGAATTTAATTATCTCTTTGCAGCTGCCTCTCCTGTAGAGTCAGGTTATGTGATCTTAGGTCAGCGATGGCGAACCTATGGCATGTGTGCCAGAAGTGACATGTGGAGCCATCTCTCTGGGCATGCCAGCCATTGTCCGTTGTTTTTCTTCGTGCATGCGGGAGTGCCGGAAAGAGGAAGAGCAGCTCCCCTGCTGAGCTTCTGATTTCCGGCATGTGCATGCATACCAGCCAGCTGGTCTTCATATGCACATGTGTGCAAGAAACCAGACGATCAGGTGACTGGCTCGCATATTCATGCCAGGGAGCTGCTCTTCCGGTTTCCGGTGTTACCACGCATGTACTCCCATTTCAGCACTCGGTGCCGAAAAGGTTCGCCAACACTGAGGTCATTGACCAACTCAATTCAGAAGAGAAAATACATCAAGTTTTTCTTGAGCGCCCTCAACAATGCAAAGAGAGAAGGTATGGCCCTACCAAAACGAAGGCCAGGTTGGAATGTAAAAACACTTTCTTTGTTTTCAAAACCACCACTGCTTAAGTCTTTCAAAACATGCCACAATTGAGTAACCTTGGCTATATATTATTTATTTGCTTTGTTTACATTGTTTTTAATTGCTATGAGCTGCCCAGAATCATAAATGTGAGATGGGCTGCTATATAAATTGAATGGATGGATGGATAAATACTTGAAAACGGGACAGAAAATGCTGACTGCCTCCTTCCCTGTGCATGTAGGGCATAGGGTCCAATAATAATAAGCCAGTTAGCACCCACCCCCTCTCCTAGAAGAATGAAATGTTTTAGGAAATATTTTAAAAGCAGAATAAAACGTTTCCCCTAAAGGAGAAATAAAAATCTTAAAGGAAACAGAAACCCAGTACCTCAGCTTCCTGCCTCGAGCAGATATTTTGGTGCACATTAAGAGAGACTGGGCCAGCCTATCTAAGAGACAAATGACTCCAGCTCCAGGGTGATGAGATTAAGATACGACCCTCCAGGATAGTGTAGGATTATCTAGCAGCAGGGCTCACTGCATTGCAAAATTTCCTAAGGACATTGCATCATCCAGCAAGGTTCAACCAAACTTATCCCAGACAAACTCCTAGGATTTGCATATAGCCCCATGGGAGCCTGACAGCAGCCAATAGAATACATATGCTTGGACAGGAACAAGAAGCTCAAGTTCAAATCCCAAGAGGAGATATAAATAACCCTTTCTCTCAACTCCATGTAGTCAGCTGCCCAGAACCTCAAACCCATGTGGTCCTGTCCATCAATAAACCATCTTTCCAATTAGCCTCCATGTTTCCAGTATCTTTCTCTTCACTTGGATATTTCTTCCAACATGATTAACTGTCTCTAAAGGGAATAAAAATACAGAAAAAAGTACAAGATTTTTCTGTGTGAATTGAGCTTTTGTCTTTTCTCCTCCTTGGTAGGAGATTCTGAGCTCTATTCCTTTTCCTGATACACTGACTATCCTTATTTGCTGTTTCCTTTACCTAAGGCTTTATATATCAGTTTGGCACATTCTTTTGTTCTTCTAACCCAAGGGTCTTCAAACTTGGCAAGCTTAAGACTTGTGGACTTCAACTCCCAGAATTCCTGAGCTAACACGACTGGAGGAGGAATTCTGGGAGTTGAAGTCCACAAGTCTTAAAACTGTCAAGTTTGAAGACCCCTGTAAATCTAGCCACTTCAATGTGGTATTTTCTTAGCATTGTCTTTGTCCAGTGTCCACGTCAGTTTATTTTTCTCTTATTAATTTGTTGATAATTTTGAAGCAGAACTAACAGTTTGTGGGATGCAGGTGTCAAACGTTTTACGTCCACTTAACCACATTATAATCAATTTTATGTCAGAGCCAGAGTTGAAGAAGCTTCTTGGAGGAGAAGTGAAATATCTTCAAAGAAAAACAAGAAAATCCAGTTGCCTCTTGAAAAAGCACTTTTGGCGCACCCATGACCTGGATGACTAAGAATCTCCATAGACACATCCATTTTATGATAGATCATTATGACTAGGGTTTCTAATAATGGCCAGGACATCTCCATTATTCCCCAAAGAATGTGATGCATTATATAAAAAAAAAGATGTTTTGAGATGCTTAAGATGTCTGAAATTGTCTTAAGTGTTTTACTGAATGTAAATTTATATCCAAATACTGAGACTATTAAAAACAGCCAATTTGTGTACTGCCAAGGGTCTTTTAAAATAGAGGCAATTTAAAAAATGAATACATAAATCAATACGTATTAAAGCTTTTTTGTTAAAGCTGTTTTTATTTTTGTTTCGTGATATTTGTCAGCCATCTCAACCTGAAAGACCCTGGGTATAACAGGAGACAACAGGATAATGTCAAATGCAACATCAGACAGTAAGGAAACTGATGTGGAGCAGTGGTTGAGATTGAGACAGACAGAGGCTCAACGTTTAACAGGCTTTATTTGAGTGAATAAAGGGTTGCCGCGGCTGCCGAGGCTAACTGGCAGTCAGCTGGTGGCGACAGCTGATGCCGTTTGACAGCTCCTTTTATAGCCGGCTGTCAAACGGCATCAACCAATGGGAGCGGTCGGCGCTCCCATGCAGGCAGCAGACCAGAGTGAGGACTGCCATCAGTCTGTGAACACAGCACTCCTTTCCCCTGGCCAGGAGCACGCGTAGTCCTGCAGCCGGGTAGGCCGCCTTCGCTCGCGGCCAGATTGCCATAGTCCAAGGGGCTTGCTGGCTGGTAAGGAGTCCTCTGCTCGCCGGGTGTTGCCTGGAGCTCATCGCTGGTCTTCCGAAGCCCTTGTCCGAGTGTCCAGTTGCTGACCAGGTAGGTCCCTCCGATCAGCTCGCTGCGGGGATGGCTCGGGACTTGGCAGGTAGACCAGGTCATCTGGTAGGGAACCATTCACAGCCACTAGGTAGACCGGTTTGCTCTGCAGGTTGGCTTCAGCATGCAGCTGGTAGACCGGGGCATCCAGCGGGTAGGCTTCAGCAGGCGGCTGGTAGACCGGGGTGTCTGGCAGTCCCTGGGAGTCAACGGCAGCTCTTTCCCAATGCCTTCTTAACTGGTCGATGTGCCGGCGCCATACTCGACCATCCTCCAAGCGGATCCTGTAGGACTTGGGTCTTGTAATGGAAACTATTTGCCCTGGCATCCATAGAGGGTGCCCTGCATAGTTCCTGGCATAAACCAGGTCCTGCAGGGCAAATTCCCTGGCATGGCTGTCAGAGCCTAGAGGGGTGCCAGGGGCATAATGGGGGTACAACCTAGGGTGGTCCTAAGGCGTCTGCCCATCAATAGTTCTGCAGGGGACTTGTTGGTAGTAGTGCATGGAGTTGAATGCTGGGTGAGCAAGTAGGTGGACAGTTTGGAGTGCCAAATCTTCCCAAGGCTTCCTTTACAGACCTAACAGCCCTCTCAGCCATCCCATTGCTTGCAGGGTGAAAAGGGGCTGTGAGGGCGTGTCCAGGTTGCCCAGGTTGGCTGCAAAAACCCCGAACTCACAAGAGGTGAACTGGGGGCCATTATCCGACATCAAGGTGTCAGGGAGGCCATGTGTAACAAAGTCTGGTCAGGGCTCTTGTGACAGCCAGCGTAGTTGTGGAGGGAAGCAAGGCCACATCAATCCATTTAGAGAACGAGTCTACTATAATTAAAAAGGTCTGCCCATGCACAGGGCCAGCCAGGTCAACATGCAGCCAGGACCAAGGGGCCCCAGCATCCTCCCATCGGGTTGGGACAGCTGTTGGAGGTGCTGATCTAGTTGCGTGGCAGGGCTGGCACGCGCTTACTCAGCTGGAGATCCAGGCATCCAGGCCTGGCCACCACACGTAGCTGTGGGCCAGAGCCTTCATCCTCACGATGCCAGGGTGGGCTTTGTGCAGGGCTTTTAAGATTGCCTCTTGGAGTGTAGTGAGGATGACCACTCTTGTCCCCCATAGTAAGCAACCCTGTAGTGAAGATAACTCTTGCCTGCGGGTCTTAAATGCCATGAATTCATGGGTGTACTGAATTTCAGGCCACCCCCTCCCCACCCAGTCCAGAACTTGGGAGATTACCTTGTCCCTTCTGGAGTGGGCAGCAATATCCTCAGCTGAGACTGGCAGGTTGAGTTCGTTGCAATCAAAAATGGCGTGGATGGGCGTGGGGTCTTCTACTGGTGTTGGCAGGGGGCACCTGCTGAGGGCATCTGCATGACACAGGTTCTTCCCCGGGCGATGTACCAGCTTATATGAGTAGGCGGCTAGGAACAGGGTCCATCTGGTCATCCTCGGGGATAGCACCTGTGGGGTTTGCTTGTCTCCTGCTAAAAGGCCTAAAAGTGGTTTGTGATCTGTTATAAGCTCAAAGTAATGACCATAAAGGAATTCGTGGAATTTTTTCACAGCAGCAACTGCTGCTAAGGCTTCCTTATCAATTTGACTATAGTTCCTTTCTGCTGCAGAGAATGTTCTTGAAAAGAAGGCAGTTGGGGCCTTGGAGCCATTTGGCAGCCTATGGCTGAGTACTGCCCCTATGCCAAAGGGGGACGCGTCTGCAGCTAAAACCAGGGGAAGTTGTTGGTTAAACTGGACTAGTACTGCATTTGAGGTTAGCAGGGATTTGACTGCTTGGAAAGCATGGCTTCTCTTTGTCCCCAGTGCCAGGGGGCTTTCTTATCTAAAAGTCTATGCAAAGGTTCAACTATAGAAGCCTTGTGTGGAAGAAAAGCTGCGTAGAAGTTCAGAAGTCCTAAAAAGGCTTGTAGTTCCGTTTTGTTAGAGGGAGTAGGTGCCTCATGGATGGCCCTAACTTTTGTTTCTATAGGATGAATTCCAGAGGCGTCAATTCGATAACCTAGGAAGTCCACTTGCTTAGTGGCAATGGTGCACTTGTCTTTTTTTAGTTTTAACCCATGCTGCCTAAAACGGTCAAGAACTGACCTAACCCTAAGTAATAATTGTGTTTTGTTGGTGGCAGAGACCAAAATGTCATCAAAGTATGGGACTACCCCTGGGAGTCCTTGGAGAATACTCTCCATCAGGGACTGAAAGATGCCTGGGGCCACACTAACTCCAAATTGTAAACGCTTAAAAGCTAAAAGCTCCCCTGTGGTTAACTATTGTTTGCAAGTCAGCAGTATGATTGTCTACAGGAAACTGCTGATATGCTTGGGACATATCTAGCTTCGCGAAAATTGTGCCTGGCTCAGAGGAGTGCAACAGGTGTTGGATTATGGTAATTGGATTGCAGTAATTTGGAGGAAACGATTGAGGGACGTTTTATAGCCTGCGCAGATTCGCATGCTGCCATCTTTTTTAAGGGGGGTGACTATGGGTGTTTCCCATTTTGTGAAATCTACTTGCTCTAGCACCCCTTGCTTAATCAGCTTATCTAGTTCTGAATCCAATTTAGGGCAAATGGCAAAAGGGACTCTGCGGGTTTTAAACGAATGGGGGTGGCTTGTGGGCTTACATCAAATGAGATAGGGGTACCAGAATAACATCCAAGCTCATTACTAAAAACATCAGTGTAGTCCCTGAAGAGAGTGTCTACCTCAGTATTCACCACAGAATGAATACCAGTTACACTAAGGCCCAGAGCAGGGAACCAATCTATCCCAAGCAAACTGGGAAGGGTACCATCTACAACCACCAGAGGCAAGTGGCCTCTAAAGTTCTGGAATTTAATTAGGAACTTGCCTTTACCCAGGACTGGAATGGTCTTTCCCTGATAGTCTCAAAGAGTCAGGTGGCAGTTGAGCAGCTTCTTTTTGGAGAGTGTAGGGAGCAGCTTCTTCAGGGTGGCCCACAAGATGATAGAGAGGGCAGACCCAGTGTCCACCTCCATCTGGCAGGGGTTACCTTCTAGAAAGACAAAAATGCTTATTTTGTTAGACCCAGGGGTGGTATTGTCTGAGTGGTAACAGGTATAGCAATCTTCAACTTGCCTTTGGAAGGAGGAAGCAGCTTGAGGTCTTTGTGGGAAGGTTTTTTCAGCTTGGCAAACCCTAGCTATGTGGCCTTTTTTCTGACAGTTTAGGCAGATGGCATTTCTGAATCTGCAGGTTGACCTGGGATGTGCTCCCCCACAGCTCAGACAATTGGGTTGCTGTCTGGCTGTTGGGTTGGTGTTTTTCCTTGGCATCTCGGGGGGGGGGGTTGGTTGTCTGAGATGGTTTACATCAAGAGGTTCTTCTTCTAGGAAAATCTCATCAAAGTAAATGGCAGAGCTCCCTTGCTTTATGGGGTTTCCTTGAATCTCAGCTGCTGACAGCTCTGACAGCTCAGCAGCCTGAGCTTCTTCTATGGCCAAGGCTAGGGTTAAATCCTTTTTTGCTAATAAACACCTCTGTAGCTTTAGTTCTCAAACTCCTCCTACAATTTGGTCTAGCAGCATGTCTTCCAGGTAATCCCTAAAACCACAATGTATGACAGCTGATTTTAATGCTGCCATATACTGACTAATGGTCTCTCCTTCAGCCTGAACTCTCCTTCTAAAAGCCAGTCTCCTAGCTATTTGAGAGGGTTTGGGGGAGTAGTGGTTAGACAGGATTCCCTGCAACTCCTCCCAGGGAATAGCCTTCACAGGGCGTGGAGATACTAGTGCGGAGGCTGTATCAAAAACAGCAGCCCCACAGAAACTCAGAAAATAGGATCTTTTCCTCAGGTCAGTGGCTTCTGTCAGGTCGATAGCATTTAGGAAGCACTCGAATCGGTTCATATATGACTCCCACGTCTCGCCCGTCGGCTGGAATGGAGGGAATGTCGGGTTTGAACCCATCTTGAAGCGGCAGTGTCGGTCTCCTTAGCTGAGGGAGCTTTAAATTCGCGCTTTTAGAAAAGCGCTTGCGGCTGCGCCTGTCAGGCGGCGTCTGACTCCTCAGCTGGGGAATTTGAACTTCGCGCTCGTGGAGAGCGTCAGCGGCGGTGACGTTATTCAGCTCTCAGCGGCTTCAGCTCTTTTTGACAGTGACTGTGCTCAGCTGTCTTTGCCTGGTTGTCTCTTCATCTCTTATCACATCCCGCCCTCGTCGCCAGTGTTGTGGAGCGGCGGTAGAGATTGAGACAGACACAGGGTCAACGTTTAACAGGCTTTATTCGAATGAATAAAGGATCTCCGTGGCTGCCGAGGCTAACTGGCAGTCAGCTGGCAGCGACAGCTGATGCCGTTTGACAGCTCCTTTTATAGCCGGCTGTCAAACGGCATCAACCAATGGGAGCAGTTGGCGCTCCCGCGCAGGTGGCGAACCAGAGTGAGGACTGCTGTCAGTCTGTGAACACAGCAGAAACAACACTGCAGTGAGATGACTGTTCACCATCAAATGATGACAAAAATATTGCTTATTTTCCTGTATCTTTAAAGTGTTATGTACCAATCTGAAGTCATTGAAGTATTAGCTAAACATTACCTGACAGTTTCAAATCTGATGCAAATATTTTCTGTTTAGAAATTAAAGAGGCATTCTCCAAATTGTTGATGTAATAATATGTGTATATTCTGTATTTATGGCACATCTCTGACAAGTCCCTTCTGTGTATATATATGTAGAGTTGTGAGCAAAGGGAGATTGGCCATAAGCCCACTTGGAGAGAAATGCAAAAGACTTGATTATTTGTATATTTAGCAGCTTATCTGCCCAGCAAGATCAGACCTGGCTCATACCCAATAAGATTTATGAATTATGAATTATGATGGATATTACAATGAGCTCCATTTTGTACAAGGTCATTGTAATGAATGAAGTGGGGTATAACAACACAAGAGAAGTAGTAAAATGATATAATGGCATGTGCAACCATTGCCTTTGATTCTAATTTGGCAGCCACGGGAGGAGAGAGATTGGATAAAAGCAATGTGGCAGGACCACTCCAGAACTTTTCTTGCCTGAAGTACAGCAGCAAATGGAACCATAGTGATACGTTGCCATTTGGAATATATTCTAGGTCTCCTGGTTGCTCAGTCCGTATAGTCTGTATTTTTCGGACTATAAGACGCATTCCCTCCCCCATCAAAAAAGTGGGTGGAAATGTCTGTGCATCTTATAGAGCAAATTGGGGTCTGCTTTTGGCTTCCCAAACCTTCCATGCATCCCATTTTTGCCCTCCCCAGCATCCAGAAGAACTCTGCAGTCCTGTTTTGGGCTTCCCAAACCCTCTGTGCATTCAGTTTTCAGCCTCCCCGATACAGGAGGCCTACAGAAGCCAAACATGGGCCCGTTTTTGGCCTGCAGAGTGCTTCTGGATGCCAGGGAGGGCAAAAACAGAATACACAGAGGAAAAAAAAACTATTTTTTTCCTTGTTTTCCACCTCTTAAACCTAATTGTGTCTTATGTTACGGTGCGTCTTATAGTCCAAAAAATATGGTAAATGTCAGGAGATTAACAGAGGCTAGTCAGGAAATTTATTCACTGTTATTTCTTCCCTCCTCTCTTCTTCCTTTTCTTTCTGTTCTTTGTTGACATATTGACCTCCTCTACTACAGATCTATATTTCTGATGTTCATGATTTTTCTCTTTAAGTAATAATGGATTCAGGTTTGAGAGAATATAACAACCTGAATGAAGCACTGAAATGGTGAGGAGCTGTGATGGACCTGGGCACATTCCCACCCCATTTTGTCGTGTGCTTATAGGACATATGCTCAGAAATATGTGTTTGATTGATCTGCTGTGCTCATAACCTGAAAAAAAAAAATGCTTGTTTCAGTAGTGAAGCTCTCTTGCTTTGCAGTACATCATCCATATATGTCAACAAAAATCATGCCCCTGGGAACCACAGAACTGGAATCTTGTTCAGTAGTTAAATGCTATCAGGTGCAAGACAAGATACGTAACACCAGACATTGGCTAAATTATTCTACACCAAAACAAATTCCATAACCATGTCTTCAGGGAAATAAAATTACAACAAAAATGAATTTAAAAACATGTTGGCAATATTATGTTGCTTGTGAAATAGTCTTTAGTTTAGAGGTCCTGGCTTGCTTAGACCAGCATGGGCATGCTTGGAATAAAATGTGGGTTTAGTTATGCTTGTGGCATGCTGGCCAACATGTGCCAAAATGGATGGGTATTTTGTTCTCAGTATAACAGGGAATGGAGATGGCATGAAAGTGGCTAAGGTTTGATAACTTAGTCCACTCATTATCTACTAACCTTAATTGACCAAAACTACAATAAACCATGGAAGCCAATATTGATGAGTTAATTTGTGGATGATTCTTGTGCAGGTTGAAGCTCTGGCAAAGCAAGTGTGCAGAGAAGAGATGATTAGGAGATTGGAGCCAGGAATTGAATGGTTGCAGGAATTGGGTATGTCTACGTAAATGAAAAGAAGGACTAGAGATAACAGGACAGCAGTGTTCCAATGTCTCAGGGGCTGCCAAAAAGAAGGGAGAGCCAAACTATTATCCAAAGCACCTGAAGGCAGGACAAGAAGCCACTGGTGGAAGCTAATCAAGGAGAGAAGCAACCTAGAGCTCAGGAGGAATTTCCTGACAGTTAAAACAATCAGTGGAATAATTTGCCTCCAGAAGTTGTGGGTACTTTTCAACGTTGGAGGTTTTTAAGAAGAGATTGCAAAATCATTTGTTGAAATGGTATGGAGTCTCCTACTTGAGCATGGGGCTGGATTAGAAGACCTCCAGGGTCCCTTTCAATTCTGTTATTCTGTTGTTATTCTGTCATTATTGGTAGAGAGTTTCAAGGCGAAGAAAAAGCAGGCAACATTTCATTAACTTAAAAAGAAGAGGACCAAGATTTAAGTAAGTTTATGTTTGTGTGCACGTGCATGTATGAAATTTTCTGTGAGTTGACAGAAACAGAACTTCTTAGTATGTGTGGCTTCCTAATTCTCTGAAACCAAGCCATGTTTCAAATCTTGTTATCTGCTGGTGAAAGAGAATGTGAAAAGATTGGGAATTTGATAACTGAGCCCAGCAAAAATAATGCGGTATTGCAGGCTAATGCTGCCAACTGCCAGCAGTTCGATCCTGTCCGGCTTGTGGTTGATTCAGCCTTCCATTCTTCTGAGATCAGTAAAATGAAGACCTAAATTTTTGTGGGCAATATGCTGACTCTGTAAACCACTTATTAACCCCCAACTTGGTAAGCATATAAGCCTTCTGTAGCCAGGCCAAAAGGTCATGTTTGCATACATAATTTTTATGCATTTTATGAATAATATTTTCATAAATGTTTGATCTTTTTTTCATACTTTATTTCAACAATATTTTCTGTAAGGACCATGCTGTCCACAGAAGCAGGTGGTGGTCAGTCTTGCAGGGTCTTTGTGACTACAACTCTACCTAATCTACAGAAATGTGACTTTGATCTGCCTTTGAATATTTGGAATGTCACTTTCCTCAAAAGAATTGCAGATGGATCTAACTAAAGTACAATCTATTTTGACTTGAAACATGCAGTCATCCACTCAATATTAATGATATACAAAAAAGGCCTTTGGGCTTGGCCAATTTTTTGCTGTTTCAATTTTCTTGAACGATTCCGGTCATAAATATTCTCTCTCAAACATGCAGGTAGAAATATAAAACCAACACCAATATTTTAATTCTTAAATCTTACTTTATGCTTGAAGTAACAAACTTGTGGGTGGGATAGACAATGTAAGACAAAAGATTGCTACAATGCATACCTTTCTAACTTGTTGAGGTTTTGATTCTTGAATGCCCATCTTTTAATGTTAATATTTTATCTTGACTTTTATTTTTGCTATATATGTGTTATATAGCTTGACTACTATTTTTGCTATATATGCATTAAACAAATCAGTTAAAATGTTAAAGTAAAGAGACTAGGGAGATGAAAGGGACACAAATATTGGGGCCTGAGATAACTTCTCTGGTTTGCTATTCCAGTAGATTTTAGTGTCTTAGGAAATGAATAAGGCCAGAAGTTGACCTTCAACTTTCCTGTTCCAGAATTTCCTTTTTGGCTGATGGACAAACTGGTGTTTCCTTTGCCATGATGCTTTAGCTGGGAAGTACTCCAGCTTCTTTAAGGTCCAGGCCAAGGGATAAGACTGGAACCAACTGCGTGAAATACTGTGCATACTTAATGAAAGTTATAATGAGCTAACAACTATTAATATATCATTCCAGGGCTCAGGAACTGAAAGACTAAGCTTAAGGGCAATCTAACTGTCCTAAAGAACATCAGGCAGCAGATATTTCCAGTTTCCAAGCTATCCAGAAATATACATGGAAAAAGCAGTGGCTCCCACCATAGATTTTACTAGCAATTTGCTTAAGGAATAAGATGGTATGTTCTTAAGTTTTCTCATTTTACCTATGAGAATGTAAATATTTTTAAAGATATGGTCAGATTTTTGTTCAGAGGCGACTCCACTTTATAAAATAGACTTTTAATTCTTCACTCCCCCTCTCCTTTTCAGAACTAGGGAGCACATAGTTGCATGGAGAAGATCTTTGTTAATTTCTCTTTCTATGAGTTCTTTAAAAATACATCTATGCATGTGACCATCCAAGTCAAAATTGCTAAGGTGGTTTGTTCTTGTGTAGCATGGGCCATTTACAACTTAAATTTCCTCTTGTCAGGCTTCACACTGGGGCCAGGGATACAATGCACAATAAACATGGCTGTGCTAAGGATGCAAATTGCACTCTATTATAATACAGAGACCAATTTGCTATCAAATGTATTTTGAACAAAGAATATGGTGCTTTTTGAACAAAGAAATAATGGATGGTCTTGAGAAGAATTTCCAGGAATAAAGATGTGGATTCAGTGTTAGAACTCTTTGAAACCAATTCATTTGATTTCCAATAATACTAATAATCTATTTTGTGATTTTTCTCTTCTATTACATGGCCTCCAAAAATTCTGGATAGTGGATATGATAGTACCTGGAGACAGCAGAAAAGAAGAGAAGGAAATGGAGAAAATCATAAAATGCAAAGATCTGCAAGTAGTAGTAAAATAATTGAAACCCCCCAAAAAGCACCAATAGCAGCAAGCATCTTAAGAGGGATCCGAAAACTTCTGGAGCTCCACTTGAGCTCCATGGTATTGACAAAATCACCATCAGTCAATTGCAAAAGGCAGCTTTACTTGGAATAGCTTACATCTTGCAACAAATACCTTTAACGCCATCAAACAACATCTGTCTTTTTGAGAAGGACTTGATAGGATAAAAATGCCAAATGGAGTCTAAACATATGGCTGAGTGTATGACAGACTATAATAGTATGTAAATATATTATTCCTATACTTAATTAACATTTTTCTATGCCATTATATTTCATAAGATTATTCTGCCTTAGGGTAAGCATTATGCATTCAGCAATAAGGGCTCTGTATAGGATTCATCAGAAGGTTAGTCCATAAAGTAAGGAGCACGTCTGGTATTTGTCAGATTCCTTAAAAATAATTATCAAGTTACAAAGCAAATATTTTCAGGAGTGATATAAAAATATACCATATGCATCCATAGGTGTATATGTTACATGAGGAATTATTAGCATTTTCGATACAAGGTCACTGAAAGGCAGGAAAAAAAAATCAAATGGCTGTCAGAGAATGAAGAAATAATTTGAACATTGGATTTTACATCGGCAATTAAGGCAGACAGTTGAATCCTTCTGTTTACTTGGAGCTAAGCCTGTGTGTAGTATATTTAAAAGCTTATTTTTCATCTTTATCCCCCCCAAACTTTTTTTTTAAGTTTAAATTTAACACTAACTTTTGCCATATTGGTTTTATCATATTGACTTCCTGAAATAAATGAAAATATTCTATGCTCTGAGATAGAGATATATATTTTAAAAAGGAAACAACAGCAAAATTAAGTACATTTTTTACTTGGAGATTTATTTTGTTTTAATAAATCTGACACCAGTCAGGGAGAAGAAAAAAGAACAACAAGAAGCATCTTAAAAACGCTCCATATTTTCCATAGAAATTTGCCTTTGTTAGGTTTTGAAAATCCATGGGTTCATGACCCATCCACTGATCCTCGGCCCTCCCTCCCACACCTCATTTTTCCCCCCTCGTATTTGTTTTCTGTTTTTTTAAATCAAAGTGAATTTGCTTGTTGAGTGTAATTTTCCAAGCCTTCACAGACCTAATAAATAAGGAACCCCTGTAAAACAGTAGCTTGACTTAAGTGAATCTGTACAAAGGAAAAATATAGAAATACAGTATGTACAAAGTACCGTCAGTGCACCATCGCTACAAAGTTCTGATTTAATTGGCTTTAATTTAAGACCCTCCTCCCAAGCTCTTTGAAGCACAATCTTTCCAAATGTTTCCCCCTTTGCTAAGCACAGTAGCCTTATAGTGAAGGTGCATTCCGATCACTAGTGTGTGAACAATTGCTTTATTCAAGTTAGTAAACAGTTACACTGGATCACAAGGTGATTTGAATGTTCCCCCCCACCTCAATTCCCCCCCCTTAGTATTTTGTCCAAAATGGGATATACTTCCCAATTGTTTTACCAAATCAGTGCTCTAGTGTACTTTTGGATTCTTGGCTACAACTATACAAGTGCACGCAAGTAAATCCTACCCTGTTATCCTCCACCCTCCAATTGATAATCAGATTGCACATTTCTTTTAACCATGACAGAAGAAAGCAAATAGTGAAACAAAATCATGGGGACTTGCTTCTCACTTTACCCCTGTGTTTTCATTGGCTTGGCCATACCTTTCTAATTATCATGAAAGAGCTTTACATCTGGAGAGATTGTCTCACTGGCTTCCTGGATCACTGCAAAGCCATCAGGGTTGAAATTTCATCCAAATCTTTCATAACACCCAGCAAATATTTCCCCCAGATAATTTTACACCTTGAGGGGATCCCTTTTTTTTTTTTTGGTCTTTAGTTCAACACTCTTGCTCTGTTCCCAAAAGGGGTGCTATTTTAGGGGAATTGAAAGAAAAAACCGAGAGAAATAAACATTTACTGAGTTCTCTTGGCACTCAGTCTCTGAAAAACCACAGTATAAACTATTCATGCTGCTTCTTATATCTGTCAAATCAAAATTTTTTTAAAAAAATTAAAAGCCAGAAAAGTGTAACACTGAAAATATGGCATTAAAAAGGATAAAGGTGGCCTTTGTAAAAATAACACAGAAAAAGTATATTAGCCAATAAAATATTCTAATAACTCTTCATTTAAAAGTGCATCATGGGTAGGAGATAAAGATGACGCTGAAGTGTCAATACTCCAGTATAGCCCCTTCAACCGCCTCCCATTACAACGCAAATAGGTCCAAAACCATACAATGCAAATCACAATTCTTCATGTAGCAGCAAAACCACAGCAGGTTTTTTTTTTTGGGGGGGGGGGGGGGAGATCAATTTCATCATCCACCTTCAAATATTTGAACCTTGAAGTCTATGAGGGGGAAAAAAAAGTACATACATTGGTCCATGTGGCTTTAGAATCAGAGGAAAATTCTCCATCGGCAAAAAACCAAAGGTTTAGGGAGAAGGGGGTGTGGCCATTGGAATGCTGAGAGTACTTTTGAGGGGTCCATGATGTGCTTACAGTCTCCTGACCCAAAGGCACCCTAGGGTTTTAGCCTTCCCTCTGAAAGAAATGATGGGAAATGGCTTTGTTTTCTTGATTTCTGACCAGGTATGGTGGCGAGTGGACCAGCTGGTGTTGTCTGGTAAAGTAGCACTGACTGCTCTGCTCCTTTTCTCCATGCAAGGTACCCTGTCAATATCAGCATTCCTGAAATAATAAAACAGGCATGTCAATATCTATAATTATAACGATTCATTGCAGTATTGTATTTGACAGTCATAACATTAAGGTTCAATCATAATATCAAGGTTCTTTCAGGAGTAGAGAAAACAGAAGATTAAAGACGGAAAACATGCAGAGTAAGAAGCACAATCAGAAAACAATATAGTTTAGCTTTATCTACATTAGTGTATATGGGACCCTATTCTTCAAGGAACTTTTGCAATACCATCTACCAAATTCATAAAAATCCAACTAGTTCCAGAATTTCTTTGGAATCAATACTCAGCACAACTTTCAAACTTCTAGACTATCAGTGGCTATGAGCTCAAAAATTCCATTTCCATTTAATAATTTAAAGAAAAGAGAGGATAACTCAAATTTTGGATGGTATATTGAATAACTTTTCCTGTGGCTTATTTCCCGAGCCTGTCTTTCATTTGAGATCTTTCATCAAGCACTGAAACAAATAAAACTTTTGGACTAGAGACAATAGAGGAATGAAGACGATATCACATCACTTTCAATTGACTGAAAAAGCCAGCCCCTAGACTTGGATGCCAGTTCCATCATTATTTCATCATTAAAAGAGCCATGGTGGCACAGTGGTTAGAATGCAGTACTGCAGGCTAACTCACTGCTCACTCCAAGAGTTTGATTCTGAATGGCTCAAGGTTGACTCAGCCTTCCATCCTTCCGATCAGTAAAATGAGGATCCAGATTGTTGGGGACAATATGCTGACTCTTTAATCTGCTTAGGGAGGGCTGTAAAGCACTGTGAAATAATATATGTCGGCTATTGCTACTATAATATTGTCAGTTAAAATAACGATATTCTCTGATTCATATATTTCCAAAAAAGGATATATTAACATGGAGATTTGGCACAGAAATAAACTGACTAATCAGTCTCCTATCCAAAATTCAGGAATTAGCCAATCCAATTTATCTCCTACATGGGAGGAAGGAAAAACAATTAAAGCCTGTTTATTTACATGGTCTCAATGAGTAATTTTATAGTTTAGGAAAAAAATTCAAGAGCAGAGAAACTAAGCAAGCTAATCAATATAAGCAAATGACTGTGTTTCTTCCTAACAACTAACTCTGTGCCATAATTCCAAAGTGGAGTCGATGGAAGAGGTACTAGGACCAGAAGATCCTATATTATCCTATTAGGTGGCATTTTAATTTATCAAGGATCAGTGCTTGTATGAGAAAGAATATCTAGTGGTTTTAGAAATATCCAGGCATTGTATCTGGAATCTGAAATATCAGAAAGCCAAATTATTAATAGAGTAGTTATTTAACTCCTGTATGAACAGGTCATGTGAGTTTGGAGTAATGTTGATCGCAGCGTATGAATAGGTCAGGGTTGCATAGTGTTTTTCCCCTTCCCCTCAATAAGGATTCACATGAACAGCCACCCCGGTTGCACCGAAACTTGAGCAGACTCTTAATAGTTTTCCATTTTCCAAAATAATACATTGATTAATATGCCTTGTAATTTAGTTTTTTAATATTTCTTAAAAGATACATTTGAAATATCTTAATTTCTGTGATTATTTAGCCTCCTGATAACTGGGGACTGCTAATTCACTCTATTCTATAGTAGGTGGAATTCATGAAGCACTGGAGAAAAACACTGTACATCTGTCTAAAACAATATTTCCAGTTTTGCTTTTTAGTGTAATAGACAGAAAAAGTTTGCACAACTGGAAAATCCTGTTTGCATCTTCAATCTCATATGCTACTCAGTTAACTGGAATATGTTGAGAATTTATTTTACATTGCTTGGAGACACAATATGAACATCTTGTCTGTAAGCACTCAATTTCGGAGTTACTCTACAATTTCACATAAAAATGCCACCGTTTCAGTATATTAAGCAAAATATTTTTAATGTATACCCTAAATTTATATTGCAATAGAATGAATAAAAATGTAAAGTATCCAAACTGAGCTTGATTCTTGGTGACTTTACCGATCACCGCCATATAGGTTTCTTGGCAGAAATATAGAAATGGTTAGTTTTGTCTTGTTCCAGGATTTATTTTTTTAATTCCAATCTACACTATAGCCTTGAAATACATGAAGGAATCCCACCCAATTATTAACCAGGTCAAATCTCATTTAGCTTCCATTCAAGGTCACCCTTGATTCAATGTTCCAGCAACTGAGACAATTAATATTATGAGCTTATTATTCATAGCCAATGTTGTCAGAGTTCCACTACAATAAAAGGAAAGTTTTGCCTACTGGGGAAATGTTGGTATAAACAAAACGTGCACTATTATTTTTAAATGACTGTAATGTAGTAATTTATCCCACTGAGCACAGTATATGGATGATGATGATGATGATTTGCTTGGCTCCTTTGGAACAGAAATGGGCTCAGAGCAAAGTCAAGGCCATGATTTTCTTAGGGAGGTTCTGCTGAAATAATCATAAAACAGGTGGCATGTTCAAAACCCACATACACCTTGGAGTTGCTGCATATTTGTATGAATTCTGTTCTTCTCAAAACCTGAATGCATTCAACATTTTTACTGAAGTCTCTGCTTTTGAATAACCATTTATGTCTCTCCCCTATAAAATGAAATAAATGACATCACATCACTGAAATTGAGAGAAACATATTATTTGGGGGGAAATAAGAATGTGGAAGCCATGGAGAAAGGAGTACGTAGCTTATCACTAAGCATTTTAAATCAGCATTAGCTGCTATTAACATTCAGTGTATTTTGTTTTCTACATCAAATTCCTTTGTTAATTTCTGCTCTTTTGTCTCTTCTTGCCCTGGTGTATTTTCTCCCAAATTGGGTTTTTTTTATAGAGTTCAATATATTATACTGAAGAACTGTATGTATTTGGCACTATTACTTCTTCATCATTAAAGAGTAAGTCTGCATAGGTTTGACTAATTTTTATTTTTTTAATTTCAACTTCAGGAGAGAATTTTCTTGCTTAAATATTGGGAATTCCTGAGTAACCACATTCTTTGCTATGATTCTCACCAAATTGGAATTCAGGAACTGTACTTCAATGCAATTGATGCTATATGTTGTTTTCCTTGCCTTTGACTTTAAAGCTCTCAAGCTCAACATCGCTTGAATACCAAAGCCCTGCTCATTTTTAAACAAATTATAATATTGAGAGAATTACAGCCTTTTGTGCTACTAGGCTTAATAAGGATGTTGTGTGGGTGTGGGTGAGTGTGCCTTCAAGTCATTGTTGACTCTCAGCAGTTCTCTGGACAAGTCCCTGCAGTTTTCTTGGGAAGTTTTCCTAAATCGGTTGCCATTGCCTCCTTCTGAAGGAGGGAGAGGGAAGGAGAGAGAGGGGGAGGGAGAGGGGTGGGCTCAAGGCCACCCAGCTGAATTGTGCTTAAAGTGAGACCAGAACTCATAAACCCACCTCCATTTCTAGCTTGATGGTTTAACTACTTACTTACTTTAAAACTTACTAGGATCTCACTAGGATCTTGGCTCTCACTAGGATCTTGGCAAATCTTATTACCTTCTTGTAATAAGTTGTGTATAAGTCCATTGTCACCGTCTTTCATGAGCAGAATCACATTGTACTTGTACTGTTCTGTACCTGTGCTGTTTCTACATTTTAGTACAGTACAGTTTAGTACAGTTTTCTGCAACCCTGGGCCCTCCACATGTGTTAAATATCATCCCTTATAATTGCTGAGGTTGAACATCTCTGGAGGATGCTGTCTTGAGGAAATCTGCATTAAGATGCAATCAGCTGCTGGCTTCAATTTTTGTCAGCAATGCATGTTTTAAGTTAGGAATTAGTAAATGGTGATCAGCCTGTGCAGTGGGACTTCCACTTGGTCATGAAGGTGCACTAAAAATAGATACTGTGAATAAAGGGACCAAGGAGGAGTGCAGCTATTTATGAAACTGCAGTTTGGTGTAATTGCTGGTTCCAGGCTAGAAATTGGGACACTGTGTGTTGTAGTTCTGCTTTAGGCATGAAGTCAGCTGGGTGCCCTTGGGCATCTCAGTCCTAGGGAGGAGGCGGTGGCAAACCACTTCTGAAATCTTGTCAATATAAATGCAGAGAGTTGTCCAGATAGATGCCAGGAATCATTATTGACTCAAAGACAGTCAGAGTCGAAGACAGAAAGACAGACAGACACACACAATTGCTGTCAGCTTACTATGCAATGCAATTGATGCTATATCCTTATGCATAACTGTTCATATTCCATGCTTTTTCAAAATGTCCTAAACAAAGGAATGACATCTTTGGGAAAAGATCTTTAAACAGCAGATCAGTTAAGTCATACAAAATGTACAATTAATATCAGCATGCAGCAGGTAATATCAATAGCAAATTTTACACTTCAGGAAGATACTTAGAAATGGCTTAAAATTACACTAAATATAGCATATACTGGCTAATGTTGGTTAACTGCAGAATTGCAAAGGAAATTGAACCTAATTGTTTGCTTCATTTTACACTACACAAATGCTTCAATATGTACACTTACAAATGAAATAATTATGTTACACACTGAGTTTTCAAAACAGAGATTGGAAGTTCAAATTTAATTGGGGGGGATTTTTTAAAGTAAACAGTATTATCTTTTTGTCTTAGATATTTATTATTGTACATTGGCTTAAACTTTAGAAACATTTTAGCAATACAGGAAAAACTAAGCCAGCTGCTAGGTGGATATTCTTACAGATGGAGACATGTGTTAAACTCAAATGTCATTCTTTCAAATACCAAGAAGTCTGGGGAAATAAATCCATGGATACCAAGAAAGAGACCTAATATTGTAGAATACTTATGCAATGGGAAGTTAGCACTCGATTTTCACCAAGTTAAATAAACAATTTCTTGCTAGGACATAAAATTCAGGTGTTTTGCCAGGCTTGTAGAATTTTCATATTTACCTTTTTCATTCCTTTTCTGGTGCACAAATATATTTCCAGCCACAAACACCTTTCACAAGGGGTACAACAGTTCTCACATGGTACCTAATAGATAATGCACAGTGGAATCGAACAATAAGGCTCAAAACTAGTACAAAATTTTACTATTATTTAATTCATTTTTACACCCGCCTTTTTGAGAGTTCAAGGTGGCTCATGCAAGCTCACAGTGGCTTACAAAAACCTTGTGTATTGGGTTGAGCTAAGTATAACTAGCCTAAAGTCACCAGGTGAGTTCTACTGACTGAATAGGAATTGAACCTGATCAAGTTATGAAGACATTAAAGCACAAATTTATCTGGTGATTTGCAGATTGGACTATAGTTTCATCCATCCCCACAAAATAGCTGTGATGGGATATTAACTCAATGTATCTAACACAACTTTTTATTCCAAAATTCTAATTAAGTAGAATTAAAATAATTAAAGTAATTAATGTTTTAAATGGTAAAAGCAAAAGATACATTAAAAGTATGGTAAATTTTCAGTGAAACTGAAGTTGATTGAAAAGAGAGAGGGCAAAACTGATTTTAGACCAAGGAAGTGTCACTCTAAGAATATAGCTCATAGTCATATTGAAAATGTAATTCACTATTTGAAAGGATAGAAATTTAGTTCTAACATATAACACTTATAATGCTTCTCTTTTCCATTTATTGTCTCTCATAAACAGCCATCTTGTCTGCTATATATAGGTGTATTCCCATTAATTTAGTAAAGCACAAGACTGAGACTATGCATCTCAGCCAGTGCTGAGCCAGTGCTGAGACTATGCATCTCAGCCAGTGCTATTAGCCGAGTTGGTCTGCATATTATTGCCTTAGTTATTTTTATAATGCATAAGTCTGACTTTCAGGGAGATCATGGTTTCAAATTGTGGCAAAGCTAAGAATTTACTCACTTTTCCCATATCTAAGAATTCAAAGTGTTCTACTTATATAGTGATTTAAAAAGCCTCAGATGTCTGCTAAAATTCACCTTTCATTCATGCTTGCTCAGTCTGCTCTCCAGCCCCATATGTCTGTCTGTCTCTCTGTCTAATCTCTCCATCTGTCCATAAAAGGTAAACGATAAAGGTTTTTCCTATCCAGGCAAGTCTAGTTCTAAGGTGATCATCTCTGTTTCTTAGCCAAGGGAGACAGCATTATCTGAAGATGCTTCTGTGGTCATGTGGTCAGCATGACTATACACTAAAGCTCACGGAACACTATTGTATTCTTATCATCTATCTATCTATCTATCTATCTATCTATCTATCTATCTATCTATCTATCTATCTATCCATCCATCCATCCATCCATCCATCCATCCATCCATCCACCTACCTGATCAATAGCAATGATTTGTTACTGGAAACAGGCCATGTAGGATGAATTTCGCACACTTTCCTCGCTCAGGATTTTAATTCAAAAGTAATTAAGAATTCACACAACACAAGAATTCACTATCAAACGAACCACATTGTAGGTGGCAAAATGATTGTAATAGAAAGTTATTTTAATCCTAAACAGATCTACTCAGAAGTAAACCCCATCAAATTCAATAGAATTAACTAAATACATTTGGATAGGTTTTTAGCCATAAAAAGTGAGCAAACAGTGGCAAAAATATTGTATAGATACAGTGGTGGATTAAGGCTCACTGGTGGCCTAAGTGTTGACAATTCTTGGTGTCCCCCTCCTTTGTACATACGTACAAACAAAGTCATATTCTCAACCTTGTGTTGCCCCTTTTGGGCCCGATGCCCTAAGCACATGCTCAGTCTGCTTAATGGTTAATATACCACTGAACAGATATCAAAACAAGTTTAAAAAATTAAAATGATAGTACATTTCTCTTATAAATTGTTTAACTAATCTTTTATGTACATAAATTAATATAAAATATATATCAATCTATATAGTCTATGGATTAGTAGCAGTTTACACAGGGACACTTGATGATTTGCAATAGTTAAGACAAAATATGCCTTTTTTCCTATGTCTAATAAATGAGAAATAAACATAAATAGAATGGCAACAAAATTTACATTGGCATTGCAAGTACATATACTGTAGATTTTCCCCCGTGCTGTTTCTCTCTGTTGTAGTAGCTTTTAAACAGAACTTCAAAATGAAGTTAATCAAATACCACAGATCCACGGAGCACCTGGGACCAAATATTTGAATGCTCAAATATTTTTATTTTCAGCATCTGTATAGATTTATCCCAACTGTACAACTACAATATTTAAATGTTTAATACATTTTCCATGCTGCCTGAGTAAATATTATGATTCAATATATGCTTAATAAAAGAAACTTAAAAGCATATTCATTTATCCAATCCCAAAGCAACTTGACTCCTTGATGACTCTGGGCAATTTACAGATAAAAAAGAAAAACCATATAGATAAATATGATTCTGACTGACCTGATAAAAGTGAAAAAATATAGTCATAGTTTGTAGATATAAAATACAGGGATTTCCTTTTACCTGTATTTTAATAACCCAATACATTATATCACTCTAAATTGTAAATTTTTATTTTAACTGCTGTGAGAGAAAGAATAGGTGACTAGAAAAAAAAAGTCACCTGGATAAGTAAGAAGAAAGTCAAGAAAGATAAGAGTCAAAAAAGAGGGACAAATATAAAATGTGGTAGACAAAGCTTGAAGGAAAAAGTGTTAAAAGATGAAATACTTGAAAAACATCATACCACTTTAGACCACACACCCCAGACAAAAATGTTAGGGAGATTGCTCACATGAGAAAATTAAGAATGGGAATGGAACATAATAGGCAACTGTCTGAAGAGCAAGATTCTCAGGAAATATGTAGGGAAGGCACAGAGTTGAAAAAAAAATTGGAATCAGGATGGTTAATTAGAACCTAGATTCTGTCAAGGAATGTTGCTAGTTGTGGCATTTGCTACCAGTGCAACATTATGATCCAACTACTGCAGAGTTCCCCAACATTTCCGGCTTTATGGACTGGCGAGGGGGACAAGAGAGGGGATTGTTCCATGTGAGCGGCTGGCAAGTGCTCGCCTGCTGCTTGTGCAACTGAGGATATATGGGCATGAGCTCACCAGCCGTTTCTGTGGTCCAGTTGCAATCCCCTCATGGCCAACTGTGGTAGTGGGCCATAGCCCACAGGTTGGGGAACCCTTATCTATTGGAAGGAGACAGTGAGGGATAAGAAGCAAATGGGAGTGAACTTTGGGGAGATTTCCTCAGGGTGGCCAGGCTTTTCCTCAGGGTGGCCAGGCTTTTTCCTGCAGTTATATATAAGGCCTGTGGGTGTCACACCAGTTGACTGGGCAAGTCCAATAATTCCAGGCCTATCTTAGTTGGAGGGAATTTTTGGTTGGAGGGAATTTTTGAGGGGCAAAACTGGCCCTATGACCACCATGTGAAAATCCAATTGGGGGAAAGTCTTCTCTCCCACCACCAGGCAAAACAAAATTTCCTCTGAAGGATCTCACAGTTGGAAATGGTGTGCTTATAACCAAAGAACTACCCACTCCTGAGATATTTTGTACACGATTTGAAGCCTTTTTATGGAAAAAAAAACAACCCACTTGGAATCCTAGTGCTTTTCTAGAAGCCATAGTCCAAAAAAATGGCAAGGCTAAATTAAAAACGAAACTTGGTTTCGCAAAGTTTAAAATGAAATACAATTTGCACACTTATTCCCATTTTGCAACTGTTAAATGCCAAGGAAAATTCATCAGCAATTTTTCAAAAAGCTTTGAGTGGGTTTTAAGGTTATGCATTTTTGCCAATTTTTTTATTTGTTTAATTATATCAAATTTCTTATGTAGTACATCTAGACTTTACTTCTCTATGTAGCATATCTAGACTTTATTTTGATTTAAGAAATCAAAACAATTTGTGCTTTTATTTATAACCGTGATTAATTTAAGAGTAACTTGTGAGTTGCCTATTTTGCTGATGATAACAAAATATTCAAGTTAGTAAAAACCAAAAGGGATTGTGAAGAGATTCAGAAAGGTCTCTTTGAAAAAGTGAGTGATCAATGAAATGGCAAACGAGGTTCAATTTAAGAAAATGTCGAATGATTAACATTGAAGCACTGATTTCACATATAATGTGATAACATCTGTTTTGTCTGTAACAAACCAGAAACAAGATTTGAGGCCAAATCTTACGAAGGTGTCAAAAAGTGTATAGAGCTGTGAAAATTTTAAATTTTAGAATTCATACTGGAAAGGGCCTGAAAATTGCCAATATTATAATACTTCTCTTATACAAATCCATGGTATGTCTTCATCTGGAAGATCTTCCTCATTCACTGACATAGTGCTAATTTAGGTGGCTTTAAGGCCATTCTTAAATTTACTTTTATCATGGAGGGTAGGTCTTTCAAGGGTGATTAGTTTGAAAATATTCCTCTAAAAAATTAGCATTTATGTCAGGAATTTTATGCAAAATGTTTGTCTTTCTCCCTCTACAGAAAAGGCATTAGATAAAAATTAGAAAATTAGCACAACATAAAATCTTATGTTTTATTATTACCATTTAATAATGCTTGAAACATGTTGTTTCCTGAGAAGTCTACTTCTAATTAAATGAATGAATAAATGCTGGCATATTGTACTTATATGAATAGTAAAGAATTAAACCCACTTTAGAAGAAATACTGCAGATGCTTAATCCTATCCACATTTACCCAAGAACAAGCATAACTTAATATTATGTTAACATTAATAACCTAATACTTAATATGTATTACTTTTGATTAAATGTAGTATAAATTTCATACTAATACAGAGAGACATGTAATATAGTTGCAGAATTAAAAATGGGATTGGATGGGAGAGGGGTTTAAGTTTTATCTGTGTCATTATTTTATTCTATTTATTAATTTTAGTATAATCATCCCCTTCAGAAGTTGTCTCATATATCCAACATATATTTCTTCTGCAAATAGGGCTCGAATGATGAAGTGTGAAGGGAGTATAGATTAGAAAACTAGTATAGTTAGTCCTTGACTTATAACCACAATTGAGTCCAAAATTTCTATTGCTAAATGTGACAGCTGTTAAGTAAATTTTGCCCTATTTTATGACCTTTCTTGCCATAGTTGTTAAGGGAATCATTGCAGTAGTTCACAGTGAATCAGTAGCACAGTGAATCTGGCTTCCCCATTGACTTTGTTTGTCTGCAATGGTTGTGAGTGTGAAAAAGGGTCATAACTCATTTTTCTCAGTACCACTGTAACTTTAAAGGGTCACTAAATGAACTGTTGTAAGCTGAGGACAACTTGTACTTGGGAACAGTCTAATTATTTATCCACCTCACCTGTCTAGTGAATACTTTGAAAAGTACAGATGATCTTATCAAAAATAGTAAACCCACTCTTCCAACTTAGCTTCAGTATGAACAGCCAATAGATGTAATAATTTATGTTAGAAGATGAGGCATTGGATTAGATGTAATAATTTATGTTAGAAGATGAGGCATTGGATTGACAATGGTACCCACTTTTTTGTTTTTGCTGCAGAACCAGGCAGAAAATGGAATAATTACTTTAAAGTAGCTTGCTATTCTGTTAGTTAAAAAATTGACTGAGTTATTTGTTTTGTTCATTTATCCAAATTATATAGTTGCCCACCTCTCTCTTAAAGGTGACTGAATTAAATTCCTTCTTTTAATTGTCAAGGATGTAAATATCACTTAAGTAATATTCCTCATTATTACATATGTTAACCTTGAATAATCCATGGAATTTTAATAATTACATGACATTCAACAATCACAACAAATCTATAGGAACTACAGCATTTCCTGAAATACAAAATGTTCTACTTCTGAAGTACTGCAAACTTTATAATATTGGTAACAGAATACTTTGCAGAATGTTGACAAGAAATACTTAACTGTATAAAAACAATTACATAGAAAGATCCTTAGTATATTTATAGGAATGCCTGTTGGAATATGTGTATTCCAACCTGGCTAGTACATTAACATAAGTTAATTCAGGGTTTTTCCTCACAGCTGATTTAAAGTGCTAGTTACCAATGCTTGATTGAGCTGGCAGAAAACTGTTCCAGTGTAAAAACTGTGCTCTCTCTCCCCACCCCACCACCACAAAACCCTTTCTGGCCACAGGACAAGGTACACTTGGGATAGAGACTGGTAGATTCCCCTGGCTTTGTTTTCCACCCATGCACTGAATGTCACCAGACAAAATATTCTTCTGAGTTGGATCTGGCAGATAAGGTGAGAGATGGCTAGACAGATCAGTTCAGTTCTGGTGTGTCTTAGTCAAAACTCACTGTCTCGTAAACATGTTTTGTGGAGTTACCTTAAAGCAGAGTTCCCCAACGTTTCTGGCTTTGTGGACTGGCCAGAGTGGGGAGGAGGGGGGATGGTCCCATGCGAGTGGCCGGCAAGCACACGCACAGCTCCATTTGCACAAGCAGCATGCACACGCACATGCTGTTCACACAAATGGAGCATGCACATGCATTCACCTGCCACTTGTGCAAGTGAGGCTGCGCATGTATACGCATTCGCTGGCTGTTTCTATAGCCCGGTTCCAATCTCCTCACAGCCCACTAGAGGGCTACGGCCAACAGGTTGGGAACCCTTGCCTTAAAGCAAATGTTTTAAGCCCTGTTCTGGAATAGCATTATTCCGGTACTAGTTTAGAAGAGTGGTAAGCTTACACTCAAAAGTATTTTGTATCTGAAAACACTAGACCAACAGCCAGAAATCATTATTCTGCTTTATTAAGCAGCCGTCCCTTCACCACCACTCCTCCACTTTTGCTCAACTGCTTCAACACATTGCTTGCTTGAAGAGGAAGCGCTATTTCAACTCTAGAACAAGTAAGAACAACTCATGGAGTGAGATTAAGGCAATGTCATGAAGAGAAAAAGAATGCCCCTAGAGATCAGTCATGCTATGGCTAGGTGCAAATGGGGAAAGCTTTCAGTACAGCATTACTGTGTAATGAAATGTCAGAAGCCTGTATCTGCTCTGTAAGCATAGACAGAAAGCAGGACTTCAGTGTCTATCTCTCCTATTAGGTATCAGGTACTTCAGAATTTTTGTTTGTTCATTTTATTTCTTTATTTATTGGATTTATAAACTGCCCAGCTTCCTCACAGAAGGCCTCTGGGTGGTGTACAAACGAAATATTAAAACATAAAAGTACATAAAATTTAAAATAGGCAAAGATGATTAAAATTCAAAAAAGTAAAGTAGTTAAAAGAAGGATATTCAAGGTTCTAACTAGCTGTATGAGCCCCAAGCAAGATGATAAACACTATTAACATCTTTGATATAAAGATGTAATGGGAATTTGACAATTCTTAAAAATTGTCGAATTGTTTAAAAAGGCTCTTTTGTGTTCTTTTAAAAAAATGTTATTTTTTGTACGCTAGATTGCCCTGGCCAAAGATCATTAAAAGTGCATACTATATCGGCATAAACATGCTATTTAAAGGCAGAAAAAATAGAAAATGTTATGGAGAAGTGAACCCATAGCAGTGTGATTCAATAGTTAAGAATCAAACTAGTCAGCAACAATTACACTTTTATCTCCACTCAAACAAAGCTTGAAAAATGTCATGAAAGTCTTATTTAAATCCTACTTTAAAAATTGTACGTTTCAGAAAGTATTTGATAAAGGTTGAAAAGCATGCTTTTTCAATTCATGTAATTCCAAGTTTTAGAATTGCTCTTCCTAAAATTATCTTCAAATGTATGGTGACAATTAAACCCCACGTCCCAAATTGCCTTTTTTTTTACAGATGACTTAGCCCCAGAGACGGGGCTGATTTCCTGGTCTTAAAAACTAACATTGCAAAGGAGCTTTTAGTTAGCCTAGATATCTCACTACCATTTCTTTGCCAAAGTTGTTAACGGAATACTCCATGAGATAAAGAAACAAGATACTGCTGATGTGTGTAAAACAAGTACAAAAATGTTGCATGACAAAACACAAGACATATGTAATGAATTTAAGGGAATGAGCTGAACAACTTGAACCTTTGCCCCTGTTTCTCAAACGGCAACCTTCTTATGTCATCCTACCTGAAAATATCAGTATCAATTCTACTCACACAGAAGACTTTAGGGATTACACGAACCTTTACTTATTCTGATTTCGAATTCGGAGACACCTCCTTTTCAGTGGGGGCTCTAGATCTTCTGGCCCTGTGCTGAGAATTGGTGTTGAAATAATGCAGGGTCCAATAGCAGTCTTGTCCGCTGGTCTGGGTACAGGCTGGATGACGCAGCCTGCTTTGGGTAGCATCCGCAAAGCATACGCATGATCCTCATCGGCTGGATTGTTAAGGTTGGGATCTTGTTTGTCTCCCCCAAACAAAGACTCTTCCCCCGTCTTCTTACCAGGCTCTCCTTCTCGGCGACAGTTTGATGTACAGTTATTCTCCTTAACAGATTCCAGCTCACTCACTGGCAGCTCCTCCAGCAAACAGGGTTGAAGCGGAGTCTTTTTCTGCTCTTGGGGGGTTTCTGAGTTCTTAGAAACCTCAGGGCCTTTCGTGCCATTCACAATGACATTGCAGGCTGCAGCAGCAGCGTTTTCTGGAGTGCCAGAGGCAACTGGGAGGGAGCCGCAGTGAGGTGGATCACCACCCGGTAATGTCTTTGTTTCGGTGGGGCTGCAATTTTTTCTGCAGTCACTGCAGTTTCTTTTCTCTGAGCTCCCCAAAGTCAGATTCACAACACTGCTAGCTTCATGTTCAACTTTGACTTCAGCATACAAAGCCCTGTGGATAACATTGTGTAGTCTAGACCTGCGACCTACAGTTAAGTCTATCACACCATCCTGTGGTCCCTGTAGTACTGTAGGAAAACCAAACTTGTTGTTCACAGGACTAGTCGATCTCACAGTCAAATCAACAACTTCATTTTTACTGTGCTGCTGATGCATTTGGGTTTGATTTAAGGACTGGCCTGAGCAGCTTGGTGATGAATCAGAAGGTTTGGAAGGGCCTTGTTTAGAATTCCTGGGGGACACAGAGTTACTTGTTGGCTTAGCCCCTGTTGTGTCATTGGGTGTATTTGGAATGAAGCTTTCCCCATTGCTCGAGAAGCCATTTGGGGGCTTGGAATCATTAATGTGAGGAATGGGGATTGGAATTGGTATTGGGACAGGAAGTGGAACAATAACAGGATATGGCACTAAAAGGGTTGGTGGTGGCACTAATGGGGCAAGAGATGGCAAACCAAAGTTCATCATCTGTGGCATGGGCATAGGACCATTTGGCATCATGCTTACATGAGGGAATGGCAGACTGGGCAAAGGAACTCCTGGCGGTGGAGGGGGAAGTAAGCCTGGAGGATTTCCAGGCATGGTTGGAGTCGTTGGAGGATGGATATGAGGGGAAAGCATTGGCCTATGCATTGGACTGGAAGTGGGTCCCATATTTCTAGGACCACCCGGTGGTGGGCCAATTCCAGGAATCATTGGATTGGACAGAGGGCTATTTGGATTTGACGCATGATGAGGTGGCCCTCGAATAAATGGTGGACGAATCTGCTGCAGAATTTGCTGCTCCATGAATATGGGCAAGGGAACTGGTCCACGGTTTGTCATCACCATGGGAGGACTTCGAGGTGGAACACCAATTGGAGGCACAATACTAGCAGGTGGTGGAACAGAAACTGGTGGAATATTTGGATTCTCATTGATGGGAATAGGTTTGGGAACTGGTGTTGGGATTTTAGTGACAGAGCAGTTGGCAGTATCAGACGGAGAGGCAGTGGTAGACGTGGATTGTCCAGGACCTTGAATTTGGCCAGATGCAGACACAGGGGATGGGGCCTTTCTCCGAGCATCTGCTAGCGATATATTCCAAGAATCTGGAGTCAGCAGCTGCACCCCAGTGCCTTCTGCTTTATTTTCTACTGGAGGATGTAATGTGCTGCAGAGTCCAGCTGGAAGATTGGCCTGTGTCTCTTTGTAGAAAATGTCCATTTTGTACTGATTGAGACATTTTGCACTGCAGAATTGAAGCCTTCTTTCCCCGTCCCCAAAATCCAGATACTCTTTTGTGTGTCTTATGTGCTTACACCAGTCACACACCTACAACACAGTAACAAAATCAAAACAGGTAAGAAAAAAGTGATTTCTTTTTTATAATGTCATTTGCAATAAAAGTATTGTTTTTACTTTTGAAAACTGATTTTTAAACATCTGAATTATCCAGAAAAAAATATACTTCATGAAACTTGCATGCCATGACCCCAAAATATAGTTGATCTAACATTGTTATGTATATAGGTAAAAATATAGATATATACAGACACACATGCCTTCATGTAACTTATTTTTATAATATTTAATCTAGTTGTCATCTACAGTGCTGAGAACCTTTAGCAAATGAAAACAGTAGTATTACGCATGTATGTGTGTTTATGTCTACATTCACATCTAAATAATGTTTTACAATAGGATTGTAAAATATTTTTTAATTATTAAATTAAAACATAAGGTAATATATTTAGTGGAATTGAAGTACTGATAAATATAAAGTGACGGTCCTATCAATCAGAAAATCCTCACATCAGGTCTTATCTCTGCCATGAACTAAAAACTACCCCATATTAGTTTACACAAAGGAAACTATTCCATTCAAGAGGATTTATTGCCTATTAACTACAAGCAGGATTGCAAGTTCAGGGTTTCTTCTCACATTTTACAACATAGATGTGATAAACCATGTGGTTTTTGTTTGGACTTGTCCTCTTTCTTCAAAAATATTAAAAGTATTAAATAAAATGAGCTGGAAGTAAATTTCATTGAGCATATTGAGACTTTTGAGTAAACATGTATAGAATTGTACTTTGAAACTTCATATAAATGTTGGAGATTTTATTATAAAGCATGATCAGAGTCCAATATAACATTAAGAAGCTTAAGATCAGGGACTATAATAGGCCGTGATTCAGATTATGGTATTTATGCAAAAGCACAGTTGAATTGGTCATGTGGATTTTGACTGAAAAATGGAACTCTAGTTATAAAAATAAGATCAAGGAATACTTGGAAAAAGACCCCATGACTTTTGAACACTGAAAGCAACTCACCTATGGTACAAGAATGTGACCTGACATTCTAAATTACTGAAATGCCATTAATAGCAATGGTGGGATGGTATTACTTTGTATCCAAAAAACAAAACCATCCTTTGAGTTCTAATTATGAAGTAGAAAATACTAATAAAACCTGGGTGAATTTCAAGTATTCAGAAACTGTGATATTTTAACAAGCTGGAAAGATTATCCAAGCTGTTTGCCCATGCTTTTTAAACTAGTCATTTTTAATATACTTTTGGCAGACAAAAATTGATATAACCAATTTTCAAAAAATAAGACAAAACCTCTTATTATGATGATAGTCTTTCTGTATCAAATATAAGTTATTTTCTGTCCTACTATGTGGTGGGATAAAGATACTGCCAATTAAAAAAAAATGGTTCCAGAACTAATTAAGCTGTGAAAGGTTTTCCCAGTTGTAAACCACTAGAAACCAAAGTTCAAAAAATAGACATTCTAGGTTTCGGAATCCATTACTTTAGAGAAATTATTATGATTTCATTAACACATTAATACTGCAACAGCAACAGCTCTCACAGATGGCAGAGACATGATCTACAATGCAAATATTACTCTTGTTTGCACAAATGCCTTTTCCTTCATATGGCATTTTAAATGAGAATTAAAATGAATAATCCTTCCACAGCTATAAACAGATCAACAGATGTCAGAATTTTCTGTGCCTTTTTAAACAGATTTTATACACAGTAACAGACTCAATTTTTGTCATTCATTCCATTCTAATAATACTACAAATATTTTTCTCATGCTATGTATGATATGTATATTGAGATAAAAATATACAAATGCACTGTCCTTTGTACACATTTGTACAGTATTCAGAATGGGAAAAATTTTTAACTTAAACATATACAAAATGATGCCATAACAAAATGATAGCCTCAAAGTAAATAATGTAGATTGAATAACCATTTGCCATAAAACAAATTGAAAATAACATATGCTGGGCATTTGACTAGTCGTATTCATTTCATGATTTTTTTCAGTGATAACACTTGAATTGTTTAAAACTTGTACATTTGTTGTACATCTCACTGGCATTTCAATAAAAGCTAGAAAAGAACTCATATGAATCAAGCCTTTTTGACTTAATTTAGTTCAATGAACATTTTTCCTATATAACCTCATCTAGTGTGGTCACTGATGTTTACTACTTGTAACAAGTCACAATATTCTAGCATATGTCTCTTGGGAATTAGCTTGTTGTAGTGTGCTTGAAAACATATCTGAGCAATTGATGGCACTTAGAACAAGTAAGTTCTTAGCTTAAATTATTTTGGTGTTATAGGAGACAAACAGGCTCAGACCTCAACCTCATATGAATCAGTTTTAATACAACATTGACCATTATTTTTCCATGTTTTGTTGCTTGAAGAATTGTGTTCCCAACCTATTCTTTTTCTGTTGCCAATTAAATAAATTTTACAGTTGGTCAGCTACTTTTGAATATCCAATGCTATTTTTGATGCTTTCATCTCACTATTTTTCTATATTCAAAGTGAATCCAATCAATTTATCCCTTTGTTAGCTGAAACTCATTCTTTAACATAAAATCTAAATGCTCCTTGCTCAATTTTAGAGCAAACTTTTTGTGGGAAATTTTGCCCAATATTTTTAACTATATAGATCAGAGGGAGGGAGAGTGGTGAGACAGCAAAATCCTACTGTTAAATAACACATTTATTTAATGAGTATGGAGGTAGTCAGAAAATGTATTGCTTCCAGGAGAAAAGGAAAGTTTAGGACATATTAAGACTTACTAGTTTATATATAACACTTTTTATAAAGCAATGATCCAAAAGGTAGAAATAGCAAGTGCAGCCAAAACTAACTCTGGATAGGAAGATCAGAAAAATAATGATAATGAATTATATACTTTATCCACACAGCAATGTTGACAAACTCTGCTTAGGTCAGCATGGAAAGTTGCAATAACACCATATCATTGAAGAAGAAGAAAGCATTGGAAGGACAATGAAGAAGATGCACAGAAGCTAGTACACCATGAAGGCTTACTGAATACTGGAGAAACTAAACCGGTCGACAAGAAAAACCAGAAGAATAGAAAAGAGACATGGCAAGGCAGAATATTACACGGCCAGTGCAACACACACACACAAAACACACAAGCAAACACACAAAACCTAGCAGGTGAAGCAGATAACAAGAAGATCTGTCAATGGCTAAGAGCTGTAAAAATTAAGAAAGAAACAGAGGAACTAATTCTGGCTGCATAAGACCAAACCTTCAGGACAAATACATACAAAGCCAGAATTGAGATGACAGCAACAGATAGCAAATACTACTTTTGCAAAGAAGCTAAAGAAACAGTGGATTACATAGTTAGTAGCTGCAAGATCACACAGGCTGACTACAAGCAACGCCATGACAAAATAGCAACAACGGTGTATTGGAATATCTGTAAGAAATACCATTTGCCTGCAAGCAAGAACTGGTGGGACCACAAAATAGACAAAGTAACAGAAATGAAGAAGCTAAAGTGATCTGGGGCTTTAGAATTCAAACAGTTAAGCACCTGCCACATATCACCCCAGACTGAACAATTTTTGATGAGAAAAACAAAAGTCTGGATAGTGGATGTTGCAGTACTTGGAGACAGCAGAGTAGAAGAGATAAAACTAAAGAGAGAAAAATACAAAGACTTACCAATAGAAGTAAAATTATTATGATGAAAAAAAAAGCAAAGCAATAGCAACAGCACTTAGACTTAGATACCACTTCACAGTGCTTTACAGCCCTCTCTAAGTGGTTTACAGAATCAGCATATTGCCCCCAACAATCTGGGGTCCTCATTTTACCGACCTCGGAAGGATGGAAGGGTGAGTCTGCATTCTATAAATACTGCATTCTAACCACTGAATCACCAACTATTGTAGGCACCTTGGGTGCAATCCAAAACCATCTGGAGCACCACTTGAACACTATCAGCATTAATAAAATTATTTTCAGACAAATGCAAAAGGCAGGTTTATTTGGAACAGGTTACATCTTGCAATGATACTTTTAACAACATCAAACATCTACCTATCTGAGGTTATTGGGAAAGACTGATTAATGGAAGAAAATGTCAAATCAAATATAAACATCTCACTGATTGTGTGATCAACCATAGTAATAAGGCTAGAATAGAAAAACATAAAACGATTCAAAGTGCAGATTGTGGAAAGAAACAGAAGAAACAGTAGTTCATACATTCAGCTCATGTAACAAGATCGCATAAACTGATGATAAACAATGACATTACACAGTTGCCAAAATAATTCACTGGAACATCTGTAAAAATTATCATGTGCCAGTAATGAAATATTGGTGGGAACATAGATTTGAAAAAGTAATCAAAAATGAACAGGCTAAAATACTATGGGATTTCTGAATACAAACTAATAAAGTTTAGCACACCAGATTTAACTGTGGGTGAATAAAACAAAATGTGGATAATTATTAAGGCAATACTCGGGGGATGGTAGAAAACAAAGACTTGGAGAAGATCACATAGCATCAAGATCTGAAAATTAAAGCTGAAAGATTATAACATAAACTGGCCATGGTGGTCCCAGTGGTTATCAGCACACTAGGTATCATACCAAAAACTCTTAGATGGCAAATCTGTAATTTTGACATAATTTCCATATGTCAGTTAGAAAAGGCCACACTGCTTGGATCTACTATCCTGACACATTATGACATCCTAGATTCTGAGGAGAACTTAATGCATATGAAGGCAAATACCAGGTAATAAACTGGCAGCTATGATGTCACATTATTATGTATGCAATAATAATGACAAATTCACCATCAGTCAATTGGGAAAGGCAGCTTTGCTTAGAACAGCTTACATCCTGCAACAATAGCTCTAACACGGGGCTGTCAAACTTGTGCCAGCTGTTGTGGCCCGCCAGCAGAGCAACCGGCAAAATCAGACAGTGAGGAGGTTGGGAAGAACATGATCTAGTTCTGGTGTCTGGGGAAGGCTCTGATGAGTGCTCTATGTCAGAGGCAGAGATGGGACCAGGGCTGTCTGACAGTTGTCAGCTGCCTTCAGAGTCAGAGATCAGTGGGGCAGAAGAACAGTTGGAGCCTGTTCCCGATGTGCGTATTTGCAGAACTGCCAGGAGAAGGGAACAGTTAAGGAACAAGGGTCGACTTGGGAGTAAAGGCACAGGTGAATGGCCCCTCTCATAGAGAATAAAGAGGAGCGAAAGGGGAGTGATGTTTTCAGGAGACAATTAGTTTGTTTCATTAGTGTGAAAATTTATTCGTGATTCTCAGAGACTCCTTACCAAGTATTTTCTTATATAGCATTGTGCTTGGAAGCTATCGGCCTGGCAGCTCTCTGAGCCTGATAAGGTCTGTGGTTGTAATTCACCCTCGAAAGACTATTTACTGGAACTTTGCTGTGAATGATAGTAATTCACGTTAGCCTAATAAAAAGGGGTTTTGTTGGGACAAGGAGTCTGCTTTGTGATTTTGTGAAGCCTAAGTCAGAACACCGGCGGGGTGGATGCATCACATGCTGGCCACGACCATGCCCAGTTTAGTGAAAGGGGAGGAAGTCACGATATGTCATGTGATGCTGCCATCGTGACGCGTGTTTGAGACCCCTGCTCTAACACCATCAAACATCAACATCTAACTACCCCAGGAAGGACTTGATAAGCGGACAAAAATGTCAGATCTAGTCTGAACATCTGGCTGACTGTGTGACTAACAGCAATAAGGAAAAACAATAAGTAACTAATAAGGAAAAACAATTGGAAAAATTACAAAATATGAGGACTTGTTGAATGCTGATGAAAAAAAAAACCTGCTGTTATATCAATCATGATTGGAACCCTTAGAGTGATATCAAAAGGAGTTCCTTGATATCTGGAAATACTGAATTTATCAGACCTCATAAATAATTTAATTTTACAAAAAAACAAAACCAAACAAACAAACAAACAAAACTCCTCCTGCTTGGAATCGCCAAGGAGGATGAGGACTGGCACATGTCAAGCCACATAGCTACAACCTATATTATCACCCCATTCCTCTGAATGAGTGTTTCACTTTTTAAAAAAAAAAACAAAACAAGTTTTATTAATTCTTCAAAACAGACAATACACAAATACACAAAACATAAAAGCGTAAAAAATCTCTTTTCTGAAAGTTGCTTAGTCCCGGGTTATAACTCTTGGTACAGACACAAATTCAAATTCATATTCCTTTTATATACCATTTCATATCTTATTAACATTTTCAATTTTCTACATGACTTCTCCTCTCTTTTAAATTTCCTCAATTTTATTTTATTTATCTCCTCTCAATTCATATCATAATATTTATCATTCTTTGTCTGTTCTATTCCAACCATCCATTTATTTTTCTTCTTTAAAAAAGAAGAAAAACTTCTCCTGTACACTATATGGAGTATGATGCCTTTATCTCTTTCCCCTATATTTGTAATACTTAATATAAAACACATAACTTACGTTGGGATTCTGTCTGGTACATTCTAAAATTATACTATGTTGTCAAAAATAATACAAATCTATTCATTAACATTAATATTCATTTATATCTTAAACGTTTAACACATTACTTTTCAGTTAAATCACATACTTTTATGGGAGCCCTATTTTCCATAATTATTTCCCCCCCCCACATCACATATTATAACTCATTATTTCATTACAGTGTTCCTCCTTCTTCTACGTCAAATCTCTCATTTCGCAAAAAATTTCGCTAATATACCATAATCTAATCATTAATATTAACAATCATTTATATCTTAAACATTTTATCCATTTCAATTAAATATCATGCCTTTGTAGGAACACTTATACTTTCCAAAAATTATTATTACTCCCCCCCCACATCACAATCTTAAATCATATTTCATTACAGTACTCCCTTTTTCTTAACAAAAATTTCACTAGTTTATATTAAATATTTTATCACATTTTAAATTACATATTATTTCCAATTTTTATGTTTATTTCTAAATATAGATATAAAAATGCAATCTAATGTACCTTTCTAGAATCCCTTTAACAATAAAGTTTATCCATTATCTCTAAAAAACTTTTGCTTCTTAACATCTTGCTCCCCACCATTAAGGCTTCTCATCCCTTCCTTTCTCCCTTGCTTCTCCTTCTCTTTGTCCTCTTTAACCCCTTGTCTCTCCACCTTCCTTTTATTCTGCTTTTCCCCTGTTGTGAATGAATAATGCCAAATAAAGTTATCTTGAGCTTGAAGTCAAGTGCAGGGTTCTGGCCCTGCACTTCTGATTGGCTGTTAATGGCAGGATCGGATTGGTCCGTTCAGGAGCATTAACAGGCCATTAACAGGCCATTCTCATTGGTTAAAGGAGCTAGCGCTCTAGGATTGCTATTGGTTGAATAGTTAATAAGTTGCCTATATAAGGAAGGCTATAGCAGCCCTCCAGTTTGAGCTGTCACACCATGTAAATAAAGAGTTTGAAGTACACTGTTTCTACCGGCTCGTCTCCATTATTCTTACCCATGCTCCAGGCTTAACCCCCCCTTTCTGTTGTTTCGTAATATAATGTCCCCTTTTCACCTTATTCTTCTCTTTTTGGATTGTTTTTCCAGATCTTAGAGTCCTCTTTTCCTTTTTCTCTTTCTTTTTCCCTTCTCCAACCAGAGTCATTTGATCATCAAAGATGGCTTCTTCTTTATCCCCATTGTCCTGTTGTTCATTCTGTTTCACATAGTTATAAACCGCCATTTCTAAAAATTGAAAGATAGTGCCAAGACCATCTTTCCCTTCTTGTTTTTCTTTTTCATATTTTTGATATATAAGTTTCATTCCATCCACAGATGATGCCATTATGTAGAGAAAAAGTTTTTCCAAACAATCACCCAGATGCTTTAATCAGAAATAATTGTCAAAAGTTCCAAAGTCACCAAACAATCCAAACAGGCTGTTTCTTTTAAATCCCTTCTTCTTCTTCACTTTCTCTTTCTGGAGTTAAAGTAATCACAAAGTTTCCTTTCAAATATATTTTTTGGAAGTTTTTTTTTTTTAATGTTTAATAACTCTTTACAATTCTAGGCAGTCTTCTCCTTATTTTCAAATTCTGCTCCAATTTTTTTCCCTCTCCCTTCTCACTCACAGCCAAAAAGATTTTTTTTTTCTCTGCTGTCACTTTAAGAAGGAGAGTGGAACAGAAAGAAAAAACTTTCCCTTTTAGAATATTCGCAGCTTATAACTCTCACAGGGAACAATGTATACTTAGCAGCCTTCAAGGTTCCAGGTCACTTTCTCTTGTCTTGTCCCGGTTACAAGCAACTTTCACTTCTTCCATCTTTCTTCCTCCAGCACCTGCTTGTCCGGCTGCAGATTTCTCCATTACTGACCGCCGTTCCTCCGCCTCGGGAAAAGGGGGTCCAGCAGGGGAAGGGGGTCTGCGACACCCCCAAGCCCCTTTCCGGATCCCCCCTGTCTTCAGCTGTCCATACAGGGCAGCTATATCCCCCAGATCCAAACGGATCGGGGGAACCTTGGCAGCGAACGCAGCAGGGATCGCGTAGTAGTGCGAATTCCTGCCGCCGCCGAAACCTTGCAAACCGGAAGTAACCGAGTGTTTCACTTTTGATAAAACATTATTTAATAATATTAATCTGGCCCTACTACAACTAATCTCAAGGATATCCTGTTAACAAAAATTGTAGAATAATTTGCTAGAATTCCAACTGATTTGAATTAGTTGAATTATTCAACTAATCATTTACTAGAATTAAATTGAGTGTTCCCTTTAGAATGCACAGCACTGATATATGTTTACGTAGCAGTAAATCTCTATTTATTCCAAATGCATAGGAAAATGGGTTTAAGATCATGCCCTGTTAAAATTATAATGAAATAATATAAGAAATAGCCACACATGCAATCAAAGGAAAATATTTTTTAAAAAAATAGTAAAAGGAAAAACAAGTCTTAAGATTTGAATTTTAATTTGGGATGGAATGTAGTAGAATTTTAACCAGCAGAATTTACTCAGCATGCAAATTACTTCTTAAAATAGATCACATGCTGTATATTTTACAGATAGAAAAATGTTGTCTTATTGAACTGAAAGATATATGTTCAATCTGTCACAACTTAAGAAATCAGAATGAGCTCATAGGAGAAATCTGTAATTACTCTGAGCATAATATTAGAAGTAAAATGAATAATTTTGCTCCATTTTATTACCTTGGGGATATAGTCATTTGTACCATAAATTTATTGACCTCATCTGAAATGATAAATCTGTAAGACAGATCCGATCCATTAATTCTTAAGTAACATTATTTCTACTCTAGTAATTTTTATTCTATGTGAATAAAAGTGCTGTATTTCTGGTATAATATGAGAAAGAGAAATAAAGACAGAGAAAGAAAACTAGCTGTGTGTGACTTCATAGTGTTAAGTAAAATCAATTGGATAATTACTAGATATTTTGTTCATCAGGGATGTTGTCAGAAACTGATTTATTGTCATTACCCTCCATATTCTCATTTTTATCTAATCGACAAATGTATTTTAGTAGTTTGTGATTAATATGTGAACGAAGAAGATTAATATTACATCTCTTTCATCTCAGTACATCAGATATTTGTATAGACAGCAGCATTCTCCCATCAGGCCATGTCCAGATATATTGGATTAGAACTCTCATATTTCTAGTGAACATAGCCTAACACTAAAGCCACATTGGAGAATTGAGATTTCTAAAACTGAATAAGTTCTCAAAATCAGCTCAAAGAAGTTTGATGGTTGAGTTTAGCAGGAGATTTCAAGAGAAAAGTCTCCAACTATTTTTCCCTCCTATATTGTTAATGTGTTCCTGGGATCTTGATGAAGGAACAAGTGGGGAAAAATGCCTTTCTACTGTTATTAGCTTAAGAAACATAAGTGAAGATGTATGGACCTTACAATAACTGGCCAGCAATTCCTGTGTCGTGTTTTTATTTCTACCTAAAAATGACCTGACTGATGCAATTAATACAGTCCTGAAATAGTGCTTGAAAAAAAGATCAGTGTTGGAGCAGAGAGTAAACAAATCTTAGTAAGAAAAGATGCAGCTTTATTGAGTCAAACAATGGAGGAGCAACAATAGGAGCTGACAGAGGGGGGAAAATGCCATGTAAACAAAGGAGCAAGCTCAATGGATAAACTGACAGCAATGAACTTGAAGCACTCCTGCACTTTATGTTTATTAAAGGTGTGCATACGGTGGAAAGTTCTTGTTATCTGAAATATGCCAAAATTTTGACTCTTTTTTAATTACTACCGATTGCCTTTAAGAAGATGCGTACAAACAATACAGTAGTAAGGTGACTACACTGGGTACTAAAGAATTTAGAATGTGTCAAGTAAAATAAAATAATAAATGTATTCTCTAGATTATTAATATTAAATATTGGGGATAATTATTCCTACAAAAATATTTCTTTTAGTAGATGTGAATGAAATTGTATTATTCAGATAAAAAGGGATACCACAAAATAGAAGAAAATATCACTGTTATGGTAATTCAGGAAAGGTCATGGCTTGTTTAAGGAGGCACCATAATTTCTTATGGAGCATGTTTTCCACTTTATATCCCGAAAGCTGCAAATCCCTACCAAAAGAGCTTTCTTGAGGTGGGAAAATGCCAGTAATGAAAAGGATTGATATAGCAGATGATCAGTGAAGAGCACAAAATGTAATCAGATAACAAAATAAAAGTAAAAGCTATTGGACTCTCCTTTGAATGTCTTCTCCAACAATATTATACATATTTCACATAACTATGAAGAGCAGAATGAAGGCAGACAATAGAAATTTGAGAAACATAGTCAGGGAATGCCTATTTACTCTGAATAAGATTATATACCCAACCAGATAAACTGCATCTTAAGGAACTGACAGAACTTGATAATGGTCTGCCTGAATCTTTGTGCATTGTATATCTCTAAATTCAGATATTAGTAAAGAAAGGATCCAGATAAATAAAGATTAATCAGTCTGACAGTGTAACAACATCTCAAAAATTCTAGAGCTTAATATTTTCACTCAAGAATCACTTTAAAAATAACATACCACTGATCACAGTCCAGCATGGATTTGTAAGAACAACACTTGGTATGTTAATCTTGGGAGAGACCTTTCTTATTAGGAGAACATTAGACAACTAATATTTAAGTCAGGCTGGGTGGAATAACAATTAAATGAATAAATGTCTTCCTTGGAAAGGAAGGGCCATGCACGGGCAGTGTTTCCCATAGTTTCCTCATCGAAGTAGAGTGAAATATTGAGTGGGCTGTTAGCTGATTCTGTCTTGGATCCCCTACACTTCAATGCTTTTATTAATGTGTTGGATGAGATGAGAAATGTAAAAATGACACAAAGTGCTTTAAAACATAGAAATAAAATCAGAATATCAATAAACAAAATGAAATTTAACCAAGAGAAACACAAACCAGTGACAGGTAAGGAATGAGTTTGGTAATAAAAGTGTAAAAATGATCAACAGTGGTATTTACAAACTAAGAAAAACAGCTACAATTTAAGGTTGTACCACAGGAATAATTCCATTTTATTTTGCCCACCTCTGTTCATCAAGGAGGATTCAGATAAACTGGAACAAATTGAAAAAGCCAACAAAAACAACTAAGAGATTAGAAGATGCTGTAAATCCTTTAATGAAAGATTAAAAGATCCTGGGAGGTTTAGCTGTAAAGAAGACTGAAGGGGAATATGATGGTACTCTTTGAGAAACTGAAAGAATATCTAATAGAAAAATAAATGAAAGCTGTTCTTTAGAGGATAGGGCACAGAATAATGGATTTCACCTGCGGAAAGATTATAACAAGTTGCCCATACATATACCTAAAAATCAAGCAAGAGGGAGAATAAAATAATATATACATTTGGTAGTAAATTAATCAACAAGAAAGCTTTTAGATGAGTGCTCCCTCATGTAATATGCTCAAGCAGAGACTGGGCAACATCTACCTGTAAAATTTTAGCCTGTATTCCTACTGAGTAGAAAGTTAGCTTCAGTGGCCTCTTCCAACTCTGATTTATTAACTGTGGTCTATACTTTGAAGAGCATCAATCAGCTGAAATCTCACTTTCCCCACTTTCCCCTCATGGGTAACATCAGGAAAAACAGTCTCATATCAGCAACTTAACATGTGTGTGTGTATGTATGTGTATGTGTATGTATATGTATATGTATGTGTATGTGTATGTGTGTGTGTGTGTGTGTGTGTGTGTATGTGTTTTCTTAAGTTTTCGCAGGTACTTACATGTATGGCATTCAGCTTTGTTCAGGTATTTTCCCACGTCATAGTAGTGGTGCTTTTAAAGTTGTAGCAACGTTTCAGCAGAATCTCATCTGCCATCATCAGGCTTCTGTATAGTGTTCATCTGTGTGTTAAGAGTTTTACAGTGGTTTCAGATTTAAATTTGGGGCAGCCTATTGCTGTGCCAGAATGGTTTTTTCTTCATCCTGATTGGTTAAGAGTCTTGGTCTGTGTTTATTGGTCTTGGAGTTTGCTGTGTTCTGCTTCTAATATCTTCTGTCTGTTTTTTTGGCTCTTTTTGTATCTTGATTGGCTGGCAACATTATATTATTTTATTGGAGGCCTTTAGTGCAGCTTGGCTTCGGGTAAATGGATGGCTATCATAAGTTAGGAAGCTGGGTTTCATCTGGGTGCCTGGTTGGGGTGTGTTTGAGCTGGAGGTATCAGGGGGAATCTGTTTTTGCCCAGGTGTTTGCCTGGCTTGTGGTGTGGAGATTTTTTTGTTTGTGAGTGCAGGCTTCCAAATGATTGACAGCCTGGTGGAATCATCTCTTCTGTTCATGCTTTCTGGTCTTTTTTCAATCTCTATGGCTTCTCTGATGATTCTGTGGCTGGGATTTTCTATAGTGGCTAGGGTTTTGGTGTCATTGAAGTTGATGCTATGACCTGTGGCTTCCATGTGTTGGACTAGTGAGGAAGTGTGTTCCAGCTTTTTGACTGCATTTTTGTGTTCATCCAGGTGGGTGCTTATTCTTCTATTGGTCTGTCCAATGTTTGTGGCCGGGCATGATGCACAGGGGACTTCGTATATGCCTTGGTTTTCCAGGTCAATTTTGTCTTTGGGGTTTCTGAGGATGGCTGCTATTTTTCTGTCTGTTTTGAAGGCAGTCTTGATGTGGTGTCTGTATAGTATCTTACTAATTTTGTCTGTAGTGCCTCTTATGTAGGGCAGGACAGCTGTTCCATGGGTCTGTTTATCTTCTGGGTCTCTATCATGTCTCAGTGTGATTTGTGGATCAAGTTGGTGATTTTGCTTTTGTGGAAGCCGTTGGCTATCAATATTTTAGTCAGGGTGCATAGTTCAGTCTTAATGTGTGTCTTGTCTGCCAGGCGTTTGGTTCTAGTAATTAGTGTTTTAGCCACGGAGTTTATCTGTGCTGGGTGGTGGTGGGATTGGGCGTTGAGGTAGTGGTTGGTGTGTGTTTTCTTCTGGTATATGGTGTGTCCTAGTGTGCCATCTGTTTTTTTGTAGATTAGTACATCTAGGAATGGTAGTTGTTTGTTTGTTTCTGTTTACATGGTGAACTTGATTTTGGGGTGTGCGCTGTTTAGGTGTGTTAGGAAATTGTTTAGGTTTTCTTGTCCATGGGGCCAAATCACGAATGTGTCATCGATATATCTTAACCATAGTTTGGGTTTGAGGATGGCATTGGCCAGGGCTCTGGATTCGAATTCTTCCATGAACAGGTTTGCAATGACAGGTAACAGTGGTGATCCCATGGGGGCTCCTTCAATTTGTTTGTATCTTTGTCCTTTATATATATGAAATATGTGTTGGTTAAGCAGTGTTCTGTTAGTTCCATGAGGTGTTTAGCTGGTTGGTATTTATTTTTGATGATTTCAAGGGTCTCTTTTATTGGGACTTGAGTGAATAGTGAAACCACGTCAAAACTTACAAGCAGATCTTCTTGCTCCACGTGTAGATCTTTGATCATTTCCAAGAAGTGGTATGAGTTTTGTACATGAGAATCTGCTGTTTCAGCATGGGGCTGTAGCTCTTTTGCTAGGTGTTTAGCTAGGTTTTGTAGTGGTCCTCAGACCCATAGTCAGCTCCAGAGGAGCACCACCATCATCTGTGTGGGTGTGAATCTGCTTTCTACATGGAAGTGTGGTGGTAGCATCTTGTGTGGCCTTCATGGGTGTGGGTCTGGTGTCATTCTTCATGTTAGGTACTCGTTTGTTAATGAGGGCAGGTTTCCAAATGGCTGGTAGGCGGGAGGTGTCATCTCGTTTATTCATGCTATATGGGCGTTTTTCTATCTCTATGGCTTCTCTGATTATTCTGTTGTTGAAGTGTTGAGTTTTGGCAATAGTTCTGGTATTTTTAAAGTCAATCTCATGTCCTGTGACTTTGAGGTGCTGGTTCAGGGAAGAGGTCGATTCTTCTTTTTTGATTGAGTTCTTGTGTTCTTCAATGCATGCACTAATTCTTCTGTTGGTTTGTCCGATGTATGTGTTGGGGCAGGCAGTGCATGGGATTTTGTATACTCCTTGGTTTTCTAACTCGATTCTGTCTTTAGGGTTTCTTAATTGTGTCTGACGAACACAATACAGAAGCCTGATGATGGCAGATGAAATTCTGCCGAAACGTTGCTTCAAGTTTAAAAGCACAGGTATAATGATGTGGGAAAATACCCGAACAAAGCTGAATACCATACATCTAAATACCCATGAAAACTTAAGAAAACAAATATATATATATATTGCAATTTATTAAAGAGAGGTTTGAGATATTTCTGCCACAACATTTCCAGTCTAAATGAATCCCTATGGATTGGTTAGTTATTATTTATTATCTTTGTAACTCCTTGTACCATTACTGTTTTTGTGCATGCACAAATGATTGCATCATATTTTAAATTTATTGTTTTTAGTAACTCTTCAGTGATTCTTTATGGTAACAGCTGGATTCAATCTTAAGTAATCATCTGACAGGTTTATAGTGTGTAAATATGGAAAATGCACATTTGTGTCTTTATAGACATCAATATAGATGCTGTAATTGCATCTGATTATCATTCAGCTTATGTACTATACCATGTATTCACTGAGTTACACTCATTTATACTCATGACCTGTAAAGCAGTTTCCTTAAAGTCACTATGGCAAATCATTACAAAATATTTAGTAATAGATCTACTAAAGTATTCATCCTGTTATATTTTGTTTGCACATTTAACAGAAGATGATGAAGGATTTAGCTTCTTTAACACCTAATAGTATGTGAATTAAGGTGAGGGGGTCTTATATATTAGTGTTTGAATACTTCTTGAGACAACTGAGCATCTTAAATTCTCTTTTAAATATGTTTGTAGAAACGTCATATACTAACTATACATTCATGTAATTTGAATGAGAGAGACCAACGATGAGAAGGAGAAAGAACTTAGCACTTCTCAAGAAGATGTTTATCTTATTGAGGCTTGTCCAAATTCAAATTACATACTAATATTTTCCTTTATTAAATGTGGCATATTGCTACACTGACTAACACAGATTCTTGTATAAAGATATAATAAGACTCCAGATATATATGTATAGAATTGGATGTTTTTATGCATAAACGCATTTGGGTGTCTGTTAAACAGACATTTAACATTCTATTTTGTTTATAACATATCTAAGCTACTCAGAAAAGTAAATCCTCAGCAGAATTTATTTCTCTTGAATTGGCAAAATCAACAAAATTAGAGTTAATCTTGCGTTTCCTTAGTAGATATAGCAAAAAGAATTAAATGACATATTTTACTTATTTTTATTTAAATCATTTTTATGTATTCTGTTTATGCTCAGGTTTGCCATGTGGAGTGGAAAACCAGAGGGGAAGAAGAAATGAGGAATGTATGCCAAGAAACAGCAACAAATACTAAAAAAAGAAATCGAAAAAAAATTGTATTTGACCTACCTATGAATAGTTCAGTATCTATTTATCTGATTTATATATAAAGTCAGGCCTTAAGTCAACTTGCATGTTGAATATTTAATTCAGTTGTCATCTCCACAAGGTAGCTATTTCACTGATTGAAAGCTCTTACAGTTATCTATCCTGAATTTATTTCCCTATAGTTTGAAACCTATTGGTTCTTTTCCTGCCTCCAGGGTAACAGAGAATAATTCCATTTCTTCCTCTATAGTAGGGGTGTCAAACTTGCATCATCCGGTTTCGCGTGGCTTCGGGGCAGCAGGAATTCGCGACTGCTCGCGATTCCTGCTGTGCTAGCCGCCGAGGTACCCCCGATCCAGATGGGTCAGGGGGATATGGCTGCCCTGTAGGGACAGCCGAAGAGAGAGGGGAGCCGGACAGGGGGTTGGGGGTGTCGCAGACCCCCTCCTCGTCCTGGAAAACCCCTTTTTCCCAAGGCGGTGGAGCGGCGGTCAGCAATGGCCGCCACGAAGAAGCCAGCAACCGGGTAAGATTGCGCTGGAGGAAGTAAGAAGAGTGAAAGTGCTGTCTGAGCCAGGTCAAGTAACATCTTTCAAATTTGTTGGAACTGAGCTGTTTGAATTGCTGGAGGATACATTGTATCCCTAAGAAGATCGAAAGCAGCGGAGAAGCTGTTAAAGGGAACTTTTTTTTTCTTCACTCTCCCACCCCATGGAAACAGCAGATATGTTTGGACATATTGGACATTGAAAGTGAATTATTCTGGAAGTTGAAGCTAAGGGACAAAAGGGTTCCTGGACACTGAAAAACTTAAGAAATTGGAAAACCCTTATTAGAGGTGTGGATTTCTGATTATTTAAAATTGATGTTGCAAGTGGGAAGGGAGAGGAAAAAAAATTGGAGCAGAAGCTGAAAAAGGAGGAGATTGCCTAGAATCCCAAAGAAAGGTACATGGTAATTGGACCTCTTTGATTAAACATTAACCCCAGAAAGAGAAAGAGAAGAAGAAAGAAAAGTATTAATTTTTGGATTTTTTTTTTGAATTATTTTTGATTAAAAATATTTGTGGTTGTTTTGGGAAAAGTTTCTCTTTTTATGATGGCATCGCTTGTGGATGAACTAAAGACTGAATATCAAAAATATAAAAAGGAAGATACTTTGGGCACTTTGTTTCAATTTTTAGAAATGGCGTTATGTACTTATGAAAAGTTGACTACGCAGCAGAAGGACTGGGACAAAGAAGAAGAGGAAGAAGAAGCCATCTTTGATGAACAATGGGTTCTTTCCGGGGAGGAGGAGAAAAAGGATAAGAAAAAGGGGATTTTAAGAATTATAAAAACAACCAAAGAAGAGAAAAATGAGCGGAAAGGTGGAGGCAAGGTTAGAAAGCAAAGGAAAGGGAGTAAGAAAAGGGAGGAGGAGAGACAAAGGGGTAAAAAGGGCAAGGAGAAGAATAAGCAAGAGAGAAAGGGGGGGGGGGGAGAAGCCTCAATGGGGGGAAGCAAGATCTAAAGAAAAAAAGTTTATTCAGAGACAATGGGTGAATTTAATTTAGGATAAAAGAGGGATTCTGGAGGGTACATAAGATTGTGTTTTTTATATGTGTATTTAGAGTATAAAATTCATTGTGTAATTTTAGAATCTATTAAACAGAATCCCAAGAAAAATTGTTATATGAAGTACTTTTAAGTTAGGGTAATGAGTTATAGACGTTACTCCAATTGGTGCATAGGAGAAGTATAGTAAAAGAAAAAAGATGAATGGATAGTTGGAAATAGAACAGACAAAGAATGTTATTGAAAATGGTAATAAGATATGAAAGAATATATAAAGGTTTTGTTATGTTTTTTTTGGATTTTGTATATTGAAAAAAGGCAATAAAATTTTAATTAACAAGAAATAATTTGGATGAAAAGGAGAAGCTGGGATAAGATATGAAGTTAAATAGATAAAGTATTGATACTATAATTTGGAATTGTTATGTTCTATTGGTTTTCTTCTTTTATTATTTTTTCTTAGAAAAGAACTTATAAGCTGTTATGCCTTGTGCATTGTTTTTATAAAATTGATAAAAATGGTTTATATATATATATAAAAAAGAAAATGATAATAAGATATGGAAGGATATATAAAGTGAATATGATGTTTGAATTTGTGTCTGTGTGAAGAGTTTCAACCCGGGATCAGACAACCTTCAGAAAAGATCTTTTAGTTTTGTTTATGTTTTATTGTGTTTTCTGTAAAATTAATAAAATTTGTTTAAAAAAAAAAAAAACTTGCATCATCACGGCATCGTCACATGATGAATCCTGACTCCCCCCCTTCACTAAACAGGGCATGGGTGTGGCCAACGCGTGATGCATCTGGCCTGCGGGTCACAAATTTGACAGCCCTGCTCTATAGGATAACTCCTTAGATATTGGAAAACTGTTGTCATAACTTCCCCCGGTCTTCTCTTTTTGCATGCTAAATATTTATTGATTCTCATGGTTTTTTTCCAGCATTTTAATAGTCTCTTCTAAAGTTGCTCAAATTTGTTAATATCTTTTTTAGACCATGCTGATCTAAAGTAGGCCTGACTAAGGCAGAGTAAAGTGGGAGTAGCTTCTCTGCTGTATTTTCCTGCCAATATCTGAGCCTTTCTCATGATCTTACACTCCTCCCTTTTTCACTTGTGTTTTTGGCTTCAGCCCCTGATGATAATTTGATAGAATTTTGATTTGATAGGTTTTGAGAAATAAATACCAATCTTTCAGCATTTTTAGAGTATAAAGTACATTTAGTTTCTCTCATATTCTTTTGCTATTTTAATTCTCTCACATTTGAACATATAAACATCACATACACATGGGAATGTAATACATGGAAATGTCAAAAAGGACATCTGTTCTGCTCAGGTTTGCCATGTGGAGTGGAAAACCAGAGGGGAAGAAGAAATGAGGAATGTATGCCAAGAAACAGCAACAAATACTAAAAAAAGAAATCTAACTGTATCCATCAGCACATTCTGCCATTGTTTTGTAGCTACCTCTTCCTGATAATTTTGCTCTTTTTCAGACTGTTTATATTCTGTACATATTATTTATTGAATTAAGCATTTCTCCATGTTATTACAAACAAATAGCTTATACTGCAAATTTAGCCAGGATCTAATATAATGATGGGGGTTTGGTGACTTGTGTTCTTTCTTCAAAGATGGTTTTTCAATAGATCGGTATGTTTATATAGAATCTAGTTTGTCATGTCCCTGGTGGAGACTGATTCTGAGGGAGAGGAGGAACAGCTGACAAGGAGTGGGAGTGTGGCTCCAGAGGTGGTGGAGGAGGCTGGGGAAGGGCAGAGGCTGGCTGAGCAGTCAGAGGAGGATCCAGGCCCATCCCCTCTCCATCCTAGGGCACGCAGGGAGGAGAGGATAAGGGAGAGACCTGGTCTACTCAGGAGGAGAGGGCTTTGATCCTCTTCATGGGCTGCAGCTGTGACAACTGAATAAGAGGATGGACATGTGTTCGGGCGAGCTGGAAACAAAGCATGGAAATATCTCTAGTTTATGGTTCCTCTCTGAGTTTGGTGTCCTTCCCAGTGGACTTCCTCCAGCCCTGATCTTGCCTGGTTTGGGATGCTTTTTTCCTTCTTCTTGTAACTGTGTGGGAGTTTTTTTTGTCTTCTGTCAAGAATATTCGGAGCTTGGAGGCAAAGTGAAGGAGTAAAAGGGGCTTCACCTGTTTTCTGTAACTGTGTTTGTTTTGTATCCCACCCTGGGTTATCACATAGTTCCTATATAATATTAATATTAATACTGGAAGTCACCCAGTCTCTGAAAATAGAGTGGCATTTAAGTTGTAGGAATTAACCAAGAAACATGTGCTAACCCATCATTTAAGTTGCTTGGTTTTCGCTTAGCATATTGTGCTATGTCAACTACTGTGATTTTGAAATGATGACTTATAGATCACCTACTGTGCAGTATTGTGCCTTTTTCAATAAATCACAGGTATTCCGCAGCACTTAAGGTATGGCAGCCTAGTTATAATAGCCTACTTAAGGATATAAGAACAGAGATTGAAATTAAAGCAAGAGATCTCTCAAAGTCTTCCTACTTTAGACACTGTAGGCCATGGCCTTTCCAGTGACATCAGCCTCCATCTTGTGGACAGCAGATACTGTAATTTCTCCAATAAACTAAGCAAAGCATGCTTTAATATGATAGATGATCTCAAACCGCATGTATTATAAGGAAGGAAAAACTTTTCATTTTTCTCAACTCCCTTTCTTTGCTCGGAAGTAGCCACTATAATTGTTGAAACCTGAATTAGTCATATGATCAGCAGTGAGCGCAGAAATGATTTCACCTTATTGTGGCACATCTCTTAGAATGATTACGTTTATTGGGGCAGGCTCAGTTTTAATTTGGAGAAGAAGATCGGGTGCAAGTTTAGAGGCTGCACACACAGAGAGCTATGTATCCCCATTACATATTTCCCAAAATGGAACAACCTGGTCCAGTTTGGCTGCTGCTGAATTCTGGAAAGAGGGAAAGCGCCACTTTTAAGCAAGGAAACCAAAATGTAGCTCTCCCTCCTGTCTGAACCTCTGCTACATTGAGAAATTAAAATTCCTTGCCAATAAAGGAGTGAGTGGGTAGGGATGTCTGTTGTAAATAGCATTGTAAATCCATGCTTGTCTTAATCAGTAAAGTAAATAATAGCTCTGTGACCATGAGATCTGTATGAAAGAGGGATGGCTGTGTAGAAGGAAAGTGTGAAAGAATGCAGACCTGGCCTTGGGGAGCAACATGGTTAGCTAGGCTGAGAAAAAAAGGAAGCCAGAAAGATTCAAACATCACCTCAATTTTGTTTGCTATAAGACAGAGTAGAGAAAAGTCTGGCAACCTTTTAAGATTCCATAATTTACTCTATAACAATAAAATATATTCCTGAAACTTTTGCTACTTCTGTTTCTTCATCTTGCCGATGAATTGTTGGGAGGCTGTTTTTGGGTTCTTCTCAAAAACTGTTTATTGTACAGTCACCCAGACTCACTTATAGAATTTATGAGAACTTTGTTCTTTTTCACCATTTTCTTGATTTATGATTCTGTTTTGGGTCATTTTTCTTTCCAGGAGGAAAAAAAAATAGCTGCACAGTGCTTTTTCAACAGAAGAGTCAGAAATCCTCCACCTGGAAGCACCTGATGTATGCAAGAACTAATACAAGGCAGGAATATATTAGAAACTCATAAAATAGGCTCAGCCTGATAAGCTGACAGATTGTGTAGACAGAGCCTTCCCCAATGCCATCTCTGCAAATCAGCCTCAAAATGTAGGGTTTTTTTAATGAATTGCTGTATTATTTGAATGCAATAAATTAGTCTCCATAAAGCCATTGTTTTGGAATTATCTTTTTCAGAAGGAAAAGAAGCAGAATATGGTGGGGGAGGGTGATGAAGGAATATACTTTCTGGAAAAATATAATTGTAATGTATCTAGTACACCCAATAAATGGAAATACAGAGAAAAGAGAAGGGGGGAAAAATAAGAACATCAATTTTCTGCCTTCCATATCCCTAGGTAGGGAGATAGGAAAATTGTCTCTTTCTCACAACATTTTCTCCCTTACAATAAAGGACATCTTCTCTGGTTAGTCATTTGCAGCTACAAAAGGGCTGAAAATATGGGGAGACTGACAAGATCTGCTCTGTCATAGGAGATAAACTGAGGAGCAGTTAATCAAAGTCAGACAGTTGCAGTTTGATCTTGCCTTAAATAATGTTGATTCAAAATTATCCTGTTGTTTTTGACACCAGTATAAAATATGGTCTGGTAAAAGTTCTCCTGTGTGATTTATAATTTCTGCACATCTCAAAACATTTTCTTTCAACACTAAATCAGTTCTTGTAAGAATGCTCCACATATTCTAGAAAACTGATGTTTACATACAGATCTCAAGTTGGCTTCAGATAGCAGAAATGGAGGAGATGAGGCAAACATCACATCTTCCTTGATATCATGAATCTGAGTTCACAACTGACAATGGCCACTACAGAATAAAATGAAGAATGAAGCAAACAACAATAACAAATGTAAAAAAAAAATACATGTTTTGGTCAGAGATTAGTTAGTATAGTCAGTACCTTATGAGGAGCCACCAGAATCTCATAGGATGTTACCATCTACCCCAAACTCAGTTTGAGACAAGTCAATTGCAGTTTTCTAATTTTTAATATATTGAAGCTCTCACAGCTTTTGTAAGACAAGTCATATATGATATATATATAAATCTAAGATTTCAGAATAAATCAGAATGTCCTCAAAATACTTCATTAAATTATTCAGGAAATAAAGGAATATGCCAATCCTTAGCTGCTGAAAAGTGACAGATGAGTTACACAGATGAAACAGTTTGACATTGAAAATGTCGCTACTGTGCTTGGGAATTTCATTTTCTTGCAGTACCTTTTATTTGTTTCATCTAAACCAAGTTCTGCAGTTCTATAGGCAGCTAAGTTAATATAAATAAGAGCAACTGAAAAAATAATTCACCTGACTCAAGAACTCAAGGATCAAAAGCAGTCAGAACTGATTCCATGTGGTTACTGCATTTCACTGTTTAATAGAAAGAAAGGTACTCTAACAGGCAAGGCTGAAATCTTTGCTAAGATTCTTTTTTAAAGCAAACCAAAAAAAAAAAAAAAAATCCCTCACAAAAAGTTCCTAGCAGCCAGTCCAGATTTAAAAAGAAAGCAAAACTAACCTACCAGAAGACATGCCTCCAAAGGAAAATCAGTGGCAGAATTGCAAGTTCTAAGAGGAGATGTAAACAGTCTCTTATGAGTTTACTGCTAACATCTTAGAAATCATCAAACTAGCAGGGCAGACATATATTTTTGATCAAGAGATGCTACAGAAAGCAACTATATTTGTATTTACTGGAAGCAAGTATGATAGCAATAAGTGAACTTAACTGACTATGCTAGATGAGATGCTGAAAATATAGTTCGGCAACATCTGGAGGATGTCTGAAGTTGCTTATCTCTGAGTAAAAAATACCTGGGATTTTTTGGAGAGCTCATGCATAGACAAATATTCTTTTTATCTAATTCCTAGAGTAATTCCTCTGTTTATGCCAGCCAACTGAACTGGCTAGCTAGGAGCAAAACCATGAAGAACCATACTGTGAGTATTATTTTAATTGGCTGCTTTAAAAATCTATCCTCAGAAATGGAGTTTATTTAATCATTCATGCAAATTATACTGCAGCTCAGATAGCAATCCAGCTTTTATTAAGCTACAATTCTGTAAAAAGTGGTATTATCGCAGTCCCTTGTACTCCTCTGAGCTATGCAAAAGATTGTTCTGCCAAATTATTACTCCCTCTGTGTGAGGTCCGCCCAGATTCTAAATATCAAAAATCCTACTCAACCTGTTAACATTTATATAAGTTAGACTGAACATATTACCTTTATTTGAATACTTCTGTAGAATTTATTGTCTTTTTTCTGCTGTTAAAGTCATTTTTGTCAAATACTGAGGGGAAAAAATTAGCATCTGATTCAAAAAAGAGTATTTCTCTGTAATATCATGGTGAAAATCTTCCATATGTGATAAATTACACACATATTAATATTTTCACAAGATAATTCTGTGGTTCTTCGAGCTCTAGAGAAGTCAGTCTACACAGCTCTACAGACTTTTAGTTATACAATTTGGGATGAACACCCTTTGAATGGTGCAGGAGTAGGAATGGATTTCCAGAGGAAAAAAATGCAGACTACCAGGAACCAGGAGCACTATTCAGGTGACCCTGAGGACACAGAAAAACCTCCAAGTGCTTCAACGACCTTCTAAAAGGATGCAAATGACCAGCTGTCTGCAAGGAATATAAACCCTTCCATTCCCCACTATCCTGTCAGAGCTGAAGAAGCTTCCTGGATGAGAAGCGAAACATCTTCAAAGAAAAAACAAGAAAGTCCAGTTGCCTCCTGAAATCGGACAACCATGACCTGGATGACTAAGAATCTCTACAGACTTTCAGTCTACAGCTCCTTTGCTTTCATTATTCCTACAGCTGAGGAAAGGACCTGGGAGATGAGATATTTTCGGATTAAATTCAACCAGTAGTGATAGTATGTTAATACTTTACTTAAAAGGAAATGTACCATTATGGAAGAACTACATAGTAGAAATACAGATAATAATCATTTAGAGACTGTCTCACACAGCAATTGTTTGTTATGAGTCAGTGATGAGAAAGTAACTTTGTGACTATCGGTAATGCCCACATTTATGATTACAAAATCTCTCTCTCAGTCAAGGGTTTATCATTATAGTCAGCTTCTTCACATCCTGTGCTGACCCTTTCCCCCCTTACAGAGCAGAGAGATTGTCTAGAATAAGCTATCTTCTCCTGGGAGTTTTTTTGTCTGCAATGCAGTGCACCACGAAAAAGTGCTAACCATAAATTAACAAGCTTAGTTCTGTGACCTAGTTATTCAAAACCACAGTTAAGTTTACTTACTTATTTATCAATCAAATTTAGAAACCACCCATCTTACTCTCAGAGCAATTCTGTGTAGACTACAATTAAAAACATAAAAACTATATGAAAATACTGTATTTCAATGAGACAGATAAACAAGGGTAGAATCAATTAAAAGTTAAAAAAGCAGGAGGAGGCCTTTCAGCATGCTAACCAATCACAAGATTGAATCTTCCTGTGAAAACACTATGAATCGGCAGGCCCTGGTCATCAAACTCTTTCCAAAGATTAGGAGAGTGAGGTCAATGCCACCACCTCTCAACTCCCTTCAGTTACAGTGGTTCCAGACTGTAATTATTGTTAGCATTACTGAATTAGATATAGGTGGTGGTGCAGTGGTTAAAATGCAGTACTGCAGATTAACTCACTGCTTATTCCAGGAGTTCAATTCTAAGTAGCTCAAGGTTGACATAGCCTTCTATCCTTCTGAGGTCAGTAAAATGAGGACCCAGATTGTTGGAGGATATATGCTGACTCTGTAAACTGCTTAGAGAGGGCTGTAAAGTACTATGAAGCAGTATCGTATATACTCGAGTATAAGCCGAGTTTTTCAGCACATTTTTTGTGCTGAAAAAAAAACCCCTCGGCTTATACTCGAGTCAGATTCCCCTCTGAAAAAAAAAATGGTGTGGAGCTCCGAAGCTGGGCAGCCGCTTCCCTGCTTCTGTGTTTCCTTTGCAACTTTTAAGCATGGGAGGGGGAGGCTTTTCTGAGCTCTAGGCTGAAAAAGCAACACGAGCTGAGGTTGATCCACTCAGTTTCATTTCCTCAGCTCCAGCTGCTTTCAGTCCACTCGGGAGGAGGGGGAGGAGGGGGAGGAGGAGGGGGAGGCTTTTCTGAGCTCAAGGCTGAGAAAGCAATGCGAGCCGAGGTCGCTCCACTCAGTTTCATTTCCTCAGCTCCAGCTGCTTTCAGTCCACTCGGGAGGAGGGGGAGGAGGGGGAGAGAGAGAGAGAGAGAGAGAGATCATAAGAACGGCTCTTGGTTTTTTCTTGCAAGGGAGAGAGTGACTCCTGCCTACCACTGTCATCATCATCATCTTTTGGGTTAGTGAATCAATCAAACCTTTCATGATAGTGAGATCGTTTCCCAAATTTCCCTTAAATCAGGGAAGAAATCAGAAGCAAACCTTTGGGCTGAGAATAAGCTTGTTCCTATGATGCCATTTTTGTTCACTTCAGTGTGAAAAGTGTGAAAAAACACACTTCCTTTTCTTCATCTTCTTGTTCCCTATTTACTGGTCTCTTTCAAAGAGGAAATTGTGAACATCAAACTTATTCTCAACTGTCCTAGTGAAAGTTTTTATTGGCATCTATTTTTATTTTTGAAATTTACCAGTAGCTGCTGCATTTCCCACCCTCCACTTATACTCGAGTCAATAAGTTTTCCCAGTTTTTTGTGGTTAAATTAGGTGCCTCGGCTTATATTCGGGTCGACTTATACTCGAGTATATACGGTATATAAGTCTAAGTGTTACTGCTATAGCTTCTGGCTGCTTTCATTGTCTACTCCATATGCATCATCAGATACTAGTTATAGTTTTTTTCATCTTGATTTACCAAAAAGGTATGTAAAAAGAATAAAATCCAGATAAAAGACATGTCCATGAAGGAAAGACAGGATGTAATAGGCAAATACATAGCCATTAATTATTAAATAATATTAACAACCTGGAGTTTAACAATTACATGTTAAAAGTTTCTGTATTAAAAAAAATATTTAAATGTATCTGTTCCAGCTGATTAAATTAATAGGTGTACTCCAAATTACTTCCTGTCAAAATAACTACTTAATAAATAAGAAAACATTAAACTGTGTAACTCTTGGTAGCATAGTATCTAGAGGGAGGGAGGGAGAGACGGAGAGAGAGAGAATGTGTGTAAGTATAACATTTATTCAAAATGACTGAATTTGCTGCCAGTTCCTCAGATAATGTTTTTGTCTGTCTGTTTTGTTTTGTTTATATTTGCTAACAATTTATATATAGAAATAGTCAGTGTAGATCTAGAAATTTTAACATCAAAAATCATTCATTCTTTATCCAATTATCTCTTTATATGTTTATAATAAACCAAATAAGCCTTAAAAAGCAGCATCTTCTACACCATCTTTCTCTAGTTCACAAATCTTCTGGCTTGAATATAAATATGTTAATGAGATGTGTTGATGGATACACTAATGGCACTTGCTTAGACACCTATATTTTCAGCCTTAGGCTTTGCTCTAAGCTAGTGCTATTTCCACTGGGCAAAAATCTCCAATGCAATCTTATTAAACAAGACAAATTTCCTGAGACCAGTGAATACTATTTTAATACAAATACAGTATATTGTCCTGTAGGCATCTAGTTATGTCTGCAAATTAAGCTAATGTCTTAATAAATTTTATCATACTGATTTTTTTATTTTGCATTTACTTCATCTTTTTCCATAATTTATGCTACCATTCACATTTATTAGAGCATGGCTGCATTACTTACAAGGGCTTCAGCCTCATGTCTCCCTAACCATAGCACAAACACTCCCTGTAAACATGGCAATACTGCAGCAGAATTATGGATTGCCACTTTGTATGCACTCTGGCTGTATTGGTGGCATGCATGAATTTCATTATTTTATTTTTCAGTATAGGCTAGGGTGGAAGAAACTCATTTCAGACGGACATCTTATGAGTTGCAGTAAGCAGAGGATTCAGAGAAGGGAACATTCATGCTTCAAGCTCTGCAACTTTGGAGGAGTACCAGCGTAGACTTTTTCTTCTGCTTTCTAATCCATGTACAGCAGGGGTGTCCAACCTTGATGTACAGTATCTCCCTTGGAATGAAGGATCTCTTTTCTCTCACCATCTCTCCATTAGAAAGGAAGGGAGATAAACTCCTCTAAGGAGAGGAGAAGCAGTGCAGGACCCCCCCCCCCCCAAGTAATGGTATAGGGTGAGATACATGTGACAATTTAAAAATGGACTGTATGTGGAAGCTTGCCCTTGGTGCCAGGTTTTAATTATTTGTGGTTTTAATAAATATATGTATGTATTATGTTGTTTTATTATTGATGTTGTTTCAATTGTTAGTTGGGAACTGACCAATATAGTCTGATATAAGAAAGGGGGACTATATAAATGTTTTAACAAACAAACATTTCACTCATTACTATATTCCAACACTTCTATGGGTTGTCAACATGATGGTGCAGTGGTTAAAATGCAGTATTGCAGGCTAATTCTGCTGATTGCCAACTGTTAGCAGTTTGATCCTCACCAGGCTCAAGGTTGACTCAGTCTTCCTTCCTTCTGAGGTTGGTAAAATGAGGATCCAGATGGTTGTTGGGGCCATATGCTGACACTGTAAACTGCTTAGAGAGGGCATTGTGAAGCAGTATATAAGTCTAAGTGCTATTGCTATTTTTAGATATGAGTTTAGTGTTTTTGTTGAGGAAAGTTAGATCCATGTTCATAAATAGTCTCACTGCATCTCCATCCTGTCAGTTGAACAATTTGAAAGGTACCTAAATCTGTGGTTCCAAGCATCTACTACACTCGTCTAATCACATATTAAGAAGAATAATTGGTGATTTTGTTCTGCTCGTACATGGTACCCAGTGTGAGAACTGACACCAAAGGATACCACTGACTGCTGTTACACATTAAAATAATAAAGAGAAGCATGCTTGCCTGAAACTGAATAGTGATGAGCAATAAGGTTAGTACAATTTATTCTGGCATACTTTTCTGCTGGCTCAAGGAGTGGTAACTTGTCTTTTAATAAGTTTGTCTGACTATGCCCAAAGAAAAAAATCAACTGATTATTTGTTCCCAAAAGCTACTTCCCCATAAAGATCAGTGGAATATTTATTTTTATACCTCCTTCATAATGTCTATTAGCATCATGTATTCATAACCTGATATTACAAGATTGGATATTTTTTTTATTCCAGATCAATATTGTTAGCAAGAAGGTATGGAAAAGTGGACATCAGCACACATTAGCTACCGCAAGAAGTTACAAAAGTTAATATATGATGTTATTTGAAGATCGAAATGAGCATTTATATCTCATCCAATATTTTATCCTTTAGCTAGTAAGACATATTGCTGCTGGATTAAATTCCCCATTCTGCAGCTCCCACCTACATACCCCATATCTGATCCTAAAAGCTAAGGTGAAAAGGTTGAGACAGGGAATGGCAGAGGATGAAAGAAATAAAACTCCCTTTGAGTAGAGGTCTACTTGCGTAAACTATGTAATATAGCCATTACCGCACAATTCAGCATGTGTTTCCACAACAAAAGTAACTGTATCTCACAAACTGAGTATTTTATTAGATCTTTGAACTCAACCTTTGTTAATAATCAATTTAGAAGAATCTGCATTCATATTAGCAGAGCAAGAATGAGACAGTGAATATTCAAGAATTATTTATTTAATAAAAATCCCTAAATGAACTGCACATGAAGTTGTATACTAAGTGTAATACACATTTTAGCAAGGAAAACTATTTCTTTGCAGCGTAAATGTGCATAGTTTGGCAGCAATAGACACACTGGTTAACTTCAGGCAGTTATCCAACTACAATGGAAAATCTGCAGGATATGTTAAGACTGAAATTCCATTAAAGTGCTTTAATAATTAAACACTACATATCTGGAATCTCATTCCATCCTATTACTTTTTAAATAATTAATCTGTATTTACAACTATTGAACTTCATGGAACTGAATACATAAAACCAAATCAAGTTTAGGGACAGAGATTTTGTTCATTTTATGATAATATTTACAAATATTTCTATTTGTATACATTATTTAAAATGAATTTAGTATTATTGACAACAGAAACATATAAATATTTTTTTTTGTTAAATTAGCACTAAACTTTATATAAAAATGGACCATATATAAAAATGGACCATAATCCCCTAGCTTTGTTTCCTATTCTGCATTTCATTCTTGGTCATTACTAATTTTTGTGAACAATTCCTCATCATTTTCTTTTCCATTTTCTTCCATTATGAAAGCTGAAAGCAGAATATATATATTTATAAGAGAGAAGACTTCTCACTACTCAACCTGCTTTTCTGTAATTGAATAAAAAAATCACAGATTGAAGAAAGAAACTGGCAAAAACGGTAAGTGATTTTTTACAATTTTACTCAAGCAGATTTCATTCTAATCTGAAATTTCTCAGTGTCTTTCTTTATCAGGGGCTAAAAATACTCTGAAAAAATATGTATTTTTCTCCCCTTACCAGCTGGGGTTGCTGTAGGCTAGGCATGTATAAAAGGAAGTTTAGAGCCACAATGAAAAGTGGCAGTAAAATCTGAACTTGGAAGCATATGAAGGTACAAGCTGTGAACAACAGACTTTGCTGAGTCTGTCAAAGTGTATTCCTTCATTATGCTTGACCTGCATATTTATAAAGGGATAAGAATTACTATAGAACACTTTCTGCTTCAGTGACGTCTTCCAACAACTGAACTGAACTGAATATTCCTCATTACTGACAATTTTATAAAAACATAAAACAAACCCAATAGTATATTTATTTAAAATAAATTACTGAAATCATCGAACGACAATACTGAAAAAGCAAGTTATAAAGCCAGCTCAGAATTTCCCCTGGATTCCACTTAAATCTTCACATCTGGGCTTATTAACTTGTATTTTTGCCCACACAGAAAAGCTCCACAAGCCATCATCTTGCCTCAGTCCTATACTAGGAATATTACTGTATAGTTATTCCATCACTACGCTTTTAATTACCATTGCTCTATTGTATTGTTCATTTATTCTCCTAACATTAACACGCTCCATTAGATATTTACTGGGGGGAAAATAACACAGCAAAATTCTCTATTTTAAATTTGTGCAAAAATGAATTGTAAAGCAAGTGTAAAAATGAAGTTCTCTCTTTGTATCTTTTCATTTCTAATTCCTTCCAGGAATTTTTGTGGAACTCAAAACCATTTGGTGCTGTTACATCAGTGAAGCCCTTGGTCATCCTAATTGGTAGAGGCTCTGCAGCATTTCAAACAGGAGTTTCTCATAGCCCTTCTTAAATGTCATAGATCCTCTTCTCTCCTCTTGCCTCCATCAATACAACATGCTCCATATGAAGACCACCCAAAAGCTGCAGATGTTCCAAGATGCAAGGCTCAAGTAACTTATTATGGCAACTTCTTGCTTCAACCGGTTAAACACTACTACTATACTTGAAGAGCTATACTGGTTGAAGTTGACTTCTGATTTTCCTCACAAGCCAGATCAGGAAGTTTTCCTGTACATACAAGTAGTCCTCAACTTATGACCAGAATTGAACTCAAAATTTGTGTTGCTCAGCGAAATAGTTGTTAAGTGAGCTTTGCCCCATTTTATGAGCTTTCTTGCCACAGTTGTTTAGTGAATCACTGCAGATGTTAAGTTAGTAGTATGGTTGTTAAATGAATCTGGCTCCCCCATTGACTTTGCTTGTCAGAAGGTCCTAAAAGGTGATCACATGACTTAGGGTTACGGCAACTGTAATAAATATGAATCAGATGCCAAGCACCTGAATTTTAATCACATGACCATAGGAGTGCTGCAACAGTCATAAATGTGAAAAAATAATTATAATCACTATCTTCAGTGCAATCTTCAAGCCAATCTCATTGTACACATGTTGTACTTTAACAATAAAGGTTGACTGACTTTGAACAGTCACTAAACAAACTCTTGTAAATAGAGAAGTAACTTATATTTACTGCTTTTAGCAGGCTTTTTTGTTTGTTTATTGTATGTTGTTTTTATTCATATACACCACTTTGAATTGCACGTTGACTGGATCACTATAGAAATAGAATGAACAAACAAACCAACCAACCAAATAGGAAATTATAGAAAAATAAAACTTGGCATAATACTTCAGCATTCATTAAGATTTTCCTCTGCTAGCTAAACCAACCATTTCCCTTCAAAATATTAATTAAAAAAATGATGCCCCTTTAGTAAAAAAAAATGATACGGGAGAAAACTATCTGCAAAAATGCTCAAAAGGCAGAATAATCTTCAAATTTTAGTGGTGAACATGTGTATTAATAACACATTTACTGAATAACTAACTCATATTGCATTATAAATCTAATCATTTATTTGCACATTTATGCCCATGACAAACTATTTGTTTAGGATTATAATCCAAATCTAAGAGCAATCATTTGTCAGAATATCCACAATTCTGATACGTTCTCATACAAAGTATTTATATACATGGGCTAATTTTGTTAACTCAAATTTGGGAAAAAACATTAATGTGTTTTCAGAACCGTTGTTCTTTTAACTGATATAGGTAAACAGTTTAACCTGATGTTTATAGTACAAGTCATACTTGTTGTCTCTTAATAACTACAATTATTACCTACATTTTCACCCATTAAATTACTGAAAAAAGTAATTCCAGTCCCACCTCTAAATTAATTAATTAATTAATCTTGTAACACATTACCATAAAGAACCCCAGTTTTAATCCATTCCTTAAGGATTTACATAAATAGTGAAAATATATAAAAAAAGATAGGTACAAATTATGGGTTTCTGAGTAACTGAAAACTAGTATAAAAGCATAAACACAATAGTTGTTCTATGACTGTTGCCCAAAAGCAACATGCTTCTTTTATAAAGTCCTGTGTTGTTTTAAAACTTCTCTGGATTTTGCAAAGGTAACATTTGGTGCATTACACTAGGTAATATTCAATCATATTTAACAGCGTTTCACAGGGATTCCTGACCAGTGTTTAAAAAGGTTGAACAGATGGTCTTAACAGTACGATATGAATTTTACTGTTGTTAACATATAGGTGCCACATCAAATATATTAAAATAAAGCAAAAGACTCTTGGGATATTTTTAAAAATAACAAACTTACTACAGCATAATACACTGGAATTGGCTATAATAAAGTTTGAAATATTTGGAATTATAGTTTAAACTTTAACAAGTTTTAATAAATTTGCTGTTCTGGTAACAGATTAAAACAGCTACATGTCTGGAGAGTATTTTGTACAAGCATAGAAAATTGGTTTTAAAAAGAAAATATGCATTGTAAAATTGTGTAGCCATTCTATAAATTGAGTTTATTTCCCTCATGACAACTTTGGCTTCACTGCCTGAATTCAAAATATATTTTATTACAAAATGTTACTGTTTAGCAAAGAAGTAGCTGAAGCATAACAACCAAAGGAAGTGCATGTGGCACAATTCCATAAATATAGCAGTAAAATCATATTAATATGGCTTAAGCCTATAATAATTGAATCTAAATAAATTGAGTGGTTCAGGGCACCTAAGTTTGCTGAATGATTGTGATTATCCTACATGATAACTCTGAAATTTGTATCACAATAAGACAAAGAATTATTACCGTTATTTGACAAGTCTCACAAACATCAATATTACTTTTTTATAATACACTATAATCTCTTTTATTCTTACCTATATGGAACAGCATAGTGTGAAAAAAATGAATAAATGTTTTATCAAGATAAAAGTTCCTTAAAACTTTTAAAAGATGGTTTAAGAGAGTTTTGATCACTCAACAGCTCTATTTAAATTTATTTGCACAAAAATTTTAGACTATATAGCTGTAAGGCTGAAGACTCTTAACTGAAAACAGAAAGAATTTTAAATTGCTTTGAGCATGAACCTTTGGTTATTATGTGATTTATAAACAGTATTCCCCTTACAAAGCCTCAATTTTTGGTCTGAAGAAATGTACTTTCTACTGCTGTTCCATCAATATATATTAACATTCTGTAATTCATAACCGCAACAGTAATTCTACGATTTGTTCTTGCAATTTGATCCTGGAATGTGCTAAAACAGAGGCACAATGCCTTTAGCCAGTTTTCAAGTCTGCGTTTGCAATAAGAAAAATACTAATTGTCCACTTTCTGCATGTTGTTACACCCAATTATGGTTTCCTTTTCTTGCATAGCTTACAAAAGTGACATTTTTGTCCTTTTCAGATAATTTGTGTATGTCCAATACACATCATGTTTGTCATTTTTTCAGGGAGGTCTGAGTTGCTATAATATGTACTTTTCATGCTATTTTGGTCATATCAGAAGGATTAAGTCAGATGAGAAAAGTTCTCATACTATTGCCCTTTCATGTCAACTGTGCTCTATGAAGTAAAACTGGAATTGGAGAACATCATATTATTTGGGTTCTTAGATCACAACATCATAAACACACTTTTACAACATGGCTGTAAGAAAGTTTCCACATTATTAATAGTGATATAAGAAGAAACACCAGTCAAATAGGTTTTATCAGATTAATATATTTTTCCTGTCAAATATGATTTCTAAGACAGGATTTGTTCTGTAAATATACCAGAATATCTCAGATTCCTTATATGTAAAATTAGGAATATGAGTTCTAGTTTCACAGAAGTGTTGTTCTGAAACCTATGAAGAATGAAATCCTCAAGTTGAATGGACTGCTGGTGACTTCATGAACAAGGTTAATCATGCACTGCTACCTTCTGTTAACTCATATGCCAGTGTTTCTCAGATGTTCTACAATTGCATCACTAGCAGTCCATTACTACTGTATTATTAATGCCTTTGACTCCGTTTTGACTTTTGGTGACTACCTGGACCAACTCTTGCAGTTTTCATGCAAATGTATTTTGGAAATGGTTTGCCATTGCCTCCTTTTTCGGGCTGAGAAAGAAAGACTGCCTCAAGATCACACAACTGGCTTCATGCCTAAAATAGGACTACAACTTATGGGTTCCTACTTTCTAGCTTTAACCACTATATCAAACTGTCTCTCATCCACACAGTTTCAAATCAAATCAAATGCTGGAATTCATTGCTACGTAGTGACATCTTGGTGTTTGCATGTTAACTATGATGAATTTGTTAATGTATGAAAGAGAACAAACTTTACAGTGTAAAGGCACACAGTCTTAAGAAAACGTTCAATAGTGGCTTTACAAACATGTGGCAATCATCCAATTAAACAAATATATACATTCTGCATTTATGTCAGTATAGGTGTTCACATTTTTAGTCACATAAGTTGACAATGGTTGTGTGTGATTTTCCTTTCCTTCTATTTCTAACTAAATTTTGTACACCTTAAAATTTGCAAAATTAAATATCTGTTCACCAGATTACAGGTAGTCCTTGCTTAATGACAGTTGCTGAGACTGCAGTTTCCATCTCTAAGCAAAGTGGTCATAAAGTATAATCTCATGTGACCACATTAGTTAACAACAGGAGTGGGATTCAAATTTTTTAACAACCGGTTCTTTGGGTGTGGCTAGGTGGGCGTGGCTTATTCTTTTTTCCAGCAACCTCCCCCCCCCCCCGTTTTTTGCCTCTTGGGCCTCAGGGAAGCCTCCTGAGGGGCATTTTTGCTCCCAAGAAGCTTCCTTGGGGCAGGAAGGCACAAAACAGATCCTGGGGGTGTGGGCAGACCCCCCCATGCTCCATTTTTGGGCCTCCTGGGAAGGCGTTTTTGCTCCCAAAAAGCTTCCCTGGGGCCCAGAAAGGCAAAATGGAGTGGGGTGGCACAGTCCTCCCCGCACCCCCATTTCCCCGCCACATCTCTTTTTGCCTCCTGGGCTCAGGGAAGCATCCTGGGTAAAGAAGTAAGGCAGTGAGAGGGTTCCCGGCACAGCTGATCATCGGAACACTGATAGTCGGGAGGGGAAAAAGGAAATACCTTAAGGAGTGACTGGAGAATGCAGTCAGCGATGTCGGGCATGCACACGATGTCGTGCATGCTTGATAAGGACTGACTGGCAGGGAGGGGAGGGACAGGCGGAAAGTGGCAGGGCCAGCTAGGGGCACAATTTGCCGGTTCTCCAAACTGCGCAGAATCATAACAACTGGTTCTATAGAACCGGTCAAAACCGGTAGAATCCCATCCCTGATTAGCAATGACAATCCTGGATGTGCCCCCTGCAATTGTTACACAAGAATTGCAGGTATTAAGTGAGGGCCTCCTTGCAACTTCCTGCTGTTTCCAACAAATCACTGGGGAAGCCGGCAGGAAGTTGCAAATCCTGAGCAACTTGTAAGCAAATTGATAGGTGAATAAGAGGCTTCTGGGGCATGAGTGCGGCCAGGTGGGGATGACTGCTGCTGGGTGTGAGAGTGCAAAGAGGTGGCTCCCGTGGCACTATACAACCATGTTGGATGAGCAGATTCTATGGAGTGTTGGTAGGAGGTGCTGTGGGTGGGCTGCAATACAGAGCATAAGATTTCCAGGATCTCATATGTGGCTAGGCTGCTTGGGAGCAATGGCAACAAATTACTAAAGTGACTTGCTATCTTCCCTCCTGGCTTCCCCCACTTACTTTCTTTGTGGGAAGCTACAGGGAAGCTGACAAATGTCAATCTTATGACTGTAGGATTCTGTATCCATCCTAAGTGCATGAGCAACTGACCACGGGAGTGCTGGAATGTCTGGAATTTGAGAACCAATCGTAAGTGCCACTTGATCAGTACCATCATAACTTTGAATGGTCACTGAATGAGTGATCATTAACTGAGGACTACTTCTACCTTATAATAATGTGGTTGCTAGTCAGGAGATTTCTTTAGTAAAAATCACTGAGTGGAGATGAGTGGCTCTCCTATCTGATGAAATCCCATTTTACATATTCTTCATTATATATCTCTTATGGGCAAATAGGAAATACAATCTATATATATAAAAGCAAAATACCACTCATACATCATCACAAAATCTCCAGAATCACAAAGCCTAAACAAACTTGAAATTTGGCACATATGTTCCTCCTGGCTTCTAGGTGCTCACTAAGAAAGGATTTTTCAAAATGACCATCAGAGCATTAGTATTTCCTATATTATTATTAATACACTCTGATGCTAAGGAGTTCTACTCCCCCTCCAAGCCTGAAAAGAAATCTGTTCCAAATGCAAAATACAAGCAGAGGCGAGGAGTTTCAGTTTTAGTTTCCCAGCACCAAGCAGCTTTAGTACAGAACAGTTGAGCTAAGCCACGCCCAGGCTCCTTGCTGTCTCCTTCTTGCTCGCAGCAAATACTCTTTCAGTTTCCAAACAGCCCTCAACTCTTTCACATACTAACAGGACGCTAGCCAGATGAATACCGATGGATGCTGGTAGGCACAGGCAGAATTTTCCCCCCTTATTTTCCTCCCCAAAAACTAAGGCCGACCACATAGTTTCATAGCGAAGCACAGGTATCGAGCTAGTATTTATATTCCCCCCCCTTCTCCGGGAAAACCCCTTTTTCCCAAGGTGGTGGAGCGGCGGTCAGCAATGGCCGCCACGAAGAAGCCAGCAACCGGGTAAGAACTGTGCTGGAGGAAGTGTGAAGAGTGAAAGTTCTGTCTGAGCCGGGTCAAGTAACATCTTTTAAACTGCCTGGAACTGAGCTGTTTGAATTGCTGGAGGATACATTGTATCCCTAAGAAGAGCGAAAAGCGGCGGAGAAGCTGTTAAAGGGAACTTTTTTTTTTTTTTTTACTCTCCCACCCCACGGAAATAGCAGAAATATTTGGATATATTAGACATTGAAAGTGGATTGCTTTGAAAGTTGAAGCTAAGAGACAAAGGGATTTTTGGACATTGAAAAATTTAAGAAATTGGAAAATCTTTGCTGGAGGTATGGATTTCTGATTATTTAAAATTGTCATTGCAAGTGGAAAGGGAGAAAAAAAATTGGAGCAGAAGCTGAAAAAGGAGGAGATTGTCTAGAACGTCTTTGTGGATCCCAAAGGAAGATATATGGTAATTGGACCTCTTTGAATAAAAATTAATCCAGAAAGAGAAAGAGAAGAAGGAAGAAAAGTATTAACTTTTGGAATTTTTTTTTTTAAATTGCTTTTGATTGTCTTTGATTAAAAATACTTGTGGTTGTTTTGGAAAAAGGTTCCCTTTTTATAATGGCATCGTTTGTGGATGAACTAGAGATTGAATATCAAAAATATAAAAAAGAAGATACTTTGGGCGCTTTGTTTCAATTCTTAGAAATGGCGTTATGTTCTGTTGAAAAGTTGATTATGCAGCAGAAGGACTGGGACAAGGAAGAAGAGGAAGAAGAAGCCATCTTTGATGAACAATGGGTCCCTTCCGGAGAGGAGGAGAAAAAGGATAAGAAAAAGGGGATTTTAAGAATTATAAAAACAACCAAAAGAGAGAAAAATGAGCGAAAAGATGGAGGCAAGGTTAGAAAGCAAAGGAAAAGGAGTAAGAAAAGCGAAGGGAAAAAGCAAAGGGGTAGAAAGGGCAAGGAGAAGAATAAGCAAGAGAGAAAGGGGGGGAGGAGAAGCCTTAATGGGGGGAAGCAAGACCTAAAGAAAAAAAGTTTATTTAGAGACAATGGGTGAATTTAATTTAGATTAAAAGAGGGATTCTGGAGGGTATATAAGAGTGTGTTTTTATATGTATATTTAGAATATAAAATTTATTATGTAATTTTAAAATCTTTTAAACAGAATCCCAAGAAAGATTGCTATATGTAGTATTTCTAAGTTAGGGTAATGAGTTATAGATGTTACTCCAATTGGTGTACAGGAGAAGTATGGTAAAAGAAAAAAAAGATGAATGGATAATTGGAAATAGAACAGACAAAGAATGTTGTTGAAAATGGTAATAAGATATGGAAGGATATATTTGCTTTTTTTTTTGGATTTTGTATATTGATAAAAGGCAATAAAATTTTAATTAATAAATAATTTGGATGGAAAGGAGAAGTAGGGACAAGATATGAAGTTAATATTATATGAAATATTGATATTATAATCTGGAAATGTTATGCCTTATTGATCTTTTATTATTATTTTTTCTTAGAAAAGAATTTATAAGCTGCTATGCCTTGATTCTTTGTGCATTGTTTTTATAAAACTGATAAAAATGGTTTTTATATATATATATATATATAAAAAGAAAATGATAATAAGATATGGAAGGAGATATGGGTTGAATATGATGTTTGAATTTGTGTCTGTGTGAAGAGTTTTAACCCGGGAACAGACAACCTTCAGAAAAGATCTTTTAGTTTTGTTTATGTTTTGTGTTTGTATGTTTGTGTATTGTGTTTATGGTAAAACTAACAAAATTTGTTTTTTATAAAAAAAAGGAAAAAAGAATCAATAAAACCTTGGAGGAATGTTAGATGAGAATAATTTAAACAAGCCAGAAAGAAAAGAATATGATGACTATAAAATGGATAAATATGGAAGAGAAATGAAATTGAATAGGAGTAAAGAGAAATAATGAGAAATTTGCTGAAAGATATTTGTGTGTCCATATGGAGATGGGATAAATTGGAATTATGCTGTATAAAAATAATGTTTTGTTTGACTTGTAAGGATTTACAATGTTAAGAGGTTTTATGTGTTTATGTATTTAATGGTTAATGATGTGTTGTTTTATCTTTAAAATTAATAAAAATTTGTTTCAAAAAAAAAAAAAATAGAGGCTAGGTAAGAACCCTTTCACTTTCTGCAATGCAGGATAGGAATGGCTGAACTAGATGCTCATCTGCAAGGAAATTCCATTACTTCATACTTTTATAAAAGATTTTGATTTAGTGAAAAAAGCTACTTTCACAAAATTTTATGAAAGTAACTTTTTTCACTAAATCAAAATTTCTTTCTGCTTTCTGATTTCTGTTTAGGCAACTAAAAAACCCAAAACTCTGGCTGAACCCATAGCCATAAAATTTAGATAACCTATTTATTAAACTGCCTGTATCAAAGAAAAATGAAAAAATACATTCATACCAAAATATTTTTTCTTCTAGAAAAGACCATACATTGATTAAATAACAAATATTAATTTTCTTGATCGGTAGCAGATGTTTTTACGTATGTTCCCTAGAATAAAACCTTTTATATAATAAACAGTTTGATTCTCTATTAGAAATGATGACACATTAAAACTCTCAACCTGTTGCAATGGCTTTTACTAGAAAATAATTTCTACTGTTGAAGGAGATCTTTAAAAATGTAAAAGTCTGAACTTTAGCAAGGGACAGGCAGTAAAGGCAGAAAAGACCACAGGGAAAGTGCAGATTTACATTTCTCTACCTATATTTGTCATTATAACTTAATATGATGATCCCATAAAATCAAAATGTTTTATCTTTTTTTTTTTTAAATCAAGCTGGCTATCTGAAGATAAGGTCTAGTACACCAGTATCAAAAGGATAGAACATATGTTCTAAGAGTTTGGAGAATTTACTAAGTCTGGAAAGCTAAGTCTTTGAATAGCTATAAATGGGTATCTCTAGGGATGTGCAGTTATTCAAATTTGAAGTGGAAAAAAAAAGACCCTGCTGCACTTGTTACCACCTTCTTTAAAAAGCCACACCTTTTCTTGAGTTTGCATGGTATCAATGTGGGGAAAACATGTTTAAATTAAGAAGGATGCAATGACATAATATTGCTTTTTCACTGCCTCCTTATGCCTCAGCATAAATGCATACAGGTAATAGCAACAGCACTTAGACTTATACACTGTTTTGTAGTGCTTTACAGCCCTCTCAAAGCGGTTTACAGGGTCAGCATCTTGCCCCCAACAATCTGAGTCCCACCTCGGAAGAATGGAAGGCTGAGTCAACCTTGAGCCTGGTGGGATTCGATCTGCCAAATTGCAGTCGGAGTAGCTTGCAGTACTGTACTCTAACCACTGCACCACTGAGGCTCATTTATGACCACAGTGGAGCCTAGAATTATGGTCATAGGTCATTGTGGTCATTAAGCAGGTCACCATGAGCCCATACCCAATTTTATGGCTTTTTTGTGCTGGTCATTCAATTGCCTTTTTTTTTTTTTTTTTGGCCATAAACTGGAAGAAAACACAGAAACCAACCAAAAAATATAGAAAATCATGGTCATGTAATGTGATAGATACTGCAAATGGACTTAAAGATGAACTAGTTGCCAAGTCCCCAAAATGTGATTATGTGACCACATGGAGGGTTTCTATCATTACTTTGAATACTTGCTAACTGACCAGTTGTTAAGTGAAGACTACCTGTATTCTTCCAAGATGCCGATATTTCTTTCAAAACACCACTATGTCAGACCTGAATACACACACGTGAATTTTCACCCTGACTCCACTGGCCTTTCCCTCATCACAGGATAAACATGCCCACTGTAGCATCTCTTTTCTCTGCCTTTTTACATTGCCTTCTTTTCAACTCCAGCTCCCAAATGAGAAAGGTCTCACCCTGTTCAATGACAATGATCTGTAGTTTGGTTAGTCATTACCATGGGAGGAAGTCAGGAGAGGGCAGAGACTGAGAGTAGAGGCAACAAAGGCAACATTGAGATCAGCCCTGAGAAGAGCAGAGTTCATGACAACACACTATATGAGTGAAGGATGGAAGGACAATGTTCAACAGTATGGAACTGCCCTCTGGCCTGCTAGGTAAACAAACACTTTCAACAGTTTAATGTGAACAATTATACACAGGTGGTCCTTCTTTAGTGACTGTCCCATTTAGAGACCATTCAAAGTTATGATGGTGCTAAAAGAAAAACACTTAGAAATCAGTCCTCTCATTTATGACCTTTCAAGCATCTCTCTGCTCTTATATTCACTTGATTATTTACCCCATATCAAGATATTTTCAGAGAAAGGGAAAGAACCCCAAATCAGCTAAAGGAAGTAGCAAAGGAAACTTGAAATGTCATGTGGTTTTCACTTAGTGACCATTTTGCTTAACAATCAACTTGCCAGATCCAATGGCAATAGCTAAATTGGAGTTACCTGTATCTTCTTCCATTTCTCTGCATAGTTTACGTGTATCCTCTGCCTTCTTGATCTTTAACCACCTACTAAGTCACATTTCTTTTGTTTTCACTGATTTTTTTTCAGGCTTTTAGAAGAAAAGCCCCCACCCATTTTCAAAAGTTCCAGGGAACAGCAATAGCAAAAGCACTTAAGACTTATATACCGCTTTATAGTGCTTTACAGCCCTCTCTAAGCAGTTTACAGAGTCAGCATATATCCTCCAGTAATCTGGGTCCTCATTTTACTCACCTCGGAAGGATGGAAGCTGAGTCAACCTTGAGCCTGGTGAGATTCGATCTGCCAAATTGTAGGCAGCTGGCTGCAGCAGAAGTAGCTTGCAGTACTGCACTCCAACCACTGCACCACCGAGGCTCTTATTAATTATACATTTATAAATTCATAAATTTATAATTTATAATGTTATACAGTGTGTCAACCTTTCCTTCATATATGCAGGAAGCCCTTGACTTACAACGGTTCCTCCATTGCAATAGCACTGAAAAAGTGACTTATGACCTTTCTTTCACACTTATGACTGTTGCAGTCATGAGATCAAAATTTGGGCGCTTGGCAATTGGCTCTCATTTATGATGTCCTGGGGTGATGGGGAAGTCAATGTGGAAGCCAGATTTAGTTCACAACAATTCAGTTTTTACTAACAACTGCAGTGATTCACTTAACAACCATGGCAGGAAAGGACATAACATGAGACAAAACTCACTTAACAAATGTCTCACTTAGCAACAGAAATTTTGGGCACAATTTTGTGATCATAAGTCGAGGACTACCTGCACTGTCATTAACAAAATGTAATGGATCTTTTCGATGGTTTGTTTTCAGTGTATTTTTGGCCAAAACAACTACACAAGAGTAGACATTTCTTTTTGATTACAACTTCTTATAAATCAATGATTCAATTTTCTTCAAGTTTATATGCTGTATTATCTTAGCGTCATTATTCCGGGGTGTTTTGTTTTTGTTTTTTTGTTTTAGATAGAAGAAATGCAGTACCAGGAAATAGGGGAAAAGAGTAGTATATTGTTTTGGTGGATCCTGTAACTCTGAACCTTGAGAAAGGCCCCAACTAAATGCCTAAGCACTGAAATAATTGTTTAAGGGCTTAATGCAGGGGTTCCCAACCTGGGATGCTTGCACCCCCTGGGGGTGCGAGACGATATTCCAGGGGGTGTGAGAAAAGTCCAGGTAAATAATAGGATATTGGCTATATGTTGGCATTTTTATTTATTATGCAATGGATTAACTTTGTTTTCATTTTAGAGTTAAATATTGTTATTTAGTGGCCGTCATATACATAGCTGAAAAGATTCAATCCTACCATATATTTAACGCGTTCAGTAGTTCCTAAAGTCTAAATTTCAGGGGGTGCGAGGTTGGAGTGAAATTTCTTTAGGGGTGCAGGGCAAAAAAAAGATTGGGAACCACTGGCTTAATGGAATAGTTCATAATTTTAAGGCAATGTTATACATTGCATTGCATACAAGATGCAATTCAAAGTGTTAGTTTTAATTTCAGTACTCCAAATGGCTTAGAGTCACATGGGCTAAGTAGCCTTCTCTCTTGCTACGATCCTATTTGGCTTCTATGAGTAACCAGGCCATGTTAAAGAAGATCCTAGTTACTAGGATTTCAGAAATCTGTACTGCTGTCCAGATATAGAGTAAGCGTAAGCAATTGTACTTCATCCCCATTGTCTCACATTTTAAGAAGATAGACAAGATCTTTCTTTTCATCAGCCCTTTTTAATTCATTGATCTCAAGTGGATTTTTAATTGGATTTTAACAGTTACGTTGGAAGTCTGGAATTCCCCCAGAATGGAATGAAATATATAAATCACGAGTGACAAACGTGGCGTCACATTGCCGTCGTGTGATGCATCACGATGTTTTCCCCCTTTGACACCCGATATAAATAATCAACAGATGGTTTATAATGAATAAATACTAAGATAATATGTTGCCAAGCCAAATAAGATATATTGGATACATATGTGTTAAAGGGAGGACTAATTGTAGTTGACAGATTAATGGGTTACTGTAGTCACATAAGGAAACACATTGTGTTTCTAATCAGGAATTTATTTATTTTTGTGATACACTAGCTCTCATTTTTGCCTTAACTATTCAGCTAATACTGTTAAACATACAAGCATTCTTCTATGTGGCAAGAGTAGCTATGACTCTTTGTTATTCTGTGTATCAAATATGAATTTATAAAAGCAGATTTAGTCCAAGTCAGGTTCACTGGCTACAGTTTGCCTTACATTTACGCCTTTTGGCATCTTAATTTTCATCCCCTCTTCCAACCATCCCAGACCTCACCATTCTACAGCACAAAGACTATCCCTGTTTCGGGTCCTCATATTTCCTATTCTCGCACTCTTACATGCTTAAAAGAAAAGCTGTTCTGGAAACAATATGATGGATAAACCCTTGGTCTTGGCTGCCGCAACTCATCTTAAATTTAAAGAAAAAGCTCTGATAGTGCAAGGCAGGCAGGATAATAACCAATTAGACATACATTATATAACATAGTTCCTTTTTCTGGCAAGAAATTTTAAAAAAAACAGTAGTATAAAGTAATGGAGCTGGCTGGTCCTATGATAATATATTTGTTTCTTGGCCAGAATAACCTGGAGAACATTGTTTCAATATTTTTCATTGTGCAAAATAGGGAATAGAGAAAAATTGAGATGTGCAGCTGGTAAAGTTACTGTATGGTTTTGATAGGGTGGAAAAGCTCTCTAGTTTTCTTCAGTTTTCCTTTCATTTTGCCTATTACACATTTATCAGAAGTATTATTTATTACTTAAGACAGTGTTCTTTCTAACACATCAACAAATTCATCCTAAGATGTCACTGATCAATTCTAATTTGATTTAAAATGGATGTGATTTGACCAGGTTTTTACATCTATCTGTTTCTTTCATTTGCGAAAAAAATGATGAAGAGTCAATGATGTATACTCCATTCACATTGCCTATATGCTTTTTATACTTCCTTTATTTACTTTTTTTTTAGAAATACAGATTTGGATGCATTGTAATATTATACAATAGATACACAGTGGATGTTTAAGAAGATCCTTTCCCTTTCTCTCCTTACTTGCTAGAATTGATTAAACTTAAAGATTACTGCTCTTGTCTTCATTTAGTAAAAGGAGCAAGAAAATGGAAACAACATAAACAATTTACTGATTTTAAAAAGTAATTATAGGAGTGTTGCTTTATTGTGTTCGTGAGCCACTTGGGACACTAATAATCTTGGCATCCAATAACTTACCTAAGGTTTAATTATATACTATTGGATTATAATTGATTAATTGAAAGGTGAATATAGACAGATATTGGATCAAAACTTCTATTGTTTATTGTGTATCCTTGCTATTTTTTTAAATAAAAGAGATGATCTATTAGAAAGCAATTAATTTGGAAGAGATATTCATTAAATTTTAAGCAGTTAAGTAGAACATAAAATAAAATGGCCATCTTTCCTGTCATATAGCAATATAATAATCCAGGATATTACCATTTGATCAAACAAAGAAAAAAAATCTAAATTGTGACAAAATAACTGATCCCTATTTGATGGAAAGCTAAAGTGTTTTCAGCTGGTTATAGTCTATGCTGGAGAGCAGACAATTCTCACCGATGCTGCAAAATACATGGGAAGGTTCTTAAATTGAAAAAGCTATGGCCATGGTTTATTAGACCTATATTTGAAATTGTTTTGGCCAAACTGTATTTATGCTTGGTTTATTTTTCATTGTTACTGCACCATGGTATTGGTATGCAACAGTAATCAAGAGATATTGCCTTAATATTGCTAACTGAAAATGTGAGAGATGGTGCCTATGAAAAAAGAGGTGGTGTGATGGACTATAGTGAAGAAGAAGTTTCCCAGGAAGGATGAAGTACATTCTGGGAGACGGGGGGAAGGCAGACAAGACAAGTGAAAGCACAGGCTGGACTTGGATAGGAAACAGAGGAAGAGTTTTAGGATAGCCACTCTCTAGAACAGGGGTGTCAAAACTGGATTTCATTGAGGGCCGCATCAGAGTTGTGTTTGACCTTGGGGGTGGGCTGGGTGGTGTGGCCAGGTCAACATCATTCATATTGGGGGTGCCTGTGGTGGCCCAAGCACTCTACCAGCGAAATCGGGCTCCCAAGCTCCGTTTTCGGCTGTGACAGCCTCCTGCAACCCTCTGCCAGCAAAAACGGAGCTTGTTCCATTTTTTCTGGCAGGGGGCATCCTGGGCTGGTCCTTCACTGTTTCCAGGCTGACCACACAGCCAGATCTAAGCACCTTGTGGGCCAGATCCAGCCCACAGGACTTGAGTTTCACACCCCTGTCTAGAATCTCACAGGGCAATATTCTGTCTATTGCATGTAAGAATTGCATTCTGGCTGAATTGTTCTGTGTCTTTCTTGGGCTTAGCCTGATAGAAAACAGGTACAATAAGGCATTTTGGTATTGATGTATTTACCTTACCAAATGACTGGATATATATAAATGTATTTGTACTAATGTGATAGAATAGCTGTTTTTGCCAGAAAGGGAGGAAAAAAAGATTTGAGTTAAAAACTACTACTTATTTATATTTCTTAGTCTTTCTCCATGGCCTATAGTACAAACATGTTGGAATTTTTCACCTCTAGAAGCAAGAAGTGATAAAGGCTGCAAACTGGAAAGTATCAACCAGAGATTAGTGGGACAATGATCCAGAACTCAAGAGTAGCAAAGACTTGCACAAAGCTTTGATATATGTCAAGTAAAAGGGGGCTCAGCACTGCCCTGTCAATATGGTTGATCTGAATAGGAAGGCTACTCTAAGGCAGCCAGTGTCAATCACTACCAAGTTAAGAAATCTAATGCAAGGTACCAGATTGTGAAAAATGAAGATAGGCTGGAGACAGGGAGGCTGAAGCAACTAAGACTTTGAGTAAATAAAAGAACAGAGCTTGAGGTCTCAAGCTGCAAATTATGATTATGATCTAACTTAAAAACTAAAGTATAAAAATTTGTATATCTTAACAGAATATTTGTTGATTATGAAAAAAGGGATAGACAAACGTTGCATGTATGATTAAAAGCTGCTGAAGCAGAACATGTTATCTATTGCAAGGAATTAATGTCAAAATATTGCTTATAAGAGCTTACTCCTGCCCATTTTGTGATATGAAAGAAAGAATGGGTACATCTGGAGAAATAAAAAGTTGAATATAGTAGGAATGAGGTCCATGAGAAGTAAAACAAGAAAATATAGGACCAAGAATGAAAGACTAATAAATAAGCATGAATTGAATAAAATAGTGATTAGAGAAGATGTATGTGGAGATGGTTTGCTCATACAGTACAGAGAAATTCAAAGGGGTTGAACTGAAGTACAAATACATGGAAGACTGGGTGTGTAATGAAGAAGGGAAGACTAAGAACAGGGGTGTCAAACTCGATTTCATCGAGGGCCGCATCAGAATTGTGTTTGACCTTGGGGGGGTTGTGTGGCCAAGGTAGACGTGGCTGGGATGGGCATGGCCAGCTCAACATCACTCATATCAGAGGTGTCTGTGGTGGCCCGGACTTTTGGCTGCCTCCTGCAGCCATCTGTCAGTGAAAACAAAGCTCCATTTTCAGTTGCAGAGGCATCATGGGCCACTCCTTCACTGTTTCTAGGGGAGCACCATGGGCTAGATCTAAGCACTCCACAGGCTGGATCCAGCCTGCAGGCCTTGAGTTTGACACCCCTGACTAAGAAAGTTGTAAGTCCATAGGATGGAGTTTGGATGAGCACTTTAAAAATAAATTCAGGCTCAAAAGTATCAGATTTGGGGTTAGTATCATCATCATCATCATCATTATTATCATCAAAGTTAAAAAGGGTAGAACAGAAATAAAGGAACATAAATTACATAATCATGTAAGATTACAAACTAGGCATATTACAAACTAGGCAGGATTTGAATCATTGAAATATTGGAAATAGTTTGTCATATTTCCAAACCAATTTGAATTATAATTTGAATATATTTTTTCTGAATTGTAAAATCATTTTTGTCATCAGCAAACTTGTTGTAATCTACCCAAAGACTTTGCTTCATGCAGACTTTAAAAATGGAATACATAAATATAATTGATCCTTCTTGATCTAACTTGATTTTCCATAGACACATGGAAGATCTAGGGCTAATCCACCTGATACCTCTTTCCAATTTAATGATAAGCATGTTTTGAATTTTATCTTCAAGTCAGTTTTGTAGCCACTTAACTGTCATGCCATCCAGTGAACATTAATGAGCCTGCAAATGGATCTGTCATGGTATATTTTGCTGAAGTCAAGATATAATATCTTTACAACATTCCCAGTCAATTAAGAAAATCATTAGGCTAACTTCTGATAAATACTGCCATGGTTTCAAAATAATTAGTTTTTTAATATCCTATCTTTATTTTATCATATAAAAATTATGTATTTTATCTTTATGATATTCTCTAGAATTTTCCAACCAGTAAAGTTTCTTTTTTTCCCATTTACTAACCCTCGGTATCATTCTTCTGACTCTTAAGATTTGAATTAATCCAAAATAAATAGGTATGCTGACAATGTTTCTGGGGCTAATCCACTTGATACCTCTTTCTAATGTAATGATAAGCATGTTTCAATGCTTTGAGATTCAGTTATGATTTTTAATTCTGCTCTTCATACTTGCCCAACTGAATGTGTACTTTTCGTTGGAGAAGCCTTAGCCAAAATAGAAGTTGAGTAGCTCTGCCTTTCTTGAATTACCTGTTAATGTTCTTTTCTTTTCTCTTTAATTTTTAACATAAAAAAAGATAGGTTGCTGCCGGTTTGCACCAGTTTGGGTGAACTGGTAGTTAAAATTCTGCACAGTTTGGCAAACTGGCAAATCCCACCACTGGCTGGCCCTGTCCCTGCTTGTTTTTCAGCCTGTTTTCCAGGCCATTTTCCAGGCCATATTTTGGGCTGTTTGGGGCCATTTGGGGGGCAAAAACGGCCTGAAAATGCCCCCAAAATTCATCAAAATGACCTGTTTTGGGGGGCATTTTTCAGGCTGGTTTTGGCCATTTTTTGCTGTTTCCCAGATGTTTGTCAGGCTTGGAAAATGGCCTGAAAACAGCCACAAAATGGGCAGAGGCGGGGCCAGCTAGTTGTGGGATTAGCCCCAACTGGCTGAATCCTAGTTCTGCCTTTGAGGCAAGTGGCCAGGAGGCAGGGCCGGATGTGATGAGTGATGTCACGAACCCAATCACATGACCAACTGGCCACGCCCTGCCCAGCCAGAGAACCAGTTGTTAAGTTATTCAAATCCAACCACTGATTTGCACTCTTTTCAATCCAATAGACTGTTGGACAGGAATTAGGCAGAGGGGTCAGAATTTCTGGCACCACCTCTAAAATTCCAGGTTATCTCTCCACACTCTGCTTTGTAACCCAGTCCTATATGCCTCCTGCCTTTATTTTTTTTTAATTAAGCTTTTTGTATAGCATTGGCTTCTTCTGTTATCCTTTTCTTCCTCATTGGCATTTGGCGGCTGTGCTTTTGCAGTAGTATACTTTTATTGTAACTGTTTTTACTATCTTCCTTGTGAAAGAATATACATTTTCAGTTCCCGTTCCCATTAGCCTCTCCTGCCATGAGACCCTATTTTTTGAGTTTATTACAATCCTCTTTTTTTGAAGTCCATATTTGATTATGCTTGGATCTAACTGCCAGATTTTTTTCTGAAAATTTCTTAAAGCTAAAGCCATATCATCAGATAAGGGGCATTTTGCAAGGATGTAGGATACATTTTTTCCTGCCTCAATGAGACTACTTTTTGCATACTTTATGAATTTCATAAAATAGTCTAATATTCAAAAAGTAGGAAGTAAATGAGCAAGCAGGTGCCTTGTTTAAAAACCACAAAGCAATACGCACAATTCTCTTTCTCTTTCTTATTCGTAGGTAATCTGGTAATTAGATAGGCTAGCTGAACTTATTTTATTTGGAATATTGTGTTTGTAATAGCTGCTTTCTGCTGTCTTATCTTTTTCAGTAAAATCCTTTTTATATCTAGATATTTGCTGCTCTTAGCTCAAAAAGGGAAAGCCTTTTTATTGTGTGAGGTTGCCCGGTTGCTATCACTTCTGTTTCATAATCGTCACCGGTTCTGCCCTGCTGGTGTTAGAAATAAAAAGTCATGTACATCTTTCTTCATCCTTCATGATTCTGGGCTGAAAGGACAATTTTTTAGTGAAAAATGAAGAACTGGCCATCCAGATTAATTTGGAGGTACCGGAAGGTTCAACCTTCAGTCTATTGTAATTATATTTCATTTGGATATCAAGAAGCAGTTTGCATGTATTATCTTATTTAATATGCACCAAAATGGTTGCAATTTTCCACAACTGCTCAGAAATCTTTTTTATTGTTTTTTTATTTTGTCCACATTATTGTTCATTGTTTTGGTCCTTTGCTTTTCCTCTCTTTCTTCTCCTCAAACAATTGGGTTGACATCACTGTTTAGTTATAATCATACTCACCAGACTTGGTACTCTCTTCGCCTGCAAATAATGCCCCCTTTTTTATATATATTTTACTCCACTATTAAAGATTTTGATCAGCTGATAAATAACAGAAAACAATGTTCTTAGTACAGGGTCCATAAAATACATTTAGCAATGAATCAAGCCCCAAGCATTGTCTTAATCTCTGCTATGAAGTATTTTTGTTACATACTCATTTGCTATTTTTATCATGTGACACTAACCATCAGGAAACCCAATTTTCCAAATGACTGACTTCACTGGTAATTCATAAAGATATTTCTGAATCCTCTGTGATTCAAGCATCTTAACTGTCAACTAAAATATCTGGTTTCTTATGTTCTGCATTAAATATTATAACACATAACTAATTTTGGATTTATAGTCGGAAATCAATATTGTAAAGTAGCATAATAACTGCATCATGGAATTTCTTTGTGGTTATTTTCACCAACCATGGTAATTTCTATGGATTTCCTAATAAATAGGCCAGCCATGTTCATAGTAGGAATTTGTTCAACAGTAGCTTATTCTCTCCCGTAATTCTATCAAGCTTTTTTTTAAGTTGTAAAGTTCTATGTAACACAATGCAATATATTCTGTTCAGATAAAAACTTTACAAATATACGTTTCCTACTGATAAGTTACAAGTTTAGAAATCTGTATGAATACTTGGGAATTAAGGTTTTTATTGCCTGTTTGTGGTCCAGAATCTTAATATTCTAGCCATGTATTCATGTTTTTCTGGGACCTTGTTAACAAACAACTTCCATCAGTGCTTGATCCCTTCTATCTATCCTGGCAGCATCCTTAGAGCAGAAACATTTTCCAAACTAAAGAGGCTCCACTTGCTGTAGAGATCCATGCTGGAAAATGGCCTTAGAAGCCTGAAGCTAAGAAAGCACTTTTGAGCTTGAATGTCCATTTTCTATGACAGACTACTATAAAACTTACTCTGTAGTGCATTAAAAGAACAATAAGGATTTCCTGGTACTTGAAAAAATATTTTTTTTAAATCTCTCCTTCATTTAAAGTCTTAAGCTGTCCCTCACCATTATTCTTATGTTTCCAATTATCCAAAATGACACTGCTAATAAAGATGAAACAAACTGTAACTCTGTATCTTTCACCATTGTCCATGCTTGTGCTTAGACACTGCAAATTAGCAGACTATGGGAAGTAATTAAAGTATATTTCCAAAATAGATTGGACACATTCCACATTGGATCTGCACCTGTGCTTGAATGGATCTGCATTCAAACCTATAATTAGTCATGATTTATTTTTTTTTAAAAAAAGACATAACTAGAACTAGGCCAAAGAGGGCATTCATACATCAAACATTTCTAGGAAGTACAATAGTGAAAACATAGTTATTTTCTCTGAATGTTTACAGTAGGTATATATACATACATACACATACAAGCATGCTAATTAGAAAAGACAATCCCACCAAACCACTATTTTCTTCATAAACCAAAATTTATGGATGGGGTGATCCCAGGCAGGTTTGGTGTGCAGTTTGGGGGGTCCTCCTAGACTCACGACTCCTGCTTGAAGAGTAGCTGTGGCTAAGGGAATCCTTCCACGCCTTTGGGTAGAGCACCAGCTGTGCCCAGTTCACACACTGGGAAGCCTGCTCACCATCCCCTATGCCTTTGTAACTTCCTACCTAAATTACTAGAATATGCTTTACATGGGGTCCCCCTTGAATAGCACTCAGAAACTTCAACTGATTCAAAATGTAGCTGCACAGGTAATAAATGGTACAGGTTGCATAGCACATGTAACACCACTACTCTGTGAGCTGCACTGACTGCTGGTATGTTTCTGGGTGCAATTTAAGGTGCTGGTTACCACCTTTAAAGCCTTACTTGGCTCGGGACCAGGATACCTGAGGTACTATCTTTTATCAAGAGTTTCTACCCGCCCAATCCAACAGGTTGGGCATGCTGCAAGCATTCTGTAAGCCAAAGAGTACTGAATGGCAGGAAATAGAACATGGACTTTTTCTGCTATAGCCTCTGCCTTGTGGAATATTCTCGCCTTGGTGATTAGAAGGGCCACAACCCTATTGGCCTTTTGCAAAGCTTTAAAAACATGACTAAGTATCCAAGTCTGTGTTAAGGGCACCATTAGAATGTGTAAGGGGCATTGTTACTTTATTATTAGTTGATTAATCATCATAGCTGCTGTTGGGTTTTGTGGACACCTACTTTTAAAAATTGTTTTAATTCCTTTCTAATTTTAGAACTGTAAGTCACCCAGAGTCACTTGGTTGAGTTAGGTGACTATAGAAATTGAATGAGCGACCAAATGAATGAATAAATAAATAAAATTATTTCTTTAGATAACGACTATTTTTAGATTCATATTTTTCATGCAGTGCTTCAAGAATCAAATGAATTATTTATCTGATGCTTTTATGCAGTGCTTGCATATTGGATTCTTTCTTGCATTCTGTTATGCACGAAATCTTTTCCAGTGCATGTCTCCTTTCAATGAGAATATGAAATATTTCAGAGTTTCAGGAAAATACAAGGCTTTAGTATTCTTAAAGTAAATTCTTAGAATCACCCAATTTATATATTTTTGTCATCATTTTGTAGATAGTAGTCAACCTGAAATTGACAAGTGTTTTCTATTGATTTAAAAAGGAGGAAGAGGACAGAGACCCAAATCCATCTTCTTAAGAATACCTTAATTACAAAAATATACAGACTAATTTGGTATAGGTATAACTGGAAAAGGCAACTAAAATATATGATTTATAACCAGTGACAGGAAAAACATCAACAGCACATATTTATATATAATTTTTTTTTTGGTCATTTCTCACTTCCTCATTTGAAACAATTCTCCTGTATAGAGGAAGGCATTTTCCAAGCATGGATCATTCATGTAATTTTCTGAGAAAAAAATACTAAGAAGCTTATTATATTAATATATCAAATGATTCACTGTATTAAAAACATTAATTAAAAAAAATTTCAAATGACCAGTGTTGTAAAGAATTTTAGTGAAGGCAAGTCAATAATTATATTTTAATTATTAAGTAATATGCTTCTGTGTATGAATAATTTTAAGATTAATTACTAACAAAAGCAATTTAAGAAGCATTCTGTGAACAAATGTATTGAAAGTACAGATTTGCAAAATTTGAGAAGGCAGATAAAAAAAACAGCAGGACCAGGAAAGGATACTTTGAAGATTCTGGAATAACAATAGGACCAGGATTGAGTAATTCCAATTTGGAGAAATACATTAATAGATATAATTTTTAAGAAGTTAGCAGTGCAATACCATATATGTTTACTCAGAATTAAGTCCCACTTTGTCAACTGAACGTTACTTCTAATATGAATGCTGCAGTTTGGAAAGTACAAAATAGATCTTGGATCTTCCTGAACTAAAACTCAGATATGAAAAGGTGATCTTGGATAAGTCTTCCCATTCCTGCCTGCTCCAACAATAAGATTATAGATCATATAATATTGTGATACTATTCCAATAATATAGATCAAAGGGGTTAGCACTAAGCTAGATATAATGCTGAGCTCAGTACTATATTTTAATTTTTGTTTTGTCAAGCATAGTTCAACTTGACTACAACTGTCTATCCTTCAATTTTTAAAACATTAACATTATAATAAAATTTTATGTATCAGAGAAAGGGACAAATCTAAAATCCATACTGAACAACATCTACCAGTTCTCAGTAAAATGCTATATTTCACTATCTTCCTTTTTTTTCCCATTATAAAACAAGACTAAACTAAAAAAAAGTGGTTTTGTCAAACTGTTCAGATTTCACCATTGATATACTGATCCTTTAAAGAGTTAAATACAATGGAGGAGAAACAAAAACATCAACAGAATAGTAATTGTACAGTCATCAGGATCTTCCTTTAAATAAATGATCATTCATTTTCTATTGACTTTAACTAAATGAGAAATATTAAAGCCTAAAGCACTCATCATTACATTTTAATCAAAACTATTAAAAACTAATCATTTTGTTGTACAGAAATATAACATTCATTTATATTTACTGTTTATTTTGCATGCGGCAAATGCAAAAATGAACAGCAAATTAACCCTGCCTTCCAATGGATCTCTCTTCACAGCTGAGCTGCTATAATCTATTTTATGCCATGTAAAGATTCTATGCTTCTCCTGGGTGCTTTGCTGGATTTGCTCAGTCCCCCCAAAGAGAACAAGAGTGATTTAATGTTTTTTTTTTCAATATATTGGGGAAATAATTTAAGTATAAAAGGAGGACCATGTATCAGTGCAGCTAAATGGAATTTTAATGTTACCTAAACACAATGGCAGTGTTAAAAGTTAAAAAGGGAGAGATGAAGAACAGAAAATGATTGTCATTTAGATATAATTTCTCTCCCTTCCTCCCTCTTTTTAAAGGTGTTTTACTATCAATTCATTGAATGATTTTCAAGGGATACAAGACTATGTTACAATACCAAGCAGACTTACTAGGAAGTAAGCTCCATTGAACTCAGTGGAACTTTCTTCTGAGTAAACATTCTTCAGATGGCACTACAATTCAATTACAAGGACATTTTATTCTATAAGAAAAGATTTGCAAGTAAACTGAGAATTCAGACCTGTTTGACTATAGCAGACTTAGCATTTCCAACTGGTACATGGTATTTTTTTAAAGCTATAATACTTCATAATGTATATAATCATGAACAAAAGCTTTTTCAAAACTCTTTTCACTGTGCTAAAGTAACAATCTAGACTTGTTGTAAGTATATTATTCTTACAAGTAGTTCGCAGTTATTCTTGAAGGCAAGTCTTGGAGTTTCCTTAGCATAGTGCTGCTGGGGAAAATTTTCAGCATGTCCATCTTCATCTCTAGCCTGAAGGGAAATATAATGGCCTATTTAGGGACTTAGAAATAATGGAAGAAAAAGAATAAGCTAAATGCATAACAGCTCAGATCATTAAACAAACGGGAATTTAAAATACAACAGTAGTAAAAAAATTTCTTATATATGCAGTATTAGAACTTTTGAGTGCTCATTACACCCTTAAAAACATGCAAATAGATTTTGGTGTAAGAGTTAAAGATTAGCAAAGAAACAAGCCCCAAAATCAAGTATTTCAGCTCTGTTCTGAGTGTTTAATAGCACAGTATTACTCATGTCTATTCAGATGTAAGTCATGATGAGATGAATGGGACTTACTTCCCAATATATGTAAGACTGGAAATCTTAAAATGTTCAGTTTATTCCCTTTCTTTTTGGTACTTCAAGGATTATATTACGTATAATCTATAGGTATTTCACCCTTTGGAAATGTTCAACCAATAACATATTTCCAGATTAAACATTTTAAGAAACAAAGTCTTATTTTCTGATTTTTTCTGATAGTCATTGTATTGCATGGATTTCCTCTCTTTTTTATGTAAAAGAATTGGAATCAAGTTGTCATTAAGTGAGGGCAATCAAATATGTTAAAATATTTAAGAATATAAACTGAAAGTTATGGGTTGTTTTGATCTAAACAGCTCATTAACGAAGCTGAAGTGTAAATGGATAAATTAATGCAATTCCATTAGCAACTCTGCTGCTTGCTTGCAGCAATTTTTTCTAATCTGCAGCATATTCTGGTTTAGAGTTAAAGTAAAAAGAGAGAGGTAGGAGAAAGGAGTGTCAGCTGCGTGCTCATTACACTGTTCATTTGGATGACACTTGCACTCTGTTCCACTCTCATCTCATCTAATCTCTGACTGTTCACTCTCCCTGTCTCCTGGTCTCCTGAAATTCACAGCTGAGCTGTCTCCCTCACATATGGCTTGCATATAATTATGCATATTCACATTTTACACTGCATTAAAATGATGAGCTTCTGGCTTCAGGCCAGCTTATTTAAATAAGACCCAGTGAACTTGGAAAAGGAAGGAAGGAAGCGAGAGAGAAGAGATAGATAGGAAAGCCATATGGCAAGCAGCAGGTAGTTCTGTCTCTTTGTGAAAGAAAGAAAGAAAGAAAGAAAGAAAGAAAGAAAGAAAGAAAGAAAGAAAGAAAGAAAGAAAGAAAGAAAGAAAGAAAGACTGCATGTTATATTAATCAAGACGATCTGTAACAATAATATTTAATAACTCACTAGTTATCTCTGATAGTTCTTAAGATATTCTTAAGTTTTGTTACTATTGTGTGAACTATTTTCATGTGTTATATTTGAATATTTATTTTCTGTTGGCATGGGCATTATAAAATATCTGTCCCTTTTTATGTTTCCCCCTTTTTTACATAACTTTCCAAAATGTAATTCCCTGGCTACAGAGGCAAAAAGGGTTATTCTGAATTGGATATCAAGGGTGCCAATGTTTAGCAAATTATTCAGCTTCTGAGTCACTTAAACATATTTTGGTTTTCCAGACACTCGTCTTCTGGAGTTAGTAGCAAAAATTAAAGGTTTACTAATGTAATTATATTATATTATTTAATTCCAATCTAAACATTGGGAAAGTCAAGATGAAATTCTCTGCAGTAATAACGGAATTCTATTAAATCCTTACAAATTAGTATCTCTAAAATTCTTCACCAACACTCCTATCTTCTAAATCCTGGTAGCAGTAGGGTTACAAGATTTAAACAAGAAGAATGTTAAAAATAAAAACAGCAGGGTTCCGTGGCACCTTAAAAGCTAACAATGTTTATTGCAGCATATGCTTTCATGGCCTAGAGCATTGCCAGAAGACAAGTACAACTATTTCAATTTATAAATGTGATTTACTGTTTTTTTTTCATAGAACCTCTTTGGGCCAAATTACTTATGACAGGCAGTTCCATAATTCTTCCTGAGAAAGCAGATTGGAACACTGAAATTTGGAATAAGGGGCCCATAGGAAATGGTCTTTCAAACCTAAGCAGCTAGAATCTCTAGGTTGGGCTTGGTCTAAGTCTCTTGATAAGAGTAAATAGCAAGGGTAGTTTTAGCTAATAGGCACACTATGTAAGTGGACTGCAAAGTAAAAATTAAGAAAAGGAATTGATAGCTAGTAGGATAACTTACGGATTATAGGTTACTTAACACAAGCAAATTCTAGAAACAAATGCTAAATAAATATTTATATCAGGTTTGACTACTTTCTTAAGGGCACAATGATTTTTTTAAAATCAGAAATATTTTTAACACTGGATTCTGTGTAAACTAAGCTACTAGACAATCATATGCTTATTTCTTTCCACAATTCCTTAATATCTTCTCCTTAAATAATACTCCAATCTCCAATTTAATCTTGTCATGATAGTTAATACTTTTCCATGCACTCACATGCCTATTCAAAATTATTGTTGTGCACTGATTAGGAAAGTAGCTTGAGAATATAATTTTGGGAAGCCAAATTTCAAGAAGAAAAACATTGATTTGGTTAACTTAAGAAGCAAATTATTATGCACTCCCCATGAGCATGCCTTAAAACACAAACTGTAGGAAACATGACATCTGATATTAAAAAAATCCCATAATAGATGGACAGACTATATTGCACCAATTCTGAAAATGTGGCGTATATCAAAGTTCAATTCAAAATTTTAATTTTTTGTAATTAAAAGACTTAAAATTATTTGGGTCCATGTTATATTAAGAAACATCTATACTTTTCTGTATCTGGGCATTGTTAAAATGATCACAGAAGGAACTGTTGTTAAGATCTGTAAGATAACAACCAACAATGAAATTATCTTGTTTACGGTATCTGTTTTTTATTTCATATTATGCTTTAAGACTGCAGTTGAAATCCTCTAATCTAGAAGTACTTTGGAGAACTTTGGAGAACTTAATTTTCAGGAGATAGAAGGACTATCCTGGAAAGCTTTGGATTTGGTTTATTTTTAACTGTTTCTTCTTGATTTTTTAAAACCAAACTTTGGGGGGCTTCTGATATTTATGCTGGATATTTTTTATAGTTAAACTACTTGATAAATCTTGAGAAGCATCTAAAATTGCATTATTTGAGACACTCTCCCATACATTCTCCTATCCCCATCCCATCCAAGCTCCCCCCCCCCAAAAAAAAAACCCTATGCACATTAGAGCTGTTAAAAACATTTGGAAGGGGAACTTTATAAAGCATGCTCATATGAGCTAATCATAATGCTCTGGTGTGTTAATGCAGCTGTATCTTCCAAAATGTTCTGCATAGTTGCAGATGCTTGCACAAGCTCAACCATTTTGATTCACAGGTAGACGCAGCTGAAGTGTGGTCTATGTATACATGGGGAAAGAGTTCAAAAGCATCTACACTAAATTTTCTAAAGTATGTAGTTGCTTCTTTAAAGAAAGATGCATAGATTGAGGCAACACATTTTAAAAATAACCCCTTTTGAATACTTCTTTTTAACCTTACTACAGAGGAAAGTTGTGCTTGTCTGGCAGAGAATAGCTTAAAAAATAATAAACCAATATTTATGCTTATTAAAAACAACAACAGAAGGGCCAAGCACATATTGTTTAGCATCTGTAATTTGATTATTTTCAGACCAAAACATGTTTGAAAATATGAATACAGATTGAACAAAAGATACAATAAAGTTTTAACTACCATACATAAATGTCTGAATTGTAATTTATAAATATGGTTACATAGCACATCTTTACTTGTGGCCCCTTTTAATCTAGATTTAAATCAGTATTTGAATGGATCTTCATCTTGGAATGGGATGGAATGGAATGGTATAAGGCAGGGGTTGGCAACATGTAGCTCCAGAACTGCATGCGGCTCTTTGGGCCCTCTCCTGTGGCTCCCTGTCGGATGATCCCATTACTGGCTGGCCCCGCCTCTCACCCTCCCCTCACAGTCACTCACCTGCCCTGAGAAGGGAAGGGTAACAGTGGCGGATGGAGACTCGCTCCGTCTTCCAGAGCGGGAGCAAAGTGCCCCTCTACTTGCCTCTTCTTCCAGCCCTTCTTGATGTTGCATGCACCAGGGACAGGCACAAATTTTCTCTTTTCCTAGACACTGGGCAGGTGGCTGCAGTCAATGTCCTCATCATAATGGGCTCCAGGAGGAGGAGGGGATAGCAAGAGTAGCAGCATCATTGTCTCGGAGGGGAGAGAAAGATGCGTGTCTCCCCATATTCCTCTCGCCACCTCCATGGTCAGCTCGCTGCTCTTGCAACGCCTTATGCAGCACACTTAAATTTAGCACACTTCACAATGAGGGAGACAGCGTCCTCTTCTCCATTGTGAACACATTCAATACCCCTTAAATTAAACAGCGTCATTTTCGGGAGCTAGGAAACATAATGTCATGTTACCTGCCCATCATGTTGCCTGCCTTTCCCTGAAATTTGGGTGGCTTCCATTCTGATGGCATTTTGAAGGCTTTAAAGACCTGGCTTTAATCCCAGTCCCTGGGCTAGGATGATTGATGGAATTGCTGAGTATATGATATTTATTATATATGTTGATCAGATTGGCCAACTTTTTATTGTTTTATGTAGATTGATATTTATATATTGCCTTGCATTGTAAGCCATCCAGAATCAGTCTTGATTTGGTTGGCATCTGACAAACTAAAAATAATCTATGATACTAAAGGTAGCTAACTATAATTAATGATAAAGTATTAAATATCCAAATAAAACAAATATGAAAATATGGCTAGAATCCTTCAGAGTCTTCTTGAAATTACCTAATTGTTAATTATCCAGTTGCTATATGCATGGAATCTTGGTTGTGCTGACCGTGTATGATTATTCTATGTTTTTGCATGTGTACGTGCAGATATATGTGTGAAACAGACAACTGGGAAACTTAGTATAAATTGTGATGTGCCTAATTATCTACCAATAATCCTTCTGCCTCATAAAGTTATTGCATTTTTCTGGCAAGCCTCCAGGGATGACAGGGTCCTTAGCCTGATTTTATGGATTAACCTTCAGATCTCATTATAAAAATGAGCTATAAGAATTAACATAATTGAAAACTAATAAATAGTGTCCCTGTCTTTCATTCTATCAGTAATGCTTTCAAACACCAACATTATGGTAATGGATAAGATAAATTATTTTCTGGATTACTGTCTTCTAGGCTTTTTATCCTCCTATATTTGAGGGGAAGGGGGAGGGAAGGGAAGGGGGAGAGAGGGAGAGAAACAGAGAGATGTTTGTCTGCTGTATGTGGAGTTCCTATTTTGTTGGAATGATATAGTTTTTAATCTAAATTTTTTACACATAATCTCTGATAAGACTAAGAAATCACCAGAGTCAAACATTGGCAGACATCCAAGGTTTGTCAAGAGCACAGCTTACTATAAAATACTAAAAATAAAGAGATAAAATAAATCAAATCATTCCTCTGATGAAAAATAAACACAGTATTGTTACTGTCTTCTATATTTTAGGACCTTGTTTACTTTATTTCTGATCAGTTATTGAACAAACTTTATACTAAAAATGTCTAAATCTTAAAACAGTGCCAATTTTTAGATTACCATTCTTCTTTCTGAATGTCAATTTTTGCATATTATTACAGAGTGCTGAAACGTATGAAAATAAAATAAAAATATAGAAAATAATAATCTAACAGAATATAATGCAAAATCTATTTGAAGGAATGTATGAAGGAGTCCATCCCCTTCTGGTTCTTCTTAGCTGCTGTTTATTTTAGTACGTGGTGGGGGGTATTTATATATTTTAATATTTGTAGATACCCAGACCGTTTATTGAGCTGGACAACCATGTGTCTTGATTAAATGAATGAATGAATGAAAGAAAGAAAAAATAAATAAATGCATAAGTTCTATTAGGCTGAACTGATGCATTAGGAAGAAAATAGTAATATAATCAGCCATTTTGTCAATAATTTCTCATGTTTTTATTCCTTATTTTATTGTTTATTTTAAAAGTCATATGCGTTTTTTTAAAGACAAATTTTATTAGTTTTACAAAACAATGCACAAACAAACAAGGCATAATAATAAATAATCTTTTCTGAAAAATAAAAGATCTTTTCTGAAAAAACCAATAGAACATACAAAATAATTCCAAATTATAATATATATATTTACGTTATCTGTTCAGCTTCGTATCTTATCCCAACTTCTCCTTTTCATTCTATTATCCAAATTATATTTCTTGCTAATTAAAATTTTATTGCTTTTCAAAAACAATACACAAACAAACAAAACATAGAACATAAAAACATAAAACATCTTTTCTGAAAGTTGCTTGATCCCGGGTTAAAACTCTTCGCACAGACACAAATTCAAAAATCATATTCACTTTATATACCATTCCATATCTTATTACCATTTTCAATTTTCTATATAGCTTCTTCCCTCTTTTATCTTTCTTAATTTTATTTTATTTATCTCAGTTCAATTCATAATACTTATCATTCTTTGTCTGTTCTATTTCCAGCTATCCATTCATCTTTTCTCTTTAAACAAACTTCTCCTGTACATTGATTGGAGTATGACGCCTTTAACTCTTTCCCCTAGCTTAATAATACTTAATATAACACTTAACTTATATTGGGATTCTGTTTAGTACATTCTAAAATTACACAATGAATTTTATGAGAAAGGAAAAAACACAACAATAACAAAGAAAAAGCATATGACCACTATCAATGCCATTAAGAAACTAATCATACATATTAATACTCATTTATATCATTTATTCTAAATACACATATAAAAACACAATCTTATGTACCTTACAGAATCCCTTTTTTCAATTAAATTTACCCATTGTCTCTAAATGAGTTTTGTTTCTTTAAATCTTGCTTCCCACCATTGAGGCTTCTCATCCCCTTCTTTCTCTCTTGCTTATTCTTCTCCTTGCCCTTTTTACCCCTTTGTCTCTCCTCCTTCCTTTTCTTCTTCTGCTTTCCCCCTTTCTGTTGTTTTCTAATCTTGTATCCACTTTTCACCTCATTTTTCTCTTTTTTGGTTGTTTTTTCAAGTCTTAAAATCTCCTTTTTCTTTTCCTCTTTCTCCTCCTCCCCAAATAGAACCATTTGTTCATCAAAGATGGCTTCTTCTTCTTCTTTGTCCCAGTCGTCCTGCTGCGCAGTCAATTTTTCATAAGTGCATACCGCCATTTCTAGAAATTGAAAAAGAGTTCCCAAAGTATCTTTGCCATCTTGTTCTTCTTTTTTATATTTTTGATATTCAGTTTTCAGTTCATCCACAAGTGATGCCATCATGAAGAGAAAATTTTTTTCCAAAACAACCACCCTAGTGTTTTAATCAAGAATAATTCCCAAAAGTTCCAAAGTCACCAAAGAATCCAATTATTTCTTTTAATGCTTTTTTATTTCTTCCATTTCTCTTTCTGAGGTTGCTGTTTGATCAAAGAGTTCCAATTAAGATATATCTTTTAGAAGCCATATTAATATTCAAAGCTCTTTAAAATTCTAGGCAATCTCCTCCTTTTTCAAATTCTGCTCCAATTTTTTTTCCTCTCCCTTCCCACTTATAGCAACAATTTTCCTTTAAATGTTCAGAAATCCATACCTCCAATGCGGGTTTTCCGATTTCTCTTAAGGTTCTATCGCTGTCATGTTCAGAAGGAGAGTGAAAAGAAAAAAAAAACTTTTCCTTTAATTTACATTCGCCGCTTGACACATTCTGGAAATGATGTTTCTTTAGCAAGTTTCCAATGCCAGGGTACTTTCACTGTTACTTGTCCTGGTCAGCAAAGATCACTTTCAATTCTTCACAGCTCCTCCTGCACTTCTTTTTCTGGCTGAGCTCTTCTATGTGGCAGCCATTGCTGGCCGCCGCTCAGCTGCCTTTGGAAAAGGGGGTTTCGCTGGCTAGAGAAGAGAGGTGCAATAACTCTCGACCTTGCCAGACCCTCCCTATCTTCGCCACCTTCTACAGAGGTGGCTTAGCCCCGAAGCCAAATTGCTCGGGGCACTCGGGCAGTGAACACAGGCAGAAACCGCGCACAGTCACGGATTCCTTCCTGCTCTGAAGCACTGCAGACCGGAAATCCAGTCATATGCATTTTTGAGGGTCAATGAAATAGCACTAACACTCGCACTTAGACTTACATATCGCTTCATAGTGCTTTAGAGAGCCCTCTCTAAGCGGTTTTAAAGAGTCATCCTATTGCCCCCAACAATTTGGATCCTTATTTTATTGAACTTGGAAGGATGGAAGGCTGAGTCAACCTTAAGCCTGGTGGGATTTGAATTGCCAAATTGCAGACAGCTGATAGTCAGCAGAAGTGCCTGCACAACAGCACTCTAACCACTGCGCCGCCAAGGCTCCTATCATTCTCTCTTGTTCACTGTCAAGTCATATTGCTTTTAACAATCCATCACCTAACATTAATAGGACTGAATAAAACAAATTGAAATCTTGCATAGTGAGAAGGGGGAAAATAACCAATTATAATAGATAGAATTCTTTATTGGCCAAGTGTGATTGGACACACAAGGAACTTGTCTTGCTGCAAATACTCTCAGTATACATAAAAGAAAAGTTACATTCGTCAAGAGTCATGAATCATAAGGTACAACAATGACAGTCATAGGGTACAATAAGCAATCAAATCATACTAGGAAACAGTCAATATAAATCGTAAGGATACAAGCAACAAAGTTACAGTCCTACAATCACAAGTGGGAGGGGATGAGTGATAAGGAGTGGTGAGAAAATTAACAGTAACAGTAGTGTACATTTTGTAAATAGTTGAACAGTTTTGAGGGAATTATTTGTTTAGCAGAGTGATGGCTTTCGGGGAAAAAACTGTTATTGTGTCTAGTTGTTCTGGCATGCAGTGCTCTATATAGCATTGTTTTGAGTTGAAACAGTTTGTGTCCGGGATGTGAAGGGTCTGTAAATATTTTCACAGCCCTCTTTTTGACTCGTGCAGTATACAGGTCCTCGACTGATTATTGATTATGACAGTCAGTGGAACAAGAAAAGTATATGATGTTTTCTTAACATCAGGTGCATAACAGGGTAGGAGGGAGTACAGTGAATTGGAGCTCAGCAATTGAATGAATCACTATCACTGATCAAACTGAATTTACCTTCAGTTGGGCTTACCTCTTTCCATGAACTTGACCATATTATCGTGTTCAAAATTAATTAAGTATGCTTTCATGGAGGCTTCTATCTTTTCTGGGTTTGGCAACTAATTTTTCCTCACGTGTATTAATGCACACAAGTGCAGATTGTAGTATGGATCACAATTAAGGAATTTACATCATCTTTTGCTTTTATTTTAAAGTACCATTAATATTTTCAAGGAGTAAATAAACTTGAGATGAGAAAAAATAAGGCAAAGGCCAATTTGCCAGTTAAAATCCACTCCTTTTGTTATAGTTCTAGATTACAGCTCCCATGTAGCAATGAAAACTACAAGTACAGTTCCTTGGGGGTGCAAATGTGCAAAGATACATACACTTTGTTGTCCACTCAGAAGATTGTCAGCTTTCTGTTACTTTTCAGAGATGGCAACAGAACAGTATTCCTGTGAATTGTTTGGAAGCTGCCCTAATGGTGTTTTAGCCTCCATGACAATAACAACTACTTTATCCTCTATCTGAACAGAGCAGCATTGGTGAAGACAGACAACTGGTAAAGTCACATACTGTATTCGAGCCATAATACTCTGGTTTTGCTTCCTACTTAGCATAATATATGTGGCCAATCATTGTGACTACTAGTTTGGCTTAGCATTATGTATGCGTCAATAAATGATCATGAAGAGAAACAATGGCTTATTGTGAAATGTGTATTCAGCCACTATTTGCTTCCACTTTTTAGTTTATATGCAGAGATATTACCTGTTTAGGACAGACTATATTTGCCATTTCAATTTATGCATTCTTGCCCCTTCCTCCAGGAGTAAGCAAGCAAAATATGATTCTAGGAAATGGTTTTTATAGTCACTCACTGCAAACCTGAGAATTTAGCACTGGTCTTCCTTGACAAATAATTTGACAAATAATTTCTTTCTCCTCTCATAATGCACACACTCTCCCTTGACAAAGAGGTTTCATCGTCACAGCCCAAAGTAAGTTAGGAGATATAATTTATATAAAAATATGATTTATATAAAAATGACTGCAAAAGACTGTATCCTACCCCAGGTTTTTTTATTGATCAGTTATGATTCTATGGTGAGTAAAAGTAGTTGAACTGCAACCCAACAGGACAGACACAGACTTCAGAGGATAATTAGGACTGCAGAAAAAACAATTACTACCAACCTCCCTTCCATCGAGGACCTATATACTGCACGAGTTAAAAAGAGGGCTGTGAAAATATTTACAGACCCCTCACATCCTGGACATAAAATGTTTCAACTCCTTCCCTCAAAACAATGCTGTAGAGCACTGCACACCAGAACTACTAGACACAAGAACAGTTTTTTCCCAAACGCCATCACTCTGCTAAACAAATAATTCTCTCAACACTGTCCAACTTCAAAGTCTGCACTACTATTACTATTAACTTTCTCATCACTCCTTATCACCCATCCTCTCCCACTTGTAACTGTATGAATGTAACTTTGTCACTTGTATCCTTACGATCTATATTGACTGTTTCCCAGTATGATTTGATTGCTTATTGTACCTATGATTACCATAAAGTGTTGTACCTTATGATTCTTGATTCTTGACAAATGTATCTTTTCTTTTATGTATACTGAGAGCATTTGCACCAAGACAAATTCTTTGTGTGTCCAATTACACTTGGCCAATAAAGAATTCTATTCTATTCTATTGAAAGTCTAAGGAAATATGATATGAATTATCATTTGTAATATTGTCATCTGTTGCAGTATTCAGCAATCAAGCAAAATTTTATCATAACAATGAAACTACTAAGTTTCAGCACTGTTCTCCTTCTTTCTGTGGTTAAGGGCTGAGAAAGTAATGAGGTTTATCATAACATTACTACTAAATGATAGGTTGTACATAAAATCCCTTGCAACCTCTTTTCTGAGGCAATCATCAATAATACGAATACTAAGATATCTAAGGTGGGCTTTAAAACAAAATAAGTAGCAATAGCAAAAATGATTCACCTGGTATATGTTTTAAAGGAAGAGAAAAATAATTTTTAAAAAGCTCTGCACTTCAGCTTTTGAACCAATCTATTCTATCAGATGTAATTAATTTCTAAGATATAAACACATTATTTTTGTGTGGATGAGGCAGCCCATTGATTCCAGTAAAACTTATTGCAGATAAAGTGTTTAGTGTCACAGATTGTCATAGACTTACATAGTTGATCAACTTAAATTGCAGTTGCTACTTTAAATGAGGCTACAACTGTAGTGTCACATTTGCCGAAAACGCATACAGCAGGGAGTAAAGCTCAATCTGTTCTTGCATGCCCAAGATTTAGAGATGGTGACTGTTCTTTCAAACATTAGTGAATTTTTGGGAATGAACTTTATTTATGTATTCAATTGGTCTATGTGTTAAACGTTGGGCTGCTTTTCATAACAATGGCTTCACTGATTTTATTATTCTTACTGTTTGTTAAATGGACATTTCCAATCATAAGGGGAAAAAAGAAACAGGGAGAATTTTTTTAAACTGGGAAATGGCATAAGATCATCTCTGTAGATGTCATTATAATTTGGATTAATTTAGCCTTGTAGAAACTACAATAGTTTTTGGCACATGAAATACTATTTTTGTGTTGTTTCTTTTGTTTCTTCTGGCAGTTTTGGTTGTGGAATATTACAGAAAAATGAACACTACTCTTTTTAATTTGGTGGGAAGAATATAGTGTAATATTGAATGCACATTTTATATTTATACATTCTGCTTTATTTTGAAATGCAGCTATATTACAAAGGCATACAAAATGTAATACCTTCTGTGAAGAGCAACATACTCAAAAATGGTAACTCTAAATTTATTTATGACATAAACCAATATTCTTATCTCTAACAGAAAACAAAGATCTAGAATCAGCTAACCATGTTCTTACCATATGGAAGTTTTTTCTGTATAACATTTATTAACCTCCTTTAGAAGGACAATAAAAAGTAGTAATTCACATAAAATAATGCATGGCTTTCAGCTATAAGCAGGTACCGTATGTACTCGAGTATAAGTCGACCCGAATATAAGCCGAGGCACCTAATTTAACCACAAAAAACTGGGAAAACTTATTGACTCGAGTATAAGTGGAGGGTGGGAAATGCAGCAGCTACTGGTAAATTTCAAAAATAAAAATAGATGCCAATAAAAACTTTCACTAGGACAGTTGAGAATAAGTTTGATGTTCACAATTTCCTCTTTGAAAGAGACCAGTAAATAGGGAACAAGAAGATGAAGAAAAAGAATTGTGTTTTTTCACACTTTTCACACTGAAGTGAACAAAAATAGGAACAGGCTTATTCTCAGCCCAAAGGTTTGTTTCTGATTTCTTCCCTGATTTAAGGGAAATTTGGGAAACGATCTCACTATCATGAAAGGTTTGATTGATTCACTAACCCAAAAGATGATGATGATGATGACAGTGGTAGGCAGGAGTCACTCTCTCCCTTGCAAGAAAAAACCAAGAGCCGTTCTTATGATATCTCTCTCTCTCCCCCCCCCAATAAAGTCAAGCCCTTTCCAGCACGCGCGCGCGATCCGCCCCCGCCCCTTTGCACCTTGCAAATGCAAAACCCCAAGGTTTTTGCATTTGCAAGGTGCAAAGTGGCGGGGGCGGATCGCGCGCGTGTGCTGGAAAGGGTTTTACTGTATTACGGGGAGAAAGAGAGAGAGGGAGAGATATGATAAGAACGGCTCTTGGTTTTTTCTTGCAAGGGAGAGAGTGATCCTGCCTCCCACTGTCGTCAACATCTTCTTCTTTTGGGTTAGTGAATCAATTAATTTGGGAAATGATCTCACTATCAGAAAACAACGCGAGCTGCCACCACCACCACCTCCTCCCCCTCCTCCCGAGTGGACTGAAAGCAGCTGGAGCTGAGGAAATGAAGCTGAGTGGAGCAACCTCGGCTCGCATTGCTTTCTCAGCCTAGAGCTCAGAAAAGCCTCCCCCTCCTCTTCCCCCTCCTCCCCCTCCTCCCGAGTGGACTGAAAGCAGCTGGAGCTGAGGAAATGAAGCTAAGTGGAGCAACCTCGGCTCGCATTGCTTTCTCAGCCGAGATCTCAGAAAAGCCTCCCCCTCCTCTTCCCCCTCCTCCCGAGTGGACTGAAAGCAGCTGGAGCTGAGGAAATGAAGCTGAGTGGAGCGACCTCGGCTCGCGTTGCTTTCTCAGCCTAGAGCTCAGAAAAGCCTTCCCCTCCTCCCCCTCCTCCCGAGTGGACTGAAAGCAGCTGGAGCTGAGGAAATGAAGCTGAGTGGAGCGACCTCGGCTCGCGTTGCTTTCTCAGCCTAGAGCTCAGAAAACAACGTGAGCTGCCTCCCCCTTCTCCTCCCCCTCCTCCCTCTCCTCCCGAGTGGACTGAAAGCAGCTGGAGCTGAGGAAATGAAGCTGAGTGGAGCGACCTCGGCTCGCGTTGCTTTCTCAGCCTAGAGAAAGGGGAAGGGGGCTCATCTGGACCAAGGGTGAGTCTCCCCCTCAGTTTCCCCTGAAGGATCTTCTGTCGCTTTTGCCTTCTCCCTACATCTTCCCTCTGTTAAAATCCCACACACACACACACACACTTATTTTCGGTTGGATAGATTTCGTGTCTGAGCATTCTCACATGGCGGTGGGTCTTCCCCCCCAAAAAAAAAACAGTTAAAAAAAGAAAAAACAATATATCCTCAAGCAAGAACTTTTCTGCTTCCAATTACTCCCATGCTTAAAAGTTGCAAAGGAAACACGGAAGCAGGGAAGCGGCTGCCCAGCTTCGGAGCTCCATACCATTTTTTTTTCAGAGGGGAATCTGACTCGAGTATAAGCCGAGGGGTTTTTTTTCAGCACAAAAAATGTGCTGAAAAACTCGGCTTATACTCGAGTATGTACAGTAAATGAAAGATTCAAATTGTGTCTCAGTTTCTTTACTTCTATTCCCTTAAAATCCCATAATAATTTCAACTAAGGCAATTTGGCCAATTCAACAAAATGTAGAAATTTCCACAATTCCTATGCTGTCTTCTTTGTCAGCCTAGATAATTTTTACTGACAAACTGGACAACCTTTGACTTTTTGCATCATCCTTTCAAAAATATTTCCTTACTTAAACAGACAAATAGAATGAACACAGGCGGAAAGAAAAAAGCCGTGGGAACAAAAGCAATTTCCAACTTCTTGCTGGCTTCCCCAGTGACATGCTTGTGGGAAACTAGCAGGGAGTTCAGAAATCACACTTCTTTGTCCTTGGCTGATCCACAGAATTGTCTGCCATTTTACCAAGAGAAAGAAAGATACAGGGAACTATGGGTTGCAAAGAAAACTACACCCCTGGTATTTCCCCAAGGTTCGCCATTTTCCCTTGTGCCACACAACCTACAGGTTTCTAGGAAATATAATCAGAAAGCGTGGTGGCATTGAAGTGGCCACAACTTCCCTGAATTTCATTCCCCTCACAGTCATAGTTACCTTGGTTTAATAATTGTTGTCCTATACTTTCCAATTTTGCCCAACTGAAGGCTACAAACAAGCAGATGTGAGAGTTTTAGTACATAGATTATAAGCATGAAAGTTAGACAATATTTTTAATCATGAATGATATGCATGAAATATAGGCAAAGCAGGAATGAAGCATAGATAACTATGGCACTCACTCATATTCTTAATTACCTCACAGAACAAATATTACAACATGTTCTATATGGGATTGCCCTTGAAAGCCACTTGGAAAATCAATTGGTTCAAAATGCAGCAGTGTGGGCAATTATGAGCTAATGAGGTTAATGAGGGCTTAACTGACCAGGTTTTTAATTTACTATGCTAATATTTTTTTTCAATTTATGCATGTCTTCAACCATTCATAATCATGTGTGGCCTTTATCTTAGTTTTATAACCTAAAGGCACAGAAGTTTACATAATGGAACATTCATTAACTCCTAATTTCCCTGATACAATTGGGAAAATAATAGTAATATCTATGTTAGTGAGTATAAGGGGCTAAATAATCAAGTGCATGAATGAACTTAACAGGAGGAAGACCAGTTTATGAGCAACTGTGCTTTTCATGATGAAGTGGATTGGTAAATATACATCTTAAGATCACAGATGAGATTGAATTATATTTGCGTATTTCACAATTGGATTAAGGTCTTGAAGAACCTGAAGAATTTTTTCTTTTTAATTTTGGGCTTTTTACTTATTACTGGTTTTGTTTTTCATTTTTTATGATGTTTTCCTTTTTCTAAATTGGATTATAATTGGCTACCTCATTAATTGGATTAAAAGACCCGGAAGACCCTGAGTTATCGAAATGAGTAAGAAAATTTTACCTTCGGGCATCTCAACTTCTGCTCCTGTCTCCCCGTCATCTGGAGGACGACTCTCAATAATGGTGAAGCAAGACAAAGCGCAAGTGGATTTAATGATGGTTATGCAAGGAATACAAGATCTTAAAATGAGTATTGAACAAAGAATGGAGAGTATTGACCAAAGAATTGGAAAGATGGATGAGAAATTTGAAAATTTTCAACAAATGATGGTGAAACACGATAAGAGAATCCAAAAAATAGAAGAGAAAGACAAGCAAAGAGATGATACAATTGGAAATATCGATAACAGATTAACAATGGTCAAACAAGGAAAAAGTGGGATGTTGAAGTGGGAGATGGACAGGTCAGAATTTTATCTTAGATTCCAAAATATCGAGGAAGAAAAAGGACAAAACTTGGCGACAGTAATGATTGAAATTCTGGCTGGAGTCTTGGAAATAACAGAGAAAAGATGATGGATGGAGTAGATGAGATATATCGAGTCTTCACAAGATATGCGACGAGGAACCAATTACCAAGAGAGGTCCATGTTAGATTCACCAAAAATCTATTAAAAACCAAATATTACAAGTGGTAAGAGAGAAGGGGTTGAAATATAAAGGCAAAGAGATCCTGGTTTTAAAACAAAAGTGAGAGAGATTAGAAGAGAGTATCGATTTTTGACCAAAATGCTACTGAAAAAAGAGGTGAACTATAGATGGCTGATTCCAGAAGGATTAATGTTTACATGGCAAGAACAGAGACACAGAATTGATTCAATTGCGAAAGCAGAAATATTCTTTTAGGAATTTTTCGAAAGAAGAGAAATGGAGATAGAAAAAGAAAAGATTTTAACTGAATTTGAAGAGGACCAAATGGAGATGGAAAAAGAAGAAGGCGCAATAGGTGGACAAATGGAGATCAAAGAACAACGTGAAATAAGATCCACGAGAGCTGTTAGACCTTAATATAAAGCATAACCATGGGGGAAAAAAAACTGATTTCCATGAATATAAATGGACTGAACTCAGTTATCAAAAGAAGGAAAACTTTTTATAAATTAGAGAAACTAAAATTTGATATAATTTGCTTTCAAGAAGTACACATTAAAAAACAACATGAACAATTATTGATACGACCAAAGTTAGGGAAAATATTTACTTCTCTGACTTATTGTAAGAAAAGAGGAGTGGTTTTGTACGTCAAAGAAACCACTCCAGCCAAATTGATTTATACTGATGAAGACGGAAGAATATGAATAGTTGAAATAGTGGATAATAATATAAAACACTCTTGGTTGCAATTTATGTCCCAAATGATAAACAGGAAGAATTTTATAAAAAATTACATATGAAAATAATTGAACTGGACTATGTTAATATACTTATGATGGGGGATTTCAATGGAATTGTAGACAATAAACTGGACTATACAGTAAAAACAACACGACAAAACAGGAAAACTCTCCCTAAATCCTTTTTTAAAATGACAGATGAACTAAATTTAAAAGATATATGGAGAGAAAGAAATGCTAAAACTCAACAATATACTTTTTATTCAAACAGGCATTTATTGTGGTCCAGAATAGATATGATTTGGACATCAACATAATTATTATCTAATATTCAAGAAATAAATATTAAAACAAGTACATGGGCAGACCATAATCCAATGACAATTAAATGGAAAGGACAAAAAAGAAGATCTAGATGGACATTAAACAATACTATTCTAAAGGAAAAAGATTTTACACAATGGATGGAAAAAGAATTGGCCTTCTTCTTTAATGAAAACAAAAAAGAAGATACTTCAATACAGAATGTTTGGGATACAATGAAGGCATATGCAAGAGGATTAATAACAGACTATACAAAGAAAAAGAACATTAGGAAGAGGCAAATGATTAAAGCTTTAGAAGATGACCATAAAAAACTGGAAAAAGAATTACAGAAGATGCCACAGAAAAAAGATATCAAACTTAAAATGGACATAATTAAACATAAAATGGATCAAGCAGAGAAAGAAGAACTGGCACAAAAAATTAGACGTGCTAAACAGAACTATTTTGAAGATGCAAATAGGCTAGGTAGATGGTTAGCATATAAGTTGAGAAAAGAGAAAGAATCAAGGAAAATATCACGGTTAATAGATGATCATGGTCAAATTTGTTATGGTAATAAGGAGAAAAAGGCAATCATTCGAGATTTTTATGGACAATTATATAAACAGGAGGATCTTGATGAGGAAAAAATTAAACACTATTTACAAAATGCTAACCTACCTAAGATAACTGATGAAACTCAAAAAATGTTAGAAAGTGCTATAACAATGATGGAATTAACTGAAGCACTCAACAGACAGAACAATGGAAAAGCACCAGGACCAGATGGTTTCCCGGCAGAATTTTATAAAACATTACAAGAATCGTTGAGCATTCCACTGTTAGAAGTCATGAATGAAGTTATGATAAATAAGAAAATACCTAAAACATGGTCAGAAGCTTATATTACACTTTTCTTTTATTCCAAAAGAAGGGGTTGACCCATTACAAATTAAGAACTATAGACCTATTTCCTTATTGAATGCAGACTATAAAATCCTTGCTTCAATCTTGGCAGAAAGGCTTAAAAAATACCTAAATAACTTTATTCACTCTGACCAGAATGGATTTTTACCAAAGAGACAGATTAAAGACAATATGAGGGTAATCCTGGACACATTGGAATATTATGAGGCGCACCCGGAAAAACAAATGGCTTTGATATTTTTAGATGCCCAAAAGGCATTTGATAATGTGAACTGGAGATTTATGTTATTACTATTGGAACAGATGGGCTTTGCTAGAAAATTTATCCAAGCAATAGAAGCCGTATATTATAAGCAAACGGCAAAAGTAATGATAAATGGAGAATTCACAGACTCTATCAATATTAAAAAAGGTACAAGACAAGGATGCCCATTATCTCCTTTGTTATTTGTATTGACCTTGGAAGTCTTAAATAGAAATATTAGAGAGGATATAAACATAAAAGGAATGAAAGTCAAAAAGGAGGAATTCAAATTGCAAGCCTTTGCGGATGACTTGGTCTTTATTTTGGAAGACCCTTTAGAGACAGCTTTAAAACTATTGGAAAAGATAGAGACGTATGGTGAAATGGCTGGTTTAAAAATAAATAAAGACAAAACAAAGATTCTGACAAAGAACATGTTATTAAGACAAAGAGAAGAGTTGGCAGATTTATTGAAAATTCAAGTTACGAACAAAGTTAAATATTTGGGGATATATTTGACATCAAGATGTACTACACTGAAAGAGAATAACTATATTAAACTTAAACAGCAGATAGCATCCGACCTGAAAAAATCGGAAAACCTACAATTGTCATTGATAGGTAGAATTTCAACAATTAAGATGAATATTTTACCCAGAATTTTGTATTTGTTCCAAACAATACCAATTAGGTTAAGTAAGGATTACTTGGAAGAATTAAATAAAATTGTGTTGAAGTATATATGGCAAGGCAAGAAAGCGAGAATAAAATTAAAACTTTTACAGGATGCTAGAATTAGAGGAGGATTTGGCCTTCCTAATTGGGAGTTGTATTATCAAGCTGCAAACTTAATGTGGGTTAAAGAATGGATAACGTTAAGAAAGACTAGATTGTTGGCATTAGAAGGTCATGATTTATTATTGGGTTGGCATGCTTTTTTATGGTATAAGGGAACTAAATCACAGGGTTATTTTAGAAGGCATTATATACGGGAATCGTTATGGTTGAATTGGGAGAAAATTAAGAAACAATGTTATTTGAAAATTCCAGTTTGGTTATCAACTATTGAAGCTTTTTCGTATCCTATAACTTATAAGAAGGAACAAACAGTTAGATATGGGGAAATATTGGATGAAAAGGGTGAACTTAAAACGATGCAAAATTTAGAAGAACAAGGTGTAAAGATGAATTGGTTTTCATATGCACAAATACATGCAAGGTATCTTAAAGATTCTAAAATAGAAGGATTTTATGATAAATTGACTGATTTAGATAGGATTTTGACAAGTACTGATGAAAAAGTGATTAAAAAACTATATAGTTATTTGTTGGAAATTAAATTAGAGGAAGAACAAGTTAAAGAAACAATGAGTGTTTGGGGGAAGAATTTTGGATATGGGATTGATTTAGAGAAATGGCAAAAATTGTGGTCACAAAATTATAAAATGACAATGTCAACAGCATATAAAGAAAATTTGTATAAGATGTTTTACAGGTGGCACTTTCCCCCGACAAGAATAGCAAGAATGTTCAAGAATAAATCTGAAAAGTGCTGGAAATGTCATCAGATACCTGGCTCATATTACCATATGTGGTGGACTTGTGAGGAGGCCAGGAAATACTGGATTAGAATTCGCATATGGCTGGAAAAAATGACAAAGAAACACATAGATTTGAAACCAGAGATTTTTTTATTGGGAATCGTACCTGATATATACAATAAAAATTTGAAGTATTTGATTGTAAATGTATTAACAGTGGCTAGGATTGTATTTGCTAAACATTGGAAAAGTGAGAAAATACCGTTAGAGGAAGAAATTATTAAGAAAATATTGGAATGTGCTGAAATGAGCAGATTGACATTTGAAATTAGAGAACAAGAAGATAAACAATTTTATGAAGTTTGGGATCTTTTTTATCAATGGTTAGATAATACAATATAATTATAGAATATTTAGAAATTTAGGAAATAATGAATACATAATTTTTTTTGGTTTTGATCATTTTTTAGAATATTTTATTAAGATAGATTTGGTATGATTCTATGATTTGTTATAAAATAATTTAACTTAATTATAGTTATCTCGCTTAAATATGAATTAGTAAAATTATAGTCAAATGATTATTCAATAATGATATTAGGATATTTAACTGATGATGACAATGTGAGTTATTATGTAATATAATTATTTTGATGATTATTAAATGGATGCACAAAAGGGAGTGGTAAACCAACCGATACACTGTAAATTTATGAAGAATGATTTTTTTTATGTTATGTTTTATGTCTTATATGGTTTTTGTTTGTTGTTAAAATCAATAAAACTTTTATCCAAAAAAAAAAAAGATCACAGATGAGGGATCGCAGATGAGATATCTGTGATGTACATGTACTGTATATATTTGATCTAATATGAAGCATACAGCAAAATAAATCCAGTCTTAGAATAACCATTACTGAACTTGGCATCAGTTTAAAAAACTGCTTTCAGAAATTATGCCTGTCCTATTGTCCATACCCACACAGCCTTTAAAACAAAACAAAGCAAAGCACCTCTCTTAATATTCATCTGCCAATGAGAGTTTGATTGTCGAAGAATCTCACTAAATCTCACTCTTGGTTGCATGAACAAAAGAAATGAAACTAATGACATCATCTTTCACCACCAATCTAGGGAACACTGCTGAAAAATGATAGGTTTTTTGGGGAACCTTCTGTTCTGGAGTAGAGAGGGAGAGTTTGACAATTCTAATTCAGCTATTTTCAGTCCCAGAGTTTACTTTATATTTAATGATTATGCCAAGTATCAATTGCTCTATTCAGATAATTAAGACAAATATAGATTTAGATGTCCTTTTGAATTTGAAGTGTATTGTTTTCTAGAGAAATATTCCCTTTTCATCAAATTGTGAAATAGCCCCATAAATGCCAATGTTTTTCAAAAGTTTGGAACTCTAGTTGTTTCTGGGGGAATATTTTATGAACTTCCCTTCCAATAAGCACATAACAAAATTTTGTCATGAGCAGTTGAGCATCCTGTTCCACAGCCTAATTAGCATAGAGTGGCAATACTATTGTCATTAATTTTTGTATAGCAAATGGAAAACATGCAATATATTTTTATACAGTTCATCAAATGGATATAAAAAGTAGTATGTGTATAATTAAGCAGCTGGATGATCAATGGCTGTGACAAAATTTACTTCCTTAAAATTCTAAGATATGTATTCAGACGTTGGCTTCAGTTCAAATTTTCAGGAGAAATGAACAAGTGGATCATCTCAGTTCCAACCACATTACCTTGTAAACTTAAATGTATTAATTTTAGTGACATCTACTGTTATGTTTGGAGCATGGGCGAGAAAGAATGGAGACGAGCCTGAACGGTAAACTTCAACTCTTTATTTACATGGTGTGACAGCTCAAACTGGATGGCCGCTATAGCCTTCCTTATATAGGCAACCCAATAACTATTTAACCAATAACAATCCAGGAGCGCTAGCTCCGTTAACCAATACGAATGCCCCATTAATGGCCAATCAGATTCCCCCGAACGGGCCAATCCGATCCTGCCATTAACAGCCAATCAGAAGTGCAGGGCCAGAACTCTGCACTTGACTCCAAGCTCAAGATAACTTTATTAAACCTTTATGCATTCACAACATCTACCTTCTTGTAAATTTTCATTCATGGACAATAATATCTTTTTAGGGTATACTAAAATGCCCACTGAAAAATCACTTTGCCAGTCCGTCTAGAGTACTGCCTTGTTTTAATTTTGATTTTCTGCTCTTGCAAAACAGAAGCCATTCCACTCAACAGGTCATGAAGGAAAAAGGTCCACTATAGTACCTCAAGTACAAGATACTGAAGGGTTACCCAATAAAGGAAAGATTATATATCAGTTGTCCTAGGACTAGGTTTTGACAAAGGGTTAACCTGAGGGTTCAAACATCTGTAAAACCACTTTCCATTCACAGCAATACTATGACTGGTGGATGGTTTGGATGATGATGTTAAGAAGGGAGATAGGAACATCTTTGCTTAACTTAATCTGCACATTGTAACTCAGGATACTGCCAAACAGACTCAATATTTTAAAGGAAGAACAGAGCAATTTTATGCTACTTTGGGATAGGTAGAAAGCCCTTTAATTTGATAGTAGGTTAGGTTCTATGTAGAGTGTAGAATCTTTAGGCTATTAAGATATCTAAAAACATTATAAGGAATTAAAAAAAACCAGTATCCCTGAATAAAAAAAACCAGTATCCCTGAATAGGATGAAAATCCCAGCCTGCAGTTTAGATTAATATTGTAATAATGACCTCCCAATAATCTTCTTTTTCTTTTTCTTTAAATTTGGAAAGTAGTGTGGAAGGCACAGCGTAAGAGCAGCTCAGGTGAATTCAAACTCTTCCACATAAGAATATAAAATATTCTTATTTCATAATGATATAAATATGTAAGCCTACAAATATTTTCCTTTTACGTTGCACATGCATTTATCTATTCACATAGTAACATTTCCCCATCTTCCTCCCTGCAGTTTCTTGATGTTTTCTCCAAATCTGCTTCAAAGAGTCTCCATCCCTTCAGCGCAGATATTTTGGGAGAGTGAACGACTACAAGAGGAAACATCCCTGGTGTCCTGATGAAAACTATTCCATCAATAAAGGTACTACTTAGTGACCATTGTGTTTATTTCAGGTTAGATTACACAGTTATTTGTCTTTCAGTGGCCCTAATAAAAGTTTCATTTTACAATCCAATACTATATGGTAATCTTCCCCAATCTACACAACTTGGTCTTCAGCTCCATAATCTCCCAGTCAACATGGCTATTGGTGAAGGCTGCCATATGGAATAGTTTGTTATACACTAAACTGGCTATTTACACTTTTTGTTGTTTTTTCAAATGTTGTTATTAAGACCTTCAGCAGATTTAAAATAATCTTTATTGATTCTTGGGAGTGGTTACAGAAGGGAAGCCAGGCTTACTACAGCTCCCCCACCCCAATTTCTTAAATGTATATCAATGTGCTAAAATACAATAAAAACCTTTTTTTTCTTCTGTCTGATTGCTATCTCTACTAATAGTTAACTGACTTGTTCAGTTGCTTTGTAATACAGTTATTCAGTACTTCTCCTCTCCATGCGTTTTTTTCAATTTGGGCATCGTTTTCTTTATAAAAATAAATTATTCAGTGCTATAAAGTGAAAAGGCAACTTACACTGAAAATGTTATTTGTATTGTAATAATGTAAATATTTAATGTTTCTAATAAAAATGGCCTTGCCTTTTATTTTTACAGAATCTATCTTTCTTCATTTAACTTAATTGCTTCAATTTATATTGTATAATGAGCAATAATGACTTTATGGAGTTTCCTTTTTCAATATAATGACTCTGGTTGAAGTATCATTACAGTTATCAAAGATAAGCCTTCTTAAGTGCCTCTGGGTTCACTGGGAAAAAATTAACATGCCTAATTCACCAGATTATTCTTATGGGATGTGCAAAAACTTCACATAGAGTCACTCTGAAACTAAGCAGCCATAGAAATATCATTAATAAATAAATAAGACTTCATTATTCATATTGTTTTGAAAATTGGACGATAAATGTGTGATTGTTAGCAATGTATGTATAATATATTTTTTTTCATAAATGTATTTTATATATTATTTTATATATTATTTTGCTACCTTAAGCATCGTTTCTATCTAGATTTTCTCAGCAACCAAACATGAAGAACAAAATAAAATTAGAATTTTATTCTGCATGTTTGAATATTTACTATTATTTTATATAATGTTCCCTTAGTTGATAGTCATTTAAATAGTGTGCATTTATAGATATGAAATATTTGGCTGCCAGAGCAACCCTATAAATATTTAATCTTAAGTAACTCTCAGTGGATACATTCAAATATCAAAAAGCCTTTTTAAAAAATAATTGTCAGAACTGTAAGGCGGGCCAGGTAGTTCAGAAAAGACACTTGTGACTTTGCATAGGCAGTATAATTTTACCATACAACTTAATCATATGTATGTCCACAGGGAGCTACTCTGGTGTAGTGGTTAAGGGCCCAGGTGAGAAACCAGGTGACTAAACCCATCTTAAGCCCGAAGCCAGCTGAATGACCTTGGCCCAGTCATTTTCAGCTCTAGGAAGAAAGCAGTAGCAAAACCACTTCTGAAAACTTGCCAAGAAAACTGCAGAGACTCTTTTGAGCAGATGCCAGCAGTCAAGACTGACTCAAAGGCACAAAATTAAAATAAAACAACACACAGACACACACCTATCCATAATAATAAAAAATATATAAAAGCATTACTACTCACAATGGTTTAAATGACATAGTTTGGAAAATAAAAATTGAATATACTTATCCACAAGGGGATAAGGGTATGGGAGTATGAGTGAGCCCCTTTGGCTGATACAATTCCAAACTTAAACTAGAAGTATAAAGTTTTTCATCTTATGTGTATGTTTGTATTTATTTTTGATGTTTTCATAGCGTGTTTCTGTTTTAATCTTTGTTCAGCACCAGCGTCACTCTATTATGAGATGGGCAGCTAGATAAACTGTGCAAAATATATTGATTAAAACTGTGCAACATTAGTTCCTAGGGAATTTCATTCCTATTTATGCTTCTGGCAAGGTATTTTATTGCTAAGCTTTATGTTGCCTAAAGCAGTTCTCTTTCTTTTTGTCTGTGTTAATTTGGCCTTTGCTTATCTAAGGGTTATCTATGGCTTATCCAAGCTTACTTTGATTTATTCATTGGGAGATAATCATTTGATACTTAAACAACTGTTAAAGAAAATTTAGGATAGCTCACTATGTTGTCTAAATATGTTCACTGAATCAATTAGTTACATATAACTGAAGCCTAAAATTAAGGTATATATTACAGTCAGACCTTCAAGTTCAAACTCAAAAGCGAGTTGCCACCATATTGTAATTTTAATATAACAATAAAAATATCAAATACATAAATCAAGAACAATCCTGTCAGTCATATTTAATCTTAAATTGATTTAAATATTATTTTAATATATTAATATATATTAAGTATGCATTACATTTAATACTATTTTTTTCTGAGCCTGCTGGGAATGCATGCCATTAAGGATGAGCCTCAGGTTAGCAAAAGTTGCTCATCCATGGCCTTGACCATCACTGAGGAGAAAATGCCCTTTGATGCTACTGACATAATGTTTTGAGAGTTGACTATGGAGAAGTTTGGAGATATATTGGAATTCAACCATTTGATGCATTATCTTATCTGTTTTTCAAAAAAAATTGTTGTCTGCTAAAACAAACTCTATTCTATAATAAGAACTGATCTTTAGGAACAAATATTGTCAATTAGCTCAACTTGGATGTTCTTCAAGAACTAAAATCATGATAATTGGTTCACTTTTTCTTTAACAATTTGCACAACCCTATTTTTCAGGTAAAACTAATTTTTAAAAAACCCTATGACAGGGGTGGGCAAACTACGGCCCGAGGGCCACATCCGGCCTGTTGATCTTTTTAATCCGGCCCGCCGAAGATTGGTACAGAATTAAGGTTTGATGTGAATGATTGAATGATTGCATTCATTTGATTTTGACTTGTAATGACAGGCATTTCGATACCAGGTAGCGGCCCATCTGTTCAAATTTTAAAAGTCAATGAGGCCCCTGAGCCAAAAAGTTTGCCCACCCCTGCCCTATGAAATGGCACAGTCATGAAAATGATGTGATGACAATTGAATATTAAACAACTGAATCAATAGTCAATTGTTGTTATACACAGTAAGGCCTGTGATTTACTGTAGAAATGTATCCACTTCCTTAGGAGGGAAATAACTCTTCTCCAGAAATTTAAAATTATAAATGTTTGTTAAAACAACATATTCTTCTGGCACCTTGGGAAGAGAACTATCTTCTGAAGACTCCCAAAATATTTCTATGAATATTTTTCAATTAAAAATATTCAAAATTGTGTATATTGTATAGAAAACTGATAGTAAAATTAAACAGTAGCTGCACAAAAAGTAAATACTAAGGCAACTATAAAAGTAGTATAAGCAATTTTGTTTTTGGTGCATACAAGTGAAACCACCCAGAAAACAACGAACATTAAAATCAACTACTTCTTTTTAAAGGCCATTCACAAATGAGCTCATCTGCTTATCGCATATTTTATTATAATTAGCCCTGAAAACATAAAATAACTGATGTGTGAGTTACAAACAAGAAGTTATTATTTGGCTTATTTAACTGTATAAGTTAGTGAAGTATGAACACAACTAGGCCTACATGGATACAGCTGTACTGTTTATGATTGCCCTAGCAGGGGGGGAAATGTCAAGACAATATAAAGAAATATTGCCAATCAAGTCTACACACAGTGAATTCATGCATTCTCTGGGCAATTATTGGCTCACATATTTTGCTTAAATCCGCCCACAGATATTCAACTTCCCACTGAATTCAGGGCTGCCATGTAAGTAGTATGCCAATATAGAAAAATAAAAATCAGTCCACAGTCCCCTGTGTTTCTGCAGACTGCTCATTTATATGATATTATTATTATTATTATTACTACTACTACTACTACTACTACTAATAATAATAATAATAATAATAAAAAAAAATACACAAAAATGACAGTATACACAGCAAACAACATAACCATGCTGGGTTTCATATCACAAATCACTAGTCAAACATTTCCCAAGTGCGTGATGTATCAGCGGATTATGCAAGCAGATCCCAGTCAGTTGGCCTTCAGTAAGGTGATCTTGTCAGTGCCAATTGTTTTTAAGTATGATGATGATGATCATGATTAAATCTTTAGTGAGATTCACAGCCTTTGGGGCTGGTTGGTAGCTCAACAGCTCAAATCCTAACCAAGGACCTAAGAACTGTTAAACTAGCATTGGAGGATATAAGCTGTTCCAAGTAGGATGGTTTTTTGTAGAATCAGGATATTCAAGTCTGATAAATTCAGAATTTCCCATTATTACTGTTATACACTAAAACGACAGTATACACAGCAAACAAGATAACTATGCTAGGTTTCGTATTACAAATCACTAGTCAAATACTTCCCAAGCATTTAGGATTATGTGATGTATTGGTGGAGTATGTGAGCAGATCCCAGTAAGATGGCCTTCTGCAACTGACCAATGGTGATTTTGTCAGCGCCAATTGTTTTTAAGTGCTTGCCTAGGTCTTTAGGCATAGCACCCAGTGTTCTGAGCACCACTGGAACCATGTGCACTGGTTTATGCCAGAGTCTCTGCAGTTCAATTTTCAAGTCCTGATATCTGGTGACTTTTTCAAGTTGTTTCTCATCGATTCTGCTGTCACCAGGTATGGCAATGTCGACGATCTACAATTTTTTCTTCTCCACAATCGTTATATCCAGGGTATTGTGTTCCAAAACTTTATCAGTCTGTATTTGAAGTCCCACAATAGTTTTGCGTGCTCATTTTCGACCACTTTTTCAGGCTTATGATCGTACCATTTCTTTAGTACAGGCAGATGGTAGTTGTGACACAAGTTCTGAGCAACTGTGTTGTGACGTTGTTTGCTGTCAGTCTGAGCGATTGCCTTGCAACAGATTATTATTATTATTATTATTATTGTTGTTGTTGTTGTTATTGTTATTATTATTACCGCCTATTCACCCATGGCGACTCGAACAAAATCTGGAAAAAAATCTTTTAAAAAAATCACTCCCCAATGACAGCAGATCATACGAGCCATTTGATGGGCTCCATTCCACTCTGGGTTCCCCAGGCCCGCTGGCAAAACCAGGTCTTCAGTGCCTTCTGGAAGAGTATTAGAGAGGGGGGCATTCTAATCTCTGGGGGAATGATATTCCAGAGAGAGGGATCCACCATGGAGAAGGCCCTTCTTCCGGGTCCCACCAGGTGTATCTCCCTCAGGGATGGGACCCTCAGCATTCCCTGCCTCCCCACTCTGATGGGTTGGGTAGATGTGACCGGCAAGAGACGGTCCCTCAGATAACCTGGTACCAAGTCATGAGGGCTCTAAAGGTGACAACCAGCACACCTTGAATTGCACCCAGAAGCAAATCAGCCACCAATGCAGCTCCCACAGGAGAGGTGAAACATGTGCACACCAGGGTCTGCACAAAACCATATGGGCAGCTGCATTTTGCACCAATTGGAGCTTCTGGATGTTTTTCAAGGGCAGTCCCATGTAGAGCGCATTGCAATAATCAAGACAGGAAGTGACTAGGGCATGAGTGACTATGAGTAGGAACCGTTGGTCCAGGAAAGGATATTCTTTAATAATTGCTGCAGATATTTTTCTTTTTATCAGATGGAATCCTTATCCTAAAATACACATTAAATCAGCTATACTAATTATAAGTAAATAGTACTGAACGTGTCATAGTGATTTGTTAGAAGATAAGGTGACCCTAGAAATAAAGCCTTATCCTGGCTATTCCAGCAGGAGTATCTTCTGAGCATGCAGTACATGCATGCCAAGGTGACTCCTGGAGGACCTCAAGGCAGACTTGCAAGCTTTCAATCAGATACTTCATGGCTTCAAGCAATAGATCCAAAATATGCTGCACTTCCCTTGAAAAATGGTCTAATAAAATTAGATTCTTCACCTACTTCAGCTTGCAGGGAACAAAAGGAAAGAACAGTAGTGTATTGAAAAAGATAAAAATAATACCTATTCCATAATGTTTTGCCTTGGCTGACTGTGAAATCCACACCATTATCTTCTCCAGGGCCAAGCAATATTGTAATTTAGGTAGATGATGATGAAGACATTTGCTTAGAATAAGACCAACTGGATTTGTCCTTCAGAAAGGACTATTGTATGTAGAAAAATAATCCCTTTGAGTAAGACAAAACAATCTCAACAAAACAAAACAGTTAGAACATCGATGTTGTATTATTTTGAGAAACAGAGGGAGAAAATGTCCTCATCTGATAGGGCTAGGAAATTCATATTGCTCCTGTATGAAATAGTTTCATTTGAAAGCACAATCTAGATTTCCTTATATAGTATAAAATAGCTCAGAAAGCCCTAATAATTATTCTTTCAGATCAAACAGATTTTGGATAGCTATCAAAATGCAGCCTCCTGGAAGCTTTTATTGTAATTAAATTCATTAAGTTAAGATATTAATAGAAAATGTAATTTGTTGTGTTTCAGAAAACTAAATTAAAACAAAGAGCTTTTTAAACCGATAGGTAGGTGGCCTGACCCAGCAATTCTACTTTTACAGAAATTCTTTATGTGTTAAATAAATACATTGGAGTCTGTGTAGATTGCTAAAAAAAAAAAAAGAGCATTAAAAATACCAAAGAACAATAAGAACTTGACTACTTGGGCTTAAATTCTTTGTGCTTGTAGTATTATTCTGAATAACTTAATGATGAAAAGTGACAGACAATAACTTCCTGGTAAATTATCATGACAACTGTTTCTTCTGAGCATGGAAAAATGAAGTGTGTTTTCAGACATGCGTTAGGAAAGTAGGTAAAATGTGATTTGCTGCATTGCAGCAAAGAAATATGTTACTGTACTTTTTAAACTGACTATATTGACATGTGATCTGCTATAATATATACTGCTTAAAAGTCAGAGATAATAAAACTATCATATCTTAGTTTACAGTCCTTTTATTTGTTCTTTGCTCAGCTGGCAAAGCATCGATTTTGGCTGCATTTATATCTACATAGTTTGTGCAGCTTTGTTTTAAAATGCTTGGTTCATATAGAGTGTAAATTACAGCTATTATAGGCGGCTTAGAAAGGCATCTTAGGCTGTTTTGTAAAATTTTGTAAAGTAAAAATTTCAAATATTTTCCCATTGGACTTCAAAGTCTTGAATCCAGGCATCCCTGGTTCACCCCCATCAAGCTGATATTATAATTAGACAGTTATCTCAACTACTACAGTAACCAACCATCTATGTGAAGAACAATGATTCTTTGCTTGGAGCTGCTTCTATTGACAGAGGGGTCTAATATCACACAGTTTTTCAGCTACATTTTCCAGTTCTACTGGGGTTCCTAACCTTTTCCTCAGGTTTTCCTAATAAATAGGACCACACATAGAAATGTGAAACTGAAAACATCACTGCTCACTTCTTTTTTTGTTAAAATCTGCTAAGGCCAAATTCTTAAATCACCTTGCTTTTACAAAATTATGGACCACAATTGCTTTCTAAATAAATTATTGATGAATGAACACTGTTTTTTTTTTTCAAAGAAAGAAGACCCATTAATACTTATTAATAAAGCTGTTTTTTGTGTTTCCTCAAACATTCTGGTAGTGATTATTAAAGCTCTTTAGTCAAACATTCATCCGTATTGAAACAATAATGCCTTATATTTTAATTGAATAGCCATTGTTCTCACATTTCTGCAGTGATTTTTTAGAATTTTCCCTCTCTCGATGTTAATTTCAGTGAAAGAAGAACTGACTATAAATCATTTTAACTATAGCAAAGTCAGAGTTTAAGCCCTGGTTTTTATTACTGTTGGATTTTAACACACTCTGAAAACTCTACATATTTCGGGCCTCCATAACATAACCAGATTCAGTCATACAGTGAGACATCAAGACCTGAGAACTGCCAGGTGATTTGCATCTTTTCCAATAGTAATGCAATCTAGCCAACATTACCAAATGTTTTTAAAGCCAGTTACCTTAATAGTTCAAATCTGTATATACTTTTAGCACTATATTCTTCAGAGCTCTCCTGTTGAGCAATATCTCAAAAGTCTGTAATGTTTTTTAAAACAAGAAGTATTTAACTTTCAGACAATTATTTCTTCCATCTCAGAAGCATGTATCGTAGATTACTGTTGTAGCTACATTTCCATCTACAAGAGTACACATATTTTATATGTATTATCTTCTTTTGTTCTTTTTTGGGTAATCCATTTTCCTTTCCTTTTTATCAATAAACAAACTGGCAATTTCACCCACTTATACCACATTCTTGGACATTTCCACATTGCCTAATTGCTCAAAAGCTTTTTGAAGCTAACTTTCAAATTGTTTTCACTTCCTTCTGCTACAAAAGACTGAGAAAATGTAGAACGAAACAAAATCTTCTTTTATGGCCACATCCAGAGCTATTACTGTACTGTTCTTAAGAGGAAAATCCTCTCACCACCCCTGCACACAAAAGAGGAAAATAATAAATTGCTAGTACTCCCACCTTGCACATTTTTAATTTATGCTATACGCATCTATTTAATCTTATGCAGAAAAGAAATCTGAGTAGTTGCTGCATTGCAAAACCACCAACACATCTTCCCTTTAAAAATGTAATAGTAACATGCAACTGAAGCCAAGTTCTCACCAATGGGATACCAAACTGTCCACAAGCCCTAAAATGATGAAACATTGCAAGAAAAAAAACCTCTTTTACTCCTGTTTCTGATCAACAGATACAGAACTAGGAAGAAAAAATGTTTTACTCTTATCCACAGCTGCCATTGGAAGACCATGCAGCATTTCCAGACTATAAAGACTACATATATGAAGATGTTCCTTTTCTCCCACTTAACAAAAATACTATTTTACTGGTTAAAACAAATGGAAGGGAAAAAACTGTATCTTTGCAAATACAGTTCACATGCAGTACTTGTTGAAATGCTGGTGAAAACTATTTCCAACAAAAGTAGCCTGCAGTATTGTATTCTAACCACTGCAGTGTTCAAAGTTACAACAGCACCAAAAAAGTGACCTATGACTAGTTTTCACACTTACAACATTCCCAAGGTCACAAGATCAAAATTCAGGAGCTTGGCAACTGGCAAGTACTTATGACAACTGCACTGTCTCAGGGTCATGTGATCACCATTTGTAACCTTCCCAGCTGGCTTATGACAAGCAAAGTCAATGGGGAGGTCAAACTCACTTAACCTCAGTGGTTTACTTAACATCTGTGGCCCAAAAAAAGTTTGTAAAATGAGGCACAACTTACTTAACAACTACCTTGCTTAGCAATGGAAATGTTGGGTTCAATTGTGGTCATAAGTTGAATACAGACAGACAGTAAACAACTGTAAAAGTCTGACTCACAGACGAACACAATACAGAAGCCTGATGATGGCAGATGAGATTCTGCCGAAACGTTGCTACAATTTTAAAAGCACAACTATAATGACGTGAGAAAAGACCCAAACAAAGCTGAATACCATAGATAGACAGACAGACAGACAGACAGATTGATTGATTTATCCTCAAAATAATCATCCCATTGTAAAGGAAGTCTAAAATTTTCTAAAGTTGTTACTATGGTCAGACTATATTTGTATGACGGAACAGCCTTATTCTAGCTGAATAATGGGTACTAACTTACTGCTGATCCAGCAGCAAATGATCCAATAAGCAGATGACTGTCCCAATGGCATTAATGCAGCCTTTTTTGGACAGCATAATGCTGCAAGATAGAGTGATTTAAAAAACACTGGAGCTCCTGTGAAGTGATGAATGGAGGCTAAGCTTTCCTGCTGCCGTTTCACAAAGAATCCATGGTTTGTGTAAATGTTCTAGGTTTCCATCTCAACAAACGCTTCTACATTTGGACAGCACAGTCATATCATTAGGATGAGCAACCACAATCAATGCAAGTTATTTTGAGATTATTTGGAACGTGATCCTGACCTGAACATCACAATGAAACATCATTTGTTCTTTGTCAACAAGATGAAAACGCAAGCTGTAAACTGTTCAGTGTAAAAGATTTTGTTACCTGTCCAGAGCATAGCAGAGAGAATAAATTATGAATCTAATACATTTGGACATTTATTCACATTTGAAAGCACATACCTTTGTTACCTCTTGCCATGCTGTGCAGAAGGGAAGGGGGGAGAAGCATGTTGAACAAGGCAGCCAATAACTTGGGTTATTTTAAAATTTTTTAAATATTTTAGTCACGTGACTGTTTTATGCTGGGTTTCTGTGGCAACTGCTTCCTAAGGGCTAATGGCTATTGTATTAAATGCAGCTTGTAAACAGCATATTGTGAAAAGTATCTTCTAGAGACAACAGAGGGAATCCATACAGTGGGGAATGGAAAGTATTCTTGCTAAGGCTTCCATCAATGTTTACTACTTTTTTTTTTTTTGCCTTCCAATAAAATGGAATTTGCATTAGATTTATAAGGGTTGTGACTGATATTATTTTATTTTCCATATTCGTTTCAACCAGGGGTGGGATTCAATTTTTGTAACAACTGATTCTGAGGGCGTGGCTAGGTGGGCATGGCCATGTAACTGGGTGGGGAAGGGGAAAAAAAAGATCATGGGGGGGGCACACAGCACACCCCTGCACTCTGTTTTGGGGCCTTCTGGGCCTCAGGGAAACCTCCTGGGGGCGTTTTTGCTCCCAGGAAGCTTCCCTGGGGCCCAGGAGGGCAAAAAATGGAGGAGGGAAGCCTCCTGGGTGAAGCAGTAAGTAAGCAAGGGGAATCCCAGTACAGCTGATCATAAGAACAGTGGATCGTCAGGAGGTGGGGGGAAAGAAATACCTTAAGGAGTGACTGAACGGGGAAGAATGCAGTCAGCGATGTTGGGCATGAGCGATAAGGACTAACTGGGTGGGGAAGGAAGGGGCCAGCCAGGTGCATGATTTGCCAGTTCTCAGAGCATAACAACCAGTTCTATAGAACCGGTCCAAACCAGTAGAATGCCACCCCTGGTTTCAACTGCAAAGACCTACTGTATAGTAAACAAAGATAATGTACTGTTATTCCTACAAGGTAGACCAGTTTAAGAAACAAATACATGCAGATCTAAAGCTGTTTACTACTACAGTTATAAGAAAATCTTGCAAGATTTCATGTCTTCCCTTCCTCCCTCTTTTAGTTTCATGAGAATTAAGGGTGAGGAAGTATTTATGTAAACCACATTCTTAACCAGGGCTCAAAACTCAGTTATCTGTTGTTGCCTTAGTAGCAGATCTTTCTTGTGTCCTTCAAGGTCATGTTCTATACTCACTACATGTATTGAGGCTGAAAGGCCATGAGTTATGCTGCTTTCTAAAAATTAATATTCAGGCTATATTAAAGCTGCATAGAATTCACCTAGCAGAGAGATACTCATCCATTTTTCAGAATGGTCTAAATGAAATATGTAAAAAAGGATAAGTTTCATATATATTATGGTATTCAATATGTCATCCTATTAACATCCTTCCAGAGTGTTAAATACTTTGCATTTTTTTTTACATAAGCTATTTCACTCTTTGCAACTTTTAGGCTAATTATTGTCTGTACTACTTGCACTGGTTGCTCAACTAATATTTATGAAACTAATATGTTAGAGTGCACAACACTGGCACATTCCCCTCAAATCGTTATCAAAGAACTGAATTAGCAAGGTAGCTACTATATATCGCCTGATGGGAACTGAAAAACAATACCATCTTTTGCGCATGCTCTTGTTATCCTGATGAAATAAAATTTATGGCACCCTAGATTTCTCCCTGGAGATCAAAAACTATTACTGATAAAGGTGACTGAGGAGGAAGTAACCTCATACCCTTAAATGAAACGGGATTTTAAAAAAGAGCTATACAGAGATGCAATGAAGATGATCCGATAGCAGAATCACACTGACTGCAAAGTGATCTGGAACTTGGCCAAAGCCAGAAAGCAATAAAAAGAGCATTTTAAACTACAATTTATTTTAGCTTCTGCATTTATGGGTGTTATTTGTCACAGTAGCAGGTAACAAATTTTTCTCAAGAGGTGTGATTTAAATTGACAATATCCCTTTTGAATTTCTGAGTTTCACTATGGCATATTTACTCTTTTCTTTTTACTTTTTCTTTGTTCAGAGGTATGCAGACCATCTGTGCCTCTAATATGTCCTTCTTAAAGAGCCTCCAATATGTTTCAAATGTCCCTTTTTGTTACTTTTGCAAACCTTCCATTTTTGTTAACTCTTTCATTTGCAACCACCATTAAAGGTGGTGGTTTAGGGACAGAGTCCACAAGAACTTGCTTGGAAATAAAATAAAAAATTCCAACTGCAATTTAGAAATTTCTAAATATTGCCAAGAAAGATGCTTTCTGAAATCCTTGACAGCAAGCAAGTCCCTGGAATTGCAAAACATGATAAATTAGATTAAACGGAACTGGGTACTTTATGGTTCAGTTTGATTTAAAAACCCAGACACTTGCTATGTGAATACAGGCATCCTGTTAAGCCATACTATGACCGATTTGCGTAGGCATAATATGTTATTTTAACCTTGCAACTGTTGTTTTGAATTAGGTTTGTGTGGTTTAGTGTGTTGTGTGAAGTCAATCTGCACCTCTATTTTGGAATAATAAATTGCAACCATTAAAATCAAAAGTTTGTATCATTCATGAGATGCATAAATCAAATGGGATACAGACAACACTAGTAAATAGCTAAATAACGCTGTTATAATAATGAAATTGAAGATCATTTAAAATAATGCTATGGAATTGGTTCTCAAACTAATAAGGCTTTGGACAGCTATTCCATGAGCAATTCACAACAGCAGATTTTCCTTGTGTTAGTAGCGGAAACACACCTCCAGTATACTGATAGGATTTGTGAAAAATACTCCATTCTAAGAATATGGATTCTCAAATTTAAAATAATTCTCTTGCTGTGATACTTTTATCAGTACTACTAAGCTAAAAACCGGGAGACTGTGACTGTCCCGCCTCAACCATGAAAGGCCGTTGGGTGACTGCCAGTTCCTCTCTCTCAGCTCAACTCACCTCCCAAGGTTCTTGCTGTGGAGGAAAATAGGAGAGGATGGCGTATTGGATATGTTCACCACCTTGACTTATTTGTAAAAAATAGTACAGGTGAGAAACAAACAAATAAATAACCTTTTAGGAAATCACTTTTAGTTTTTCTATTCAATCATATCTGATTCGCAGAGACTCAGAGACCGCCTGGACAAGTGCATGCAATTTTCTTGACATGATTTTTCAGAAGTGGTTTGACATTCCTTCTTTCTGAATGCTGGGAGAAAGCAACTGGGCCAAGGACACACAGATGGCTTTGTGCCTAAGGCAGGACTAGAATTCATGGCCTCACAGATTCTAGCCTGATACCTTGACCACTACATCAAACTGGCTCTTAGCAAAGAATATGATGTGACACCAATTTACAGTGAAGTAATGGACAGAGTGTTGATCATGTCTAAAACTAGCCAGTTTGGTTCAAGTAAACTAGTTGTTACATCCTTTTTCCTTTTTCTGTGGAAGAAAGAGAAGCCCAGAAGGGTCACTTCCAGAGACTTCCTGCATGTTCCCTGACCTCTTCCACAGTCATAGTCCTCATTCTTACACATGTGCTGCAAGCCAAGAATGAAATTAATCCAGTCCCTCACTAGGCAAGGAAGACAAGTCACACATTGCACAAAGAAGCCTGTGCAATGTGAGGCTGATTATTTGAAGTTGAACTGGGAGTTGCAATGGAAGAATGAGAGGTGGCTAGAGTGTAAGTACAGCAGCACAAATGGAAAGGAAATTGGAAGCACAAGAAGAAGTTCATCATGATCCATTAGAGAAATTATTACAGCTGGATTTGAGGCAACACAAATGGGTCATGCCATGGTTGGAATTAATTACTAATTAATATTACTAATTTTGAAAGACTTATGGCTTTTGAAAGAATTATCACTGGATCCAGTTATTTTCTTAGTCAGGTAACATTCTGGAATTTCCCTTGCATTTACACTTCCCAGATTCTTTCCCCACAGTTTTCTAAAAGAAAAAAAAAGACTTCAGAGAATGGATCATAAAGATAAGGATAGTGGGTATCTAGCCTTATAATTATAAAGTATCTCATTCTTATAATTACATCTAAAATTTTAGATTTTATTATAGAAGACCAATGAGCACAATGTGGACATTATGCTATGCATTTTTCAATTCAATTGGTGTATATTGCATAGCTCATTGATTCCAAGAGCAAAATAAGATGTAAGTAATACATTCAGATCTATTTAATCAGTAATGTCACAAAATAACTGATGTAATATGGTGTAACACTGAGGATTTTAACTTTACAAGCATTTTAATTGGTTTGGATACCTGCTAATTATGTGGACATGAGCATTTGATTCATATATAGGGCATTGGATTGCAACAGATGGACAATGAGCTGCTCACTGAACATAACACTTCAGTAACTTTGTACTGCTAGGTAGCTCCATTAAGGTTAAATTGGTGGCAGCAGTCAGTCCTTGCAATATTGCACTTTTGTGTTGAACTAATTGTTATTAAGGAGATTTCAGTGCATTAAAAAAAAAGATTGAATGTACCTTTATTTTAATACTCTTAGCTCTATAAACTTTTCTGAATACCGTATGGCCTCATAGTTCCATGAGTAGTGGCAGAGAAATTGTAAGTGCTGAGTTCTTCAAGACAGATTTCCATAAACTGAATTAGGGAGAATCAAAAACTGATCTGAGTTGTCCTAGAGCACAACTGTATGTTTTGCAGCCAATACCAAAATACCTACTGTTCTTTAACCTATGTAAAGGCTACCAGTATATGAGTCTGGGTGATATTTGTAAAAAATAAAGTAAAATAAAAGTGCTGGATGTGATTATATATAGTCCTCCAAAAAGTATATGCTTTCATTTCTTAATTTCACATTTATGAAAACACTTTAAATGTCGTTAAAGTTCTGAAATAATGAAGAATTATGGAATATAACGAAAATCAATAATTTATAATGTATTGTTTTGGCTTTTGCCAGAATATTGAAGAAATGTCATGAGTGACCATTTCGAATGGGAATTGGAGGACATAAGGAAAATGAAATCCCATTAAATTTCTCCTTTATACATGTCTCAAGAAAATAAAACACCAACTTACTGTCATGGATGTTAGTAGTAGTCCCTTGTACAATTTGAGAATTAATTAAATAATTATTGTTCTTCTCTAAAAGACTTACAGAATCCAAAGAATTCCTTAATTCTAAGGCATTTTCTGATTAGCTTTAAAAAAGTAAATTAAATAATAAGCAAACAAACAAATACTTAACGGAAGGAACAGACCACGAAAAGAATGCCCTCTTTTGTACTGAAGTTCAGTGCAGATACTACTGAAAAGAATTAATTCCAGACTGAAATTAAACTTGAATCCTCACATGAATTGAGTAGGCTTATTTAAAACTTTTATGATGACGACAATGCTATGGTTACTTAAGTTTCCAGGTGTTAGTTATATATGTTAGTTTTCTGACATTTCTGCCTCTTAGAATATGAAGGATTATATCTTAAATCAAAAATATTTCTCAGTTAACCTTGTTTTCCATTGCTACGTATTTATAAAATTGTACCTGTGGTTAAATATATTTCATACCTACCACGAAAATGTTCTTACTATTTCAGCAAATTGCTGGTTTGCATACAATTTATGTTGTAAACCTTGCAAATACCAGACTCTCAAGATAAATTTAAGCAACAGGAAACAGAGAAAAAGTATAATAAGATATAAATGATTTTTTTTCTAATTCCATGGATTAGAAAAGTAACTGAATACAAAAGTAACTGAATACTTTTTCATCTAAGTGTCTTCCGTGGACGCTAAACTTCAGAAACTGGAGTCTACCATATCTGAAAGTCATCAAGTTGGGGAAAGCTCATGCAACCAATAGAAAATTTTACCTAGACATGAAATGTTAAAATGAAAAATGTAAAATATGATGATTTATTGAGTAAGGATATATTGCAGACCTTGTACATGAGAAATATGTTTAAGGTTATGCTCTAGTTCAGTGTTTCTCAATCTCAGTAACTTTATGTTGGCTAACATAAATTCTAGCAGCTGAAGGCTACACCTCTTAAAGTTGTTGAGATTGAGAAACACTGAACTAGTCTATTGCTTATTTCATAACAAGCCTTTGAAACTTACCTTCTGTCACTTATTATTTTAGATAGAGTGGAAAATTTAAAGTCACACTATGTAAAGCACCTTTTTTCTTTAAAAGTAATTTTTAAAAATAAATTATTAAAATAAATAATAAAAAATAAAAAGTATTTAAATTATTTTAAAAAGAACTATTTTTTAAAAAAACTTCTATTCAAATTTCAATGTATAAGTTACTTTGCCAATCAAAAAATTCTGATTTCTCATTTAATGCTTCCATGTTTTCCTATGTCAACATTTTGACATTACTTAGAAAGGACATAATTATTAGGGCTGAGCAGCACTTCAGATTCCAAAGCAAAAAGGTGTTTCAAAGTACACAGGGACATTCATACAACATCCGTCTGCAGCACCTTAATCCATATTTTGCTTTTCCCTGGAGTGACACTGCATCTGTAAAGGACAGCTGTGCAATCCCAGGAGAAAGGCAGCTTCCTTCTGGAATTGCAGACAGCAGATACTTAAGAATGCTTTAAAGAAGTTAGTGTATTTTGCCTTCAAAGCTCTAATGATTATATCAAGTTATTTTTCAGGTTGCATATTTAAGCCCCGGAAGCCTTCTCCATAGATATCTATATGAATTCTGATGAAAAATAGTATTCATTTACTTCTAGCATAGTATGCTCATAAATATAATAATCATGCAGTAGTGAAAACAATTAGAAAAAAGTTTTCTCAAAAGAGAATGCTCTGCAACATTACATCAGTATCTATTTAATAGGCAGCTTGGTTTTTTTTTTTTAAATATATCTTTAGGAAATCAGAGTGCATTTATACATCAATATCTATTCCTTTCAAAATGCCATTCCGCTTACATTTTACATATATTTATTTCTATTCAGTCTGTATATACTATCTGCTTGCATTTACATTGTATTCTATTCATCACAATCCTACCATGAAAACACATAATTTTCCACCTAAACTTGCTTGAATTAAGATTAAAATTAGAATAGCTTTGCATTTAAAAATTTAACACTGAATTATCAGACAGCCCTAACTTCAGAAAATGTTGATAAAATCATTTGTGATTATGAAAGTTGACTAGCTTATCTTACAACTGAAATTCTACTTGCCATTTTTCTTTCAATATCAAACACCAAAAAGTCAGGACATAAGCTATAAAGATTAGTATTAGTTGGGTCTAAAAATGGGTCTAAATTAATTAGGTCTAAAAATGACCTGGAAGCCAGGCCATATAAAATTTAAGACACCAAGATATGCCATCTGGAAATAAGTGGATCATAGTATTTTGTACCAGCTAGCTCAGAAGAGACAATCTGCTGTTTATCATTTCTGTAACATTTACAAAAGTATATACCTTTGATGTCACATATTACAGTGATAATATAGCTTCTTCAGCGCTGACTGGATTCATACAGGCACACTTTAAACCCAAGAATACAGAAGCTTGTTCATCCCAAGGATAAAACACCCAGACACAAACTGAGCAATGAGATATATGCAATACAGTGCAGTGAGGTGTGCATATCTGTACATTGGAGAAACAAAACAACCACTTCACAGATATTTGGCACAACAGAGGAGAACAAACTTATGAGAACAAAATTCAGTGGTCCATCCATCTGCATTTGAAAGACAAAAGCCACTCTTTTGAAGGCAGCATCATCCACATTTTGGACAGAGAGGACCACTGGTTTGAAAGAGGGGCCAAAGTGGCCACATACAGTATGTCAAAATTGAACACCCCCCTCAGAACAAAAGGGGAGGGATACATCATCTATTTCCTATCTACAACCAAGTCCTTTCAGCAGTTCCAAGAAGGCTCCACACCCATTTGCACTACTCAGGTGACTCTGAGGACATAGACAAAGCTCCAAGTGGTCTCAATAACTCTCTAAAAAGAATACAAATGACAAGCAGTCTGCAAGGAATATAAATACTTTCATTCCCCACCATCCAGTCAGAACTGAAGAAACTTTTTGGATGAGAAGCAAAATGTCCTCAGAGAAAAACAAGAAATTCAAGTTGCCTCTTGAAAAAGCATCTTTGCGACAACCATGACCTGGATGATTGAGAATCTCCATAGACATTTAGCTATGCACTTTGTGATGAAGTTGAAATATTAACCAATACCAATAAAAGGTAGCAACCTATGTTACTTAGAAATTCAGAACAGTTTAATCAATCCCTTAAAGCCACAAATTTCTTCAAGTGGCTTCAATAAATATGTCCCTCATATTGCTATAGCAAACTGTTGAACTTTGGTTAACCTGCTAGCCTTGCTCTGAAATTTGACAATACAAAGATGGTGGAATAATCCAAATACAGCCATCCTTGCCAATTCCTCAGCTATAAAACCACAAAATAAATACTACCTGATTAAGTTCAATGGTATTTCTTTCAGATAAGTGTGTTAGGATAATAATCTGAGCAGGTAAATTCAGAATGGAATACTCATAACTATCTGAATTGATAAACAGTTTTGTATTATTATATTTGCTAAACACTTATTCCAAAGATAATCAAGACACAAGTACTATTCTTAGGGATCTGCCATAATCCTGTTTTTAAACTTTGCATAACATTTTATCTACACATTCAGTAGTATTGAACCTCTACTTCAGTACAGATTTCAAAAAATAGGATTAAACAGAATAAATTGTCCCAATGTTCTGAGAAAAGTACACATATTTTAAACAGTTATATTCCTTTCCAAATAATGTTTGTGGTTAGCTATATAAATCATTTGAATACAACAATGCCAGAATTGCTCATAAAAGTGAATGAGCCCTTCATGGTCCTACCTTCTGATTTATTCTTAAATTTAGGGCTCACAACCTTTTCCCACTGAAGGAACTGGAAGACATCAACTGTGTTTCCTATTTATAGAATCTTCAAGCCCTGAAAATCTGCTTTGAAAGATTGGGAGACCCTATATAGCAGATTTTAGGAAACAGGAGAAATTCCTGATAAATGATCAGATTTCCATTATTAGAAAGCTTGATTTTGCCCCAAAATTTTGTAGCATATGTTCTCGTGGTAGCTGGATATATTTTAGAAACAATATCCAGGTGGTTCTTATAATGACTCAGATTAATATTTGTAAATGAATGGAAAAATGTGCTATATACAAAATCCCACAGAGTGCTTTAAAATATAACATTTAATAATGAGAGATTCACTGTTGTATCTTTTTTTTATTTCTGAAGCATTCATGATTATTCCTTTGCTACTGTTTTTTCCCATGCTGGTCTAAATGCTTATTGCTACATTTCTTTTTCAGGTCAGATAAGGAGTCTGCCTAACACAACCCATTCGGAACTGAAGGCATAAATGAAATGACCACAAAAGCCTATCAGTTAGCAGAAAATAGCAGCTGTACATATTTATTGTAACCTAACACGATATTGTTGCAGAGATGTGCTGTATAAAACATGCATAAGACAGGTGAAATGTGACTATAATTCTCTATTTGAAAAATGAGAAGTTGTAGAATGGCATAACCTCAAATACATAAACAAACTCTAAACTAATGGAGGAGACAGGTATGTAACAATCTAGCAGTAGCAGTTTAAAAGTCAATGATTAAGCCTTAAACTTTTTCTGTTCCCCAACTTTATTATTATATTTAAGATTATACCTAAGATGACGCTATAATAGGAAGCGGGAGGAACACTGGGTATGTTCGCTATCTTGAGCTATTCATAAATTAATAAAATCGGAATATAAATAACAAGACAGCCCCTCCCCCCAAAAAAACTGTATAAGGTTTGCCATCAGTAATACCTTTCTATTCCAAAAATAACTTCCAAATCACACACTTAAATATTAACTCCCTGCTCAGAACAGGAGTCCAAATTAAAACATCCCAAGCAGATAGCTTAAACATGTCCAGAAAAGATACCATAGATATTATGTGTAATTGATTCCAGTATCAAATAACTTTTCCTGTAGGGAAGCTTTTTTCTAATATCTAGTTGGAATTTACCTTTGAATACCTCCATTATACTGTAGTTGTCCTGCATTCTGCAATGAAAGAGAGCCAATTCTTTTATGGAATACCTTTTAGATATCTGAAGGGTGCTAACATGCCTTCCTTCAATTGTTGTTTCTCAAGGCTAAAATATCCCAACTCTTTCCATTTCTCTTCACAGCCTGTTCAAGGATACACAGAGCACTGTGAAGTAATCAAGGGGTGGAAGCCCTTACCCATCTCTGACTTATTGTACAGTAGATTTATTTCTATAAAGGTGCTCCTTACCAGACCTACTGCTGTAAATCCAGGGAAGCATCCCAACTGTAGACTTGTTCCTTTATCTAAAATAGGATAAACCTCAATCCCAAATGCAATACTGTACCCTACTTGCTAATATCACTTTCATCTTTATCAGATTTTATTTCAGCTCACTTTCCCCCAATTATCAGACCTAGAGAAATTTCAGCAAGACCAGTTGCTTTCTTAATAGTGGATGGTAAAGAGTAATGGAGAAAATTCCAGTGGTTTCATATAGATGATGAATAGCAAAGGAGAAAAACTGGATTTCTATGCGATACCAAAAGTCAAGAATCAGCAATAGTTCAGTGCACCACCTAGAGGACTGGGCATAATATCTTAATGTCTTCTACTTTAGAGTAAGTAGGCTTTTGAAAGAGTCATAGCATTAATCAATTGCACTATTTCTTTGAAGGCCTTGATTCAAAATATATTATTGATTTCATTTGCATTCATTGCATTTATTGCTTTCATCCCCGCTCTGATTCCACTGATTTATTTAATGCATGAGAGAACCAATATATATGCATATAAAATGTCCCAACAGGATTTTATCTCACCCTATTTTAATAAAAAGACAAGTCAGGGCTTTCTTCTTGCTCAATTTTTACATTAATGATATTGTTCCAGCCTGAATTCATAATTTCCCCATTTTACTTGATGGATTCAAGGTACACTGATCATGATGCATGTATGTATGTATGTTAATGATACAGTAGTGATATTATGTTTCAAAATAAAGAGTGTTAGATTGACCACTGCAAGACAAAAGTGTTGAGGATAACCTACAGTAAAACCAAAGATGTGGTCTTTGGTAAGATGTGGTCATGGGAGTACCAAGAACAAATGCTTTACAATAAAACAGTGCTCCTCCTTTAAATATTTGGGCATTTCTTTCTATCACCTGAAGGTATACCTAAATACAGTGTTAACAACTGCCTAATTGCATGGTTCAGATTATTATTCTACTCCAGAAAAGAGACAGTTAATTATCCCTACATTCAAAATGTTCCAGGGCAAGTATTTTCACAAATTGTAAGACAGAAATTTGAAATCAGAATAATATCGCCCAGCCATAAACAGTCAAAATTAATGTCTGCTGCATACTTAAGAATGGAGATGATACTGCTCTGAAACTAATTAAAACACACCTAAAATCACTAAACCTTTTAAGAAACCTGTTAGCCTCCCAGATGACTACTTACTATCTAGTTAGATTTTCTTACTGCCCTTATTGTGGAGGAAATCAGTGGGCAGGACATGTCCAGTCTTATATACTGCAATTGCCACTCAGGAGGAATTAAATCCTGAGATCGTGAAAGATGCCTGATTGGCTCTGGAAGCAGAAGTGTAGTCTTCATTTATAGCTCAAGTTTCTCCCTTTGGTATCCTCATTTTAGGAAAAACAGATTCTATACAGTACCTATTCACTCTGATAAGTAGCCTGATTTACCAAAATACATGTCTAAATGATATTCTCATTCGTTCCTTGAAAGCAAATTCAACAGAATATCTAAAGAGTAGCATTTTTGTCCTAATGGCCAGAGACAGATGGAGAACATCACACATGATGTCCTATGCTGATCTTTTTATGATGTGATTAAGATAAAAACACACAGCCAAATTACTGAGATGGACTGCAAAGTGAAATGGATAGAATTTTTACCAGAAGATGTGTTCTCTCGTATTACATAGTGATCAGGTGGGCATTTCTATTTTGACATCTTTTAATATGGGAAAAATTCAAAATATGTACCAATCAAACCTTCAAGACTTTTAGTTGGGTTGTAGTTTGGGGGCTAGTTTTACACATTTTTAGTCACATTAAGGTACTCCACAACATATGACCATAATTGAGCCAAAAATTATGTTGTTAAGTGAGACATTTGTTAAGTGAGTTTTGCTCTATTTTATGACCTTTCTTGCCTCAGTTGTTAAGTGAGTCACTGTAGCTGATAAGTTAGTCACATGGTTGCTAAATAAATCTGGCTTCCCCATTGACTTTGCTTGTCAGAAGATCGCAACGGGGTTCCCATGACCTTGGGACACTGCAACTGTCAAAAAATATGAACCAGTTGCCAAGAATCTGAATTTTGATCACATGGTCATGGGAATGCTGGAGGTCATAACTGTGAAAAACAGTCATAACTCTCTTTTTCAGTGCCATTGTAACTCTGAACAGTCACGAAATGAACTATAGTAAGTCAAGGGCTACCTGAAGTGGAATTTTGGACAAAATGTTAAGTTTGCTAAAAGTTTATTTGTCTTTCTCTCTCTGCATTATGCAATGTGTTATCATAATAATAAACTGAACTGACTTACATACTTAATCTACATCATAGGGTCCACAAGGCCAAGTCCAGTCAAGTCCAGTAATCCAAGAAGACACCATGGGTAATGACAATTAATTCTACTAAACAGAAGTGCTTCATTCACACCCTCCAATAAGGCAGTACATGTCAGTGCTAATATTTTGGCCAAAGCCCCTGTTCAAGTGGATCCAGAAAACTAGCATCATGAAAATGTTTTTGAAGTTATGATCTTACTACTACTTTCTTGACAACCTTTCCCAGAAAAGCAATATTTGAGACAGCCAATAACTGGATTCAGGCAGCATATAAATGTTATAAATAAACAAACACAGATATCTCAGGTCAAGGGAGGGTTGCTTCAGGAAACATTTCATTATTAAATGTTCCATTCCGTAGAATATTTCCAGTGAGATTGTTTCCACTCATATCTTAAAATTTGTTTTTTTTAATCTCCTAATGAAAAGTAATTTTAATCAGTGCATCTTACATCATGTCCTTTCTATTTTATAATCTAATTCTCATTATCTCAAAATTTAATTATACACCTGATACAACACAGTGGGAATATTTGCATCCAGGAATAGATTGAAAATTTGTGTGTGCATCTACCTATATGGATCCTAAAGCAAATACTGCATACATTTAATATGAACCATCATCCAATAGGAGAGGTGCATTTAAAAGGCAGCCCACTCTATGGACTTCTGCATCCCACATTATATTGGTGTAATTACTTCTGGTAAAATAGTATAATACAAGTACAAGAAAGTTAAATTCCTCATGATACTAATTCTTTCATCTGAATCCTGAGATATTTTTAAACTACCATTTGCAAGTATTAAATTTAAGAAAAGCATAGTATTTGAATGTTCTGGGAGCAAAAGGCAGAATTAAAAAATAGCTTGTTTGCCATTTGTTTTTGTTTTTAAAGCTATTTATTGATTTGTTTTAGTGTTTGAGAAAGTGACATACTGCCGGATAATTTAGTGAAGGGGACTAGTGCTTAAAAACAACAATACGACTGCTTGAAGAACAAGAGTAGAATGAACTCAAATCATTTAACAGCCATTCTTATGTAAAATGTTTTCAAATATTAGGGCTTGATTTCATTAAGAGTGCATTGGAATAGAAAAAGAATTTTTTATTATGGTCACAGATCAGAATTACACATTGAAAAAAAAAAAAGAGGGATTCTTGTCATTCATTTCACTGCGTTCTATCTACTTAATGCTTTTAAATCAGCAGTTTTATATAAATTACAATTGTCTTTTAATATTTCTATTTTTATATTTTCAGCTTCATATTTCAAAACATATTTCATTCCTTCCTCCAAAAAATATACTTAAAATTTAACCCCATTCCTTTTCGATTTGACTACAGTAATTTTGTGATGTACGTACCTTTATTTAAAGTCAGTTTGAACGCTATTTACAAGCATGTGTTTAAATATAATTTCAATATTATTTCTCTCATTTTATCTACCATATTAATTTCAAATATATAAATATTCCCAGTTTTTGGAATTTTTTAAAGGTTCTTCAATGATGGTAAAACCTTGACAAACACTGAAGAGCAGTCAGATAATTTTTTTTGTTTCTCTTTGCTGACATCTAATGGTCAAATAGATTTTTGCAGCTCAGATCAGATCACCCTTCCATAGAAAACCTTTTATTTAATGGTTGTGTTTAAGTATTTTTTTTCCCATTACTTTTCATTACACAAATATTCTCTTTAGTTTTACAGCATTTTTCCTATAAACTATGGCTCTGAAATATTGTCTGATGACTACTTCAGAACTATTACCTTATTCAGACTTTTAAAGCAAATAGTGAAAAGTTATTTACTTATTTAACCATTTATAACCTAATACTTTTCTCTTTTCCCTTTCCCTTTTTTGATTACATTATAACAGTTTAATTTTATCCATGTTATAAATTCTAAGAATATGTTTTACTTATATTTTTACTTTGGTCATTCTGTGATGTAACTTGTTCTGGAAAACTAATGAAGAGCAGTATCAAAACATAATATATTTGCTTTATGCTCCTTCAATGTCACAATTAAGCAATTAAAATTCAGAGTGATCTCACTATTATAGACTTAAAAAACATTGTGATACAATTAAAATTTCTATAGAAGTATAATTTGTATTACGGCATTTATAAAAATTTGATTACAGCAATAACAAATCATATTTCTGTTAATGGTATGCAATTTGATTCAATGAATGGTACATTAGTATCATTCATATATGCTTTATACTATTAAATGATGCCTCATCATTTATTAATATTGGGTATAGCATGTGGAATAAATTTTATTTCAAACCCTTAGCTTCCAACTATACATAAATGAAAGCTATTCCCATTGCTTTAAATAAACCTTAAAACATAATTTTCTTAGTGAATATTAAACTTGCATTTCAGTTCAAGATAAAATATTAAATACTTCAGAATGGTCTCTATAATGGTTATGAATAATAAACCAAAATGTCTGAAATGTTTAAAAAATGTGCTAAATTAATTAATGAGAGAAAAACATAAATTTCAGACAACTCAAGTCATTACAAAAGCCCTCAGAATCAATGTTCTAATCCTGTTGTCAGCTGAAGCAACACCTTTTTATATTAATGCAATCTAGCATACTTCTGAATAAGATTTGTATTCCTACTGCTTTGAAAACACTGGATTTTTAAGATTCTACCAGTGTTGGCAACAAGATTTACAAGACTGTAAATGTAATATTTGTGGTCCTTATATAATCCAACATGAATAGCCTTATCTGGCAATACATTTGCCCTTACAGAATATAGGTCGTCTTTGACTTACAATCACAATTGAGCCAAACATTTTTACTGCTAAGCAACACTATTTCTAAGTGCGCTTTGTCCTATTTCATGATCTTTCTTGCCACAGTTGTTAAGTAAACCTGGTTTCCCCCACTGATTTTGCTTGCCAAAAGGTCACAAAAGGCAATCACATCACATGACCCCAGAACAATGCAACAGTCATAAGTACATGTCAGTTGCCATGCATCTGAATTTTGGTCATATGATCATGGGGATGCTGCAACTGTCATTGTGAAAACCAGTCATAGGTCACTTTTTTCAGTGCTATTGTAACTGTGAACAAGCACTAAGCAAATGATTGTAAGTCGGGGTCTATCTATATAGAATGCCTAACTGATAAGCAACTGATAACAGGGTGCTTTATTAAATGTATTGGTAGCTCAGAAGGAAATACACATGAGAAACAGGATTGAAAAGGTGAGAAGAGAAAAGGAGAAACATATGCATTAAAATACTATTTAAAATATTGTTTAGAATCAGACTGAGTGTGCATTACAATCCTATTCTCTTACCTTGTTTCTTTTGAAGTATGCTCTCCGGCAAGCTGCAAAGCATTTTTCACTGCAGAAGCATTTCACTTCACTCCCCATACTCAGAGAATAGCGTTTGATTCCCACTTTCTGGCACCAGGCACACATGATTTGTACATTTGATATATCATCTTCTGCAAAAAAAAAGACAAGGAGAGTATTTGTGTATCAAAAGAAGCATTGTGTCAAATATCCATAAAAGATTAACTTTCATTTCTACCTTTTTACAAACATAGTTTTTTGCACCTTTTGGATTTTCTTCTAATTTCTAAACCAGGTGGCAAGGAATCCCTTATTGTTTAATTAAATGGAAAGTACAGCTATTTTGTAAATAAGCTTGGACATGTTGCAACTTTAAGATATTTTAGTATTTTGGAAAAGCCCTGGACTTTCTATATTTATTCCCATGCCCACCCCAATTAATTATAGTTCCAGACAGTAACAACAGCATCACCTGCTTATAAAGATTATAAACTCATTTCTATTTTATCAGTTTTTCTATTTTATCACCTGCTTATAAAGATTATAAACTCATTGCTATTTTATCAGTTTTGTTAGTGTGAATATTTATAGAGAAAAGTAGGGAAACTGCATTAGTAAACGCCATACTATCTACATGCATTGAAGAGAAGCTAATTAAATACTTATAAATAAATAAATAAATACTCATATCTAATGACCTAAGCGCCAGAGCTCACTGTAACAGCATTGCCAAAAAGGCATTAATAATTGTAAATCTAATCTTACGAAGCTTCTCCTCTGGAAATATTGAATTGTTAACTAGGGCATACAAAACCTTTGCTAGACCAATACTCGCATACAGCTCATCTGTCTGGAATCCGCACTGTATATCAGACATTAATACAATTGAGCGAATACAGAAGTATTTCACAAGAAGAGTACTACATTCCTCTGCTCGCAACAGAATACCCGATATCACCAGACTTGAAATTTTGGGCTTGGACAATCTTGAATTATGACGCCTAAAGTTGGACTTAAGTGTAGTACACAAAATTATCTGCTACAATGTCCTACCAGTCAATGACTACTTCAGCTCCAACCGCAACAATACAAGAGCACCCAACAGATACAAACTCAATGTAAACCGCTCCAAACTTGATTGCAGAAAGTACGACTTCAGCAACAGAGTGGTCAATGCCTGGAATGCACTACCTGATTCTGTAATTACATCCTCAAACCCCCATTCCTTTAATCTCAAACCATCCACTATTGACCTCACCCATTCCTAAGAGGTCTGTAAGGTGCACCATCGTGACTCCCATCCCTGTCCGATTTTCCCCATTTAATCGTACCTATTTTCTGTATTCTTACTTATGTTTTACTTATACCTATTATTTTGTAAGCGATTGACAAATCAAATAAATAAGTAGATAAAATACTTAGGAATTTTAGGCTAAGTAGACTCACTGAAGAAATGAATACCCATTCTTTTATGACAGGGGTCTCACTCACAACTCACAACTCACTTTTGGATGGTTTGCTCTTTAGTGACAAATAGAGCAGGCAAGTAGGGCAATAGCTTGCTCAACTTCTAACTCTGCATCAAGGTATTGTGTGCATGGAGATTCTCAAGTCATCCAGGTCATGGTTGTCCCAAAGGTGCTTTTTCAAGAGGCAACTAGACTTTCTTGTTTTTCTTTGAAGACATTTTGTTTCTCATCCAAAAAGCTTCTTCAGGCTTACAGAAGCTAACATCTTCAAAGAAAAACAAGAAAGTCCAGTTGCCTCTTGAAAAAGCATATTTGGGGCATCAAGGTCTTTTCACAGCTCAGGCCAAGGCCAATCAGGTTTCCACTAGCAGAGACCATGTCAGGAGTGCCTCCTTGTCCCTATCGCGTGGCAGGGTTGCCTATTCTCCTAATTCAAGTTTAGCATGGTATGCTGAAAGATGGTGCTGCTGCTTCTAGCTTCTGGTGTTGGGAGAAAAAAAGTACCAGAAGGAAGGACAAGGGATCCCACATGCGCTGCCACCTGTCACTGACCTGAAGAAGCTCTGTGGTTGCTACACAGCTCTCCCTTTAATAGTCTTCTTTATTCTAGCACAGGCTGGTAACGGCCCAGCCCCCTCTGGGCAGTAAGTTAAGACCTGGTATGCAACAGACCTGCTCTGTAGATAACATCTGAATTCTAAAATAATTACATTGAAAAATACCAAATGACAATTGATTTTTTTTGCTAATGCATTTATTTAATCAATTTTTACCCTGCTTTTGATTTAAAAGTCATCTGAAACCGAGTTAAATCTGCAGGAATTGGGTCTTGTGAGAGAGCCCCATGTGCCAAATTGAAGACAAAGTTGCTTCCTCCTCCACTTTCTGTCCTGAGATTCACCAATATCATTTTTATTTCTTGGCAGAATTGGAAATATTTTCCAAGCATAGTTCTTGCAACACTCTTTTGAGTGCATAAATCCTGCCCAGTTTCATATAATTAGGTTTCAAGAGTTTCATGCAGTTATTCAACAACAAGCAAAGCAAGTAAAGAAATATTAACCACAGAAGCAGCCAGAGAAGTGGCCAATGTAAAATAGCTAAGAAGTGTGTTTTTCATTTAGAAAAATCATTTAATAAGTGCATGTTTAAAATAATACAGTGGTATTTTATTTCTTCATTCCTTAATTTTTTACCAGTTAGAGAATTTTTCCAAATATGTGTTAATATTATGATATTTATAAAGAAGCCTTGTAGTTAAGATAAACATGGTATTGCTCTTGAGGACAGGTAGTCCTCAACTTGCGACCACAATTGAGCCCAAAATTTCTGTTGTTAAGTGAAACATTTGTTAAGTGAGTTTTGTCCCATTTTACAACATTTCTTGCCCCACAGCTAAGTGAATCACTGCAGTTGATAAGTTAGTAATCCAGTTTTTAAGTGAATCTGGCTTCCGCACTGACTTAAAGTCACAAAAGGTGATCCCATGACCCAGGGACGCAGCAATGGTCATAAATATGAACCAGTTGCCAGGCATCTGGATTTTGATCATATGATCATGGCGATGCCGCAAGGGTCGCAACTGTTAAAAACGGTCATAAGTCTGAGGCATGAGCCACCATTAAAAATGAAACTATGTTTTAAACATCAAAGAGTCAGTTTGGTCTAGTGCTTAAACACCAAGCTAGAAGCAGGAGACCGTGAGTTCTAGTCCTGCCTTAGCCATGAAACCCAGCTGGGTGACCTTGGGTCAGTCATTCTCTCTCAGTCTAACCCACCTCACAGGGTTGTTGTGTGGGAAAAATAGGAAAGGAGAAATGATATTGGGTATGTTTGCCCCTTTGAGTTATTTGTAAAAATAATAAAGAGAGGATACAGATAAATAAATAATAATACATTGGAAAGAAAGAAAGAAAACTTGGAGAATTGGTGGTTATTATCATTGCTGTCTACCACAGTTCTATAAGAAAGAGATCAAATTGCGTTAAGGCTGATTTTATAGCCCCTACTAGATTTTCAAAGAAAGCATTTCCCAGCAGTAAATCAATTCAGCAGCAATATTATTGACAGCTTCTTATCTAACAATTTAATTTTTGGACAGCTCTTTTTACTTAAGGGACATATTAAGCCTAGATTTGATTTGCTATCTGTTTCTGAAGAATTAGCACAACATAAGAAAACAATCTCTTTCTTCTAAAATCTGACTCTAGCTTCATGTTTTTGCAATAACACATTTTTGTCAGGGATAACAAAAAGGAAGAATATGAGCGACAAAGAGAAAAAAATGTGGAGGAATACTGTACGTGGCTAGTTGTTTGACCTATCAATCTTGAGAGGCTTTTGTATTTCAAATATTTGTAGAGTACTGTCGTATTCCTTCTCCGCTACCTTTTCACAAAATTAAATATATGTAAGTAATCCCCAGAAGCCGGGGACCATGATACCAAAAGCCATTTGCTCTTGCTAAAGTTAAATTGAAGCTTGTTGACCCCTCTAAAACCGCACAGCGTCCAGAGTCCAAGATAGAATCTCTACAGCATCACTTGGGTGGCTAGGGATGGAAATGTGACGCTGGATATCATCAACACACTGTAATATCTCACTTCATGCTTTCAAGTGATCTCAGCCATCACCTTACTGCGGACCTTAAAGAGGAGCGCACAACACTTTTGCATCTTTACCAAGCAGTAGCTAAATCCAGTTTCATAGCAGAAGTCACTAAGAAAAATCATTGTTCAATTACATTCCATCAGGCCTGAAAAGCAAAATGAAGCTCAGGATCTTGAAACTGAGATGGATAGAAATAAGACAATGGAAGGTTTATTTACCTTCAAATACATTTGAACTTTGTGGGCCAGCATCCTATAGCATTGAAGTAATTAATAGCCTGACTAAACTATATTTATTACCTTTGAGACTGGGTGCTTCAATATGTGGAAGAGGGTAAATGTCCTTTTATTCAAAAGAGGGACATAGAAGATCCAATACACAACAAACCAACCATTGCAATATCAAATCCATAGAAGATTATAGAGTAGATAATGAAGAGATTCATCAGTAAGCATTTGAAAATAATTTGGTTATCACTAGAGAGTCAATAATAGATGGATTTGTGAGGTATAAGTGTCCCAGACTAATGTTAACTTATTGATATGGGCATTTTTTTAGTAGTTCATAATCTGGATCTTGTAATCATAATACATACCTTGATTTCAATAAAACATTTGAAAAGCATGATGAGATATTCTGATTAGCAAACTCTTAGGGATGAACCAGATGGCAATATAGGTAGTCCTTGACTTAGAACTGTTCATTTACAGCACTGGTGATGTTACCTAGTTAGGGTAATGAAATTCAGCAAGAAAACAAGCAAGCTCAGAGACCATCAAGGACCCCTCCCTGTTCATTTAATAACTCTTTGAAATATAATGGCACTGAAAAAGTAGCTTATGACTGTTTTTCACATTTATGACTATTGCAGCTTCCCTATGGTCACGTGATCAAAATTCAGGTGCTAGGCAACTGACACAGTTACACTGTCCTGGAGTCATGTGACCACCATTTGTGGTGGTCTTCCATCTTTCCATCTCAGATTTATGAATCTTTTATTACGTTTTTTAAATGTCCCATGTGCGCTGGATGCTCCATGAAGATTCTAGTTCTAATAACTAAAGAATAATCTCAAATAAAGAAATTAAAACAAATAAAGGAAAAAGAAAAATCTGGCTATATTGGCATAAACTAGATTCTGACATTCTTTTTCTTTTATCCCTAGCTGTTAATTTCTGATTCTTACCATTCCTTATTTTTATACTCTGCTTTGCATAACCCTGCTTATTCCAAAATAGAATAATAACTGAGTAGGCATGATAGTGAAGTATACATGGAGTAAAAGGAAATCTAAATTACTCAATATATATATTTAATTATGTGGAAAAATAGTGCAATAAAATAAAAAAATAGTGAAATGAAAGAATGGGACATGGTCTTATGACACAAATAATTCTTTGAGATAATTAAAATTATAATTGATTTTTTTATGCAAGGAAAAACTTGCAAAGTACTTACCAAGTAATTTTTCAAATCGCTAAATTATGCTTCTTTCAAACCATTCCAATCAACCTGGCCTACTAACATGAGCTCTACTTCCATATATCACACAGTTGGATCACAACAGCTAGTAATTGTTAACTCTGGAGTTATTGGTGCTTTCTGAACTTAGCTGTTTGCTTGCAGGTGTTTCATTACCCAACTAGGTAACAACATCACTGCTTATAATTATCTGCCTTGTGTTTTCTTCAATTCTGGTGTTTTTATTGCCTGTAGCTATTCAAGTGGTCACAATTGCCAATTGCCTGGAATGAGGTACCCTTAGATGCATCTTACAGTAATTTGTTACTCAATGTTTCCATTAGCAAAAACACACTCATATACTTATACTGAAACATAGGATCACAGACACAATAGAAAGATAAAATAGACAAAAATTTGGAATCAAATGGTATCAGTGACACATAAAGAGCATAAAAGTGTTAATGGTAAATTACTGTATTTATTATAGATAAAAAAGGAGAAAGTGCACTATTTAAAAGGTATTTCCTTATAATAATTAATCCTGCCAAGGATTATCACTTGTAGGTAAACAAGGATTAGAATATATTAGCAGGCTTAATAAAAGCCTGAAGTTTGCAGAAATAATAATTACAAATCTTGGTAAGCAGTGGCCTCAGAATGTTGAATTTCTTGGAAATTTTTTTTACCTGGTTCGCATTCTCAAACAACAAAGACCAACCAGCAACATTTTGCAACTGGTTGGCCTCACTTGTTTCCCTTTTGTCTTTTTCTAAGCATCCAAACATGATTAACAATGAACACAAATACTATGAATGGCAAGCTCTAAATCTATACCTCAACTGGAGTGAATATGGAATTATTTCTCCTTTACAAATAAGACAGATTTTCAGTGAAACTAAAAATCTAGCCAATATTTCAGAGCATCCTGACTTTCTTTATAAAATAACATGTCCCTACCAACTTATCTTCAAGAAAAAAACTATTCCAAACTAAACAGTTCTTCAGCATGAAATATCACGTTTATGTGTTGAAATGAACAGGAGATATTTAGTAATCCTGGGTCTAACTACATTAGTCCTTGATTTACAATCACAATTGAGCCCAAAATTGTTGTGGTTAAGTGAGACAGTTGTTAAGTGAGTTTTGCTGCATATTATGACCTTTCTTGCCACCATTGTTAACTGAATCATTGCGGTTGTTAAGTGAGTAACATGGCTGTTAAGTGAATCTGGCTTCCCCATTGATTTTGCTTGTCAGAAGGTCGCAAAAGGTGACCTCCAGGACAATGCAACCATCATATATATGAGTCAGTTGCCCAGTGTCTGAATTTTGATCACTTGACCATGGGGATTGCTGGAACCGTTGTAAGTATGAAGAAAATCGTAAGTCACTTTTTTCAATGTCATCGTAACTTCAAACAATCACTAAATGGACTGTTGTAAATTGAGGATTACCTGTATCATAGATGTATATAAAATAAAGTTCATCTAAAATTATTACTCTGGAAGGTTTTCAGAACCACTGATACCATTAATATCATTTTTGTGTGCCTGAAATCTAGAACAAGTTTGTTTATCTCTAGCCAAAAAAATAAAATCTTCATATTAATATCCTCAAAATGAACTACACCAGAGTAAAATCTTTTTAGTTACCTACCACTTTTTCTATGATGCTGTCAAAACATATTTAGAACAGCATGTGTTGAAAAATGCAAACGCAGTTTTGGAAACACAAACAATAAAATATCTGCACTGTTTATCTCAATAAACAACTGTGCCGTTGTAAACAGAACAGTAATATCAACGCAAATTCCTTGCTGTTGGAGGATTAAAATGATTGCTTCTATTCAGAGTTTTTCAGGGCGTTCTGAGTTATATTTCCTACTCCAAGGTTATAACTTTTTAGGTGGAAATGGGTCAAAACTAAACTGTTGTAGAGACAGTTATTACTGTCTCCTTATTGTTTACCAGCCTTTGTACGTTTCTTAATGAACAATGCAATAAACACAGTGTTCACAGTGTTAAATCATACTCCCCGTGGGATCTGTCTGTATAACAAGATAAAATTATCACATTATAATAACTAAATATGCAGCAGGCAAATGCATGCTTCAATTAATCATCAAAAGTTTGCAGTGCCATTTTAAGTCTTAATTAAGAAGAACGTTCAATGACTTTCTGGTCTACACCATCACTAGCTGCTTTCCTATTTAAAATGAATGATTTACCGAAAAGTCTGCCCAACCAAAAAGTTAATAAAAGTCATTTTGGCTAACTTGTCCACAAATTACATTCCCTTCTCCCCCACTTTACTCAGTAAGAACACCATCACCACTATGAAAGAATTTTAGAATTTAAACAAATAAATTCTAGCAAATGCTGATTTGTTTAAACAAAAACTACATATACCAGGTCTCATCTTTTTCCTTAAAAAAATAGTGCATAGGTTTTTTTTTCATTATAACACCATTTTAAATTATTTCAATAAACTTACTGCAATTTTTGCAGAAGAGTTTGCAAGAGAAATTTCAAAATGAAAAGTATAGATGTGTTTTATCATTAAGTAAGATTAACAATTGTTCCAACACATCAAATTCAGTCCAACTTAAATCAGATTCTAAATTATTCTAATATTATTCCTATGATGTTTCTGCATATTTGAAATATATGTAAATATCCACTATTGTAGAAGGAAAAAATAATTTTAGTCAATGAAGAATTCTCTTTCCCCCCCTCTAGTCCCTGGGCACCCACAAAAGCCTCTTGAGCCAGAGGGTTATTTTCAGAAAAGTATGAACCATTTTTATGCAATAACATTCTGGCAGTAACTGACAGGTTATGATATATGATGCTAGTCAAATATTGTACAGATCACCAGGCAATGATTCCATTTTCTTCTGTTGGATCTGGATTGGAAAGTAATCTGGGGAAATAGTTTGCTTTTCTACATTTATCTGCCTATCTATCTATCTGTACCCTTTAGGATTAAGCAATGTTATACAATTCTTCCACCACCCCCCTTGTCTCTCTCTTTCTCTCTCTCTCTCCCCCCTCTCTCTCTCACACACACACACTTAAGAATTATAAAGCCAATAAATTAATGTTTGCTTTGAGACTCTGAAGCAATTTTTGTGAGACCCGAGCCCAAAGATGTCACAGTAAAATCCAAATGTGTCTAGTTTTTATTTGCTTACACCTAATAGACAGATTCTTGTCAAACTAAAGCTATAACCTTCTAACCTAATAGACATACTGTTATGTATGTAAATAGTTAAAATAAAAGCGAGCTTGGGGTAAAGTGCAGGGTTCTGGCCCTGCACTTCTGATTGGTTGTTAAGCGGCTCGATCAGATTGGTTGGGTTCAGAGAATCCGATTGGCCCTTAATGAAGGACTCTTGTTGGTTTTGGAGCTAGCGTCTTACAGCTCCCTATTGGTTATTTCGCATTAAGGTTGCCTATATAAGGCAGAGTTGTTGTTATTAAAGTCTTAAGTCACTATGTAATAAAGAGCTGAAAGTTCACCAACTAAGACTGTCTCCATTCATTTCACCCATGCCTGAAACTATTTCACTGGCGACGAGGATGGGATTTGGAGACATCTGATCTTAAGGAACTTGGAAGAAAAACAGAGCACGTGTTAAGACGACGCCACCAACGGAAACCATGTCCAGCGGCATCGTACCACCCGCTCCGTTCGATCCGAACCAAGAGGATTGGGAATCCTACATGGATCGCTTCCAAATGTTCCTCGAAACAAACAACCTGAAGGACGCCACACCAGCCAAGAAGCGGGTGCTGTTCCTGACGTACTGCGGCCCGGCTGTCTTTAAAATGGCGAAAGCACTCGCGAAACCTCGAGAAGTGAAAGCAATGAGCTGGGACGACCTCGAACCTCTCCTGAGAGACCATTACGCGCCAACCGTACCTACACTCGTGAGATGCCACGAGTTCTATCAAAGAAGCCAGCGAAAAGGAGAGAGTGTGGCTGACTTCGTGGCAGACCTCCGACACTTGGGAGGCCTCTGCAGGTTCGCAGACTTAGATGAAGCACTGAGAGACCACTTAATTCTGGGATTAGATGCGCTAGGCGTGCAAAGCAAGCTGATGGCGAAAGGCAACATCGGCCTTGCTGACGCCATCGCTGAAGCCACTGCTGCTGAGGCGACCAAAAAGTCTGCGGCGCAACTACGGCGAAGCCGAAACCCAACGACCCCACCGACAGGCGACATTTTATCCAAGTCAGAAGAGCAGCTTGTTACGACGCACCACGAGGACCTCTCTTCGTCGTCAGACAGCGACGAAGAAGGGGTCCATCGACTGCGGTCCGACCAGGACCCTCGCTCTAAACCCTCACGCCCTTGCGCTGGTTGCAGGGCAAACCACCCCAGGGCAGAATGCAAATTCCGTGACGCGCTCTGCCATGAGTGCGGAAAATGAGGCCACATCAGTCGAGTCTGTCGCAGTTTACTGGGACCAAGTCAGGCCTCAAGGGGAACCAACTTTCGCCAATCGGCAGGAAACCATCCTGTAAGGCGAGATCCAGCAAACCACTCCTACAGATATCGAGCGTTGCAGAAAGAAGAGGCTCACCATACTATCACTATAGGTCACGCCTCAGCCAGGGACGCTAAGAAGATTCGAGTTACAGTAGCCATAGAGAACCAACCTTGCCACATGGAGGTCGATTCCAGATCGTCCCTCTTGATGGTGTCGTGGAAGACATTAAAGCAACTCATTCCTACCATCCAACACCAAGACTTTCGAATGTAACGTCTCATCCTTAAAGACTACCAAGGAAATCAGATCCCTGTGGTTGGGTCTTGTCGAGTCCGCGTCTCGTTTAAAAAGCATACGGCATACTTACCTCTAACGATCATCGATAGGGACAGGCCTAGTTTGTTGGGCCTCCAATGGTTTGCACCACTCGGCATCGAAATAGCCGGCGTGAACCGAGTCGGTGATTGTGAGTGGGAGGAGGATCTTATTTCTGAATTCAGCGATGTCTTCGCAGATCATCTGGGCGAGTATAAGGGGACCCCAATTTTGTTTAGCCTCGACCCTAAGGTCACCCCGATCCGTTTAAAGCCCCGTTGAGTTCCGTTCGCCCTTAAGGCCAAGATAGATGAACAACTTGACAAACTAATTAAACAAGGGGTACTGCAACCCATTGATCATTCTCCATGGGAAACTCCTATTGTAACCCCCATTAAGCCAGATGGGTCAATCCGAATCTGTGGGGACTACCGGGCCACTCTAAACCATGCCCTCCAGCAGAACGCGTATCCAGTGCCGGTGGTGCAGCACCTCCTTCATTCCCTGGGAGGAGGAAAGGTTTTTGCTAAGTTAGATTTAGCTCAAGCCTATCAACAATTGCCCGTGGACGATAAAACAGTCCAAGCTCAAACGATAGTAACGCACAGAGGTGCTTTTAAATGTACCCGATTGCAATTCGGGGTAAGTGTAGCCCCGGGAATATTCCAAAGTTTAATGGAACGATTGTTGCAGGGAATCAAGGGCGTCGTTCCGTATTTTGATGATGTGTTAATTGCAGCTCCTAGTAAACAAATTCTGCAGAATCGTTTAAAATGTGTTCTTAAAAAATTCCAAGAAGCGGGACTGAAAGTAAAAAGGGATAAATGTCATCTGTATACCGACAGTGTTGAATTTCTAGGTTATCGCATTGATAGTCAGGGTATTCACCCTACTGAGAGTAAATTAAGGGCGATAAAAAATGCTCCCAGACCCCATAACAAAACAGATCTCCAGGCATTTTTAGGCCTTATCAATTTCTATAATGTGTTTTTACCACATAAGGCGACTGTGGCTGAACCGTTACACCGGTTATTAGATAAGAAAGCATTGTGGGTTTGGGGTTACCGGGAGGAAAAAGCGTTTCGAAATGTAAAAGAATTACTTACATCTGATTCTGTACTTATGCAATATAATGAAACATTACCATTGGTCATAACTTGTGATGCCTCACCGTTTGGGGTGGGCGCTATTTTGAGCCATGTGCTGCCTAATGGAAACGAGGCCCCCGTTGCATACTTTTCGAAGACTCTTTCCCAGGCAGAACGTAACTATGGACAAATAGATAAGGAAGCTCTTGCAATTGTGGCAGCCGTTAAAAAATTCCATGAGTATGTATATGGAAGGACATTTACCATTATAACTGACCACAAACCTTTACTGGGGATAATCGCTGGGGACAAACCAACCCCCTATATATTGTCCCCAAGAATGACTCGATGGTCAGAGTTCCTAGCTGCTTATAATTATCGATTGTTACATCGCCCGGGGAAAGCCATTCCCCACGCCGACGCACTCAGCAGAGCACCGCTACCAGAGACTCTCGACGATCCGGCACCAACAGTATCGGCGTTACAAATCGAGACGCTCAACTCGCCCCCTATGACCGCTCGAGATATCACGAGAGAGACCAGACGAGATCACACCCTAGCTCGAGTCCTAGGCTGGGTAGAACGTGGATGGCCATTGGACCAGGTCCCAGATGACTTCGCGCCATTTAAAACAAGGCAGACTGAACTTTTTTCGCAAAAAGGCTGTGTCATCTGGGGCGATAGAGTCGTCGTTCCAGAACGACTCCAAAAGACGCTGTTACAAATTTTGCACGAAGGACATCCCGGGATCGTGCAGATGAAAGCACTCGCAGGGAGCTACGCTTGGTGGCCAGGCATGGACCGACACATCGAGCAATGGGTCAAGGCCTGCACTAAGTGCCAACAAACCAGCAACGCACCGCCAAAAGCTGCACCGACCGAATGGGAGACGCCACGCAGACCCTGGTCCAGAATCCACCTGGATTTCGCAGGGCCGATTAAAGGACAAACATTGCTGTTGACTGTCGATGCATACTCTAATTGGTTGGAAATTCATTGAATGAGCAATACAACCTCCGAAGCAGTCATTAAAGTCCTTAATAGACTCTTTGCAACTCATGGATTGCTGGACGTCCTGGTGTCCGACAACGGACCACAGTTTACAGCGCTAATGTTTGAACAGTACCTTGCTGATAATGGCATCCGCCATGCGCTCACCTCGCCTGTGCATTCTGCTACCAACGGCCGAGCAGAACGCATGGTCCAATTTGTAAAAAAAGACTTTGCAAAAAGTGGACTATGATAATATGGACGAAAAAATAAACCGCATTCTACTTCTACAACACATCACTCCACACAGCGTAACCGGCAGAACTCCTGCAGAATTTCTCATGGGGCGAAAACTCCGTTCCCGCCTCGACCGACTGCACCCTGCTTACGAGCCAGAAAAGCCTGCAGGATCCAGCGGACGCTACCATATCTTCAAGGTAGGCGGCCCCGTTTATGCAAGAAATTTATTGGGCGACCCGGTTTGGATTGAAGCAACGATAATACGCGAGACTGGGCCCAAATCCTATATTGTAAGATGTGTTGATGAAAGACTGTGGAAACGACATATTGACCAATTACGGTCACGACTCATATCGGCCAGCCAACAACTCCCCTACGACCAAACTGAGGGGGGGGAAGGAATGGAAGACGACGACATCCCAGGGAACCTGTTCCAAGAGAGCGATGAATCAAGTGAAACTCAGGAAATGGAGCAGAAGGAAGAATCGTACGCTCCAAGGGAAATCACACCAGAACGAGAAGCTGAGCCACTGCCAAACAACATTCTACCTCAACAGGACTGCACGCAGCCAGTCCAAAGAAAATCTGATAGACCCAAAAGACAACCGTCCTATTTGAAGAACTATATAATCACACCATAATTGAGGAGCCAGGGGGAAGGGGTGTTATGTATGTAAATAGCTAAAATAAAAGCGAGCTTGGGGTAAAGTGCAGGGTTCTGGCCCTGCACTTCTGATTGGTTGTTAAGCGGCTCGATCGGATTGGTTGGGTTCAGAGAATCCGATTGGCCCTTAATGAAGGACTCTTATTGGTTTTGGAGCTAGCGTCTTACAGCTCCCTATTGGTTATTTCGCATTAAGGTTGCCTATATAAGGCAGAGTTGTTATTAAAGTCTTAAGTCACTATGTAATAAAGAGCTGAAAGTTCACCAACTAAGACTGTCTCCATTCATTTCATCCATGCCTGAAACTATTTCACATACCCTGGAACATTCTAGGGTGTGGCTACCCTAAAACATTTCCTCTCTCTCCCATCCAATTCAGGACTGCACAGTCTCCTATCTTGGGTTCTTCTCTGGAACATGTTGTTTCCTCCCTCAGAAACCATGGTGCAATTGCTAAGATTCCCCTCCCCCACTTCTCCTTCAGCTGTACATTCCAGCACAGCTTTGGAGTAGAGGAGGTTTTCTGTTTTTAATTCAAAACCTTATTTTCCTGGAAGTATGAAACAATTGCACAACCCAGGAAAAGCTATAACTTCTTTAAGAAGGCACAAAAAAAGTAGCACCTGCGTTTTCAGTTTCAGATCCCTCACATCTGACCTATCTTTGTAAAGATCCTTCTTTCCTTCTGTCTACACAGTTCTTCAGACAGTTCTTCTTGTTCTTTAAATTCTTCTTGTTCTTTAAATTTTTTTAAGACAGTTCTTGTTCTTTAAATTTTTTCAGATCTCTCCTTTTGAGGATCTCATCATCTCCATTTAACTACAACTATCTTCGTATTATACTTTCTCTTAACCCATTCATGCTTCCTTCACAAACTGGTTTTTACAATTTATTTATTAATTTTCTCTATAAGACCAAGCCATCTTTATGTAGCTTTTTGTCCTGGTCATTCGCTTTCTAGTCAGTCTATGTTCATTCAGCAACCTTTACAAAGTTTTTATTCTTGACTCTATCTCTTCTTTTTTTTTATCACAGACACTTCTTAATTATTCCTTCCTGAAGTTAACATGCTTTTCTGTTTGTCTGGACATAACAAACTCTTAACTTATGTTTAACAAAATGGGCATAATCCTGAAACAGATTACAAACCATACACTATCTACATCCTATTACTTCTCCATCCAGTTTACCAGGTAAATATTAGTAAATATTCTATCAAAAGGAAATCCCTGACAAAATGTATTTATTACAGGTTTTGATATATTCATTTTATGTTCATGTTCCTCCATCACACAGTCCACTTAGCACTAACTACAAATCATTTGTGTTTTCAATCTACAACTTGGTCCTCTCTATACGTAAATTTACATGCATATTCATATCTCAAAAATCAACATACTTTAAATATTTATTACATATTTATTCATAAATACAGGTAGTCCTTGAGTTACTACTACAATTGAGCGCAACATTAATGTTGCTAAGTGAAACATTTGTTTAGTGAGTTTGCTCCATTTTACAACTTTTCTTGCCACAATATTAGGCATTCAGAGAAACATCACACATTCTGGCCCTACTCCCTACTCACTGTTTAATCATCTACTGAGCATTCCATTTATCCAGTGCATGCTTTACTTCCCTCATCCACTGTTTTTAAACTACTTTAGGAACTCCATATTTGTACAAAACATTCCATAATCCAAGCCTATTCTCTTTCTTAAATGTAATAACACAATATCAAACAACATTAATATGTAATTTTTTTTTCTTTCAGTTATGCATTTGTGAATGATCTGCTGAAGAGTGAAAATGTGGTCTTCACAGCTTTTGCCAAGATAACTCCACACTACATTCTCCAGGTTTTATTTATTGAGTGGTGCAGTGGCCTATAGTGGGAGCTCTTGCCTCACAATCAGGAGGCTGTGAGTTTGATCCTAGGCAGAGGCAGATATTTCTCTCTCTGGCACAATGAGAATATATCTGCGGAACAAAACTCTGCATTTGCGACAGGAAGGGCATCCGGCCATTAAACACTCAACTCCATTCAGTTGCCCCAACTCCACCCTGCAAGGGATTATGGAGTTGTTAAATGAAGATGATTCACCAAGTTTTATTCATTGTCATGTCTCATACGCTTTCAAACAGAATTTTGCCAAACATCTTCTCAGGCATACTTAAGATATTAATCCCCCTAAATTTTTTGCATTCACTCTTGGTACCTTTCAGTTTGTATACAGGAACAATGATGGCATTCTCCCAATCGATAATGCCCCCTTAATAGATATATGAACTTGATGAAAGAGGACACATAACATTTTACAATACAGTAAAGAGACATCAATATGCTCACTATACAAAGCACGGTTGAGCTGTTAAGTTAATACTGAGTACCCTTGAAGAAGCTGAACTTAAATCCAGATAATTGAATAGTGTTGTTTACCACATCAGTTAAAACAGTTCCTAAGCTGGTTGTAAAAGCATAAAGATAACCATGCTTTGGTTACATGATGGCTAGACTATTACTATACATTATTTGGGACTAACCTTGAACAGCTTTAAATAGTGTAAAATGATATTATTACACTGCTAACCTGTATATCATATTATTATCATATCATATTCTAAATTTTAACCTGAGCTGCCAGTCGCTACCTGGGCTCAATTCAAGGTTGTGATTTTATCCCTTAAAATCATAGATAATTTAGAGCAAAACTCTTACTAAATGGATCCAAAGTAATATTAGTGGAAAAAGTATTATATCAGTAACATTATACAATTTGCTAGACGTTGCATAAATATAAGAACAGCTATCACGTTTGGCATATGCAACACTTAGCAAAACAAAGGTATAATATACTATACTTTGAAAATGTTCATGAAGGACGAAGCAGAGAGGAACAATATGGAAAAAGATGGTTTTGTTTACTTTCCCAAAACCATGAAAATTGATTATGTAATACTTCCTTTTTCTTTTTAAAAGAAGAAAGAAATAGAATAAGAGAAGCATGTATCTATATAGGCAAAACTTCAGTTTTCAAAACTCCATAAAAATGGTTAAATTACAAAAATAATTACTAGATGTAGAAACTTCTAAAAGATAATATTTCAAGTACAGAAACTGTGACAACATCGACAACATTTGAGGTGACAAAATGTATTTGAGTCTTGGGAATTTTTCCACCTCTTTTTCCCTGAAATTAGTTAAAGACAAAGTTCAGAATAGCATGTTTCACAATATACTTCTGTATCTAGCAACAACTTTTGCCTTTTTGCTTCTCCTAAAAAGCCAAAAATAGATAAGCTATATTCCTTAAGAGTTGAGAAGAAGCCCCATTTACAAAAAAACTAAAAGCATGTTTTAAATTAATGTATACATGTCTAAATAAACAATATATAATTTGACACACTAATACTTTCTAGAGTAAAAATAAATAATATATTTAATAAAATAATAAATCTGTTATACAACTATAAAAGACAAAAGCATTCATAGAAACCAAAGTTTTCATCCGATTAACTAAATTAATGTCACAATGCAAACTCTACCCTTAACTATATACACAATGTACAAAATGAGCAACACAACCTCACTACCAGTATATTTGTTCCATCTTTTGTTTCTACTTGGCACTACAGAATGCCCATGGTAAAAAGTATTAATATAAGTACTTTTTATATATATAGTAATTCCCACATCCCTCAATGTGGCCTCAGAAAATATTGCTTCAAAATTTCCAGAAATTAAACATCTCTAATATAAAGGCTTTCACAAGTAATCTAGATTGTGGATTTCATTTGATAAAATGGGACATAGGAACATGCTACTTTTAGTTATCATTTTATGTCGCACGTATTAAAAACATCATTTATTATTTATATCAGGCTAATTTTACACTGGACATTACAAAAATGTAGTGGCCAGTGTAAAATTAGCCTGGTATAAATAAATAAATGATGGTTTTATTCTTTACAAAAATGTAAAAAAAAACCACCAGTGTTTTCTGAAAATTCTAATGCCCCTCCATAGTCAGCATTTAAAAGAGTTTTTCTATACCATTCCAACATGCATTATTGTTTTCATGCATCCTCTACTACTCCTGTTATTAAACTAGCCTTGATGAAGATGATAGCTTTGCACATTACTGACCTTAAGCAAAATAATATAAGGAAGGAAACCTGAAGGTAAATGTTAACAGGAGGAAAAAAATGACACCTGGAGGGAGATAAGCCTCAAATAAGGGGGTATCATTTACATACACTTGCCCATATATCTTTGAATTTGGAATTCTCCTTCTAATACAGGTGGTTCTCAACTTACAACAATTGGGACCACAACTTTTCATTGCCAAAAAATACAATAATAAACTATTACCACATCATATAATAATCCCTTCAGAATTGGTTGCCATTGTTAATTGAATCCCACAGTGCTCAGGCAAGGCAACTTCCTGCTGAATTCTCACAAGCAAAGTCAGTAGGAAGCCAGCAGGAAGTTTCAAATCCCAGGCTGGCAGGCAGATAAGTGGCTGCTGCCAGATAGGAGGGATTGGGGAAAGGAAAGCAGGGATACAGAGGAAGTTCAGGGAGCATGTGTGGTGGTGCACAAGAGGTCAATGCAAGGTAAGATGCTGGGGAGAGTATGAAGCTGGGCAGAGACTTTCCCCAACGACTTGCAATCTTCCCTGCTGGCTCCCCCATTGATTTTCTGGACAAACTGGCAGGGAAGGTTACAAATGGTGATCAAATGATTTCAGATTGCTTGGCAACTGGTCATAAATGCAAATGGGTTGCCAAGCATCAAGATTCACAAGAAATATAAGTATCACTTTATAAAATCTTAATAAGGCCGTATCTGGAATACGGCATTGAATTTCAGTTGCCACATTATAAAAAAGATATTGAGACTTTGGGAAGAATGCAGAAAAGAGCAATGAAGATGATTAGGGGCTTAGAGACTAAAACAGGGGTCCCAACCCTCAGGCTAATGAGCCTTTTGGAACCAGGCTGCAGAAGTGGCAGATGAGAGCGCATGGGCACATCCCCATTTGCATGAGCAGCAAGCAAGTGTGTGATTGCCCATGACCTTGTGAAAAACCATCCCCTCACCCACCCACACCCTGCCAGTCTGCAAAGCTGGAAAGGTTGGAGAACCCTGGACTAAAATGCATGAAGAACAGTTGCAGGGATTGGGTATGTCTAATGTAGTGAAAAGAAGGGCCATGGGTAACATGATAGGAGTGTTCCAATATTTGAAGGGCTGCCACAAAGAAGAGGGGAAGAATCAACCTATTTTCCAAAGCACCTGAAGGCAGGACAAGAAACAAGGGATGGAAACTAATCAGGCAAAGACGCAACCTAGAACTAAGGAGGAATTTCATAACAGTGAGAACAGCTTGCCTTCAGAAGTTGTGGGTGCTTCATCACTGGACACTTTTAAGAAGAGACTGGACAGCCACTTGTCTGAATTGGTAAAGCTTGAGCAGGGGGTTGAACTAAAAGACCTCCAATCCAAGGTCTCTTCCAACTCTATTATTCTGTATATTGTAAGATTAAGACCATATGATCAGAGGGGTGCTGCAACAGCCCTAGCTTCAGGGACTGATCATAAGTTGTTGTTCAGCATAATTTCAAACAGTCATTTAACTCATAGTTGTAAGTCAAGGTATACCTGTACAACAAAACAAACCTGGGCTGCTCGCATTCATATATCCTTTGAACCACTAATTTTAAATCCAGCCCTTCTAGACCAAACATTCTCAAATTGTGAGGTATATCTCCCTTGGAGAGGGCAGACAGAGTCCAGGGGATATTTGAAGAACCTTTTTGTTATATTGTTTATTGCTACAATAATCCATCTTTCCCCAAGTTTCACTGTACAGGTAGTCTTTAACAACTGCCTTGTTTAGCAACCATTCATCGTTATTGATAGTAATGAAAAAGCAAGTTTATAACTTGTTCCCGTAACTATAACTGTCACAGCACACTCACTGTCGTGTGATTGAGGTTCAAGCTCTTCACAACCAGTAAGCATTTACGACTCTTGTAGTGTTCCGTGATTATGTGATAACCATTTGCATATTTCACAGCTAGATTCCGACAAGCAAAGTCAATGGAGAAGATGGCAATAAAATTGCAAAGTTGCAGTTACATAATGTCTTACTTAACAACCATGGGTGATTTGTTTAACAACTGCAGGACAAATGAAGTTGTAAGTCTGGCAGGGTTACATCGTGTTTTGCACAACAACATCACTTAGCAAGAGTTGATGGTCCCTATTATGGTTCTTATATGAAGGGGCTACCTGTATTGTTCTCATTGTTCATTTTATTCATTCTGGATTTTTAAGGGTATTATGCACATTAAAAGGGGACATGGTAGCTCAATGGCTAAGATGCTGAGATTGTCGATCAGAAAGATCAGCAATTTGGTGGTTCGAATCCCTAGTACCATGTAATGGCTGAGCTCCTGTTACTTGTCCCAGCTTCTGCCAATCTAGAAGTTCAAAAGCATGTAAAAATGCAAGTCGAAAAATAGGGACCACTTTGGTGGGAAGGCAACAGCGTTCCGTGCGCCTTCGGTATTTAATCATGTTGGTTCATTACCACAGAGACTTCGACTTTGTTACGGAGATGAGCACTGCCCTGTAGAGCTGGAAACGACCGGCACGTACGTGCGAGGGGAACCTTTACTTTACCTTTATGTCCATTAAGATTACACCAAAGGCACGTGTGATAGCAAACACTTTAGGAACCATGTTCTAGTTAGAAGTCCGAATCTTAAGAACACATTGAATATTATAGCCTAAAACAAAGGTCCTAACCCCCGGGGCTGCAACCTGGTCCCGGGCTATGGCCTGTTTGTAATTGGGCTGCGCAAGCCACGGGTGAGCTTGCAAAGCTGCATTTGCCAAGTGGTGTGCACATGTGTGAAACCATCCCCTCCCCCACACTGCCGCCACTGCCGCTGCCAGTCCACAGAGCTGGAAAGGTTGGGGATCGCTGGCCTAAAAGATTGTAGCTGTATATAGTTCCTAAATTATTTCACAAAACTTTAAAAACCTTTTTGTTAAATATTGATATTTAATATTGATATTATAATAAGTCTAAATCTGCAGATTTAACCAGACATTGTTAATATAGCAGTGGAAACAAATCCAGATCTCTTTAGAGCAAGCCAGCATGGTAGATGACAATAGATCGTGGCAATTGTAATCGAAAAACATTTAAGGTCACATTGTCCACCCCCGTTTTAAAGAAAAGGATTCTTCTGACTGTAAGTTGAGGCAGTTCTCAACTTATGACCAGACTCTTGACTGTTCAAAGTTACAATGGACTCTCCAGGGCTACATATGACACTGATTTAAAATTCACACTTGGAGCACTCAGTCTGTACTGAAATCTCTTGCTGTTAGGCATATGCGAAACTCACTGATTCAAGAATGGAATCATTCCAGAACATTCTGATTCTCCTCCCAATGATGTTCACCCAGACCATTCCTTTCTGGGGGCAGTTTAGTACTTTCCAAAAGCAAATTCTGTTAACTATAAGTTTGAAATATTCTACAAGCAGTCCTCAACTTACAGCCATTCGTTTTGTGACGTTCAAATTTACAGTTGCACTGAAAATAGTGACTTATGAACAGTTCTCACACCACTGCAGCCCCATAGACACATCATAAAAATTTAAATGCTTGGCAAAAGGCATGTATTTACAATGATTGCAGCGTCCCGGTGTGCTGGGATTGTAATTTGTGACCTTCTTAGGGAGCTTCTGACAAGGGGGAAGCCAGATTCGATTAAAAACTGCATGATTCACTATACTGCAGTGATTCACTTAACAACCATGGCAAAAAGGTCATAAAATGGACAACTGCCTTCTCATTTAACAACTGCCTCACTTAGCAATACAATTTTGGGTTCTGTTGTCATAAGTAGCAGACTACCTGTATTCCCGAACTTAGTTGTAAGTTTAAAACATTTAAGAACATTATCTAAGAAAAGCAAAACATTACAGAATAAATTATTTACCTGCTGGTGGCTTTATAAAAGGTGGTGGAATTAATGGTACAATAATGGGTACATTGCCATGTTCCTTTGATCCTGCTGGTGAGTCTGAGAGTCCATTTCCTGTGGTAAGCCCTGGATAGTTTGTGTTTATATTGTACGGTGACATAATACTGTCTTCAGGTAATTTTGTTTTTGGCAAAGAATTTTCTGTGAAGGAAAAATAATTAACTTTAAAATATATTACAGCTTTTGATCAAATACTGTATATCTATTGTCTTCCAACTTGATTAACAATGAACAGTTAATATACTCTTATTTAGCCAAAACTAACTATGTCAGGTTTCCAGGATGAACCTAATTTGGAGTTTAATATATCAGTAATCTTTCCAAAATTGCACTAAGCAATAGTGCTCAAATACAATAGGAAACAAAACTCAGATCTCACACAGATTATAATCAGAGTTTTAAAAACTTATAGCATCTAAACACAACCATAAACTTCATTAATCTTGCCCAATTCTACACTTTCCAAGTGAAGTCCCAAAGCTAAATGGGACAAGATCAACATTTTATAATAATATTATGTAAATATTATTTCTCATTTAAATACTGCATTACAGTGTAGGTACTCTATTTACAACAATTTAATTCTGTATCTGCATTCAGTATCCACATATTATCAAGACATGTAACTGAAGTATTTCACTTCAGTTATGTGTCTTCATAATAATTGCAAAAAGTATCTTACTAATATGAAATATGCCTAACAATAAAAGTTTACCAAGACAGCTGACAAGCATCAATAAGGAAAAAACATTATTCAGCCTTTGTGTTCACATAGAACAGTCAATCAAAAACTAAGAAATCTGTTTTCATGACTTAGCAAGTGTTCTAGGGCATTTTTCAAGCCTCTTAACTTGAATCCTCCAGTAAGCAGTGATTAAATCAGGAATCAGCATTTCCCAACTTGGATGACCTTGTGATGTGTGGTCTTCAATTCCTAACATTCTTAGCAATGGCCATGGTGGCTAGGGAATTCTGGGGAGTTGAAATCCATATATCATATGGTCAGGATGAAAAATATTGCTGTTGATACTGCTATGATTTTGTCACTTTGGATAAAATTAAACATCTTGGAAATGACATGTATTTGATTCTGCAAATTTAAGGAGAGCATATCCTAATATTTAGAGAAGCAAGAAATTTCTATAAGAAGCCCAGGACAGTCATATTTTGCTAAAATGGAGACCTTAAATTTAACAGTAGAGGAATGTAAAAAAGAAATTAAAATGGAAAATCAAAAAAAACCCAGGATGATTGGAGTTTATGCAAAACTACAACAATAGCTCAGATAGAATGCCTACTGTAGGGCAGGAAAAGTGCAACCCAATGCAAGAAATCACATCCATGTATAATGAGTTGTGTCAAAAAAGCTATTAGAGAAGACTTGCTCTAATGGGGGAGAACCAAAGCCATCCAAATTCATAAAAACAAATCCTTGGAAAAGATTCTGTTCAGCATTAAGATCAGTAATTTAGAAATATATCAGAAGAAAAAAAGCTGGATGAAAAAAGATGACCGAGATAAAGATATGTAAAGCAGAATTAAAGCCAGATGAACAGAAAATGGTTCCTTCACTGAGGAAGACCCAGAATTATCTGATACCTGACCTGAACTGATGTTTTCACAAAGTTGAGTCAGATGAACTGTTGGAAATAAGGACAAGATGAGTTTTAGACCTCGATGATCTTAATGACATGTGAATGACAAGATGAGTTTTAGATCTTAATGACAATGTGAAAAGAAACAAATTAGCAGGTGTTGATGCTATACATCTGAGTATCATATCCAATGCATACATTTTTGATGTACCGTATTACACTGGTAGACCAGCAATGTAATATTTTGGTTGCATTTTGTTGCACATTGCTGGCCTGTAATAAATAAATAAATATTTATACTCCTAATATAATAAGGCTATCAGAACTAGAGTGTAAAATTATGGATGACACCATAAAATATTCTAAGCAATATTTATGTAGATTTTTATAGTCCTGATTTGGAATCTCTATTACCAATTTTAAAGAAGTGTTCCTGGTAATTCTAAACCCAGCTAGTATGTGTTCTGAATATATTGTGGAAATGTTGAAAAAAGCATGCACAAACCAACATCCATTCATTTACTCATATTTGTACGTGAAATCCCAAATCTGCCCCACTATTCTAAACAGATGAAAGATTATCCCATTCTGTATGAAGGAAAACTCAGCAAAAAGATTATACATACACACACAAACACACACATTCGATTCAAACTCCACATAAAAATTTCTGGAAGGAAGCTTTAATTGTCACTCACAATACTATCTCTCCACTATTAGCAGAAACACACAATAAACAATCTTTTCTCCATTTCCCCACCCGTACATCATCTCATTGCTAACTATAATATTTTTCAAGTGCTAAAATAGGACTATACAGAATTCCAGCACAGACCCTTCTCAGAACTGGTAGTTTTAGCAGTTGAACTGGAAGATGCATTAATAGCGCTCTATGATCAATCACAGAATTTGCTCATAGTACCTGCCAAAGCAGTTGGTAATATTCTTAAGGACTGAGATACCTATGAACAACTATATTGTTCATATAGGCAAATGTCTAGTGGCAAAATAATTATTCTAAGTTCATAGGTTGCAACCTTAGAAGACAGTAATACCAGTTAAAAAACAAAGCAAAGAGCATATATATTCAGTTTTCAGTGAAGGGTAAATGTGGTTTTTATACATACTGATCTGAGGTTGGGCTTAATTGTCTGGTACATAATTCAGGAGTGTTAATGCAAGCTAAAGCACCAGTCTTCAATTGATTAAAACAACCACATCTTTTGCAAGTCTCATGCAGCTGCTGCACTGCACACCAGAACAACTAGACACAAGGACATTTTTTTCCCAAACGGCATCACTCTGCTAAACAAATAATTCCCTCAACACTGTCCAACTATTTACAAAGTCTGCACTGTTATTACTGTTAATCTTCTCATCACTCCTTATCACCTATCCCCTCCCACTTGTGACTGTATGACTGTAACTTTGTCACTTGTATCCTTACGATCTATATTGACTGTTTCCTGGTATGATTTGATTGCTTATTGTACCCTATGACTATCATTAAGTGTTGTATCTTATGATTCTTGGCTCTTGACAAATGTATCTTTTCTTTTATGTATACTGAGAGCATTTGCACCAAGACAAATTCCTTGTGTGTCCATTAACACTTGACTAATAGAGAATTCTATTCTATTCTATTCTATTCTATTCTATTCTATTCTGTTCTGTTCTGTTCTGTTCTGTTCTGTTCTGTTCTGTTCTGTTCTGTTCTGTTCTATTCTATTCTATTCTAAAGGTCCTCAAGTGTATCTCCATGTATGTTGGGAAAATATGATTGAAAAGATTGGCAATGTGATCTATAGACTGGAGCATTCTCTCATATAAAGTTACATTTAGGATGTTTTGGAGGATCATGATCATTATTATGCATGATAATTTTATCACAGGAATGCAGAACTCTATTTAATGTTGCATTGCAATCAATACAGGTGTTAGGGATAACATTGTTTACCCTAACTGGTTTAGGTAAAATAATAAATATGTAATCATAGTTTATATGTTAAAGTGTCTGCAACTTTAAATATGGGAAAGTAATTAAGGGAGTGGTTGTGAAAACACTTTAGAAGAGGCAAGACTGCAGCTTGCTCTCTCTCTGGCTTTGATGATCCCTGATTACTGCTTGGAATCAAGACTGCATTGCTCGAACGGGAGAGAAAACAAAGGACTGATTTGTAAGTGAACTGACATTGGATATTCTACACGGACTTTGCTAACTGAATATCCCTGAATGGACTGACTAAATGATACATGACTATTGGACTGTTATTTTGACTATGCTATGAACTCATAATGGAATAAACTATATTTTTGATAGCACAAGCGTATCTATTATTTTTACTGTACGTTAACAAACATACAAACTTATCTCACTCATTTATCTGTGTGCCTATCTGACTAACGCTGCACATTCTGTTTAGCTTGTCTCCCTAACCCTGGTTGGGAAAACCAGGCTTAACAACAGGAACCAAAAATGGAAAGCATCAAAAGCAAAATAATCCTCCTTTCAAATTTTATGAACTAAGTTATCCTATAGCCTCAATTCTCCAGGAGATAATAGTCTAATAGTTTCAACACTTAAAATACTGTATATGTAATTAATAACCAATCAATATATTTTACACAAAAATATAACGGCAAGTAAATAATAAGTTGAGAATTAAGTATGAAACAATAACATACAGTATATGAATTTAGTACATTATTCAATTCAAAGAGAAATAGGCAAGGAAATCTTTTTCACAGAAATTGTTTCATTTGCTAATGGGAAATAAATATATTGCTTTGGATATGCCTGTTCAATTGCATTCTGCGTCAGGGAAAATGTTGGACTAGGTCACTTGGTTGGGTTAATGGCATTGTTTCTGGCTTGAAAAAGGGAATTGCCAACAATTAGGTGGTCCTGACAAGATTTTCCAAACTTAATTAAGTGGTCCTGACAAGATTTTCCAAACTTAATTAAGTGGTCCTGACAAGATTTTCCAAACTTAATTAAGTGGTCCTGACAAGATTTTCCAAACTTAAAATTAACAAAGAGGAAAAGTTGACAAGTTGCTTCAAAGTGTAAGACTATTGCTGTAACTAAGGAAAGTAATGTTGCTAGGACATTAGTAAGCTCAGAAGACTACGAACACTGACCTATAGATGTATCCTTTCCACATCTGTCACTGTTTCATTGAGACTTCTCAACAATGCAAAATGCGGGGTGGGGTGGGGTGTAGACCTGGCATCTCAGCGGTACACCATGCCATCTTGAAGCTCCAAGATCACTGTTGATATCTCTGTTGCAGGATGGTCCCACCGGTCCTAAACCGTCCCATAGAGACGGTGATTGGGTGTTGGTAGAAGTTACAGTGAATGCCCTTTCTATCTATGCTGCGAGAGAGCCCAGGATGGGTTGACTCCTTCCTATGATATCATAGCTGAGTCTGTACTAAGATATAAAAACCAGCCCCCTGGAGAGACCCCAGCTTTGGCGAAGATACTTGACAGACTGAAAGGTGCCTCTGAAAGCCCAAAATAAATACAGAAATATGTCTTACCCTCTCTGGACGAATCAAGGGAGAGCCGGGCTCTCTCTCAGCATAGATAGAAAGGGCATTCACAGTAACTTCTACCAACGCCCATTCTCCTCCATGCTGCATTGAGAGCCCAGGATGGGACATACCAAAGCTTGCATGTCCACGGGCAGGTCCTTGTCTGGCTCATCACACCGACTGTGGAACCACTCGTTGAAGCACCCGTCTGCCGAAGGCTGCAATCACCAAGGCAAAAGCATCCAGATGGTAGTGTCTGATGAAAGGAGATGGGGATGTCCACGTGGCAGCATGACAAATCTCCACCAAGGATGCTTGGGTCACCCAGGCAGCAGAAGTGGCCGCGCTTCTGGTAGAGTGCGCTGTCAGACCTCGGGGAATCAGAAGGGCCGCAGCTTTGTAGGCCTGCTCAATGCAAGACCTGACCCACCTGCTAATAGTAGGAGAAGAGGCCTTGTGCCCCGAGTGAGAAGGGAAAAAGGAAACAAACATGGCTTCTGACTTCCTGAAGGAGGAAGAGCGCTTAAGGTATATTCTAAGAGCCCTTCTTACGTCTAGTATGTGCCACTGCTGCTCTAAGTCATGGTGCAGGAGGGGGCAGAAATTAGGCAAAACAATATCCTGGGACTTGTGAAACCAGGTGTTAACCTTTGGAATAAATGAGGGGTCCACCCTATCATCATGAAAGGAACAAAGGTCCTGTCTGATGGAAAGAGCAGTAAGCTTGGAAACCCTCCTGGCAGAAGTGATGGCAGCAAGGAACACAACCTTCAGAGTCAGGAAATGGAGAGACACTGTTCTAAGGGGTTCAAAGGGGGGCTTTGTAAGGGCATTAAAAACCACATGAAGGTCCCAGGAAGGATACCTGTGAACCACTGGACGGTGCAGGTTGGAAGCCCCTTTCAAAAATCTCCTGACTGAAGTGTGATGGGATAAGGAAGGAAGTGAACCCCATGAAAGGACTGAGGAGAGAGCTGCAACCTGCCTACGTAAGGTGTTGGGGGCCAAACCTTTCTCCAGCCCATGCTGAAGGAAGCTAAAAACTTCTGCCAACTGGGCTGAAGCATGAGAAAGACCCTCCCTGAGGCACCATTGGGAAAAAGCCTTCCAGGTGGCATCATAGATGTGCCTTGTAGAAGGTTTGCGAGACACCAGGATAGTGAGGATGCCCCTTTCTGGAAGATCAGCCTCCTCTAGCCGCTGCCGCTCAAGTGCCACATGGTCAGCTTGAACCACTGGGGCTCTTGATGGAGCAGGGCCCCCTGGTGAAGGGAGATTAGATGGGCAGGGATCTTCCAAGGAGAAGCCACTGATAGGTTGACCAGGTCTGCAAACCAGGGCCTCCTTGGCCAATAGGGTGCCAGGAGGAGCTCCGCACGTTCCTCCAACCTCTTCCGAATTACTGCCGGAATGATGGGAAGTGGGGGAAAGGCGTAGAGGAGACCCTTGGGCCATCTGCACCAAAGAGCATTGGTCCCCTCCGCTCCCTGGCAAGGTAACCTAGTGAAGAATCTGGTGACTTGGGTGTTTTGAGGAGTGGAGAAAAGATCCACCTCTGGTGTTCTGAATCTGAGGGAAAGATCCCTGAATAGAGACAGAGGAATGGACCATTCTGCCTGGTCAACTAGGCTCCTGCTGAGCCAGTCGGCCTAGGAGTTGCTGACCCTGGAGATGTAGTCCGCCGAGATGGATAACAGGTGTTTCTCTGCCCATAACCCCAACCGTAGAGCCTCTCTCATGAGGGCTTTGGACCTCATCCCCCCTTGCTGGTTGACATTAGTCTTTGTGCCCGTGTTGTCCATAAGGACTAGAACATGAGAGGACTAGAACACTGATTGCCTGAAATTCTTGAGAGCCAGAAAAATGACTCTGAACTCTAGCCAATTTATAGGAAGGGTTTGTTCCGATCTGGACCAAATGCCCTGAGCTATCTGGCCCTGCATATGGGAACCCCAACCCAGGAGGCTGGCATCGGTGGTTATCACTAGTCTGTCTAAGTCCCTGAACAGGAGTCCCCTCCAGATAGATGGGGAATGCCACCAATTGAGAGATCTCAGGATTTGTGGCAGGAGTGAGACCTTGATGGATGAGTGGCTGGTTCCTGCTCATTGGTAGGGAAGCAAGAACCATTGGAGAGCTCAGGAGTGGAGCCGAGCCCACGGGACGATGCCAATACAGGAAACCATCTTCCCCAGAAGTTTGGACAGCAGCGACAGGGGGACAATTTGATGTTGCTGGATCTGGCTGATGATCTCTGCAAGGCTCTTTCCACGAGCTGGGGACAGGAAAACCTGGCACGACATGGTATCGATGACTGCTCCCAAGTGTTGCAATTTGGTTGTAGGAGAGAGCTGGATCTTTTTGTTATTGATGGAAAATCCATGGCTCTGGAGACATGACAGGGTAATTTGCAGATCCCAATAGGCCGCAAGGATGGAAGAGGAAAGAATCAAAATGTCGTCCAAGTAGAATTGGATCCTCACTGGAATGGAATGCAGAGATGCCACCAATGCTGCCAGAACCTTTGTGAAGACCCTTGGAGCCAATGAGAGGCCAAAGGGAAGTGCTTGATACTGGTAATGGGTATTCTGATGACAGAAACGGAGAAACTGGCGATGATGAGGCCAAACTGGGAAGTGGAGGTAAGCCTCAGTGAGATCAAAGGAAGAGAGAAGGTCGCCCTCCCAAACTCTCTATAAAATAGAATACAGAGTCTGCATTTTAAATCACCTGTATTTTACAAATTGGTTGAGAAATTTTAGATCAAGGATGGCTCGCCACCCCCCTGAAGCTTTGGGAACGATGAAAAGGCAGGAGTAAAGTCCATCTCCCGGTTCAGACGGGGGAACAAGTTGAATAGCCCTGATTTAAAGAAGGTGCTAAATGGCCTGATTCATGAGGACTTGCCTGGAAATGTCCTGAGACACAGGACAGATCAAAAAAAATTGGGGAGTGGGGTTAGGAAGTCCAATTGTAACCCTGACCTAATAGCGCTGAGCACCCAGGCGTCTGTCGTTGACTCCTCCCATTTGGAGGCAAAGAAGGCTAGGCGACCTCCGATGTGTGGGGAGAACGAGGGATTACTTAGAGAGATGGAAGGAATGAACCCCTCCCCCCCGAAATTCAGTTAGGGAAAGAGTTTTTTGAAGATTTAAATAGAATTGTGTTGAAATATATTTGGCAGGGTAAAAAAGCAAGAATAAAATTAAAACTGTTACAAGATGCAAGAATAAGAAGAGGGTTTGCCTTGCCCAATTGGGAGCTATATTACCAGGCGACAAGTTTGATGTGGGTAAAGGAATGAATAATACTAAGGAACAGTAGATTATTGACTTTAGAGGGCCATGACTTGCTGCTGGGATGGCATGCCTTTCTATGGCATAAGGAAACTAAAATAGAGGGGTATTTCAGAAGATATTATATTCATGAGGCATTGTTTTTGAACTGGGAGAAGATAAAAAGACAATATGACTTAAAAATTCCAACATGGATATCAACCATTGAAGCTTTTTCTTATCCAATAATCTGTAAAAAGGAACAGTTAGATATGGGGAGATATTGAATGAAAAGGGTGAACTTAAATCTATGCAAGCGTTGGAAGAACAAGGTGCAAAAATGAATTGGTTTTCATATTTGCAAATACAATCTAGGTTTGATAAAGACTCTAAGGCAGAAAGTATTTACGACAAGTTGACTGATTTAGGCAAAATTTTGATGGGTATTGATGAAAAGGTAATTAAAAAATTTTATGGAAATCTATTAGAATTTAAATTGGAGGAGTAACAAGTCAAAGAAACGATGATTGCTTGGGGGGAAAATTTTGGATATGGGATTGATTTAGAAAAATGGCAAAAATTGTAGTCTCAGAATTATAAAATGACAATGTCAACTGCATATAAAGAACATTTGTATAAGATGTTTTACAGGTGGCACTTACTCCCGATGAGACTTGCGAGAATATTTAAGAATAAATCGGATAATCGCTGGAAATGTCATCAGATACCTGGTTCATATTACCATATGTGGTGGACATGTTCGGACTCAAAGAAATATTGGACTAAAATCCACACATGGTTGGAAAAAATGATAAAACAACATATAGACTTTAAACCAGAGATCTTTTTATTGGGAGTCATACTGGACATATACAATAAATAACTGAAATATTTGAGTGTAAATGTTTTAACAGCGGCTTGAATTGTATTTGTGAAGAACTGGAAAAAATGACAAAATATCTATGCAGGAGGAAGTTATCAAAAAAATTATGGACTGTGCTGAAATGAGTAAACTGACATTTGAAATTAGAGAACAAGAAGACAAGCAATTTTATATGATATGGGATTTGTTTTATCAATGGTTGGATAAAAAGGCATGGTAATATAATAAACTAGATAATTTTGTGATAGAAATTTAATTGGCGTGTTCGGGTCTTTTCCCGTATAAGACTGAGAGTATCTTGGCGACGTTTCAACGAGGTCCCACTCGCCATCCTCAGGCTGGTGCACCAGCCTGAAGATGGCGAGTGGGACCTTGTCGAAATGTCGAAACGTTGCCAAGATACTCTCAATCGTACATGGGAAAAGACCCGAACACGCCAAGATCTGCATACCTGTACCAATGAAAATCTATTATATATATATATATATTTTTTTTTTCTTAAGTTTTCACGGGTACTTACATGTATGGCATTCAGCTTAGTTCGGGTATTTTCCCATGACGTGGGAAAATACCCGAACTAAGTTGAATGCCATACATACATACATACATACATGTGTGTGTGTGTGTGTGTGTGTGTTTTCTGAGGTTTTCGCGGGTATTTGTATGTGGATCTTTGGTTATGCGGATTTTCTCCCACGTAAAATTGGAAGTATCTTGGCGACATTTCAATGAAATCTCATTCGTCATCTTCAGGCTTGTGTCTTCGGCTCTGTGCTTCTCGGAGTAATGTAAGTTTACAGCTGCTTCTTCCTTTTAACTGCTAATGGGGGTGTGACGATTGGGTGGGGGCTTGGCTGTGTTCTGATTGGGTGGGGGTGTGTTCTCATTGGTTGGGGGTTTGGCTGTGTTTTGATTGGTTGGGGGGTGGGCTGTGTTCTGATTGGCCGTGATTGGGGGTATTCTGTTCAGTTGGGGGCTTGGTTGTGCTCAGGTTAGTCTTAGTTGTTGGGGGATTTGAGCTGATGAGCTGTGATCCTGTTGTTTGGCTTCGTGTTCGTGGTCGTGCCACATCTTCATGGTGGGTGTCCGTTCACTTCATGTATGGGTTGGAGCGGTTTGAAGCAGGTAGTGATGCAACTGTGGTATGGCTTCTGGTCCCTGGTCGTGTCTCATCATCTGTGTGGGTGTGAGTCTGCTTTCTACATGGAGGTGTGGTGGTAGCATCTTGTGTAACCCTCGTGGGTGTGGGTCTGGTGTCATTCTTCATGTTAGGTACTCATTTGTTAGTGAGGGCGGGCTTCCAAATGGCTGGTAGGTGGGAGGTATCATCTTGTTTATTCATGCTGTGTGGGTGTTTTTCTATCTCTATGGCTTCTCTGATTATTCTGTTGTTGAAGTGTTCAGTTTTGGTGATAGTTCTGGTATTTTTAAAGTCAATCTCATGTCCTGTGGCTTTGAGGTGTTGGACCAGGGAAGAGGTCGGTTTTTCCTTTTTGATTGAGTTCTTATGTTCTTCAATGAGTGCACTTATTCTTCTGTTGGTTTGTCCGATGTATGTGGTGGAGCAGGCAGTGCATGGGATTTCGTATACTCTTTGGTTTTCTAACTTGATTCTGTCTTTAGGGTTTCTTAGGATGGTGGATATTTTTCTGTTTGTGCAGAATGTTTTAATGTTGTGTTTTTGGAGGATCTTGCTGATTTTGTCTGTAGTGGCTTTTATATATGGGAGGAGAGCTTTGCTGTTCTCTTGTTCTGTCTTGGATTTTGGTTGGGGTTTCTTTTTGGATTAGGTGGCTAGTCTTCTTTCTTTGGAATCCATTGGCTGTTACTACATTAGTGAGAGTGAACAACTTCCTCGCACACCTCAACAGCCTACACCCCAAAATACATGGAAACAGAAGCTAACAATCAATTTCCCTTCCTACATGTCTTAGTATACAAAAAATCCAATGGCTCCCTAGGACACACCATCTACCAGAAGAAAACACATACAAACCGCTATCTACACGCACTCTCACACCACCACCCAGCACAGATCAATTCCGTAGCCAAGACACTCATCTCCAGAACAAAACGCTTAGATGACAAACTACACCTAAAAACCGAACTACACACTCCCACTAATGTACTAAGACTAACCTGAGCACAACCAAGCCCCCACCTGAACAAAACACATCCCCAGCCAATCAGAACACACCCAACCGCCCCAACCAATCAGAACACATCCAAACCCCCAACCAATGAGAACACAACCCCACCCAATCAGAACACAGCCAAGCCCTCACCCAATCAAGTCACACACCCCACTAGCAGTTAAAAGGAAGAAGAAGCTGCAAGCTCACATTACTCCGAGAAGCACAAAGCTGAAGACACAAGCCTGAAGATGATGAATGAGATTTTGTCAAAACATCACCTAGATACTTCCAATTTTACATGGGAGAAAACCCGAATAACCAGGGTTTCTTAGGATGGCTGCTATTTTTCTGTCTATTTTGAAGGCAGTCTTGATGTGATGCCTGTGTAGTATCTTACTGATTTTGTCTGTAGTATCTCTTATGTAGGGCAGGACAGCTGTTCCATAGGTCTGTTCATCTTCTAGGTCTCCATTATGTCTCAGTGTATTTTTGTGGATCAAGCCAGTGATTTTGCTTTTGTGGAAGCCCTTGGCTGTCAGTACTTTAGTCAAGGTGCATAGTTCAGTCTTTATGTGTGTCTTGTCTGCCAGGTATTTGGTTCTGGCACTTAGTTTTTTGGCCACGGAGTTTATGTGTGCTGGGTGGTGGTGGGATTGGGCTTTGAGGTAGCAGTTGGTGTGTGTTTTCTTCTGGTATATGGTGTGTCCTAGTGTGCCATCTGTTTTTTTGTAGATTAGTACATCTAGGAATAGTAGTTGTTTGTTTGTTTCTGTTTCCATGGTGAATTTGCTTTTGGGGTGTGTGTTGTTTAGGTATGTTAGGAAATTGTTTAGGTTTTTTTTTCCATGGGGCCAAATCACAAATGTGTCATCGATGTATCTTAGCCATAGTTTAGGTTTGTGGGTGGCATTGGCTAGGGCTCTGGATTCAAATTCTTTCATGAACAGGTTTGCAATGACGGGTGACAGTGGTGATCCCATAGGGGCTCCTTCAATTTGCTTGTATCTTTGTCCTTTGTATATGAAATATGTGTTGGTTAAGCAGTGTTCTGCTAGTTCCATGAGGTGTTTAGCTGGTTGGTATTTATTTTTGATGATTTCAAGAGTTTCTTTTACCAGGACTTGAGTGAATAGTGAAACCACATCGAAACTTACAAGCAGATCTTTTTGTTCCACGTGTAGATCTTTGATCATTTCCAAGAGGTGGTATGAGTTTTGTATATGTGAAGCTACTGCTTCAGCCAAACACCTGGGCACAAACAGACTCCCCCCAATATCTCCAGCTCAAACACACCCCAACCAGGCACCTAGCTTTCTAATAAATGATAGCCATCCGTTTACTCGGAGCCAAGCCGCACTAAAAGCCTACAATACAGGAAACACAATGTTGCCAGCCAATCAAGACAAAAAAAGACACAAAACAGACAAAAGGTATTATAAACACTAATCAAGCAGAACACAGCAAACTCCAAGACCAGTAAACACAGACCAAGACTTCCAACCAATCAAGATGAAGAAAAAAACATTCCGGCACAGCATAGGCTAGCCCCAAATTTAAAACAGAAATGGCTGTGAAAGTCTGACTCACAAATGAAGACTATACAGAAACCTGATGATGGCAGATGAGATTCTGCGGAAACATTGCTACAACTTTAAAAGCTTTAAAAACAACTACAATGACGTGGGAAAATACCTGAACAAAGCTGAATAACACACACACACACACACACACACACACACACACACACATATATATAGTATATTTACACACACACACACATACATACACAAACATATGCATAAAAGCAAAATACCACTCACACATCATCACAAAATCTCCAGAACCATAAAGCCTACAAACTTGAAATTTGGCATGCATGTTCCTCTTGGCTTGTAGGTGTTCACTAAGAAAGAATTTTTCTAAATGACCATCAGAGCATTAGTATTTTGTATGTTATTATTAACACACTGTGATGCTAAGGAATTGTACTCCCCCTCCCCAACTGAAAAGAAATCTGTTCCAAATGCAAACACAAGCAGAGCAGTTTCAGTTTTATTTTCACAGCAGCAACCAGCTTTAGTTCAGAACAGTTGAGCTAAGCCCAGGCTCCTTGCTGTCTCCTTCTTGCTCACACAACAAATACTGTTTCAGTTTCCAAATAGCCTCAAACACTGACAGGACACTAGCCAGATGAGTACTGATGGATGCTGGTAGGCAGAGGCAGAATTTTTTTTTCTTATTTTCCTCCTAAAAACTAAACCCAACCATATAGTTTCATAGCGAAGCACGGGTATCAAGCACAGGACCCTAGTGTAATATATACATAATTTTAAAGACCCAGGATCATATACAGCCCACAAAAGCCTCAAATTGCAGCCCTCAAAGTTTTCCAGAAATAGTTACCATTAACACTTCATTTTTAATGGGTCAGAAAGAGGAGATTAAATTCTAGACAATATTCTAAAATTATTTAAAACATCAAGCTAGAAACTAGCAGACCATGAGTTCTAGCCCCACTTTAAGCACAAAGCCAGCTAGAAAGCTGGTCACTTTCTCTCAACTCTAGGAAGCAGGCAATGGCAAACCACTTCTCAAAATCTTGCCAAGAAACCTGCAGAGATTTGTCCAATCTCCAATAATTCAGGTATGGTTAAATGGAAGAAAACAAAACAGAACAAAAAATGTACTTTTGTCTTGTTCGATCCAGTATTGGGAAATGCATTTCTCTCTTGCTGAAAATTATTCAATAATTAAATGCAATTCTAAACTGTGAATTCTGTTGTTGGGAATGTATCATTCCATTTCATCCATAAGTAAACATTTGCATTTCAAATAAAAAATCAAGAATTAAGAAGAACAAAACAGTTTTCCTCTTAAAACTCTTCGCCATAACCACCCTCAAAATTTCAGACATCCAAACTAACATTCAAAAGAATTCAATTCAATTCTACTTCTACAATTTAATATGTTAGGACAATGTGGGATTCAAAGGAGATGCACCAATAGTGCTCAGCCAAAACTAAATAAATTATATTGTAGCTTAGTGCAATGCTTGAATCTAATTAATATCCTATGTATGACAATTTCAAGTATTTCTTCCTCGTTTCTCTGCTCTCCTTGACCCTTCACACTATTAGCAAGATGGAGTTTTACTCTGACCTTACTTGAGATGTTACTAGAAACTTTTCTATTCTTTCCAAAGTGTTTCACATTGAGTATTGAGCAAGAATGAGGTCATTTCAATGTTGGAACTTCGTCAGAATGATTAAAACAGCACAATAATGCTACTCAACTCAGAACAAAGCGTGTTAATCTTGAAACGGCTAATATTAATAAACAATTTAATTATATTTTCTCCACTAACATGTTTCATATCCATGCACATTAGATAATCATATGGCATTAGGGCATGGTTTGTTTTAAATATGACTGATTGAACACATGATAGTATCCTAGATTACAAAAAGTGGGTTCATGCATTATATTAAATCAAAACTACACAAACCACACTGTGTTTTAATGCAGTGCATGACTTTGGGCCAGTAACTCTGCCTCGACCCAATCCACTTCACAAGGTTATTGTTGTGAGGAAAACCGCCTTGAGTTATTCATAAAAATAATATATAATATAACATGGGAGAAGTTGCAAGAAGTTAGTAAGAATTACTCTGTAGTGTTTTATCCTTAGTATGAACAAGTCCAAACGTGAATAGAAAGCTGAAACAAAATGAGAGACAGAGCTGATCAAAAAGCTCTGAAGGCAAAGGATTCTGATCTACAGATGAAAACCTGAATGTGATTGTTACATCTAAAGTCTGTGTTCTATTGATAATGACCTCTTACTGCTGTGTTGTGCCATGGACAATTTCATTACATTGATTTAAGTTAAGGTTTTTTTGGTGGGACATGAGGTTGTAGGTTTCTAGCAAAAGTTTAGGCACAAATGATTTTTTTTTTCTTCTGAGGAAGAAAAGAGAGACGTGTTGGGTTTTTCTCCTGATTTTTTCAATACCCACTGGCATTATAGTTTCTTGGAGTTGGTTATATGAGGGGAAAAATTGCTGTTGGGTTGCAGACCATATTACTATGCTTTGCTCTTCCTTTTATAGAAGACACCATCATGATCATATGTGAGGCCATTTTTAAGACTCTAAAGTAGAATTCTACCTAGGTGAATTTGTAAAGCTGTTATGGCTATTTCTGTTTAGCATGAACAAATGAACCTTAAATGCCATTACCTTTGAGAACAGAAATGTGCTGACGGCTCTCTCCATCTGTAGAGTAATTCCTGAATTCAATATCTTCTCCATCTTTTAATTCAACCTTATCATAACCATACCAGCCAAGGAGCTCATTCATGGTGTTTTCTGCAAAATTCTGAAAGAGAAGAATTGCCTACTTATTTATGCAATCAATAATCATTTAGAGCCAAAGGATGAATACATAAATCAAAATCTATTTGCACTGTACCGTGAAATAGCAGCTTTGTCCCACCTACTCTAGACTAACGTTCATTTATCAAGTCACATACATAAAATGTAAAGCATTTAAATCTTTGAATGACATATGTAATTATGACAGGTCTGCATGAATTTGTAATTTAAAGAAAAATATGAGAGGGAAGAGAGCTATTTATCATTCCTTGCACATGAATTGATAGTAAGCAATATATTTAACACATATTTTTCATAAAACTTTATATCCTGAGCTTCTATAAAGTATTTAAAGCACAGGAAAGCAATAGAAGAACTGGAATTGTTTCAAAGGCACAAGTCTATCAATCTTACTAGATTACAGCAATTCAGATTAGTACACAAGCCACCACTTCAAGAAAAGATTCATTTAAACCAAATCTGATAAAATAGAAATGCAGATAATTATAGAAAATAATGCAGATATATTTCAGATTTTGTTCGAAACCACTAATACCCACTCTCATATATTGTTTTTCCCAAGTAGTCTCAGCCATTTCTTTTCTATCTGGTAAACATTGTGGAGCTCTGCATTACTAGCTTGTCTTGCATTTTTCCAAAATTTTATTGTTTTTCGGGTGGACTTTCTCACTTTTCTACTAACTATAAATAGTTTCTTTATTCAGGTATAAACTAATATACTGTTCTCCGTAGAACTGCTGCGAGCATCCAGAGAGTGGGAGGTGCTCCAGTCTTCTCACAGGCTGAGCTGAAATTGAGGAACGCCCTCCTCCTCCACGTGACTCCTCCATGCGTTCCCCCCAGTTTTAGCTCAGCCTTCGAGAAGACAGGCAGCTTTTCTCGTTCCTTGGCCGTTTCAGGTGATCACTGATAATTATTCAGGTTTGATTTTGTTTTTCCTCTCCCTGCAAGGCTAGTGCGGTCCCAAATTTAGTTTGCAGAGCGATTTCGCTCCCAGGAGGGAAGTAAGGGGTTTGGAGCCTTTCGCCCCCCCCCAGCCCTTCTATTCTATCCTCTGCCGTTCCAAGCACGCTGGATTCAGCCGCTTGGCCCTGCGCTTTATTTTTAAAAGCGCAATTGCGTCTTCCCCCCTAGAATGCCTCAGAGGAGGCAGCGCTTCCTCTCCCAGCTCCTTCCTTCACCTGTTTGAAGTTGCGGTGGGCTGGTGCGCTTCTGAACTGTGCGCTTTGAGCTGGGTGGCCATTTTGGGCACGCCTCGTGGCCGGGCGCCATTTTGTTTACTAAGCAAGTAAGGCCTTCATTCTTTTTTTGCATTGAGAGTGAGCTGCGAGGCCTTTATAGGCCCTTTGGCGGGACCGTCAGGCCGCGTGGAGCCTCTGATTTACTGGGAGAGCACTGTGGCCCCGTGCCCTGTTGTCTCTCTTATATGTGAGATTGTTGGCTTTCTTCCTTGGCCTGCAGCTAGTTCAGAGGCGCAGGCACGTACTCCCCATTGTTGTTGGGGGGCTGCCTACAGAGGCCCTCTTTTTTTGTCTTGCCTTTTTTATAGATTTGCTTGGCCTCAGCGTTCATTTGGTCTATTTGGAAGTTAGGTTTTTTTGCTGTACTTTCTTGGGTCTATTTTGGTTTTCCTTACTTGAACCTGACCCTCATTTGTATATAATTGCTAGTTTATATATTCAAGCTTTTATTTTGGCTTACTAGAATTTTTTTCTGTTTTTTATTGTATAGAGTTCAAAAAAAAAAAGAGAAAGGAGATTTTTTTTTTGAATAGATAATTAGTTAGTTTGTTTAATCATTGTTCTAGAATAAAATTTCTTTCAAAAAGGGGGACGTGACCCAATTTTAGGAAAACCGGTTTACGTTAGCAGGCCGAACTCCTAGGCGTGCCAACCACCATTTTCTTTTCAATACTATGGCAGAGGTTAATCCTACTGGCTCTTCTCTGAAGGCCAAATCTAAGACGCACTACCTTCGCAAAAGGGACAAGGATTCTTCCAGCGCTTCTCAAAGAGATGCCTTACGGCATCATAAGGCCCTAGAAAGGGAGTTTAACAAGCGGGCTAGAGAGTCACACTCTGTAACTCCTGCCTTTCCTTATACCCCCCCCGCCAAGCCAACCCTCTTTCTCTAGGGGCGGTACTTCCACCCGAGGCCGCTAACCCTCCCGTGTACCAGAGGCGACCTTTACGCTGACCACTGCAGGCCTACGTTCTGAAGATCCTACTTCAAACATTATGCCTGAGAACATCAGGGAATGGATGCAGTCTGCCATCCATCAAGGCATAGCTGAGGGAATGCAGCATCTGGCTAGACCGGATTCCCGAGGGAGGATTCCCAAGGCTGAATCTTTATCCGGAAGATCTCCTTCTGCACCAGTGTCACAGCATGGTCAGGTACCTCCTCACATGGATGTCCCATTCCCAGAGGGGGAGGATACCCAAGAAGAAGAGGGAGTGGGCCTTGAACCGTTCGGAGAGTACGAAGGTTCTGATAGAGGCTCCTTACAGTATTCTGAACCCTTTTTGGAGGGGGACCTAATGGAGGGAGAAATGTCGGAAGATGAGGGTCTTTCCCCTGAACAATCTGCTGTTGTGGGTCTTTTTAAACCCCATTTATTTAAGTCCTTGTAATTTAAGGCAAAGAACATTTCAGGTCTGGCCTCTCAGCCTCCTTCTGAACCCCCTCCATCGAATCCAGAAGGTCCTGATGACCTTATGTTCAGACAGCCGACGGTGGCAGCAGACATTATTCCGGGCCCCCCCAATCTTCTCAGATCTGGTGGCAAAGCAGTTGGCCTCAGTGGGTCCTTCTCCGGCCCCTTCTAGTCAGGACAAGACACCCCGGAAGTAGATGATCCGATTGTAAGACTTGCTTCCTCTTCCAATCCTACCGATGCACTGGAGGCACTGAAGCCAGAGGATAGGTGAGCGGAGATGGCACTCCGGCGGGCTCACACCGCTGATGCTTGGGCTATCCGGTCAGCCACAGCCGCTTCCTTCTTCACCTGGTCCTCCATCAGGTGGCTCAGACAGCTGAAGCAACACATTTCCCCAGCTGACACCAGAGCCCATCAAGATATCGCAAAGATCACGGCAGCGGCGGAATTAGCAGCCGACGCTACCTTTCATTCGGTTAAGTTCTCATCCCGAGCTATATCTTCCCATGTATCTGCCAGACGATTGCTTTGGCTTCGACACTGGCAAGCTGATATTAAAAATAAGTCTAAGTTGACTTCAGCCCCCATAGTAAAAGGGAAATTATTCGGGCCCGCTCTGGAGCCATTGCTTCTGGAAACTCAAAATAAGAAAAAGTTTCTGCCTTCTCTTCTTCGTAGGCAGGAAGCCAAGACTTCCCAGTCTTTTTGGAGGGGCTCCTTTCGTCCCCCTTTCCAGTCATCGTTCACTCCTAGATTTCAGGGCTCCCCCTCATTCCGGCCGTCTTACCAGGACCGGGGTGACTCGGGAGACAGAAGCAGGAGAGGGGGCAGCTACAGAAGGCCCTTCAGGGGTTCCGGGAGTAGGGCAGCCCGCCGGCCCAGGTAGCATTGCAGGTTCTGTTACCATAGGCGGCCGCCTCAGGCATTTTGCCGACAAGTGGGAGGAATCCACCTCAGATACTTGGGTTACAAATTCAGTACGCTTTGGCTTGACCCTGCAGTTTCTCACTCCCCCCCCCCCGAACATTTCAGGGTTTCACCCATTCATTCCTCGTATTCTAAATATCTCAGATTTTGTTATAATAATCAGCATTTCCAGTATATAGCCCTCCCCTTTGGTCTAGCCTCAGCTCCGAGATCTTTCACTAAGGTGTTGGCGGCTCTTGCAGCTCACCTTAGACAAGTTCCCATCCGGATCCACTGTTACCTTGACGATATCCTGGTTGTATCCCCTTCCCAACATCAAGCCGAGAGTGATACTATCGCTACCCTCTCAGTACTTCAGTCCCACGGGTTCTTAGTGAACTGGGAGAAGAGTCAGCTTACCCCCTCCACTTGTATATCCCATCTAGGGGCTGTGATTGACTCTGTTGAAGGAAGGGTCTTTCTCTCTCAGGAGAGACTTATTAGTATAAGCACCACTATCAGGGATATCCGGCGGACCGGGAAAGCATCGTTGCTCGATTTATCCAAACTGCTAGGGAAGCTAGTTTCCTGTATTTCCATTATTCCATGGGCTCGCTTGCATTCCAGATCTTTGCAATGGTTCCTCCTGCCGTATCAGCATTCAGGAAGGAGCACGTCAAGGTTTATAGTGAAGGTCCCGCCGAAAGTTCTCGCCTCCCTCCTGTGGTGGACGCGACCATCTGTCAACAGAGGTCAGCTATTCCAGGAACCTCAAAGGGTTGTTCTCACGACAGATGCAAGTCTTTCCGGATGGGGGGCCCACCTGCAATCTCTCTCGGCACAGGGAGTTTGGACTCATGCGGAGCGAAGTCGGAGCATCAACTGGTTGGAGCTTCGCGCAGTGTACCTGGCTCTGCGAACATTCCTTCATCGGCTAAGGGGGCGCCATGTCCTGGTCCTAATGGACAATACTACAACCAAGGCCCACATCAATCGGCAGGGGGGCACCCATTCCATCCTTCTCATGAGAGAGGCCGAGCGATGGGCAGAAGCGCACCTTTTATCCATCAGAGCGGAGCACATCTCCGGGGCCTCCAATGTCCAAGCGGACTGGCTCAGCAGGGCAACACTGGATCAGGCAGAGTGGCGCCTGCACCCACATCTGTTCAGAGAAGCAGTAGCCAGGTTCGGTCAGCCCCTAGTAGACCTTTTTGCATCTCCGCTCAACACGCAAATACCGAGGTTCTTCTTCTGTTATCCCTCCAGCGAAGCAGAGAATCACGATGCCTTGCGTTGCCTGTGGCCTCCCAGGCTACTGTACGCCTTCCCTCCGCTTCCATTAATCCCCAGGGTGATTCGAAAATTGATAGCCGAGAAAGCAGAAATCCTCATGGTGGCACCTTATTGGCCCAGGAGGCCGTGGTTTGTGGACCTCCGCAATCTGTTGGTATCTCCGCCATGGAGGATTCAGTTGGATCAGATTTCGCTGTCGCAAGGCCTGCTGCTTCATCCAGAACCACAGTGGCTACAGTTGGCCGTTTGGAGGTTGAGCGGGAAAGGATGATTGAGGAAGGCTTATCAGCCCAGGTCATTAACACCATTTTGGCGGCTAGAAGGCCTTCTACCACTCGCATTTATGATGCGACCTGGAAAAATTTCTGTAACTGGTGCCACAAATCATTCATCGATCCATGCTCTCCTTCAGTTGCACAGATCCTGGCCTTTTTTACAAGATGGCCTAGATGGAGGTTTATCACCTAACACCTTAAGGAGGCAGGTAGCGGCGCTCTCAACAGTGGTTGCTGGCGGTCCTTTCGGTCCCCTTTCCCACCATCCTCGAATCAAGGCCTTTCTTAAAGGGGCTTCTAATTTGCGCCCGTCAGTAGTGCACAGGTACCCGACATGGGACCTTAATAAAGTTCTCCTGGCCTTGACTAGATCTCCTTTTGAGCCTCTCAGACAGGCGTCACTTCAATTTCTTACATTTAAAACAGTATTTCTGGTGGCTATTACCTCGGCTAGAAGGATATCTGAAATTGCAGCTCTATCCGTGAGAAAAGACCTGTGTATTTTTCATTCAGATCGGGTGGTTCTGAGACCAGACCCAGAATTTATGCCAAAGATCAATTCACCGTTCCACAGGGCACAGGAGTTGGTACTGCCTAATTTCTGTCCGAAGCCTCTGTGCGAGCAAGAGAGGCAGTGGCACACCCTTGATGTTCGAAGGGCTTTGCGTATTTACATTTCTTGTACGCAGTCCATCAGAAAGACAGAATCTCTATTTTTGTCCTTTCAGCCAAAGACACTAGGCTGTAAGGTTTCTCCGTCCATGGTAGGCAGATGGATTAGGGCAACCATATCCAAGGCCTATTTAGTTCAAGCTATTCCAGTTCCCAGTGGGGTTACCGCTCACTCCACCAGAAGTGCAGCTACCTCGGCAGCCTGGGCTACTCAGGCGTCTATTCTTGATATTTGCCAGGCGGCCACCTGGACTTCCCCATCTCCCTTTATAAGACATTATAAGATTGATGTTTATGCCTCAGCTGAAGCATCTTTTGGCAGCCGAGTTTTGCAGCAAGTGGTGAGAGATCCTGGGGAAGTTCCAATCCAGACGGACTCCCACCCGTAGGACACACTTGCTTTGGTATGTCCCACTCTCTGGATGCTCGCAACAGTTCTACGGAGAATGGGCGTTGGTTCTTACCTGATACGCCTCTTCTTGTGGAACTGCGTAGAGCATCCAGCCCCACCCTATTGGTCTGTCTGTAAAGGGGAAAACCTGTTTCAGCCAATGATTTCTAGTGTTGTAGTTCACATTGTTTAATACTTAAGATTAGAGGGTTGTTCTTGTCCTCTCGTCTTCAATAAAACTGGGGGAATGCATGGAGGAGTCACGTGGAGGAGGAGGGCGTTCCTCAATTTCAGCTCAGCCTGTGAGAAGTGAAGACTGGAGCACCTCCCACTCTCTGGATGCTCTACACAGTTCCACGAGAAGAGGCGTAAGAACCAATGCCCATTTTCTTTCCACTTGCACAAAGGCACTTCCCCACTTTCTTCCCACCTGCAACTGACAGTTAACACAGATCTTTCAACACTGAAATGGTACGATCATGAAATCATGGCCTAATTACAAATTAGAAAGTTGAGCTTTGTGGCACCTCAGAAAGCAGGAGCCTTGGGCTGGACCTCTCCCCCTTCTACCAACACTTTACACCAACACTGACTGAACCACAGTGCTTCCCTTTCCCAACCTCCTCAGCTGGCTCAGAAGGATATCACGATCATGGTACTGAAAACCTTTGAGACATCAAGTAGGGCCAGGATGGATACTCCATGCCCACCCAAGATTATCCCCAGCACAATTAATGCCATGTTATGTTTTACTTCATCCTGAAACGGGATTTTAATTGGTCCAAATAGAAGAAGACAGAAAATCACTTCACTATAATATATAACATTCTCTATATAATCTAGAGTTTTGCATCTATGTCTGAAATTCACACATACACACACACATACACAAACACACACACACACACACTATTGGGGGTGGGAGGATGTGTCTATGTAATTAAAGCCCAAGGCTGATTTTTTTTTTGGACATAATAATGTAGCAATGTAAAGGAAAATGTAGCACCACACAAATACTACTTATTGAATTTCCCATTTGTACCCACATTTCCACTCATATATAACCAAAAAGGCTTCAATCAAATATAAAAATGTTGTATGCCTAAGATTTTGCCCAGTTGCCAAAAAACCCCCCCTATAAGGCTATGATTATTATTGAGAAAGTAAGTGAGGAGGAGGATGGGATAATATACCCTAATAAAATAAATATTTGATTGGCTGCAACACCAAATGATATAAAATTACATCATTCACACACACACACACACATACATGCATGCACATGATGAACTGATTTCTAGGATTTGGGCTGTTTTAGAATAGTCTTTTGATATCAATGAATCAAATATTCTAATCTACCTGTAAGTTTTAGGACTCCAAAATACATTTCATCTGTATTCTTCCTCCCTCAAAAAAAAGGATAGATGGAAGGGTTAAGGTTAATGAGTGCAAGGGCCTTGAAAAGCACTCTAAACACTAGCAGGAAGTAATGGAACAATGGGCATATTTTGGTCACGGCTGGCAATTGCAAGCAAAATGCCACTGGGCTAATCCAACTCTCTACAGAGAAGGGACCAATAAACTTCAAATCCAATTTCTTGGAGGGCAACAAGGAGGACAAAAAAACTGTAATGGAAACTTTGATAATCCCAAGGAACAATAGGATTTGCCTATTAATAATGATCAGTAGCACACTTGTAAGAAGTCTTGGCAAATTCTAACTACACTTTGAAAAATAGTTGTGCTACCTGCATCTCTTATAAATATTTAAACCATTTAGGACAAAAGGGGTAGCCTTGGTTAAGCAGTGGGGTTAAAAGCCAAAAGAAACCTGAAATGATGATATATCAGTAGAAGAATGAACTAACTTGTTAAAAACAAATATAACCAGAGTTAGGCTAATTTGTTCTGGTGATAGTTGACATGAAGCATTGATCTAAAGTAGAAAGTTTATAAAGAGCAGAGAATAAATGGATCTTAACATTCAGTAATTGGTACAAGGCTTTCCAAATACATCCTATAATTGCACTTCTCTATCTGAAATTCAGATGATTAGCCATACTTTTCTGCTGAAATGTATTACTGATCAACAACTTGGTGGTTTCTGGTGCAGACTGAAGATCCTTACCTGAAACAAAGTGAATCATTTTTGTAAACAATCTACCACTATCAAATGATCAATCAGACTCTCAATGTCCAGTAATAGCATTGAAAGAAACAGTCCCAAGATCTTTTCAGAAGGGAAATTCAGTGTAAAAAAATCCCCCAAAAGGACTACCTATAATGCAGAAAGTTATATAATAGACCCAACCTGAAAGTACAGAATAATAGGATGGATAAAACAGGCTGTTGCTTCTTTGCATCTTAAGTCCGGGCTTTCTGGTAGCCTAAGGCCTCCCACCTGTTCCAAAGCCTTGAAAGGGAAATGTCTTTGCTGAATAGCTGGGGGCAATTTGGACTTTTATTTACAACACAATCTTTGATTCTATAGATTAAAAAAACATCATTTTTAAAAATATTTTTATTATTTATTTTTATTAATGCAAAGGTAAAAGATTGATATAAACTAAGAAAAATATAAAAAAACAAAGGAAAGAAAAAGATACATACAAAGTGATAGAAAAAAATAAGGAAAAAAGATATATCAAGGATGACTCCCCCCTCCCTTCAGGCAACAATAAATTCAATAACTTAACACCTTCTCCAATATTTCAGTAAAAAACGATACATTCTTCCCATACATCATCCTTTATAAAAAAAATTAAATTATAAAAACTTTAGTTTACTTCTAATCTGCAAATGTTTATTAGGAGCTGGCAGAGCACATTATATTTTTACATTGATCTAATAAATCCATTTTGTATTCCAACTTATCTTTTTATTTCTAAGAAATCAAAAAAAAAAAAATCTGTCTCCATTTATAAACATATTTGAAGCCTCATTGTTCAGTCCTGGTCAAAAATAAATTCCATTAATAGCTATCAGGAACCACAATATATATATTAATCATAATCAAATAAGTCCATTTTGAATTCCTTCTGTTTACTTTTCTTGATAGGTAATCCCATCAAATAATGTCCCACAAGATGGTTTCTTATCAATTTCTCTTTGTCGCCTCTCAGAAACAACTTAATTATGACATCCCTTTTGTAAATCCAAGATAAGGCAGCTTTCCAAGTCATTCTTCTGGTTCATTATTTGTGTGCCTCCTTTAATTATTAAAATATCAGCTGTTTTATTTGTAAATCCATTGTACCATCGTTTTCTATATCCTTATTTTCCACATCATAGTCAATTTAGTGGAAGAAAGTTTAACAAAGCCAACTAGTGCAAAATGATCAGGATTTTTTCCAGCATCATTATATGCATAAAACCGCTCAAGATCATCAGAAGTTATGAGATTTCAGTAACCACACAAGAGATTTGGATAATATTTTAAAGCATTATATCTTTTAAGTCAGCAGGGTGCATTTCACTTGTTGGCTAAATGCTATGGTACCTGTGAATGCTGTCTTGTATCTCCTGTTCCAGACTGTGGGCAAATTGGAAGCACCTGCTAAGCACTCCTAAAATGTTACTTAGATGGAAATTGCAACAGCATCTGAAAAAAATCAGGCATGTTTATATCCTTTTTACTTAGTGCCCTGTATATAGAAGGCTTTGACCCTTCTAGCAACTAAGTTTCTTATAAAAATAATAATTGAAAATGTCTATGTCAGTATCAAAGAAAGCCCACCCATGTCCAAAAATTGTGTGTTATAAATTTCTTTCGATAATCCACAATTATTGTCTTTAACTGCCTCCTTGTTTAATAATGAGAAATTTTATTATTATAAAATGAAGTAAAGCTAACTATTAATTACAGCCTAAAATTAATTCTAGTATTTGGAAAACACTCTAAGTCCTAAAGCTATATAGAATTGACTATATTAAATAAAATTAGTCTTAAAACCTGTCTGACTATATAACATTATAGTTCATGTTATTTCTACTATATGTGTTGAAAATATTGTTCTACTGCTAACTTCAGTTTTGCTGCTGCAAAGATCTTAAAACATTTGCCAAATATTAGCTCATGAGTAATCTCACTGAATTTACTGGCAGTATTTAGTTTCTTAATGTAAAACATGTGTTTAGGAATGTTGCATGACCAAGGCTATAGTTACTGAAGGATTAAATTTACATAGAGCTGTAAAAACAGATGTGTAAAATAAATACAACTTCTTTGTAATCTTTCATTATCACTTTTTGAGACAGACATAGATAGATCTCTCATCAAAGCAACAATGCTTTATAGGTACTTCTTCAGCATATGGCATGATATATCTTTAATGTGTGACTTGTCCAATGGAAAATCTTATCTAACATTCTTACTAGATTCAAATCTAAATTTCTCCTACAGTTTTAAGGCTCTGTCCTATTCAGTCGGGAAATCATGGGTGATGTAGCAGTTTTCAGCTAATATCTGTTGCCTTCACCTTCTTTTCTTCCCCTCAATGAGAGTTTGTAGGAATAAAATTGAAAGAAAGAAAATACAACTGTCTCAGAAGGAGAGTGAATAAAGAAATAATTAGTACATCCCATCCAAAATGGAAATTGGACCACAGACAAAATAGTTTTGAAGGAAACTATATGTCAATCCTCTCAGGTAAACCAGACAGAAAAACGGACCAGATGAGCTAATTCTAATTTATTGCAAGGCTACAGAAACAGTACTTTATCACTGTTATACACTACCAGTCCTGTTTTTGAGAGATGGGTAGCCCTATAAATAAACAAAACCTTGTTAAGTCTGAAAATATAAATTTCCTATTGTCACTTTGAACCGCCTAATCAATTAGGGTGAGCCTTTCCTAAAGTTCTTTCTCTATTAAACTCTTGTGGGCTCCTCCCTCTCTTATCTTATTGGTCACTAGGCAGCATCTCTTCCATTTATCTTGCAACATCATTCTCTCATACCATGATATTGTATAAGCACATTCAAATCAAACTCTAGCAGCACTCTGGTTATTCACTGCAGCTAGAAATAAATCTCTATGCGTTAAACCTCTTCTTGCATCCTGGAGTGTCTCATTCCATAACCTGGCAGAGAGTCCAACAATTCCTCCCCCCACCCTTTTCCACAAGGAACTTCACAAGCCTCCAGCATAACCTGCCTTGCTATTTAGCCCCCAGGGGAAAGGTTTTCTTGCTTATGGATTTCATTAACGGGCACTGATAAGGTTCCTCCACACAGCCAAGTTTCTCCCATTGTCAAGATGGGAGGAAAGTAAGCCCAATAATATCAGAATGTCATAATCACAGAATGTAATTTGGGTCATTTTCAGTGCAGCTGTTGCTTCCCCTTTTCCAAGCCGGCACTGGAAAAAAACAATTCCATGTATGCAAAGTCCAGGAGGTTATCTCACTTAAATAAAAACTCTTCTTCCAGGGGCTTGACATTACATCATATTTCTTTAAACAGATGATCTAATTAAGGAGTTATTTTGGCTGGGGATGGTACAACACAATCATTTTAAAATCCTCCTCTAAACATTTTTATATTTTAAAACATCTGACTTGAGTTTTTTATATGCAAGTTCAAAGCACCATCTGATTTACACTGATGGAAGTCAAGCTAAATTGATATGGGCTTAGATATTATGTTAATTTCCCTTGCTTCCATTTTTTTTTTTTTTTTGCTGTGGTCAGGATATTTTTGCTTACCAGTGGGAAGTTAATGTCCTGATAGACCTGCATTTGGTCTCACATGAGGTCAACATTCCCACCTCTGAACCCCAGAAAAGGAAGAATAAAATATTTGTGCTGGAAAGTATTCAGTCTCTCTGGAAGTCTTAGTATATATGGATATGGAAGTCCATAAGCTGGAGGAGAGGGCAGTACCACAGCAGACCTCCCAGGCAATTTGGAGTCCAGAAAATTGCTCACTTCCAGGGGCCCTTCTCCTTTCACCAGATGGGAAGTCTTCTGCCATAACAGCAAGGAAACCACCTATTTCCTTCCAGAACCTCCTGAACAGATTTCAGTCTACCTCAGTAGAAGCCTAGAAATGTGGTGGAGATTATGTTGTCAAGATATACTATTAAGGAAAAGCAAATAGTGTCTCTTTGTGCTACAACAAGCAAACTACTGTATATGGATGAGTCCATGGATTCACATTATTAGACACTGAAATAATTGGTCTTCAAGTGAAATAACTTAGGAGGAATTTCAAGAAGCTTGTATTGCACTGTATCGATTGTCAAGTATCATCTGTGTTTAGCCTGACATCCTAAAGATTGTGTTTATGCTTTCCATAACAGGTAAATATCATAGTTCTGTGCCACAAATGCAAAGTGTCATGGCTGTGGTAGTTTTTTTGAGTTGTTTTTTTCTTCAGTTATTCAGAATGTTTTTGCAGGGAAGGAGGTTATTTAAAAAGAAACTTCATTTACATTATTGCAGGTAGTAGTCTTTGTAGAGATCAGGAAAAGGTCTAAGCGATGTGTGCAAACATACTAATGTTAAGTTGCAAATTAATATTTTTCACTTTAATAATTTATGTTAAGAATTGCCCAGTACAAAAGAGGAAGTGGAATGGCTTTTTATATGAAAAATCTATATACCAAGGAAGACATTGTTTATGAATGTGGAAGATCTGTTGAAATCATCTGAATAAAACTAAAAAAGTGTAAGAAACCAAACTGAAACCATTCTGGAAATGTAGGACATATTACCTAACTTAGCATAGGATGAGAATAATGCCTTTCTAAATCAAGTGTTCAAGGCAGCAGGTCTTAGCAGCAATAGTGGATTTCAGTTAATCCCAACAAAATAAAATTGGTTGATACACTAAAGTATCATCAGATTGGAGAAAAGCATTGTGCTCATGGAATCAAGATAACATGGGGAATAGTTGGGGAAAATCAGTTACATATCTTGGATTGCAAATTTCAGTGAACTTAGGCAGAAATTGGGCACATATCATGATTTGAACTTCTAATGTATAAACAAATTGAAGTATAATATTGAGACCCTCCCAAAATGGCTTACTGAACACAAAGGCATGAATGATTCCCATCAGAAGGAAAAAATGAAAAAAAAATTAATTTGATTGTATGAATGGTGATCTTGCTGACAAATTGAAAAAATGGAAGTAAGGACTGATAACCAACATGGTATACAAATTGATAAGTCAAGCTTATAGAGATGGAGGTGAAAGCTGAAAATGAGATGAGGCTGGTGAGGAATGCAAAATATAATAAGAAGAATTTGAGAAAATATATTTCCAAAACTGAAGAGCCAAGGAAGTTATTGGTCTGTTCAACAGGTAAAGTGGAGAAACAATAACAAAGAAAAAGAAGGCAGAAAACAAAATAGCTTAACAGCTGCCTTCTCTCAGAAGAGCAAGGAAGCTCCTAATTTTTTGCAAAAGGAAGGACTAATGTGGCTGAGTGTTGAAAAAGGTATGAAAAGCCTTTTGCCTATATGAAATTAATTCCAAATTGCAGATAGGATACTGAAAAATTAATGAAAATAATATACCACTGATGATATTCAGTAACTATAACTATTGACTACACTTTGAAAACTCCTAGAGAACTGCTAAGATACTAGAAGAAACATATTAAAAGAGAGGGGGAGGGAAGACTTGAAAAATTATACAATAGTCATTTTAATATCCGTACTGTTTGAAATACTGGGGGCGGGGGGAGACAAGCACCATGTCTGCCAGCAGTTAGAAAAAAAAAGGCTTCCATTACAAGAACCCACCATGAGTTTATCAAGAACAAATAATGTCAAACTTACTTTTTATGACAGTTTCCTGTATTGATGGAGCAAAGGAATGCTATAGTATCTTAATCACAGTAAAATGTATGGCAAAGTCTTCATGGACCAGATAAATAATGTGGGCAAGATAGTAATGTGGCCTGGTTGATTTGCAACTGAGCAGTCATCCTCAAAGGATGTTCATAAATTTTTCTGGAAGGAAATATTAGGTGTAGTAGTCCTTCAAGTCTCCATCTTTGGCTCTCTATTAGTCAATATCTTCATAACTGATCTAGAACAGGGGTGTCAAACCCACGGCATCACCACATGATGTATCATGACTTTTTCCCCCTTTGCTAAATGAGGCAGGGCCAGTGTGTGATGCATCTGGCCTGTGACCCATGAGTTTGACAGCCCTGATCCAGAACATGAAATGGAAGGGATTCTCATCAGATTTGCAGCTGAACAATATTGGAGGGGGATGTTGATTAATATCTTAATTTACCTCCCAAAGGAGGTAAAACATTTTCAAGTTAACAAACAGATACCATGCAGAAGGAGCATAAACAGACCCCCTCCCTAATTCATTGAATTATAAGGAGGAGGCCCAGCACAATTAGTCTTGCAAAATTATGTTAGCTAATCTCAATAAGAGTAGTTTTAATCTTCCTGTGCAATTGATTTCCTGGTCTGCTCTACCTAGTGGGCCTGATGTCATCTCTAGCAGATTGTGAAGAGATGGTGCCTATGGAGAGGAAAGTGGTGTGATAGACGGCAATGAAGTGGCAGTCCCTCAGGAAGGACGGAGTACATTTTAGGGTGGGGATGAGATAAAGGGCAACACAGCCGAGTTGAAGAGGAAACAGAGAAAGAGTTAGGATAGACACTCCCTAGAATCTCCCAGGGTATCTCCATTAAGGTGAAAACAGTAAAGGTTTAGGCGCACAAGATTGTATGTGCCTATTGTGTGCAAGCAAATTAAGAACTGAAGTTTGGCTGGACTGTTCTATGTTGTTCTTGGGCTGGGCCTGACATCGACCAAGCAATGCTGTCAAGGCTTTTTCTCAGTACCTCAAAGCTGTGAAGGTCCAAGGGAGAACAAGTTTCAGCTCCATTATATCAAGATTGAGTTGTTGAAAGTGTTGCATCACTTGGATCCATGGATTTTCCATTGTTTTGTTCTGGATATGCATTTCCTCGATGTTCAATTTGAGGTTCCTGTTTTAAAAACTGATAGCAACCATGGCCAGAAAGACTTTCACATAAATCCATCATTTGTGCCTTTTTTCAGGATCAAGAGGTATTTCTCATGTTCACTCATGCCTTGATCATATCCCAATTGAACATGAGCAACACATTCTTCCTGAGGCTACCCTTAAAGACCGCTGGGAGCTATAACCAGAAGAGAGTGGCATGTATAGTTTTGCTACAATACATATATGTAACACTATTACTTTCTGAGATGGTCTTCTGGATGCAATTCAAAGTTCTAATTATCATGTATAAAGAGCATGGGACTGCAATACCTTTGGCCCTGTATAAGGTCACCAGGGGATGCGGTGGCTCAGTGACTAAGACGCTGAGCTTATCAATCATAAAAGTTGGCAGTTCAGTGGTTCAAATCCCCAATGTTGTGAGCTCCTGTTACTTGTCCCAGCTTCTGCCAACCTAGCAGTTCAAAAGCATGTAAAAATGCACGTAGAAAAATAGGGACCACTTTGGTGGGAAGTGTTAAGCCTGGGTTCCCCAACCAGGGCTAAGGAGACAAGCTAAACAGAATGTGCAGCGTTAGTCAGATTGGCACACAGATAAATGTGTGAGATAAGTTTGAATGTTAGTTAACATACAGTAAAAATAACAGATACGCTTGTGCTATCAAAAGATAGTTTATTCCATTTAGAGTTTATAGCATAGTCAAAATAACAGTCCAATAGTCATGTATCGTTTAGTCAGTCCATTCAGGGATATTCAATTAGCAAAATCCGTGTAGAATCTCCAATGTCAGTTCACTTACAAATAAATCAGTTCACTTACAAATAAATCTCTCCCGTTCCAGTAGGGGAAAAAACGCAGTCTTGAATCCATCCAGTAATTAGGGATCATTAAGCCAGAGAGAGAGCTGCCGTTGTCTTGCTTCTTTTATGGAGCTTTTACAACCACTCCCTTAATTACATTCTTACAGTTAAAGTTACAGACACTTTAACTAACAAACCATGATAACATATTTATTATTTTACCTAAACCAGTTAGGGTAAACAATGTTACCCCTAACAGGAAGGTAATAGTGTTCCATGCACCTTTGGTGTTTAGTCATGCTGGCCACATAACCATGGAGACGTCTTCAGACAGCGCTGGCTCTTCATCTTTGTAACAGAGATGAGCACCGCCCCCTAGAGCCAGAAACAACTAGCACGTACGTGCGAAGGGAACCTTTATTTTTACTTTTTAAGGTCTTGAAAATCTGGCTTTTCTGCAGGATTGGCCCAGGGTGATGGATGATTCTGTCTTTAATGGTGGTTTTAAATTACTGTGGGTTGGTCTCAAATGTTTTTTTCTAAATTTATTATTTGATTTTGGTTAATTCTGTGCTGTTTTAATTTGGTCTTAGATACTCAATTGTGAGTTAAGCAACCATAAAAATTGATTAAATAAATAGTGTTCCAACAGATTATGATGACTATTCGTCAGAAATGGTCTTAACAGATTCCTGCACTAACCATGAAATTTGCTAGATTATCTATAAAGTAGTGCATTCCTTAATCATGAGTCTATGGATTGAAAAACAAAATAACTATGTACTTTGCAATCAAAAGAGGATTTAAGTATTAGACATTAAAACAAATTTGCCATTTATTTCCCTAAAGAACCATTTGCCATGATAAATGTTGCAATGCTTATAGAAATAAGTAGGACTAATGTCACAATTATGGCTAGCTGAACAAGAGACTATATTAATGAGACATTCTGTGCCAGTGACCAGTGATAATCCTTTATTAACTCTTCTTGACTCCATTGTTTTTGAAACTATCATAGGATAATTTATGTTTTAACTATGTTTAAAATAAAAGATAAGCAAAAAATTGATGTTCTTCCCAGAGCCCACCAAGAGAATTTGGGAAGAGTATGTGAACTTAAATTCACACTGGACATGAAGAATTAGGTATTTGGTTATAAAGACTAAGATCAGATCAAAAGTATTCTTATGAGAAAAAATGTTTGATATGTTGCTCTACATATTTCACTCTGATTTCTCAGCCACCATGGACAGCATCTGCAACATCATCCTAATTTAGCTTTATGGCGAAAAATGTCTCTTAACCACTCAGTGGAATGTCTGGATTCATATTCCATTTTTGTTTTTCTTTTAGAGAGGTTCCTTATTACAAATCTGTTACAATTCATTAAATACCCTTTACTATGTGTTCTTTTTCTACTTTATTAAAGCCCTGCTGTTTGTAAAAATAATTTGGACCTCATTATCAATACACATGTGGGACATCTCTACTCTTCATTAGAACAAATCTTTTTTTCATCTTCTGCAGGAGGCTAAAAAAAAGATGCCAATGCTTTAAGAAATCCATTAATATTCATGCAACTCTTAAAGCAATATCATCTATTTTTTTCAGAAGCACTCAAGAAGCTTCAAAAAGTATCTTCTGTAAATTAGCATTCTGTAAATATTGTTTGACTTTTTTCTCATCAATATACTCTTGTTTATATAGTTGCCCATAAAAATCTCGAATAATTTCCTTTTTCTCCATTGTTAGAAGTTATGAATGAAGTTATGTTAAAGAAGATGATACCCAAAACATGGTCAGAGGCTTATATCACACTTATTCCAAAAGAAGAGGCTGACCCACTGCAAATTAAGAACTACAGACCCATCTCCTTACTGAATGCAGACTATAAAATCTTTGCTTTAATTTTAGCAGAAAGACTTAAAAAATATTTAAATAATTTTATTCACCCAGATCAAAATGGATTTCTGCCAAAGAGACAAATCAGAGACAATATGAGAGTAATCTTGGACACTTTGGAATACTATGAGGCTCATCCTGAAAAGCAAATGGCTTTGATATTTTTAGATGCTCAAAAGGCATTTGACAACGTGAATTGGAGATTTATGTTATTACGATTGGAACAGATGGGTTTTGCTGAAAAATTTATTCAAGCAATCGAAGCCATATATAATAAACAGACAGCAAAGGTAATGATGGAGGGGGAACTTACAGATTTTATTAATATAAGAAAAGGCACAAGACAAGGGTGGTCCCTATCTCCTTTGCTATTTGTGTTGACCTTGGAAGTGTTGAATAGAAATATTAGGGATGATAAAAGCATAAAAGGAATGAAAATTAAGAAGGAAGAATTTAAACTATAAGCTTTTGCTGATGATTTAGCTTTTATTCTGGAAGACCCGTTAGAAACAGCTCCAAGGTTATTGGAAGAGATAGAGACATATGGTGAGATGGCTGGTTTGAAAATAAATAAAGATAAAACAAAGATTTTGACAAAGAACATGCTATTGAGACAAAGAGAAGAACTGGCAGATCTTTTGAAAATCCAAATTACAAATAAGGCTAAGTATCTGGGGATATATTTGACAGCAAGATGTAGCACATTAAAAGAGAATAATTATATTAAACTCAAACAACAGATAGCTACAGATTTGAAGAAGTGGGAAAACTTGCAATTGTCATTAATAGGGAGAATTTCAACAATCAAGATGAATATTTTACCTAGAATTTTATTTTTGTTCCAAACAATACCAATTAGGCTTGGAAAAGACTATTTTGAAGATTTAAATAAAATCATGTTGAAGTTTATATGGCAAGGTAAAAAAGCGAGAATAAAGCTGAAGCTTTTGCAAGACGCTAGAATTAGAGGAGGTTTTGGCCTGCCTAATTGGGAATTGTATTATCAAGCTGCAAACTTGATGTGGGTCAAAGAATGGATAACATTAAGAAAGCATAGGTTGTTGACATTAGAAGGGCATGATTTGCTGTTGGGCTGGCATGCTTTTTTATGGTATAAGGGAACTAAAACACAGGGTTATTTTAGAAGACATTATATGCGGGAGTCTTTGTGGTTAAACTGGGAGAAGATAAAAAGACAATGTTACTTGAAAATTCCAGTTTGGTTATCAACTATTGAAGCATTTTCCTATCCTATAATTTATAAGAAGGAACAAACAGTTAGATATGGGGAACTCTTGGATGAAAAGGGTGAACTTAAATCGATCCAAAACTTAGAGGAACAAGGTATAAGGATGAATTGGTTTTCATATGCGCAAATACATTTAAGGTATGATGAAGATTCTAAAGCGGAGGGATTCTATGATAAGCAGACTGATTTAGATAAGATCTTGATGGGTACTGATGAGAAGGTGATTAAAAAATTATATGGTTATTTACTGGGAATGAAATTAGAGGAAGAACAAGTCAAAGAAACTATGATTGTTTGGGGGAAGAATTTTGGATATGGGATTGATCTAGAGAAATGGCAGAAATTGTGGTCTCAAAATTATAAAATGACAATGTCAACAGCATATAAAGAAAACCTGTATAAGATGTTTTATAGGTGGCACTTTCCCCCGACAAGAATAGCAAGAATGTTTAAGAACAAATCTGAAAAATGCTGGAAATGTCATCAGATACCCGGCTCGTATTACCATATGTGGTGGACTTGTGAGGACGCTGGAAAATATTGGACTATAATTCGCATGTGGTTGGAAAAAATAACAAAGAAACACATAGACTTGAAACCAGAGATCTTCTTATTGGGAATTTTACCTGATATATATAGTAAAGATTTGAAGTACCTGATTGTAAATGTATTAACAGCGGCTAGGATTGTATTTGCTAAAAATTGGAAGAATGAGAAAATACTATTACAGGAAGAAATTATTAAGAAAATATTGGAATGTGCTGAGATGAGTAGATTGACATTTAAAATTAGAGAGCAAGAGGATAAACAATTTTATGAAATTTGGGATCTTTTTTATCAATGGCTAGATGATAAAATACGATAATAGAATATTTAGAATGCTAGACAGTAAGGAATATCTTTATTTTGCTATTTGCTATTATTTTGTTATTTGACATTATATTTATAAAGGGTTTTTTAGGATTGATTTGATATGATTATATGATTTGTTATAGAGTAAACTGGTTTAAAGTATTGTTAGCTCATAAAGCATGAATGATTAAAAATATAGTCAAAAACTTCTTTTTTTAGTGATATTAGGATATATAAGTTTGGATTGACAATATGAGTTGTTATGTAACATAATTGTAATTGAGACTACAGAATGAATGCACAAAAATGATGAACCAACTGACACACTGGATGTACATATGAAAGTTGATGTTTTTATGTTTTGTTTGTCTTGTTTGTTTGTGGAAAATTAATAAAATCTTTTTCAAAAAAAAAAAAGAAGCTTCAAAAAGATGGACTGCTTTCATAATTTATCATTTAGTTGGACATTCAAAGTTCCAATATGATAACTTCAGCAACGTTCAACTTTTTTTAAAAAAAGAAAACACTCCTAAGGAGGAAAATGGTTCTATTTGTGCATTTTAGGGTCTGTTACCACCTTCAAATTTATTATTAATTATCGCTGTTATTATCATATATTCAGTCTTTTTTTCTCAATGTACAATAATATAACAGGCTTTTAATGAGAATTCCTGAAAAATATTTTAATTTGAAAGTTAGTATTATTAATACTTTATAATATATTAATAAATTATAATAAAATAATTATAGTGTTAACATGATATTCTTTATACAAGTAGTCTTTGCTTACCAACTGCTCATTCAGTGACTATTCAAAGGTATGATATTGCTGAAAAAGGAAATTTATGACCACTCCTTGATAGCAGCCGTCACAATGTCCCTGCCACCACATGATTGCAATTAAGGCACTTGGCAATGTGTGCACATTTATTTATTTATATTCCACTTTTATTATTTTTATAAATAACTCAAGGTGATGAACATGCCCTTTCTCTTCCTATTTTCCCCATGTACCGTAGTCACAGCATGCCACAGTTACATGATCATAGTTTGTGACCTTCCCAACCAGCTTCCAACATGCAAAGTCAATGGGGAAGCCTGCAAGAGATTGCAAGTCTCCATCATGTAACATCATGTTCAACACCTAGCCGTTATTCACTTAACAAGTGCAACCAGAACTGATATTGTAAGCCAGTGTGATCACATGACATTTCACTTTATAACCAATTAAGGCTGACAAGTGACAACAACTATATTAAATGTTTTTCCAAAAACATATGTCTGTATATAACTGTATGTATTACCCCTGATCACATGATGTCTTTATTTTTTCAAAAGCTACATAGTTTGTGATTCAATAATGTCAAGACATATGAGATATCATTATGGCATCTGCTGGATACCTGTAAACCAAATACTGAACTACAAACTAATCAACCTTCCTCCAACATGTTGTTTGAAGCCATCCTATGTGTTCACCATGTGTGTGTCATGTAACTATAATTAGGTTAATGTGTTATACAAACACTACCATTTTTAACATTGCTTAGATTTCTAAACTCTTGTGAATTTTTATGGGATCTTGTGAATCTTTATGGGATCAAGCTAATATTAATATTAACTATTGTTGCTGTTTACCAAGTTTAACAGATAATCAGACTTGGAAGGGACCTTGTAAGTCATCTAGTCCAACCCTCTGCCCAAGTGGAAGACCCTACACCATTTCTGACAAATGACAGTCCAATCTCTTCTTGAAAGTCTCAAGTGATGGTGCTCCCACAACTTCTGAGGGCAAGTTTGGTTGATTGCTCTCACTGTCAGAAAGTTATATGGTAGCACTTAACCACCTAACTTTGGCTGACCCTAAAACATTAAGTATATTGGACCTGATTACTGTAGTACTTCTTGGATGAGAAATCATCAGGAAAAGCCAATAAAACTATTTCTGTATTCGTGCCAAAGAAACTATATGGATCTGTGTTTGAGGTCACCAGGAGATGAGCTCAATTTGAAAGAAATTTTATTTACTGTTGTGGCTACAACTAGCATTCAGTATTTATTTTTGTATTAATCTTGTGCAGAATGAATGTATGTATGTATGTATGTATGTATGTATGCATGTATGTATGTATGATAAAGCTCCCCTTCACTTCATAATGATGAGGTAATAATAGAATAATAAAACTAGTAACTTTCATGGAATAACTAATTCAGAATTAAAGGGGAGAGGAACTTGACAAATAGCATTGTTCAGTTGGGGCAAAACACTTTTATGCCTAAAATTAAGGAAAGATAATGGCAATTTTTTTCATCTTGATAAAGTGCTAAAATTCTTCACCATTATGATAAGGTAGCCTAGAGAGTACTAATTAACTATCATAGCAGGAAATTCTGTCCTACAACACTGGAGAATGTCCACACATCTAACAGGATACAGCTAACAGAATCCTGCTGAAAGGAGATGCCTCATTTGCCATATCCACACAAGTGATTTTATCGCATCCTATTGCACCATTCAACAGTTGCTATGATATTACATGAACAATAAAGTCTGGTTTTACAGTATCGCAGTAATGACTGCATGAATCTGTAAAATTTTATAAATGACTAGTTTGGAAATGTCTCCTGGCTTATGGTAAAAAGCCAATCCTAGAGAAGAGAAAGAACTCTTGGACTCATAGAAAATAATTCTGCAGAAGGAAGATATGGAAAGAGACAAAGGAGCTGGCTATAGGCTATCTTATGAATACATGCAAGGGTAAAATGGAATGAAAGAGGGGGGGAAAGGCCCTTCCCATTCTGAAATTATTATGAGTGCATGAGAGCCACTGCACTGAACTTCCTTTTTTGCTATAGTATCAAACACAAAACCAGCAATTCAAACACAGAGATCTGGACCTTGCTATATTTCTTCTGCTATTTGTGTTACAGTTTCTGGAAAAAGAGATGTTGAAAGGAAGCAGAGTTACTGTGTCACAGCCCAATAATATCTCTAATGGCACAGAAGTCTTTCAAAAAAAAAACAAGATTAAGAGAAAGGGGATAAAGATAGAAAAGAAGCAGGTAGACACAATCAGGACAGGTTATATTGATCTACTTGGGATTAAAACAAAATGAAACTGATTTTTGAATAACAGGGTTGGTTTCAGATGAACAATGAGAACAGACACAAAAACTCACCATTTGAACACAACCATTCCAGTGGAATAAAACAGCTGGAAAATGCATTTAATTGACCCAAAAGAAACTGAGGAGAAGCAGGGGAAAGGAAACAATGGGAAGCATAGAAAGAAGACCAAGGAATGAGAAAAAAGATGGAGGTCAATACTGCATTTCAGAACAGTACATCATCAACTCTTGATTGTGGAGTTATTGTGCCTAGACTGCCGAAGGAGGGAGCTTAAGTGAAGATTATAACTGACTTCAATTGAAAATAAAAATTAAAACTGCAAGATAAAAGATATACTTGTTAATGCTATGACACTACATGTTTGCTTTCAAAACTCTGATGCCAAGATTCATATACAATCAAATAGTTATAGCCAAGAAATAATTAAAAGCCAGATTCTCTGGAACACCTGGATTGACAAAGCAAATGATTGATTGCTTGGATGTTATCAACTGTGCACAGTTAAATGATTTTTTTTACCAAAGAAACTGACACGAAACACATTTTATTCAATTTGTATTAGCAAATAAATAAAAGTACATAGTGCTAAAATGCTTTTCTGTGTGGTTGCTCATTTTCACATATACAGCCCAAGCCACATTTTACAATAATTTTAATTTGCATGATTTGATTGTATATTTTATTGAATTTTAGTACATAAAAATACTGTTTTGGGAAGTTAAAGACTATTCATGTACATTTTTCTCATATCTGAAAGTGGAAAGAAGTCTGATGAGACTAAGCCTCTAAAAAGTAATGAAAATTATTTTCATTTTCATACATATTCATTTAAAATTCATTTCATTGTAGCATCATTATACAGATAACATAACTCTTTATATTGCATAAAAGATAATTGGTTCTATTTCTGAAATGTAATTTTTCACCACATTTTTATATACAGCTTTTTCTCTGTCAGAAAAGAGGGAATGATACCAGACAAATGTGGATAGAAATGCAAAGGAAATTGAATTTCTTATTTTTTAAAACAGAATGCTACTAATTATTTTTAAATTTTTAAGTAGAAGCAACTTTTTCCTTTTTTTCTGATTCCTTCCTTGCCATATTGATTGAAACATGGAAGATGAATCTGGAGCCATATAATAAATGAAAAATATATGCCTGTCATGTGATATATTTCTATTAAATATTTTTGGATATTACAAATGGATGCCAGTATGACAAATAAATGCACGCTAGCCTGTATAGATCAATTTCCAACGTTATTGTAATTATCTTGTAGATTCTTATATATTCTAGATAAGGATTCTCAAACTATTGTGAATATTCCTTGTCAAGATTTATAGTTTCTTATATGATGTCTCATAGCAGTTTATCAGGGGACCTGAAAATACTTACACATGTTTCTTTTCTATTTAATTATTCTCCAAAGTAACTTTTAAATCTCCAAATGTCTTGTGTAGTGAAAGATATGACTAAGCAATCCATCAGTTTAACAGAATCTACTTGAAGCATGATTAAATTTGGATTCTACCTATTTCTTTTGCCTTTTTCAAATGAATAGCCAGTTTTAAGTTTTTCAGTTGTTAGAAGAATATTTCAATAATTTGCCACTTAATGACAACAGATGAAATAATCTAGAATGACATCTATTTTAGTTAAATTACTTACTTAGAATCTGAAAAAATAATCAATGTAGGTGCATAAAATGTTCTGAATATCATATAACAGATTTGTCATTCATCTCAAGACTATTTTTAAAAAAAAAACAAAACCCAAAGATGCAGATGAATGCAAAATTTTCAGTGCTAGCATTTACATATAATCAGATCATTCAATTCAAGTGAACTTTAAATTGTAAGGTTTTTGAATCATGATTCTTATTTTTTTGTCATTTATAACATTATTTAATAAGTTTCCATGTCACCATAATTCATTTAGTATAAAACAACCATTTTAAATGTTCATAGTACTACTCTGAAGTAGATGAGAATTTATGAATGGAACATACTACATTTCTCTGTGGTTTTTAAAAATCTGCCTATTCACACTGTTAAGTGAATTGTTTTATTTGATTATTTAGTTTGTTACATTCTTAGTAATCCTATAAACGGGTGTTTTGCACTTACTATTCCTAAAATGCCCAGTCTTTGGCTGCAAATCCCAAGAGTTGCTGAATGAAATTTTGGTGGATGTAAATTTGGTGGAGGGTGGATTTATAATTTTCCCCCATTTGTAATTTATCATACAACACAATAATATTAATAAATTCTAAGACTATGGAAGGCAAATAAAAGGAAAGAATTAGAATTATGCTGATGGTCACAGTGAAACAAAATATTCTGTCAGAATTCTTTAGTGAAATTTACAGTGAAGAAAGAGAAACCAAGCAATGATGTAGTTTTATATCAAACTGAAGTTTCTCACAACTGTCATGTACATCAGGCCAGAGATAACAAACATGTAACCTAATATCTACCATTATGATGCAGCAAACAACATCAGTTTTCAATCTTATTAAAACAGAGCAGCAATTGGTATTACTGATGTGACAGAGAGTGGTTGAATTTCTTTCCATCATTATTAAGCAAATATGTGGCTCTGTCAAAGAGCAAATCTTCAAGAAAATCTGTGAGATGAGGTAATTTTATTACTCATTCATAGTGCCTTGTATTTGCTGTACTTAAAATAGACACTTGTACCCAGTGGCTTTTTATTACTGGAAGGAGGGTGGAGAGAGGGAATCATATACACGCTAGTCTTTTTTTCTTACTCCAAGCAAATGGAAGCAATTCAATCCAACATGGGTTGAAACTTGAGTAGGTCACTGTATACCGTGATAGAATTCCCTAATCCCTGAGTCAAATTTCCCGAGGGGGCCCTCCTACTAGTCCTTCACTTTCCAAGCTGACTTTTCCATTCCTTCAGCCCTCTCCTCTCCTGTCTCCCTCCCCTTCATCTCTTCATCTCCCTCTACCTTACAGCCTTGATATCCGATCTGCTGCTAGGATTCAGATTTCAGTTTTTACAGCTTAGGCTGTCTATTGCTATATACATTCCTTTCTTTCTGCTCTGTCGTGGTTATTTAACAGAGCTTATTTTACATAAGTCCACATGAAAGCAGTTCAGATGAAGGGAAGCAGTCAAGCTGCTTGAACAGTTCAGATGTGCACCTACACAAGGACACATTGTATTCACCAGAAGACATCACACACATTTCATACAATATGACTAATTTGTTAAGTTACTGTACTTTTTAATTTAGTGAAGAGGAGGAAATCTTTCTGGTATATCTTTTGTTCAGTAAGTGAAGAATTATTGAAAGAAAGACAAGCAAATGCCCAATGTACCTAAAAGAAAACAAGATGCAAACCTGCTCAAAACTTTAGTTATAAAAACACAGAATAAGAGTTAATAAGATAACTAACTCTAGGACGTGGCGAAGGCTGCCTGAAAGCGTCTGCTGTTGTTTACATTTCAACCGTGCAATCTATAAAAGCTGATCCCAAAACTATATATCAGATCCACAGCCTTGGGTTAAGTTTCTCATATAAATGAATCTCTGATATATTTATTTCTCTTATTTCTTTTCTTCCATTATCAGAGGCTTTGTGGAAAGAGAGGTTTACCTGCATTAAGATTCGCACTAATGCTTAACAGACTTTCATAAAAAGAAGAAAATCTTGTGTAATTTTCCTCCTTTCACACACAGTGTTGTTTTTGTTTCTTCCTCACCATTTCAGACAAACATCTGTTCTACTGCAGAAGAACAACTATCTCCCAAACCACCAAGTGTGCCTGCAGCCAAAGTAAACAAAACAAACCCAGAGGATCCAGCATAGTCAGCCTTTATATATCCAGCCAGGATAGCATTTCATATGTTTTGATTAAAATTAGCTAATTTGTAATGCTAGAACCTATGAAACTTAAAAACTGCAGATCGAATGAAGCACTGTCTTAAACTGACAGTGCATAATGGGACAGCGTTCCATGCCCACTGTCCCCCTTCTTCTCTACCCTTACCAAAATAAAAATCCAAACAAGGTCTGACTAAGCAATTACTGTTAAATTCAAGTGTACACAAAGCTTCCCCTAAGATAGAAAGTCTACATACAAAGAGGCATCAGGATGTATGCCTAGAAACTGGATAAATGTTATAGATATGCAAGGCACTTTGTTCTTACATGTACCATCACAACCTTTTGTTCAAATGTCCATCTGCTGTTGGACAAACCTTCAATATACCACAGAAAGAAACAATACAAATAACAGAGAACACTTTTAATTGAGTTTAAAAATTAAACAAGAAACTGAGCATCCTCTTCTAAATTGATTTGCTAAGCTCAATAAGTAAAACGGTCTTGTTGATCCCTTTAGGTTGTTAGCCTTGGACCACATAGGCAAAGATTCCATGATGATGCATATTCAATTTCACACACACAGCTTTTGTAATCATTATATACCAACAATGTATATTGAATATTTCCATAACAGAATGATTATGAATGCTCCATTTCACTAAATGCAACTTGAGGGAATGGATTTTATCCTACCTCAAAACTATGCTGTTTTATTATTTGAAGCAAAGCAACTTCACTTCAGCCTCATAGGGGAGGTTTAGAGGAAAGATAGGTGAGTAACATTAAAAAAAATCAATGCTAAGAATAATAACAGTGCTATCAGACAGAGATTTCATTTTCACCCAAGTGAATATTGTTTATTTATTTATTTATTAAGCAACTTCTCAGATATTAGCCTCTAGAGTGCCAGCCCACAGAATTACCTCTGGAACACAGCTGTATTTACACTATTTTCTGCAAGGATGCTGGCTTTACCTCCTCCATACATAATCACTCCAAACAGATATAGATGATATAAAGAATGTATGTACCCACAGAGACATAAATATTCATGCAGCCTTCTAGGACAGCTTTCAATTCCACACTCCGCTTCTTTGATTAACTGTGAAGTGGAGCACACAAAACAGACACAGAACTAAAAGGCAGAAGGAAAAGACAAGAGATCCTGTGTCTAAGCCCAAGAATGATGTGCCGTTCAGACCATAACATTTCACTTTGACAATTTAATTACACAGTTGCAGCTGGCTACTGGAAAGGGGGCCAGAGAGAGAGGGGGCTTAAATGACTTCCCTTTCTCTTCTAACTTTTAACAGCTTCTAGATCATCTGGCTAGGATGAGCATTTAGAAGGGAACTGAACTCCTTTGGAGAAAATATTATAAATAATAGTGGTTTTAGCCATCAACGTACCAGATCCGCTTAGGGAATCTGGCTTTCTCGCCTGTGAACTGTGCAGTTAGCAGGAGGAGTTCAGACACCTTTCGCCAATCCCATCTGAGGTTTTTTAAGCCCCCCCCCCTCCTTACAACAAAACAAGAGGTCTTTTATTTATAACATTTTCTCCCATGGGGGGAGGGGAGACCGTAGTATGGGGGGGGGATTGTCTGCAACAAGCTTCCTTCCTCTCCGCCTCTACCCCTCTTCCCCCTTTCTTCCCTTTTCGCATCCGACGGAGTGACAATAAAGGGGGAGCGCTGAGACGTACCTTCATCTCTTCATTGATTTCCCTTTTCACGGGATGAGCCGGCTTCCTGCTTCTTTTATTTTCTGGAGGTCTCCCTTCTTTCTCCATTTCTGCCATTTTTTAATTATATTTTTTTTGTTTGGTTTGCGTGCGTATGTGTGTCCGCGCGCCCGCGCGTGTGTATGTATGTATGTATCGACTTTGGTGGAGATGAAATGGCTGCTGGTATTATTTGGGAAAAGCTGTCTGGTGGGGGGGGGGAGGTTGTGGAGAAGAAGGGAGGAAGGACGGGGGCGGCTTTTAGAGCTGGGCGAAAGCGTCAACGGGTGTCAAAGGAGAAAGCGGCTCTGGGAGGGTTGGGGATGCGGGCGGGCCGGACCATGGGTTGCCCTGGCCAGTCAGCCATCTTCTGTCTCCCTGCCTGTCTCCAGGACCGAGCGCAAGAGACGGGTCTCTGTGCGTGCATGGGGAGGGGGCGGCGAGGGAGAAGGAGGGGAGTAGGGAGGGAGGGAGAGAAAGAAAGAAGCCAGTCCAATTCCTTCCAAAGAGCGGGCCTGAGCGGGAGGGGGGGAGTAGGACCTCCCCCTGCCCAGGCATTGGGCGGGGCTTCCAATATCATAAAACCCTCCGCCTCTTCTTCGCCTACTGCTAGTTAGGCTCAGAAGCGGGGAGGGGGCTTTTTATACTTAATTGTCATCATCATCTCTTTCTCTCTCTCTCCCGCCCCCCCTTTCGGAGGGACTGCCGTCCCTTGTGGAAAACACAAGGAACTCCTCAGCTCCTGGCTCTCCCCCCCCCACGAGCTCTTTTGTTGTTGTTGTTGTTGTTGTTGGTCACTGGCGGTCACCGCATACGATCCTCGGCGACACGCTCTTGCCTGCCACCCCTTCGAAACGCGCAACGACGGGACGAAACGGCCAGGATCCTTGATTAAAACGCCTTGTGTTACAAAGGCGCACTTGGGTAGCGCGCGCGCGCGGCTGGCTTCCAAGCGTGTGGTGTGTGGGTGAGGGGGAGAGAGAGAGAGAGAACGAGCGGAGTAGAGAGAGAGGATGGTCGCCTTCGGTTGCCGAAGTGGCCCTGGTTGTGGCAGCGGGGCTGAAGGAACCTAAGAAATTGTGACGAGGAATTGTGCGTGCGCCACAGAGAAAGAGGGAGAGAGAGAGAGAGAGCCCTGAAACCCGCAGCATGAGGATGCTGAGTGCTCGAGACTCGCTGGCTGGCAGCCCTCCAGCCAGCCCAGCTACGCAATTCCACCTTTAGGAGAAAGAGGGGGAAGGAAAAAAGGCGCAAATCCAGGCTGCTCTCCACGCCTGTCTGCCCACGGCGCTGGGAACGTTACAGTCGCGTTGAAACCTCTCCAGCTGAGGCGGAGCTTGACGTTTTCGTGGGTGGGCGGCAGTTTGGAGGGAGCTGGGCCGCTGAAACGAGCGGCGCTAGTATTCGACAAGCACAGGCATTATTACACCCACGGAGGGTTTTGCTTTGTTTTGATTTTGGCGGGAGAATCGTCTCCAGTCCCGCAAAACTAATCCTCGAAAAAAGCATCGCTTGATGCGTGGCATCAGTCTCTTGTACCAGCATATTAGATTCCATCTATGCCAATAATCAGCTAAATTAGTGGGGGTGGGTGGTAAAGTTCATCTCCACAGCCATATTCTGAATTAGTGGAAAGGACTCCAAAGATATCCCATAACCGAATGTTATTTTTAAACATTAAAATCTGCAAACTAAACACGACCTATATTTCCCAAACCTTTCATTCAGTTCTTCCAGACTGATTGCCCTTATAGATCTGGGAGTCCGAAACGCCATCGCCCCGGAGTCGTCTTAGCACTGATCCTCTCATTCTTCCCGTTTGCTCTATTCGAGAACTGATTCGAACCAAGTTCTCTCTTTGTTTCGGAGAGACATGATTTACTTCACCTCTGTGGAGAGAAAATGGAGAATGAATAGTATGATAGAAGATCCTTGGAACTAACTGCTGGATTAACGGTACACACGGAAGGAGAATGCACTGATTATATTCACACCTACTCTTTAGTAGCTCATAATTATCTGATACCATACAATATGGAGGTGTCCATTTTCCATTAGTGCAAATCATAATTACAAAATAATTTGTCATTAGGTCTGGAATTGACCTTTAAATTATATATATACATGCATAATACCCAAAGAAAAAATTACCCAAAATGTGCAAAAAAGCTCCTCTTCAAAAAAAAAAAAAAAAAGTTCAATCTGTCAAAATTAAATAAAGCTCTTTTAGAAAAAAAAATTCCCAATTTTTTAATGTGATTTATTTCCAGATTTGAAGGATATTTCTTGCTTGGGATATATAGAGATATACATACATAATGATACAATAGAGCTTTACAGTATTTCAATAATTTCAGGAATACAAAATTGTAATGCATTCATCTGTTCTGTCATATTGATTCAATATTCATTTTAAAAACATCTTACCATTATTTATTGTATATATATTACAGAACAGAGGTTCCTAAACCCTTTGCCATCACACCTCCTTTTACTATAATTGTAGTAAAAACCCAAAAATAAACACAAATGAACAATGAAAACAATACAATGAAACTTTGTGGAAGAAGGATTTACTGTAACAATGTGCAGCTCAAAAAAAGGCTTTTTACACCTCCTGTGGAGTCTCTCTGCACTTCCCAAGGGAATGATACACATCACAATTGGGAAACCTTGCTGTAGAGGGGTAAGTTGGAATTCCCTGAGCTACAAATATTCTCCTTTAATAGTAAAATGTATGTCTGCACAATTTACAGTGTCTATGTTCTTTATTTAATAAGAAGCTAGAAAATTCCTATTGTGTAAAGCAAGCATTTCACTTGTACTTAAGATACCCATTGTGATTGCTGCCAGCAGCCAGTAACAGATTGTGAAACTTACATTTGTCTCATCAATCTGGTAATCTAGACTAAAGCTTCATCCATGAATGATTCTTAATCATGGAACCTAAATCAAGAAGAAAAGGCCTCCTTGCTATGAGCAGGTAAACATGTAAACTGTCACTAAGCCACCAGTGGAAGTTGGCTTTTCAAAACATTTGAAATGTTAGCTGTTGTAAATTGTCCAAGAAAGCGATCTACAAGCAATGAATGAATTAACAGTGATATAAATGTGACATTGTATCAATTCATGATTTCTTTCCCACAGTATGTTGAGATGTGAGTTGGTAGGATTTTACTATTGCCAAGGAAACTCACAGCCTTATATTTTTAAGGATCCATTTGTTTTGAGCTTATAGTTGTACTTATTAAAATCAATGGATATTTTGCAGTTGGGTTTAATGAGGTGTGAACTGAATGTTAAACATTAACTGGTCTTGCAGAATCTGCAGGAATCTATTTCAACGAAATCCATCTCTTGAAGCGACCATTCAAGACTTCTTCAAATGGCATTCCTTGGCAACTGCTAGACATGTTGAGCAGTTAAAGGTTAATGGTCTTTGACTGGGAATGTGCCATCCTATGATTTCATTTTTTATACAAATAGAAACCAGCAGGATATTTATACAGAAATTCCATGAAAGCAACTGGTCCACAGTATAAGATGATGGACACAAACAGTTTGTGATTTGGAGCCAGTTCGTTTCTTACTTTTATCATTTGAACAGAATATCACTTCAAATAGTGGTTTAATAGAATACTGTTGGGTTGCATTATTTGGAATTCTTGTTGTGGTTTGGACTTACTCATTTTAACATCCCTAAGCCTAAATAATATTTGGGTAATTAATAACATAAGATTTGAAATATAAGTAATTATATTAAAGAGGTCCTTTCCATGTTCACTTCTGTTAGTATTTGTGTTGTGCCGATGATTAAATCTCATGGCCAATCGGAGATTGTTGATTCACTGGGAAAATAATTTTAACTGATTCTCTCAGTTACATTTTTAATCCATCAATTGGTTAATGCAATGTAATTTCCTGGTATATCACAACATAGGAAAAAAATACAGAGATAATGTTGCTTGTCCACTTGAAACATTATTTTGTATATTCCTTTTAAAGTTTCTATGAGGAGGTTTATATTTCTAAAATGTAGCAGATTTTCAAGGCAGCAATGAATCTGCTCTCATCAGAGCTGACAAACATGGCCAAAACAGAAACGAGTGAATTTGTACATACAGAAATCTAAAATGAGGCCACACTGTGTGCAATAACACATTTGGCATTTTTTATATATGCTACTGGATATTGTTTGGTATAGCACATTTTTCACATATTTGATAACTTTTCATGATTTATCATCTTAGATCACATAATTTCTGCATATAAAGATTCTTAGCCCCAGTCTTCTTTTATGCAGTAGCAATGGATTTTATTTACAGATATTGGCAAGATAACATTCTAAAACATTAAGAAACATAGAAAAATTGTCCATATAAAAAACTGTTAAGGTATTAGAAACTGAAAGCCACATCAAAAGTCTGGATTTCTAACTTACCATCAGGGAGTTTTCAAAAAAAAAAAATCCTCCTAAGATATCTCTTCTTCAGAAAATATTTAACTAAATGTTTTATTATTGTTGTTGTTGTTAGGATTTTTTATGCTTGGCTGGAAACACTTTATTAATTGTCTTAAAACCCATCAAAATGCATTACAGAAGGGGCAAAAATTGACATTTGTTTTATGCTAAAGTCTATCTCCCTTTCTTAAAATGAAAATTTGGAAGTTTGATTCTTTGGGAAGAAGGATGCCATGAACTACCATGGCTAATATATCTGTCTTTAAAAAGGGTATAATTGATAAAGAGATCAACAGCAAATTGTACTGAATAGCAATAGCACTGAGATTTATTTACTGCTTCACAGTGTTTTACATCTCTTTCTAAGTAGTTTACAGAGTCAGCAGAATTAGCCTGCAGAAGTACCCTGCAGTCCTGCATTCTAACCACTACACCACCATGGCTCTAAATGATGCTTTTTTTTTTTTTTTGTAAAAGTTTTATTGATTTTAACAACAGAAAAAAAACATATAAGACATAAAACATGACATAAAAAAAAAATAAAAAAAATTATAGCATTCTTCATAAATTTACAGTGTATCGGTTGGTTTACCACTCCCTTTTGTGCATCCATTTCATAGTCATCAAAATAATTATATTACATAATAACTCACATTATCAATCATCAATAAAATATCCCAATATCATTATTGAACAATCATTTGACTATAATTTTACTAATTCATACTTAAGCGAGATAACTATAATTAAGTTAAATTATTTTATGACAAATCATAAAATCATATCAAATCTATCATAATAAAATATTCTTAAAAATTATCAAAACCAAGAAAAATTATATATTCATTATTTCCTAAATTTCTAAATATTCTATTATCATATTGTATTATCTAACCATTGATAAAAACTTCATAAAATTGTTTATCTTCTTGTTCTCTAATTTCAAATGTCAATCTACTCATTTCAGCACATTCCAATATTTTCTTAATAAATTCTTCCTCTATTAGTATTTTCTCACTCTTCCAATGTTTAGCAAATACAATCCTAGCTGCTGTTAATACATTTACAATCAGATATTTTAAATTTTTATTATATATATCAGGTACGATTCCCAATAAAAAAATCTCTGGTTTCAAATCTATGTGTTTCTTTATCATTTTTTCCAGCCACATGCGAATTATAGTCCAATATTTCCTGGCCTCCTCACAAGCCCACCACATTTGGTAATATGAGCCAGGTATCTGATGACATTTCCAGCACTTTTCAGATTTATTCTTGAACATTCTTGCTATTCTTGTCGGGGGAAAGTGCCATCTGTAAAACATCTTATACAAATTTTCTTTATATGCTGTTGACATTGTCATTTTACAATTTTGTGACCACAGTTTTTGCCATTTCTCTAAATCAATCCCATATCCAAAATTCTTCCCCCAAGCAATCATTGTTTCTTTAACTTGTTCTTCCTCTAATTTAATTTCCAACAAATAACTATATAGTTTTTTAATCACTTTTTCATCAGTACCTGTCAAAATCCTATCTAAGTCAGTCAATTTATCATAAAATCCTTCTATTTTAGAATCTTTAAGATACCTTGCATGTATTTGCGCATATGAAAACCAATTCATCTTTATACCTTGTTCTTCTAAATTTTGCATCGTTTTAAGTTCACCCTTTTCATCCAATATTTCCCCATATCTAACTGTTTGTTCCTTCTTATAAGTTATAGGATACGAAAAAGCTTCAATAGTTGATAACCAAACTGGAATTTTCAAATAACATTGTTTCTTAATTTTCTCCCAATTCAACCATAACGATTCCCGTATATAATGCCTTCTAAAATAACCCTGTGATTTAGTTCCCTTATACCATAAAAAAGCATGCCAACCCAATAATAAATCATGACCTTCTAATGTCAACAATCTAGTCTTTCTTAACGTTATCCATTCTTTAACCCACATTAAGTTTGCAGCTTGATAATACAACTCCCAATTAGGAAGGCTCTAAATGATGCTTATATAATGACATAACCATACAAGTGCCACAAGAATGTGTCTCATTTGCCCCCTTCTCTCCCTCTGGCTACCCAGAGTAGTTTCTAATAAACATCCCTACAAAGAGGTCACTTGGGCTTCTAGTATTATCATTGACATTAAGGGGATATTCACTTGATTCAGATGTTGGGAGAAAATAAACTTGACTCTTATCTGCATACTGATGACTTTTCAACTTAAAATTTGAATGACTGCCCTTAGAAGTTAAAAGATATTGAAGTCAAGAGTACTATGATATCCCTCAGAATAAGGAGTCGTGGTGGTGCAGTGGTTATAATGCAGTCCTGCAGGCTACTTCTGCTGACAGCCAGCTGACTGAAGTTTGGCAGTTTGATTCTCATTGGCTGAAGGTTGACTCAGCCTTCTTCTGAGGTGGGTGTGATGAGGACCCAGATTGTTGGGGGTGTGCATAAGCGCACCAACGTACTACCATCCCTGTCCTATTGTTTTTTGTTTTTTATTTTTCTTATATGTATCCATGTATTCATAACTATGTTTTTACTTATACCTATTATCTTGTAAGCAATTGACAAAAATAAATAAATAAAATAATAAATAAATAAATAAATAAATAAATATGCTCACTCTGTAAACCACTTAGGGCTGGAAAGCACTGTTAAATGGTAATGTGTCTGCGTGCTATTGCTATCACTAATGATATCACATTGCAAAGCTACACTTGATGAGCATAACTCTATTACATCATCCTGACATGGAATGGTAGAACCACTGTAACATAGTACCCCAATCACCACAATCAAGCCAGGAGAATATTGTGGTCAATGGTATTAAAAACTGCTAAAAAGTCAAGCAGAATCAATAGATATACTTCCTCTGTCTCTTGAAATAAATTTATTTGACAAGATGACAAAGGGAGAATATGTTCACTGGCTTAAACCCAAACTGGAAAGTGTCAAAATCACTGGTATTCTGTCTTTCAAGAATGTTTGCAGCTGTACAAACATTCATACACTCAGGCACATGGTCCCAAACTGGGACAGGTTGTTAGCTTAAAGCTTAGGATATGGGAAAAGTTTCTTCAAGAATTATTTAGGAAAATAATTGTCTTCTGTTGTTGATGAATAGTTTCACAATCATTTAATACAGAATAGAATTAATATAAATTCTTATTTGTCTTAAAATCTAATATAGAAACATGAAATTTTCTAAATGTAGCCTTTATACTCATAGGTATCATATCCTGTGTTCACATAATGCTAGACAAGGTCAAAAATCCAAATTTAGTTTGATAGCCTGTGGTTCAGTGCTTTGTGAAGACCAATCATGTCTCAATATGTTATGTGAACCATGCCATCACAATCTTGCTTACGGAAATAGAACATATTTGGTGAATGCAGGAATTGAACTTAATTAACCTTTCATGATTCCAGCATTTTGGCCTGCTGGCTGCTAACAATTATCTTTTATCTCCCAGAGTTTCAACAGAAGTGAGCTTCTTTAAAAATTTGGCTCTTTACTCATTCTTTTTCCAAATAGTATTCTCTTTTACCTCTTTCATTTGGGCTAACAGAAAGTTCCCTTGACCTTGGGAATCAAAATATGTGGCAAGTGAGAGATCCATTGAAAGGCCCCTCTGGCAACTTCAAGGAAGGAGATAGGAACTAGGCTAGGGGGATCAACTACACTGAACTTAATACTAGAGGGATCAGCTACACTGAACTTAATACTAGTAGGAAAGAAATAGTTGAGGTAGTGGAAGCTATAGGAACCTTGTCAGAGAGTGACCATGTGATCCTGGAATTCACCCATAGAGCAGGCAAGGACAATTGAAGGCAGTCAGATTAGTGTTCTAGATTTCTAGCAACTGGTGTTTGTTTCTGCTTGTTAAGCTTTCTTTCCCTATTGCTGCTTTGCGCCAGATTGCCTTTCTCATCCTTTAATTGATAGACTCTGTCAACAAGTACAGATTTGGTATCTTAACACTTGGAACATCTTAAAAATATTCTGTGATCTCTGTGTGCTTTTCATTAGTTGAAATCATACAGATTCATTCAGGCTTCATTATCTTTATGTTAAAGTTCCAGTGACATCTCATGTTTCTCACATGTTTCTCCTCTTTCCTCTTGTGCCCTAATCTCTGCATTTCTTAGCTACTTCTATAAAATAATCCAGCTGTACAGTCAGTAAACAAACATTCTTTTTGCTGGATAGTTTCTTTGCTCTGAAAACAGGAGGCTGCTGTGCTTGACCTCCTTCAGCACTTAGGCAGCCTTGACAGAGATTGCACCCACACTCTGCAATAGTTGTTTATTGGAGCATTACAGGAAAATAGAGCAAGACATTTGACCACAGAGAGACTCCCAATAATCATGGCTGTTTCAAGACCAACAGAAGTAGAGTAGGTATATTTTTACTGTTTTAGTGACTTGATAGCTCCCTTTCCGGAATGAGTCACTCTTTCAAAACATTGGTGTGGAAAATTGGAACAAGTTGAGAAATCTCCTCCTCTTTTGTTTTTAAATGAAAAGAATAGGCCTAATTATTGACTCTTTAGGGGGAGGGAATTCTTTCATGTAAAAGTGGGACCTATTCAAGCTTTTGTTATCTTATTCCATCTTCAGGTTAATTGGAAGAGCCGTGAATGGTATGGAGTATCTGCTTCCATGAAAGCTCTCCTCCCTTTGCACCCCACCATGAAAGCTCTCCCCCCTTTGCACCCCACCCCAATCTGCCAGCCTTGTGTCTGAATAGCATTTTTGCCAAAATAGGCAACATCTCACTTCTCCCCTCCAGACTGACAAAATGTATTTGACAAAACACATGCAGAAATTCCTCATTTGGGAAATGTTGTTTCTAATCAGGAGTACAATATGTTTCATCAAATCATGCTATGTACATGGTGGAAAAAGAATTAATAGATGTTTTGCTTTGAGTATTACAGCACCTGTATTATCATTGCAGTTTTAAGGAAGAAACAAGATGCTATACAGCAAGGAAAAAGGATGATCACAATGGGCAAGCTACAGATCCATGGCAATCTACTGGGCTCAATAATGAATAGAAAGAGTTAATTATCTTGGTTCAAGTTACTTCTAGTAAATGTTTAGTTTCAACTTATGTAAAGAACATTAAATAAAATTTAAAATTAAGAATGGAAAAGAAGTCCTCCAGAAATGAAATAGGTAAACTAAGAGTCACAGAAAATAGACATGTAGTATACAGTAAGAGTGGGGCTTGGTTTTTTTGGTGGGGGGAGATATTTGTTTTGGATAATCACTAGGAAGAAAAGGGACGCAGTGACTCAGTGGCTGAACTTGTCAATCAGAAAGGTCAGCGGTTTGGCAGTTCGAATCCCTAGCACCGCGTAATGGAGTGAGCTCCCGTTACTTGTCCCAGCTTCTGCCAACCTAGCAGTTCAAAAGCATGTAAAAATACAAGTAGAAAAATAGGGACCATTTTGGTGGGAAGGTAACAGTGTTCCGTGCGCCTTTGGCATTTAGTCATGACAGCCATATGACCACAGAGACATCTTCAGACAGCACTGGCTCTTCAGCTTTGTAATGAAGATGAGTACACACACACCCCGAGTTGGAAACGACATGGGGGACCTTTACCTTTAGGAAGAAAAGGGCATCATTTTTTTTTTTCAGAGCTGAGTGGATAAAATCTCCATATTAGGAAAGGTCTAACTAAGAATCAGTGCTGTATTCAAAGACTGAACTTAAATTTCAGTCTTTGTTGGAATTGCTGACATAAAATAAAGCCTCATATAATATATAAGAGCTGGTGGCTTTTCTTAATCAAGAGGTTGTCAATGAAATCAGATTTTATCAAGAAAGCAAATAATACTGGTATTTATGACTGGTCATTTAAGTGACCATTCAAAGTTATGAGGGACCCCTGAAAAAGTATTTATGACCCAGTTCTGAAGTTTGATGGCTATCCCCACCCTCTCATGATCAAATGACAGCACTTTGGGCACTCAGCAACCATCTACAGCTATCTGCAACATCCCATGGTCATATGTGCAATTCAGAGCATTTTTGCTGAAATTCTGCATTTATTTTTGGTTTTTGGCAAAAGCTTCCCATAGTTAAGTGGCAAAAATGCTGCTTAACAGCCATGGCATTCACTTAATCACTGCTGCAAAATAAGATCACAGAATCTGACTGGTCATGGGAGATGATCCACTTTACAATCTTATGACCGTAATAGGCAGGTTGTATTATAGTTGCAAGTCGAGGATTACCTTCAAGGAAATAACACCTTTACCACCACTTAGGAGAAGTTCAGAACAATGCTCAATGAAATAGCTACCAGATTCTTGCACTTAAAATTCCCTTTCAGTACATTGTCACTATTTGTGATAATGTACGATAATATGCAGCAACATTAAAGAAGCCCATTTGGATGTTTTGTGCAAATAGTCTTTACAGCCATTCAAACAACAAAACTAACTCTCAACCTATCTAAATGCTATATGGGAGATACAATATTTAGAGTCTCTAGTCAAGTTGGATTTAACTAAAACCTGGGTCACCTAAAGCATCCAAATCACTTTTTAGATAAAACATATTTTTATAATCCTTCACTGTTTCCGGAGTGGTCCTGTGGGCCGGATATAAGCACCCCGTAGGCCGGATCCATCCCCCAGACCTTGAGTTTGACATCCCTGCCCTACAGGATATGTACATTTTCAGCAAGGAGACCAATCATTTATAGATACCTTATTTAAATGGGAATGTTATATCTTTCTTACATAGGACATAAGGATGGTTTATAAACAAGGCTATTCTGGCATGCAAAGTGCTCTTGCTAGAATTTCACATAGCACTCCGCACTTTTTAATGTTCAAAATATAATTTTGAATTTAAAATATAATTATAGAACCAAAAAAAATGTGCTGACCTGCTGGGTTATGATTACAGGTTCAGTCACTGGTTTTAGTGGATGAACTTTGTCTTTTTTTTTTTTAACTTACAATTGGTACCCCCTCCAGCACCTGGAGTGCCTTCATGCTGAGCACAATTTGCATATTGGGTGTGGCAGCCCTGTTTATAACATTTATACTCCAAATTTTCTCAGATTCCCATCAGACTGTTTTCCCATGAGTGATAGGCTGTGTCATTCACATGGGCAGGGCAAAGACTTTATATGAATCTACCCCCTTTCCCCCGCTAGCTTGGTCTGCTTAAAAAGAGCAGAATTTGATCTCTCGTTGCCCATGAGCTTCCACTGAGTGACTGAATAAAGGAGAGAAGCTTTCTTCCTCCATCTGATTAGGGACAGTAGATTCATACATTGCACATTTAATTAAGAAACATTAACCTAAGCGTGCAAAGGCAGATCTATTAATGGAGCAATCCAGAACCTGAAGGGTAAACAATCTAATGATGAAGTATTAGGTTAGATCACCAACATTCAAGGCAATATAAAAGCCAGAGGAAGTTTTAGAATCACAAAAAATCTTATCAATAACCCTCTTTAACTCTTAGCCTTTTGTCCTTTAGAAGGAAGATTTATAAATATTCTGTCTAGAGTTCTTATGTAAAAGTTGAAGTATCTATACTTCCCTTTGTTATGACATCTCTAGAACACCTTTGAATTAACCTAGACCAGGGTTTGCCAACCTTTTGGACCTCAGGGACTACCAAACTCGTAATTTTAGATCCCAGGGATCACTAACCGGTTCTGTGGGCATGGCCTAATTTGTGGATGTGGCTTGGTGGTCATATGACTGATTGGGCATGGCTTGTATGTAAATATTATAAATATTTATATAAATATTGAATTTTTTATTTAAAAAAAGAATAACTTTTACCCAAAATCAGGCAAAGCAGGCAGGCAGATTGAATTGCTCACAGAATCACAGATTCATTCAGTGATCTGTCAATCTGCCATCGGCTAGCTCAGTCTCTCAAGTTTGCTTGCCTTGAGTCTGCAAACCTTCAGTCCTAAAGGAGGTTTGGCTGTGCTGAGCCGAAGATCTAAAGACTAGCTAGAAAGCAAGAAATCCAACCATTTCCTGCTTCCTAACTAATCTAAATCTCTGGGCAGAACAGATGATGGTCGGAAAAAGGAAAAATAGCAATTTAGCAGGTAGGTTTGCCAGGTAAAGAGTGAGTGGGCGGGGACGGCCATGTGGGCGGCGCAGCCTTGTGTTTCTGCACAGCCTGGATTAATTGCTTTGTGGGGGTGCTCTGGGGGTAAGATTTCTCTGCGGGCCACCAAAATTTTCTCATGGTCCACCAGTTGGCAACCGCTGACCTAGACAGTTGCTTTAGAGCTGGGCACTAATCCTTAAGCAGGAACAGTAGGCCAGCATAAAATGTGCTACTCCAATTCCTGAGCCTTATTTTGCCTCAGTACAAGTAATTAGGCCAGAGACTGGTGCCATCCTTGCTTTCTTGACAGGGACAAGTTAAGGAAAGCAATTATTGGATTCCCTGCAGTTTTGTTTCCTCTCTTACCAAGTATGGCCTATTAGTGGAAGAAATACCATCATACTGTGCAGCTTGAAATAGATGTTACCTGTCATATTGTCTCTAACTTATAACAGATGCAAAGGTATTCCATGTCTGTGATCTATCAGTTGAGCTATTTCTAAATATGAATCTAGTGCTCTTTTGACTGAGAGTTAAACCCATATCTGAAAATAGTCGGACAGCGTAAAGGCATGGAGATAAGTCTGACGTGAATAGGAACAATGGATAGTGAATTATTAGTGCCTCAAAGAAATGTTGGGGCCAGCAGGGAGTCTACTGTCTGGCAATACCCAGAATTTATCTGTTATAGCAAAAAAACTAGAATGAAGAAGGCAAAATGGCTCTCCCCCCCCATACAAGTAGTAGTCCTCATTTAACAACTACAATTGGAACTAGGCAATCCAGTCATTAAGCAAAGCTTAAGCAAAACTGTGACTGTGCTTATGATCTTATTTAAGTTTCCTCCACTTTATGGACCTCTGAAAATTATAAATGCACGGAATGGTTGTCAAGTTGCTTTTTCATCACCATCATAACTGAATAGCTGCTGTAGAAGGTTGTCACTAAACAAGAACTACTTGTAAATTAAAAAAATAAAAACTCCTTGTTGGCAGAAGCAGCATAAAATCTGTAATTGCAATCAGTGGGACAAAACCAGCAATAAAAAACTGGTAAAACTTGGCTCATTCCAGATTTAAAGTTGCTTTCTGTGCAACACAGTATGAGCAGTCCACAGAGGACTCAATTGAATGCTAGTCCTGAATTTTAAGCCCAGGTTAACTCTCATTAACTCGTGTCAAAAAAACAAATATCATGCTCTTTCAAAGATGCTTAATTCCAATTTATAAGCAGTGGCATAAGTTCTGCTAAGTGCTTTGGAAAGCACTGGTCAGACACTACATGAGCTAAGAGCTCTGCTATTTCCTAGAGCCCATAACAAAACAATTACAAGAGAGCAGTTTCTTATGAGTAGAGAGATGACGACTTGCAGTCCCTTTAAAACAGCCATTAAGAGCTACATTTTTGTAACAGTGATTAATTACAACCAATAAAGGGGTCAGAAGTACAGTACTTTAAAATTGGAACTGTGACTAACCGTGGACAGGTTGAGCCAAACTCCATGCTTGTTGCTTATATATATGTAAAATAAACACATTATCTGTGTGAATGTCAATACTTAGTTTTTTGTATATATAGGAATGTAGGTGTACTCAGTGAGCTAATTCTATTTACCACTGAGTCTCTTGTGAGTTAATAATCAGGTGAATTTATCTAGGTTAGAAGTTGTCATTAAATGTATCAATTTACAATTTGTAGTGGATTCAGCATAAATCTGGAGATCTGGTATAGTATGAGAACATGGAAGCAAAAATAAGTTATTGGGACAAGCTGTCCCACAGTTAGGGGAATGTGCAAATGAGTCCACTATCTGTAATCCTTTGAGCATTAGCACTCTTTAAAAGTCTGATCTCTAAATTGTATTTGATAAAAATGTGATTTAACAAATTGATTGTTCATTTCAATCCCTGAATTCTAGTACCATGCCAACTACATTCCTGCAGTATTTTATTGACATACATAGACTTCTAAGACTGTTTATCTCTTTGAAAAACTATTCATTGGTTCTGACCTGATTCCATTCTTGATACAGATGAATTCACAAGCTTCTTCATTAGCACAATGGAAAGTATGTAATAAAGACTGTTCAATGCAATAACAAGCACTGCAATTAACTTTGAGACAATGGTTTTAATGATTAAATATGGGTCAGTTTAACACTGCTACCTAAGTTCTATAGCTGACTGTAATAATTGTTGGTCACTTGCATATCTATTTAATCAAAACATTCTAGTTTGTAAAAGATTTAGTTATAAGCATTAAGTTTTCAGAGAGTAGTTTTAATACAATAAGCCTTTCCACCCTCTGTCAGCAATCAAGAAACGAATTATTTCTGTGTTCTGTATTTTCTGGAACAGGTAATTATAACAGGAAATAAGGAACCAACACAGATTAAATATTAGTCTTTGTACTGTGTATAGTTACATGTGTTAGGAAACAAATACAGTGTAAGATTTTTTTTATTGTGTTATTTTGTAAACATATTTCAGTGTCTTGCTACAGTTTGCAGATTTTGAATTAAAAATGAATTACAGCTGTGATAACTATGTTACATCATTTTATTAGAAATCTCTACATTTCATCAATATATTTTTTCTTAATCTTCCCTGAATCTGCATAAATGTATGTTTTATTTTGTTTTTTTTTTAAGAATTTTATTGATTTTCTACAAACAAACAAGACAAAACATTAAAACATCAACTCTCATATGTACGTCCAGCATGTCGGTTGGTTCATCAGTTTTGTGCATTCATTTTGTAGTCTCAATTACAATTATGTTACATAGCAACTCATATTGTCAATCCAAACTTATATATCCTAATATCGCTATTAAAAAAAAGAAACTTTTGACTATACTTTTAATTATTCATGCTTCATGAGATAACAATACTTTAAACAGTTTATTCTGTAACAAATCATATAATCATTCCAAATCAATCCTAAAAACACTTTATAAATATAGTGTCAAATAACAAAGACAAGAAAAAAAATAATGATATTCCTTACTGTCTAACATTCTAAATATTCTATTATCGTATTTTATCATCTAGCCATTGATAAAAAAGATCCCAAATTTCATAAAATTGTTTATCCTCTCTCTACTTTCAAATGTCAATCTACTCATCTCAGCACATTCCAATATTTTCTTAATAATTTCTTCCTGTAATGGTATTATCTCATTCTTCCAATTTTTAGCAAATACAATCCTAGCCGCTGTTAATACATTTACAATCAGGTATTTCAAATCTTTACTATATGTATCAGGTAAAATTCCCAATAAAAATATCTCTGGTTTCAAGTCTATGTGTTTCTTTGTCATTTTTTACAACCACATGTGAATTTTAGTCCAATATTTTCTAGCGTCCTCACAAGTCCACCACATATGGTAATACGAGCCAGGTATCTGATGACATTTGCAGCATTTTTCAGATTTGTTCTTAAACATTCTTGCTATTCTTGTCGGGGGAAAGTGCCATCTGTAAAACATCTTATACAAGTTTTCTTTATACGCTGTTGACATTGTCATTTTATAATTTTGAGACCACAATTTCTGCCATTTCTCTAAATCAATCCCATATCCAAAATTCTTCCCCGAAACAATCATAGTTTCTTTAACTTGTTCTTCCTCTAATTTAATTCCCAGTAAATAACCATATAATTTTTAATCACCTTCTCATCAGTACCCATCAAGATCTTATCTAAATCAGTCTGTTTATCATAGAATCCCTCCGTTTTAGAATCTTCATCATACCTTGAATGTATTTGCGCATATGAAAACCAATTCATTCTTATACCTTGTTCCTCTAAGTTTTGAATCGATTTAAGTTCACCGTTTTCATCCAATAGTTCCCCATATCTAACTGTTTGTTCCTTCTTATAAATTATAGGATAGGAAAATGCTTCAATAGTCGATAACCAAACTGGAATTTTCAAATAACATTGTCTTTTTATCTTCTCCCAGTTTAACCACAAAGACTCCCGCATTTCATGTCTTCTAAAAGAACCCTGTGTTTTAGTTCCCTTATACCATAAAAAAACATGCCAGCCCAACAGCAAATCATGACCTTCTAATGTCAACAATCTAGCCTTTCTTAATGTTATCCATTCTTTCACCCACATCAAACTTGCAGCTTGATAATACAATTCCCAATTAGGCAGGCCAAAACCTCCTCTAATTCTAGCGTCTTGCAAAAGCTTTAGTTTTATTCTCGCTTTTTTACCTTGCCATATAAACTTCAACATGATTTTATTTAAATCTTCAAAATAGTCTTTTCCAAGCCTAATTGGTATTGTTTGAAACAGAAATAGAATTCTGGGTAAAATATTCATCTTAATTGTTGAAATTCTCCCTATTAATGACAATTGCAAGTTTTCCCATTTTTTCAAGTCTGTAGCTATCTGTTGTTTAAGTTTAATATAATTATTCTCTTTTAATGTGCAACATCTTGCTGTCAAATATATCCCCAGATACTTAGCCTTATTCGTAACTTGGATTTTCAAAAGGTCTGCCAGTTCTTCTCTTTGTCTCAGTAGCATGTTCTTTGTCAAAATCTTTGTTTTATCTTTATTTATTTTCAAACCAGCCATCTCACCATATGTCTCTATCTTTTCCAATAACTTTGGAGCTGTTTCTAGGGGATCTTCCAGAATAAAAGCTAAGTCATCAGCAAAAGCTTGTAGTTTGAATTCTTCCTTTTTAATTTTCATTCCTTTTATGCTTTTATCATCCCTAATATTTCTATTCAACACTTCCAAAGTCAACACAAATAGTAAAGGAGATAGGAGACATCCTTGTCTTGTGCCTTTTCTTATATTAATAAAGTCTGTAAGTTCTCCCTCCATCATTACCTTTGCTGTCTGTTTATTGTATATGGCTTCTATTGTTTGAATAAATTTTCTGGCAAAACCCATCTGTTCCAATAGTAATAACATAAATCTCCAGTTCACATTATCAAATGCCTTTTGAGCATCTAGGAATATCAAAGCCATTTGCTTTTCAGGATGAGCCTCATAATATTCCAAAGTATCCAAGATTACTCTCATGTTGTCTCTGATTTGTCTCTTTGGCAGAAATCCATTTTGATCTGGGTGAATAAAATTATTTAAATATTTTTTAAGTCTTTCTGCTAAAATTGAAGCAAAAATTTTATAGTCTGCATTCAATAAAGAAATAGGTCTATAGTTCTTAATTTGCAGTGGGTCAGCCTCTTCCTTTGGAATAAGTGTAATATAAGCCTCTGACCATGTTTTGGGTATCATCTTCTTTGACATAACTTCATTCATAACTTCTAACAATGGAATGCTCAATGATTCTTGAAATGTTTTATAGAATTCGGCCGGAAGCCCATCTGGACCTGGTGCTTTCCCATTATTTTGTTTTTTAAGTGCTTCATTTAATTCCATCATTGTTATATTGCTTTCTAACATTTCTTCAGTCTCTTTAGAAATCTTCGGTAAGTTAGCATTCTGTAGATACTGTTTGACTTTTTCCTCATCAATATTCTCTTGTTTATATAGTTGCCCATAAAAATCTCGAATAATTTCCTTTTTCTCCTTAATACCATAACAAACTTGGCCTTGATTATTAGCTTCAATATTTTTCTTGATTCCTTCTCCTTTCTCAATTTATATGCTAGCCATCTGCCTGGTTTATTTGCATCTTCAAAATAATTCTGTTTAGAATTTCTAATTTTCTGTGCCAGTTCTTCTTTTTCTATTAATTCCATTTTATGTTTAATTACATCCAGCTTCAATTTAATATCTTTTTTCTGTGGCATTTTCTGTAATTCTTTTTCAAGTCTTTTATACTCATCTTCCAAGGCCTTAGAAGTTTGCCTTTTCCTAATATTCTTTTTTCTTGTATAATCTATTATCAAACTTCTAGCATATGCCTTCATTGTATCCCAAACATTCTGCGTTGAAGTATCTCCTTTTTTATTTTCTCTAAAGAAAAAAGCCAGTTCCTTCTCCATCCATTGTATAAAATCTTTTCTCTTTAAGATAGTATTATTTAATGTCCATCTCAGTCTTTTTTTTTTTTGTCCCTTCCATTTAATTGTCATTGGGCTATGATCTGCCCAAGTACTTGTTTCGATATTTGTTTCTTGAATATTGGATATTAATTCTGTTGAGATCCAAATCATATCTAATCTGGACCACGATAAATGTCTATTTGAATAAAAAGTATATTGTTTAGCTTTAACATTTCTTTCTCTCCAAATATCTTTTAAAGTTAATTCGTCTGTCATTTTAAAAAAAGATTTAGGGAGAGTCTTTCTATTTTGCTTTATTGTTGTTGCTATATAGTCCAGTTTATTGTCCACAATTCCATTAAAGTCTCCCATCATAATTATATTAACATAGTCCAGTCCAATTATTTTCATGTGTAGTTTTTTATAAAACTCTTCTTGTTTATCATTCGGAACATAAATCGCAATCAAGAGTATTTTTATATTATTGTCCATTATTTCCACCATTAATACTCTTCCATCTTCATCCGTGTAGATCAGTTTTGCTTGGATAGTCTCTTTAATGTATAGAACCACTCCTCTTTTCTTACATAGAGTCAAAGAAGTAAATATTTTCCCTAGTTTTGGTTGTACTAACAATTGTTCATGTTGTTTAATATGAACTTCTTGTAGACAAATTATGTCGAATTTTAGTTTCTCTAATTTATGAAAGGTTTTCCTTCTTTTAACAGCTGAATTGAGTCCATTTATATTCATTGTAATCAGTTTTTTTCCCTCCATGATTATGCTTTATATTTAGGTCTAACAGCTGTCGTGGATCTCACTTCACGCTGTTCTTTACTATACACCTGTCCACCTACTGCACCTTTCTCTTTTTCAGTCTCCAGTTGTTCCTCTTGAAACTCAATTAATGAGACCTCTTTCTCTGCCTCCTCTTCTCCTCTTCCAAAAAATTCTACATGGAAAAGTTCTGCTTTCTCAATTGAGTCAATTCTATGTCTCTGCTCTTGACACGTAAACATTAATCCTTCTGGAATCAGCCATCGATAATTCACTTCATTTTCCAGTAGCATTTTGGTCAGAAATCGATATTCTCTTCTCATCTCTCTCACTCTTCTGGGTATTTGTTTTAAAACCACAATCTCTTTGCCTTTGTATTTCAATGTCTTCTCTCTTACCACTTGTAGTATTTGTGTTTTAATGGATTTTTTGGTAAATCTAATATGAACTTCCTTTGGTAATTTATTTCTCATCGCATATCTTGTATAAACTCGATATACCTCATCTACTCCATCCATCATCTTTTCCTCTGTAATTTCCAAAGCATCCGCCAAAATTTCTATCATCGCAGCCAAATTTTGTCCTTTTTCTTCTTCTATATTTTGAAATCTGAGATAAAATTCTGACCTTTCCATCTCCCACCTCAACACCCCACTTTTATCTTGTTCAACCACTGTTAATCTACTGTCAATATTTCCAATCTTCTCCTCTCTTTGTTTACCTTTGTTTACCTTCTTCCTCAATTTTTTGGAATCTCTCCTCATACTTCATGTATGTTTTTGTTGTACTTTTATAATCTCTAAAAATAAAATATAAAATTATTTCCTCAGTATTTTATTTTGGAGTAGTTTCACAAACTCTTTCTCTTTCTCTTACTCTTTTGCTTTCTTGAGATATTTAGAATTAATATTCTAGTCCATAGGGCAAAAAGGGTCCAATAACCAACTTATTTCTATTTTTGTGAACTAAGTGTTATGTAAACATATTATGTAAACTCCATGCTTGTTGCTTAGGTATATGTAAAATAAACACATTATTTATATGTATGTCAATATTTAGTTTTTCATACACATAGGGATGTATTTTCCACTGAGACTCTTGTGAGTTAATAATCTGGTAAATTTACCTAGGTTAGAAGGTTGTCACTAAATGTATTAATTTACAATGTGTAGTGGCTTCAGCATAAATCCCGAGATCTGGTATAGTATCATTATTGTGTGGCATTTTTTAAGAATAGGAGAAGAAATCTAACATTACTGAATATTTAAGTCCTTTAGTCCTTTGTTAAGCCTGTTCCCCCAACCAATGTTTAGGAAACATGCTAAACAGAATGTGCAGCGTTAGTCAGTTAGGCAGACAGGTAAATGTGTGAGATAAGTTTGTATGTTAGTTAACACTCAGTAAAAAGCAGATACACTTGTGCTATCAAAATATAGTTTATTCCATTAGGATTTATAGCATAGTCAAAAACAGTCCATTAGTCATGTATCATTTCAGTCAGTCCATTTGGGGATACTCAGTTTGCAAAGTCCGTGTTGAATATTCAATGTCAGTTCACTTACAATAAATCAGTCCGTATTATCTCTTCTGACCGTTGAGAAATCAACACTCCTTTCTCTCTCCCGTTCCAGTAGGAAAAAAACACAGTCATCAATCCATCCAGTAATTAGGGATCATTAAGCCAGAGAGCGATCTGCCATTGTCTTGCTCCTTTTATGGTGCTTTTACAACCACACCCTAAATTACATTCTTTCAGTTAAAGTTACACACACTTTAACCAACAAACCATAACTTATTTATTATTTTACCTAAACCAGTTAGGGTAAACAATGTTATCCCTAACAAAAATGTCATGAAGTAATAACTTAAACCAGTGGTTGCCAACTGGTGGACTGCAGCCCACTGGTGGGCCGCAATAAAATGTTGGTGGGCCACAGAGAAATCTCACCCCCAGAGCACCCCCACAAAGCAATTAATCCAGACTGTGCAGAAACACAACGCTGCATCGCCCACATGGCCCGTAGGAACCCTCCCCGCCCACTCAGTCTTTACCTGGCAAACCTGCCTGCTAAATTGCTAGTTTTCCTTTTTCCGACCACCAGCTGTTCTGCTGTGCTGGGAGATTTAGATTAGATAGGAAGCAGGAAATGGTTGGATTTCTTGCTTTCTAGCTAGTCTTTAGGTTTTTGCTGAACCTCCCTTAGGACTGAAGATTATATTATTCAGTGCAGACTCATGGCAAGCAAATTTTATGTGACAGACTGAGCTAACCAATAGCAGATAGATAGATCACTGAATGATTCTGTGAGCAACTCAATCTGTCTGCCTGCTTTGCCTGATTTTGGGTAAAAATTGCTCTTTTTAAAAAAATTAAAAAATTCAATATTTATATACATGTGTTGTGAGTTAATTTTGTGAGTTTGCTTGCAAGCAAATTTTATGTGACAGACTGAGCTAGCCAATGGCAGATAGATAGATCTCTGAATGAATCTGTGATTCTGTGAACAACTCAATCTGCCTACTTGCTTTGCCTGATTTGGGGTAAAAGTTGCTCTATAAAAAATTCAATATTTATATACCGTATTTGCCGGCGTATAAGACGACTGGGCGTATAAGACGACCCCCCAACATTTCCACTCAAAATATAAAGTTTGATATATACTCGCCGTATAAGTCTAATCCCTCTTCCGCACACCTTCCACTTTTGCACTTTTTTTTTTTAGGCACATTTGTGCATCGTGGAAATGAATCCCGTGAAGCCGAAAGGAGCAGCCAGCCTTCAGGCCGATGTAGGCGGGCCTACTTCTCCCAGCTCCCAAGGAAACGAGGCGCTCAGCGGCCTCCGCTCGCACCGCCCGGTCTCCGCTCGCATTGCCTGGCCTCTGCTCAGGTATCCGGCTGGGCTGTCAGGAGTTGTTACTGCTGGCGCTGCTCTGCGTGGCTCCAGTCCTGCGTTGCCTCGGGAAGGGAAAGGCAAAAAGGAAGAACCGCGACGGCGTTTTGCAATGGCAGCAGTGGCTCCTGGTTTTGCCTTTTCCTTCCCGTGGCAACGCGGGACTGGAGCTGCACGGAGCTGCGCCAGCGGTAACAACTCCTGACAGCCCCAGCCGGATACCTGAGCGGAGCCCGGGCGGTGCGAGCGGAGACTGCTGAGCGCCTCGTTTCCTTGGGAGCTGGGAGAAGGAGGCCCGCCTACATCAGCCTGAAGGCTGGCTGCTCCTTTCGGCTTCACGGGATTTGTTTCCATGGTGCGCAAAAGTGCCTCGGCCGCAGGCAGCCGCAGTGCTTCCCAATTACTATTTGCCGGCGTATAAGACGACCCGGCGTATAAGACAACCCCCCCACTTGGAAGCATGTTTTTCAGGGCAAAAAAGTCATCTTATATGCCGGCAAATATGGTAAATATTTATAATATTTACATACAAGCCATGCCCAGCCAGTCACATGACTACCAAGCCACACCCACAAATTAGGCCATGCCCACAGAACTGGTTAGTAGTCCCTGGGATCTAATATTATGAGTTTGGTGGTCTCTGAGGTCCAAAAGGTTGGTGACCTCTGACTTAAACCATTAATCAACAGAAATATGATCACATGTCATTGCAATTTGCAGTGCTAATTTACAATTTGTATCCTATAAAATAACTAAATACTTTTTGTATAACTTGTATAATTTATGTTAGTTGGGTTTACAACATGCTTTTGGGAAATTCTAGTAGTCTAGAGGCTGTTTAGGTGCTCAGATATGGGATATATTATGTTAGCCACCCTAGTCGTTAACCTGATTTCTCTGTCCAAGAACTCCCCCAATGGGTTCAGCTGATATTCCCACAATTCTCAGTTAGTATGGGCTGATAGGGATATATAAGAGTTACAGCCGGAAGTATCTCCTGCAAATCCCTAGCATAATTACCAGAATTTAAAAGATTCATATGAAACCATACAAGATCTGTTAAAATGTTTTAGAGAATGAATGAAACCCAACAATTGTTTCGCTCTTAAAAGTAGCTGCATTACTCTTGAGGGCTGTATTTCCCCTGCATACTTCAAAAGACTATGTCAGTCACATAGTGGACTAATTAGAAAATATTACTGTAAGGTATCATCAATGTATGCTTTAACCATGAATTGTGTTGAGTATACGTTCTCTAAATAATTATACTGGTCAGATGTGAAACATATGCTTCATTTAACTTTGTATTATTTCAGTTTGCTTAAAGGAAACAAAACCAATAAACGTAAGGCGAATAAACATACTGGAGCACCTGATACTGATGACACTTATTGAGCAGCATAAAAATGCATTGAATAAATAAGAGAGCTTACTTACTTTCAATCCACATGTCTGTGCTTAAAAAAAAGCTGTGTTCACCATCTGTCATGAACATCAGTTCAAAAGTTTATTGGGGTGTGTACTTCTGCATAGCACTGCTCAATAAGCTTTAGCAATGTGATGATATATAATACATGGAAATTTACAAACTCTTTTGATGGCGATCATAATTCTCTAATGTGTCTAGCAATATACTGACAGCATATTTTCAGAGTCAACCAATGCACATCTTTTAAAGTCAACCATGTTCAATTGTAAAATACAGAATTAGTATGAAGCTTAACTTACCATCAGAAAAGGATTTACATATCAAGCAAAACTATATTTTGTTAATTTGGGTTTATTGAAGAGGTAACTTATGCACCATTGTACAATAAAACAAATAAATCATATCATGGCTTAATGCCACAATGGATTTAATATATTTAATACAGTTTTTATTGCCATTTCAAAAATGTGGGAAGAAGTCATTTGGACCTTATATAAACAAACATAGTGCCTTTCTGCTACTCATTAAAGTAAACCCACTTTCAGGCTTTTACACTATCTTGAAAAAATGTAGACTCTTGGAAGAGTTGAGTCATTAAAACCAATGCAACTTTTAAGTACTTGAATATCTCCCCCTCCTGCATGCAGAAGCCAGGGGTGGGGGAACACCAGCCACTTCAAAGAATAGCAGATGTTGGAAGAAAATAGCCTTCTGGGTTCGGTTCCAAATGGAGAAAAAGACACTGGAAACATGGAGGCTGTTTGGAAATATGGTTTAATGACGGACAGGATCACATGCCTTAGAGCTCCTGAGCAAAAAAGAGAGGAGATGCTGAGAGTCCCTTGGTTTTATAATCTGTTGGGCTTTGAATTTGAGCTTGTGTTTTGATTGGTTGTCAAGACTCCCATGGGGCCATTCTATGGGGGCATTTGATAAGTTATCTTCTGAATCCTAGGCTTGGTTGACTCTTGCTGGGTGATGATGTAATGAAAGGGCTTTGGGATTCCTATTATGGATCTGTCTGAAGGAGGTAGATCTTTGTTATGTAGGATAGACTGGCCCAGGCTTAATGGCCCATTAGCAAAGGTAGGGGGGCTGAGTTTCTGCCTCTCTGAGTTTCTACTTCTCTTTTAGGGGAAATATTCTGCCTTTTTAATATATACTAAAATATTTCATTTCTCTGGGAGAGGGGTGGGTTTAAACTTCCAACACAGAAATGTGTTATGCTTACATCTCAATCATTTTTGAAACATGCACAGCTATAAAATGAAGTCATTAAGGCTGGATGTCTTCAATTCAATTCCTAAAGCAGTCACAAATCCTCAGTTTGCATCTATAGCCAAAAAAGGGCACACTGGATTTATAGCAGTGTTGGAATATTTTGAAAGTCTAAAAATATTTCTTTCAACTCATTTTTGAAGCAATATCCATCCAATAAGCAAGTTGTTAGTGAAGAAAATTATAGCTAAGCAAATATGACACCAAATTACATTAGATGGTCTTTTTTCAGCAATGCTATTCTGTTATTTTAGGGTTTTGACTTAATAACAGGATCAAATAATTTCCTTTAACAATCTGCAGATCAATAATAAAGGTAGCCATGTATACTGTATGTTTCTATGTTTAATATATAGATATTTCATAGTAGAGGAAGAAATATAAATTGTTTCTATTCCATTAAATAAAACAATTTGGAAGATTTGTTAGAAGTGATGGCAATGACTTCCCATGTTAAGGTCACTGCCCAGAACAGGACTCCAAATGTACAATTTTTGTCTCAGTAACTTTTCTGTTTTATTTTTCAACATAATACAATTATTATTTAAGACAATACACACTCAAACACAAAATTAAAGAATTGGAATGACTAGTAGAATCTTCTATACAACTAAAATATATATGCTATGAGTTACACACTTTTCTTTGTACAATTTTATTCCTGGGATTGTTCTATATTTTCCATTATATTAGCAAACTACCTTGATAGAACTCAATCATGGTAGTGTGGCACTCTCATTTGCTTAACAAACATATCCAGCTGTGTTTGCACAATATATTTATTTCTGATGGACTTAACTAACAAATGTTTAGGGTCATATGATATGCACAACCATAAATTAACTATACAGAATGGTTTCACATAACATGCTATGTAAAATAATGGATGGCTAGTTTATGGGTTACACAGCATAGTAGCCACCTTAATTTTTTAACAATAGGGCCAGCTCTGGGAAAACCCTTTTACCATTAGTTTGCATAAGTGAACACAATGTTTTCTTATGAAGGCCGTTTGAACTGATACCACTTTATGCATAAGTAGACAACTTATCCATGTAATATATCATTGATCAATGTAATGTATCAATGTATCAATTCATCATGGAATTCCATAGTTAAGAAGATTCATAATCTTGAGCTGGAAAAAGTGCTTTTCATAAAGAAATTTGTAACTTTAACTTTACTCTGAAGTGCAACTGATTTCACTTGTAGTTGCTGAATGTAACTGTTCAAGGGTGACTGAGCCCTGTCATTGGAAGACAGGTGTCATACAATTTAGTAATAATTTGCTTCCACTTGCATAATTTACTTCCATGGAGACATGTTTCACTGAAAAAAGTCTTACTTTAATATAAACGCGCACATAACTTGACTATTCTTAAATTCGGGTTCCTCGAGCAGGGACTGTTTTATTTAACGGGTTATTCAGCGTATCAATTAAATACCTAAAATCCCAGCGAACGGGATGGGTTCAAAAATACCTAACGATGGTTTCTCACGGCATACTTCTTTTATGAAGTTTCTTCTATGAAGTTCCTACAGAAGAGGCGGCGATTCTTAGTAGAACTCAAGGAATAACTTTCACAGTATTTACTATACAACCGGATTGGAGATTATATTTCAGGAATCACGAACTTTAGGCTCCGCTTTACGGTGAGCCTGGATGACCAGACCGGCGGCAATTGGGAACTTACTAACTACTCGTCCTCCTCCAGAGAGGACTGTACTCCCAGGCAATACCGTAAGGTAAAGAAACGGTGCAAAAGTGTAACTTCCCCGATTCCCTGTGATTTTGCGACACTTAAGATGGCTGCCTCCATGAGATTCGTGTGCCGCTTCGGCACCGGGAAGTCTACTTAGAACAGAGTTTTCACCCCACCCACCTACTTTAAGGAGTTTATAAAGCGGGAGTAGTGCTAATTCTCCTCCGTGGTAGGATGAAGAAAATTCCAAGAAGGAGCGGAGCAGAAGCGTAAGGCGCGCATAAATACGAGCGGAGAGAAGCAAAACTACGGGTAGTAAGAGGCTGGAAGACTTGGAGTCGGACTTGGAGTAGGACTTGATACCGATGATCAAGCCTGTAGTGGGTCCTGCTTGTTTGTTGTACAGATACATTTCGGGGACGGACAAGTGGCAGCAAGAGCCGCGTGGAAATGATGATGAGCCCCGCGTTGCTGTCACCTTGTGTTAAAAGTTGCTCCCGAATACTTGTCCGGTTCTGGGCTGAAGGATGTGGAAAGCGGCAATGCCTCTTCTCCAGTTCTCCCTCGCTTTCTTCGGCTTCTTATTGGAGCAAAGTAGTTTCGGAGGCCGAGAAAATTGTGGGCTACCCGACCTCTTTCATGAGCCTCCGGTGCCTCTTGAGTGACGAGCTGAGCAACATCGCCATGCAGATGCGCAAATTGGTGGGAACCAACCACCCATTGCTTAACACGGCCAGGTGAGTGTTCAACTGGTCTTTGTTGGCCGGTACATTTCTAGTAAGCTTTTGAAGTCTTGCCAGGAGTTTTTTATTGCATCCAAATGCTCATATTCCCCTCCCCCGACTTGTATTTCTTTGACCGAATCTATGATACCTCCTTGTTTAGAATCTGAGTATTGGTCCATCTGTGCTGACTGAGTAAACACTGGCTGTCCTTTCAAATTAGAGTTGCTTGGAATTAACTCTAGAGCAGATGCTACTGGTATGTTGCTTCTGCATGTTTTAGAGCAAAGAGCATTAAGTTAAGCTAAGTTCTTGAGAAGATTACAGTCTGGTGTAAGAAGTTCTCAGGGAATTAGTTTCATCAAGATTTTCCTCCTGGAGATTCATACTTTTGTGGCCTCTCTTTGAAAAAACCACATCACTTGTGATGTGGAGAGTTGGCTCCATGTGTCTTTTTTTTTTTAACCATTGGAACTGCATTATGATCATACTGTTAGTTTGCATGCAGCGTGTTATTTACACTGACCCATCTTTTCTTCCTTTCTGTTTATTGCTTTATGAAATGAAATAGATGAGATCATGCTTTCTTTTACTTACAATGGATTTCTAATTATGCTGAGATAAATAGTTTGGAGCAACTACAGGTAGTCCTCAACTTAGGCCCACAACCCAGCTAAATTTTTCTCTTGCTAAGTGAGACAGCTGTTAAATTGCCCTATTTTATAACCTTTTTAGTTAGAGTTAAGTTAGTCACATGGTGGTTGTTATGCCTGTGTTCCCCAACCAGGGTTAAGGAGACAAGCTAAACAGAATGTGCAGGGTTAGTCAGATAGGCACACAGATAAATGAGTGAGATAAGCTTGTATGTTTGTTAACATACAGTAAAAATAACAGATACGCTTGTGCTATCAAAAGATAGTTTATTCCATTTAGAGTTTATAGCATAGTCAAAATAACAGTCCATTAGTCATGTATCGTTTTAGTCAGTCCATTCAAGGATATTCAATTAGCAAAGTCTGTGTAGAATATCCAATGTCAGTTCACTTACAATAAATCAGTCCTTTATCTCTCTCCCCTTAGAGTAAGGAAAAAAACGCAGTCTTCATCCAGTAATTAGGGATCATCAAGCCAGAGAGAGCAAGCTGAGGTTTCTTGCTTCTTTTATGGTGCTTTCACAACCACTCCCTTAATTACATTCCTATATTTATAGTTGCAGACACTTTAACTTATAAACCATGATAACATATTTATTATTTTACCTAAACCAGTTAGGGTAAACAATGTTATCCCTAACAGTGGTTAAGTGAGCAAATTCCCCATTGACTTTGCTTGTCAGAAAGTCACACAAAGTGATCACATGCTCTTGGGATACTGCACTCATCTTAAATATGAACAAGTTGCCAAGTGTCCAAATTTTGATTACATGGCCATAGGGATGCTGCAAGTGTTGTGTGATAAATGGTCATAAGTCACTGTTTTTAGTGCTGCTGTAATTTGAATGGTCACTAAATAAATGGTTGTAACTCAAGGACTACCTGAATTTTCCAAAAATAGGTATATGATGTTCGTGTTATTGCGTTATAAAGGAATTTATCAAAAGTACCTTTAATATAAAGAATCAGTAAAAAAATAGGAACTAAGCATAGTGATTTCAGAAGACAGAGAAAAATACTATTTATTACCTAGCTGACATAGGTAAAATCATTTTATGAGGCTTTAAAAAAAGTATTAGTGCGCCAAATATATTTTGACTTTTTTATAGGCTTCAGTAGCACTTCTATACACTTGGATTAACTTCTCAGGAAGAACCACGAAACATAATATCAAGAGTATTTTGCTTCAATGAATTGAATGTCTTGGTATTAAATTTGGATGTTGTGTCTTAGTACATTTTAAGGAATTTGATTTAAAGATATACCACTGAAAATTAAAACTTTGGTGATGCTCAGTAATTTGTTAATATAACGATTTTGAAATTTTTTTTAAATTTGATTCAGTATAATTGATTAAAAGATAGCTGATGACCCAATGAATTTGTTCTTCTGTTCCTTAGTATATATTTCCTTTTGTCAGTTAAAATATGTAAGCATCACAGAATTCACCGTTTCCCCTCCATCCCTTATAATATCTTACGTGGAGAAGTGTAGAGTTCTCAACCACTAATGATCGAAGGCTAGCCATACAGAGATTTTTCAGGATCTATTCAAGAAAAGCAAAAAAAAAAAAAATATATATATACAATTAAGAGAATGTAAACAGTTATTGGAGGGCACTAATTGTGAAGTACTTGCTCCTCCCCCAGTGGGGGGAGTATGTTGTGGCCTGCCGTCAGCTGATAGAGCTGGCAGCAGTGTTGGATAACGAGGAGGTTGGGGAGGAACCTGGGCCAGTCCTGGAGGCTGAGGGATCTCTGGACAAGCAATCTATGTCAGAGATAGAGATGGGGCCAGGGCAGGCTGACAGTCATCAGCTGTCTTTGGGCTCGGAGAGCAGTGAGGCAGGGGAGCTTCTGGAACCGGTTCCCAGCCTGCACATGTGCAGAACTGCCAAAAGGAAGGAACAATTAAGAACTCAGGATCAATGTGGAAGCAAGGCCACAGATGGACCATGAATGGTCCCTCCCATCGTGATTAAAAGAGAGCAAAAGGAGAGGGGGCTTTTGCAGGAAACAATTTGTATGTTTGTTCCAGCATTGTGAAGATTTGTCTGTGTAACCTAGGACTTTGTGCCCAGCCCTTCCCTGTCAGCACTACGTGTGGAAATATTTACCGGGCAGCTTTCCAAGATAGATAAGGTCTGAGCCAATAAGTATACCTTTGCAAGACTGTTTGTCAGGCTGTTGGCTGAATGTGAATGCAATAAATTCACATTCATTTAATAAAAGAGGTTTTGCCAGGACTCAGGGTTGGCTTAGTGCTTTTTGGGGAAGCCTAGGGCAGAACAGAGTATTTTGTTGTTGTTGTTGGTTTGCAGTTTTCCCATGTTTTTTGGCAGGAGATTTAGGATGTGCTGGTATGGTTTTACATGCCTCTACTTTTTAATAGACAACAATTCTTAAAATTCTTACTAAAATAACTAGCTTTTATTTTAAAAAGACAGTTAATGAGGCCTTACACCTTCTTTAAAATTTAAAATGTAAGTTGTACAAGGCAGCGGTTGCCAACTGGTGGGCTGCGGAAAATTTTTGGTGGGCCGCAGAAGAAATGGTCCCCCAAAGCAATTAATCTGGGCCACGCAGTTCTTGCATCTCCCGACTTTCTGAGGGACCCTGGAGTCAGTGCCCTGAGTTGCCTTAGCATGCTCGGTTAGTTAAGAATTGCCCTACTCAGAGAAGGAAGTAGTGCTGGAGGAGGAGGCAGTAGTGGAGAAGCAAGCAACTCAGGGCATTACCACTGTGGTGGCTTTGCCTGCGTTTCTGAGGCTTCGATGTTGGGAGAGGCAGCAAGGGCTGGAAAAGGGGAGAGTTGTGCATGGCTCCGTCTCCCTTTCCTTGCCTGCCTACACATGGGGGGGGGGGAGGAAAGAGAGAGAGCCAGGATCAATTCAAAGCTAGAAAACTAATGGGGAGAGATGACAGCGGGTGCCAGGGGAGGGGACTGGTTATTGTGTGGGAGCATGCATCTCAGGGACCTGAGCTGGGAGGCACGGGAACTGCAAGGGGGAGCGTTTGATGATTTCGAAGAACTCCTGGAACATGGTAAATTGGCGTTTTGTAGGTCTCAGTGAAAGAGTGAGCTTTGTTTTGTCTCCTTTCCTCTCCTGGTAATGTGAGAGATACTTTCTCTCTCTCTCTCTCCACCCCCCCCCCCAAATAATCACTGGCTGTGGCTGGGTTTGGCAGCAAAGTGCTAAAGTGGGCGAAGTGCCCCTAGGACACCTTTCCTTGCCTGTCTCCAGGTGATGCTGGAAGAGCCTCCCCCCAGCTTTTCCTCGGCTGCAGATCTGAGCCTCTCAATCCTCCACCCAGGATCTGAAAGGAGCTTCCACTTTCTCCCCCTCCCCCAATTAATCACCAAGAGTGGCAGTCCTTCTGCAGGCAGATGCCTGCTGAGAAGCCCCTGGAGTGGCAGCCAAGGGGCGCTGCCCCCCAAGGAGAGCAAAGCCCCCTTTCTGCCTCTGCTTCTCCCAGTGACAGTTGCCCCAAGGCCCCTCAGCTCAGACAGACAGACACACACCCTGCCCGCTCTTCTGTCTCTTTGGAAGGTGCCAGGTGGGGGGAGGCTTCCAGCCCAAAACGTTTTATTTTGTTATCATTAAGCATTTACATTTTTGTTATAATTAAATAAGTAAGTGTGTGTGTGTGTGTATATAAATTTATATTTAACATAAAAAAATTATATTAAATATATTAGCTTTTAAAAAAAATTCATATTAGTGGTCCTCGGGATTTAAAAGTATGAGTTTGGTGGTCCCTGAGATCCAAAAGGTTGGCGACCCCTGGTATAAGGTAATTAGGATGAATCACCTTCAGTTCTTTAAGTGTTTCATCTAAATATCTGTATGCTATTATAATCAGAGCAAAGCAGAACTGTTATTGATTTGTCTATCTTTAAAGGTTAGCTCCAAATTTTCTATGGCAAATGATGGCTGTGTTGACTTATTTAACCTTACTGTGGAATTTTAACTCTTTTATCTTGTTTTGTTATCATTATTGTCAATGGCCAAGAATCCGGTGAGCGTGACATGTGTAAATACTGTCACAGGACGTGTGACAAAAATGGCAAGATGGGACTTGCCAATCTTGATGAACTACTGAAAGCCTTGTTGGAAGATATAAAAATGTGTAGGAATTCTTCTGGAACTCAAATGTAGCCTGGCCAATTTAAAATTGGGTAGATATGCATGGACAAACAATTTTTGGTTCAGAATATAAAAAAAATAAACCTGTACTTATTATATATATGAATCACTGGATGAAAAGAATAAGAAGCCTGGGAGATGCTTTCCGAATATAGCACTCTCAATATATGTTTGCATCTTTCCAGGTAGCTTCTCTGATCCTTTGTTGCTTAGCAAAAGTGTGTCTCATCGTGGCAAGCTCTTATATACTAGTTTCATATTGCTGTGGGGATTTCAGCAGAGTTCTATATAGGTGTTTACAGTGTTGGTCTTCTTTCATTCCTTCTCTTTGCCTCTGTATTCTAAAACAGCAAATGAGGGTAGCAGAAGATTTGTAACTCAGCCTACCAAAACACTAGGGATGCATTTGTTTATAGGACTGTGTTATTTACCAAAGAATTTGGCAGCTATTATATCAATATATAGCAACATATTTCTTTACCACCCCAATTTATATATAGGAGTACATAGCATCAGAGAGAATATTTGAGTATATATTTGTCTCAAATCCATATCAAGAAGATGCTCAACTGATTCATATTTTATTTGCTGTGTTGGTGCAATGGTTAGAATGCAGTATTGCAGGCTACTTTTGCTGATTGCCGGCTTCCAGCAGTTTGGCAGTTCAAATCTCACCAGGCTCAAGGTTGATTCAGCTTTTCTTCCTTCTGAGGTCGGTAAAATGAGGAACCAGATTGTTGGGGGCAATATACTGACTGTAAACAGCTTAGCGATGATTGTACAGCACTGTGAAACAGTATATAAGTCTTAAGTCCTATTGCTACTGCCCTGAAAATTGGTCTATGTTCTGAGCATGATTTAGTTGGATTTCGTTTTAATGCACAAGTATATTTTGGTTTGTGCAGCAATTGTGAATGAAGTATTTTATATATTGACACTTTGAAGTTTTGCAATTCTTTTCTTATGGTAGCTGGGTATGATGCTTCAGCAAGTAACTTAAGACAGTTGTCAGATATTAGATTTTTGTAAAAATAACTGGTTTTTATGTTTTTGATTTTCCCCTAACATTTATAATGAACTTAAAATTTGCTTTTCTTCGTGGTGCCTCTTCGAACTGATATCCTTGGCTAGTTCAGTCTGCTTCATTTTATTATACAGCCTTTCAATAAAAGGGTATACATTTTAGCACTTACATGTTCACCATTCTGTTTCATGCTCAGAATGTTTAAAATCATAAATTCTTTTGTCTATTTTACATCTTTCTAATAATTATATATAAGAGAACCATTGATAATTACATCCCTTTATGACCAGGTGTCATGATTTTATTTTATATGCCCTTTGACAAAATTCTGATATTTCATGTTAAGTTAGCCATTTGTGTTTTCTTATTATTTGCTTTTTGTGCTGAGAACCACAGGTCACAATCTGGGGTAGTATCTATTTTACATTCTCAACATGGCAAATCTAACATAATGGTTTTTAAAATCTGTATTAACCTTAATTACATATTCATGCTACCCAAATCTCAGGTCATGTCCTTTTAACTTCAAAGCCTTGGTTTTCAGTAGCATTGACTCTTTCATTGAAACCAAAAAGCTAGCTGCAAAAAAACCAGTTCTTTCTTTCCTTTGAATCTTGAAGCACCTTATAACCTTATAACTCACAGTTTTTTCCTCAACCACACATTTTAGATATATTCATCTGCTACTATTTAAATGGTGTATCAGTTATCAAAACAGTTATTGTCGGAAATGAAAACATCACTCAAGAAGACATTTTTATCACAGGAATTTTCTCAAACAATGACAATTGTAATTATTCCCATCTTAACATATCTTTAACTTCATTTCATATCTTAACCCAATTATTTTGAAATAACATATGGTTCATATTTGTCATAATGATACCCAAACATTTTACCTTCTCAATCTTAAGGCCTGTTTTACTTATCAATTCTGTTTGATCTTCTATTTTCATATTTTTGTTAACATCTTCATCTTCTGTTTATTAATTTTAAAACTTGCTAATATACCATTTTTAAAATTTCTCATTAATATTTCAATCCTCTTTCAGGGATCTTTCAGAACTAGCGCCAAATTATCCTCAGAAACCCTTAATTCATAAATTTCTTTTTAAATCTTTACTCCCACGATCCTCTCATATTGTCTTTTCTCTTTTCAATATTTCCAGAACTAAAATAAACAATAGAACTGCAATGTCTTTATAAAGTTGTGTTTCCTTCAGAAAACTTTTGGAAAGATAGCAGTGGGAGACTAGGCTGAAGCAGCCATACTGAAAGATGAAGCCAACATCTAAGCAGGGTGGACAAAAGCCAGGAAACTAGTCTAAAAGTTCGCTTTGGGAGGGTAGTTAAGAAGCAGCCAAGTTGTTAAGGAAACAAAGGAAAAAATACCACCTGAACCAGGCCAAAAAAGTGGGGCTTGAGTATATGGAACACCCTGCTCCCAAAAGTCCCATTAACTGCTACCAAGCTTGTAAGTTAATCAAGCAAGAGTAGCAGCCGGTCCTCTGAATGAAAAAGCAAGGATTTTGAAGGTAAATTGGTTCCTGAATCCTGCCCGCTCTTTGAGTAATTTTTGAACCCAAACTTGGTGGCTTCCATCCCTCTATTTCGGGGTGTATAACTATGGCTCTTTTTTGACCTGTGGATTTCAACTGTCAGAATTCCTGAGGCAACCATGGTGGCTCAGATATACTGGGAGGTGTAGAAAACAGATCATAAAGGGGCTATAGTTGTCCACTTCTGCTTTAGCTAGGACTGGTAGCTAATTGAGCAGGATGTGGGTACATGTGGATGAATGTGTGTGTGTGCATATAAGAAAGAGGAAATATACATTATAACCAATAAAGTTGTGCTGATACTTTAAATTTGCTGGGTCTCTGTGTATTCCAAAGAATCTGTTGTGTCTCAATGTGTCGATGAAAATGATTTGAGTGTGTCCTTAATTATTTTCCCAGCTGTTGATCAAAGCTGGGTGTCTAATATGCTTTAACTGCACCTATCTGGAAAGTCCAGGTAGAAAGTAAGGTGGAGCTTAGAAGATCTGCATGCTTCAATAGGCTAGTTCAGAAGTGTGACTATCAGCTGAACATGGAGGAAGTATGTGTGATAGCTCAGCTTTATGAAGGCTGGGGTGGACTGGATTGGCTGAGATTTTCTGGGGCATTGCAAGCAGTCCCAAAGCTGCATGATTTGGGGGCTGTATGCAGCCCCAGAAGGCAGAGTGCAGGGCAGTCAAAAAACAAACTTGGAGGCAAGCACTCCTTCCCTTAATGAGATTCCTAGCTGGAAGGGACCGAGCCCAGAATGCTTGGATGGCGGTGAGAATTGCTTAACAACTTGTGGGTATGACAGCCTTCCCAGCCCCACTTGTGATTGTAAATCCACTACTTGTGGTTTCATATCATATCTAGAACATCAAATAGTTTGAGTTTGTAGATGGTAGATGAGCAGAGTGTGATTGTGCACAGTTTAGTTTCATGTTCACATGAAAGTGTTTTCTTTTATGATTTTCTTTAGGAAAATGCAGCCTGCAAGGGAAGAGTAGAGAAAAAAAAAAGTGGTAATGCAATTTTGAGGGCCATTGCATTGTTCATGTAACTGAAATTCTGATTTGGCATTAAGTCTGAAAGGGACCAATTTATCAGTTCTCATTTCATTAAGTGTTCCATTCAGGTTTTTATAGGTCTCCTGCCAAAGATTCATTCTTTTGTCTTAAAACAATGTGTTATGAAAATTGTAGGTGTCAGAAGGAATTTAACAAAAGATAGCTAAGAAACAAAATGTATAGTGAGAGAATGAAAATTTACTAACATTTGACTGTAATAATAAGTTCTGTGGGTAATATACCTGGATTGTTAAATAATTCAAACATACAGTACTATCGTACCAAAGTTTTTATTGACATGCTGGCAAAGAAATACAGGCATTCTTTTTGCCATCTGTTTATAATGCTATATAAAGAAAATGACGCTGGTTGCTGTGGAAACAAACATTTCCAAAACCACAAGCTGCTGAAATGTCTCACCTTTTGAAATCTTGAGTTCTCTCAGGGATGAACACATCTCTGGGAAATATATCAGAATTTTCAAGTTACTTTTCCACAAATTATTAACTGTAAAGGGTTCAATATCTACATTGTGTGAAAAATGTAATTCTTGTTCACAGTTAATAAATTGCTTGATATTGTGAAAACAATAATACTTTAGTTACTAAAACTGTCATCTGCTTTTATACTCAATAATATATGGATGATGGGATGGGCAACAGACTAAACATATAATATAGGTTTAACAAATTGGAATTTCTGCATAGGTGCTTTTTTTTTTAACCTGTTTACTTTTTTCTTTTCTTTGAGCTTCTTCAGTAAACATCATGTATCTTGTGCTCCTGGTTGCTTCATATTATAATCTGGATTGGCAAGGTCAAATAAGAGATAAAAATGGTTGAAAATGTTTAAATTTAGGAAACTACAAGATGTAACTCAACCATAGTAAAGTCTCAGAACTCAGTATTTCTTAGTGAGATATCTTAAGTGACAGATGTATTAACTAAGCAATTTTCTAACCCACCCCTTAAAATTTCTGAAAGACACAACTGCTTTAACAGTGCAAAAAAGATGGTTTATCCAGGGGTCTCCAACCTTGGCCACTTTAAGCTATGTTGGCTGGAGATTTCTGGGAGTTGAAGTCCACAAGTCTTAAAGTAGCCACGGTTGGAGATCCCTGGTTTATACAGTATATGGTAGTAAAACAGACAATGATAGCATGGATGAAAAATTTCAGATATAACATTCAATTAGAGGATTGGGAAAGACTTTGGAAGAGAAATTATAAGTTAACAATGGCAGCCTCGTATAGGGAAAACCTTTACAAAATGTTTTACCGTTGGCATCTAGTACCATTAAGATTGGCCAAGATTTTCTCCAGATGAGCTGTTTAGAGCATCCATTGTTTGGGTTGATGCTTCTGTCTCTGATTTGATAGGCTGGGCTTTAATTGAGAGGACGCTCCTCCTCCTTCACGGGACTCCTCCCTAGCGTCCCCAGTTTTGCTCAGCCTTCGTGGATATAGGCAGCTTAATTTCCTTTCCCTTGGCCAGAATAGCAAAGCTTCAAAAGGAGACAACAAAAAAGTTTGCCTTTAAACTCTAAACAACTCCTTTAAGGCTTTTAGTTTCAATGAGTCAAGCAGCTCCCTACGGTATATAACTCAAGCCAAGGGAGTTCACCGTAGCTTCAGATAATGATCTCTCACCCCCAGGATGATCGGAGGTGATAACGCCTCAGCCGCATAGCTAACAACTCACATTACGATCTTTTCAAGCTGAGCCGCTACGATCGCCGCCTGCGCCTGACGGGAGAGGCTCCATTTTAAAAGGGTCCGAGGCTTTTTTCTCTCCCCTGGGAACACCGTCTGAGGTGGGGGCATCAGCGCCCATCTGTCCCACCGCGCCTTTTTATTCAAGGGGAAAGTCTGCAGTATCGACTCCCCACAAGGCGTGGAAGTGCCGCTGAGCCGATTTAACTTATTACGCGCCTAAAGAGATAACGGCTGGTGCCATTGCAGACTCACTAACCATACGGTAGTGATCTGCATTTTATTTCTGGAACTGTGAGAGGCTTTTCTTTCCCCAAGCAGGGGTCTCCTTCCTGGAACCCAAGGGAAATCCCCTAATACATATGTGTGTATATGTAGATAGATAGATAGATAGATAGATAGATAGATAGATAGATAGATAGATAGATAGATAGATATTCAGATATAATTATTCTATTTTGGACCCTTATTCATTAAGGAGGAAACTGTTGGCTTATGCCCTCACAGAATTAAACAGCAGCACCACAGCAAGCACCAAGGCCCGTGTTCGCCTGTGCAGGAAGCTGTCGCAGGCCTACATCTTATTTCAACAATTCCTCCTTTCTAGGCCTATGAGGTGTTCCTAATTTGGCTAATTCGGAAATAATATTAATAATAAAATAATAATAACGATAATAATAATAGGAACAAGAATAAGAATTCAGTATTCTTACATAAGATTATACAAAACTGGGGAGCATTGTTTTAGGGTTCCCTGGCCATTGCTGGTTCAGGCCCCTGGGTGTGCCAACCGCCCAACATTTCAGCCTCATTAACAGTGAAATTTAATAAGCGGTCACAATGGCAAGCAGCAGTAGCTTAAGAGCCATGTCAAATTCTCAGAACAAATTGAAGCATTCTAAGGATGAAGAAAATTCTCAAATCTCATCTCCTCCAGGCCTACTTCAGCTCCAATTCCACTCTGCAAACACTCCTGAATCTGTCTGTGTAATCCAGATGCAGCACAGCTGCACAAGATCAAGTAGCCCATCTAGATCAGTACAAGTGACTTGAAGTGACTCTGTGGCCACATTGCTCCAACAGTGGCCAGATTCTGTCAAGATAATGACTTACCGGAAAAGATCCCCACAAAGATGTGAGTGTGGATGGAATTAGCAATACGCCAATGTATCTCTGCGGGGGTGCAGCATACTGCTCTGAACAACAGAGCACTCCTTCTGACTGGAATTTCCTATAACTCCGGTCACTAAGCAGGACAGAGCATCCTTACCCTCAGGTATCACTCCACAGGAGATTCTGTAGTTTCAGATATACTCCTGCAAGGTATATAGAAGAAGCAAGGGCTATTGATCGGGTGGAGCCAGAGGACTCAGAGTTCTCTTGCTCAAATTCTCAAATTCTAGTTAGATTCGCATCAGCTCACATTAAGAGGTGATGGTTGATGCTACATCTTGACGACTAAAACAATGCCGGCATCATTTTGTTTATAAGAATTCCATGGCATTATCTGTTGAGAGGCCACTTCCCTTCACAAGGATCTCCATAAGGGTCCAGGGGACATTTATGCTGATTACGGACCTCTTTCTGAGGTTGACTATTGGGCTTCCTTTTTCAGTTGGCAGCCCTCACAGAATTCTAGCAGCACAGTAACAGCGAGCACCAAGGCCTGTGTCCGCCTGGGCAGGAAGCTGTTGAGGGCCAGTGACTGCAGGATCACCCAATTGCAATACAGGTCCTGAAAGGTGTTCTCTATTTGGCCTCACAATTTGATTCCATTTTCAGTCATCTAATTATGAGTTTGGTAATAGCACAACAATTTATGTTAGTAGCTGTGCACAGATAAAACAAAAATATCAATAATAACAATATTAATGATATCAATATTATTATGATGAACAACATAATAACAAATTGAATTTACCAAAAAAAAGGGGGGGGGAGCAAATATCAAGAGGATTCCTTGCCTCTGTTTATATCAGTCCTCTGAAACAGTCAACAGTCCATTAATATCTCATACACATATAGATATATAGATATAGATATCTCACCTTGTGGGCTTTAGGTCAGAATCTTCAAGGGCAACCCAAAATACCCCCAGAGGACAATAAACCAACTCAAAGTAGGTAAAAACGTCCTAGAGAGACCTCTAAGGCAACAAAGGATGCCAAGAGACACCAAAATGCGTTAAATGAGCATATCTTAAATTTAAAAAAAAATGCATGAGGGAGGTTGAACAGAAGTCTCAGTTCTCTTACCCAGCCAGGCTGGTCCCAGTTCCAGAGTGCTCGCTTCAGCAGCACATATACTAAAATTGGAATGATACAGAGAAGATTAGCATAGCCCCTGCACAAGGGTGACACGCAAATTTGTGAAGTGTTCCATATTTCACCTTGCCTCCATCCCTGGATCTCTCAACGCCATCCAGGAGAGCCTCAGAGGGACCAGTTCAACCCAGGCCTTCAGCAGCGCTACTTGACAAATTGAAGGCCTGGAGGGACATGGCAACTTGAAGAGGCATCGCAGCCAGGGCACAGTAGAAGTTGATGGCTAGGCAGCCTCCACAATCTGACCTCGATTCTCACTCAATTTAGTTACTATACAGAATAGATCTTCATTACCAGCAGATACCTCCTTCAGGAGAGTATTATATAATCCAGTTACACATTCACATGATGCACAGAATGAGGGAGAACTAGAAACCAGATGGAACAGGTTGAGGAAAGGTCTACTCACAACAGTGACCAAAATCTGTCAGGCGGATCCCCTAAAAAGGGGGGGCATGTCAAACATTGAAGGATTAAGCCAGACCACTGACCTTCAGGTCTGTTTCACCCTCAGACTTTTTTCAAGTCTCTGTTGTTTCAAAACAACAACAACAACTCTACTGCCTGCCTTGATATTCCATTCCTCTCAGCCCAACAATCGTTACTTTAAAAGGGGGGGGGGGTGTCAGACGATTTAATCTTCTCCCAACCAATAATGTAAGAGGAAGTCATAACTATCCCACAGAGGTTCTTGGATCTCGTCCAGAAACAAGGGGTCTCTTCAGTGGGCCATATCCCTCTTACAGGATATGATAGCAAATTTTTAATTTGGTTTTCTCATTCTGCTAAATTTCTCATCACTATGATAGTAGATAAAACAATAGTGGCAATTATCATCCTCTTCTGCAATTTCAACGGAAGCAGAAGAGACTCTCAAGTCAAAGGATATACAGGGTCGAGTTGTCCCCATGTAGGGCATGTCGATCTGATGTGAGGGCCGTAAGAGCGGAGTTGGCCGCATCCCCCTTTTTTTTATTAGATCGTCTCTCAGGTTGCTCCACCGAGGGTGATTATCTCAAATTCCAATATCAGGGCACACAAGGACACCGCAAAACTCTATTAAATTATCTTCTCAAGCCAGGGCATCTCAGGTTACTCCTCACCTACTGCTATGGCTCAGATATTGGCAAGCAGATATCACACAACTAATGGAAGCTTGCTTCCTCCCCAATAAAGGGAGATAATTTGGTTGATGGTGTCCCTGACCTATCTCTGATAGAGACTAGAAGCAGAAAATAAGTTCCTCTTTTTTCATAGACCCCAAAATAGTCTTTCCCAGCTTTTTGGAGGGTTCCTTCGTTCCCTCTACCAGGGACTTTTTCTCTCCAGACTCCAGGGACCGTCTGGATGCATGAATCACCAACAGTCAGATAGTTTCCAATCTGGAGATAGATACAGAAGGGGAGGGCAGAGCAAAAGAATCTCTTGAGGAACATGAAATAGAGATCTCTGAGGCACAACATAGGCCTCACGACTGTGCCCCTATTGGTGGAAGGCTCAAGCCTTTCACGGACAGATGGGATGCTTCTACCTCTGTTTCCTGGGTTAGAAGTATCAGAAGATTAGGCCTGGCTATAGAATTTCCATCCTCTCCCCGGAACCTTTGCATTACTTGCCTTCTCTCTGGGGATCCTGTTAAAGGGAGCATGATGGAGACAGCTATTGTTCATTTATTGGAGATCCAGGCAACCAACCTGTGGCACCAGATCAGCAGGAGCATTTTTAGTTTTAAAATGACTTAATTGATCCATAGTTCATAGGAGGCTTAAGATGAGTAGGCTGAACTCTATACTTCTGAGCTTCAGAAGGGACGATTTTCTACCCTCCATTGACTTAATGGAGGCCCATCCCCACATTCCAATTAGATCCTCACATAGCAAAACTCTTAGTTTTTGTTATAATACTCAATGTTTTGAATACATTGCACTGTCCTTGGGTTGTCATCTGCCCAAGGTTCTGATGGCTCTGGCTGTTCATCTCAGGGGAATACCTGTTAGACGGCAGTGTTATTTATATGACATTTCATTATTATCTTGTTCATATAAACAGGCAAAGGGGAGGCCTTAGCATCGGTCATCACTAGGAGAGGCTTGCAGTCCATCTCTCATCACCCACGCATATGCCATTTTCTTGCACGGGGCTACAATCTTACAGGCTCCTGTAGTGCATTGATATCACACGTGGAACCTCAACAAGGTCCTTACCGCACTCAAGAAAACTCCCTTTGAGACCATGTAGGGCATGCGTCTCCATTCCTAACATACAAGGTGGGTCTCTTGGTTGCCATTACATTGGCCAGTTACCTCTTGGATCTAGTAGTCTTGTCAGTTAGACAGGAGCTCTGTATTTTTCACACAGACAAAGTGGTTCTTAGTCCAGATCCATCTTTCACCCATAGATAATATTGAGTTTCCACAGACCATAGGAACTGATACTCCTGTACATTTGTCTGAAACCGACATAAAATCTGGCACGACAATGCCACAATCTAGATGTAAGGCGAGCTTTGTACATATATTTTCAACTGCACGATGTGTGTTAGGAAACAAAGGTTCTCTTCGTTTCTTTTCAACCACCCACCATTGGGTGCAAGACCCCTTCCTCAATGACCAGTAAATGGCTGAGAGCACAATTCCCAAGTCCTGTGAGACACAGTCTCTTCCTGTACCCAGGGGCATCACTGCTCATTTGACCTGCAGCATTGCAATGTTGACAATATGGGTCACAAGCGCCAATAGCGAAAATTTACAAGGCGACAACATGGGCCTCACCGTTGCCTTTTATTTAGAAACTATTAGAATGATGTCTTCGCCTCTACGGAGGCTGCCTTTGACAGGAGAGTGTAACAAAGGGTCCATAGGGACCAAGAAAAGGGGAATCCAAACCAGACGGAAGTCCTCCCGTAAGACACGCCAAGCTTTGGTATGTCCCAAACAATGGATGCTCTGAACAGCTCATCTGGAGAAGGCACGTTGGTACTTACCTGACACGCCCTTTCTCTGTGAGCTGTGAAGAGCATCCATCCCCACCCTTATTCGTCTGGTGGGATGCTATTCCGGCCAAGTATTAGAAAGGGTGAAGGAGAAGAAATATTTAATCACTTTGACTTCGCCAAAACTGGGGGCGCTAGGGAGGAGTTCCATGGAGGAGGAGGAGCATCCTCTCAATTAAAGCCCAGCCTATCAAACGAGCGACAGAAGCATCATCCCAAACAATGGATGCTTTTCACAGCTCACAGAGAAAGGGTGTGTCAGGGAAGTACCAACGTCCCTTCTAAGCCACCCCTTAAAATTTCTGAAAGACACAACTGCTTTAACAGTGCAAAAAAGATGGTTTTTACACAGTATATGCAAATAGAAATTGTAGAGCACTCTTTAAAATACTTTGCACAGCTCTCATATAAGAGCTGTCCAGAAATCCAGGTTCAGAAGGTAACTATAGGAAACATATTCAAGAAGCAGCATCATTTACTAGGTTTATACAGCTTCCCTCCACAGGTAATGTAGAGTCATTGTGAAAACATGTTTTGGATAAGGAGTTCCTAACAGTTCCAGTTATAGCACTTAGACTTATATACCACTTCAGAGTGCTTTACAACCCTCTCTAAAAGGTTTACAGAGTCAGCATATTGCCCCCAACAATCTGGGTCCTCATTTACTGACCTCGGAAGGATAGAAGAATGAGTCAAACTTGAGCCAGTGAAACTCGAACTGCCAAAGTGGTGGCAGCCAGCAGTCAGCAGAGGTAGCCTGCAGTGCTGCATTCTAATCACTGAGCCACCATGTTCAGACAAATGGTTGTCCAATCTCTTAAAAACTTAAGGGGTGTGCTTAAGTGCACCATCGTGCCTCCTGTCCCTGTCCTATTGTCCCCATTTATTTCCTGTATTCTTACTCATGTTTATACTTATACCTATTATCTTGTAAGCAATTGACAAATAAAATAAATAAATAAAACTTCACGTATTGGAGCATTTTCTACATTTTTTCAATATTCATTCTTTCATGAACTTATTGAGTATTATTCTACCAGCATTTGTGTGCCTTAAAGTTTCTTAATCTTTAATGAACATTCTACAAAGGCGCAGAAATTCATTTATACCCTCTATATTTTTAGACATATGTTATAAGTAATTTGCAATTATTCATTTTCCTTATCACATGCAACACATTTAATGTATTCTGTAAATGCTGCCATTAAAATTATATTGTATTTTAAAGTGTGGATGCGAATTTTTAATCATGTTTTAATTTCTTCCTTGAATTCTTCTAGGAAAATTTTAAAGTATGTGTTTAGTCTTTACACTGTACAATGATTTGTCTGAAGATCCATAGATAGGATTGCTAAAATGTAATTGTTGAATGGCCTTTTTATAAATTATCCTCCAAAGTTTGTCCCTCTTTTTGCCAAAAAATGTTTCAATGAATAGAAACCACTGGAATTATAGGTTTATGTCTTATCTCTATTGAGAAGAGAAATAGCTGAACATTGGAAATTTAAGTACTGTATGCAGAGCTTTCATAAGAATGCTTATGTTTGGTTGATTTATTCTCTTAAACAGATGGACAGTAGTAGGAGGTGTAATTCTTTGAGCATAAAAATTATTATCCAGTGTTACTGTTTGTGTGGGTGGTGCGAGTCTTTGTATCAGCACGGTAGGCTTGTTTCTAAGCTGGGCTTCCCCTCTTCATAGCAAGTCAAGAACATTAAGAGTTCTGCTTTTACAGAGCAATTTGTTAATTTTAAAACTTATTTTTGTCACAAGAATAGCATGGAGAATAATTGTATTTTCCCTCCTGTTGTTTAATTGCTCGAAAACCTGGATTTGCAGTGGAGAGTTGTTTAGGTCTAATTCAATTTTAGCTTGAAGATGTAGCGTTTAATAATAATCAGCTGGGCAAACTAGAATAAGCTATATTATAATCTTGTGAATTTATATTTATACTTGTGGTAATATTTTGCCCAAAGGTTTTAGGAAGGAATCTGACTCTAATGTTCAGTTGTATGTGTGTGTGTGTGCGCACACCCAGTTGTGCTACTTCCAGCCGCTTTTTCCCCTAGAGGAACCTGTCTTCTGCTACATACCCATCAAGAATAATTGCACCATCTGGAAGACTTTTATATACCTGTGACATGGGTTGAATATCTCTAGGGACATGGATTCAGGTAGAATGTGAATATGACCCCTGAAGCCATTTCAAGTGATTGCCGGTAGCTTCTGATCACTAAAGGAGGATTACTGTGGGGTTTATTTGTTTCAAATCCCTTGCAATTAACTTTAGTGAAGACCAACTCCATGTCTTTAATATAAGTCTGTGTATGGCTTTGGGTGACTAGAAATTTTTTTTAATTCTTAGCTCACAATTTGGAAAGGAAACATAAATAATCTCAGGGAACACTCGATGAATTAGATCATATGCAAGGACATTATATGAATTTGTGCCTATGCTCTTGCTTGATAGTGTCTACTATTCCTCTACGTGGATTTGCTATGAATTAGCTATTTTCTCACAAGAATGAAGTATACAGTGATTGGTGCTTCACTGTCTCTATATTCTATTTTTATGTATTTTCTGTCATATGGTAATTGACTTCATTTACATTTTCATTCAATCTCAATGAAGATGATGTGTTGACAGAACTTTTCTTCTAACTTTAAAATTTTGAGCACCTAGTTTGAATACTGATTTCATTTAAATCAGATGTACAATTTGCAAAATACCTTCAGGTTTAACTACTTAACTATACAATCTTTGATACCATAGTATATTAATTTTATTTGCATTTTCACATCCTTCTGTATATAGTACATTAAATGAACCTTCCTCTTGAATATAATGCCTCTGATACACAAACTGTTGCTTTAGTAGTTTTATAACAGTGAGAAATACTAAATACAAATACAATGAGTCAGAGATCAAATATATGTCAAGAAGTTCTAATAAACAGAATCAAATGTAAGAAATTCATATTGATTTTTCCAGAACTACATTTTATTCAGTTTTATTTTTTTGGTTTAAAGACAATTAAGTCTGCTGCATCTGGCTAGTTTAACATTGTTATTTCATAAAATAAAAGATTTCCAAAATTAATGTAGTGTTCTTGGCAACAATTAAAATAATTTGTCATTGCCTTTTTGAATTTTTGTTTGATTTTTCAATCTAGCAAATAGCCTTGAGAGTTCCTGTTGGTCTCCATGACTGATCCTAGTTAGCTTTTTTGGGATCAACTAGTGATCTAGGTTATGCTAATTTATTATAGTATTATATAGTACTTCAAGAAAGTATTATAGTGAAGTACCCGTGCTTCACTATAAAAGTATGTGATTGGGCTTAGTTTTTGGGGAGGAAAATAAGGGGGACAGAATTCTGCCTCTGCCTACCAACATCCATCAATATTCATCTGGTTATCGTACTGTCAGTGTGTAAGAGTTGAGGGCTGTTTGGAAACTGAAACAGTATTTGCTGTGTGAGCAAGGAGATGGCAAGGAGCCTGGGCATGGCTTAGGTCAACTGTTCTGCACTAAAGCTGCTTGAAAGTAAAACTAAAACTGAAACTCATCTCCTCTGCTTGTGTTTTGCATTTGGAACAGATTTGTTTTCAGGTGGGGAGGGGAAGTAGAACACCTTAGCATTGAAGCCTATTAATGATATATGAAATACTAATGCTCTGATGGTCATTTTGAAAAATCCTTTCTAGAATTCAAGAGGAACATACGTGCCAAATTTCAAGTTTGCAGGCTTTACAGTCCTGGAGATTTTGAGATGATGCGTGGGTGGTATTTCACTTTTATATATTCATGCATCATAATGAACATATTATTGAGTCTGTCATCTGCACCTCTATAACTGTCTGGTTTGGTTCTGCAACCTAACAGGACAGACACAGACTTCAGAGGATAATTAGGACTGCAGAAAAAACAATTACTACCAACCTGCCTTCAATCGAGGACCTGTATACTGCACGAGTCAAAAAGAGGGCTATGAAAATATTTACAGACCCCTCACATCCCGGACACAAACTGTTTCAACTCAAAACAATGCTGTATAGAGCACTGCATGCCAGAACAACTGGACACAATAACAGTTTTTCCCCCAAAAATCATCACTCTGCTAAACAAATAATTCCCTCAACACTGTTCAACTATTACAAAATTACTGTTTATTACTGTTAATCTTCTCATCACTCCTTATCACCCATCTCCTCCCACTTGTGATTGTAGGACTGTAACTTTGTGCTTGTATCCTTACGATTTATATTGACTGTTTCCTAGTATGATTTGATTGCTTATTGTACCCTATGACTATCATTAAGTGTTGTACCTTATGATTCTTGATGAATGTATCTATACTTGAGAGCATTTGCACCAAGACAAATTCCTTGTGTATTGAACCACACTTGACCAATAAAAAATTCTATTATTTTCTGTAGCTCTCAGAAAAAAGTTGGTTTTGCATTGCTCCTTAAGAATTCAAGCCCAAATTTTTAATACTCTTTTGAATATATACTTACATATACTTCCAATAAAGCCCTGAGATTTAATCTTGTGTCATTCTGACTTTCTTACGAAGGCCTCTGGCATATATAGAGGTCACAAGCAACATTCTTGGAAGTAACAATTCAGCTTGAGGCTGGTAGCTTTGGCACACCAATTTTCAATTTAGTTATTTAGAATCTTTAAAAATTAAAGTTCAACTGGGAATAAAGGGAGATTTCTATTGACACATTGTTGGCCAAGTTTTAAAGCTCTGAATTCCAGAAAGTTCAGCTAGAATGGCCAAATAGACAAAGTAATTGGAAATTGTGTGACTAATAATTTTGGCAATCTAGAGGTCTCAGAATGGGAAACATTGAGAAAGTGGCTTGAATCATGGTTTAAAATATTTTTACATCATCAGAAATGATAGTTATTTAGCATGTTCAAAATAATCTGCTCAGTATTTAAATGATTATTCAAATTGGATTTACAGGAAGTCTGTAACTTTGTCGCTTGTATCCTTACGGTTTATATGAACTGTTTCCTAGTATGATTTGATTGCTTATTGTACCCTATGACTATTATTAAATGTTGTAACTTATGATTCTTGATTCATGTATCTTTTCTTTTATGTACACTGAGAGCATTTGCACCAAGACAAATTCCTTGTGTATCCAATCACACTTGGCCAATAAAATAATTCTAATTCTAGTCCTCAACTTACAATGGCAATGGAACCCAAAATTTCCATTGCTAAGCAAGACAGTTGCTAAGTGAGTTTTGCCATTTTACATTTTTGTCACTGTTGTTAAGTGAATCACTGCAGTTGTTAAGTGAATCTTGTGACTGTTTCGTCAATCTAACTTCCTCCATTACCTTTGCTGGTCAGGAACCAGCTGGGAAGGTTACAAATGATGATCGGGACAGTGCAATTGTCATAAATACATGCCAGTTGTCAAGCGCCCAAATTTTGATCATATAAACCATGAGGATATTGCAACAGTTGTAAGTGTGAAAAATGGTCATAAGTCACTTTTTTCAGTTCTGTTGTAACTTTGAATAGTCACTAAATGAATGGAAGTAAGTCAGTGACTACCTGTGTAACTCTTTGAGGCCCCCATTTGGAAATATTGTATGAATAATGAGTGCTTGATATTGTGAAGCTAACACATTTGACAAAAAAATAAATTTAGGAGAATTCTATAGACTATTTGGACTTACTTAATTCTTTTTTCCTCTTTTCCTAGGGGCTTTATATCTGACACCAGGAACAATTTGCAGATGAGAGGTCTTGTGGTTTTACTTGTGTCTAAGGCTGCTGGCCCCAACTTGTCAACAGAAGACTCTATTCAGAATGATATTGTCAGTGGGATATATTCCAGGCAAGTATTGGGATAATCCAAAGGTACATATAAATTGTCATTTTATGTCAATATATATTTACTTTAAATGGATGGATGGATCGATAAATTGATAGAGTAGTGAATAAGAATCAGCAGTGTTCTATTTTAAAGATTTCTACAGCATGGAAAAATTATTTTCAGGGTTTATCTAAATTATCTATTGTTTGTACTTTATAGCCCGTTCTTAAAAAAACATATTGTAGTTCGCAATGAGAAATATCTTCACAGAACTATTCCTGGGGTTGAAGGAAATATTTTAAAAAATATTTATTAACCCTATCTGGTTTCATCCCAATAACCTTGTGAAATAGATTGGACTAATAATTTCCTTGACTAACCATTGCAGTACTGTTGCCGTATCTTCATTACCTATGCAATTAGGCAATAACTTAACGTGGATATTTGACTATATGTAGCTAGCTATGAATACTTTCATTAAAAGTCCGTGATGATACACAGAAACTAAGTGCCTTCCTTATATGCCCTGAAACTAGGCAAGCCTGTTATATTTCATGTTTAAACTACTTTTTAACATTCTGATTAGCCTGAATATTGTTTTATTATAAATGCTGGAAAGCAAAAAAGAGCTTAGCTGTTAAAAATGCCCATCATTCTTTTGAAATGGAAGTTAAATTCAAGCAACAATAGAGTTTGCTTTTCATTTTTCTTATTTCTCCATAGAGCGGCTGCGAGCATCCAGAGTGGGAGGTGCTCCAGTCTCCGCTCTTGCAGGCTGAGCTATAATTGAGGAACCCTCCTCCTCCTCCATGTGACTCCTCCGTAGCGTTCCCCTGTTTTAGCTCAGCCTCGCAGAGACAGGCAGCTTTAACAGTTTTCTCCTTGGCCGATTTAGGATTCCTTATTGATAGCATATCAGGTTTGATTTTCCTTATTTCTTTGGTCCCTGCGCAGTTGGCTAATCTTGGAATAACGAAGGGGATGTTTATTTTTGCCCCTCAGGGGGGAGATTGGGGGGGTTTAGAGCCTTTCGCACCCCTACCGCCCCACTCTGGTGCCTGCCGCTTTTAAGCCGTTCTGCTCTAGCAGTGGCTGGTGCTCGCGCGTTGGATAACGTGCCCGTTGTGCCTTCCCTCCACGAATGCTATAAAGAGAGGGAGAGTTCTCCTCTCTCTGGCCCCTCGTTCTGCCTGCGTTTCGGCAGCTTTTGTTGTTATCGAGGTGCTTTCCTTCTCTCTGAGCCTCACGCTGGTTCCGGCAGCCATTTTGGTTGAGCCTCGTGGCCGGCCGCCATTTTGTTTTGCCTTCAATTTGCTGCGACGATTCTGGGAGGCTTATAACAGGACCAGCAGGCCTGTTTGGAGTTTTTTTTATTGAAGGGGTACTGTGGCTCCGTGCCCTGTTGCTCGGTTTAATATCTGTTGGTTGGTTACCGTGGCTCACTCAGAGACGAAGGAGAGGCACCTACTTCCCATGGTGTTTGGGAGGCTGTCTCAGGAGGCCTATATATATATATATTTTCTATATATTATATACGTTTTTCGCCTAATTTTTCCTTTTTCTGTTTTTTCATTGTTGGTTTTTTGTCTGGCCTCAGCGTTCATTCGATCTATTGGCTTTTGCATATTCTTTTTTATTACTCTACAGTTCAGTTAGGTCCCTTTTTGTTTTTTTGTTTAAAAATAAAATAAATAAAATAAAATAAAAAATAATAAAATAATAAAATAATAATAATAAAATAAAATAAATAAAATAAAATAATAAAAACAATTAGTCATATATAATTAGATACAACCCAAAAAATTGTTTTACCAAAAGGAGGACGCGGCCCAATGATAGGGTATCCGGCCCACATTAGGCCGAACTCCTAGGCGTGCCAACCGCCTTTGTACACAATATTGTCCCATACAGACTTTATTATGGCAGGAGATAATCCCAGAGGTCCTTCTTTGAATGCTAAGTCAAAGACGCACCATCTGCGCAAGTGGACCGAGGAAACATCCAAAGCCTCTCAAAGGGTTGCCCTAAGGCGACACAAGGCTTTGGAGAAGGAGTTTGATAAACTTTCAAGGGGCTCTCAATCTGTAATCCCAATTCCTAATTTTCCCATCCCTTCTGCTCCCACATAACCCACCCATCTGCCAGAACAACTTTCTCCTTCCAGGCGCAGTTCACCTGCTCGGAGCCTCCTGGTCTCCTGGACACTGAGACTACATTCACGACCACTGCTGGCTTGCGATCAGAGGAACCATCCGTGGGCCTTATTCCAGACAGCATTAGAGAATGGAGGCAATTGGCCATCCTCCAAGGGATTGCGGAGGGTATCCAACAGAGGACCAGACCAGGTCCTCAAGCGATGGCTCCTGATGTTGAATCAGTTTCTGGCAGATCCCTCACCAAACCGGAACCTCATCATGGTCAGGTACTTCCCCAAAGGGAGATCCCCTTTCCAGAAGGGGTGGAGGAAGAGGAAATGGGTCTCGTGCCCATCCGGGAAGCGGAAGGATCAAATAGGGGGTCCTTACACTACTCTGAACCCCTGTTGGAGATGGAACCGATGGAAGGAGAAATGTCAGAAGATAAGGGTATCCCCCCTGACCAGCCCGCATTCATAAGCCTATTTGAACCCCATTTGTTCAAGTCCTTGCTAATCAAGGCGAACAATATTTCGGGCCTGATGTCCCAGGTACCCTCTAATACCTCCCCAGCAGCCTCTGGAGTCCCAGAGGATCCTATTTTCAAGCAGCTGGTCGTGGAGACTGAGGTCATTCCTACTCCACTCATTTTCTCCGGCTTAGTAGCAAAACAGTTGGCCTCATCAGGGCCCCCTTTCGCTTCCTCCAGTCAGGACAAGAGATTTTTTAATCTTGATGCGGTTTTCTCTTCCTTGCTAGACACCCCAGAAGTGGATGACCCCATAGTGAGACTAACATCGTCCTCTACTCCAACTGATGCTCTGGAAGCCCTAAAGCCAGAGGACAAACGGGCCCAGACGGCATTATGTCGGGCGCATCAATCCGATGCTAGAGCCGTTCGATCAGCCACGGCCGCATCCTTTTCACTCGATCCTCTATTAGATGGCTCCGTCAGTTGAAGCAGCATGTCCCCCCCTCTAACACCAGGGCGGACTAGGACATTGCCACGCTTACGGCTGCAGCGGAATTTGCGGCCAACGCTACCTTGCACTCCGTGAGATTTTCCTCCTGGGCTATCTCCTCTCATCTTACAGCCCGGAGGCTGCTTTGGCTTAAACACTGGCAGGCAGACATTAAGACTAAAGCTGAATTGGCTTCTGCTCCCATCTCGGAAGGCAAAGTATTTGGTCTGGTTCCAGAACCATTGTTCATGGAGAGCCTAAGTAAAAAGAAATTTCTCCCATCTCCTTTTCACAGACAGGAGTCTAGAGTGTCCCAACCCTTTCAAAGGGGATCCTTTCGTATCTCCTATCAGGCTCCCTTCTTCCCCAGATTTCAGAGAACCCCGCTCTTTCGGCCAGCCTTTCAGGACCGGAGCGACACGGGTGTCAGGAACAGGAGGAGGGTCAACTACGGGAGACCCTGCCAGGGCGCAGGAAGTAGATCGTCCCGGCGTCCTAGATAAGGCTTCCAGCCACCTACCCCATTGGTGGTCAACTCACATAGTTTGCCGACTAATGGGGATCATCCATTTCGGATATTTGGGTTCGGGACACTGTTAGACTTGGCCTCTCCCTTGAGTTTTGGTCCCCCCCCTCCGGAGCATTTCATGATTTCCCCTCTTTCCAGAGGCCACACCAAGTGTGTTCTCATAGAAGCCACTTCCAACATCTCACCGAAATCGAAGCCATACAGCCTGTACCATCCTCGCACCGAGGAATGGGGTTCTACTTCCGCCTTTTCCTAGTTCCTAAACACTCCAGAGGCTGGAGGCCCACCCTAGATTGAAGAGGCTTAATGTGACCCATCATAAGTTCAAGATGCTTACACTTCAGTCCATTCTGCAGGGCACCAGGAGGGGAGACTGGCTCACCTCCTTTGGCCTCTCAGAAGCATATCTTCACATTCCCATTCATAGCTCATTTTTCAAATTTCTGAGACTTGGCTACACTGGTCAACTTTTTCAGTACGTGGCCCTTCCCTTTGGTCTAGCCTCGGCCTCGAGGATCTTTACCAAGGTTCTGGCAGTCCTATCAGCTCACCTCAGAGACTTCTCCATCTGCAGTCTCTGTTATCTGGATGATATCCTCATCTTCTCTCCTACCAAATGCCATGCCGAAGGGGACACTAGATCCATCCTCTCGGTTCTTCAGGCCCATGATCTTCTTGTACATTGGGAGTAGAGTCAACTTACCCCTCCCGCTCGAATAACTCACTTAGGGGCAGTGATTGATTCAGTTGAAGGGTCTTCCTTTCCCCTGAAAGATTTTTCAATATCCAGAAATCGGTCAGGAACATTAGGCGAACAAGAAAGACGCCATTACTGTTCTTATCAAAATTACTGGGCAAATTGGTCTCATGCATATCCATTGTTCCCTGGGCCCGGCTCCATTCCAGATCTATACAGTGGTTCCTGCTACCTTATCACTGCCCCGAAAGGAGCAATTCAAGAGCCGGGGCGAAGGTTCCCTCAAGGGTTCTCGCATCGCTTCTTTGGCAGATCAGACCCGCGATCAACAAGGGCATCTCTTCAGGAGCCCCCAAGGGGTTACCCTCACAACAGACGACAGTCTATCCAGATGGGGGGCCCATATCCACTTGCTCTCAGCTCAGGGCACCTGGTCAGCAACCAAGCAAAGGTGCAGTATAAACTGGCGGAGGCTTCACACAGTATACCCGGCCCTGTGCACTTCCCTTCCTTAAGTATGCGGGTGCCTCGTACTGGTCTGGACAGACAGCATTACGACCAAGGCGCATATCAACCAACAGGGCAGACATGACATCCGTCTCATGAGGGCGGCTGAGTGTCTCTGTCGCTGGGCGGAGACCAACCTATTGTCCGTCAGGGCAGATCACATCTCGGGAGTCTCAACGTTCGGGCAGACTGGTTGAGCAGGGCCACCTTAGACTAGGCAGGATGGCGCCTTCATCCCTCCCTGTTCAAAATAATACTGCAGAGGAGGCCTCAGCAATATTAGGCCACCCCCTAGTGGACCTATTCGTGTTTCCGCTCAACGCCCAGGTGCCGAGATTCTTCTCCAGGTACCCCCCAAGGGGCAGAGAATCACAACACCTTCATTGGCCCTGGCCCACCGGGCTCTTATACACATTTTCCCCACTACCGTTAATCCCCAAAGTGATCCTAAAGCTGATCCACGAGAGGGCGGAACTCCTCCTGGTTAACCCGTACTGGCCCAGGACACCGTGGTTTTGTAGACCTTCGTAACCTTTCAGTGGCCCCTCCCTGGAGGTTCCCACCGGGCAGGATCTCACTATCCCAGGGACCTCTTCAGCATCCAAATCCTCAGTGGCTTCAGTTAGCCGACTGGAGGTCGAGCAGGACCGTCTAAGAAGGGAGGGTTTTCCAATCAGGTCATTGAGACCATCTTGGCAGCGACACGGTCAGCTACCCAGATATATAACGCTATCCAGATCATTTTCTGTAAATGGTGCCACAAATCACGCATTAATCCGCTACCCCCAGTGGCTGCTCAAATTTTGGCCTCTGGCAAGAAGGACTGACAAGGGCCTCTCCCTCAATACCTTGCAAAGGCAGGTGGCTGACTGATCAACAGTCACTTCTGGTGATCCTATGAACCATTTTCACACCACTCTCGTATCCGGGCGTCTTGTAGAGGAGCCACCAATTTGCATCCTCCAGTGATACACAGATATTCAACCGGGGACGTTAACAAGGTTCTCACGGCACTGTCTAAGCCGAACCCCTAAGAGAAGCATCACTTCAATTCCCTACGTTCAAGGTAGTGCCTCTCATACCAGTTTCATCTGCACGACGGATATCTGAAATAACAGCTCTGTCCGTTAGAAAGGATCTCTGTGTTTTCCTATGCTGATCGGGTGGTCCTGCGACCATACCCTTCCTCCTGCCCAAGGTTAACTCAGCCTTTCGCAGATCACAGGAATTCATTCTTCCTAACTTTTGCCCCAGGCTTTCTCCGAGAGGGAAAGGCAGTGGCATTCCATTGTTGTCAAACGTGCGTTACGTATTTATATCAATCGCACTCGGCCTCTCAGGAAGTCAGAAGCATTGTTCCTGTCATTCCAGCCAAAGACGCTGGGTTTCAAAGTATCCCTGTCTACTGTAGGCCCTTGGATCAGAGCGACAATCTCCAAGGCCTATCTAACTCAGGCGCTTCCTGTTCTCAGTGGAATAATCACACATTCTACAGGGATTGCAGCTACCTCGGCAGCCTGGGCTACCCAGGCTTCGATACATGGTATCCGCCGAGCGATCACCTGGGCGTCTCCGTCACCCTTTATTCGTTATTGGTAAATCAATGTGTTTTTTTGCTTCAGCAGAAGCATCCTTTGGCAGGCGAGTCCTTCAACAAGTGGCAGGAGAGCCAGAGGATATTCCAACCCAGACGGAGTCCCTCCCGTAGGACAGGCCATGCTTTGGTATGTCCCACTCTGGATGCTCGCAGCAGCTCTATGGAGAATGGGCATTGGTACCTACCTGACATGCCCTTTCTCGTTGAGCTGCGTAGAGCATCCAGCCCCACCCTAAATTGTCCGTCTGGTGGGGGATCCTGTTTCGGCCAATGATTCAATCAGTTGAGTAGTTGTGAACTGCTACAATAGTTTAGAGGAGATAATAGTGTTTGTCTTCTCATCTTCGTAAAACTGGGGAACACTACGGAGGTGTCACGTGGAGGAGGAGGAGTGTTCCTCAATTATAGCTCAGCCTGTAAGCGCGGAGACTGGAGCACCTCCCACTCTGGATGCTCTACGCAGCTCGACGAGAAAGGGCGTATCAGGTAAGTACCAACGCCCATTCTCTCATAAAAGAGGGGAGAAGTATGTCAGGAAAAGGACCGAACTTCCCCATAGTTTGAAGAACATTTTGTAAGTGTTTGCTTGTCTAAAAATTGCTATATATTTTATCACGTTACTTTTGTTCTAAACACTCAATTCATGAACGTTCCAGGAGAAATGTTGGGTGAATTATTGGTCAGTTGTTGGATGCTTGAAGTTGGCTACTTTTTCAAAACCCATGAACTGTCTCTAATACCCTTTATTGCTATTTGCCAAGGTATGAGTGTGAAATCTCATGTGGTTGTTTCAGTGATTAGTGAGCTAGGGGTCATGATTCACACATTATTCTCCTTGATTTTTGTTAATGAAAGCAGCAATATGGGACAATGCTCTCTAAGTAAAAAAGAGCACGGGGAATGGACAGAGACTCTTTTACTTGACTTAATTTTTCTGTTCAAAATGTATTGCTCATCTCTTTTCTTTTAGAACAAAAATAAAGTTGTAAAAAGGTAGTAGCTTTATTTATTTATTTCTTAAATGTTCATGATATTTTTAGTTTAAAAGTAAGTGGAAATTTTAGGCAATTGCTATCCAAAAAGATCTTCATAAGCCTAGATCAGGGGTGTCAAACTCCCGGCATCACGGCGGCATCACGTGGCATATCAGGACTTCCCCCCCCTTTGCTAAACCGGGTGTGGCCAGCATGTGACGTATCTGGCTGTGGGTGGGGAGTTTGACAATCCTGGCCTAGATGATTTGACTTTATATTTCATGCTTGAATTGCATATACCTCAGTATGGAAGGAATAGTGAGTAGTATTCCTTATTATGAGTGACTTATGACCATTTTCACAGTTACAACCTTTGGTCATGTGATCAAAATTCAGGCACTTGGCAGCTGGTTCATACTTATGACTGTTGCAACATCCTGAGGTCATGTGATCACTTTTTCCAACCTTCTGACAAGCAAAGTCAATCGGGAAGCTAGATTCACTTAACAACCGGGTTATTAATTATCAACTGCAGTGATTCACTTAACAACCTTGGCCAGAAAGATCGTAAAAATGGGGCAAAACTCAATGTTCTCACTTAACAACATAAATTTTGGGCTCAATTGTGGTTGTAAGTGAAGGACAACTGGTACCTGAACCAAATTTCTAACTCTATCTAATAAAGGCTCTTTCAGTCCAAAATTAATTTCAGAGATAAGTATCTGTTATGGTTTCATTAAATCTTCTCAACCCCTGATCAGTGCATATTTCTTATGGAGCATTTAATGTATAAATAATACATACAAAATTTTGCAATGGCCAAATAACTTTTTATATGGTTCAATTTAATAATTTTATGAAACTGGGCCAAAGTAGTAAATTAACATTTAACTACGAACTTCTGAATTAATAGTTCCTCCGGTGTGTTAGACCGAGAATCCAGTGCTTGGGTGTGGACTCCTCTTCTTCACTCGGAGATGGAATCAATCAGATGTTTGGCCATGCCTCCTTCGTCTGAGCATGTCCAATTTTGATTCAGTCATCGAGTGAAGGAGACGCATGTGAGAGGTGCTGGTGAACAGAAAGTTAGAGATTCAGGAAGTTAAGAACTTCGAAAAACAGTAAGATTGAATCCGGATAGAGCCATTTGCACTCTGCAAAAGGCTAATTGATTCAAGTGTTGTAATTTCTATATTTTTATCAGTAGGTATTACAATTAGTCTTCTCATTATTAGATGCTACAGTATTAGGATCACTAAATTAGTCAACTGAGATTCAACATTTTGGTAGAGGGATAGAAATAAGTGGTTAAAATTCTGCGGTTAGGTAACTTTAAAAGTAAAGCCAAGGGAATTTCAGTTCTGTGTTGATACAGGTAGTCCTTGACTTTTTTTTTTTTTTTGAAAAAAAGTTTTATTGACTTTGACAATGGAACAAAAACACATAAAACATAAAACCATCATCCTCCTTCATAAATTTACAGACAGTGTATCGGTTGGTTTACCACTCTTTTTTGTGCATCCATTTCATAGTCTCTGTTGTAGTTATATAATAACTCATATTATCAATCAACAATTATATAGCCTGATATAATTATTAATCATTTGACTATAATTTTATAAATTCACACTTTAACGAGATAACTATAATTTACTTACCGTATGTACTCGAGTATAAGCCGAGTTTTTCAGCACATTTTTTGTGCTGAAAAAACCCCCCTCGGCTTATACTCAAGTCAGATTCCCCTCTGAAAAAAAATGGTGTGGAGCTCCGAAGCTGGGCAGCTGCTTCCCTGCTTCCGTGTTTCCTTTGCAACTTTTAAGCATGGGGGTAATCGGAAGCAGAAAAGTTCTTGCTTGAGGATATATTGTTTTTTCTTTTTTTAACTGTTTTTAGGGGGGGGAAGACCCACCGCCATGTGAGAATGCTCAGACACGAAATCTATCCGACCAAAAATAAGTGTGTATGTGTGTGTGGGGGATTTTAACAGAGGGAAGATGTAGGGAGAAGGCAAAAGCGACGGAAGATCCTTCAGGGGAAACTGAGGGGGAGACTCACCCTTGGTCCAGATGAGCCCCCTTCCCCTTTCTCTAGGCTGAGAAAACAACGCGAGCCGAGGTCGCTCCGACTCCACTCAGCTTTGTTTCCTCAGCTCCAGCTGCTTTCAGTCCACTCGGGAGGAGGGGGAGGAGGAGGTGGTGGTGGCTTGCGTTCTTTTCTGATAGTGAGATCATCTCCCAAATTAATTGATTCACTAACCCAAAAAAAGAAGATGTTGATGACAGTGGGAGGCAGGAGTCACTCTCTCCCTTGCAAGAAAAAAGCAAGAGCCGTTCTTATGATCTCTCCCTCTCTCTCCCCGTAATACAGTCAAGCCCTTTCCAGCACGCGGGATCCGCCCCCGCCGCTTTGCACCTTGCAAATGCAAAAACCCTAGGAGTTTGCATTTGCAAGGTGCAAAGTGGCGAAGTGAGTGTGTGTGTATGTGTTTATCTGTCTGTCTCTCTCTCTCTCTCTGTGTGTGTGTGTGTGTGTGTGTCTCTCTCTCTCCCTTCCTCGCACCAGCGTGCCTTCCTTCCATTGCTACGCGTTTGAGCTGCTTTGTGCCCCCCTCCCTCCCCGCCGTCTTTTATTTTCTCCTTTCCTTTAGGAGGTGTCCTAAAGGGCTGGAAGAGCGAGGAGGCAAAGTAGCTGCCTCGAGCGTTTCTTGCTGCTCCTCCGGGCAAGATTTATTGGCTGGAAGCGAGGAGTGAGTTGCTCGCTTTCCTAATGAGGGTCTTGGAGCAACAACACCCCCTCCCCCATTGCACCCCGCATCCCCACCCCCGCGCTTCCACCCGAGTTTGGAATAAAAAACGAAGGTGCGAGTGTGAACTTGGTGGGGAGTCTCCGCTCGCCAGTTTTTGCGTCGCTTTGGGGTAGTGCTCGGTAAAAGGAACTGGGAGGAGGAGAGCTGCTTAGACAAAAGTCTGCCTGCCCTTCGCTCAGAAACGAGCTTTTGAGTTCTTCTTCCGCAAAAGCAGCAAGTTCTCTGGGGAGGGGTTTAAGGAAAGGAAAAGTAGTCAAAACAATGAGGAGGAGGGAGGAGGAGGACGGGAACTTTAGGCAGCTCCGGAGCTCGAGAATCTGTCCGACCGGAGGAACAGACTGCGTGGGACGAAAGTGTGTCCGTCTGTGTGCGTGGAGGGGGTGGATTGTCGGGGGCGAGTTTCTAAAATGGGCTGACTTCACGTGAGGAAAGGCGAACAACTCTTGACTTCGGCCAGCGCTTCAGAAAGCCGCGGGGGCCGATCGATTGAAAGGGACCCACTTGGGGAGTCCAGAACGGGTGCGCGGTAGGGCGGAGGCTGGGATTTCTAACGTTGAAGCTGTTTGTGGTTTACAGCATACGGAACCCCTGCCTGCTTAGGCTGATGCGACCACGGGGCCCCGAAGAGAGGCTGTAGTGGTGGGGGTGGGGGGCTTCGTGCGGTCCTCCGGTTCTGGCGCTTTCCAAAGCAACTCAAAACTTGGCGCGTCCTCGCCTTCCCTTTCTGCCCCTTCCAAAAAGGTCCCACTCCGGGAGTAGCGAGATACGAGACCCTGCTCTCTGTTTCGGAGCGGGGGAGAGCGAAGGCGGGGGGGAGAGAGTCTTCCTATTCACCCTTCCATTATAAACTTTAAGATCATTATCTTATTTTCCAAACAACCGCTCCCCCCCCAGGATTTTGCATTTGCAAGGTACAAAGTGGCGAAGGCAGATCGCGCGTGCTGGAAAGGGCTTGACTGTATTACGGGGGGAGAGAGAGAGAGAGAGAGAGGGAGAGATCATAAGAACGGCTCTTGCTTTTTTCTTGCAAGGGAGAGAGTGACTCCTGCCTCCCACTGTCATCATCATCATCTTTTGGGTTAGTGTATCAATTAAACCTTTCATGATAGTGAGATTGTTCCCCAAATTTCCCTTAAATCAGGGAAGAAATCAGAAACAAATCTTTGGGCTGAGAATAAGCCTGTTCCTATGATGCCATTTTTGTTCACTGCAGTGTGAAAAGTGTGAAAAAACACACTTCTTTTTTCTTCATCTTCTTGTTCCCTATTTACTGGTCTCTTTCAAAGAGGAAATTGTGAACATCAAACTTATACTCAACTGTCCTAGTGAAAGTTTTTATTGGTATCTATTTTTATTTTTGAAATTTACCAGTAGCTGCTGCATTTCCCACCCTCGGCTTATACTCGAGTCAATAAGTTTTCCCAGTTTTTTGTGGTTAAATTAGGTGCCTCGGCTTATATTCGGGTCAACTTATACTCGAGTATATACGGTAGTTTATTTTATAACAAATCGTAAAGTCATACCAAGTCTGTCTTAATAAAAATTTTTAAAAATAGTATCAAAAAAAGAAAAAAAAAGTATATATTCATTATTTCCTAAGTTTCTAAATATTCTGTTAGTATATTTTATTATCTAGCCATTGATAGAAAAGGTCCCAAACTTCATAAAATTGTTTATCTTCTTGTTCTCTAATTTCAAATGTCAATCTACTCATTTCAGCACATTCCAATATTTTCTTAATAATTTCTTCTTCTGATGGTATTTTCTCACTCTTCCAATTTTTAGCAAATACAATCCTAGCCGCTGTTAATACATTTACAATCAAACACTTCAAATTTTTATTATATGTATCAGGTAAGATTCCCAATTAAAAAAATCTCTGGTTTCAAATCTATATGTTTCTTTGTCATTTTTTCCAGCCATATGTGAATTCTAGTCCAATATTTTCTAGCGTCCTCACAAGTCCACCACATATGGTAATATGAGCCAGGTATCTGATGACATTTCCAGCACTTTTCAGACTTATTCTTGAACATTCTTGCTATTCTTGTCGGGGGAAAATGCCACCTGTAAAACATTTTATACAAGTTTTCTTTATATGCTATTGACATTGTCATTTTATAATTTTGAAACCACAATTTTTGCCATTTCTCTAAATCAATCCCATATCCAAAATTCTTCCCCCCAAGCAATCATTTCTTTAACTTGTTCTTCCTCTAATTTGATTTCCAGCAAATAACTATATAATTTTTTGATCACTTTTTCATCAGTACCTATCTGTCAAAATCCTATCTAGGTCAGTCAATTTATCATAAAATCCCTCTGTTTTAGAATCTTTAAGATACCTTGAGTGTATTTGCGCATATAAAACCAATTCATCTTTATACCTTGTTCTTCTAAGTTTTGCATCGTTTTAAGTTCACCCTTTTCATCCAATATTTCCCCATATCTAACTGTTTGTTCCTTCTTATATGTTATAGGATAAGAAAAAGCTTCAATAGTAGATAACCAAACCGGGATTTCAAATAACATTGTCTCTTAATTTTCTCCCAGTTCAACCATAAAGACTCCCGTATATAATGCCTTCTAAAATAGCCCTGCGATTTAGTTCCCTTATACCACAGAAAAGCATGCCAGCCCAGTAATAAATCATGTCCTTCTAATGTCAACAATCTAGTCTTTCTTAATGTTATCCATTCTTTGGCCCGCCTTAAATTTGCAGCTTGGTAGTGCAACTCCCAATTAGGAAGGCCAAATCCTCCTCTAATTCTAGCATCTTGTAAAAGTTTTAATTTTATTCTCGCTTTCTTACCTTGCCATATAAACTTCAACACAATTTTATTTAATTCTTCAAAATAATCTTTGCCAAGCCTCATTGGTATTGTTTGGAACAAATATAAAATTCTGGGTAAAATATTCATCTTGATTGTTGAAATTCTATCTATCAATGACAGTTGTAGGTTTTCCCATTTCTTCAGATCAGATGCTATCTGCTGTTTAAGTTTTATATAGTTATTCTCTTTCAATGTAGTACATCTTGGCGTCAAATGTATCCCCAAATATTTAACTTTATTTGTAACTTGGATTTTCAAAAGGTCTGCCAGTTCTTCTCTTTGTCTCAGTAACATGTTCTTTGTCAGAATCTTTGTTTTATCTTTATTTATTTCCAAACCCGCCATCTCACCATACGTCTCTATCTTTTCCAATAGTTTTAAAGCTGTCTCTAGAGGATCTTCCAGAATGAAAACCAGGTCATCCGCAAAGGCTTGCAATTTAAATTTCTCCTTTTTAACTTTCATTCCTTTTATATTTTGGTCCTCTCTAATATTTCTATTCAACACTTTCAAGTACAAATTGCAGAGGTGATAATGGGCATCCTTGTCTTGTGCCTTTTCTTATATTAATAGAGTCTGTAAATTCTCCCTCTATCATTACTTTTGCCATTTTGCTTATAGTATATGGCTTCTATTGCTTGAATAAATTTTCTGGCAAAGCCCATCTGTTCCAGTAATAGTAACATAAATCTCCAATTCACATTGTCAAATGCCTTTTGGGCATCTAGAAATATCAAAGCCATTTGTTTTTCAGGATGCGCCTCATAATATTCCAAAGTGTCCAGAATTACCCTCATGTTGTCTTTAATTTGTCTCTTTGGTAAGAATCCATTCTGATCAGAGTGAATAAAATTATTTAAGTATTTTTTAAGTCTTTCTGCCAAAATTGAAGCGAAGATTTTATAGTCTGCATTCAATAAAGAAATAGGTCTATAGTTCTTAATTTGTAATGGATCGGCCCCTTCTTTTGGAATAAGTGTAATATAAGCTTCTGATCATGTTTTAGGTATTTTCTTATTTAACATAACTTCGTCCATGACTTCTAGCAGTGGAATGATCAACGATTCTTTAGTGTTTTATAAAATTCTGCCGGAAGCCCATCTGGACCTGGTGCTTTTCCATTATTCTGTCTGTTGAATGCTTCAGTTAGTTCCATCATTGTTATAGTACTTTCTAACATTTTTTCAGTCTCTTCAGGTATCTTAGGTAGGTTAGCATTTTGTAAGTACTGTTTAATTTTTTTTCTCATCAAGATCCTCCTGTTTATATAGTTGTCCATAAAAGTCTCGGATAATTGCCTTTTTCTCCTTATTACCATAGCGCATTTGACCTTGATCATCTATTAACTATAATATTTTCCTTGATTTTTTTCTCCTTTCTCAGTTTATATGCATCTACCTGGCCTATTTGCATCTTCAAAATAGTTCTGTTTAGCACTTCTAATTTTAGGTAGTCCTTTACTTATGACCACATCTGAACTCAAAATTTCTGTTGCTAATTGAATTTTGTTCCATTTACAACCTTTCTTGCCACAGTTGTTAAGTGACTCCCTGCAGTTTTTAAGTTAGTAACACAGTTTTCAAATGAATCTGGCTTCCCCAAAGACTTTGTGTGTCAGAAGGTTGCAAAATATAATCACATGACCCTGGGAGACTGCAACTGTCATAAATACAAGACAATTGCCAAGTATCTTAATTTTGATCTTGTGACCGTGGGGATGCCGCAGCAGTTGTAAGTATGAAAAAGAGGTACTGTCACTTTTTTCAGTGCCATTGTAACTTCAAACAGTCAAACTATGGTTGTAAGCAGTGGTGGGATTCTAATATTTTTGCCACTGGTTCGGTGGGTGTGGCTTGGTGGGCATGCTTTGCGTGTGTGCATGCACTTTGCATGCACGCGTGCGCCAAAAATGCACTTTGCGCAGGCGCAGAGGTGTTTATGCAGGCACAGAGGCATTCTAACTCGCCTCCTGCAAGTCTGCACGATCCTGGTCACTTCAGCAGCTGCCACGCAGCACTCTTCTATGCCATGCAAAACAGCTGCGCTTCAAATTCAGCGGATAAAGGTCAGTATGGGAGCCCGGGCGGGAGGGTGGGCCCAACAGCAGAGCAGTGGAGAGAACCAGTTCGGTCTCCGCTGCTTATCGCTACTACCGGCTCGCGAGAACCGGGCCAAACCGGTAGAATACCACCACTGGTTGTAAGTCAAGAGCTACCTGTATGCACTATTAGGCAAATTTACCAAAAAAATACTTGATTCGGTGTTTAGTAAATTCTCCTCCTTGCTGCAGCAAGAGCCCAGGATGGGTTAGACTCCTTTTTATGACGTCATTAAGCTGAATCTGTTCTTGTATATAAAAAGCCAGCCCCCGGGAGAATCCCCAGCTTTGATTCAGCTTCTTTTCAGTCACAAGCTGGGTCTCTGAAAGTGTTAGTGGTTCAGTTCAGTGGATTCCAAAAGAAGCTATCTCAGCTTCAAACAGCTCCCAGGGATCCGGGTAGCTGCAACTTCAGGAGAGCGTGGCTCCATTCTCCTGCATCATTGAGGACTCCATGTTGCCAGTGCGCTGTGCAGGCATGCAGGGAAGCATCCCAGCTGCCTTCCCCATAGCCTTCCGGTTGCGCGATCACCAATCTGATCGGCAAACCGATAACAGTGCCAGCCAGTTGATCGCTCAGGCGGCGGCTGTTTTCTCTGGCCAATCTTCTCGCTCGGGGCTCTCAATAGCCGAAGGAGGAACATCACTATCAGAGGCCTCGACACGTGCAGTGGCCATTTTGGAGAGCAAGATCCTCTAGCACAAGAGGTGAGCAGCCATTTTAAGTGGCCCAACAATTTTTTCGGTCACACAAAACTTAATTTGACCCCCTGCGCAGCCCTTAAAGTAAGCAGCTCATTTCGAGGTTCACTTCTAACACCTCTTGGGCTTTGTCTATACTTAATATGGATCAATACAGGGCTCATGCAGAACTTTCCTCTCCAGTGGAACAGGCCCTCCAACCGGCTAGGAGGAAAAGACACAGACAGCATGCTCAATCGACTCAGAGAGAAGTGGCTGCTAAAATCAAAACTAAGGCTCTGGCCTCCAAGAAGACAATTCAGGCCGTGCTTAGGGCAGAAAAATGCAGACATGCTGCTCTAGAGAGGCAGTTTAACAAAACAATTCAGCAAATGTGAGGGCAACTGCAACAGGCTTCCCAGGCAGGAGAACCTCAGGGTCTCCAGGGAAATCCTCCCAGGGGAAGGGAAATCATTTTTGGATCTTTTGGACCCTCTCCAGCGTGGTCCCGAGAGATTTGAGGAACAACTAGATCCTCAGAATTGAAGCAGGTCAGGGCCCCATTTCAAGCAGGCCTATGGGGCCTATGTCCCTTCTCTTCCCTCCAGAGTTCAGGGCTCCTCCATAAATTGGCCAGAAGCCCCCTTCACACCCATGGCGGCTGGCCTTTGGCCTTCCAACCCTACCATTGCTGACAGGCCCATGGAGATTCAAGACATTGTCTCCTTGGCCATTAGACAGGGATTGGCTGAAGGATTCCAACAGATTCTTCGGCCTCTAAAAAGGGTTCAGGCTCTTCTCCCTTCCCAGTCTATAGGTCCCTTGCTTCCTCAAAGAGGTTTCCACATGCCCCAGGACCTCAGAGCCCATTCATCCCATGCAGAATGGGAGGATTATGAGGGGGATGAGAGTGCATCCCCATCTGAACACAGTCACTACCCTCGCTCAGAGCGCAAAGAGGGGGAAATCTAGGACCCCAATCTTTCCGAGGAGGAAGACTCTCATCCAGATCAGCTCTCTTCCACATTGGTCTTCAAACCAGCCCTGTTCAAACCTTGGTCACTTCCAAACTGTCACCTGAGGAAGTGGCTCCTGAGCCACCAGGGGAACCCTCTGGGCAAGGAGACTCTCTCTTCTCCAAGCCTGTAATTCACACGGAGGTTTTGCCTTCCCCTCTTCTGTTTCTCGACCTGGTCAAGGAGCAGTGTGCTTCCCCTTTGGTAGGTCCTCATCCTTCATCAATAGATGATTCTACAATGTGGGCCCCTCCCTAGCCAACATCCTTGCAGTGCCCTCTGTAGACGCTTCTGTCATGGCCTCATTCTCCTCTTCTGGCACTCCCACCGAGCCAGAAGACATAGTTAAAGCCGAAGATAAATGCTCCAAACACCTCTCAAATGCAACTACCAAGCAGCTGGGTGGGCTGTGGGCTTCGACCACTGCGTCGTTTTTACAAGGGCATCTCTACAATGGCTGCACCAACTGCAAGACCAACTTCCAGCTTCTGACCTCAGGTAACATCAGGACCTCAACAAAATTATAGCAGCAGTGGAATTTACTGTGGATGCCACCCTCAATTCCACCAAATTTTCATCCAGGGCCTTCGGTGGCGGTGAGAAGATTTTTGTGGCTCCAGAATTGGCAGGCGGAGTCACGCTGAAAGTGGAAGCTAGCTTCTGCCCCCTGCACAGGCGACAAGCTTTTTGCGAGGCACTAGACCCATATCTCATTGAAACCAGAGATAAAAGGAAGATTCTTTCCTCCTCAGGGAAAAAAAACCTGACTATCGCCCAGCTCCATATCGCCCACCTGCTTTTCAGGCGGAGACTACCTCCCGCTTTAACTGGCCACAGAGGGCATATTGCCAACACCAGGAACAACGCCCAGAAGCACCTGGCAGACAACAACCTTCTGCGGGAAAATGGCCCTTTTGTGGGGGAGGGGGTCGTTCCTTCTGTCACTCTAAGTAATCTCTCGTTCTTCCCACCCATTGGAGGTAGTTTAGCCTTCTTCGCCTCCAAATGGGAGGAGTCAATGACGGACGCCTGGGTGCTCAACACGGTTAGGTCAGGACTGCAATTGGAATTTCTACCGTCATGGCCAGAAAATTTTGTGCTATGCCCCGTTTCGTGGGACAGTTCAAAAAGTGCCCTTATGAATTCGGCCATTCAACACCTAGTCGAGATAAGGTGCTTTCCAACGGGGACATGGATTTTACTCTCGGCTTTTGGTTGTCCCCAAAGCCTCGGGGGGGGGCATCCTCAACCTAAAATTTATGAATCAGTTTGTCAAATACGGGCGCTTTAAAATGCGACACTGCATTCCATTCTAAAGATTGTTCGGGAAGGCGACCTCCTCTCTTCCATTGATCTCATGGAGACTTACCTCAACATTCCCATCTGGCCTCATCATTACCAGTTTCTCCGTTTCTGTTACAGAATGCCCACTACCAGTATCGAGCCCTTCCCTTCGGCCTCTCCTTGGTCCAAGAGTCTTCACAAAGATTCTAGCAGCATTGGTGGCTTCACTACAGTCTATTCCAGTGAGGAATACTTGGACGACATGTTGATACTATCTTCCTCCATCCACTCCGCCCATCGAAATCTACAAATTACTCTTTCCTGCCTCCAGAGCCATGGCTTTTCCATCAACACCAGGAAAAGCCATCTATCTCCCACGATCAAATTGCTTCACTTGGGTGCAGTCATTGACACAACTCTGTGCCAGGTTCCTGTCCCCAGATTGTGGGAGAAGCCTTACTGAGATCATCCATCAGATTCAACATCAACAGGCTGTCCCTTGTTACTGCTGTCCAAACTGTTGGGGAAGATGATCTCTTGTATTGGCATCATCCTGTGGACATGGCTTCACTCCCGATTACTCCAATGGTTCCTGCTCCCCTTTCAAAGAGCAGGAACCAGCCACATGTAGATCAGGGTCCTGCTCTCTCCAAAGGCCCGGAGGTCTCTCAATTGATGGCTCTCCCCGTCACTTTGAAAGGGGCTCTCGGTCAAGGAACCAGACAGGCTAGTAACCAGACAGGCTAGTAATCACCACAGAAGCCAGCCTGCTGGGTTGGGGCACCCATATAGATGATCAGATAGCTCATGGGGTTTGGTCCTGGTCAGACAGTACCCGTCCCATAAACTGGTTAGTGCTCAGAGCTATAGCTCTGGCACTCAGACACTTCAGGACCTCAGTGGCCAGTTCCCATGTTCTCGTGTTGACAGACAATATGGCTGCAAAGGCACACGTTAACAGGCAAGGGGGGGACAAGATCGAAGGCACTCATGAGGGAGGCAGAAGGTTTGGGGCTATGGGTGGAGAAACACTTGTTGTCAATCTCGGCGGATCACATCTCCGGGGTCGACAACTTCCAAGCCAACTGACTGAGCAGGAGCTCAGTTGACCATGCAGAATGGTGCATTCACCCGTCCCTATTCAGGGATCTTTCCTCAGGTTTGGGTCTCCGGAGGTAGATCTCTTCTCCACTCCCCAAAACACCCAAGACTACAGATTTTTCACCAGGTTTCCTTGCCAGGGAGTGGAGGGGACCAATGCCGTTCGGTGCAGGTGGCCCAAGGGTCTCCTCTACCCCTTTCCTCCTTTTCCCATCATTCTGGCAGTCATACGGAAGATGTTGGAGGAACGAGTAGAGCTAATTCTCCTGGCACCCTATTAGCCACAGAGGCTCTGGTTTGTGGATCTGGTGAACCTGTTTGTAGCCTCTCCCTGGAGGATCCCAGCCCATCTGATCTCCCTGCATCAGGGAGCACCCGGATCCCCAGTGGCTCAAGCTGTCTGTGTGGTGCTTAGCAACAGCTAATCTCCCAGAGAAGGTTATCCTCACCATGCAAGCGTCTCGTAAACCATCTACGAGGCACATCTATGATGCCACCTGGAGGGTATTCTGTCAATGGTGCCTAAAGGAGGGTCTTATACCTTCCTCAGCCCAGCTGGCAGAGGTTCTTAGATTCTTTCAGGGTGGCTTAGAAAAGGGTCTACCCTCCAATACCCTATGCTGCCAAGTAGCGGCTCTCTGTTTGGTTCTCTCCTGGGGTTCGTTTCCTTCCTTGTCTCACCACCCTTTGGTAGGGAGATTTTTAAAAGGGGCTTCTAACCTCCACCCCCCTGTGGTGCACAGGTATCCTTCATGGGACCTTCACATGGTACTTAACGCCCTTACAACCCCCCCCTTTGAACCCCTTAGAACAGTGTCTCTGCAATTCTTAACTCTGATGGTAGTTTTTCTCGTTTCAATCAATTCGGCCAGAAGGGTTTCAGAGCTGGCTGCCCTCTCAATTAGACAGGATTTATGCACTTTTCATGATAATAGGGTTGTTCTCCTTTATTCCAAAGGTTAACAACTGGTTCCACAGGTGTTGCCTGATTTCTGTCCCCTTCTGCATCACGACTTAGAGTGCAAGTGGCACACTCTAGATGTCAGGAGAGCTCTTAAAATTTACATCAAACACACTTCCTATTTTAGAAAGATGGAAGTCATGTTTGTTTCCTTTTCCTCTTCTCATTCAGGAAACAAAGCTCTTCCTCTACCATTAGCAGGTGGGTCAGGATGTGCATTGTACAAGCCTACAAAGCAGTGGATCTTCCGGTGCCTCGCAGTCTGACGGCATACTCAACCAGAAGTGTGGCCACTTCAGCCGCCTGGGCCTCCCAGGCATCCTTGGAAGAGATTTGCAGAGCGACCACATGGACATCCCCATCTCCTTTCATCAGACATTACCGTCTGGATTCCTTTGTCTCTGCGACTGCGGCCTTCAGCAGAGGGGTACTTCAGCGAGTGGTTCCACAGTTGGAATGATCAGCTGGACGAGGACCCGCCCGTGGACATGCAAGCTTTGGTATGTCCCATCCTGGGCTCTCGCTGTAGCATGGAGGAGAATGGGCATTGGTAAATTTACCTGTGAATGCCCTTTCTATCTATGCTGCAAGAGAGCCCAGCTCCTCCCTTGGTTTGTCCGGAGATGGTAAGAAATGTTAACGTAATAGATTTTTGCTTTCAGAGACACTTCTTTCAGTCTGTCGCGCATCTTCCCCAAAGCTGGGGAGACTCCCAGGGGCTGGCTTTTATATACAAGAACAGACTCCGCTTAATGACATCATTAGAAGGAGTCTAACCCATCCTGGGCTCTCTCACAGCATAGATAGAAAGGGCGTTCACAGGTAAATTTACCAACGCCCATTTGTAGGCTTGACTAAGTATCAGGGTTGTATGAAAGAGATAAAAGAGATGTAACTTGCAACTGAGAATACAACACTTGAAAAATGTAGAGATAGTTTTTAAAACTTAAATATCTTGCTGCATATACTCTTCTATTTTAGCTTTGCTTTCTGTCATGAGCTATTATTACTCAATTTCCTTTGAAATTAAACTTGAAACTCCCCAGAAATGTTCACTAAAATGCTCTGTAGCTAGGATTCAACTTGGATGAAGAACACTGTTTCTATCATCAGCTTTTAATGGAATTTTATATAAATTTTGGTTATGTATTTCAAGCCTGAGTGTGGTGCCATAATAGCTGTTAGTTAACATTCATTCATTTCATACGTTAGAAATTCATATTTTTGGCTCATTTAATAGTTCTGGGGTTTTAAAACTAAGGGCTCTGTGTAGTTTGTGAAAGTACAAATGATTTTCAGTAGAACTGAAGTAACTATAAAGAAATTGCTGCAATTCTGAAGAACGAGATTGTAGAGAAAACTGAATAGTAAGACTCAGCTGCAAATATTACAGTAATATATCATATTTATGGGGTTGTTAATTGGTCTTTGACTTTTAGATTTGTTAATGACAGACTATAATAATGGATTCTAACCTCTGCTGCTCAATATTAGGACTCACTCACACATAGTTTTGTGGAGTTTTGTTGGCCAAATCTATCTCCTCAGTAACGTTGCGTTTTAACCAAGATATATCTTGTCAGTGACAAGTATCTTGAGACACAATTAATTACTAACTGCAGAAATGTTTAGCAGTTTGTGGTGCTAACCATTCCTCACAGAATAGATTTGGTAATTGGAAAGACCTAAGTAAAAATGTTATTTGTACATTGTACCTACTAGAAAATTATTAAGATAAGATGAGAATAGCTTTAGAAAAAAAAAATTTCTTGCTGCCATAGATAAGGGGCTATTCTTTCCAGAATTGTAAAGCTGATAAGGATTGACTCCCTTTGGCACATACAGTTGTGATTTTGATCAGGACTCATGGAAATGCCAGTTTTTAGATAAAGATCAGGTTACACTGCAGATCACAATATTGCAGAATTGCACATAGATTGAAAAAGTTCTCACACCGTGTGTTACTAACCATCCTAAGTAATACTTCATATGTAAGTGAAGACTCATATGGGTGCTGGATCAGGTATATTAGGTAAGTATGTCTTTATTTTATTTATGACAGTTGCCCAATTCCAGAAGATTCTGGGTCAAATACAACATCAAAAGCAATAGAAATCAATTAAACGAAAGAAATAAAAGCACCTCTGGAAAGAAAACAGACAACTAATACATAACCGAAAATCCCAAAAGCCTGCGGATGAAGCCAGATTTTTAAAAAGAATTTTAAAGGTATAGAGGTAGTTCACTTCTCGACCAGTCTTTCAGTGACCCTTTGAAATTGCAATGATGCTGAAAAAGAAGACTTGCAAAGTTGTAGTCTTCACGGCACCTTCATGATCATGTGATCATGATTTGGGTGCTTGACAACTGACTCAACACTTAACAATATTTGCAGCATACAGCAATCATGTGTTCCCATTTGCAACCTTTCCTGACAGCTTCCCATAAATAAAATCATTGGGGAAGTTGGTAAGGAAGATTGCAAGCCATTTTGGTAAGCCCCTCACACCCTCCTGTACCTGGCAGCAACCATCTTTGCTGCTACTGTGCTCGCACTGCACCTTACATTCTGGCTCGCTTGGGACTCGCTTTATTGAGCCACAATCCTCTCTTAACAATAGCAATGGGGAGCATCAGAATTGCCATCACTAAATGATGAGGTCGTGAGATACGCTTTGTAACCATCTTGTTTAGTGATGGAAATTCTGGTTCCACTTTCCATGTTTAACCAAGAACTACCAGTAGGTGTCTCCAGGGATGCTGTTCCAAAGAGCAGATACCATGACAGAAAAGGCCTAGGTTCTGTCAGGTTACATTCTTTGATTGTAGGGACCCTTTTCGTGCACACTGTATCTGATTGTTCATGGTGGTCAGAAACTATCAGAGATAACAGTCCCATAGATAACCAGGCCCTATGCCATGAAAGCTTCATAGCCGAGAACCATCCTCTTGAATTGTACTTGGAAGCTAATTGGCAAGCAATGCCACTTGCAGTTCAGTAGCGCTGGGCTAGACTATGCCACCACATTCTGGATTTGCTGCAGCTTCTGTAGAGTGCACTGCAGTGGTCCTCGAATGGGGTGACCAAGGCATGACTTACTGTTTGAAGGGCACCCCAGATAGATCGTGGCAAAGGTCCTACTGGATACCTCTGTCACCTGCTCTTTGAGTTGGAGCTCTGAGTTTAGGAAAACCCTCCAATTGTACAACAGACATGAATGGGGAAGGGCTACCCCCTCTGGTGCTAATGCCTGGATAAGCCCCTGCAGTTTTCTTGGCAGGGTTTTTCCAAAGTTGTTTTTCCTTCCTAGGACAGAGAGAATATGACTAACCCAAGGCAACCTTTCTGGCTTTATCCAAAATGGGAGGAGAATTCATGGTCACATGGTTTATAGCCTGATCCTTAATCACTAGACCAAAATGAATCTTGATGGAAGATAGTTACTTCGAATATTCCAAGATGCATCTGATGAATATGACCTTGTTCTGAAGGCAGCAGCAATTATGTTTCTCAGGAAAGGTTCTTATTCTTTCCTTCTGCTGCTTAGAGTGGTGCCCAGTTGATTGGGGAAGGAATTCAAAGGCTACTCCTTAACTATTCATTATCAGAGCATTTATAATTTACACCTGCTTCAGGACTATATTTTCCCAAAAGCCACAGAACACTCTTCTGGTAAAGTAAAATCCCCTACTTTTAAGGGAAAGGGCTAGAAGACACAAACGCTAAATATTGTGAAGAAAATGTGAAAGTCTTCATATTTTTGTCGTCCATAATTTACGGCATACTTCCAGGATTTGCCTTTTAACAAATGCTTGTTCTCAAAGCTGTAACCACCAAAGTGTTTTTCTCTGATAAAACACTGCTGTTGGTGCTCAGAACTGGCAAGGATCCATCAAGTCTGTCTGAGAAATTAAAATTTACAGCTCTAAGAGAAAATTAACATTGTGGATAGGCTTAAACTCTTGAAAAATAATCACCTGAGCTAAGTGGGATTTTTTTTTCTTTTTGTAGTTTGAACAATGGAGTCAATTAACATTTTAAACATTTGCACTGCTACATTTATCTCTTAGCAATGGAATGAAAGGTCTCTATAAACAATTGAAATAAAAAGAGGTTGTTTGACACTTGTTAGAAAGTGACCAGTGTAATTGCACAATTTACTCAGGAAACATGTTTACCCTGCAGCACAGGATTTAGATGTACATGCACATTTAAGAAAGAAATGTGTTAATAACTAAACCATGATCATTTGTGATTCAGTATTTTCTCCCTCTGACCCTTTGTTTCATAATTTGGAAACCAAGCAGTAAGATTGGCTGAACTTGTACTAGCATGTTCCAATAATACATTCTTCCCTTATGTGAATAAGAGAAATTTTTATTGCACTGTTTTTATTATGGGTTTGACTCATGGGATGCTTAGCTATTTCATTTCGCTTGATTTGAAGAATGAAACAAATATTTTGAAACAACTGCCGCTTTAAATCCAGAAATGTATTTCTGCTCATGCATTGTTAGGACTGAATCCATTGGTATTATCACTTTTCAGTTACATTGATGTAGTTATGTATTTTAAAAAGCTGTGTGGAAATATTTCGGGAAAACACTTGGACAGATGAGCATCTGTTCACAGGCTTGGTAGTGTCTGTACATAATTGGCAATGCATATTAATGGGAATCTGTTTCCTTTCATTCAGTTGATCTAATGCAGTCATTGCATATAAACTTTACTGAATTGCTTAAGTTTGAGCCTAAAGCCGAATGCTCTCCCTCCAAATAAATGATATAAACAATTATCACACACACAAAATAATAAATTCTGCAAGGTTACAACCTGATTTCCAAATACAGTATTTACAAATGTAGTTGTTAGTTGTTTAATTTTTTTGTTTTCATAATGAGGAGCAGCGGTGCAAAGAATGATCACGTTGCGACTATCACAGCTAAGGAGTTCACCAAAGACAAGATTTGGTGCCTGTAATGGCATTTGCTTTGTTTTAAGCACCATAAAGCACAACCTTTGTTATGAATTTTGTTTGTGTCAGCTTTGTTAAATTTGTTGAACTTGCTGTTTGGAAAAGTTGGTCCCTGATTATCACAGGAGTTCCTGACTTTTGGGATCAATGGGTACATTTGACATGCTGATAGCTTATCCCAGGTAAGTCAAAGAAAATAGCTGCTATGGAAAGTGTGTGGGGGAGGGGTTGTCCATTCAGAAATGGTTGCCACAGTTGGTGTGCCCATTGTAAAACTCTACAATGCACAATGCAGAACTGCACAATTTCTTGATACCATGTTCTAAAAAGGCCTTGCCTGGAACTCACTGTCAACAATGCAGGTTGCCCTATCTGCAACGAAGTGCAGGTTTTACTTTCTAACTACCCCAATGGGCCTCAATAGAATCCAAGGATATTTTTGAAAATAAAGATGAGGAACATTCTTTGCTTTGGAGCATGCTAGCATACTTTTTAACCTTTGCTTAAAAAAAAAACACCATTAAAAGCTAGGTGTCTTCTGGCACTAAGTTACGGATTTCCAGTTTCATCTTTTTCACCAGTTTGCAGAATGACAAACTGTTGCATCAGCTGTTCATATTTCTGGTAAATGGTGCTCAGGCACTATTTCCCCCGGAATGTTTTACTACTATTTTCAACATGAGGCCTACCATATCTGGACTGCAAAAATCTAAACAATCACCAGATGGAAACAAAGAGTTGATTTCCCTGTTATTTCTTTTCTACTATTTAGGCAATCATAAAGGATATTGCAGTTTAGATATCGTAGCTCTCCTCAATAGTATTATTTGATAACGTTGATATTTTTGAATTATTCTGTCATATTCTATGGTATGTTGTGCTGTAGGCCATTTAGAATTAGATCATTGAAGCAGCATAAAAGCATTCATAATAAAATAAATAAAAACTGAAAGCCTTTTAAGACTCCAGCTGTGGAAATACATGAACCCGATAATATAAGTTGTTCTTTAAAGACAATATTCTATTGAAAGCTTTTTTGGATACAAAGGAAGGTCTTGATTCCTTAAATATGAGCATTTTATTTCCTTTCAAGTATTTCATTGTCAAAGCTGATCCAAGAAAAACAGGTCTCACATTGCAACACATATGTCACACTGAGTTTTTTTGGTAGTTAGCAATTTTCATGAATTACACATTATGAATAAAAGAAATTTCCAAATAGATAAAAAAGAGAAAATATTAATAGCCATACAATACCTAAATGTATGGTGCCTTGAATGAAAGTTTCAATTTCATTCAATTGAAATTTCCCACCCCCAGAGTAGTGGACAATTTCAACAGAACTAAGTATTATATTATTTGAAAGATTAAGGACAGTCTCTAAAAGCACGTGCCATAAACATTAATTCATTTTTATTGGTACCAGAGTTTCCTTATTGTGTTTGTTATTTCCTTACTTGTACTCTGTCTGGATTCTTTGTTTACTAGTAAAAGATAATCTTACCACTATTGATACCTATAAAAGTGAAACACCTATATAAAAGCAGGAGTGCCAAATTCAACAGTCCCTAAAGCTACAATTCTTTCATAGAAAAATATGTTCCCATCCAGAACAGGTATATACTATTCAATCATCTCCTTCTACCAATAAAGATAGGATACTGTCTTATCTGCACTAATTTTTTCTGTTTAGTTTTCTGTGAATGTATTCAAACAATAACAATTAACAAAAAATAAACATAACTTTTTTGAGTTTTTGCCAGTTTAAAATATGCTTATTTAGAACAATCTGACTATTAACTGATTTTTAAGTTATCTGACACAATATGTGGTCAGTATATTTCTGTTGTTGTACTTAAAACTCAGTTGACTAGTTCTTTAAAATTTGCTAGATTAGAGAGCTTTGATCTACTGTTGCCATATCATAAAAAGACAGGATAATTTTATTCCGGATCATAATGGTTTTAACCTTGTGTACTAATTTGAATTTGCTTGTGAAAGTAAAATCTTAAATGAGATACAAATACTGGTGTCAATGTATGTCTAATGAGTACTGTGTAATAAACCATAACCTGTATGATTATTTTGGATGGATAGGTCCTTGTAGACGGCTCATTACCATCTGGCATAATATGTATTGATGTAGTCTATAATTGTGAACTATTTGACATGCTGTTTTTAATAAATGTGACTTGCCTGGTTAGGACTTGTGTAAAGGACTTGGAAAATGTAACAAGAGATTTACAGATGGTCAGTCTTGCCACTCATCATGAGAAGTAGAATAAAGGTCTACATCAGATTCCATCAGTATTCATATATGCAGATAAAAGCCACCTACACAACTAAGAACTACCTATGGGGATCCACCCACGCAATTCCTCACCAACTTTCTTCAAGAACAGATGGTCTGATCTGTTAGTTCTGAAAATGAGGATTGTATTTTGGGAGTATGTGCTGGGAATAAATCTAGCCCAAACAGGTAATGCTGATAGTATTTAGAGGAATCTCTGCCAACCATCTGCCGCATTACCTTGACTGGATTAGGGTTTCCCCGCTTTCCTTGTAGCCATCTGTTTGCAAGTGGCTGCATTTAGTACTAGAGCCTTGTTTTCTCCATCAGACAGTCTCATGTCTATCATTATCCCAGGCCCACAATATCTGGTTTTTTCATACATTTATTTTATTTTCATATGTTATTTTTCATAAGGATATATAAGTGTGGCTATCTGCCAGTGCAGCAGACATGATTAAGATAGCAACTCCGACCATCCTTTGTAGTATTTTCTGAACCAGGTGTGGAAGTTTGCCAGCAGAAAGAAGGAATCAATAATCTTTTGCACAAAATGGAAATCCACTCAGTAGAATTTTGTTTGCAAAAAGGTTGAAGAGTTTCTGGTTAACTTAGTCCAGCTTTTCTATTACTAACTTTCTTTGTTAAATTAAATTATCTAATAGCAGCCATCCATTAAATATAGTAAAATACCCAGCAGTTTCCTTTACAGTATTAATAATAAAAAACCCAGCTTTGATACAAATGCCCCAGTTCAGCTGTTTGCCTTTTGAAAAGTTCATTAAATAACTAATTGCATCTGAATATGGATGGCAAGGAATCTCCACTAAGCATGTCAAAAAAGCAAAGGACAGAAAACGTCCATGTTTGTAATCGGTAGTGAAACTCCCCTTGGATTACTATATATGCTTCTGGTCATTACAGTTTTTTATTTTTTAGCGGGTGGCACACATGTCAGTGAAATCTACACATGCTAGACACAATGTAGTGCTGACAGCCTAGATTGCTAATTCATTTTGTTCAGCGCATGTGTGCCTATCCTTAGTGTACTGAAAGAAGGGGGGAGGCAAAGTAGCTAGCAGCACTTAGGTTGCTGGCTCTTCCAGGCTCCTCCACCGGTCTCACCTCACCTAGGGTCGCGATGCCTTATGTTCAGCCAGGTCCGTAACTGGCTTCCACTCTCCACGCACACAACTCAGCAAGGTCATAACAATGATTAAGTGGACATAAATTTTAATAAGTGTGAATTATTTTCATGTAATTTCCAGTAACATCAGGCTTTAGCTTGAAAACTTTTTAATAAACAGAGGAATTGTAAACATTTTGCCTAAATGAGTTATTGCTCTCCTTTTTAATCATGATATATTACTTCCACCAAGAACTACATTATTTGATTTTATATATAGGTAGTCCTCCACTTACAATCCCAGTGGAGACCAGATTTTTCATTGCTAAGCAAAAAGCGGTTGTTAAATGAGTCACACTTGATTTTACTTTTTTTTATCATGGCCAATAGTTTTAAATTTGAGAATTAGCTATGACTTCATTTGTGTTTAAATTTTCTTGCCATGTTTCTTCAACATACAATTTTTTGGACTCTGTGTTTACAGATATTAAATCACATTTATTGTATAGCAGGATACCAGGCAAATGCTGTTGCCTGTGGAAATAATGTTTAGGAATGATTTGATGGGTATCAACACGGAACTGTTTATTCTGCATTGGAATAGAGTGAAAATATTTGACAGAGTTATTAATTTTGAAATGAAATCGGTGCAAGAGGCAAAAGGCTGTTATAAGAGTACTAACTGAATTAGTAGCTTTGTTCTAAAAATGTATGAACAGTATCTTGACTGTTTAGTAGCGAAGAAAGGAACCACTGCTCTCTCTCACTTTTCTTCCTTTAAATATGTTTCAGGATTGAATATTGATACTGAAAGAAAGGGTGATAGTCGCCACTTTGTCAGTCAGATGGCCATTCTTGACCACTCTTGGTTTAGGCAATATTTATTAATGTTACTTTTTAGTGCCATGAGTTAACTTCAATCTACAATATTTTCCTTGTGGTTATCTTCATTATTTATTTGTGAAGAAATAATTTGATAAGATTGCAATATTATATTTGTGTATTAATTATGAATGCCTTAATGAACTCAGCAAAGCTTGTCTTGGATTAAACATTTTATTCCTGTTTTTTTTATAACCTATTTTTTCTTCTCTTTTACAACCAGTGTCCAGAGTTGTAAACTTGGAAGATATTGTAGAATTGTAGAAACTCTGCCTAGAGTTACCTATGTGTAAGTTGGGCAGCTATATAAATTTGTTTAATAAATAATAAATAAATAGAAGGTAGAAGAAAAGAGTCAATTCCACATAACATCCTACAGCTTTTTTTGGACTTCCCCTTTGCTATTATGCCTTTCCAATGAGCATTTTCTCTCTCCCCCTCTCCCCCTCCCTCTCTGTGGGGGGGAAAGGGAGTGGGAGAGAGAGAGAGAATGTGTGTCTTTGGATTTCTAGCGTTCAAGGTAGGCTAGAACATATTGCCTTCAACCATGGGTATTTGTGGTAAAGGGAAAAGAGCCATCATGTCTCTTATGACACAATGCAAATAATATCTTACACAATTATTTCACATGTATCATGACATCATTGCGCAAATGATGTAAACTTTATTGGGTGTTTTTGTCTTCAGCTCTCCAATTACTGGGCAGTGTGAAAGAGGAGTTGCTTACAGTTATTTTTCTACACATGTTCCATAGAATTGGCTTGCAAATTATGCATTTAAAAGCTCTATAAATACTGTACTCTTAGCCTTCCTTGATTAAATAAATAAAATTCCCTCTCAGTCTACATGTTTTGTACTGTATTTTATATTGGTGATTTTAAAAGTCATTGTTTTATAATTAATTTGGAGGTGGATGCATTAAATGCTCCAGAATTTATATGGAAATGTTTTCCTTTAAACATTAATCTGAATTGAACTGCTGGAAAAAAAATGTGATGTTCTCTAGGAGATGTTCAAATCCTTGGAAATTGCCCAGGGCTATTTAATAATTTCTCACTGTACCAGAATTCTATGCTATTTCAATTAAAAATAAAGGAACCTGAATTCTAATGTTATAGATGCTATTTGGAGAGTAAATGGAAAGGAAGGGTAAAATAGAAAGGGAGAGTTAGAAAATATGTATTGTTGAAGTTTTGTATGATGAGCTGAACAATGAAAAAATGTCTTCATTAAAAGCTTAATGGGGGGGAAGGGAAGAACAGTAGTAATTTGGGTTGGATAATGAAGGGTGGTGTTTCAGATAAAAAAAAAAGAGCCTGTTCTCCTCAGGATATTAATATATACCTTTGGGAAAAACAAGCTATCTGTTGAGGAAGCTGTAGCTTTATGTCCTCATCACTAGAGATCTCCATATGCCCTTGGATCTTCCGAAGTCAGAAATGGCAGATCTCAGTTGCTGAGACCAGAGGGCTCTCATTGTGATTCATGGCAGGTATTCAGATCAATCTGCCCAGAGCAAATCTGTTTAATGTTGATCAGCTGTCCATCTGATAAGTTGAATTGATATGGACATTTTCCTGGGAGGACTGCCCTGACAGTGACAGCAGGAGCCTTATTAGTCTCTGTCTTTTCCCTCTCATTCACATCAACAGTAGAATATATTAACCCTTCCTTAAACCTTCGATTAGAGCAGAATGCAGTTTTCTGTTCTAGAATATAAATGGCTTATATTTCTATTTCATTCTGGAAGACAGCAAAGTTTGACAATGATTAGAATGTTTGTGTCCCATGCCACCATGTATACCTCCATAATGTGATACATGGCAATGCTAGCCTAGCTATTGAATCAATACTACTGCTGCTGAAAGAAGATACAAAATGATGATACGCCCCTAAGACTATTTTGGTCAATTTATATCCTTCACTTTTTTGTGTGTTAAATAATTATTGATGCATTAAAATTGTCAACCCACATTTCAAGAACGGAGGAAGGATTTACATTTTAAACTCTTTCAAGTTTTCCAAGAAATAAATATTCTGCTTCAGATAGAAATTGTTATCAAAATTGATCATTGGCCTAATAGGTCCAAACAGAGTGAATATTATATTTGCACTGATAAAATACCCAGTTGTGTTCAAAATTGTTGTTTTTTAAAAAAAATAATATATGTGACTCATGCAGTGGTTCTGCAACTAATTGTATTATGTCTGATCTTTACTTTAAAGCCAACGAACTCTTGCAGAGATCACAGAGTTGATCCACACAGCTTTCCTTGTACATCGTGGAATAGTAAACATTAGTGAACTGACATCCTCAGATGGAGCATTGAAAGATATGCAATTTGGAAATAAAATGGCTGTCCTGAGTGGTGATTTTCTTCTAGCGAATGCCTGCACAAGTCTTGCTCGGCTGCAAAATACTAAGGTAATGTGATTTCTGTTATTTTAAATGAAAGCATTTTTATATCTGTTTTATTTTGAAAAATTGCTCAATTGCTGCTATTTCTGAGCTTATTTTGTAGAAATCTTAGTGCTTTGAGGCATTCAGTGTCACTTTACATTGTACATACATCCCCCTCTCCCCATCTGAAATTTTACTAGATATGAAGTATCAGCTACGTCAGATGAACTAAATATATAAAATGTGTACTATGAAATTCTTTCTCAGACGGATTCCCAAAGAATCACTCACTAGTGAGGTTAGCAGAAAGATCTGTCCTTGCAGAAAGAGTGAATTAAAGGTAAATGAATTATAGCAGTTTTGATTCATTGAGCATCTTTTCAAAACATGAAAAAGTGTAAACATGTGGAACAAGTGAACACTGATAGGCTGGCAGCAAATATTCATTAGTAGAATAGGATTTTTTATAACAAGAATGATCACAGGAATCACAGGCCATGCTACCTATTTCATTCAGTATAGCTAAGTTATAGTCTATAAACATATTCTTTGCATGTCTGTCAAATTTTGTGAATTGTCTCTTTTACCAAGTCTGTTTTTAAAATTAGAAGAATAGCCATAGATTTCAATAAAGTAGAAATGCTTTATGTTATTCTGTATCAAATACTTTTTCTAGGCAAATAGATGTAATTATTTTTAGCTTGTCACAGTTCAGATTTAAAACACAGTGACCTACAGAATTATGTGACTTCTCAACTAATTAAGCTTCTTGTTCTGAAAGTTATGCCAAAACATATTATCATTTTGTTCCTACTTTAGACAAATGAAAGCTTAACAAACTTCTACGGTATATAACCTAAGTAGAATCCACTCAGTATTCTCTCATTCTCTCCTGTCTTAAAAATTTGATGAAATATAAACTGTAAAATGCTTGATAGATTGATTTGATATTGTAAAAGATACCTTTTTATTGTTTGCATGTATTGTACAATTATGTTTTTAAAGGCCAAAAGCTTTTCCTCTGGTATTTTTCTGCCATGTAAGGTATACATGCAGCTAGTTATATTAACTTAATTTTATTTATTTACTTTCTTAATTACTTAGGTTTATTATACTTTAGTTGCTACCAACTCTCAAACTATTTTAAACTGCATGCTACTTCAGAAAATAGATTAATACAGTAATAAAATATAATGTATGTTGTATGTATGAATGTATGTATGTATGTATATGTATATGCATGTATGGTATTCAGCTTTGTTCGGGTATTTTCCCACGTCATTGTAGTTGTGTTTTTAAAGTTGTAGCAACGTTTCAGCAGAATCTCATCTGCCATCATCAGGCTTCTGTATTGGGTTCATCTGTGTTTGTGTATATATATATGTATATGTATATGTATGACAGAATTCAAATTATACTATCCCAAGTTAAGAAATTGTGAAACTAGACGCAAATTTTTAAGTGTTTATTTATATAACGTCAGATAGTCATAAATCTGCAAGTTACACTTGTTACCTTTTAATGCTCTAACATCTTTTCTGCATTCTGCTTGCCTTTCCATTATTTATAATCATTGCAGGACATTAGTCTTAATTTGCGGACCTGTTAGAGATAAAAACTGATACCACGCTGTCCCCGGTTAAGAAAATTTTATAGGCATATTACATTTTATAGTAATCCTCAATTTACAACAGTTCACTTGCTGACCATTTGAAGTTACAACATTACTGAAAAAAGTGACTTATGACCATTTTTCACACTTATGACTTTTGCGTCATCCTCATGGTTACATGATTCACATTTGTATGCTTGGCAATTGACTTACATTTATCACTGCTACAGAGTCCTGGGATCACCTGATCTCCTTTTGCAACCTTCTGACAAGCAAAGTCAATGGGGAAGCCAGATTTGCTTAACAACCGTGTTACTAATTTAACAATTCCAGTGATTCACTTAAGAGATGTGGCAAGAAAAATCATAAAATAGGGCAAAACTCATTTAACAAATTTCTTGTTTAGCAACATAAATTTTGGGCTCAATTGTGGTGGTACGTTGAGGATTACTTGTAAAGACAACTATAGAAAAATAGAATCTACATTAGGAGGCAAAGAACACATCTTATCATTTTTTGTTCATTATTATGAATTGCTCATGTTGGAATTTACCTTTAAAATGGCTGTTAATCCATGTCTGACTGTAAATAAAATACTTGTTAATAAAATACTTGTATCTTAAAGATACAAGGCTGCTTTTTTATGGTACTTGGAGAAAACTTGCAGGATAAATTCATGAAAGTTCTTCATGCAGTTTTCTGAACTTTAAAATCTTACTATACCATATATGATCCCTATATTTTGCAATCTGTTAACAAGGTTTAACAAATAAATTTAAATTATTTGTGAATTCATTACAGTCATGACATCGTGTGAATTCAGGCCAGCCATGACAATTTACAGAGAGCAAATAAGCACAGATTTGTTTATTGATTATTGATGCAAATAGTATATTATATGTATCTAAGATTCCAAGTGTTACTTTGCACTATAAGTCCAAAATTAATTGTAGCATGATCTTATAGCTAATTGTCAGAGGTTTTCTGCAAAGCATTTATCTTGTTTCTATCAAGGCTAACAATTACATGTGAAAATGTTGGCTTACAATGAAATGCAGAGCTATTTTATAATTATCAAGGGTAAAATTAGAGAAGTCAATTATTTTCCCTTCAGATCTTTCCCAGTAGATGTTAAAAGTGTGCATGGTGATTGCCTTAGGTAACACTATGATTCTTAAATAATCATTACTTTAAGAATGTTGCTAATCTTGTCACAATGTACCTTTTTGCGATAATACTATATAAATATATCACTGGTGAGTGAATCTATTGAAATGTCAGTTATAAATTGCATGCAGTTGTTGCAAGCAAAATAGACTGCATCTGCAATTTTAAATCTTATTATGACTTTTCTCAATTCTTGCCATGCGTATACCCTTTTCATAGTAACATATGAAGATCATGTTTAGAAAGTGACAATTTCAAAAATTTTGATCTTACAAAAATTACTATTTTCAGTTCTGGAATTCTATTTTCTTATCTTCATTGTGCACAGCTAAATTAATTAAGCAATTTAAAAATGTAAACAGGGATGTCAAATTCATTACCTCATGAGAAAATGTAGTTTTGTTGGAAGTTAAAACCCACCTCTCACCTAGAGAAATGAAATGTTTGAGTATATATTAAAAAAGCAGAATATTTCCCCTAAAAGAGAAGTAGAAACTCAGAGAGGCAGAAATTCAACCTTTGCTAATGGGCCATTAAGGCCTGGGCCAATCTATTCTACATAACAAAGATCTTCAGGCAGATCCATAATAGGAATCCCAAAGTCCTTTCATTATATCATCATCCAGCAAGGCTCAACCAAGCCTGGGACTCAGGACAACCTATACAGTTGCTCCTACATGGCCCCATGGGAGTCTGACAACCAATCAGAATACAAGCTCGAATTCAAATCCCAACAGAGGGCATAAAACCCAGGGACTCTCAGCATCTCTTCCCTTTTTCATTCAGGAGCTCCAAAGCATGTGATCCTGTCCACCATTAAACCATCTTTCCAAACAGCTTCCATGTTTCCAGTGTCTTTTTCCCCCACTTGGAACTGAACCCAGAAGAATATTTTCTTCTAATAGTTTACTATATATAAAAAGTTTTGAAATCACATTGCATTCAAAACATGAATCATTTGCAAAGTGATTTGGATAGTTGTTATAAAGTTGACAGAACTGTTTCAAAATCAAATGGGGTTCGTTCCACTCAGGTGACTTGCATTCAAAATGAGTTGAATACTACTTAGTGGCCTGCACCCCATCGATATAAAAATGGTGCTTCTTGGATTAATCCTGAATGGTATACATCAGAATTTTAAAAATTGGATGATAAAGTAAAAATGTTTTATGGCACATGGCATTTCATATATATGGAATAGCTTCAACTGATCAATATGAGGCAGTATTGTTTTGTTAAGCGTTAGTTGTTTAAAAATAACCAATTACACAGATGTACTACTTATAGAGTGGATGAATTTCCATATGCTAACTTTACATATTTCTAAAGAAATAAATATGTTGCTTACAAAATAAACTGTTTGTTTACATAAATGCCATTGATTTATGCAAACAGTGCTTCCTTCTGCATAGAATCCAATAAACCATTTCATTTGTAAAGCAAACTGGCAGCGTTGAGAAGTTTCTGATTATAGAGACAACAGTATCAGCTGTATCCACAGAAAGGGTATTCTGTTTGTGAAGATATTTTGGATATAGACATGGTTGTGTTTGAAAGACATTGTTCTGATCTCTTGCATAGCTTTTTTCGCTGGCTTGTTCCAAATGGAGCACTCTGGTTTGTATGATAAGCTAGCAAACCGTACATATGGCCATCTGTGGTTTTCTGGCAATGCTAATTGGTAGGAGGGGGTTTTGGCTTGCCATAATGCTTGAATGTAATGTACATGTGGCAGATCTAGCCAAAAATTCCATTATGAGTGAAGCTGGTAGAAAATACTGATGTATCCTAAATGGCCATGTCAATTTAAGAATCTGTAATATATGGCCAATTTGGTTTAATCATAAATAAATTTGATTGTGAAGTTAAATGTTCAGAAATAAAAAAGCAATAATTGCATCCTTAGTGACTTGCTGTATTTTGCCATTAATTTTAAAACTAAATATGGTATCAGTGAGTGGAAGCAAAAGAAAAGAAACAAACATTAGTTTTAATTAAACCAATTATTCTCATTTATGTACAAATGAGTCACATAATCCAATTAATTGGGTATATTTTTTGTGACGATATTTTAAATCTGTGGGGTCTTTTTTATCATTTATTGTAGAAAAGGAACAAAATCATAAACCAGCATAATTTTTGTTGGGAATGTCCTATGATCTGGAGAGGGATACTTTTGAGTTAGTCTTGACTCCTGCTTGGAGAAGTTTATGCAATTTTCTTGGCAAGATTTTCAAAAGATGTTTGCTCTTGCCTTCTTCCTAGGGCTGAGAGAGGGAGAAAGACTGGCCCAAGGTCCACCCAGCTGGCTTTGTGCTTAGAGGGAGTGAAATTACAGTCTTCCAGTCTCTGGTCTACTGCTGCATAGGCTCAATGGAGAAATAAGATTTGTGATTTAAAATTCGAATAGAGGCTGAATTTACAGAGGCTTTTAATAGATTTTTCAAATAAAAACTAGAATTTCAGTGCCCCTTTCTATGGACAAAGCGTAGCTATTCATTGCTATTGCAGGCCATTTTGGGGGTGAAATTTCATTAATATTGACTATTTCTCATATTTTTCTGCCTGCATGGAGATAAATATTTTGTGAGCTTTGGAGGCTCAGTAGAACATATTGTGTCAATTTTTTAAAAAAATAAAAGCTTCTTGTGTTATTGAAGATCTCAACAAAGAAGAATAGATCTCATCTTTTGGAGGGTTCATATTATGTTTATAATCATTCTGATATCCAAATGTTGCCTTATCTTAGATTTACTGAAAGAATGGCTACATCTATATTAGCAGTTTATTGTATTTTAATTCAAACTAGTTTTGATTAATAAATATCTCTAAGACTGAATTGTGGTTTCTTCCAAAATTAATCCCATCAAATAAACATTAGATTTTAAGCACTCCATTTAGCTAAATTGCACTGCAGTTTTCACCATGGCGTTAGTAATATATTTCTGTGTTTGTTGTGCATCATATTGAAAACACATGTTAATTGCTACTGCAATATTATAAGCTTCATAATAAATTCAGGCCAAATTTTACTTGATGTTTATTTCTATTTTGAAATGAATAATCTTATGTTTTACAAATTCACTGATGAAATTAGTTGTTACGTGTCTTAGGGATGAAAGTATGCTGAAGACTTAATACAATCAATATACAGATATAATTACCACAGTATACTGGCACATCTTGGGTCAATAATAAATTTTATCTGAAATAAATTCCATTATTTAGATCTTTAAATCATTATCATTTTTAATTTTAGTATAACCAAATCCTTGATCCCTGGGGAAAAAGTATTTGGGACGTACTGTGAACAATGAAATCATGATCTGGGAAACTACCTGGGGTATGTATGCCGAAAATAGAATTAATGCTTGAAAAGGAGTCTGTTGATGCAGTTGAAGCTTATGCCAGAAGTAATTTTTCATTAGTTAGGAGTATGAGGGGGGTGAGGGAGAGGGAGGGAGGAAGAGAGGGGGGAGAGCGAGAGACTGAGCTTCATTTGGCAGTTTAATGGTATTTTGTTTGCAAAAAAAAAAAAAAAAAGCTTTTTCAACACCTTCTTGTTACTGTCTCTGCATCCTTTGAAAAAGTGTTCATGATAGACCTTGGTACCATATGGAATAGTGTTAGATTCTGTGTGAATCAGCTACAGATGTATCATCAGTGGGGGAGAATTGAACTACCGCTATATCAGCAGATGACTGCTGCTATTGCTGGGACCTTGTTGGATCCAAACTAGTATGTTTCAACATCTCTCATTGCTCAGAGGGATTTCTAATTCATTTTCTTTCTTTTTTTCTCCTCCTCATTAAACTCACAAAGAACAAAAGCCTCTAAAAGTTGTAGTACTGGTTTCTGTACATTTGTAGTGCTATAACAAATTGACACCCTAATTTATAAATGAGTACATTCATATACAGTATTATTTAACAAGGGTTACTCGAGAGCAGGGGTGTCAAACTTGCAGCTCGCCGGCCAGATGCATCACGTGCTGGCCACACCCATGCCCAATTTAGCAAAGAGGAAAAAAGTCACAATATGTCATGTGACAATGCTGTGACGATGTGAGTTTGACACCCCTGGGTCGCCAACCTTTTGGATCTCAGGGTCCACCAAACTCATACTTTTAAATCCCGAGGACCACTAATATGATTTTTTTTAAAAAGCTAATATATTTAATATTATATTTTTTTCTTAAATATAAATTATATATATATGCATATACATATGTGGATCTTTGGTTATTTGGGTCCACATACAAATACCCACGAGAACCTCAGAAAACACATATACATATACATATACATATACATATACATGTATATATATACATGTATATATATACATGTATATATATACATGTATATATATATATATATATATATATATATATATATATATATATATATATATATATATATATATATACATACATTCATACATGATATATATATATATATATATACACACACACACACACACATTTATTTAATTATAAAAAAATGTCAGTGCTTAATGATAACAAAATAAAACGTTCTGGGCTGGAAGCCTCCCCCCACCTGGCACCTTCCAAAGAGACAGAAGAACGGGCAGGGTGTGTGTGTGTGTGTGTGTGTGTGTGTGTGTGTGTGTGTCTGAACTGAGGGGCCTTGGGGCAACTGCCGCTGGGAGAAGCAGAGGCAGAAAGGGGGCTTTGCTCTCCTTGGGGGGCAGCGCCCCTTGGCTGCCACTCCAGGGGCTTCTCAGCAGGCATCTGCCTGCAGAAGGACTGCCACTCTTGGTGATTAATTGGGGGAGGGGGAGAAAGTGGAAGCTCCTTTCAGATCCTGGGTGGAGGATTGAGAGGCTCAGATCTGCAGCCGAGGAAACGCTGGGGGGAGGCTCTTCCAGCGTCACCTGGAGACAAGCAAGGAAAGGTGTCCCTGGGGGCACTTCACTCACTTAGCACTTCGCTGCCAAACTCAGCCACAGCCAGTGATTATTTGGGGGAGGGGGGGGAAAGAGAAAGCATCTCACATTACCAGGAGAGGAAATAAGACGAAATAAAGCTCACTCTTTCACTGAGACCTGCAAAACGCCAATCTACCGTGTTCCAGGAGTTCTTCGAAATCATCAAACGCTTCCCCTTGCAGTTCCCGTGCCTTCCGGCTCAGGTCCCTGAGATGCATGCTCCCACACACGGTGGCTGTGGCAACAACAGTCCCCTCCCCTGGCACCTGCTGTCAGCTCTCTCCATTAGTTTTCTAGCTTTGAATTGTTCCTGGCTCTCTCTCTTTCCTCCCCCATACCCAGGTGCAGGCAGGAAAGGAAAGGGAGACGGAGCCATGCACAACTCTCCCCTTTTCCAGCCCTTATTGCCTCTCCCAACATCGAAGCCTCAGAAATGCAGGCAAAGCTGCCATAGTGGTAGTGCCCTAAGTTGCTTGCTTCTCCACTACTGTCTCCTCCTCCTCTAGCACTACTTCCTTCTCTGGGTAGGGCGATTCTTAACTAATGGAGCATGCTAAGGCAACTCAGGACGCTACTGCTGTGGCGGCTTTGCCTGCGTTTCCGAGGCTTTGATTTTGGGAGAGGCAGCAAGGGCTGGAAAAGGGGAGAGCTGTGCATGACTCCATCTCCCTTTCCTTTCCTGCCTGCATGTGGACGGAGAGGAGGAAAGAGAGAGAGTTGGGAGCAATTCAAACCTAGAGAACTAATGGGGAAGATCTGACAGCGGGCGCTGGGGGAGGGGACTTGTTGCCGCCACCACCAGGTATAGGAGCTGGTTGGCGCGTGCATCTCAGGGGCCTGACTGGGGTCCCTCGGAGAGCTGAGAGGTGCAAGAACTGTGCGGCCCAGATTAATTGCTTTTGGGAGCCATTTCTTCTGCAGCCCACCAAAATTTTTCCGCGGCCCACCGGTTGGTGACTGCTGCTCTAGAGTGCCAGCTGAAAGAGAAGAGACAGGGAAAGGAGGGAAAAACCCAGTATATTAAATAATCTATTTTGGCAATCCTAGTGCCCAGATTGCTTTTTGATGAGAACTCTAGCCAATATGAATGTGAGAATATTTTAGAGATCCACACAATATAAATCTGGACCACGAGATGCCAACAAAGAGATACAGGAAACCATTTGCTGTTCTAGCCATTTCTCTTTATTGTAGAAGATATTCCACACTGGATCTGTTGTGACATTTCACAGAATACAGATCAGAATTTCCACAACGAAGAGAAAGGCAAGACTCAACAATATTATTCTGCACATTGGTCATTCTAAGAATGACTAGGAAAAAACTCCAGTCTGAAATCTGGATAGTTGTTGGCAACAGATGTAGACAATATTGAGTTAAATGAGCCGGGGGTCTAGTTCGTACAAGATATGCTAACTTGATTCCTGTTCTAAAACATTTTGTCCATTTTGTGACAAGTCCTGGGAATTTACGAAAAAGACAGCTTTGGGGAAAAAAACTTCACTGAGTTTCTGTAATATGATACTAATCCATAGAGAACACACACACAAAAGGACTTCTGGGAAATAAAGGTGAACTGAAAGCTAAAGCTGAAACTAAACCAAATTAAACTGCATTAAAAGTGTAGCCAGTGACCATAGCAGAATGAAGAGCCAGTGAGTAAATTGCCTTCATAATTCCTCTCTGGACAAAGAGATGATTTGAGATCATCCACAAGTGCTCCATACAGTTGCTCCTCACAAAGAGACTCTGGAAGATAAAGTATCTTTAAAAATACAGGGTTTGCAACTTTCTTTTTGTAATCACTTTTCAGAAGTTGCTTGTTCACTGCTTTTTAGCTGATAGGAACCTTTGGATTGAATTGGGGAATACCTACTTCTGACTACATGGGTTCAACTGGTGAAATTGAATTCCAAAGATTTTTGGAGGGACGGGACATTTTTTTCATATTGAATAGGAAATGTAAGTGGGAGAGTAAAGAGAAGGAAATAAATCTCTGGCCTTGTCCTGCCAGCAACAAGGGCATTTTTTATGAAGAGACAGTCCAGGATCAGTTGTTTACAATGTTCATTCATATTGAGCCACAACAATGAAAATAGCTGAACCTGACCTAAAAGGAACTGCTTCAAGTAAGGTAGAAGGTACCCTTTACTATATTATTTTAAAGCCTATATTTCAGGCTCAGATAAAATGATGATAATATGAGAAATATTAGAAAATGAATATATAATTACATTTTTATTAAGAGAGAATGTTAACATGTCTCTCTCAATAATTCACATAACTTTTTCTAAAGAGCTACAAGAGTTGACTTGAGTTAGCATTGTCAATTACAATTGTGAGCATGTATATTCCTTCATCTGATCTTGCTCTGAATACTAAACTCCTTTCTTGAATATATTTCCCACCCATTCAGGATATAAACAGAAGCTAAATCTCCCCTTGAGAGCATTCAACTTTCTACATTATAGTTTTTAATGCTGTTTTTATTAAGAGAAAAGTAATAAATTTGAACGTGATTGCTTCTACTTCTGCAGTAAATGCTTGAATGCCAGTCAGCAGTCTCCCTCAGAAACAGATAATAGAAAGGAATGAAATATCTTTGATCACTTTCAGTTTGAAATGACAGAAATCAGTAATGTAGTTCATGCTCTGCGATATAACTTGTCTTCATTTTTTTTGTAGTCAGCTTTTAAGGAAAAAAGAAATGTAGCACACGCCTTGACTGTAAATGTTCAATGTAAACCAAAGCTGACAAAATAAAGCTTGTATATAAATTTAAATAATACAATAAACCAAGGGCTCCATAGAATAAAATGTCCAATCTTCTAATAGTTGAATAGTACATATTATGATTCTTTTCGGGCAAGATCCAGCCAGTGTTAACTAATAATTACTGCTCCAATCTGGTGAATACAAAACTCAAAACTCAGCCAGTATTATGTAGACTTGGGGATAATGGCAGCTGAAATTTAGCATACCTTCAGAGTGTTAGGTTGCAGAAAGCTGACTAAATATATCTTCTTTAAAATTAACTGATGGCTGCCTGCTCTCAGTACCTGATATTGAAATTCTAAGAGTTCAGTCAGTGATCTTTGTAAGCTGTACTTTGAGATAACAGGAAGTTATTTTGGAATCGTTTGAGGAGTGGTTCTTCCTTAACTAATCATTCATAATTGCTATATGTTCAATGATAACTACTAATTGTATCTGGACACTATGAGTGATATGGGTTATATATTTATATTTTATGATAAAAAAATCTATACTGTATGAATGCTTGTTCATGAAACTAGACAGGTTCTCATCTCCAATAACTGAGCACACTCAAAACCATACAAATTGTGGTAGGCTTTAGAAGAAATCCTCCCATATTACCACCTCTCACAATAGTAGACAACACATTATCAACAGTAGAGACCTTCAAATTTCTAGGTTCTATCATATAACAAGACCTAAAATGGACACATAACATCAAAAATGTCATCAAAAACGCGCAAGAAAGAATGTTCTTCCTGCACCAACTCAGAAAGCTCAACCTGCCCAAGGAGCTGCTGATACAGTTCTACAGAGGAATTATTGAGTCTATCATCTGTACTTCTATAACTGTCTGGTTTGGTTTTGCAACCCAACAGGACAGACACAGACTTCAGAGGATAATTAGGACTGCAGAAAAAACAATTACCACCAACCTGCCTTCAATTGAAGACCTGTATACTGCATGAGTCAAAAAGAGGGCTGTGAAAATATTTACAGACCCTTCACATCCCGGACATAAACTGTTTCAACTCTTTCCCTCAGAATGATGCTATAGAGCACTGCACGCCAGAACAACTAGACCCAAGGACAGTTTATTCCCGAAAGCCATCACTCTGCTAAACAAATAATTCCCTCAACACTGTCCAACTATTACAAAGTCTGCACTATTACTACTGTTAATCTTGTCATCACTCCTTATCACCCATCCCCTCCCACTTGTGACTGTATGACTGTAACTTTGTCGCTTGTATCCTTACGATTTATATTGACTGTTTCCTAGTATGATTTGATTGCTTATTGTACCCTATGACTGTCATTAAGTGTTGTACGTGAACTGCAGTGATTCACGTAACAAATGTGGGGAGAAAAGTTGTAAAATGGGGCAAAACTCACTTAACAAATTTCTCACTTAACAACATAAATTTTGGGCTCAATTGTGGACATAAGCTGAGGAATAGAATAGAATAGAATAGAATAGAATAGAAGAATTGGAAGGGATTTTGGAGGTCTTCTAGTCCAACCCCTTGCTTAGGCAGGAAACCCTATATCATGTCAGACAAATGGTTATCCAACATCTTACCTGAAACTCCAATTTTATAGCTAAATGATGGGCAAATATCTATAGCCCACCTGCTGTGGAAGACAGATGGACTATAGCTCTAAGAAAATCAAAGTTAAAACAGTCAAATTGGATTTCATTTGAATTAAACAATACATTTTGTTGTGTGGTAAATTATTTATTTATTTTGTTTTTATTTAATAGAACTATATCCCACCTTTCTTCCTAGAGCTAACATCCTGTTTTTCAATGTTTTCATTATAGTAATCTTGTGAGGTAAGTTTGGCTGGGAGAGAGCAGCAATAGGCCCTTATAGTCAACCAGTTGCTAATGATAGTTTTGTATCTGCAGGTCAACAAAACGGATGCTAATTCAAGTGGTTTGCATAGGGAAGGTGCTCCAGTTAAACAGAGTTCTGAAAACTCTACAAAATTTCAAACAAAATCTTCTGCAGAAAAATAAACCAAGTGTATAAACGTCACTCAAGAAAGTGCAGTTACACATGTCATGCTGGCAAGAATTTGAGTCTATTTATTTGTTTCTATTTTCAATGAATAGAAATGGGAGAGAAAGAAATAGAACAGATGTTTGTTATGTCTTGCAGATCAGAACCATAACTGTAGTGAGCTTTGTACAAGTTGTGTTGAGTAACAACAAGTGCTGTGTTCTGTGCCATGAACAACATCCCATGCAGATTTTAATGATACAAAACATGCATTGATGGGGAGATTTTTTAAGGAGATAATAACTCCTTAAATGCTGCTACTATACAGAAAAGTGTGTTCTCATGAAACTGATCTGTATTAAACCAGATTTGGTTTTACCCAGTGAGTTTATTTACATAACATACTTTCTATCTGCTAATGGAAAACATTAGTCTTGATTTAGTTCATTGGCCCCTAGAGTAGAACTTATATTGCCATGATAGGAAGTAATGGTAGGAAAAAAAGTCTTTATGTAGATGAAACTTCCTGTAAAATCGTTAGACATAAGGCAGTATTTATTTCAGCAGTTTAATACTAATCTTATAATTCACATACTTACTGAATATCTGATACATTACTGCCTTGAGCTACATTTCCAATATGGATATGGGCACATATCAAATTCTCTATTTCCAAGAAGGCTGAAAAGTATTGTCCCAGACAGATGTCATTGTGAAGGTCCTCTTCCATTTACTTATGACCAGGGAACTTGGATAGAGGCAAAACAAATAGTAAATGAGGAAGAGTTTTGCTTTCAAGGAATATTTTCAGAAATTTTGAACCATAGATCACTGACTTTAAGACATTTTGTACACAATCCATAAATTAACCCTCTGTGGACCAGGGAACAGCTTTGAGTATCCACCAGCTGATTTATGTCTCCTTTATGAATGAGCTTTAATAAACTAAACTTAAAGAGATCATTCCCCTTTGAAATGACAGCCTAGAGATACATGCTTGCAGTTTTAAAAATATATAATAGGATATTCAAATAATTAAAACAACAAATCATAAGCAAGTAGTGATAAACTATTAATCCCTACAGTGTCATTTACAATGTTGTAAAATATCTTAATTCTTGATTCAATTATACATTCGGAATATCTAATGAACTGTCATAGTAACAGTCCATAGAGGCTCTTTACTGCAGATGTTTGCCCTGCGTTCATGACAGAAAAAAGGATTAACATGCCAACTGACACATTTTAAAGTCCAAAAGGAAGTTACCAAGGAAGAAGAATCAGAAAATCTAATAGACTCACTGAGGATTTCTCTGTAAAAGGATAAATGATTCCCTAAAAACAGTTTATCCAGAATTATCTATCACCATCTAAATGTGCAGCTTCAAAAAGCAGTTTTATGTGTTCCTGCATAATAGTGTTATTATGGAATCACCCAAAAGTGAGATTCAACTTAACACAGGTTAACTTATCTTGAGTCAAGGACGAATTTTTGTAACCCTAAAATGCTTCTAAGATTTTTTTTTTCTGACATGCATATATTTGTTAACATTTTTGTCCTGAGAGTTAAAAACTTGGAAATTTTTGCTGCAATCTCAGATATCCCTGTATACTGAATACCAACTAGAAACCAACCAAAATTTAGCATCATCTGTGTTGACCAGCAACAGTTCTTTAATAATTTGCAGAGGAGGTTTTCTCAGGCACTGGAGAAGCCTGGGATTGTACTCTTTTGCCTGGGATTGTATTCTTTTGCATCTGAATGAAATGTTCTACCACTGAGTTATCACCCATTTCCGCAGATAATTTCCTCAGAAATCGAACCAAAGCCTGGGTAGTTCTTGTGTTACATCTTAAACACCAGGCCTTTAAATAATGTATAATTTCTTGTCAAATAACACAAAGCAAAATCACCTGATTTCACTTCAGAGAATGCTTCATAGGGAGTTAAATTTGGGGAGGACAGTGTTAACATGTGAAGCTGAAAGCATTTGCCAATCTAAATAAAGGGCTCTTATGGGTCAAGACATAATTGTATAATTTAGAATTTAGCTTGCCAGTAAGTTAATAAAGTGGTAGGCACTTTATAGGGCCTCTATTACACATTCATAGGAAAGTCATACTATAATTGTACAAAAAAAAAAAAAAAATTCCTTAGGTTCTTCTACAAATTTATTCTCTCCAAAATCACTATAGCATGGAATTTGCTTCCATGTGTGTTGATTAAAATAAAGGATCTTTTCTCTGGGTCAAGTTCTGTCTAGAATTTCAGGGAAGGGGCAGCTCTAGCTATTCACAGCTAGGTGCATTGTTAAAGCTCATACTATCACTTTGACATTTAGAGGTAGGACTCAATGTCTTTGTAAATTCTTCTTCTTCATATTACTGCTATGTCTCTGGGCTCCAACCGTTTCACAAACCATAATATTTTTTAGTGAGTGATTGATCTGTATTATGTGTCTCGGCCATCAGAGGAATCTTGAGATGTTGCTTGTATAAACCGTAATACAATCTGACACTGAGTGTTTGGTTACAGGCTTTCATAGACCCATTGGCGATACACAATCCTCCTGGATTTGGGCATAAGGCTTATCTGATACCTTCCCAAAAAGTCCCTCATTTTCTCCGTTCCCCACTTAAATAACTCAACACATCTGGTTAACACTGTAGGATCATTGTCCTTTCAGTTCTGCTGCAGCTCAGATTGCTACAATATTTCCTTAAGTATCTGATTACTGAAAGGGCAAGACAAATTTTCTCTCTGAAAAGGAGGCTGTTCTTAAAGAGACTTAGAAATTAATTCCCGTGCATCATTAAAAAAAAAAAAAGATTAATTGGTTCCATTTGCAAAGGTGTCTTGCTAAGCATGTTTGTTTAAGAAATCAAAAATATACTGCTGTGCATGTTTACTCAGAAGTAAACTATATAAGGCTCAGTGTAGCTTTCTTTCATACCTAAGGTTTTAATCTAAACATAATAGAGTAGAGGGAAGGCTTATATATGAAGCTGTAATTGTCATCGAGAATGTTAAGAGGTTTATAGAAGTAACGTTTGGGCCTTTATTTTCCATACTGGCTTCAGTTACAAGAATGATAAAAACCTGAAACTGAATACTCGTAATTCAATAATAAATGGACACCATTTTAGGCAAGAGGGAGGGAGAATTTGATATAGACCCATATACCTAGGAAATTAATCATGGAAGAATAAACCTATAGCAGGCAGGATAGCCGTAAGGTAGGTATATATTAAATATATTACTCTGAATTCTCCAATACTATTCTAGCAAAGGGGGCTAATAATCAGAGGTCCAATTTCTTATACTATTTCCAGTGAGACCATAATCTAGCTGAAACTATGTTTGTTTTTTATTTTGGATTCTGTTCAATTTTTAATGGGAACATCTGAGAACCTTAAAGATAATAGTTTACTAAATAACAATTCCATGTTGGTAAAAAAAATTTGTGCACAAGCGTTTCAGGGACAGGCTGCTAAATCCAAATACCGTGTGTCTAGAATATGAATTGAGTTATAAAGATTAACTGCTTTGGGTTTAAAAACAAACATATTAGGTGTAACAGGCTGAATTTTTAATAGTTCTCAGAAGGTTGTTATGATCTCTGCATGCCTGGTAGCTTATTTAATTTATATTTTAATATAGTGGTTTTCTAACTTTGTAGTACCACAACCCACTAAGATGTATTTGTGTAAAACTCCCCCATGAATAAAACTAATACTTTATTGGTGTTGGGTTTGGGCAAGAAATAAATATAACTGTTTTTAATAATTAAATTTTAATCTATACATCATACAGCCTTGTAATATAGCAGCTGCCCACTTGGGGCTTGTTCAGACAAAATAAGGAACCAAGCATAGGGTGAGTTTTGACAGTATTCCCATTATGCCTGCACAAAGCCTGATTTTGTGGGGGGGTTTTGGCCTCTAAATTGCTCATAGACCCCTTGGGGGGGTGTCTCAACCTAAAATCTGAGAACTCTTCATTTTAATAAATAAAAAAACCAGTGCTTTACTTTTTTAAAATTAATTTGAAATTTAGTTTTTTAAAAATATACCTATATATAATGTGCCTTCAGAATTCAGATGCTTTTTTATTTAAGCCTCCCTGTGTTCTTAGTTTAGCATCCTTTAATAACTATGTAATTATCTTGCTGGAAACTTGTTCTTTTTCTTTCAGGTGGTAGAGATAATGTCAAGTGCCATTGGCGACTTAATACAAGGAATATATTATGAAAATTCAAGCTTGGGAAAGGTAAATCAATATTTCACAAACGTACTTGGGTTTATATCACTTCCTTTCTCTTACGTTAAAAAACAAAGCTTGGGTTAATCTGAGTCAAAACTTCCCCTCATGTTACAATTATTAGTACATACCTGTCATGCCCTTGGTAGAGTCGGACTCTGAGGGAGAGGAGGAACAGCCGACAAGGAGTGGAGGTGTGGCTCTGGAGGTTGTGGAGGAGGCTGGAGAAGGGCAGAGGCCGGTTGGGCAGTCAGAGGAAGAACCAGGCCCATCCCTTCTTCATCCTAGGACACGCAGGGAGGAATGGAGAAGGAAACAACTTGGCTTACTAGAGAGGAAGCGGCCATAATCCCCCTCATTAGTTGCAGTTGGGGAGAATAGTATATAAGAGAGACAGTGACAACACAGCGTTGCCAGAAGCAAAGTGTGTTTTGTTTTGGACTGCAGTTATCTTGGTTGGCGTCCTTCCAACAGACTCCTTGAAGTTAGTAATTACTTATCCTGATCTATTGTGGAAATTCCTTCATTGTAGTTTGTTTTAGTTTTTTATTTCACCTCTATCTGCTCATTAAGTTTGGACTGTATTGCTTTCTTTTAAAGACTATTTCTGAATAAGTTTTATCTCCAACTGAGAATTATTGAACAGTGGGGCCAAGTTGGAGGCATTAAAGGACATTTTTTTTTTAAACAAATTTTATTGATTTTAAAGACAAACAAACCATCATTAACCATTAAATACATAAAACCTCTTTCCATTATTAATTTAACAAGTCAAGTAAAATATTATTTTATGCAATATAATTCTGTTTTACACCATTTCAATATAAACATATATCTCTTAACAAATTTCTCATTATTTCTCTTTTCGTATTCAATTTCATTGTTGTTATTATTATTTTCTATATTTATCCAGTTTATAATCATGATCTTCATTCCTCTCTGACTTGATTACCATTATTCTCATCCAACATTCCTCCAAGGTTTTATTAATTCTCAAATAAAACATAGACACACAAAACACAAAAATATAAAACTTCTTTTAAGAAAGTAGTTTGGCCCCAGATTACCTCTCTTTGTATGGACTTCAATTAAATTTGTGCTCATCTTGTATACCATTACCTATCTTATTTACCATTCTATATCTTCTATATAACTTCTCCCCGCTTTTCGTTCTTCTTATTTCTATTTTATTTAATTCATTTTAATTTAAATCATTATATTTGTATTTTTTGTCCATTCTTTCCAGATTATCCATTTATCTCATTCCCTATAGTAAAAAAAAAAAGAATTTCTCCTGAAATCACTGATCAGAGTATGATGCCTTTCTATCCTCCCCCTAAATTAATATTTAAAATAACACCTGATACCCAATCTGATTCTGCTCAGTACATTCTACCTACTAACCTTTAAAGAGAAAAAATAATAAGTTCATAATAATTAATATAATTAGATAATAAATCTAAATATTAAATCTTATAATATTCCGATTGTCTATTTCAAAAAACAAGTGCTACAATTTTATTAAATTTTAAAATCTATCATTACTAAACATTTCAATATTTTAATCTTTTATTAATTCTTATAACATTCTAATTTTCTATTTCTAATACATAATACCATCTTATGTACCTTGCAGAATCTTCTTTTTTAAAGAAATTATACCTTACCCTTTATCCCTAAAAAAAATCCTTTTTTCCCATCTTGTTTCATACCTTTGTGGCTTTTCCCTCCCTTTTCCCTTCCTTTCTTATCCCCCCTGGCCTTTTCCCCCCCCCCTACTAACCTCCGCCTTTTTAGCTTTCCCTCTCTGTTGTAATCCTTTCTCCTTTTGCTCAGTAACATTGCGTTGGTTTTGCATCTTATTTTTTCCTTTCTTAAGTGTTTTTTTAAGTCTTAAGTCCTTCATTTTCCTTCCTTTCTTTCTCCTTTCTCTCTTAGTTAATTTTTTAAATTCACTGAAGATAGCGTCTACTTCTTTTTCTTCTTCTCCTTCTATTTCCTCCATCTGTTGTTGTATTTGCTGATAAATAGCAAGCGCCATTTCTAAAGAAAGGAAAGCTTCTTTCACAGCATCCTTTCTTTCTTGATATTCCTTTCTAAGTTCATCATCAGATAAAGCCATTCTTTGTTCTTCTTAGAGCAACCAAAATGTTTCAAAAGTTAAAACAATTCCTCAAAGTCCCAGAGACATCAATCAGTCCAAACAACGCACAAAGTTCTCACTTTCTCTTCCTGGAGTGGTATCAGTAAAAGGGAAAAGAAAAAAAGCCCAGTCTGTATTTTACAGCCTTGTTACAATCAATTTCTAGTCTCAAGATCTTCAAGGCATCTCCTCCAGCAAAATCTTAATGTATTTTTTTTTGTCCTCTCCCTTCCCACGTATAACAAGAAGCCAAGTTTTTACCTTTTATAAAAAACAACAGGTTTCTCAATGGCCATTTGTTGATTCCATAGGGAAGGAGGGTAAACTTTCCTTTCAGCACCTCAATTTTGCCGCTTGAAATCCTCCTCTGGAAACCAAGTATTTTTCAAAAAGTCATAGTTCTCAGGATTAAATGCCTCTTAAAGTCCTGGATCAGCCAAAAAACTTTCTCCCCTCTTCCTCCTGCTCAGTCTTACCCAGCTGCCGGCTTCTTTGTGGCGGCCATTACAGACCGCTACTTGACTGCCTTGAGAAAAGGGGGTTTTGCTGGCTGGGGAGGGGGTCTGCAACACCCCCAAACCCCTCACCAGCTCCCCCCTATCTTCGGCTGCCTCTGCGGGGCAGCCTTAGCCTCCAAACCCGTCCAGATCGAAGGCACCAAAACGGCTAGCGCGACAGGGATCGCGCAGGATCACGGAACCCTGCCGCTGGCGAAGCCGACAAACCGGAAGTTCTCATTAAAGGACATTTATTTACGTTTTGGATTTTGCTACGTTTGTGTTACACTCCGGATCATTACAATATTTTTTCAGATCATAGCTCTATCAATCAGATGCTCTAATTATAGAAAACATCTCTTTTCTTTTTCTTGGTATGTTTTGTATTTGTAAATACAGGTAGTCCTCCACTTATGACCACCATTTAGCAGAATTTTGTTTCTATTGCTAAGGAAGTTGTTAGGCGAGTCATACCCCATTTTACAACCTTTGTGACATGGCTCTTAAACAAATCACTGCAGTTCTTAAGTGAATCTGGCTTCCTCCATTGTCTTTATTTTTCAGAAGTTCACAAATGGTAATCACATAATCATCCCGGGACAGGGCAACTGTCATAAATACATGCCAGTTGCCAAGCATCCAAAGTTTGATGATATGAACATGGGGGTTTTGCAATGGTCCTAAGTGTAAAAAGTAGTCATAAGTCACTTTTTCAGTGGTGTTGTAACTTTGAATGGTCACTAAACAAATGATTGTAAGTTGAGGACTACCTGTATAAGGCTGTCTCCTTGGAAGGCACTTGGGAAACTTGCCAATGGCATTCACATGACTTAAGAGCCATGGTGGTACAGTGGGTTAGAATGCAGTATTGCAGGCTACTTCTGCTGACTGCTGATTACCACCAGTTCGACAGTTCAAACCCCACCAGGCTCAAAGTTGGCTCAGCCTTCTATCCTTCCGAGATGGGAAAAATGAGGACCAGATTGTTGGGGGCAGTATGCTGACTCTGTAAACTGCTTAGAGAGGGCTGTGAAGCGGTATATGTCTAAATTTAGTGCTTTTTAATGAATATTCAAAACCAAGCTGGATTTTTAAAAAGCTGTGTACAACACAACCTTGAAGTTACAACTTCCAGATATACATCTGGGCACATTTTCGTGATGGCATTTCAGGTGCTTGTCACCATTAAACACCATTTGTGGTCATGTGATCAGGGTTTGAATTCCCCCCTCCCCCCCATTTTCCAACAAAATGGCGAAAAACACCCATTGAAAATGCTGGATTAGCTTAATGACTGTTGTGACTTGCTTAATGACCCTCATCAAAGTCATCATGACATCCAGTCTATTATGTGGTGCCTCACTTAACAACCACAACAATGTACAAATAAAATTCCAGACTTAGGTGTGACTGTAGATCAGGGGTGTCAAACTCAAGGCCCATGGGTCGGATCCAGTCTGCGGGGTTCTTAGATATGACCTGCAGGGCCACCCTGGAAACAGCAAAGGACTGGCCCGCAGTGCCTCTGCCAGTGGAAACGTACCCTCCTGAGCTTCGTTTTCTCTGGCAGAGCTCTTGCAGCCAAAAACAGATCTTGGGAGCCCGTTTTTGCTCTGCAGAGGCACTGTGGACACAAGTGATATCAAGCTGGCCATGCCCACCCCAGCCTCCTGAGGTCAAACACAATCCTGCTGCGGTCCTCATTGAAATCGAGTTTGATGCCTCTGCTGTAGGTCAAGGACAACCTGTATCCATCTCTTTGGAAGTTCTATATAGTTCTATCTTTTATCTTTGTAATACCTGTCGGAGCCCTTTCAGACAAAGCTAGATTCCTTAATGTGTTTCTGTAATTGTCTGAAAAAGAATGGAGAAAAGATTGAGTGGTAAAAAACAGAACAGAACAAAGGTCAGCTTGCAGCTGAAGTTTACCTCAAAATAATAGTGTAATAAGAAAAAGCTGTGCTCTTTTATTATCTCTATCTTCATTTCATTTTTCTTTCTCCTTTCACATTTAATTTTCCCTTTAAGGTATATTTCGTGGTATAAGGATGGAGCCCTCTTTTTTTTCATTTAAACATGGTTTACTGTGGAATTTGAATAAAATGTAATGCATTTTATGGGTCCATTTATTCTAACCCTTTTTATCACAGACATCAAAGGCATATATTAATAGACCAATAAAATATGTCCTGTCATGTCCAACAAGTAGTAAGACATCTGCTAAGTGAGACATCAATCACATGCAAGATGTTTTCAGGGTTACTGTGTTGCTGCTGAAAACTCACAATTTTATTGGCTTTTTTTTCCTACACAGATGGGAAAATAAAGATTGTTGAATCATCTCACTTCGTAGCTGAATCACTGAATGATCCAAATTGCAGTGTTTTTTTTTTTCAGCCCATGCATTGTTCTGACTTAGATTTAACTGAAGTTTGCAATGCCATATTGTCTGTGTGATAGGGTGACAAACAGCAGTGTCACAAATTAAGATATACTTCAAATCATGTAGAATCCTTTTTTTAAGAAACTTTAGTCTATTGCATATTTCATGCGTTTCTTTTTGAAATATTTTATAATTATTTTCTATTCTTTTCTCTATCGCCTGATGGTTTGGAGAATTCACTGGAGTTCTACTGGCTGCATTAAATACACAATACAAGACACCGTATTTTTTGGAATATAAGACGCTCCGAAATATAAGATGCACCTAGCTTTTGGAGAGAAAAACAAGAAAAAAAAATCTGCCCAGGCTGCAGGAATTGCCATTGCCTATTGCTGCCACTGTGTGCTCCATTTTCAGCCTCTGTATCCTATTTTCAGCCTCCACATGCCCCGTTTTTGCCTCGTTCTGGGCAGCGGGGATTGGAACAGGGGGGAAACAGGATGCACGGAGGCAAAAAAATCGGATATAGAGACTGAAAATTGGGTGCACGGTGGCAGCAATAGGCAATGGCAATCCCTGCAGCCTGAAATAGCTGATCGTTGGGAGGCCGATCCTACCGACAATCAGCTGCTTGTGCTAATCAGGCTGTGCTGAAGCTGAAACAGGCTGTTTGCTGCAAGAAGGCAAATTGCTGGGAGGCAGAGGCCGAAGGATGGGGGGGCAGCAGGTGGGCGGGGCTTCGGCAACATTTGTTGTATAAGACGCACAGACATTTCCACCCACTTTTGGGGGTGGAAAAAGTGCACCTTATACTCCGAAAAATATGGTATTATATGCTAAAGTGGACTAGATGAAGTGAACTCAGATGGAGTAAAGAAGGCACATGTTGTGATACAGGCAGTCCTTGCTTACCGACTACTTGTTCAGCAACCTAAGTTACAACAGCACTGAAAAGGAGATTTACAACAGCTTCTTGAAATTGCATCCACATAGTCATACGGTTGCAATTCAGGCACTTGGCAATCAGTGAACATTTATGATGGTTGCAGCATCTCCACAGTCTTGTGAACACTATTTGCGACCTTTGTAGCTGGCTTTCAACAAGTAAAGTCAATGGGGAACCCCAGCAGGAGTCACCAGTTGTGTTCACATGACTTCATACTTAATGATCCACAGTAATGCGCTGAACAACTGCAGCCGGAACTGATGTTGTAAGCCAGCATGGTCATTTGATGTTTCATTTAATGACTGTGCCACTTAGCAATGAGAGTTCCTATTGTTAGTAAGTGTTATTAATACTTACAACAGTTGCAGCATCCCCATGGTCAGATGATCAAAATTCAAACACTTGGCAATGGAGTCATATTTATGACAGTTGCAGTGTCCTAGGGTCATGTGATCACCTTTTGTGACCCTCTTGACAAGCAGAATCAATGGGGAAGCCAGATTCATTTTACAAAGTAGGACTAACTTAACTACTGCAATCATACACTTAGCAATTGTGGCAAGGAAGGTCATAAAATGGGGCAAAACTCACAACTGTCCCACTTAGTAACAGAAATTTGGGCTCAATTGTGGTCACAAGTCAAGGACTACCTGAATTCTGGACTGCATTCAGGATCTTTTGTACTTTTCCCCTCTACCTCCTTATGTCCTCAATCTGCCTGGAGGGTCCCAGTGACATCTTAAAAATATCTGGGGAGAAGGGTGGGATTCTACCAGTTCGCACCTATTCGCTACAACCGGTTGTTAACATTCTAAGCAGTTGAGAGAACTGGTTGTTAGAAGAAATTACTGGCCTAATCCTGTAAGGAAGGTAGGAAGGAAACATTCTGGTGTTGCTTACAGAAACTGCCTCTCCGTTAACCCTTATTACATTCTTGGCAGGACTAGACTTCCTGTCTCAGGAACATCACTGGAGTTTTTTTCCCCTTTCCTTTGTTGGTACTTTGCTTGTGTGGAGTGACCATTCAAAGTTACAATTGCACTGAAAAAAGTGACATGACCCTTTTTCACACTTATGACTGTTGCAGCATCCCCACAGTCATGAGAGGCCAGGTGAGGAGATGCGTGCATCGATGTGAGTGATATTGAGTTGGCCACGCCCAGCCAATAACATGCCCACCAAGCCACGCCCATCCAGTCACATGACCACCAAGCCATGCCCACCACCTTAGCCATGCCCACAGAACTGGTTGTTAAAAAATTTGAATCCCACCCCTGGGAGAGGGCATGTGTATTGCATATTCTTGCAGACGACCAAAAATATTTTTGCAACTAATATGAAGTAAATTGGGAACAGGCTATACAGTATACTGTAATAGTGCTGGCAGAAAAAGCCCATTTAGTCAGACTCGAATGATGTTTGACTGTGAGGAGAAAGTTTGATTGGAAGGATGTTTCAGGGCTTGAGGATGTAGCTTAGATTGAGGATATTTTGTATGAATGATAGAGACAGAAGACAAATTACCACAGTGCCTGGCAGAGGGAGATAAGATGGGAAGTCGTGGATGGAGTTCTGGGAGAAGGAGATGCCGTCCTCTTCATATTTAATTGCCTCTTCCCTACATTCTCTGTGGTATTGCTGGGTTTCTTTGCTTCAGGCTTCTGTTAGTTAATGCCAGGTTTCTTTGTAATAATCCTCCACAACTTGTTAATTGAGAAACAAATGGACCTTCTTGGCCTGCTTATGTGAGACCTGTCTGGATGAGAATGGGGGCAAGTGCTTAATCATAGAGAGGACGAGATAGAATTTACAAGGAAAATGAAAGATGGAATCAGAATATCCTATTTCCAAATTCTATTTTTTTCTCCCAGTATTTAGTCCACTTTAGCACATAATATATGTCTTGTGTGTTTAATAATATCGAACAGTTTCACCACATAGCAGGAACTGTCATATTTTAGCTTTCTTTTTAAAATGTGGTTGCATTTATATAAACTTCGGCTGAAATGTTATCTTTGTATTTGCATCCTAAATATCTTTATGAAACTATAAATTATACTAAGACTTTTCACTTTACTTCTGAATTATGTATGTCTCATAACTTATCATACTATATAGTGTTTCTATTAGTACTGGGGAAAGTTTCAGCTTCATTTATAAAAGGTCCTTTGGCGTATATGAAGGTAGAAAGGAAAGCAGAGTTAGGAGACGACTCCACAGCATAGGGACAGTGACTGAAAAAGCACACTTCCTAGGTCCCATGAGATGGCAAAGTTTAAAAGAGGAACCTGAGGCAAGTCCTCCTTATGGGAGCTTGTTGGATGGGCAGATGTTTCTTTGGAGAAGGATGTCCTCCAGAAACTGGGCATTGTGATTTAGGTCAGTGTTTTTCTAACTTGGCAAATTTAAAATGTATCGACTTCAATTCCCAGACTTCTCCAGCTAGAATACTGCAAGCAAGTTCTATGTTCATGCTTCTGGGCACTCCAAAATATTTTTTTTTTTAAAAATCAAAAGTGAGGGCTTGCATTGCCATAATTCTTACAAGAGAAAATTAATTCTTACAAAGTGTGACGTTTAAAATATAAATGGATAAAATTCCATGGGATATATGAAAATACAGAGATGTCATAATACTTGGTTATATCTTCAGGAAATAGCAATAGCACTTAGACTTATATACTGCTTTATAGTGCTTTCCAGCCCTCTCTAAGCGGTTTTCAGAATCAGCATTATTGCTTCCAACAATCTGGATCCTCATTTTACCCACCTCGGAAGGATAGAAGGCTGAGTCAACCTGGAGCCTGGTGGGATTTGAACTGCCAAATTGTAGGCAGCTGGGCTGCAGAAGTAGCCTGCAGTACTGCACTCTACCCACTGCGTCACAGAGGCTCCTGTCACCCATCTTAATTTTTTTCAACCTTGTAATATCAGATGCATTATTGTTATTCCTTAGAAATATCCTAAGAGAAATCAGCTTTCCTGTTTTGTGTGTATATACACACATCTTTCAGGACCTCCTACATTGGAGTGTGTTTCCATATTTAAAAGTGATCATTTTCATAATACTGTAGCATTTTATTCAGTAATTATTTTTTAAGCATCAAGACAAATATATAGTTATAATAGCAGTTACTGTGGACTGATACAGAAATGTCTGGGTCTGCAAGTTATTATCAGGATGGCACCCACCCATTGTTAGGCACGTATACTAGTTATTTTAAATACATTTGACATTATAGGAAGCTATTTGTTTCACATGTGGGCAGGCAAGCCTTGCGGAATGTTAATTAAAATAGTTGATTTGCATCCATTATTAATAGGTACTCAGACTGAATGCCGTCTTTGGATGCTGTTGCTGCTTCTTCCATGTCTAGACTAAACTTTAAACTGCCAGAATGAAGCCACCTTCTTGGTTTTGTCATTGGCCAAAAATAAATCATTCTTGGTACATGTTTCTGATATTAGCTAACATACTAGCCGATGGGCTGAGTTCTGTTTCTCTCCACATTCACACAGCGTGGTGTTATCTGCTAAGAGCCTTCACAGGACATACTGATTTTACACTTAGGTATGCCAACTCTCAACCTATTCAGGGTCCCCTGAATAGGTCGGATCCTTCAGCCAGATCCTCCTTTAATGTTATTCCTTGCCTGATGGTCTTCTTCCTCCATCTTTTAATTTGATTTTGTTCTTGTGTACCCTCAAGAATGTTCGTTTGTGTACTTATCTGTTGTTTGAGTTTAATATAATTATTCTCTTTTAATGTGCTACATCTTGCTGTCAAATATATCCCCAGATACTTAACCTTATTTGTAACTTGGATTTTCAAAAGATCTACCAGTTCTTCTTTCTGTCTCAATAGCATGTTCTTTGTCAAAATCTTTGTTTTATCTTTATTGATTTTCAAACCAGCCATCTCACCATATGTCTCTATCTTTTCCAATAACCTTGGAGCTGTTTCTAACGGGTCTTCCAGAATAAAAGCTAAATCATCAGCAAAAGCTTGTAGTTTAAATTCTTCCTTCTTAATTTTCATTCCTTTTATGCTTTTATCATCCCTAATATTTCTATTCAACACTTCCAAGGTCAACACAAATAGCAAAGGAGATAGGGGACACCCTTGTCTTGTGCCTTTTCTTATATTAATAAGATCTGTAAGTTCCCCCTCCATCATTACCTTTGCTGTCTGTTTATTATATATGGCTTCTATTGCTTGAGTAAATTTTTTAGCAAAACCCATCTGTTCCAATAGTAATAACATAAATCTCCAGTTCACGTTGTCAAATGCCTTTTGAGCATCTAGAAATATCAAAGCCATTTGCTTTTCAGGATGAGCCTCATAGTATTCCAAAGTATCTAAAATTACTCTCATATTGTCTCTAATTTGTCTCTTTGGCAGAAATCCATTTTGATCTGGGTGAATAAAATTATTTAAATATTTTTTAAGTCTTTCTGCTAAAATTGAAGCAACATAGATGGTTGAGTTCCCTTGATGGTGTTATATGGTCTTAATTCTACAAGTGCTACCATAGGATTCCCAGCTAGCTCATCAATAATTGATCCTTGTGCGTCCACTGCTGTATCATCCGCATAGACAAATAGACATGTGTTGTTGGGAATTGGTTAATCAATTGTATATATGTTATGCAATGTTGGAAACAATACACTTCCTTGTGGCAGCCGGTCCATCTGCATCTTCCACTTCTGTTCTTACCATTCAATGTCACATAAAATCACCAGTTCTGAAGGAAGCTGCCTGATGCAGTTGATACAGCTCTGCAAATGATAATAGCCAGACATTTATACTGAACCTACTGAGATTATTCATTTTAGGTAAAATGTAAAAACTGAAAATGAACATGTACCTTACTAGACAACAAACTTAACTCCTTTCAAAATCTGTTACTTTTGCCAGCCCTACGATTCTTCTGCATAAAGAATAAGATTTAACAGCATTTAAATGAAATCATACTCATTTAAATAAAGATGAATAAAATCACTTTTCAGATTGAGTTGGTCAGCATATCAATTTAATAAGTAAATAGTAATTCAGATTTTAGGTGAGTATGCAATTGACCGTCGAGCTTTTAGAGTATGTACCTTGATACCTATTGCTCTGTTGTCCTCATTCACCAATTCCAAAACATTTCATCTTCAAGGATCATAACATTTGCATCAAATTGCAGATAATTAACATTTTATTTTGGTGTCTATTTTTAATTGTGCTTGAAATCCAGGTAATGTTCTAAACTATACATGATTGCCACTTACTGAACTGTCACAAATAGAAGAGTAGATGTGTGGTTTCCCTTGTTGCCTTCTTTTTTCCCTTTATCTCTTCCTTCATGGAAGTTGAAAGCAATGAAATGAAATGATAGTTCAGCAAGCCGACTTTGAGGAATTGTACTATTTTTTCCCATCAGTCTCGTATTATCTCCTTGCAACACAGCACTCTTTGGCAATGGCCACAAAGGAGGAAGATTACAACTGAATGCAGGGTTTTTGTTTCATTTCTTACCAATTTTATGTCAGATAATGCCTTACTAGAAAATTATAGTGTCATGCAGATTTAGTTCTCTCCTCTGAGCAACTTAATTGAAGTAACTCATAGAGCCAGAATTGTGTAGATAGCATAATCACTTTTTGCCTGGATTTTTAGCTCCCTTCCAGTCCATCCCGAAGGCAGTGACCAAATAGATTCTGTGTTGTTTTGCAGCTATTTACTCTTCATAGAGACCATTAAATCTCTTCATGTAGATAATAGAAAAGAAAGAAAAGTCACTGCAGTAATAACAAGTACTAGATACAATTAAAATATTGGTGAACCATTTTTGAATAATATATATCATATCAACCTACAGCGTATGGATATTACATTTCCCATAAAAGTGAATACAGGTTCTGTCTGCACATTATGGGATTTTTGTTTAACAGGTGATCTCAGGTGCAATCAATCGTATCTGGGGTTCTGAAGGCTTTTCCTAAGACCTTGAGTATCTGTAGTTGTTGGACTATCCCAAGCAGATTTAAATGTTTTTAATATGAAGGCAGCTTGATGTTCGTTTGTTTGTTTGTTTGTATATATCCCACCTTTAAAATTGTACAATAATTATAAATTCATAGCTAAGGCAGGACTTGAACTTACGGTTTCTTGCTTTCTAGCCTGGTGCCTTAACCACTAGACCAAACTGGTTTTCTAAATGTACATTTATGTCTTATGTCCTGAAACCCCTTTTGTTGTTAGTCCTTTAAAGCAAAAGAAGGGGATGATTCTAGAAAGAAAGCAAGGAACGGTTCAGAAACTCTGTCCATCATAAAGCTTTTCCTGTAGTCACCTATTTTTTATAGATTCATATTTTCTTCCAGGCTAATATTTATATTTTTGTTTTGCTTTGCTTTGCTTTGTAATCATACATTAGTGGTGTAATAATTAGTAGTTGTATAGTAGTTAGCTATACAATTCAGTCACTTTACAATCCCAGCATAAAGATAGATCACAGAAATTTATCGCTTGGTTTGTAAGTTAAGGGAGATAAATGCCAGGGGGAGAAAGATATTGAGAATATTCTGCAGAAGCTTAACATTTTTTTAAAAACCATTTGTTTCTATAATTTCTGTCTTTTAAGCCAGCAGAATGAATTGCTTCAAGTGGCACATATTAAACAATTACATTTTTCTATCATTGTTGATTGTTTTTAGAATGGGTAACATCTTTCTTTGGGTTTCTAGGAAAACATTCTCACAGACGACATCAGAATATCAGATTGGAAAGAGAAGGTTTTCCAATCTCATTGTGTTTTTCTGGCAAAAAGCTGCAAGGCTGCAATGGAGCTGGCAAAGCATGCTGTAGGGATTCAGAAGATGGCGTTTAAGTATGGAAAGCACATGTCTATGTGTCACAAGGTATGATTTCTTTCTTCTTTAAAAGTTTCCCGAATGGCCAAACAGCCAGCATCCTTTTTCAAGAAGCATGTCTTTCTGTAGATAATATGTTTCTTAAAAATGTGTGTGCACCCGTGCACACACACACATACATTTAGTTCATTTGTGACTAAACTGCATGGAAAAATACTTATATGAAGTATTTAGCATATCACAGCATTCATTTCCCTGTACTAATTCGATATATACCTACAGCCTTTAAAACTGAGACAGCTGTCAAAGTAGCCAACTAATCCCAGGAAGCTAATGTGAGTGAATAGGAGGAGTGAGCAGAAGGTTCATAGGGAGCTCAGTATGGAATTAGAGAGATTTGGGGAGTTATGATAGCTGCCTGAGCATCTGTGGAAGGGGACAAAAGAAAGTACTTGGCTGCGCTGGAATATATTTATCTAGAAAATTGCATCCCATTTGTTCATAGTATATATGGCAAGTAATAACTGTAATGTTAACAACAAACAAATGAAACCATCAACATAAAGATTCAATTAAAATATTAGAATAATCATATCTCAATAGCTGTGTAAAGATCAGTGATAGTTGAATGAGTGTTGGAGGTGTTGGCCATTTCCAAAAGAATGCTTCTTCATGAAGTAATTTCTGTCCTTATTTGGTGATTTTTTAACAGACACTTGCTCCAATATAGTATGCACTTACCCACCCACTCCCAATTTGGTAAGTAAGAGGCCAAAGCAACCTGAGGTTGAAAGGTTTAATGATAAAACAGGGAGAGAGAAAAAGGAATGACTGTGACTAAATGGAACCATTTCTCTTCTACTCTTGCTGTTCAGCCCTCCTGTTGCTCTGACAGCCGAGGCCTTTCTCTTCCTTTCCCAAGCAGGCATCGGGGAGGGATAGATGGCTAACATCACATTTTAACTTAGTCTTGGGAGCCAAAGTAAGGAGGCTGCAAGATTTGCAGTTGCGTTGGTTATTATCATCACAACAGGCCCCTGGCTGCAGTCACCTTGCCAATTTTCTATGCTGCCAGTTCTCTATTCTAGTTGAATTAGTAGCTGTATGTGATATTGCCTCCACCTTTGAATGCTCAAGCTTGAGCAGACTAGGGAAGAGAAGCCAAACAGGCTGATGAGAGACAACGTTGATTGCTGCAGACATTGACAGAAGAGAGATTGTGTATTGACATTGTCAGAAGAGAGATTGGTCAAATCTACCCATGTAAGGCATAGACAGTCTCCTCTTCAGATATGTTGAATGGGACATAACTTGGACTTTAGAGCTACCATATTTCGACTATATTCTGGACGATCATTAGATGGCAGCAATGAGATAGAAATGTCTAATGTCTGGATTTTTGCAGCCCAGATTTGGAAGCTTCAATAAATGACAATAATACCAAAATTTCCCTTTCTTAATTGCTCCACTGCCCTACATGCTGGGAAGAACCAAAGTTATATAGGTGAAAATATATAAGATTGTGTCAGACAGAAAAGGTTGCTGCTTGCTTTATATTTGTTCATTTATTTATTTTTATTAAATTTATATGCTGCCCACCTCGCTATCCAGGGACTCTGGATAGCTTACAATATAATAAAAACAACAATATATAAATAATTTTTTTATTTGAATGCTTGAACTTTTGAATTAGTACTTGAGTTTGATTAAATGTGCATTGTAACATTTTATCCAGAAGCCTCTGGGCAGAATAGTTCTCAGTCACCTAGTTTAGTATGGTATATATGCGTGTGTGTGTGTGTGTGTGTGTTTGTCTGATTTATTTTGCCCATGTCATGCATGCAAATTCATTGGAGAAGTCAGTGACGTTATGATTGGTTAGTGGCTCAAGAAGAAGGGGCAAGCAAAGAATTTGCTGGCTTGATACCATCAAAGGTGATACAAAGATGAACACCGAACAACTAAAAGAAGCTGTGCTTGACAGGATAGCATGGAAAGCACTTGCTATAAAGTCACCAAGAGTCAGACCTGACTGTTGAAAGTAACAAACTACAGCATGTGTGGTGAAATAAGAAAAGATAGGGTCAAATAAGAATGGGTGGATGATAAGTGAATATAGATTGAACACAAATTTATGCAACTGGTAGAAGGAATATGTTGAGGAGGTTTATCATATAAAGACAATGAATGAGGATCAAACAAATGTATGAAGTAGGAGAAAATTGAGAGATAGTGGGAGAATGAGACAATCATGTTTGGATGGGATTGATGTGATCCTCAAAATGAGAGATGAATTGATTAAAGAAGAAAAGGCAGTTTATAGATTAGTGTGTAGACATGATAGAAGCAAGGTTGGAAGTTATAGATATAATGAACGGTAAGTTGGAGTAAGATTGGTTTAATTAAATTTCCACTTTGCTCTTCTGCCCTTGTTTTTGACTTTTCTGCACTTTGTATCATGTTGCTTAACCTGAAGAGAATAGCCCACAAATATATAGATGACAACATTGGTGAGTTGATTCAAATCTCAGATGATCTCCAGTTGTCTATATAGTACTTTCTCTCTGATTAATGAATAAGTGACATTCACTCCTATTCAAGGATAAAATAGAAGTTAACCATCTTTTCAGCCCAGGGTATCCCCATCAAAAAAAGGTCACTTCAAATTTCACCAGATTTGGTTTACTTTTTAAAGTTCACTTTGTGTCCTACAAATCCAAACCACCAACATTTGAAGTAAAATTATGTATATGGAGGCAATGTCTTGGTAGGAACAGAATTCTATCCCTGGTAGTTACAGAGGTCCTATTCTATTTATATAGTATTGTGCATGTTCAGCTTCTCGCATGCTTCTTCAAAATATGCTTCTTGTTAGATTTTAATTGAATAGACATAGGAACAGCTTGAAAACCCCTTAATAGTGTTGGTACAATGCATTTTATCTTGTTTTTTGCAATCTTCATGTAATATTAATTGTTGTTAAATGATTTCTTACTCTTAACTTCATGATTTTAATCCCCTTCTTTCAGCTAAATGCTGATATTCAGCCGTTTATTGATGGAAATTCAAATGAGTCCCTGCCATTTAACTTAAATTCTGCTCCTGTAGTATTCCATCAAGAGTTTGTTGGAAGAGAAGTCTGGATTAAGCAAATTAAAGAGGTAAATACGTCAATTACATCTATAGTGGCTATGTTTGTACATCTTACAAAATCATAATCATCCTTTCATATTAAATTGTTTTTAAAAACTATAGTTAACATTAACCACAGCTATAGAGTCTGAATCCAACTATTCAGTTTGATAAAAAGTATTGTTGTTATAATTCTCTTTTTTCTTCCATTTGAAGAATACTAAGCATTTATAAAAAGAATCAGTTTTGCTATTTCTGCATGTTTATTATTTAGTAGAACTAGAAATTAAATGTGCTACTGTTGAATGTGTTTAAGTGCATAAAATCTATGATTCTTATGGTAATTTCTTTTTAAAATTCATCCGGTTAGACTCAATTTTATTAAAATACAAAAATAAATGTAATTTTAAATATGCTTGCCTTGCCTACAGTTTTAGTTTTACAATAGTTGAATATTTCTAGCATAAAGCAGAAGGAATGAGCTGCTCATGCATATATGATTATAATTCAAAACACAGCTGGTTGGGCACATGTTAGCCAATTGGCTTTGATATTATTGCTTATCTTATGATTGTGGTTCTTTTCCAAAAGCTATCTCAATAGAAGCATTTTAATGTAAGCCTCGATATCAGTCCTTTAATACATGACTCTTTCTTCAATGGATAGTTTAAATAGGAAATAGAGTGAAGCACCCCATCAGCAAGCATCCCTTCCTTCTTTCCTTCCCAGGGAACCCTTCAAAAAGTTTGACGGTGTGTATTTTCTACATTGCAAGCCCTGTCTTTCTGTAAGGCTGATCCTTCAGAGCTGTTTTTGCTACTAAGGGTTACATTCAGAGATGGATGTAATTTGCTTGCTCCCCCATTCTTTCTCATGAGACTGTAATTGCATAGAGGAAAGTAATGCGGAATATGGCTAAGGGCCATGCTTCATTGATCCATAAACTCATCACAGTCTTTCTCAGAAGCAAAAGAAATAATTCCACTTGAGGGGTAGTTATAAGAGCTAGCTCCTTTGTACAGGGTGTTTCATGTCCACTCTCTTAAAGATGTCAATAGAACATAAACTAGTAGACATCTGACAAGCCAAATGTGAGTTCTTAAACCTGATGACAAAACATATGGGTTTTCTATTTAGCACAGAAGCTCAGTGGTTAAAGAAGCTGAGCTTGTCAGCTGGAGAAGTTTGAGAAGTTGAGCTTCGCGCAAGGGCACCCCATTCCTTGCTCCAGGTCCTGCCCACCGAGCATTTTGAAAGCATATAAATGAGAGTAGATTAATATGTACCACTGTGGTGGGAAGGTAACAGTGTTCTGTATGCCTTTGGGGTATATAGCCTAGCCATGCTGGACACATGACCATGGAAATTGTCTTCAGACAATGCTACTCCCTCGACCAAGAAACAGAGATGAGTTGGACATGACTGACAGAAAACTTTTACCTATTTAACACAAAATGTTAGAGTTTTCTTCAAGTTTTGTGAGCTTATGATTTACAGGCTTGTAATAATATAATTTTATTTGTTTTTCTTACATGGTTTAAGACTCAGGGCAAAGAAGATTTAATAGACTATAGCAAGGTGAGTAGCTAAAATAGGTCTTCATTCTAAAGACTTGTTAACTTTTATGTTTGAAGGAATATATGAACGAGCCTTGCTATTACTTTTATAGTATTTCCATCTCAGATTTCAATCACAAATTACCTCGTAAAGCAGCTTATAACAATTACAGTACAATGTGTGTGATACAGGTATATAAACTGAAATGAGGATTGGATTTTCAGCCGAGTCTGATTTCAGGCATGATAGACTCAGAACTGGATGCACTTACAAAGGAGCACAGCAATCAGGTGTACAGCCAGCAAATATTCCTATATCCAAGTGAGTTTCTTATTGCTCCTGTGTATTACTGATGCAATTATTGTTGTTCTTGTTTTTAGAAGGCTTATTAGGATTAGGTTTGAGAGCCTTAGGCTAATTATATTCTAATATCTTACTTTTGGGGAACCTTTGTAACTTCAACTTATATGCATCGCTACCAGACATATTCTCTGCTAATTATATTTGCCAGTCCCCTATCCCAGAATTTAACTGTAACAAAAGAGTGGTTATAAGAAGAGCTTCCACTAGGTTGGACTTGCCTGAATGGACATAAGCATTAAAAAAATCTGCTGCTTCACAAAATTTGGTAATGGAACCATATTGCTGAATCTCATTTGAAAGTCTCACTTTCTAGATTTCCCCAGAGAAAAGGGATGATTTCCATGGATATCTGGTTGTTGTAGATCAACCTGCTGCTATTTTTGTGACTCTTTCTTATTGTTAATTTTGCCTTTAAGTGCTACACTTAAGGACACCTGGAAGACAGACAGAAGGCAAGTGTTTGAGCCCTAATTACCAAGACTAACCGATCAATAGAACTGTGGATTCTATAATGGCCTTAAGGCTTGTTGAATTTACTAGTATAGCCAGATGATACCCAGGTAGTCCTCGATTTGCAATTCTTTTTGTGATTGTTTAAAGTTAAAACAGCACTGAAAAAGTGACTAAGGATCTTTTTTCACACTTACAACCGTTGCAGCATCCCCGTGGCCATATAATCAGAATTGAGGCACTTGGCAACTGGTTCATATTTATGATGGTTGCAGTGTTCCAAAGTCATGTGATCACTTTTTGCAACCTTCTGACAAGCAAAGACAAATGGGAAAGCCAGATTCATTTAACAACCTTGTTACTAACTAAACAACTGGGAAGAAAGGTTGTAAAATGAGGCAAAACTCACTTCAAAATTGTTTTGCTTAGCAGCGGAAAATTTGGGCTCTGATGTGGTCATAAGTCAAGGGCTACCTGTAGAAATTTTGATCCTGTGCTTATCAATATCCAAACGATATCCTCTGTAAGTACACACTGAAAATTATAAATAAGTCCTTGAGAAGGCCACCGTAGTGAACTGTAATGCCTTGAGTAAATCTTTTCTGTCCTATATACAAAATGTGCTTCATATATTAGTTAGATGTACCATCACAAGTATAGCATTTATAGGAATGTATGAAATATAATACTTTTAAACAAGGACATTTAGTTAGGACTATTGTTTTTGTCACTTTGCTTGAGTTTTATGTATCTGAAGGTTCAAACTCTGTCTAATACTGTAGGTTTGTATCTCTTACTAATGTTTAATTGTCTGGTTTAAACCTTGTTTGTTAGTTTGTTTAATTTATATTGCCACCTATTTGCCCATGGCGATTTGAGGTGGCTTACAGAATGTAAAACCATATATAAAATAAAAAAACAATAAAACTAACAAAATGAAGCAAATAAATTAATAAAGTACAATAGAAAAAAAAAATCTGGAAAAATAAATAAATAAATAAATCACCCCCTAGCTCCCCCCCCCGCCCCGATGACCGCAGATCCCACAAGCCATTTGATGGGCTCCATCCTGCTCGGTTCCCCAGGCCCACTGGCAGAACCAGGTCTTCAGTGCCTTGTGGAAGAGTGCTTGAGAGGAGACCATTCTAATCTCTGGGGGAATGATCTTCCAGAGAGAGGAAGCCACCACGGAGAAGGCCCTTCTTCTGGGTCCCACTTGTTGATGGAAGTTGAAGCAATTTTACAATTCTTTTTTTTTAACCATTAACATTTTTATTGGGTTATAAAGAATTATAAAATACAAAATACAAAGTAAATAGGAAAGCACTGGAGAGGGGAAAGGGAAGGAGAAGTGAGAAAGTTAAGAAAAAAAAAAGAAAAAGAAACATTGACTTCTGACTCACTCTGTTACAGTAAAATACATTAACATCACATCACAACTTTTTACTTTTTCATAAGCCATTTCTATAAAGATCTATCAGTACAATTGTGAAAAACTCAAAGTCAGAGTTTCATTCTTTTCCACATCAAGCACGAAGTTCAGTCTCCATGGGGAAACAAAACTTATGTTCTTTTCTTTAATCAAAGTGGTCAATTTTGCCATTTCAGCCAACTCCATCAACTTCTGCAACCATTTGTCCATAGTAGGAATCAAAGCGTCCTTCCATTTTTGTGTATACAGTATATATGCTGTCAACATATATTAACAAAGTTCCAATGTTTTTCTCTAGTTCTTTTTCCATTAAACCCAAAAGAAAAAGTTCTGGTTTCATTTTAAATCTACATTTTCAAAAAAATTGTATTAAAATATGAATCATACTTCAAAATTTTTTTGCTTTATCACATGTCCACCATAGATTATAAAAAGTCCCCTCTTTACTTTTATACTTCCAACATTCATTTGACATACCTTCATACATTTTACTTATCTGGTGTTAAATACCAAAATTTTGCAATTTTACAATTCTTATTATGGGGTGGGAAGAAAGCATACTTACAATTTAAAATATACATGGGGAATCAATGAGATTCATAATCTATATGTATAGTAAACATGTTGAAATTGGGATGGAAGTTTTGTGTTACGATTAATAATGATAACACTGTATTGTTCTATAAAATACCCTGCTATTGTTCTCACAACAAAAATAAAGGAAAGGGAAACTGTTAACTCTGCACAGTTAATCACAGTAAAGATTACTTGAGACAGTAATCAATCCTAGCATCTATTTTCAGTTTGATACACATGATGCTATTGTGGGAGATACATTGGGATCTAGAGTTTCTCTTGGCAGGAATGCCAAATATGTCAATAACCAACTGCTACCTCACAATAAACATGAGAAACTCAAAGCCAGGTGTCCATTAGGTTGAAAAAGGCAGGAAAGGAGGTACTGGTTTAAATAGGGAAGCTGTGAATAAGTGTTGCATCTACATTTTATAGAAGGCAGTCAACTAATTTAACTGGCTTCAGTCTAGTGTGCAATAAACATTCTTAATTAGATCTGTCATGTCAAATGTCCAGGTAGTTTCTGCTGCATCAGAGCTAGTTCAAGGAGAGACCTGAGAGCTCGTTTGTCCCATGCTGAAGTTCTTCCATAATATAGAATTGTTTAAATTAACAAGTTCTGACTTGAATTGCCCACTTTACATTTACTAAAATGTAAAGTTTACTAAAATGTAAAGTTCCATAGCTCTTTCATACCAACGTGTCCTTTGCATTCTGCAGGATCCTTTTTTTGTATATGATTTTGGCTTACTTCAAAAGCCCACTTTAGTTACTACTATGAGAAGTCATTTATTGATATTTAAATATTAAAACTAGTCAAATATTCTAGTGAACTGTGACCATATGAAAATCAATTATCTTTGATATGTTTAATATCCTATTCTGGAAGGGGATTATTCTTTGGACTCCCATGAACAAAAAGGAATAAAAAAATATAGGTTAAATGCAAAAACATTAGAGTGTTTGAAATCGCTCTGCTGAAGTTGTAGGTCCTCAAAACTTGTATACTGCCTGTGCAGATGTAGTCTTTTCAGATGTAGTGTTGTCTTCCGATCAGAAATTAAGAAAAAGAACAATACTGGTAATAGCTATATATAAGGAAATGATAACAGCTTCCTGAAAATGGCCTGATACAAATAAATGTAAATAAATACAACAAATATTGCTTGGGCTTACATAGTATCTTGAATTGAAAGAATTTTAATTCATGGGAGAAATTTTATTTGCATGATTAAATAGAAAGTTTCAGTACCACTAGTCTCTTAATCTGTAGCAACAATCAGATTACTGATTATTACTCAAAATAGTGATGTGTTAGTACCTTCATTTCCACATTAGCTATTCCAGCTGTGTCGGCCATGCAAAAATTATGGCTACTTTTTTTTAAAAAAATACAGTGATTCAAAAGGTGCTTTGTTTGCATTAATATTTTAAATACATGTTTATTACTCTTCTTCGAGACAAGCACTAAACCCATCTTACAAGCAGCCTAAACAACAACAAACAAAGGGGCGGGGAAACGGGGTCACAATTGTGAAGCATCAGGGAGAAAGCCAAGTCTTTCCTGTCATATGACACAGCCACATCACCATCATAGCTACCAGATAAGTATTTGGGTTCAGGTCTCCAAGCAGAGATTGACTTAAGAACCAAACAGGTGAAGAGGGAGAATTCATTCTGAAGTGGTTTTGGAAGACTGTGCCCAGAGAGCTGAAGGGAAGGGTTGTGTCCTCAGCAACAGCCCAAAATGGCTAATTGATGCCAGGCTGATCTGAATGCCCTACAGTCACTTTAGCAGCATCCCTGATAAAACAAACAACATAAAACATGTCAGATTGTATCCACAGCTATGTAAAACCGCTATGACTTGTTGCCTGTTTAAACATTACTTAAAGTAAGTGCACTAAGGCCACCTTATGTACATTTGGGGATGAGATGAAGGCATCATGCATCATGGGGACTTAGAAATAAAAAGGTTGCTGAGGATTGTTTGTGCCATGTCTGGGAGCACATGGGGAAAGGCCCTTGGATAAAATGGCAGGTATTTTATTTTTTTGCTTTTATATGATTACACTGTCAGGCCAGAATTAAAAGTAATATTAAGAACTTGTATGGTATTCAGTTTCACAAATAAGTACAATTGGTTTGGGAGTAATTTTCTAACTTTACTTTGATTCTAAAAAAAGATTTGGAGCAGTGCTTTCCCCATATTAATCCATTTCTTCAATAATGTGTTTCTATAATTAATTTATTCAATTGCTTCATCTGGCTTTTTTAAAACAATAATCAGTCTTAATGAACCTTCCTTCTTTGCCATTTAGACTTCATAGATTCACACCTTGTGATCCAAATAAAGATTAAGAATCCAGACTTGGAAGCACAAATCATGTGTAGAGTGTTCCCTAATTTCCCTGGAGCCCTTGAAACGTTCAGATTGGAGGTGGAAATTCCTTTGAAACAGGAGGAAGTGTTGCTGCAGACCACACTAGAAAAAAGGAAATAACAAAATCGCATATCCTATACATAGTGAGAGAACTTCTTCATTGACTCAAAAGTTTTCTATAGCCCAAATGAGACTTTCTATTTTTTAATGATAAAATCTGGATCCAGCTCAGTAGGCATAGTTTTGTAGTAAAGTTATACTCCCTATATTTAATAAAAGAACCAAACTGTTAAATATTTGGCAGTATCTTTCTAATTTTATGTTTTGACAGGAAGAGCTGTGTTATAGCACAGCCAAAAAGTTATATAAAATGAAGCACTTTAAATAAATGTTTGTCCAGCTGCCATTTAAAAAAGGAGGAGAGGTTAAGGAGAGAAGCCACAAACACCAATCAGATCTGTAGTAAGAAATATGGAAACCTTCCAACTGTAACAAGGAAAAGTAAATCTATTAGCTACAAATTGTATTGGCCTTATTTCAGGCTAACAGCTTGGTAGACAAAATATCAGCACTTACTGAGGCAGAAGGTTCTCCACAAGAGAAAAACAAAATTAGAAAAGCATGGCAAACTCTTAATAGATTAGTTAGTTGCTTGACCACAAATCAATTTTAGGTTTGCTTCCCCCCCACCCTTTAGGAAGTTACGAGATTTGATATAGGATGCCATATAATACCGTGTTTCTCCAACAATACGGCCTCCACCAATAGGAAGACCCAGCATGTTTTCTAGACATAAAATCAAATTAAGCCCCTCCCCCAAATTTAGGCCTATATTAAAACATTCAAAATGGGGGGAAGGGTGGGGGGACTTGCCGTTAGGAGCGCCCTGCGGGCAGCAATTCCTCACCACCATCCGCTCCTAACGGGTGATCATGGCGAAGCACAGAGAGCGCCCTACTCCCACCAAACACTTTTGCTGCAGACCCAAGACCTTTGGCACCTGCCGCTGTTGCTTTCCCTTCTGCCCATTCTGCCGCCAGGTTTGGAGCGGCCGCTTCCGTGTTTGGAGCTGCCGCTGTGTTTGGAGTGCTGCCGCCATTTGGAGCACCGCTGCCATGTTTGGAGCTGCCACCGTGTTTGGAGCTGCTGCCGCCATTTGGAGCACTGCTGCCACATTTGGAGCTGCCGCTTCCGTGTTTGGAGCTGCTGCCGTGTTTGGAGCTGCTGCTGCCATTTGGAGCACCGCCGCCACGTTTGGAGCTGCTGCTTCCGTGTTTGGAGCTGCTACTGTGTTTGGAGTGATGGCGGTGCTCCAAATGGCGGCAGTGCTCCAAACGCAGAAGAGGCAGCTCCAAATGTGGCGGCGGTGCTCCAAATGGTGGCAGCACTCCAAATACGGCGGCGGCTCCAAACACAGAAGTGGCAGCTCCAAACGTGGCAGCGGTGCTCCAAATGGCGGCGGCACTCCAAACACGGTGGCAGCTCCAAACACGGAAGCAGCAGCTCCAAACGTGGTGGCCGTGCTCCAAATGGCGGCAGCACTCTAAACACGGCGGCAGCTCCAAACACGGAAGTGGCAGCTCCAAACCTGGTGGCGGAATGGGCAGAAGGGGAAGTAACAGTGGCAGGTGCCAAAGATCTTGGGTCTGCAGCAAAGGTGTTTGCTGGGAGTAGGGAGCTATCTGCGCTTCGCCATGATCACCCGTTAGGAGCGGCTAGTGGCGAGGCTGCCTGTGGGGTGCTCTAGATGAGGATGAAAGGGGGGGAATTAAGTCACCCCCGAAAAGACGGCCTAGCCGTTTTTTCAGGGCTCAAAAAAAAAAAAGGCCTGGCCTTATTTTATAAGAAACACAGTAAGTGCCCAATAAAGAAGTCTTAGAACTAAAAGAGCGAGAAAGACCAGGGAATGGTTTGGTCTGAGTGAGAGTCAGTCACTAATTAAAGCAGGAAACTCTTGCTTCTGGAGCACAATTTTGAGATTTTGTTCTGTTCTTAAGATGGATAGGCTTGGATTCTATTTATATTTGAGAGACTGTTGTAGCTGTATACATTTGCTTTCCTGAACATGATAGATGCAGAGTTTATTCAGATGTGGGGACAGCGAGAAGGTTGAAGTTCCAAAGAAAGAATGCACTTTTGCAGTACGAGCTGGCAAAATCAAGGGTAGCTGGGTTTGAACTATTCCTTTCCCCCCAGTTTTAGGCAGTTTGGGCAGACTTTTGTGGTGCTCTGTCAGTATATCTTCTATATAGGAAACTAATCAGAATCAACATATTTCTCAATGTTGAAATTTTTGAATAATTTTGTTCAATCTAGCTGGAATTGAAGTGGAATTTCCCTTCAGTATTCCACCTTAAATAATAATAATTTAAAAACTCACACAATTTTAAAGACAGTCAGTGACACTGACAATCGTTCTAGTAAAGAAGCTTAAATGCTTATATTTACTTCTAAAATATACATTGCCAGAGTGAAAAATGCCATTTCTTCGCTAGGCTAAATATCTAGAATTAAAATGGTATTAGGGGAAAATCTAATTATTGCCTTAAATTATCTAAATCATAGGATATAGATTTAATAGGGGTATATGAAACACCACTACTTTTTTTTAGTATCAGTTAGAACTTGAAGGACTCTACAAAATCCTTTTTGGCCATATAGGCTGGGAGAAAAACTCCTTAAGCTGGAGAATCAGAACATTAGAAAAAATAGAATTATGTTTTGATGAAGTAGCCAGATCTCAAGTTCAAATCAATGTGTGCTACATTTCATGTTCTGCAAAAACTCACTTCTGCTAAGGCTTAAAAAGTATATAAGTAATTCCTGTGCAGGTAAAAATTCTGAGGAACATGACTTTAGACATTTGCTGTTACAAAAGCAATACAGTAATTGTTTTATTTCTGTATACTGCTGCTTTTAGTTGATTGTAGACATAATTTTGATTGTACTGTATTGACTTAGGTCAGCAATTTTGGTTTATTTAAAAATTGTATCTCAGTTCAAGGGCACTTGGAGAAAGCCATTATGGAACATCTCGGGTTTCTTCTTAGAAACCTGAAAGATACATTAAATTACAGGATCTGTGGCTGGCCCTAAACTTTCTATCTGAACATGACCATCTCCCTAAAAGTGATATTTCAATCCTTGTTAACTCCATTTGAGATAAATGCCCTCATATTTCAACAGAAGATGAGCTGCTTCTTTTAAAGTACAAGAGCCTGCTCATAGCTGAAAGTACAAAACATATTTGTGGTGATAACTGTTCTTGAATATGTTTATTATACAAGAATATGGCTGGATTTACTCACTTTAAAAGAAATAAGGTTATATGTATGTCCAATAGTTAAATGCCCATGTAGGAGGTCGATAAATCTTTTTTTTTTTGTATTGTAAGTTTTGAAATGGATGTCAAGTTGGACATAGTTTTTAAAAAAGGGGATAAGGCTTTTTCCTTGTAGCTTATACATATTGTCCCTTCATGAGAACTATGTATGAACAAACTTAGAAGGAATACCCGTGCAAAAGCTTCAACAAATAAGAAAGAAATTTTTAAGATTAATATTCAGTTGAAACCAGAACTGTTGTTGGTACTAATGGAAAGTCAATAGGGAAAGAGTTGTGAAATATTGTTCTTGCGTATGATGACTTCTGTGAGATTATTATATGCACAAAAATGGAAATATTCTGAAATACCCACAACGGAGGAATGGCTGGTAATGATAACAGAATTAGCAAAGATGGCAAAATTGACTTGATTAGAGAAAGGCAATAATTAACATTTATTACAATGTTATTTATTCATTTATTAGCGATTGGACTTTTTGCTGAAGGAAGAAAAAAATGAACTTGTGATTTATGGGTTTAATAATTAGAAAGGATAAACAGTGGAAAGAAGGAGACTATTTTGTAACTTTATGGAGAGAAGATAAAACATAAATGTACTTACAACTGCTACTAAGAAGACCGGAACTTCCCCCTTCCCTCCCTTCCCCCTCTTTCCTTTCCTTTCCTTTCCTTCCCTTCCCTTCCCTTCTGCTGTATTTCTTTTCACTTTTTTTTACTTATTACTTTCTTTACTTTTCTCTTTCAAAATCCATATTGTTTTTATTCTTTAACATTTCTTTAATAAAATTGTGTGTGTGCATGTGTGTGTGTGTGTGTATGTATATATGTGTGTGTGTGTGTTTGTAGATTTTCACGGGTACAGGTATGTAGTTCTAGGTATGTTCGGATCTTTTCCCATGTAAGAGTATCTTGGCGACGTTTCGGCGAGGTCCCACTTGCCATCCTCAGTTTCGGCTAAAACACCAGCCTGAGGATGGGGAGTGGGACCTCGCCGAAACATCGCCAAGATACTCTTAATCTTACATGGGAAAAGACCCGAACATACCTATATATCTATATCTATATCTATATCTATATCTATATCTATATCTATATCTATATCTATATCTATATCTATATCTATATCTATATCTATATCTATATCTATATCTATCTATCTATCTATCTATCTATCTATCTATCTATCTATCTATCTATCTATCTATGTCTGTCTATCTGTCTATCTATCTATCTATCTATCTATCTATATCTATCTATCTATCTATCTATCTATCTATCTATCTATCTATCTATCTATCTATCTATCTATATAAATCAGATGATAGAAAAGGCTTGTTTCTCATGAAATTGAAATGTTAACAGGAAAGCAATTTTTTTTCCATTCAAGATGAAGGTTCCCTCTCTTTTGCAGAAACAGAAGCTCATATAAGTGTTGCAAATTCCAACACTTCAAATACTGTTTAATCCAGCTACATTATTAAACATATGCTTCATATTTTCTAGTTGAATTTATGATCCAAGAGTATTAACTTATGGTAAACAAGCTGGTACCATCTTATGTTTCAAACTAAAGTCTCATTTTGAATCTTGACTAAAGTGACAGTTATAGTCTGAAACATCTGGATGTATCCTTAAATCCAAGAAGAAAAACCTGTTACTCATTTATTGTTGTGACTTTTTAATATCATTTCTTTAGCTTTTAGAATTTTTTTTCAGAGAAATGGGTGTATTAAACTTTTGCTGTGTTTTGGTAATAACTAAGTAACATTATAAGTAACTTAAGTTACTTATTATGGCAAAATTTTTCATAGACTACAATTTAGGATTCTGAAACCTTGTGTCATTACATATATTTAATCTCTAAGTGCCCAAGGCTGTTCTATCCTGCAGGATTGTTTAATTGTTCATAATGAAATACTTTCACCAATCAAAGTTTCAAAAAATTCTGCAGAGTGCAAGATCAGCCCAAAGACCTGCATGATTACCTTTAAAAAAAAATTGGTGGATATTCCCACGAATTGAAATGTACGTACATTATTTCTGGTTCTTGATTAATCTTATTGGGGTCTTGGTACAGAAAAAAAATGTAGTCCAAAAAAAAGATCATTGTTACCATCTTGGAAACTATATTCTGAAATCTGTATCCACTTTAAATTAAAAAATATGTTAATAATACAATACCCATTGTATTGGAACGTGCAGCATGAAAATTATAGTATAGTAATATACTTGTTGGTAGTGAAATTTAATTCAAAATGTATATTCATGTATTCATTAAATACAGAGTACTTTGTTTTATCCTTTCTAGTTAATTACACACCACAGAGATGAATATTTGAAAGCTTTTTATGGTAGTTATGTTGTAATAAAATGGCTTAATATCTGTACTTATCTGTAAATGATGGACTAATTTAAATCAATTAAACTGTTTCATTGATTAGAAGATACCAATATAATTTAAGTAATATAGTTAAATATGCCTTTTAAACTCAGTTCATGAAACTACAAAATCCATGATGTTTTCTTAAACATTCTGCATAGAGTTATTTCTGTCCAAGCTGATAATACTCTGCATGTGTTTTCTCAGTTGCAGGATGCAATCAAGGCTAGCAAAGGTGTGACTTCAGCTATTGACCTATGTCGTTGCCATGGAAACAGCGCACTGGAAGCTCTAGAATGTTTCCCTCCCTCTGAGGCCAGATCTGCCTTAGAAAACATTGTTTATGCTGTGACAAGATTTTCATAATGTAGAATTGGATGGGGGGAGGAACTGCTGTTCATTTGTGGAAACAAGACGAACAGAACAGGTGATTGCAAAAGTCAGCTCTGCCATTGCTAAGGATCCAAATGCATTTGTGGCTTTTTTAAAAAAAAAAGTGTTTCTGTTCCATTCAATACATTCCCAGATGAACACGTCTCCTTCGGAACTGCTGCAAACAAAATTAGGAAAAAAAGGTCAAACAGTTTTCAGTTGTCATGCCAGAAGCACACTTGAGGCTGTACTGGTAGAAATAATTAATGACACAAGCTTCTGTGACCTCAGCAAATGGACAGGAAATAAGTCCTTATTGATTGGACATAGTCAGGGATGGCGCCAGCATGGTGGCCTGTGGTTTTCCTGAAGAAAAGAAGACAGGAGGCCATGAAGCTGCAGGTGTTGGGAGCACTGGTCTTTAAGCACGTTTTTAAGCGGGGTGCTTAAAAGTAGAATTAATGTAGCAATTTATCAACAAAAAGCAGCTTGATGAATTGGCAGAAAGGAATGGATATTTTTATCGAACTACATGAAATGTTTCTGTAGCACTTTGTGTGCGCCCTGAAATATAAAATAACCTTGTAACTATTCACGTTTAAGAGTGGTGAAAGAGTGGTGCAAGTATGGAAAGTGTTTAATGTTGAATTGTTTGTGGAATTCTGTTCTGTTTGTGTAATTCTGATTAAAAAATGGAGCTTTAAACTGTGTTTGCTTTTTCTATATGGTACAAAAACAAATACTGTGTTTTCTTACATTTACCAAGAATATTTTCTCCGTTTCCATTTTTGACAAATGTTAAATCAATGTCTGCTTCAATTCCCTATCATAAAGGATTAAGTGATAGTTCTTCCTCCCTTCCTTCCATACAGGATTTCATTCCCTGAATGGATGTGTAAGAAGTGTTTTAACCTTACTGTGTCAAATGTTAAAGTCCAATTACAGAGAGAATACATGGTATATCAGAAGCCTGCAATCAGACACTGTCTCTATTTTGTTCATAGGAGATGATTTTTGTGGTTTGCATGCTTGCAATTTGAGAACATCGTTGACAAGAAGGCTGAGTTTACATAAATGATCCAGATTGAGACTCAGCTACCTTTCTTCCTTGTGTGGTGTAATTACAGCCCAATCTGGAGACAGCTAGCACAGCAAACAGATTTCATTACATTTGCTCTTTCAAACACTAAGTGGAGTTATTTTAGTTAATTTTTTTTCTCTGTGTCTCTCCAGTGATGTGTCATACACCTTCTGCATAATGGCAAATATTTCACCAACAGAAACATTATTTTTTTAAAGTTGAATATTTAGTTTCACTCATGAGATACACATGAGGAATTAATGCATTTTCAAACTTTGACTAGACTTTTATTACTTTCCTTATTTCCAAAAATATTATAACACTTTTAGTATTGTGTAATTATATGAATAAATCAAACTATTTCAGTCCTAAGCAACATTCAGTTTTGAAGGATAGATGGATGGAGAGATGGATAGCAATTTTTTGGTTTCAAATATTGTTTATCATTAAGGGTTACTTTTAAAAGTTAGCACATGTAACATAATTTGAAATTTACATTATCAATATAAGACTACATATGCCACCAATCTAATCTTATAGAAGTCTTTGTAATAAATATGTAAAAATACCCACAAAAAGGACACAGAAACAATACAGCTAAATTATTAAGATATTCAGATTTTGATAAAAGTAGATGGGAAACTGCACGGCTGCAAAATTGTCAGAATTTTTAACAACTTCCATTTTTATTTAAGAATATTATCTTAGCCTAAGAATTGCTTGATCTATGGGGGATTTTTTGATTAGAGATACTTCCATGTTTATATCTGGTAAGATACACAAGGGACCTTAGGAGAAAGTTATGTCATGTGAACAGAAATCTTCTCTTGCAATCTTAATTTTTCTACACTTTCAGGAATCTGAAAATAGGAGCATTTGGTATCATTGTGTAGTATTTAGCTTACAATTTTTTAAAAACTGAATTGTAATTTATTGGATTCTGAATTTTAAGAATAATTTAAATATACCAAATTTAAATACACCAGAGTTACCATGTGCCAAATTAGGCGACTAATAAATTAGACAGAAAGACAGATAGATAAAATATGCACTGGAAACAAATTCCTTGTGTGTCTAATCACACTTGGTCAATGAAGAATTCTATTCCGTTCCATTCCATTCCAGCTAAATTAGGTGGGTGCGTTGTATGTCTGCCTACTTCATAGGGGAGATATGTGGCTTGTCATGGTTGTGATGACATTGATATTGCTCAAGAGTTCCTCAACATTGACATTAATCAAGATTAATTTTGATATAAACCTTTATTCTTCTTTAAAAGTTTTTTTTCTAAGCATTAGTGTTAATAATCTCTAGTCAATTGTATACTGTACTCAATATAATGTATTATGTTTTATAATAATGCAATAAAACCAAAGAAGAGAAAAGCTCCCCTTGATACTTGTGCAGGAGTACATATCATACTTTTAGGCATAGAACACACGTTAAATCAAGTGAAACTGCCAATCTGGCACCGAGTAGCAGTAAGACTACTTTAAAGAAAACAATCATTTTCTCGTGGAAATAATTTCATTTTAGAGATACGTCAGATATCTTGGAACAGACTGAAAAAATAATGCATTGGTGGCCAAAATCAAGTTTATTGAAAAGTTCAATGAAAAACATCTGCCAATTGAACTATAGGAAGTTGAAGATGTATTCGAATAGTTTTTCTGTAATGCCTTACGCTGCAAAATCACAAGTTATCAATTTCTACACAAGCTCACTTCTAATCAAGTTTTTTTTTTTTTTGCACTGATATGTAAACCAATACCTGGTTCAATATATAACTGAAGATTAAATAGGGCAAGCAAATCAATTGTGTAAATAAGTTAAATAATAAATGGAACAATACATCTTCAAGAGATAACATATAATCTTCGATTCAAAGTTTGCTGATCTGTATCATAATATTTCTACTTATTCATAGGATTTTTATATCTGTTTTTATTTTATATTTCAGGCATTGGAATCCTAATCTCTAACTGAGCAAATCATAACCTCTCCTGAATCTATGAAGGTTTCTTTCAACAAATACTATTTTAGGAAACGGTGATCAAATGGCTCAGTTCTGTTGGGATTGTGTTAGAAATCACTTCACTTCCTGAATTAAGTTTTTCAGTCTGCTCTGTAACACTGTAATTAGTACAAGCAGAATGCAGAATCTGATCCTATAAATCTTTTTGAGATAGCTGAAATCTAACAAAAACAATCTGCAGTGTACTGCTGGGAAATACAGCATATTCTTTGCTAACCACATTTCTAAATCCTACTGCCTTTTTTTCTTACATTTGCTTACAATAGCAGATTTTTTTTTCCCTAAGAAAGGCACACTTTTTTTATAGTACATACAGAATTTTTATTCAATGTTTCTATTAAAACACTTCATAATGGAGGTGTCTTGGGTTGCTTGGGTCATCCATTAGGATTGGTATCTTATTTTGAAAGACCTGGGGATGAAACCTTCATACATAGTATAATTATTAACAAGAGACTCATAAATTCTTCTGTATTAGGTCAACCTATCCTATGCCCTACAGGACATCAATATCCTTTTGTTTGTTTGTTTACTGAAAGATTATTAAGCAATGAAATCTTCAAGCAATTGCCTGTAACAATTCATCCTGTATTCTATAGAGAATGCAGTACACAACTCGGCCTTGATCAGTAAATTAACATGATTTAAATCTAAAAGAAAAGAAATTTACAGAAGTGGGAATGACTACACATTCAAATAAAATACGTTGCTTTTGAAATTGTTTTTCACATTCTTAAGATTACTGACATGCTGTATTATGGTCAAAGATCCAGAAAAGTGGGCTACAAAGAATTAAAAAGCACAAAAAATACATCAGAATAAAAAATTGCATTTTAGAAGTTGAAAATATGTATTTGTGCATGTATGTATATTATGCTATATATGTATTGTGATAGATCTAACTTGACATGCTTCCCATACCCTCTTTGATTGCTTTTTTAAAAAATTCAGCTTGTTAATATTTATTATTAAATAAAAGTATATTTTATTCTGACATATCTTTTATGCTTCTTAATTGTTTGTACCCCACCCTTTTTACGTGGGTCTTTCACATGATAACGATTTGATTTGATGATATAGTCATTCCCTGCATTAGTCAAAAGAATACTTTGGCTCCCCCGTGTGTAACAGATTCACTCACAGCCACAAAATTTCTGAATAAATTATGTCATTGCATTTTAATGCTTGTGCTTGAATAATTTTTCCATAATACAAAATTGAATGTTTTTTAAAACATTTTATACTTGTCTATATTATCTAATTGTATACTGTACAATAATATAGACAATATAATGTATAATTGTACTGTTCTGCTTGATAAAGTACATCATTTTGCGAATACCCACCCATTTAAAATATTTTGCTTATTGCATTATAAGAGATAGTTTTGAAAAACTGACAGGGATAGACAGAATTTTATCTCCCCTTAAATCAACCAATGAAATTGATGGGAAAATATATGTTTAATTACAGCATATAATAAACCTGTAGAAGATATGATAATTAGTGCTGCTAATTTTAATGGTTTAAAAGAGGGTTCGATAAATTCATAGAGGATACTCTATAATTGGTTATTAGACTTGGGACTCAATGTTATCTACAGATTTCAAGCAATTTCAATTTCAAGCAAAAGCTGCAAGTCTCAAAGTTGCTTTTTCAAAAGGCAACTGGAAAATGTTTTTTCCTTGAGCAAGAAGATATTTCACTTCTCAGGATGGGGAAGGATATTTCTTTGCAGTAATCTGGTTGTTAGCACTTTCTGAGCTATTGAGTCTGTTTAGGGGGTTAATCTGCACCCTCAGGGTCACCTGAATCAGAGTGCAAATGGGCTTGGAATTTTGGAAAATTGCTGAAAGGACTGCATTGTAGATAGGATATAAATGGTGTTATATTCCTCCTCCTCTTTTGAGAGATGGCTGTTCATTTCTAAAATAGATGGCCACTTTTACCCCTTTCAAACCAATGTCTCTCTCAATCCAGAATGTCCGGAATTTGCTGTCTTCAAAAGAATGACCTTTGTCTTTTAAATGCAGATGGACCACTGAATCTTGTCTCAATTGATTTGTTCTCCTATGTCCATGAGGGCAAACGGGCCCATTTTGTTACTTCTGGGAAATACTTTCAGTACACCACAACAAAAAGGTTTGGCATCACTGTCCTATGTTGTGCCATGTATCTGTGATTTTTTTCTCCAATGTACAGATGTGCACATCTCACTGCATATATAACATTGCTCAATTTGTGTCTGGATATTTTATCCTCGAGATAGACAACCATCTGTCTTGGTGTATTCTTGGATTTATAGTACGCATGTATATTATGTTGGTTTAAAATAATCCTCCTGAACTTTTCAGATATTCCTGCAAAGTATGGAATGATGTCGCTTTATTTGTTGTTCTCTTCTTTGTTATGAAGGAGCTCCTGCTGGGTCTTTTGCTGGATTTAATAAAAAGGCCCAGTTGGGATAGTTACAAGTTCTGAGGGTTTCCTTGATTTGTTTTAGTTATTTTTCTTGCCCCTCTTTACTGGTAGGCAAACTTTTAGCCCAGTGGTGTAGGGTTTTGATTTCTCCCATTTTGTGCTCCAGTGGGTGGTGACAACAAAAATGTAAATCATGCACTGGTCTATGTGTGTGTTTTTGTAAACTTCTGTAGACTGTTACATTTCTGTCCTCCTTAATGAGCGCTGCGTAGTCCAGGAAAGCCACTCTTTTCCTTAACATCTTCCAATGTGAACTTAATGTATCTGTCCACAGAATCGATGCATTTAAAGGCTGCAAGGGAACAAAGATAGGGAATAAGTGTCTCTTTCTCTCTTGGTATTTTGAGTGTCTTGAAAGACTTGGTTAGCAAGTGTGTGAAATAAAATGCTGGGCTTTGGCTCAATGTAATATAGCTATTCTTAAATTTAACCTGCATTTGGATGATTGGGCTACGTCCTCTCACTATTTGAAGATCAGGAAGTAAATGAATTCTCCTGTTTATAATACAAAACAGCCTACAAAAGTTGTCCCAATGAAAAAGGAAAGTACATATATGGGACCTTCTTTCTTCCCTTTTTATAAAATAAATGATTGAGATTTCAGGAAAACCTGTCCTATTTCATTTTGTTTCTGGTAGGTTCTTAGCTGAGCCTATTTTCTGTTCATTTCCACAGACTCTTTGTTCTAGTATTTATAAACTTCTAAACAATAACAACATGCAATAGTAAAAAGATATGCATTTCATATGCAAATCAGTGGCAATAATTTTACACATATTACTTACTTCCATCATAACAAACAAGTATTACAAAGTGTATGCCACAAAGAAAATGTGCTTTTTTCTGAAAATGCCCTTCTCTTCACATTTTACTGTAGTTAATATTGTAATATAGTCAATAACAAATCAGACATAAATATATTGGCTGTATTCATATTAATAAATTATCTCAGAATTGTGGTTTTATGCTTTGCTATATGCTCTACATACTGTATCTACCATTAATTTGACCAAGTGATCTTTTGAAAACTCAAATCATGCATATCCTCAAACTGGCTTTGGATTTGTCAATTGCAAAGATAAAATCATTACAACTTTCGAACTATATGAACTTCTGAGATGTCCTCTGCTCTTTACTCGTTCTTGCCCTCTTAACACTGTAGATTAATTATAGGAGTTACCTCCACTCCCCCAAATCTTTCTCCAATATTCTGTCTTCTTCCAAATACCTGATTTCCTTGACTGGTTTTTCATCTTGGCTACTTACATTGCTGCTAAGCATGTTCTGTGCTCTGTTTTTTAATCTTTGAAAGACCCCTTACATGTTTTTGTACTTTACCAAACACAAAGTGTTAGCATAATGACAAGTTTGGTTACATAAATATCCATATTGAAACAGCAAAGTTCACTATCACTATAAATAACTTACTTCATTTATTTGTGCTTTATGTGAAATCCAGACTCCAGAAATTATACATAATTGTGATACATTCATTGCTGTTCATCTATTACTGCAAAGTGATGTGCTGCAGAACCATTTAGGATTGGCAAGTTAATGTAATAGTTAAAACTGTATTTTGACAATGATAGCATTTTTTTGTTATTGTTATTGTGTAATTTATTTCGAACATGTGCAGAATGACAATAATAATCAATACAACAACAGTAATAATAATAATAATCATAATAATGATAATAATAATACACAATAACATGTCCGAAAAGGAGTAGGATGAAGCATAAGCTTATTTAATCCTACCCCTTCTTCACTTCCCCATGAATTCAACTTATATCAATAGAATGCATAGTACAAAAATGATGATAATAATAATAATAATAATAATAATAATAATAATAATAATAATAAATAATTGAAGTACTAAACATATACATATATACAAAAAAACAAAAACAAATAAGCAGATAGAAAGTAAGTAACAAATATAATTAATAAAGAAATCCAGAATGTTCGACCCCTTCCTCTTCCCTGTACCCAGTGAAAACCATGTACCTGTATCGCTTTTTAAACTGGATCATGCTTGGACATTGCTTGAGCTCCACACCTAACTTGTTCCACAACCTCACTCCACAAACAGAAACACAAAAGCTTTTCAGTGTTGTACGTGCCCTCTGTTGTTTTAAATTGTGCTCCCCCCTCAAATTATAATTCCCTTCTCTGTTGAAAAACATTTTTTGTAAATTGCCAGGAAGTGCCTTACGTATCACTTTGAACATGAATTGAGCTGTTTGAAAATGAATAATGTCGGTGAGTTTTAATATTCTGGATTTTACAAATAGTGGATTTGTATGATCTCTGTAACCGGCATTATGAATTATTCTTATGGCTCTTTTCTGTAATATGGATAATGAATTTATTGTACATTTATATGTGTTACCCCAGACCTCTGCACAGTAATGTAAATATGGTGAAATGAGTGAACAGTAAAGTATGTGGAGTGATTTGTGATCCAGAATGTGCTTTGCTTTGCTGAGAACTGAGATGCTTCTTGATAATTTGCTTTGGATATGTTTTATATGAGCTTTCCAGTTAATCCTATCATCTATTATTACCCCTAGAAACTTATTTTCGTACACCCTATCAATATCTACCCCATCTACCTGTATATGTGTGTGAATGTTTTTATTGCAGTTGCTAAATATCATGTATTTGGTTTTACTTAAATTTAATGATAATTTGTTCCTGTCAAACCATGTTTTTAATTTGCGTATTTCCTCAATGACTCTCCCCAGTAGTTTGTGCAATTCCTCCCCAGAACAAAAAATGCTTGTGTCATCTGCAAATAATATTAGTTTTAATACTTTAGAAACTTTGCATATATCATTTATATAAAGAATAAACAATTTAGGCCCCAACACTGACCCCTGGGGGACGCCACAAGCAATGTCCAAGCATGACGAAGAATATTCACCCACCTTCACAAATTGTTTCCTGTTGCTCAGATAACTTTTCACCCAGTGCAGTACTAACCCCCTAATCCCATACCTCTCAAGTTTATTGATTAAAATGTCATGATTTATTGTATCAAATGCTTTTTTCAGATCTATAAATATTCCAACTGAGTGTAATTTATGATCGATGGCATTGGTGATCTCTTCTATTGATTCTGTTAATGCTAGTGATGTTGAACTGTTTGATCTAAACCCATATTGACTATCGGAGAGTAATTTGTGTTTATTTATGAATTTATCTAGTCTGTTATTGAACAGTTTTTCTAGGATTTTGGAGAATTGTGGAAGCAAGGAAACAGGTCTGTAGTTTGTGAAGTGGTGTCTATCCCCAGTTTTATACAGCGGTACAACTTTAGCTATTTTCATACTGTTAGGAAATTTACCAGTCTGGAATGATAAGTTGCAGATGTACGTTAGTGGTTCTGAAATCCCCATAATGACCTTTTTTAAAACTTTCATATCAATTTCATTTAAATCCGTAGATGTTTTACCTTTGCATTTATTTACAATATCTATTATTTCCTTTCCTTCCACTGCTGTAAGGAACATTGAACTGGGATTCCTTTCTATAAGGTTGTCACTCCACTTCTTAGCTAAACATGCATCTGGGATTTCATCTGCCAGCTTTGGTCCAACATTTACAAAAAAACTATTAAAACTGTTGACAACATCATCCATATTATCAATTTTCATATTATTTTCAACAAAATATTGAGGGTAGCTCTGTTGCTTGGTACCATTTTTAATAATACTGTTTAATATGTCCCACATTCCTTTAATGTTATTTTTGTTATTAGATAATATTTTACTGTAATATTCCTTTCGACACACCCTTATAATATTAATTAACTTATTTTTATATTTTTTGTATTTATTTTCTGCTTCTTTCGTTCGTTTTTTAATGAACTCTCTATATAGTGTATTTTTCTTTTTACAGGCATTTTGTAATCCCTTTGTGAACCATGGTCGATCTTTGTACTTTTGATTTCTGTCATATTGTTTTATTGGACAATTTATATTATATAATGATGTAAACATTTTTATAAAAGTTTCATATGCACTATCAATGTCTTTTTTATTATATACATTCTCCCAATTTTGTGCCAATAAGTCATTCTTTAACATATTCATAGTTTCCTCTGACCTCACTCGCCTGTATTTTAGTTTCTTCTCTGGGTGATCTCTCAGCTGACTATTATTATAAATTGTAAAAACTGGTAGGTGGTCACTGATATCGTTGATTAGTAGTCCGCTTACTGTATTATTTTCAATGTCATTGGTGAATATGTTATCAATTAGAGTAGCACAGTGGGTGGTAATTCTGCTAGGTCTAGTGATTATTGGATGTAAACTCATGCTGTACATTGTGTTAATGAAATCATCGGTTATTTGGTGCTTATTTGGATTTAACAAGTCAATGTTAAAATCCCCACAGATGAAAACAACCTTTTGGTTAGTCTTCGAAAAAAATTCTCCAATCCATTCCTTAAATACCTCAACACTAGAGCCTGGTGCTCTGTATATGCAACTGATTATTACATTTTTACTTTTTTCATTATACATTTCAATTGTTATACATTCTAACAAGTTATCAATCACAATTGTCATATTTTCTACTACTTTGTAATTCAAGTTTTTGTTCACATACACAGCGACACCTCCTCCACTCTTATTCCTTCGGTTTGCACAGTGAAGTTCATATTGATCCAGTTCAAAATCCATTCCTTTAGCTGTATTGATCCATGTTTCTGATATTGCAATAATTTTGAATGGTTTTATAAACTGATTTAAATATTCCTTAATGTTATTAAAGTTTACATATAAACTCCTACTATTGAAATGTATTATTGATAGTTTGTTATCCATTTTAATGGTGTCGTTGTACTGTTCCTCTGTATAATAGCAGCAGTTGTTGTTGATATTAAAGAAAAAATGATTGTCCGGGTCTATGTCATGCTCCAGATCCAGTAGATCATGATCAGTGTGTTGAAATGTCTGAAGTTCCAGGTTACCATGATCTGCAATCCTTTGTGATAAGCTGTCCCTAGTTGGATATGAATGAGCCATATTAGTGTGTTGTGTGTACTGTCATACCTTCGAGTCCGGGATGATGCTCATTCATACCTGACCAGTTCCTCAATATTTCTGATGACCAGAACTTTGGCTTGCTCTGGTGTCCCGTTTAGTTTAATGAATATTTTACAGTTCGATGTCCATGTGTGCTGTATTTTCCCCTGCCTCTTCATCAGCCGCGCTTTTCTGGCGATATCGGCGTTTTGTTTGGTCAGATGCTCGTTGATGAATACGTTGGTTCCTTTCAGTTTCCTTCCTTGTTTTAACAGTGCAGTTTTCTGTTTTCTGTTGACAAACCTCATGATGATGGCTCGTTTGTCGCTGTCATCTCTCCGGGGCAGAGGGTGGCAGGCCTCGATGCAACTACGGTCCATTTCGATCCCTTTGGACTGGAGGAAAGCAACCACCTGTTGCTCCACGGAGCTGCCATCCTGCTCACTGGGCTCCCCCCCGCTATCATCGGTCACCGCCCGGGCGTATGACCAGGGTTTAATCTGGAGCCCAGTCACGATCACGTCGTTGATCCTGGTGTACTGCTCCAGCTCCGCCACACGGCTCTCCAGGTGCGCCAGACGCCGGTCCTTTTCGGCGTTCTGGATCCGGAGCGCCTTCACCTCCTCCACCAGGTTCAGAATGGACTTCTGCTGCTGTTTGACGACAGAAATCTCTTCGGACAAGAAGTCCAGAGACTTCTTAATGTCGTCGCCCTCCTCAGCTGTCAGTGCCCTCTTTGGGCCCATGTTGCTAGTGACGAGCTAGCGTCTACCTTAGCCACCTGCTAGCTAGTTTGTCAACTAGCCGCCGAGCTCCGTTCTTTCAGTCCGTTTTCCAAAACTCAGCGTCGTTAAACCAGGCAGTGGTCAGGCCAGTGTTGTCAACAGATAGTCCAATGTCCGCAATCCCAAATCAGTCGCCAATAACACAGAAATAGTCCAAAAACCGAGCAAGAAAACACCAAAACACACAGACTCCAAACTTTTCTCCAACAGGAAACGGGAAACAAGCTATGATCTCTCTCTCTCTCCCTCGCCCCGTCCCCGCAGCCTTTCTTTCTCACGGCCGCGTCCTCCCGGCTGCCTGCACGCTCGATATCCCAAATGAAAAGCCTGTTATTTTGTTATTTTTTGCAGCAGAGGAGTCAATATTGGCTGTATACTTACTGCGTCCAGCAACAAGACCAGGATTAACAGATGAATACCGATGGAGGATGGTAGGCAGAGGCAGAATTGTTTCCCCCTTATTTTCCTCCCCCAAAACTAAGCCCGACCACATAGTTTCGCAGGAAGAAGAGAGAAAAGGATTAAAAATGAACCACAGGTTTAATTTCATATTTAAATATTATAAATACAGGGCTACACATTGTTAGTTTTAGCTAGTTTACTTAAATAAGTTTACCTTTTTTATTTTGCAAATAGCTTCAAATTTTCAATTAAAATAAACTAGTGATTCCAGAGAAATCATGGAATATCATGTTAGGATTCCCTAACAAGATTTGAAGGTAAAAAAAAATATGTATCTTTCCTACAAGTGTGCCTTCCTTGATTTAAGAAATTGCAGGTAGGTGTTGCCTCACTCTCTAAAATATATTACCTTCAAATCCAAAGCTTTTCATTGCCCTAGAACATTATAAATATCCAAAGCCAAGCACTAGAGCAGAGACATAAAATAGAAGTCAGGCTAGAACAAATATGTCAAGATCATAGAAGGCACTGTATATTGTCCATTTTTAATGTTCTTTCAGTAAGCATTATTACTTATGTCCAGTGGTGGAATTCAAATTGTTTTACCACCGGTTCGGTGGGCGCGGTTTAGTGGGCTTGCTTTACCTAATGTGTGTGCACAGCTTTCCCCACACCAGCTGAGGCCTGCAGTGCCAATCAGCTGAGAGGATAAAGAAGCGCAGGAGGGCCGATCCTGCGTTTTTCATCTTTCTCCTGTCAGCTGATTGTCCCAGACTTTTTTTCCTCCTCTCAGCTGATCTTCGGAGGCTTTTTTTTTTTAACTACCTGTTCTGCCAAACCAGTCTGAACCAGTAGCATACCACTGCTTGTGTCCATACTAAATTAGGAGCCAACAACAGATTTATAGTATAATTGCAAAAAGCCTAGAGATTCTCAGTCATCCAGGTCCTGGTTGTCCCAAAGGTGCTTTTTCCAGGAGGCAACTGGACTTTCTTGTTTTTTTCTTTTGAAGATGTTTCTCTTCTCATCCAAGAAGCTTCTTCAGTTCTGATAGGATAGTGGGGAATGGAAGGATTTATATTCCTTGCAGACAGCTGGTAATCTGCATCCTTTTACAGGGTTGTTAAAGCACTTGGAGGTTTATTTGTGTCCTCAGGGTCACCTGCTATTAGGGCAGTGGTGGGATTCAAATTGTTTTACCACCGGTTTGGTGGGCATGCTTTGCCTAGCAGTGGTGCAGTAGCTTTTCCCACACCAGCTGAGACCTGCAGCACCAATCAGGATAAAGTGAGAGGATAAAGTGCAAGGGCGGGTGAGAGGGCTGATCCTGCACTTTTCTCTTTTTCCTTTCAGCTGATTGTCCCATGATTTCTTTCCTCCTCTCAGCTGATCACTGGCTTTTTTTTTACTACCACTTTGGCCGAACTGGTCTGAGCTGGTAGCATACCACCACTGTACTAGGGTCATTTTATTAAAACCACATTATTAGGGTCACCTAATGCTATTTTTTTTTTCAAAAGAACAAAGTAATAAAGTCCAGTTGCCTCCTGAAAAAAGCACCTTTGCTTTTTTGACCTGGATGACTGAGAATCTCTACAGACTTTTAGCTATACAATTTGGGATGAACACCCTTTGAAAGATGTGAGAGCAGGAATGGATTTCCAAAGAAAAAATGCAGACTACAGGAACCAGGAGCATTACTCAGGTGACCCTGAGGACATAGATAAATTTCCAAGTGCTTCAATGACACTCTAAAAGGATGCAAATGACCAGAAAGTAATATAAATCCTTCCTTGATTGCACTGATTGGAATGTTTTTGAAGATGCCTCTGCAGACCTAGATGAGCTCACAAGATACTGTAACATCATATGTTAGCTTCTGCAAAGACTTATGTGTACCAACAAGGAACCCGCAAATATATAGTAACAATAAACCTTGGTTCACAGCTAAACTTAAGCATCTACATCGTTCCAAAAAGGAAGCCTACAGAAAAGGTGACAGAATGCTATACAACCAGGCCAGAAACATATTAACAAGAGAGATCAGAGCAGCAAAAAGAAGCTACTCTGAAAAGTTAAGGAATAAGTTCTCAACAAATGAACCAGCAAACGTGTGGAAAACTCTTAAAAACATTACTGGCTACAGGAAACCTCCTTCCCAGGCAGAAGGAAATCAACAACTAGCAAATGACCTGAATGTGTTTTACTGCAGGTTTGAAAAGAAACTACAGCCACCTATCTCCACAACCCACATCTCAAACACACCAACAACAGCCAAGCCTCCTACAACTGGCCCCAATCCCTTGGGCTTACAACCTCTGGTGATCACAGAAAAAGAAGTGCAAGATCTGACACAGACAGAAGCCAGGAAAAGTACCAGGGCCAGACAAGATAACTCCTTCTTGCTTAAAAAAGTCTGTGCTGACCAATTGGCCCCCATCTTCACCCGAATCTTCAACAGATCACTAGAGATGTGCTATGTTCCTTCCTGCTTCAAATGTTCTACCATCATCCCAGTGCTGAAGAAGACCTCAACAAAGAACTGAATGACTACAGACCAGTTGCTCTAACATCTGTAGTTATGAAAATCTTTGAAAGGCTTGTGCTGTCCCACTTGAAAACCATCACGGATCCACTGTTAGGTCCCATGCAGTATGTATACCGAGCAAATAGATCGACAGATGATGCTGTTAACATGGCTTTGCGTTACATCTTACACCATCTTGAATCTCCAAATACCTATGCAAGGGTCCTCTTTGTAGACTTCAGTTCAGCATTCAATACCATCATTCCAGACACTCTTCTAAGTAAATTAAACCAACTAGCGGTACCTGAACACACTTGTAAGTGGATCATAAGCTTCCTAACAGACAGGAAGCAGCAGGTGAAGCTTGGAGGAATCACATCCAATACCTGTACAATCAGCACACGGCCCTGCCAAGGCTGCCTGCTATCTCCTTCTCTTCTCTCTCTATACCAATGACTGCATCTCAAACAATCCATCTGTTAAAATATTGAAGTTTGCTTATGACACAACAGTGATTGGTCTCATTCGAGACGATTAATCTGCATACAGACAGAAGGTTACACAACTTGCCTCATGGTGTAACCGGAACAATCTGGAACTGAACACACTCAAATCCATAGAAATGGTGGTAAACTTTAGAAGAAACCCTCCCATACTATCACATCTTACAATACTAGACAACACAGTATCAACAGTAGAGATCTTCAAATTTCTACATTCTACTATATCACATGACCTAAAATGGAAACCTAACATCAAAAACATCAAAAAAGCACAAGAAAGAATATTCTTTCTGCGCTAACTCAGAAAGCTCAACCTGCCCAAGGAACTGCTGATCCAGTTCTACAGAGGAATTATTGAGTCTAATATCTGTACCTCTATAACTGTCTGGATTGGTTCTGCAACCCAACAGGACAGACACAGACTTCAGAGGATAATTAGGACTACAGAAAAAACAATTACGACCCACTTACCTTCAATTGAGGACCTGTATACTGCATGAGTCAAAAAGAAAATATTTACAGACTCCTCACATCCCGGACATAAACTGTTTCAACTCCTTCCCTCAAAACGCTATAGAGCACTGCACTAGTGCTCTATACACACAAGAACAGTTTTTCCCCAAAAGCCATCACTCTGTTAAACAAATAATTCCCTCAGCACTGTTCATCTATTTACAAAGTGTACACTACTATTACTGTTAATCTTCTCACCACTCCTTATCACCCATCCCCTCCCACTTGACTGTTTCCTAGTATGATGTGATTGTTGATTGTACCCTATGACTATCATTAAGTGTTGTACGTTATGATTCTTGATTCTTAACTAATGTACCTTTTCTTTATGTATACTGAGTATTTACACCAAGACAAATTCCTTGTGTGTCCAATCACATTTGGCCAATAAAGTATTCTGTTCTGTTCCGTTCCATTCCATTCCATTCTCCCACTATCCTGTCAGAGCTGAAGAAGCTTCTTGGATGAGAAGTGCAACGTTTTCAAAAGAAAAAACAAGAGAGCCCAGTTGCCTCCTGAAAAAAGCACCCTTGGGAGTATATTTTCAGGTTTCTTTGCACTTTATAACTCCATTCAATAGTAACTTGCAATCCTGCAATCCTGTAGGATTACATATCCTGTGGGATATGTCGCATAGACTAGAACAGCAATTTTCCATAGATTAAAATTCCATACATTAGAACATAGATGATCAAATTTAGAATTGTTAACTTGTACACTATAAAAGAGATTTAAATTCTACAGAAAAAGTAACAAAAATGGAAATAGTCTTCCTCTGGAAATATATAATAGTTCAGCCCCTCCAAATGGAATTCATCAATCTCTTCAAGTTAGAAAGCAAATAAAAATAAGGCAGTCAATGAATAAATAAGGTTATAAATTAATGTCATGAAATAAATTTGACATAACACAACTAATAAACCAGAAACATAAAAGTATTCAAAATGGCTGGCTGTACCTAAAAATGTGCAATTTTATTCTCTTTCTCTGCACAATTTGTTAGAAAAGCGAAGTTGCCCGGACACTTACAAATAAATTAATTACAGGGCAGAAATGCTACAGATTTTTACTATGAAAATTTTAGAATGTGATTATTTAGTATTAAGTTTTATTTAACCATGATTCTTTAAAAAATTCTCTTTCAATTACAAAATGTTTTACAAGGTTTTTTCTGTTAGCATCTAAGAGTAAGGACATTGAAAATGAAAAGTAGAAAGCACTTCTGAATAAATGCTTTGGTTACAAATATCTGAACAAGTTATTTTATAGATATGAAAATATATGGGAAAACAAACATACATATACTCGGTAGTATACCTGAAGTAGGCTTGCATATTTCTTTTCAATGTTAGAGAAAAAAAACTAAATAACATTCTGGATGGATAACTAAGATCCTGCTGGGTTCCTTCTGGGCCTAAATCCCCTAATAGCAGTGATGCCTGAGGCCAATACTACATTGTAGAAATTAGATGTAGTGCAAATTGATTTTTTTGTTGTTTATTTCAGAAACATAGTGAGCTTACAGAAATTTGCTTTTTTTCTATTTTGTGTGTCCAGGTTTTGCTAGATATCATAATATAAAACATTTTCAGATTAAACTACAGAGCACAAAGTGACACTCAAATGTACTGGTTAAACACTAACAGTAAAAAAGGCTTTAAAATTAGGAAGATCAATTGGGAGAAAAACCAAGAGAAAACAGCAGATGTGGTATTCAGCAGGTTCTGACCAGTTCTGGAGAACTGGTAGAATAAATTTTGAGTAGTTCGGAGAACCAGCAAATACCATCTCTGACTGGCCCTGCCCCCATCTATTCTCTGTCTCCCAAGTCCCAGCTGATTCCTGGGTCTTCTTTTGTTGCCCTGCACAGGAGAATGGAGCTGAAGAGCAGGTTAGTGGGGTGGAAATGGAGATTTTATAGTATCCTTCCCTTGCCACGCCCACAGAACCGGTAGTAAAATATTTTGAATCCAATCACTGAAAAACAGTAATAGAGACAGGTGCATAAAATATACAATCATGTATAATACACTTTATACATAGTACAATTTACCATACCAGAATAATATTTAGACATTTTCGTCCTTTTTATATTTTATAAATGGGCAATGTTGTCTGACATAAAGATCTCTACACCATCAGCTTTCTTTTGATAAACATGGTTAGAAGCAGCTATCAAAATAGCTAAAAGAATACATTAGCTGTATTTTAAACAAAAAAACTTTGTTAATTACCATAACCATGTATTATTTTATTTTCTGTTCATTATGGCATGCAACCCTAGTATTGAAATTTCTTCTTGAATAGGTCTTTACCTTATATATTTTTTGTCATAATTTGATTATAAAAGGCACTTATTTTCTTCAGAGCTGGCTGGAGCCACTAATTTTTCAGAGCTGGCTGGAGTTATATGGCCCATGTTATTCAAGCTTTGTAGTTTTTTAAGATATGCAAATATCTTAACAGATTCTGTAGCAAAACCTGGCTTCTAGCAGCAAGGAATATGGTCTTCCTCTGCTATGATTTCCTCTGCACTAGTACAAGAATATATAAGAGGAAGAACAGAAATATTTCATATTTCAAGTAGTAATTCCTTAGGAAATTATTCTTTGAATTTGTGAAATTAATAGAAATACTATAAAGGTAAATAAGACATTAGTACATACAATATTGTCCCAGAACAACGCTATTATCGCCAATAGGAGAAACTTTCATCCAATATAGGTAGTCAATTATAATTGAGCTGACAATTTCAGTTATAAGTCAGTGGTCATTAAGCTGATCACATGATCACACTCAATTTTCCTTTTTTGTAGCAATCATAAAGCAAATGTGATGGTCATTACTGACCCCATTGTTTGCTATGGGGACCTTTTTGCCAGAAACAGGAAATACTGGTTTCTGGCAAAAATGTAAAAACATGGTCACAATTGCAGGTGCTGTAAACAGCCATAAATGAGTTGCCAAGCCCTCAAAATCTGGTCACATGACTGCATAAAGGAGAAGCAGCCACATAAACCTCAAAAATATCTTTTTGGAAGATCCATCATACCTTTGAATGGTCATTAAGTAACTAATCATATATTGACAACTATCTGTAATCAGAATCTAGCGCATTCCAAATGTGTCTACATTTGAAGCATTCAAATTTTACACTTTTATTGCCTGATAGTTATAATAGATTATACGTATTTCTATATTTTGTATGCATTGAATACATATAACAGTAATAGATTAAACAGCATCTAGATGAATATTTATGTAAATAATATTGATACGGCAATGTAAACAAAAAGTAATAAATGTTAACAGTGTCTGTTTCTAAAAAATAATGGGACTATAGAATATTTTAAAAAGGATACTTCACATTTGATTCCCTTTGAATAATGTAGAGAAATGTAATCAGCATAATTATAAAAACTAGAATATAAAGAATATCCAAATACAATGCCCTCTTTTCTTGGCAATTTAAATGAAATAACTATTTGATGCTTAAGAAGAATATAACCAACATAAAAGGAATGTATATTCAATTGTGGGTTAACACCTAGTTGGGTAACGAAATGTCTGCAAGCAAAGAATCAACTCAGAGAATAAGAGCTTCATAATTTGGAGTCCCTCAGCAGGTTGCAGTCAAAACTTTTATACAAAGCAATGTAGCAATGATATTAGTATTGTATAAAATTGTTTAATTATATGCCATTCAGGGCAAGTATACAAACATTTATTAGTTAAGGCCCCCTGCACTCAGTGGGTTATGACAGCTAGGTGTACACAGTTATTTGGTTTTCAATACTTAATGGGGCCTAAGAAGTGAAATCAAATACCCCATGAAAAACTGGTATTTTAAGATCCAATTCGAATGGAGGATTCACTCTCTATGAACCTATTTTACAATTAGCAGACAACAGTAACACAGTCATATGTATTTATATATTACTAAGTTTGTAAAGGTCTATTGTGAAGTTTATTGGGGGAAAGCAAATGATGGCACACACAAGATTATCACATATTAAGCTACAGATAGGAAATAACAGCATTTGGATATGTGAAGGAACACTTCATTATTTTAGCATTGCAGTTTGCTATCTATACTACTAGTGATTTATTGTATATATTTGAACTTTTATTGACTATCCTGCATTGTAACTTTTTTCCCTACATCATGACATACTGAAGTGTTACAAATTTAATCTACAAGGATTTGAAGATATATAACTCTAGTAAATATTGACTTTATTATTTAATTATTAAATTATTAAAATAATAATGTAGACAAAAGCCAATTTTGTTACTCTAGTGGTTAAGTCACCAGGCTAGAAACCCAAAACTTTGAGCTCTAGTCCCCATTTAGCCATGAAAGCCAGCTGGGTGACTTTGAGCCAGTCACTCTCATCTCAGCCCACCTCACAGGGCTATTGTGGGGAATATAGGAAGAAGAAGGAGTGTTAGGTATGTTTGCTTCCTTGAGTTATTTATAAAAATGATACAAGGTGGGCTAAAAAAGAAAACTAATGCCTAAAGAAAACCATAGTACTTAAGAAATCTTACCACACAACTGTGAGAGCATATAGTTATTACAAAAGGGGTGAGGTCCATAGAAATACTTTTTAACCTTCGTCATTAGAATATTTCCCAGCATATTATGTGGCAAATGTCAGGAAACTGCCTCAATGCAAGGCACCCTATTTATGGCCTTGCAAGGGCTTGAGTCTGAGGCGTCTTTCATGTGTTTTTCTCAAGATGCGCCGTAAGTCGAGGGCGAATTCTTCCACTTTTCCGCTCACAAATCGCTGCATCGGAAACACGAAAGGCAACAGCAGCAGGGTCCAAAAACAAAAACAAAAACCCAAACCTCTTGCCTTTCGCCCCACCCGGATTGGGAGACAAAAGCGATCGGGGAAAGCTTTTCCAAAGAAGCTCTAGGCTTACGGTGAGCTCATGGCGGATTCCCTCGACCTGTGTGCCCTGTAAGAGGTTCAGCCTGCCCAAAGAAGTAGCACTCACGGGCGGCCAGAGCCTTTTCTTTTTCCACCCGGGGAAAACCCCATTCCCTGCCTCAACCGGTCCCGAAGGGAAACGAGACGCGGCAACCCAAGAATTTGGTGGTGTCCACCGTGGGAAGAGAGGGGTTGTGGAAAACTGTGGGGCGGAAACAGAGAGAAAGAGCACGAGAGTGGCGAAGTGTCCCCTAACAGCTTTATCCACCACTAGCCCATAACCACGGGGACGTGGGCGGGGCTCAAAACTGCACGCGGGAGGAAGAGGACTGTGGGGAGGGGGGGTGTTCCGTGCATGCGCGTGGAACCGAAGCGGGCATTGGATTTTTTTTTTTTCTCGAGCGAGCGCGCAACCGCGCGCGGCGGCAATGCCTGGACTTCGTCAGCCCGCCCGCCCGCCGCCCCCACTTCTCCTCCTCCTCCCCTCCCTTGCACATTCTGTGTCCCGGGTGGCCGCAGCAGTTCCTCGGGTCCCAGTGTCCTTGTGCGGAAATGACACACGGTCCCGTCACGTCACGCGAGAGCGGAGCGCGCGGACCCTCTCGCACACAGATACACGCGCGCACACTCACACACGCACACTCACACAAAGCGCCAAGGGGGAGGGAAAGCTCGGGGAGCCAGCCACGGCCGTTCTTTTTTTTACATATATATATTTATTTTTTAAAACAAAAAACAAAAAAAACCCCGCAAACCCACTCGAGACCAAGAGGCCAAGTGTCCCCACCCTCCTTTTTTCCAGTGCCTAAAGACGGAGCCAGGTAAGCCCCTTCCCTCTCCCCAACTTTCTCAGCTCGGGCCCCGAGGCGGCCCCCGCGCGTTATCTCCTCGCGGTGCGCTGCCGGGATGACTAGCTCCGCGCCTCCGGGAGAGCGGGCGCGACGGGCGGTCTCCCCAGCTGGCGCAGAGCGGCTGTGGGGAGCCATGGCTGTGCTATCGCGGCCGAGCAGCTCGGGCGGCGCCACCCCCACCCCCGTCGGTCAGCTGGAGGGAGGGTGAGAGGAAGGAAGGAAAGGCTATTTCCCCTCCTCCCGCCGGGCTTCCAGCTTCCCCACAGAGGGGGCTTCCGTGGGATTGTGAGGAGAGGAAAGGAAAGCCTTGTAGCAGCAGTAGCTGCCGCAGCAACGGGAAGGGAGAGACTCGCTGCTGAGGAAGGGCCGCTTGGAAAAGGCGCTTCAGCGCGTAGCCACCGAGCCCGGCCGTGGCCCCAGTCCGCCTTCTCGCTTGCTTGCTTGCTTCAAGTCCCACCTCCTCCGTTCCTGTTGCCTAGAAACTGCTCCCCGGGTGGCAACGGGATCCTCTTTTGCGACTATTGGGGGGGGGGGATGGTGGCACGGTCTCTGCGCCTGCCGACCGCGGCACTGTTGCCGATTAAGTTCTTCATAAAAGTTTCTCTCCTTGGCAGTCAAGTTTGCGAGGGAGAGGGCATGCATCCCTCGCGTCGGCCATTTGGGGTGGAGGGGGAGGGGAAAAAAAAAAGAATAGCCACGTGACCCGAAGCGCTGCCTAGCAATCGTGTGAAGGGAGGGGTACTGAATGTCTTCGCGCCTTAGGTTACTTTAAACCAAAGGTTTGGGACATCCATAACCAGGATGACAGAATCTCTGCAGACTCTTTAGGTTATTTTACCTGACTGGGCCAATTTTCCTAACCTAGATGGTTCTTTCGGGATAAGCCATGGGCTTTTTTAGTCCCCGTGGTCGAATTGACCAGAGGGACTTAAGAAGTAGCCTAGAGAGCATAGCTAGGGAGTTCAGAGGAGCAAGCTTAGAGGCATGACTTCGAGGCCAACTTTTATGACAAATGGGCCTGTTCCATCCACAGAGAGAACCTGCTGTAAGGGAGAACCTGCTGAAAGGATACTGCAAGATGGTGCTGGCAGAAATAAGGACTTGGTAGGGAGGTTTGGAAGCGGTGGAGTCAATTTAAGATGCTGCTGACTCCAGACGACAGGAGTGAATGAACAAGCACAGTTGATGCTCCACTGGTCCCAGTTGCTGAAGCATGTGTGCATTGTCTTGAGAGGGCAGAACAGCGATGAGGGCTGAGTATCCTGGGCCACACTTGAGTATTCAGATGCCACACTTCATAGGACACCTAGGCAACTTGCCTTTTTAGTTCATTGCCCCTGACCGATCTTGCTGTCCTGAATTTTTTTTACTATCGGCTCAACAGATGCAAGCTTTTTAGCTCTGGCTGAGATTAGATGAGAAGGTGAAGAAAAGAGGATGTCATAAGAGTTGTTGCTTGAGGCTCCCTAATAGGGATCTGCATTAGCTTTTCCAAGGAGTAAGACATATTTTAATTCCTTGGGAAGCTATGAAAATTTCATGTGGAAAAAAACATCTTTGCTTGCTTGCTTTTGGTGCTCAGAGATAGCTGTCATTCCTACTAAGGAAGTTAATGTGGCTGCTTCTTGCAACTTCCATTTTGTTTGGTGATCTGATAGGCATATAGTAGCTATCATTATCACTACTGGAGAAAATGGTGTTTTTAATTTTGTGGGTATATATCTAAGAGACTCAAGCTACCTAGGAATTCCTAATGCTCATAAGCATCCCCTATTCAAGTAACTGCCAGTGGTAGGGTAACTGGAGTGACAGGGCAAGTAATACCTCAGACAGTTAGCTTCCCCACCCCCCCTCCCATTCTCTTATACTTTATTGCTTATACTTATCTTAATTATTCTGTAAGTTTATAGGAATATATTAGTATATTATATAGTAACAGCAGTGACAGTATAAAGTATACTGTTGTGTATAGTAGTATATTATATAATAGAAGCAGTGACACTATAAAGATACAGAAGAGATTTTGGGTAATGGAAACTGGCTAATGATAGGCTTCTTTACAAATTACACATGTTAATACCTTCACGGCATTTATATCAATGTAAGCATAAATAGGATTGCAGTCATAATTGTTGTATAAGTTTATGAAAAAGTTTTGTAGCAATTTATAATAGTTTATTGGATAATATAAAACCTTGGATCCTTTTCCTATCACACATGCACAAGTCCATAATCTAAAGCATTGCATTATAATAGAAAGGCATACGTCATAAGACATTATTCTCGAAAAGAAATTGTTTATTATTAATGCCCTTTAAAATTCTTTGTAAACCCCCCATAGTTGGCACCATTTTCATTTCCTTTTTAGTAATAATTTTATTAAGAAATATAATTACAATAGCAAAAAACCTGAAACTAACTAAAAAAATAAAAAGAAAAAGTGCAGAAAAGAAAGGGAAAGGAAAAATTGAGAACCAGAAAAGGGAAAAAAAATAGAATATAGCAAAGAAAAAGAAAAGAAATATATACACTAAAGAAATGACTTCCCATCTTCATCACAAATATAAATAATTTTAGGAACTTATCACCTTTTAAAAAATAGCAATTTTTTTCTTATTCCCATATTTAATATCTATAAATAAATCCATAAAATCATTATTTCAATCTTGATGCCAACAAAAGTCCATGAAAGTTCCTAAGGATAACAACATATTTATAGAAGGAGTCAGCTTACAATCATTTTTTTATTGACCGAAGTTACAAAGGCACTGAAAAAATGATTTACAAAGTTTTTCACATGACTGCTCCAACATCCCCATGTTCACATGATCAAAATTTGGATGATTATTAGCCAGTTAAATATGCTAACTAGATAAGTAGCTCAGTGATTGCAGTGCCTCAGGGTCATGTGATCACTTTTTGCGGTCTTCTGATAAGCAAAGTCAGTGGGGAAGCCAAATTCACTTTACAACTGTGTTACTAACTTAACAATTTCAGTTATTCACTTTACAATGGTGGCAACAAAGGTCACAATGTGAGGCAAAATTCATATAACTGTGGCACTTAGCAACATAAATTTTGGGCTCTATTGTAAATCAAGGACTACCAGTATTAGCCTTGATCAAATAAATCAGCTTTATATTTCTTCTAGTAATCATAATCTTTAGTCCATTCAAATTTGACTCTTTTTATTTTTATTTTGTCCCTTCTCACAAAATTCTTTAAAACTTAACAAGTCTCTTGTAAATCCAGTTGAGGAAAATTATACAAACCAGTGTCTTTGTTCATTGTGTAATTTTTTTTGTTTATTAAGACATCAGCATGCTTGTTTTGTGTAACTAATATAATATCTTTTTCCATGTCACTCTGATTATATTAAAATCCACTTTAAACTTAGTCTTTATTTTGTCAAGTAGAACTTGTTCCTCTTCGATAATATCTTTTAGACATGGCTATCTATAGATGCAGACACTATTAAAATTAGCTTTTGCGTCAATTGTTTAAAAATATCCTTCAATATGTCCAGTCTTAAGATATTTTGCTTCACTCTGTAACTGTAAGTTGAATTTCAGTGTTCTTCTTCTTTAATTGTAATCTTTAGTTCCTTCTAGTTCCCTCTAGTGTTCAATTTTTAAAGTCATACTTTATTATTGGTAGTCCTTGATTTATGACCATAATTGAAGAGGAATTACTATCATAAGTAATTACAGTCATAAATCAAGACACTCAAATGACCTGAAGTACTTTTCAATCATTTTTTGCAGCTGTCATTAAGCAAATACTATGGTTGTTAAGTGAATACTGCAGTTATTAAGCAAACACAACATTTGTTGTTTTTGCCTGAACCCTGCAAAAATCTATCATGAATCACAATCTCATGTTTGGAATACTGTGACTGGTCATAAAGTTGGCTGGCTGACATGTAATTTAATCTCAGGGGAGCAGCATGATCATTTATAACTTCAAACAGTCATACTGTGACCATTTAAGTGAGGATTACTATTGTGTTTTTTAATTCAAAAGAAAATATTTTTTTCCACAAGAAGGGTTTGTTATTAATTCCAAATCTTATTTCAAGTTTATCTGGTTCCTTAATTCATTTGTAACCTTCTAAAATCAAATTTTGAATTACCGTATATACTCGAGTATAAGTCGACCCGAATATAAGCCGAGGCACCTAATTTAAACACAAAAAACTGGGAAAACTTATTGACTCGAGTATAAGCTGAGGGTGGGAAATGCAGCAGCTACTGGTAAATTTCAAAAATAAAAATAGATACCAATAAAAACTTTCATTAGGACAGTTGAGAATAAGTTTGATGTTCACAATTTCCTCTTTGAAAGAGACCAGTAAATAGGGAACAAGAAGATGAAGAAAAAGAAGTGTGTTTTTTCACACTTTTCACACTGCAGTGAACAAAAATGGCATCATAGGAACAGGCTTATTCTCAGCCCAAAGGTTTGTTTCTGATTTCTTCCCTGATTTAAAGGAAATTTGGGAAACGATCTCACTATCATGAAAGGTTTAATTGATTCACTAACCCAAAAGATGATGATGATGACAGTGGTAAGCAGGAGTCACTCTCTCCCTTGCAAGAAAAAAAACCAAGAGCCGTTCTTATGATCTCTCTCTCTCTCTCTCCCCCCCCCCGAATAAAGTCAAGCCCTTTCCAGCACGCGTGCGCAATCCGCCACCGCCCCTTTGCACCTTGCAAATGCAAAACCCCAGGGTTTTTGCATTTGCAAGGTGCAAAGTGGCGGGGGCGGATCGCGCGCGCATGCTGGAAAGGGCTTGACTGTATTACGGGGAGAAAGAGAGAGAGGGAGAGATCATAAGAACGGCTCTTGCTTTTTTCTTGCAAGGGAGAGAGTGACTCCTGCCTCCCACTGTCATCAACATCTTCTTCTTTTGGGTTAGTGAATCAATTAATTTGGGAAATGATCTCACTATCAGAAAACAACGCGAGCTGCCACCACCACCTCCTCCCCCTCCTCCCGAGTGGACTGAAAGCAGCTGGAGCTGAGGAAATGAAGCTGAGTGGAGCCGAAGCAACCTCGGCTCACGTTGTTTTCTCAGCCTAGAGAAAGGGGAAGGGGGCTCATCTGGACCAAGGGTGAGTCTCCCCCTCAGTTTCCCCTGAAGGATCTTCCGTCGCTTTTGCCTTCTCCCTACATCTTCCCTCTGTTAAAATCCCCCCCCCCACACACACACTTATTTTCGGTTGGATAGATTTCGTGTCTGAGCATTCTCACATGGCGGTGGGTCTTCCCCCCCCCTAAAAACAGTTAAAAAAAGAAAAAACAATATATCCTCAAGCAAGAACTTTTCTGCTTCCGATTACCCCCATGCTTAAAAGTTGCAAAGGAAACACAGAAGCAGGGAAGCAGCTGCCCAGCTTCGGAGCTCCACACCATTTTTTTTTCAGAGGGGAATCTGACTCGAGTATAAGCCGTGGGGGTTTTTTTCAGCACAAAAAATGTGCTGAAAAACTCGGCTTATACTCGAGTATATACGGTACCCTTTTGCTGTTTTGGTATATTGGTGCTATCACCAATGTACCTAAAATCTCCCTTCAAGACCATTCAACTGAATAGGTGAAATTGAAGAATAAAATGGACTGAAACAGTGTATGTATAGATCAGGAGGGAAAGCATAGATTTTTTTGTGCATACTATACACTTTTATTTATCATGAATGGAAGTCTGGTCGCCTAAATAAAGCTTGAGGAAAACAAGGAATGAATGAATGAATGAATCTAACTTTTTAAAATTATTTTGTGGAAGAAAACAGTTGAGAGTTCTGAAATACTGCTTTAATAACCAAATGGGTGTGCATTTAGATAAACAAACTACTGATCTATATTATGTCCCAGAGTCTAAAGAACATATTAGCCTGTTTCCATTAACAGTAATGTCAAATCCTGGTGGCATTTCAACCAACTTCTACTCTATTGGAATAAAATAGAAAATGCTTATTTAGTGTCAAAGCAATGACAAGTGTGTATACCTTCTTACACAATAACCTCATAGTCATTGAGTAGGTAAAAACTTCCCATTGATGATTTGGTATCAGGTATATGATTTTCCTTACTAGGAAAAAAGCAGGGGATATTTGCAATTGTTTCCCTCCATGTTTATTTAAACACACACATAAAAGATATTATTTTATGTTGTAATAAATGAAAAAGAATGCATTTAAAGCAGTTGCAGAAGATTGGAAGATGTACAGCCAATGACTATTTCTATTGAATACTTCTTTTGTTTGTTCGGATATTGGAAAGAATTTATGTCAACAGTTAGAACCCATGGGAACCCATAGCCTAAGTTATTGGAATGAATATAAGATCATCCTTTTTGTAACAATGAACTTATTGTTCCAAAAGAATTTAATAGATCAAATGTATCCCTAAGATTTCCAATCCAATGTTAATTTCTTGAATGCAGAATTCTTTTTATGGAAATAATTGTTCCAAATCTCTTTCGTCTTTACTTAAAAGCTACTCTAAAAAGCTCAATAATCCTGTAATAAAATGAGAAATTGAATGAATAAAAAAATCTTACCCCCAACCCCACTAACTTCTATTGTGGAAAATCAATTTAACTGAAATGACTTTAATGGAAGAAGTCTCATTCACAAGAAGGCTCAATTGGATCCAAGTCTGACATGATATATCATTAATGTACTGTATTGTGCTTAGGAATATCTGTGTTGCTAGTCTCTGAAAGAACCAACATATTTCGTACAACTTTGATGCAGTCTGACACTATTGTAGTTCTTTACATTATTAATAATATTAATTCATGACCCAAGCAACATATTTTATTCTCCTAGCCTTCCAAACAGTATAAGCAAACATTGCCCTTGCATAGAATTACAGTGTATTCATTGTTGCCTAAAACTTAAGTACGGCATACAACTTGATGTACATCTTACTTATGCACCAGAAATGCTACATTTGGGTCATGGATTTACATTGTGCTTTTATTTTGTCTTCTATTTTTTTCTTTTTCTATTGATGTAGAGGAACAGAATATGAATTCAGCTGAATTATTTGATGATGAAGATAATACTGACGGTACTGTTCTTAAATATATTTCCTTATCAAATTATATTTATGTAATCAAAGCCAATATTTATTTTGATGTAAGTATTGTAATAATGAATTGGGCAATTTAATGTATAAATGTTATTTTTTCACTCTCCAGTTAATGTTTTTTTTCTCCTAACATCTTACATACATTGTGAGAAAATTGAGATTTTATACATGTTCAGTTCTAAATAAAAATAGATGATAACCAAATACTTTTATTCTGAGAAAGTATTAGCAAAATTATGATTGGAATGTTCACTGGTTCCTTGGTAATATCTTGATCATTCTACTTTCCTATATTAGCGATATGAAATATTCCTGATAGCAAATGTAAAAAATGTTTTCAGTCTGAAGGTCAAAGCGAGTTCAGACAAGCATTTGAGGAGGATCATGGCCCCAAACAGGTAGAAACATATTTCAGATGGGAACACCATCTTACTATAGACATATAACCTCTAGCATACATTCATAAGCAGGACATTGAATTCATATATTACTATTTGCATATTCATTGCCATAGGACAGGGGTGGGCAACTATGGCCCTTTTATGAATTATGGACTTCAACTCCCAGAATTCCTGAGCAAGCTTGCTCAGGAATTCTGGGAGTTGAAGTCCATAATTCATAAAAGGGCCATGGTTGCCCACCCCTGCCATAGGAGAATGGCTTAAAGCCTGATTGTAGCTGGTGTGGGAGTAGTTTTTAGAGGAAGGTTTCAACTTGTGAAGTTGAAAGGTTACCGTTTTTTTTTCTTTCCACCAGTGCCCCCTGTCATATCCATTATTATTAGTATAACATATGGCCAGTAACTGAATTTGATTTAAAACCTTGCAGAGATTTCATCCTTTTATCTTTAGTTTATCCCTTTGGATGGGAGCTACCTAAAGCCTGGAAGGGGGCAGTCAGGGCCTAGAGGAAAGGGTAGGATTTGAAAAGAAGGAATGCGCCTCCTAGATGTTTTTCAGATAAGTTGAGGCCAACCATGTGGTTGCACAGGTATGCACCCCTTTCAACTAATATCTTGAAGCACCTTTTGATTTTATGACAGCATTCAGTCTTTTGGTGCAGTAACTTATCAGCATGGCACATCTTGCCTTTGGAATCTTTGCCTACTCTTCCTTATAAAAGCACTCCAAGTCTGCCAGATTTGGAAGGCATTTCCTGTACATAGCCCTCCTACAAATCCCTCACAGATTTTTAACTGAGTTCAGGTCCGAATTTTGGCTTCATTGTTCCAAAACTTTGATTTGTTGGTAAAGCCATTTGTTTGTTGATTTGAAGGCATGCTTTGTGTCATTCAGACATGATATTCTTCCAATTTAAATCGGAATTCCGATTTTTTTGGAAATCGCCCACCCTCCCTTTCCCCCCCTTCTTCTCCTCCTTCCCCTCCCCTCGGAGGCCCCCTGAGTCAGGAGTTGCTACCGCTAGCGCGGCTCCAGTCCCGCGTTGCCTCAGGAAGGGAAAGGCAAAAAGGAAGAGCCGCGGCGGCGCTTTGCAACAGCAGCAGCGGCACCGGAGGCTTAGGCGCAGCAGCTCCCGGTTTTGCCTTTCCCTTCCCAAGGCAACGCGGGACTGGAGTCGCGTGGAGCCGCGCCGGCGGTAGCAATTCTTGACAGCCCCAACCTGAGCGCAGCCTGGGCGGTGCGAGCGGAGGCCGCTGAGTGGCAGGAAAAGGGAGCTGGGCAGTCACAGACCATCCGTCTCTCTGTGCAACACGCCACCACCCGGCCCTGGCGAGGGAAAGCAGTGGGTGCTCCCCGGGCGGCGGCCTCGGCCCCGCTCCCAGGGAAGCATCTGCCCAGCTCTGGAACTGATCCACACGTGACTGGCTGGAAAGGAAGTGTGTGTAGCGTTGGTGTTGTGTGTGCGATTTCTTGGCTCGCGGCGCGGGGGTCTCTTTTGGCCGGCCCCGATTTTTTCAGAGAGGAATATCATGCCTGGTCATTGTTGTGTTGAAAGGTGAAATTCCTCTTCATCATCAGCATTTTAGCAGAGGCCTAAAGATTTTATTTGAAAATTGACTGATTGTTGAACTGTTCATAATTTCCTCCACCTTCACTAAAGCCCCAGTTCCAGATGAATAAAAGCAGACCCAAAAGCAGAGTGCTGTTTCACGTTTCACTGTTTCACTGTAGGTGATACACAGTGTTCTTTTTGCCCCAAATACGCTTTTGGGAATTATGGCTAAAAGGTTCAACCTTGGTCTCATCAAACCATAAACTTGGAAATTGTTTTATACCCTTCTCTTGACTGATATCTTCCAACCAGATCCATTTGATGCTTTGTAAGCTCTTTGTAGCCCAGGCCTTTTGCTGTAAGAGGCAACTGAATAAATGTCAGAAAAATCCTACTAAAACAGTTGAACTTTCTTTGGGCTTGATCAGAATAACTTGAATTGATGGCACCTATGTACTATTTACCATCTATTTGAATGTGACTGGTAAATTCTGAACACAACCACATCCCTACTTATAAGAGGATGCACACATTTATGCAACCATATTGTACATTTTTATTGTTCTTTCTCTCTCTCTCTCTCTCTCTCTCTCTCTCTCTCTCTCTCTCTCTCTCTCTCCCCCCCCCCCCAAAAAAAAAAGATTTCAGTTTGTTTTTCAGTTGAGTTGTACAGATTATATATCACATTAAAGGTGGAAAACATTCTGAAGTAATTTATCTTGGTCTAATTATTTTACATCTCAAAAATCTGGCATTTTAACAGGGGTGTATAGACTTCTATATCCAGTGTATATATGAGTGTATACAATATCCTCATGCTATCTCTTTAGCTTAGGCAATATATTACAAAGTGCAGAAAAGCCTAAATCTAAGAAAGCTGATCTTACCCCAATACCATCCATTATATACTTTATATGCACTGTATATCATATCAAAACATGTGCCTGGAATCAGTAGCTTATAAATTTCCTGTCTGTGTTACTATTTTTCTTAAATTAGATATTAAAAATAATACAAAAGGAGAAACTGATAAAGAAGATGAAGTGCTAGACTGCTCTGTGATTTCAAGACCTGAAAAAAATTCACTGGATGGTTTAATAACTTGCCTACAAGACATCAATAAGCGAAAACGAACCTCATTTGGTTTGGATGGTTCAGGGAACCACAAAGAAATCTTGCCAAGTGTGAAAAAAAGAGGCATTACACAAGAGGTAACTTCTTTCTAAAATTTATTATTTTATCCTTCTGGGATTATTGATAAATATACATTTTGATATACTTTTATATCAACAGTGAAATGTATTTGTTCAGACTGAAATAATTTTTGCTATGAAGTTCGAGCCTTGCATTATGGAAGTTTGTATAAATAGTATATTCAAAAGTTCAAAAGACAAGATTCAAAACAGATTTTAAACTATTATTAGATAACATTGATTTAATACATGAGGTGCATTACATTAAAGCAGATTTTATATATTCAAACCAGTAATTTATTTAATATGTCTCGTTTCTTCATATTTTTTCATTAATATTATAATTATGGCTGAACTTAGAATAAGCAGGTTTATCAATATACAAAGTTTCAGTAAGTATCTGACATTGTATTGTGTAACTGCTCCTCAAAGATTAATCATTGCTGTTATATGTTGAGCCTTGATGTATATACAATCTTAGGTTAGTGAAAATAAATGGGAATATTTAAGTTATTTTTTAATGGGACAAAAATACTTATTTCCTTGTGTTTTTAAGATAGAATGTTCAGTGCATATTTGCCTTTGCAGTATTTGAATAAGTATTAGGCTAGTAAAATAAATAAACACAATTTAATTTTAAAGTGTGTATATTCACATATGTTTTTATGTTTTCCATTTTACAATTTGATATTGATGTTGTGAGACAAAATGTGTTTGCAAAATATAGAAATCTGTTGTGTACTGAATTACTGAAGACACACAAACAATGCAAAATATTAGTATGAATTATGACCTAATGATAGAAAAATTCAAGAAATAATCTATATCAGATACAAATTTATATAAGCGTTTTGCATTATTTTGATGTCTTCATTATGGCCATCAGCAGCTTCTTTGACATTTCGTATATTTCCTTTACCAGAAGATAATTATTTACAAATAGATACCAATTTGGACATCATAACAATTCAGTTGCTATACATGATTGCTTAGATTTGAAGGTTCACTGAAGGACTTCAGTTTGTGGAAATCATTATATTGAATGGGGGATGCCAATGATTAGGAAATAAAGGAAATAATTTTCAAAATTCTTACATTTATACTCACTGTTCCAGCGGGAAATCTAGCCTTGCTTTGGGTGAAACAAAGGAACTCTGAAAGAGCAGAGTAAAAATAAGTCACACTTTTTCCTGCTGGTGATATTAATTAGGATCCAAGCAAATGAGCCTGATATCAGAGGGACATGCAGCTTGTTTGAAAGAAGCAGCTTGTTTGGGAAGCGTGTTAGCATGAACAAAACATTTCTTCTTGAACAGTTAAACAGTTGTTCTTTCCAGAAGGCTTGATGTCGCTGCTTTGATGGCTTTTACAACAATTGATTGTGCATGTAGGGTAGATTGTTTGGTGTAGTAGTTAAGGTACTGGACTAGAAACCAGGAGACTATGAGTTCTAGTCTTCTCTTAGATGTGAAAGCCAACTGGGTGACTTTGAGTCAGGTCCTCACTTTCAGCTCAGTCACCTTACATGATAGTTGTTGTATGGAAAATTGTAGATGGGAGCATTATATAAATCCCTTTTCTTCAGAATAAAAAGATGATGATGATGACAGTAATAGGCATATTCAAGCAACACTTCCACAGGTACTGGGGAAAAGCTTGAATCAGCTGTGAGAAGCCTTTCAGAGCTGTTCTCCCATGAGCGGTTCAGGACATCCAGTAGTGGGAGGTGCTTCAGTCTCTTCATGTCTAGGTTGGGCTTAATTTGTGGAACGCTCCTCCTCCACGGGACTCCTCCCCAGCGTTCCCCAGTTTTGGCTCAGCCGCGTGAGAGATAGGCAGTACTTGTGATTCTTCCTTGGCCAAAATAGGAAAAATTCTTTCCTTGCTAGCAGGTTTGAAAGTTAATCAGCTTGTCTTTAGAATCCTTTAGCCTTCTAATCACATTGCGATCTCTCGACGTTGGCTCGCATTACAGAGATCGCTCGCATTACAGGGAAGCGCCAGTTCGTGCCCCAAAGCGGCGGGAGACTTTGGCGCTGCTCCGCGCACCCTCCCCACAACTGATCTTTCTACCCCTGCTATTCCGACAGATTGCTGCAGAGTTTCTTTTACCCGAACAGCGGCATGAACTCTTTGCTCCCAACAGAGTCGTATCGCTTTCCTTCCCCCTCTGAATGCCACTTGGGGTGGAGGATTCAAATGCTTAGTGCCTTCCACCCTTTCCCGCCGTTTAACCTTATAGGAAAAGCCATCGGAGGCTATTCCTTCACACGGCAGGAGTTTGCTGCTGGGGAGCGCGCCAAAAGATTAACGTCCGGAGGCCATCTTTTCTTAGAAGACCTCGTGGCCGCGCACCTGTATTCCATTTCGTGCTGTGTGAGGTAACTCTGTTCCGAGCAGAGGTTCCCTTCAGGAACACTGGAGACCATTATACCCTCGTCTTGTTTTTTTTCTACATTCGAGGCTATTCTTACAGTTAAATTGTTGGCTTAACCCTCACAGTCCAACCAACCCAGCGGCACAACAGCGAGCATCTAGGCCTATGTCCACCTGTGCAGGGAAGCTGTTGAAGGCCTCTACCCTTATCAATCTGGGCCTTTAGGAGTTCTCAATTTGGCTGTTTGGTTTCTCAGCACTTAGCATCGTGCCACTTAATTAATATTCATATACATATTGCCATATATATATATTAGTGGTTATATAATAATACAATAATAATAATAATAATAAAAATAATAATAATTTTCTCTTTGGTATAATATTTTAATATCAATAAAATATTATTACTGAGATAAGACTCATTATAGATAGGTATTATTCAAAAAAAAAAAGAGGAAAGGGGGCAATAAAAACATCATCAGGGCAACCAGTCTGTCCTCAGATCAGGCCCCTGGGTGTGCCAACCGCCTTCACAGTATTGCATTTTATAACAAGCATACTGCAATTCCAACTTCAATCGAAATGGCAGACGGTAGCAGCTCCCAGACCTCATCCTTAAAGGTCAAAGCCAAATCTCAGCACAAACCTAAGCAGGCTAAAGGGAATTCTAAAACTTCAGAAAGGGATGCCATCAGGCGCCATAAAGCTTTACAAAAACAGATAGATAAGTGCACACGGGAGGCGCACAAGCTCTCACAGGACTTCCCCTCCTTCAGTCCAGTCCGTCTACCTCTTCCCACCCTCCTCCTCCCCTAGATCTCTCCCTCTCATTCAGGCGCAGCTTGGCTCCTCAAGGCCAACAGGCCCAAGTATCTGGGACACTGACCATGCAAAGGGCTCCCGAAGCCACATTCACTCTGATGGCTGCCAGTCTTTGTCAGGACGACATTCTTCCAGAGGAAGTTTCAGAGAGGATGAAGGCCTGGATGAAGCTGGCAATCCACCAGGGAATTGCAGCAGGTCTTCAACATGCAGTTATGACCAGGGAATATCCTATGATCGCCGATTATGATTCCCAATCGCTGAGGTCGTTGACCGGGTCGGAGCAATACTATACCCAGGTACATTTACAAGGGGAGGTCCCCCTCCAAGGGCCAACTGAGGAGAAGGAGGAGGAGGAAGAAGTGGATATAATTGATCAAATGGAAGAGATTGAATCAGGATCAATACATGACAGGGAGCCCCTGTCAGAATCAGACCACTTAAAAAGTGGAATGTCTGAGGATGAGGGCCTTGTTCCTGACCAACCTGTTTTTACAGGCTTATTCCGCCCACAACTTTTCAGATCTCTCTTGTTTAAGGCAAAAAATATTGCACGTCTAAACAAGTCGATCCCTTCTACCACTCCAACTCCTTCGGAAGAGGGACCAGAAGATATAATTTTCAACCAACCAATAGTCGAAGCAGAGGTGATCCCAGTTCCTCCCATGTTTTCAGACCTGGTACAGAAACAGTGGGCCTCTGCAGCAGTGTACCCAGCCCACACTGGATGTGACAGGAAATATTTCAATTTGGCCCCTGATTTCTCAAAATTATTGAATACTCTGGAGGTAGATGAACCTATAGTGGGATTAGCATCCTCCTCCATTCCCAGTGATGCGCTGGAAGCATTAAAGCCGGAGGAAAAACAGGCCGAGCTAGCCCTACGCAGAGCCCATCAGTCTGACACGTGGGCCATCAGAGCAGCCACAGAGCAACCTGGGCCTCTCCATCGCCATTCATCAGGCATTATAAAATAGATGTGTTTGCATCCGCTGAGGCCTCCTTTGGCAGAAGAGTTCTGCAACGGGTCCACAGGGACCAGGAGGAGATTCCAGGCCAGACGGAGTCCCTCCTGTAGGACAGGCCAAGCTTTGGTATGTCCCACTACTGGATGCTCTGAACAGCTCATGGGAGAAAGGGCGTTGGTACTTACCTGACACACCCGTTCTCTTTGAACTGTGAAGAGCATCCAGCCCCACCCTTTTTTCCATCTGGTGGGATCCTGTTTCGGCCAATGAATTGTTAGGGCATTGAGGACAAGGGCGGTTATTTCTCTCGTCTTCGCCAAAACTGGGTGACGCTGGGGAGGAGTCCCGTGGAGGAGGAGGAGCGTTCCACAAATTAAGCCCAGCCTAGAGACTGAAGAGACTGAAGCACATCCCACTACTGGATGCTCTTCACAGCTCAAAGAGAACGGGCATGTCAGGTAAGTACCAACGCCCTTTTTAATGCTTCAGAGAAGAAATGCTTTGCTTCTGTGCATATGTGTTATGATGTGATGTGTTTTATACAACCATAATTTATTTAGATGTATACTTTTCTCTATTATCTCACAATTCTCAGGGTGACTTCCAATAATAAAAATTGCAATTAAGATATTAGAATTTTGAACATTAAAATAACATTAAACATTGTTGTTAAAAATATAAAAGTTATAAAAATATTTAAGGTCAAATCTAGCAGGACCACTTAAATTTAACAGAGCACTTTTCCCTGGAACTCTAATGCTGTGGAGAAGGTTAGGCCTAGAAAGAATGAATAGCTCAGAATTACCCAACAAGCTCGTAGGTAGCCTTAGACATGTATCACTTTGGCCCTAATCTGACAGTGTTTTTCATAGTTTGGACCATGATAAGTACAGAGAGCACAAAACTCATACCATTACCCTGCAAGGGATTTATCATTAATAAGAAATGGGGAAGGATTGAGATGTTTTGTGTTTTATGTTTTATGTTTTGTGTAATGTTTGTTTAAGTCTGACAAGATGTGGAAGAATACTAATGAAAATATATTCAATGAGTATATATTTTTAAGACACAAGAAATATGACTAAATAGAACGAAAGGGAGTAATAAAGAAAAGTTTTGAAAAGATATGAAGTTGATTGGATAAGATAAATATATATATATAAGTGTGATAATTTGGAATTATCTTCTTTTTAAATAAGATCGTTTATTTGTTTCTTCTAGAACAGATATTTTATGTTACTACATCCTGTTTTGTTTGTGTGTGTTAAAAAAAATTAATAAAGTTTGTTATAAAAAAAAAAAAAGAATTACCCAACAAGCTCGTAGGTAGCCTTAGATATGTGTCACTTTGGTCCTAATCTGACAGTGTTTTTCATACTTTGGACCATGGTAAGTATAGAGAGCACAAAACTCATACCATTACCCTGCAAGGGATTTATCATTAATAAGAAATGGGGAAGGATTGAGAGGAAAGGAGAAAATTATAAGGCACAGGCTGGCAGGGAAAAGTAAATGGACTGTGATTATTAACTTGGAGCACCTGCACTAAGCCATCATATCCTGTTTTGCAACCTCTAGTATTTAGACAAATTTAAGAGAAGATAACTTAAGGCCAGGTGAAGGCTCCCCCCTCAACATTGATGAATAAGAATGTCTCTTTTGAAAATGAAATTGTAATGTAAAGACTAATGCAAATTATGGGATGGAAATCTTTTTACTGAATATATCTATTATCTGAATGGAGCAAAACTTAGCATCATAAAATTATGCAACTGGAAATTACCGCAAATATATTGTTTAATCATCTATAGTTTACAACCAGATAAACCATTCTCCAAAGTTGGTTTTCCGGATTCTTCTTAAAATATCAAGTGATAAAGAAATTGCAGACTTCAGAGACAGATTGTTCCACTGTTTCATTTAAATATAAGGAAAAACTTCGAGAAATACATTTTTCTCATTTAAATAAAACCTTGGTAGCTACAGCTACCAAGATTTCTGGTTCTAGATTCTGGGCAAGAAAATATAGTTCCTTACCAAAGGCCCTCTTTTTATATGTCTTCTCAGTTGTCTTTTTGTCAGACTAAAAATCCCAAATTCCTTTGGCCAGTCTTCGTAGGACATGTCTTTGTATCATAGTTGTCATCTTCTAGACCAGGGGTCGCCAACCTTTTGGATCTCAGGGACCACCAAACTCATAATTTTAGATCCCAGGGACCACTAACTGGTTCTGTGGGCGTGGGCTAATTTGTAGGTGTGGCTTGGTGGTCATGTGACTGGCTGGGCATGGCTTGTATGTAACTATTATAAATATTTATATAAATATTGAATTTTTTATTAAAAAAGAGCAACTTTTACCCAAAATCAGGCAAAGCAGGCAGATTGAGTTGCTCAAAGAATCACAGATTCATTCAGAGATCTATCTATCTGCCATTGGCTAGCTCAATCTGTCATAACATTTGCTAGCAAGCTAACTCACAAAATTAACTCACAACACACCATGCATGTAAATATTGAATTTTTTATAAAAAAGAGCAACTTTTGCCCAAAATCAGGCAAAGCAGGCAGATTGAGTTGCTCACAGAATCATTCAGTGATCTATCTATCTGCCATCGGCTAGCTTAGTCTCTCAAATTTGCTTGCCGTGAGTCTGCACTGAATTTGCTTGCAAGCAAACCTTCAGTCCTAAGGGAGGTTCGGCTGTGCTGAGCTGAAGATCTAAAGACTAGCTAGAAAGCAAGAAATCCAACCATTTCCTACTTTCTAGCTAATATAAATCTCCCGGCACAGCAGAACAGCTGATGGTCAGAAAAAGGAAAAATAGCAATTTAGCAGGCAAGTTTACCGGGTAAGGAGTGAGTGGGTGGGAAGAGTTCTCGCGGGCCATGTGGGCGGCACAGCCTTGTGTTTCTGCGTAGCCTGGATTAATTGCTTTGGGGGGTGCTCTGGGGATGAGATTTCTCTACAGCCCACCAAAATCGGTTGGCGACCGCTGTTCTAGACCTATTTTTAATTGTTAATTTCCTTCTGGAAATGTGGTGTCCAGAATTGTACACAGTACTTCAAGTATGCAGTGCAGAGTAGAAGAGAATGAGATCGTCCCATATGTTTCATTCAGTGCTTTTAATGCATCCCAAAATTGAGAGTAACTAATTCCCAGTTTGAGTATCTGGTTCACACTGCTGGCTCCTGAAGAGTTTACTGTGAATACCTCACCTATTTTTTTGATGTAGCACTTCAAGCTACAAATCACAAATTTAATATGTGTGCCCTATATTTTTTTTATTGTAAAAATGTAAATGTGGAATCTTACAATTCTCTCTGTTCAATAATTTTCTGTTTTCAGTTCTCCAACTTGTTCAGATTCTGATTGAATTCCAGCAGGATGAAGTTGCTATTGTATGTTGCAGTTTCATCAATATTCTGATAATATATTTTGTTCTGAACAGGGTTGGATTTCCTCTGAAGCAAATTTGTAGTGTGCAATGTGGAGATTCTCTTGGATTCATAGCTACTGCTAGAGTAGTAGATAGAGGATGTGGCCTTTGGCCAGTTGTGATTATTTCTCAGTTGGACCTATAGGCATTCAAGAACATAACTCATAATCTTATCCTCTCTAGAATAGATTATTGCAATTTACTTTATGTAGAGCTGTCTTTGAAGACAATTTAGCTGCCACAAAATGCAACTATTTGCTAGCCAGTCCAAGCAATTAATTCCTACTTTGCAGTAGTTGCAATGGTTAACAATACACCTTTGAGACTAATTCAGGGTTGCTATGAAGTCCTTTACAACTTGATCTTTTGTTACTTTTAGCATCTTCTCCAGGGAGACTGCCTGCCATATGCAGTCTAACCAGGAGATAGTGCTGTTCCTCCAGAGATCAAGTGGCCCAGATGATCTTATTAGTGGCAATATTTTTGCTGTTGAAGATGATTGATTCTAAACGGCAGAGGTTATCTTGAATATCTTCATTGAATTCTATAAGTATTAATGGTTACTAATATCATTTTTTTTTCTTTGGCCCTTCTAGTTTTTGGAATAGTACCTCAGATCAGCGAATGTAAACAAGCATGCATTTATGGACAGATATGCAAGTGTCACCTAGATATATTTACTGGAGGAAAATTGCTTGGGAATCTATTTTAGCTGAAGCCAGCAGTCAGGTTGACAAGATAAAGAAGCAATATTACATGGGATTTTAATCTTTTTATGCTTCTTTTGTTATTCTGTCAAATAATTAATTTTGTTTTATTTTTTGAATATCAACTTACATTCAGGATTGTCTTATTTAAATCGTAAGCAGTAAGAAATGTCTACTAAAATAATACTCTAATGTTTGGTTAATGCTAGTTAAATTAAGATTCATTTAGTTGCACTTAGTCAATAGATACAATAATTGATGATTTAATGAAATGTTACTGACTTTTAGAGAACTAAGTTCAACTAACTGATCTAATGACAAATTAGATTAAATCAATGCATTGTTTAAATTCAGACAGTGTATTACTTGTTCATTAAGGACAAGTTAAGAATTTATTCAAAAGTATTTTAAACTAATGACTTGTTTGTTTATTGAAAGGATCAGACCTCAAACTTGAAATGCAGAGATGGATTGCCTACTCAGGAAGATGCTGAACAGCCAAGTAAGAGCAAAAATTCCAGTCTAACATGGATTTGTGAAGAAACTTTGAATAACACAGTTATGCCTTCATACAAGAAACCTCTTTATGGGATCTCTCACAAAATTACAGAGAAGAAGACTTTGCCAGGAACAGAACAGTTTACTACCTTTGAGTTATTTGAAAAGATTAATCCTAGCAGTCCCTCCAATCTTAGGACTTTGAATGAGCAGCGGAAAAGAGAAACAAGCAATATTACTGCTGAATCTGATTCAAATATCTATTCTTTAATACAAAAAATGTTTTATACACTGAATACATTAAATTCTAACATGACTCAACTGCATAGCAAAGTAGATCTGCTATCATTAGAAGTCGGTAGAATTAAGAAACATGTCAGCCCAATAGATGCTGTTGCAGAATTCAAGCCCCCTCCTGAGTATCAACTGACTGCCTCAGAACTCAAACAGATTATGGATCAAAGTACATCAGGTGGTGATCTGGCTTGCCGATTACTTGTACAACTTTTTCCAGAACTCTTTAGTGAGGATGAATTAAGTAAGGCCTGCACCACATGTGGTTATTTTAACAAAAAGAAACTTGAATCACTTCATCTGCAGCTCATCCGAAATTATGTGGAAGTCTGTTATCCATCTGTGAAAAATCCTGCTGTTTGGCAAGCAGAATGTTTGCCTCAGGTCAATGACTTTTTCAATAGTTTTTGGGCTCAGAGAGATATGGAAAATAGTCAACCAGATCTACAATCCTCCAGTTTTTATGAGTCTGATCATATTAATGATAAGGATGATGATGATGATGTTCTATCTATTGATAGAAATACTTCTGTTGCCTCAGAATGGGTGTTTGATGCTCAGGATATAAATGAATTTTTAGATGAAGCATCTTCTCCTGGAGAATTTTGTGTATTTTTGCTACACAGATTGTTTCCAGAACTCTTTGATCATAGAAAATTGGCTGAAAGATACAGTTGTTATGGAGAGTGTGGAAAACAAGAACTTGATCCTCAGCGACTTCAGGTAATTCGCAGATATACAGAGATTTACTTTCCTGCTATGCAGGAGAGAAAGGCTTGGTTACAGCATTGTGTTCAGCGAATAAATGATGAACTTGAAAGCATGTATATGGATGACAGTGATAATGAACAGATAAGAGATGATTGCTATGATTCTTCAAGTTTGCCTGATGATGTGTCAGTTATAAAAGTAGAAGATAATTTTGAATATGAAAGACCAGGTAGAAGATCAAAAAAGATTTGGCTTGTGCCCATAGACTTTGATAAACTTGATATCCCTTCCCCTGATTTTGATGTTCCTGTCTCAGATTATCTGTTAAGTAAGGAGCAGCTTAAGAACATATATGAAAGTAGCTTGTCTATAGGTAATTTTGCTTCTCGATTGCTAGTTCACTTGTTTCCTGAATTGTTTACTCCTGAAAACTTAAGGAAGCAATACAATTGCAGTGGCTCACTAGGCAAAAAACAACTTGATCCTATTAGAATTAAATTGATTCGACACTACGTGCAAATGCTGTATCCAAGAGCTAAGAATGATAGAGTATGGACACTGGAATTTGTTGGGAAACTGGATGAAAGATGTCGTCGAAGAGATACCGAACAGAGACGCACATACCAATTACAGCGAAAAGTCCATGTACCGGGTCCTGAGAGGAGAGAATTCCTGACCTATGCAATAAACCCAGAACGATTTAAAGAGGAATTTGAAGGGCCACCATTGCCTCCTGAAAGAAGCAACAAAGATTTTTGCAAGATACCACTTGAGGAACTTATTGTTCCTCCACCAGACTTTTCTGTGCCTTCTCTATATTTGCTGTCTGATAAAGAGGTAAGAGAGATAGTACAACAAAGTCTTTCGGTTGGCAACTTTGCTGCCAGACTCTTGGTAAGACTTTTCCCAGAGCTTTTTACATCAGATAACCTCAGACTGCAATACAACCATTCAGGGGCTTGTAACAAGAAGCAGCTTGATCCTGTCAGACTGAGACTCATCCGCCATTATGTTGAAGCTGTTTATCCTGTTGAAAAGATGGATGAAGTTTGGCATTATGAATGTATACCAAGCATTGATGAAAGATGCAGACGTCCAAATAGAAAAAAATGTGACATATTGAAAAAAGCCAAGAAAGCAAAAAAGTGATATTTTAAGTTTCCAAAGATGGTGATTTCAGTTATTTTGAAGTAGCTTGAGCGGTCAACTGGTTTAGCACTAGGACAACTGATTAATACACTTTTTCTTCATATATGTTTGCACATACAGGAATGGGTAAGAAGTCAGAATTTATAATCCAGCGAGAGTCTCTCTTAAAAGCCCTACTGAAACAAATGCATATGGCGGAAAAAGATATTTTATAACTCCACTTTAGTATGCCTTTATGTAGCGTAGATTTCTTGCTGTTTTTTTTTTCAGTTACCGCCTAAACTGGATCACAAAGAACCACAAATAATTAAAGTTGATCTAACAATATGTCATCTAAACATAATATTCATCAGTGGAAATATATTAGATAATGTTTAATTTTTAATTAATTTTAAATAGTAATTAATTTCTTTAAGACAGTTTTCAATAGGGACCTTTAATCTATCATTTGGAAATTAATCAATTTTTAAATATTTCAAATTTCCAATTTTAAAATGTTACACCTCATTGAAAAGAGTGGAAAATCACAACAGTTTCTATGCTTATGGATACTCCTTATATCAAGTGTGAATATTAACAAAGGAAAAATTACAAAATCAAGTTATTTTTTTTTTAAATCATTTTTTAGTTGATTTGGTGTAAAAATTAAAATTATAATCATGGGATTATTTAATGAGTGTTTATGTTAAGATTGTAGTATTGATTTTCTTTTTTATTCTTATAAATTATTTTATTGTTTTCTGTATAATCTTGATAAAAGAACTACTGGTATGTGTGGAGATTGTGAAATATAGAATCCTACTCTGTATCAGTAAAAGTGGTGCTATTACCTGTTATACTCACTACTTCAAAAAAAATACTTGAATTGAGGAATGTGCAAAACGCTTAAGTCCATATTTTTATCAGTTAAATTACTGCAGCTTTTAAACTGTTGAAAATATTAAATATACTATCTATATTTTTATTTGAATTATATACTAAGCTCTATCATATGTTGATTAGTATCTTCAAATACAGTGACACCTAAATAATTTCATTATCACAAAGATTATAAACTTTTCTTTAATCATTGTTTAGTTGATCAAAAACATTGATTATATAGTTCCACTAAATATGTTCAGTAAACGTTAAAACATTTTTTGTTTTTCCTGAAGAGTATTGTGTCACAATGTGTTACATTGTGTTATTTTTTCTTTTACTGCAAATCATGAAATTAACAAAATAAAATCATACTCCCCAAACTGACATTTCTTTGTATGTGCTGGGTTGGATTAAAGCCAAACAAAGGTAACAGTATTTCAGTTCCAGTGAAATTAGTCATGACTAACAAGTTCCAGTAACTTGTTTCATGGATTTTTACAAGACTTCCAGATAGAACCCACTGATTTTTTTTTTCCTGAAATGCCCATAAATTTGTTTAGAAAAAGAAAGGGATCCTTGCCTGTGGGTTTGCTGTTCCCCTGAATAGTGTAAATTGCATATATAATGATCAGTGTGTACACTTGAATGCTCGTATGATAAAATGCTTACTCAATGCTAAGGATGATGTCATTTACTTTCAATCATTTCTAGTATGACACTTGTTCCAGTTGGCAAATTATATAGATAACACATATGCAAACATATAGAGCCCTATTAGAGTTTTGTCTGTGTCCTCAGGATCACTTGAGTAGTGCAAATTGGTGTGGAGCTGTCTTGGAACTGCTGAAAGACTTGAAGACTGGAGATACATGATGTATTCCTTCCCTTCTCTTAAGGGAGGGCTGTTCAATTTTGACATTGAAGGCCTCTGACCCCTCTTTAAGAGCCCTTTGTCAAAAGGGGGAGGGATCAGTCTACACTACAGTCTACACTACACGACAGTCCTTTCAGCAGTTCCAAGGCGCCATACCACAGGGGTCAAACTCACTGTGTCATGTTGCCATCACGTGACATTTCACCACATTTCCCCCATTCACAGAGCTGGGATGGGTGTGGCCTGCCTGTGACACATCTGGCCCATGGGGCCACCAGTTTTATTCAGGTGACTCTGAAGACACAGATAAAGCTCCAGGTGGCCTCAACAACTCTCTAAAAGGATGCAAATGTCTAGCTGTCTGCAAGGAATATAAATCCTTCCATTTCACACCATCCAGTCAGAGTTGAAGAAGCTTCTTGCATGAGAAACAAAACGTCTTCAAAGAAAAAGCAAGAGTGTCCAGTTGCCTATTGAAAAAGCACCTTTGGGATTTTAGTCTGAAAGCAGAAAAATGCTTTAGAGCACTCAAAGCAGAGCACATGCCTGCAATTCCCTAAACCACAATTTTTTCCCCTAGGATCATGCAACAGGATAGGACAGCTGTATGCCATTCCAGTAAAAGGCATCATTTTTGAAGTATTTGCCAGCAGAGCTACTTGTAGCTGCACACTCTGAAGCACCGTTTTGCCTTCTAATTGAAACTGCTGCACAATCCAGTTTGTGTTGGTAGTGAGGTGTTGATACAATTACTGTGTGTGACACGTCTATTTATCCATTTTTATAACATGTTACTTGGATCTTAATATGTATCACATGTCACTTTAGAAAAATGTTTTTTCTGTTCCGAAAATAATGGATTTTTACTGAATTAAAAATAAAGGAGTAAATGGAATTGTGAGGACAGAAATGGATTGATTAGAACATTTCCTTTCCTAATTTTCTATCAAATTTCTCTCCACTTTAAGTCGTATGCATTGGCTTTAAAATTCACACTGGCTTCAAGAAAAACAAATATGTAACTCTGCATCTTTTACTTTGTTTCTCAACTGTCTTATGAAGGTTTCTTCTGTACTGAACTGGACCCTGAGAATTCCAGCTGAGTTTGATGTGACAGTACTACACTACTTTTTCCTGGTCTCAAGGCCAGGGGGTGGTTTCAGCTTTTTCTCTCAAATAGCTTTCCTAACATGCTATATTTATTAGCTGAATGTACCATTCTTAGAGAATAAAGAAAATATTTTCTGATTTATAATGTCAATAAATGTTAATCTGAAGTAAAACTTATACATTTATATAAAGGCATTAATTTTATATCCCTCAATTTAGAAATAGTTTTTGTTGCTCATCTGAACATAACAAAAATCACATATCAGGCTTTCAGTTCTACTGAACTATGAAAAGAGCTGAAAGGCTGTGGCAGAATCTTCAGGACATATTGTTTTCTGAATTTCAAACAAAGCATCATTTCTTTATTGTGTACTTCTGTACTTAATTTTGATTTCTTTTCCTGTCAGGGTTGTTTTCAATCTTCCTGTAATTCCTTCCTTCCCACATATTACTGCAATAAAATAAAAATAAATGTGCTTTTGTTATCTTATTTGTTAAAATAGATACCAATGAAACTGCAACACAAAATTATTTGTGCCCAGTATCATTTTGGAAACATTTTAGCTTCCAATGATCAGCATATCCTTGAAGACAAAATGCATTTATACAGTTTCTTACATGAAATTTACTGAACTACAATTAACAGAATTTAATTTTGATATGGCAGCAGGTTTTTAATTCACACATTTTCTCTTAGGTTTCTTAGCATTTCCCTAACTAGTTGATATGCCCTTATAATTTATATATGCAAAGTATCTGTATCTTCCTAATAGGTGGGCCATAATAAGCATGAAATCCAACCAAAGTGTTCCATCAGCTGAATAAGAAGCAGCGTGATTTTTTTTAAAAGTACTTTCACTAAAGAGAAGAAATGTATTTTGCAGCCAGTGAGCTAAATTAAAATCAGACATGGATTTTGTTACAGGGCCTCATGTCTATTCTAATGAGCACCTGAGTTGCCATAAGATCACATGTCCATGGAAGATTGAATATGCAGAGCTGCACTGCACAGTGACAAACAGTAACTCCCATCTATTTCTGTTTTAGAGCTCACTGGTTTTCAAGTGAGAAAATACATGGCAATCTCAGTTATCCAATCAAGTAGCACATTTGTTTTCCTGATATACATGATTGAACTGTAACAGTACTTCTATTTTTATAACCATCTTATGCATGAAGGGACTCCGCTTTATACAAGTGAAAATACAGTGGCCAGCAGATTTAGCTACATTCCACATTGCCACCTCTGAATACAGAGGAAAGCAAACAGAAATTACTTATTTCAGTTTTCATTCCTGGAAATGGAAATGTACTACTAATCTATCTGTAAATAGCTAGTGATATTGCAAGTGACAAAAATATTCTAAAATAAATTTTTCCCCTTAAAATTAGCATTTGAGCTTCTAGGTCATGTAGTTAAGCAAAAGCCAAGAGTTTCCTTTTATTTATTTATTTATTTATTTACTTATAGCATACAGCAAATGAAAAGTCATGGAATAGAAGTAATGTTTATAGTAAGGAAAGTGGCATGCCATCAAATAATCTTTTTTTAAAAAAAAACTTTAACAAAAAATTATATATTATACAATAAATGTGATTGCTCACAACAAATCAGTCACAACATGCAATTCATTTATTCACTTCAATACATCCTGCTTGGGCACCTTTAAGTTCTTCCAGCGTCTCAACATCACTTTGTATTTGTCATTCTCATTCTTCTCAGATGCTTTCTTTAAAACAACTCGCATAACTACGGCTGTTTCTGTTTCTTTGTCTTCTCCAAGAATGAGATCCAGGGTATCACCAACCTTTACCTGAAGAAGGGTGTGTGTGAAGGGGGGGAGGGAGAAAAAAAATATTTTTTTTTCCTTGAGTGACTGAATAACTTGCCTGACATATAGATTTAAATGCTTTTACTCCCACCATTTTGAAGCTTAGGGGAAAGCTGCCAAGATGGCTGTTTAATAGGTCTGCTTTTCTGTGGCATAAATTCCATGATTCGAGGATGTTGTGGTGCCTTAAGAATGTATGCAACTATAGGAAAAAGTTATTGTAAACCCTTTATCAGACATTTCTAGTCCATGAAATTTAAGAGCCACAATAACGAAACTACAGCAGTAATATGACATGACACCATAAACCATATACTGCACCAGTGAATCCACATTTGAAATACTGTATCCAACTTTGATCACTAAGATGCAAAAAAGATACTGTGACTCCAGAAAGAGCACAGCAACAAAAAGGGATCTGGAGACTAAATTCTACAATGAACAGTTCAGGAAACTAGGTATGTTTAGCCTAACAAAAGGTTTAGGGATGACATGATAGCTGGCTTATTCTCCAAAGCAGGGGTCTCCAACCTTGGCAACTTTAAGACTTGTGGACTTCCAGCTCCCAGAATTCCTCAGGCCACGTTCTCTGGATGAGGAATTCCGGGAGTTGGTCCAAAAGTCTTAAAGTTGCCAAAATTGGAGAGCCCTGCTCCAAAGCACCTGAGGGCAGGACAAGAAGCAATGGCTGGAAGCTTTGCGAAGAGAGATCCAACCTGGAACAAAGACATTTCCTGACAGTAAGAACAATTAATCAACTAAACAACTTGCCTCACAGAGTTGCAGGTGCTCCATTGCTGGAGGTTTTTTTTAAGAAAAAGACAATCATGATATGTTAAGGTCTTCTGTCTTGAGAGGTGGGTTGGACTTGAAGACCTCCAAAGTCCCACCCCATGATTCTATTTTACTATTCCCATTGCGTTCTGTTCCATAGTTTTCAAGCCACAACAGCTGGGTTCATAGAACCAAGCAAAACTCCACATGATGTACAGCAACATGATGTGTGTCTGTTACCTTGCTTGTAAAAAGGTGATGGGTCAAATCAGCCTATTTCCCCAACACAGTTCCAGATCATGGGAAGAATGGATGGCAGTGTAAGATTGGTAGGATGTGGCACTGAATCATTTCTCTTTCCCCATTGCCAGAATTCCTTTACTAATGTCCATAATAACATAGAACTCTTAATCTAAGAATCGAACAGCATCTCTACTGTAATGTGATAAACTTAATCATTTCCCCATAAGATTCAAATCAAAATGTGGGCCATTTTCAGCCGGCAGACAGCAAGAGGCCAGGGAGGCCAGAAACGGGCTGCGTGGGGGCCACGCAGAGCCGCCAAGCAGCCTGTTTTTAGTTGGCAGAGTGCTGCAGGAGGCCTCAAGTAAGTGCCTGATCTGGATAGAAAGCAAGCAACATCCTATGTTAATATCACCGTTTAATGCCAGATTTTACATACTATAGGTCCATTTAATTTACAATCAACAATCTCTAATTGACAATCATTTCTATTTACAATCCTGGAAATTTACCTCAGCTGTTAGATCTTGTATTATGTATTTATGCTACTGTATTTTTATTATTAGTTGAATAATAAAAATACAATGGTATAAATAGCTTTTCTGCCTGGAAAAGCAATTTATTATTAAACAATGGGGTATAAATTTAGAAGTAAAATTTTTTGGTGGAGTTTGAAGAATAAGTAATAAATGTTTGTTAGTAATATCTGGTAGAAGAGATAGGAAAATGGTATAGTAAAGAACTGTGAAAACAAAGAAGGGAAAACAGATATCTTTAGCCTGTGTCACACACCCACCATGGCTACGTCTACCCCAGCACCCTGAAGTCTAACACAACCCTGATGCAGCCCTCAGCAAAATCGAGTTTGACACCTCTGATTTAGGTTATACTGTGAATTTCAAAAAGTCTTACCGATCTACTTTTCTTCCACAATTTTTCTCCATTTAGTCTAAGCTCACCATTGTAGAATGCATCTTCCACTTTGCTTTAAAACAAAAAGAACTTTATTTTTTATATTTAATATTCTTTCTATATTTTTTTTACAAAAATAAATATTAAGAATAATCTTTTCTACCACTGCACCGTAGATATATAGATAGCTTAGCTACATCAGTGTTTTTCAACCTTGGCGACTTTAAGAAGTGAGGACTTCAACTCCCCAAATTCCCCAAACAGCAATGCTGGCTGGGAAATTCTGGGAATTGAAGTCCATACATCTTAAAGTTGCCAAGGTTGAAAAACACTGCGCTAGATCATATCAATTAACATAAATGATAACAATATTTCATTTCAGCATTTCCCACTCTAGTGCAATTGATTCACTTTGTATGGACTTCCACACACAGTAAGCTTTTACAGAAGGAAAATCAATGTTGCATTTCTTAAACCTTAATAAGGTTGCAACCATATGCATATTTTTGGTGAAGCAAATCCTATTAAGCTCATTCAGATTTCCTTTAGCTTTTTAGAGAACCCAGTTATAAGATGTGTCATTCAAATAAGTTAAATATAAATTTAAAATAAACAGCTTGCAGGTCAAAATGCCAATCTTCTTATTATGTGATCAATTGAATATTTGTAGTAAATCAGTTCAGAAACTGTTGGTCTGTGATCAAAAATCAGGAATAATTTCTACTTAAATCTGTTTTGTTACCTTCTGCAAATAAAATAACAATGGTTGATAACACATGCCTAATTTTTCTGCTGTTCATTCAAAGTTTTTTACTATGTATATTAAATGCACCAAATCCTGAAACAAATGATAAAATCTAAGCAAGAAACATGCATGCATATCATGGTGTCTGGAAGCTTTAATTAGAGGAATAGTCAAGAGACTGCAAGTTAAGTTGGAAAAATAGTCTCATTAGGAGTTATTTTGTTTGTTTTAATGCATCAGCTGATATTAATACTTCTCATTATTTCTTTATAGCCGAATTTACAGTATTTAACTGACCAGTCTGTTTTCATAGAGATTTTAATCACAAGCTACCAAAGTCATTTTAAAAGTACCTTCCCCAACTTAATGCTTTCCAGATGCTATTACAATCATCACCAGACTGGGAAAGGTTGATGAAGAATACTATTTCAACCTACTAGTATTGGCAAAACCAAAAAAGTATATTAATAGTTTCCCTAAGAGGGAACCCATTAACTAGCTTGCTCTTAGCAACATTAAACAAAATATCATTAGCTATATCTTCTAATCCCTTTACTTACAAGTTATTTTAAACTTTTAGACTTACTTTCTTGCAATGTCTAAACCAGATTTCAAGATTACATCGAATCGGAAAGACTGTACTACTTTTTCAAGGTCTTTATAATTCTTCACTGTGCTGGGATCATCTTCAAACTCATCTTCTGAATCAGTTATCTCTTCATCAGTGTCTTCCTCCTCCAAGTCTTCTTCCACAGTTTGTTTCACATTTTTATGTGAGCTTTTGTTACTTTTGTGTCGGACCGAAATCCCTGTGACACTTTTTGACCATGGTATTAAAAATATATGATGCTGAATGGGAGAAACACAGAAATGTTTGGGGAGAATTGCTGTTCTGGGATATTGGCTTGCAGCGCAAAGAAAGGTCCTCCAGGGAGAGCTGAGTTTGTGAGGAGATTTGACCAGGAGTCCAAGGCAGACATTTAGATTTCTAAAAGCGCCAAGAAGTAATTTATACCCTGTCATAGCATACCCTGGAACAAAGGATTAAACAGTTAGGGCATTGCAAGTTAGAAATCTTCCAAGAGAAATGATGCAACTTCTTACATATTCTAAAGCAACATTAAACCTATTAAATAATATGTTGCACTGAATTAATTCAATTTATTTCTGAATACAACTGGGTAGCTTGTGGTGTGATTTTTTTAAAAATGCCAGGGACTCAGTTATAATCTTGCATATAAAAATAATCTACCCACAATCCAAGTAGTTAAAGATATCTGGCTAGTATTCTTTCGCTGTCCTAGGTAGGGTTAGACAACATAATACCAACAGGTACCACTGATGTGATAAAAATCTACAATGCTCACAAAATCATCTGCCAAAGTTCTGTATTACTGTATTCACAGTACTACAGTCAATGTTTTACATTAACTTACCAGCAATAATTATCCCTTTCAGGCTCTGCCCTAATACTAACACACATAAACACTATGTATAAACAAGACATTGAAGACTAGTGGGAGAAATCTATTCCTTTACCTATGAATCTACAGTTATGCTGGTCTATGACTAATAAAAATTGTTTTGAGTCCACTGTAATGAACCATATTTTGAAAAGTGGGTTGGGAATGAAGACCCCAATGAAATCTTCATTATTTTCTCAAGAGGGTTCGATTTAGAAATGAAGCATAGACCTGCAATGTGACATCCTGCTTTGACAGTTCAAACTTTCTTAAGAAAGAAAGCTAAACCTATACATTATTTATTTAATATTTATTTATTTCTTATTGGGCAAGTAATCTAAAGCAGTTTACAATCAATTAATAATTTAAATTGTAAAATTTCATAAACTAAAGCAGTGCAAAAGATTAGACATTGGTGAAAAAAAAATCCTAAGGCTTTCACCTCAAAGAATGCCCACCTATGAATAACAGCAAAATAACAATAGGTCAACTGTAGAACTGGATGCACAACAAGACTTCCTCTGATCACCTTAGCAACCAACCTGCCCTATAGAGGCAAAAGCAGACTGTTAGGTATCCTGTTTCCTAGTTTTCAAGGGCACTCTTTGTCAAACACAAGATCATGAACTTATTTTGGTAGTTAATTGGTAGCCAGTCAGTTGCTTCAATAAAGATGCAATGTGTGCATAGCCAGATCCCCCGCTTATCTAAATATGAGGCTACCAGAGTAAGAACAATAGCTAGGTTTCCATATGCAGGAAAGATTATAGCCAATGCAACAAGAGATATGGGTAGGTGTTCCTTGAAAGGTCACTTGGTCCTCTAGTACTAATTACTATTCCAGGAACATCTGAAACTATTCAAGCTCTTGAGTCCACACCCTGGCCAAAACAATAAAAATCTGAAGAAGTGGAATCGAATTCCACTCCAAGGCAGATTCACTAATTTCCCCACCTGGAAATCTATGAGCTGTCATGAGAGAATTCCACTTCAATTTATTGGGTCCTATCCATCCCAAACAGAATCTAGATCAGGGGTGTAAACTCACGTTGTCATGGCATCGTAACGTATCATGTCTTTCCCCCCCTTCGCTAAACCAGGTATGGGAATGGCCAGCGCAGGCCGCAAGTTTGACAGCCCTGATCTAAATAGTCATTCCAAATTTGTCTGTTTTCTCTTTAGATCATGAAGAAGCAATTTGCATGTCTTTAACATCTGATGACATTTCACATCCAAACACCTTGGTGATCATATATATGTTAAATAGCCTTCCATGGCACCCAAAGAATGTATAAAAGCACAGTGACGTGCTATTTTCCAAGACCAAAACTCGTTCTGTCCCAAGGGAACAAAATTAGTGTTCTCCACGAAGATCTGAACTGTACAAATATTACCTTCTCCAGCCCTTTGCCCCAAACAGAAATATTACAATTGTAGTAATAGTAATAATAGTAATAGTAATCTCCTAGATCCGGAGGGTGCTTCTTCAGAAATGGAGAGACAAGGACCACCTTTAAAATTAGGGGTATCAATTCATCAAAGGAAGGTAAAGCTCTACACTCTATCTAATCAATCCCTTTTTGTTATTGCAAATAAGCCAAGATGGTCACAAAGATCAAAAGTAGGTCTCTTAGTAGAAGCAAGTCCATTTAGTTTTCAGCTTTGTAACTTTATGCCAGAGGTCTCCAAATTTGGCAACTTTAAGACTTGTCAACATCAGCACTTAGGTGGAATTCTCTACAAGCAGTAACAAAGTAGTCATTCAACCTTCAGGGCAGTGTGCAATAAACCTTAAATTAATGCAATACTATACCGACTGAATTTACTTGTTAACAGTCTCACACAATATGACCTGCATAACACAGAACACCTATAACAAGGTGCCAAGTGCAAGAGACCAGACTATCTCAAGCATCCATGGTATTAACTGGAATGGCAGACGAGGTAATAGCCGTCACAGCCGCACTCCTCGTTTTTCTCATCCCCTGATCTTACAAAGGATCCAAGCACAAATGCCACAGAGGTAAAACGGGCCCTGGTGTTAGATAAGGTAGCGGGATGTGTGTGTATAAACTTCGCAGAGGGCAATGACAGGCGTCAAGGTCGACCCTACCGTAAATACGGTTAAAAACCGCGCTGCAATCCCGACTGTAAAACTTCCCGCAGCAGATCAGATCCTGCGCCGCGTATGTAACCCCCGCTTTCTGCCCGGTTGCCTAGCGGACCCACGTCCGATTCCGGCCTCCTTTCGCCGAAGGGAACCAACCGGAAAGCGCTGGTTCTTCGCCCGGAGCCGAGCAGCGCCTGCCTGCCTGCCTGCCTGCCTGCCTACCCGCTCTATGACCCAGCCTGCCACATTACCTCCCTCCGCCCGGCGCTTCCAACCCAAACCCTGCCGCGGGACCCCGCTCTGTGCCCGTCCTTTTTCCCTTTTCCGCAGGGATCAAAGAGCAGCGGCGGAGGCGGAGCCACTTTTTTTGTCGGAGGCGACAGTGACCCCTGCTGGAAAGAAGAGCCTCGGAGGACTTGGCGGCTGTAGGCCGAAGTCTTGCAACTCTACGCTGAGGGTTTTTCTCCCGAGGCTCAGAAGAACCAAGCCAGATGTGCGGGGTGTATAGCTCTGCGGCTCTGGTCGATCTAATCTAAGGAGAGGTTGGTCTCACTTGACAGCTGGATGAGCTTCTGAAAGTCGGGATGACCTCGGAAAGATATCGCAGTTGCACTTATATTTTGCAGTGGCGTATATTGAACACCCCGAGTACAGCGCGTTTCTCGGTTTGGGAACTTCCCTCTGGAAAGATGCTGATTTCAAATTGTGATGTTCACCAAGGGTTTTCAAACTTGGCAAGTGTAAGACTTGTGGACTTCAACTCTCAGAATTCCTGAGCTAATATGACTGGAGGAGGAATTCTGGGAGTTGAAGTCCACAAATCTCAAAGTTGTCAAGTTTAGACATTTCCAACACAAACGCGCTCAAAGCAACAACTGCAGTTTATAAATCTATAAGAGAAGATGGATAGCATTTCTCTCAGTATAGCCCTGCTGCTGGATAAAAATGGTTTTCACCATAGAAGAAACAATTATAGATGACTATTTCTGTTATGTATTAAAATGGACTACTCGAAATCCCTGCGCCTTGATTGGCTAAGGCGCGGGGATTTCTGATTGGCCAGGCGAGCCGCGCCGATTGGCCCGATTGAAGTCTCCCGCGATTGGTTCAAACCAAGAGCGGGAGACTTGAATCGCTGCCATTGGCCGCGGCCGCCGCGGCAAAAGGTATAAAAGCCGGAGGCTTTTTGCCTTTTGCCGGTTCGGTTCAACTATTAGAAATAAAGAGCTGTTAACGAAAGTCACCGACTCAGAACCTTTTTTTCGCGGACACGACACTGGCGACGAGGATGGGATCTCGCCCCTGAACCGAACCCCGTGTCCATCTAAGAACTAGCGACAGCAAAATGGCGAAGATAGCACCGCCCGCCCCCTTCAACCCCGCCGCCGAGGACTGGGAATCGTACTCGGATAGATTCCGTATGTACCTGGAATGTGCCGGCATGAAGGACGCCCCGGGCCCGCTAAAACGCGCCGTCTTCCTTACGCATTGTGGACCAGAGGTTTTCCAGATGGCCAAGGCATTGGCCAAACCGGCAGACGTGACTGCCATGGATTGGGACGTCCTCGAACCCATACTGAGGCGCCATTACGCCCCCGAGGTCCCCATCCTAATACGACGAAATGAATTTTACCGAAGAAACCAGAGACCAGACGAAAAACTGAGCGACTTCGTCGCTGAATTAAGGCGCCTAGGTGGACTCTGTGAGTTTGAAGGATTGAATAGTCTCATAAGAGACCGTTTCGTACTCGGATTGTGGGATCCGACACTCCAGAGCCGACTTATGGCCAAAGGCGACATCAGCCTAGCCGATGCCCTCACCGCAGCCGCAGCCGCAGAAGCAACCCGCACGTCAGCAGACACCATGCGAAGATCCGACGCGAAGGGTGGAAACAACAACCCCGCGAGGTCAGCCGACGCAAGAAACGAAGCAACCGCACACTACGGCGACTACCAGTCAACCTCCAGCACGTCAGATGATGAGGAGGACATACATCGCGTGCAGACGGGACGCGGAAACCAACGAAGCCAAAACAGTCGTAGGTCGAGGACCAACTGCGCCGGGTGCGGCGGCGACCACCCCAGGTCTGAATGCCGTTTCTTTGATGCTATCTGCAGGCATTGCGACCGAAGGGGCCACATCGCTCGAGTTTGCCGCCAAAAGAAGACCCGCAGCCTGCCAAGATGGGAACAGCAGGACAGAAGAAGAGAGAACTCCCCGCCCAGAGCCAGAGAGCGCCAGCCAGCAGGTAGATGGGACCAGAAGCAACGACCTCAAAGAAGCGGCGACGGTCGGCGGAAAGAAGAAACCCACCAGACGGTGACCATCGGCCACGCCATCTCCGACGGCGCCAGAAAGGTACACGTAGAAGTCCACATCGAAGGCCGGCCATGCAAAATGGAAGTGGACTCCGGGTCCTACCTTTCCATGATTGCATGGCGCGAAATAAAAAAACTAGTGCCTACTCTACAAAGAAAAAACGTGCTTGCCCAGAAAATCATCATAAAAGACTACCAAGGTAATCGCGTTCCGGTAGTGGGCACCAAGAACTTTAACATAACCTACAAAGGCCACACCGAACAACTGCCACTCACAATAGTCGATCGTGACCGCCCGAGCCTGCTGGGTCTGCAATGGTTCGCCCCGCTTAACATCGCGCTGACAGGTGTCAACCAAGTCTCCATTGAAGCCTGGGAACAGCAGCTAGTCCAGGAGTTCCAGGAGGTCTTCGATGGAGGATTGGGCAAGTACAAGGGGCCCCCTATTTCATTTGACTTAGACCCAAGGGTTCCCCCCAAGCGGCTTAAACCTAGAAGGGTGCCCTTTGCTTTAAAGCCAAAAATTGACGAGCAGATCAACAAACTCGTCAAACAAGGGGTATTAAAACCGATAGACCACGCCAGATGGGAGACCCCTATAGTGACCCCAGTAAAGCCAGACGGGTCCGTGAGAATCTGCGGGGACTATAAGGCCACCCTAAACAGCGCGCTACAGCAAAGCGCCTACCCAGTTCCAATAGTGCAACATTTACTGCACTCACTGGGAGGGGGAAAATTTTTTGCCAAGCTCGACCTCGCCCAGGCATACCAGCAACTGCCTGTGGACGAGGAAACGGCAGAAGCCCAAACAATTGTGACACACCGGGGGGCCTTCAAGTGTAACAGGCTCCAATTTGGAGTCAGCGTGGCACCAGGCATCTTCCAGAGCCTGATGGAACGTTTACTACAGGGCATCAAGGGGGTGGTGCCCTATTTCGATGACGTATTAATAGCGGCGCCAAACGAAGCCGAATTAGAAAACCGATTAAGACAAGTCTTAACAAAATTTAAAGAAACAGGACTTAAAGTCAAACGCGAAAAATGCCAACTTTGTACACAGCAAATAGAGTTTTTGGGTTACCTCCTAGACCGGCAGGGCATCCACCCTACAACTAAAAAAGTTAAAGCCATCAAGGAAGCCCCCACCCCGAAGTCCAAAACAGAACTACAAGCATTCCTAGGCTTACTAAATTTTTATAATGTCTTCCTACCTCAGAAGGCAACGGCGGCGGAACCTTTACATAGACTCCTAGACAAGAGGGCAGCATGGACTTGGGGGAGACGAGAACAAGCCGCCTTTCAGAAAACCAAAGACCTCCTCACCTCCGACGCCGTCCTGATGCAATTCAGTGAGACTTTGCCCTTAGCTGTCACTTGCGACGCATCACCTTTCGGCGTCGGCGCTGTCCTCAGCCATACCCTCCCAGACCAGAGAGAAGCACCTATCGCATTTTTTTCCAGAACTCTGACTAAACCGGAACGGAACTATAGCCAGCTGGACAAAGAAGCTTTGGCTATAGTTGCCGCCGTTAAGTGTTTCCACGAGTACCTGTACGGCCGCCCATTCAAAATAGTCACTGATCATAAACCACTGCTGGGCATCCTCGCTGGAAACCGTGCTACACCAAACATCTTGTCGCCCCGCATGACAAGATGGTCTGAATTCCTGGCAGCCTACAGCTACGAACTGTTACACAAGCCAGGTAAGAAAATTTCGCACGCGGACGCTTTAAGCCGCTCGCCCTTGCCGGACTCTGACCCTGACCCCGCACCAACAACAAACACCCTGAGTATCGAGAGTTTGCCCATAACCGCATCTGATATTGCCAGAGAAACCATTAGGGACAGACAATTGGCGCAAGTCTTACATTGGTTAGAAAAAGGCTGGCCGGAAAGAGACATTGACGAGACTTTTAAAACATTCCGGCAGCGCCAGACTGAACTTTCACTGTTAAGAGGTTGCATCCTGTGGGGTGATCGGGTGGTAATTCCAGGTAAATTGCAAAACAGGGTCCTAGAGATGTTACACGAGGGTCATCCTGGCATCGTCAGGACAAAAGCCCTGGCCAGGAGCTACGCTTGGTGGCCAGGGATGGACAAACAAATTGAAGCATGGGTCGCCAAATGCCACCGGTGTCAGGAAACCAGATCCAGCCCACCCACAGCACCTATCCGGGACTGGGAAATACCACGGGGACCCTGGTCCAGAATCCACTTAGATTTTGCTGGCCCCACAAATGGACACACTTTTCTAATCACAGTCGATGCATACTCAAATTGGTTAGAGGTGGCTGACATGAAATCCACCACCACAGAGGCTGTCATTAAAGAGCTGTGTAAACTGTTCTCCACACATGGCCTCCCAGACGTCATTGTCTCAGACAACGGGCCCCAATTCACCTCCATCGAATTCGAACGGTTCCTGGCCGAGAAAGGTATCCGCCACGCATTGACAGCACCGGCGCATCCGGCGGCGAACGGTAGGGCGGAACGGATGGTCCAGTTTACAAAAAAGACCCTCCGGAAAATGGACCACGGGGAGATCAACGAAAAAATCAACAAACTACTTTTCATACAGCACATCACACCCAATACCACAACCAACAAAAGCCCTGCAGAGCTCCTGATGGGCAGAAAGCTGCGGTCCCCACTCGATCGTCTGCACCCAACCTATAACCCGGAGCGACCCCCAGACTCAAGCTCCAGGTACCGGACTTTTGAACCAGGCGACTTGGTCTACGCCAAAAACATGACGGGGGACCCCCTATGGATCCCAGCCGTCATAACCCAAATCACCGGCCCACGGTCGTACCGGCTCCAAACCATCGATGGGCGAGCCTGGAAACGACATATCGACCAGCTCCGGTCACGAGCAATGACTGACCTCAACCCCCAAGACACGAACCAAGGGGGGAGGGAATACCCGGTAAGACAAACGCAGGAGAAAATTAAATTTAAAAACTCACCAGAACGCAGCCTTCGTGAGCCCCATCTGGAGAAGAGCCGTCCGGCCAACTCTACCGACTCGGAGAAGCCAAGCGGGAGCGGCGAAATCCGTGACTCAACCGACCCGGTAGGCCCAGGCGGGAGCCACGGCGAGAGAACCGGCCCGATCATCCAGCCGGTTCTCACAGAGCCAGGAGCAGCCAAAAAGATGACCGCTCCGGCCGAGTTACAACAAGGAAGTGAGCTGCGCAGGTCAACTAGGACCCGACGGAGCCCCGCCTACCTGCGTGATTACACCACGTGAAGGACCGTACCAAGAGGGGAGGGGTGTTATGTATTAAAATGGACTACTCGAAATCCCTGCGCCTTGATTGGCTAAGGCGCGGGGATTTCTGATTGGCCAGGCGAGCCGCGCCGATTGGCCCGATTGAAGTCTCCCGCGATTGGTTCAAACCAAGAGCGGGAGACTTGAATCGCTGCCATTGGCCGCGGCCGCCGCGGCAAAAGGTATAAAAGCCGGAGGCTTTTTGCCTTTTGCCGGTTCGGTTCAACTATTAGAAATAAAGAGCTGTTAACGAAAGTCACCGACTCAGAACCTTTTTTTCGCGGACACGACAATTTCAAATTAATCCCATCCATAATTGCAGAAGCACAATCTAGCATAAATATTTTTCCCATTACTGTTTTAGCCTCAAGGTAATCTTGTGAGGTAGGCAAAGCAGGGATCTTAACCTGCATCATCACACCATCATAGTCCCAATATTTTAACTGAAAAACTACATCAGTTTTTGCAAGCCATTTCCACTATCTTTTTACAACTAATAATAAAAAAACCCAGGTGCCTCTGAGAACAGCCAAAATTTCTTGTCTAGTTCAGTAGTCTTTTAAATCCAGTCATCTGGACACATAAAAAAATGTATAAGAGTGATGTCCCTTAGTCCCTCATCTTTCCCCAAAGTTATCAGCCACTCCATCTTAATTTGGAGATGCCATTCTTGTTATGAAGGCAACTGTGGGAAGCTACCAACACCCCCACCCCACCCCGAGGAATGAAATATTTTGAGGAATATCTTTTTTAAAGGCAGGGTAAAATATCCCCCCTAAAAGAGAAATAAAAAATATTAAGGAAGACAGAAACTCAGAACCCCAGCTCCCTGCCCCCAAGCAGTTATTGAGCTGGGACAGCTTTTAGAAATGCATATTTGGTAATCCATTACTCCCTGCAGCAAAGTCTGAACAAAGGCAGAGTGATAGAATTAGCTCTCACTCAAGATCCAAACCAGAACAAAGACATTAAGCCAAAATAGGAATTGCCCAACACCCTTTAAAACACAAGCCTCTTCATTACATAATTTCAGCAGTCCAAAGTGGAACCAAATTTGGGAGCTCAGACAACCTATGACTCCTACATAACCCTACAACAGCCAATAGAATACATGTTCTTGCACAGGAATAGGAAGCTCAAGTACCAAGATCAAAGAAGATATAAAAAAGACCCCACTCTCAACTCCATGTGGTCAACTGCCCAGAATCACACATGCCTGGTTGTTGTGACTGAAAGGATCGATCCTGCTGTGAGTTTTGACTCTGATGACTCTGAAGATGGAAGGCTAGAGCCTGCTGTGAATGTGGAGTCTGAATTATCAGAGGACACAGATGTGAGCCAGGAGGATGAGAGATTGTCAGAGAGACAATCCTCGCCAGAACCTTCGACTTCACTCATGCCAGCAACTGATCCACAAAATGAGTCAGAAGCTTCTAATGGAGAAACTGACAGATCGTGGATTGACGCTAGAACCAGGAGAAGAATGAAACGTCAAGCTGAAGGGAGGCATCAAGCCAGACATTGATTAGAGAGACTGACATGCCCATCCAGGTGATTTAAGGAGGATTGCTGATTCTCAAACTTTGCTTGGAAGCAAAGTGTTTGATGTGTTGAAAGGATACATGTGGAGCAGCCTTTGTAATTTATGGACATTCTGAATTACCAGACAAATTCCGGGAAGTCTGCCAAGGACTGGAATATAGTACTGTTAACCCTTTTTTAGTCTGGCTTTATTTTGTTTGAATATTTTGAACTGTGGAACTCTGTATTCTCACTTGTGAATATAGGTGAGACATAACACTTGGTGGTTCTGCTTCATCAGTTAAATGGACCCTCTTTCCAATCAGCCTCCAACCTCCATTTTGTCTCCAGAGCCTTTCTTCCGGCTTGAAACTGAACCAAATTGGTATTTCTTCCAACACAACCAAAGATATCATTTGTGCCAGCTTCCCCTACATTATACTGTATCTTCTAGGAAAGACCCAAAGATGCTTTTCTTTTTCAAGAGGCAACTGGACTTTCTGGTTTTTCTTTGAAGATGTTTCACTTCTCATCCGAGAAGCTTCTTCAGCTCTAACTGGATGTTGGGGAATGGAAGGATTTATACTCCTTGCAGACAGCTGGTTATTTGCATCCTTTTAGAGAGTTGTTGAGGCCACCTGGAGGTGACCTTAATGATGTCTAGAAAAGAGGTTTTCCATGTTCCTTTGCTATTAGACCTTGTCTCTCCAAATGTTACATTTGCATTATCTGAATTGGATAGCCCCAGGAAACAGAAATCCTTATATTTCCACTAGGAATTTCTGAATATCTCTTCTTCAATTTGTCAGGTGTGCAGATTTCATTTGGCTTATTGTTGTTGCTGTATGAATGAATGAATTCTTTATTGGCCAAGTGTGATTAGACACACAAGGAATTTGTCTTGGTGCATATGGTCTCAGTATATATAAAAATAAAAGATACATTTGTCAAAAATCATAAGGTATGGTTCCTCACCATTTGTTAGCAAGTGTTAAGATGCAGTAGATAAGTACTGGAAGAGAGAGCGAGAGAGCTACTCTGCACCTCTGTGCTAGTGTAGAACAGCAGTTGCCAACTGGTGGGCCGCGGCCCACTGCTGGGCTGTGAGAAAATTTTAGTGGGCCACAGAGAAATGTCACCCCCAGAGCAACCCCCCAAAGCAATTAATCCAGGCTGCACAGAAACATAAGGCTGTGCCACCCACATGACCCACAGGAACCCTTCCTGCCCACTCACTCCTTACCCAGCAAACTTGCCTGCTAAATTGCTATTTTTCCTTTTTCTGACCATCATCTGTTCTGCTGTACCGGGAGATTTAGATTAGCTAGGAAGCAGGAAATGGTTGGATTTCTTACTTTCTAGCTAGTCTTTAGATCTTCGACTCTGCTTTTAACCACAGCCGAACCTCCCTTAGGACTGAAGGTTCTATGTGAAGACTTACCACAAGCAAATTTGAGAGACTGAGCTAGCCAATGGCAGATAGATAGATCATTGAATGATTTTGTGAGCAACTCAATCTGCCTGCCTGCTTTGCATGATTTTGGGTAAAAGTTGCTCTTTTTATATAAAAAAATTCAATATTTATATAAATATTTATATTATTTACATACAAGCCATGTCCAGTCAGTCACATGATCACCAAGCCACACCCACAAATTAGGCCATGCCCACAAAACTGGTTAGTGGTCCCTGGGATTTAAAATTATGAGTTTGGTGATCCCTGAGGTCCAAAAGGTTGCCGACCCCTGGTATAGAAGAGTATGGAGATAACCTTGAAGAAGGAATGCAACAACAGACAAACATCAGTTTGAGCAGGTGAGAAAGAAACTCAAGATTGCCCCACTATTAGTGTCTTTGAACTAAGAAGAAGGGAGAGAAACTGTCAGGATTTCAAAATTCTCTTATTTTGCCCTCTTAAGAGTAGAATACAGTTGCAGTCATTCTTATGCTATCTGTTTCCTGACTTGACCTGGGTTGACGGCCCATCTGCTGATTTAAGAAGCCTCCCATGCTAAAGGACAATCTAGCTCTGTACTCTAATATCTTTTAAGTATTGAATGGGAGAGGGAAACTTTCATTGTCCCTTGCTTCATGCAGAAATGTTGAGTCAGCCCCAGCCTTATAGCCTGTGACCTGTTTGCCAAGGGCATAAAATCGTACTGCTCAGCACATGCTCCCTGTTAAGTCCTGAAAGAAAGAAAGAAAAAAAAACCCTCTGTATGGTCAAGCAGAAACTCTTTTTGTTCTCATAGAGGTTCATAATTATTGTTGACTATCAGAGGTTTGCTTGTGTCATTGCTGTTTTAATTATATAAGTTAAAGTGTGTGATATTAGCTTTCAAACTGCCATCTAACACAAAAATACAGAGCGAAGACAAAAATCAGTTTGCATTAATGGAGTGTTCCACTTAGTAAAACTGCTCACATTAAATTAAAATGGGAGCAGTAATTTCACCACTGTGACTCATAAATGTTTTTTATGGTCTAGTACATATCTCTGGCACTGAAGATTTAGTAGATTTTTTAAAATACTTGTCGTGGTGATATAGTTTTCAGAATGAATTTTGGTTTCATCATTTGTTTGCTTGACTTTGGGATAATGGCCCCTTCCTTTGAACTCACCTGTGAAGGTTATTTTTGGATCTTTGTTATTTAATTTGGAGGGGGGAAGAACCTTTAAAAATCTAAAACAAACAGACATTGAGGTAATTAAAATATATATTTGTCCTTTATGCTGTAATAGTTAAGGGTGGAAAAAAAAGACTAGAGTCCCTTCTTTATAAGGAAATGGTGCTTTTAGATAGAACCTGGCAGGCAAGGAAATCAAGGGCATTCTAAAGTTATCCTAAGAAGATTGGGGGGAACATTTAATACATGTAATCTTCAATTAATTAATAGAGCCTGCTCATTATGGTCATAAGTCAAGATCATCATAAAGCAAATCATCATGCAACTGGATCCGATTTTTTGTGGTGGTCATTAAGTGAACGCCATGATTGTAAAGCAACCAGCTGAGTCCTAAAGTGAATGCCACAGTTATAAAGGGAATCCATTGTTCACTGTGTGGCAGGTTTGCCAACAACCAGAAGTTAAAAACCAGTTTTTGGCAAAAAGATCATTAATTGCAGTTATATGATTGTACCTTTTCAGTGGTTCATTGTAACTTCACATGGTTGCTAAGTGATCTGTTATAAGTCAAAGACTACCTGTCAGCTGGTGCTCCATTCAAAATCCAAGAAAGAAATACTTAGATGCCTTTAATCACAGAAAAGATATCTTTTACTGGAAATCAAGGGGTAGCAACAAAAGAATTCTGAATCTGAGAAAATGGGTGCATAAATCACATATACAAAGTAATGGCAACGTTCCCACTCCCAATAGTTCAATTGGCTCATCCAATTAAAAGTTGTGTATATCATCATGTGGGCATTTCCAGGTGATGATGAGGCTTCTGTCCATTGACCTTGTTTGATAAAGGGTTTCAGCTGCACATAGCATGGGATAGAAACCTAAGCAAGAATGTACCCACCCACCCCAGTTTATACAGTTCTGGTTTGTAACACCTCTAGCTCACTTCCCATAACCATTCCCCCCTCCTCCTCCCGTTACTTATGACAGCCGAAAGATGCAAAGCAAAGGGAGAAAATCTTGAAGGCTGACATTTGGCCCTCCCAGAAAAGAGATGTTAGTCCTAAAAAAGATAAAAATAGACGGTAATAGAAAATATACATGTAACAGCAACATACTAATTTTTTAGGGTTCATCAGGATATTTAGTACAAAATGCCTTGATAAGTGTAGGAGCTCTAACATCCTTCTCATTCACCCACTCAGCCTGGGAAGGAGGAAAATGTTTCCAAGCAACCAAATACTGGAGTCGACCCCTTCGTTTTCAAGAATCCAAAATTTCTTTAACTTCAAAATGTTGTTCACCTTCAATTAGCAATGGTACAGGGAGATCAACCTGAGTTGGTCTCAAGTTGGAGGTATGTTCAGGTTTTAATAAACTAATGTGGAAAACAGGATGGATCTGTCCAAGATTTTTTGGTAATTTCAGTTGGACTGCCACAGGGTTCACAATTCGTTCAATTGAGAAAGGTCCAACATACTTAGGTCCAAGCTTTTTTGACTTTTGTGTGGGCTGCAAATATCTGGTGGATAAAAAGACTTTGTCACCCTCTTGATATGGTTTTTGTGGAGTTCTCTTTTTATCTGCAAATTTTTTATGAGCTTGATGAGCATCATTTAATGTTTTATGGGTAACCGGCCAGGTAAGCTGGAGCTGTGTTATCCATTCATCTAATGTCTGAATGTTAGGTTTCCCCTGTGGAAGCTCGGGTATGGGTACAAAGTCTTGTCCTGAAGCCACTTTAAATGGAATAAACCCAGTACTACTATGTACCGAATTATTATATGCCACCTCAGCGAATGGCAATAGGTCAGCCCAATTATCTTGCTGATAATTTATATAACATTGAAGATATTGTTCCAATACCGAGTTAGTCTTCTCAAAAGCCCCATTGGTTTGTGGGTGGTGGGTGGAGCTTAAGCCCTGGGTGGAGCCCAATAACTTCAGGAACTCCTTCCAAAAGTTTGAGGTAAACTGAACACCCCTGTCTGAGATTATGCGTTCAGGAACCCCATGTAACCTGTAGATATGTAAAATAAACAGTTTAGCCAAAGTTTTTGCAGATGGGATTTTCGGACAAGGTATGAAATGTACCTGTTTGGAAAACAAATCAGTTACTACCCAAATAACTGTATTCCCCCCATTTTCAGGTAATTCCACTATAAAATCCATAGAGATTTACTTCCATGGAGCCGTTGGTCTAGCCACATTTTGTAGTAAGCCTGCTGGTTTTCCAGGAGGCCGTTTGGCTGAGGCACAGATAGGACAACTAGCTACATAAGTCTCAATGTCCTTTTTCAAGGTAGGCCACCAAAATTGCATTTTAACCAAGTGTAAGGTTTTCACGAATCCAAAATGACCAGAGGCTTTAGAGTCATGAGCTTGCTGTAATATTTGGTTTCTCAGCTTTGCTGGCACATATAATTTGGCCCCCACCCATGCCAATCCATCTCTAACCGTACAGTTATTTGAGTGAGCAAGGAACCAATCATCAAGTTTTAGAGCATCTCTTAATTGTGCAGTCAAATCATTTGATAAATCAACCTCCTTCTTTTTCTGGGCTCTGGTAACCACTGGAGCTGCCAACTGTTTGGTTGGGACAATCGGCCATACCCTTCTTGGCAAGCACTATTATATTGAGGTAATCTAGTTAAAGCATTCACCATGAAGTTCTTCCCCCCTGGAATGTACTTCAATGGAAAATTAAAGTGCTTAAAGTACTGCTCCCAGCGAACTTGCTTGGGAGACAGCTTCCGAGGCATTTTCAAAGCCTCCAAATTTTTATGATCCGTCCACACCTCAAATGGGTGTTTTACCCCTTCTAAGAAATGCCTCCAGGTTAACAGAGCCCAGCGAACTGCAAAAGCTTCTTTTTCCCATCTTCTTTTGGTTTCAGTTAGTTTATGGGAAGTATATGCACATGGTTGCAGAGTCCCCGTCTCGTTTGCTTGTAGTAACACCACCCCAACTGCTACATCACTTGCATCGGCTTGGATAACAAAAGGAGCGTCCATGTCCGGGTGCTTGAGTACTGGTTCAGCAGCAGTCGTTTCAGCTTTTCAAAAGCGGCTTGACATTCCATGGACCACTCCAGTGGTTTACTAGGCTTTGGTTTCACCTCCCTTTGGTTTTTAGGAGATTTGTGATAGGCATTGCAATCTTCGCAAAAGCAGGGATAAATTGACGGTAAAAATTAGCGAATCCCAAGAAACTTTGAAGTTGTTTCCTGGTGCAGGGAGAGGCCCATTCCAAAACGGCACGAACCTTCCCTGGATCCATTTCTGTGCCATCATGTGAGATGCAATAACCTAAATAGTCAATTTTTTCCTGGTGGAATTCACATTTGGACAACTTTGCATACAGCTCAGCAGCTCGAAGTTTTTCCAGAACTGACCACACTAGTTTCACATGTTCATCACGAGTCTCCGTGTAGATAAGAACATCATCAAGATAAACCAACACTCCTTTGTATAGATGTTCATGCAACACCTGATTGATCATTTGCATGAATACTGCAGGGCTCCCCTGTAGGCCAAATGGAAGAACGTTGAATTGGAAACAACCCATTGGGCAGTTAAAAGCAGTTTTCCATTCATCCCCTTCCTTAATTCACACCCGGTAGTATGCTTCTCTCAAGTCGAGTTTTGTAAAAATTTTCCCTTTGGCCAAGTGGGCCAACATATCCTTCATCAAGGGGAGGGGGTACACTTCTCCACTGAAATAGCATTGAGGTTTCTGTAGTCAACACATAAACGAAGGGAGCTATCTTTCTTTTCACGGAACAATACTGGGGCTGCTACCCGGGGTCTAGTGGGTTGGATGAAACCACGTTCCAAATTCTTATCGATAAATGACCGCAGCTCTTCTAGCTCCCACAGTGTCATCGAGTACAGTTTCGGTTTTGGGAGTTTCACCCCGGGTAAAATTTCAATAGTGCAATCTGTTGAACGATGGGGGGGAAGCTCATCCGAGGCCTTTTCACTGAATACCTCCTTTAAGTCCCAATATTCCTCCGGAATTTTCTCCTCCCCCTTCAGGTTCTCGGTGCCAGTGGAGGCCAGTTCAATGGCATTCTTGAGTTTCAGTTGAATTGCCCCTCCCCTCTGGGCGCTGGTCAGTACATATATGCAATGACCCTCTCCTCCAATCAACGTGGGGGTTCCATTTCTGGAGCCAGGGAAACCCCAGTATTAGGGGCCGCTCCATCCCAGAAGCCACAATAAAACACAAAGTCTCTCTATGCTTCCCCATCGTCATTTCTATTGGTTCTGTTATGAAATGTGCAGGGCCGCCCCCAGCTATTGATCCATACAATTGGCAAAAGGCTATGAGCATTTTTAAAGTTTAAAGCCTTAAACCCATTTTCTCCACTACCTCCGAGCTGATTGTGCACCCAGAGTCTAACAAGGCCGGCATTTCCCCTTTGGCTCCTGACGTGGGTACCCTTAATCACACTGGAATGGTCATAGGGCCCTTGTTTGGACTTACCAGTGAGTCGTCTTCTGATTCGGATTCACTCTCTTCAGAAGAGGTTGGAGTTCCCAGCTCCTCTCTTTTTGGAGGGGCGATCTCTACAACCTCCTCTGCTTTAAGTGCTGTTTCGCGAGGCTTTGCTGGGTTTTTTTCAGGTTTTCTTCCTCCTCCTGGAGCCCCCTTTAGTTCTAGCTTGGCATGGCAATCTGCAGCCCAGTGATCTTCCTTTCCACATCGAAAGCAAGCAGTGATCTTGGGTTTTGCCACCATTCCTCCCTTTTGAGGTTTTAAGGCTTCTTGAGGGCTGGTGGGGGAGGACTTGCTCCAACCAACCCCCCCCCCAGCATCTGTTTTGGGTCAGATCAATTTTCACCTCTGCTGCCAGCATGTACCACAGCTGCAGCTCACTGGGGTCTCTTCTGGCAATACAGCTTTGATATACATCTTCATTCAACCCATCTTTAAAAGCTTCTATCAGGGCCCCCTGGGACCAGCCTCAAATATGACACTCCAGCTCTCTAAATTCCTGGGTGTAGTCGGCCACTGATCTCCACCCCTGATTTATGGTCTTCATCCTAATTCTGGCCTTACGTTCAGCAAGTGGGTCTTCAAACCTGACCCACAGTGCAGTCATGAACAGGTCATAATTCATCAGCTGAGGGGCTTTATCATTATGCAAAGTCACCATCCACTTTGCAGCTGTTCCCTCCAGAGCCCTGGTAACACATCAAACTTTGGCTGCTTCTAAGGAAAAATCCCCTCCATATTCCTCCATATGGTTCCAGACTTGTGCCAGGAAGAATCCTAATTCCTTGGGATCCCCCCATATTTTACTTCCAATGGAGGCACCTTTGGAGTTCTACGTCTTCTGGCAATTACTCCCCCCCCCCTGAGGGCCCCTGGGCTGCTGCTGCCTGTTGCAATAGCCCAGGATGATTTATGGGGGTGGCTGCTCTAATTCTTCTGTCTGGGGCTGCCTCCCCCTCCTCTCCCTCATACCTTTGACCAGTTTGAGATTCTCCGATAGCTTCATTTAGAAGATGCATGGCTTGAGTTAGTAAAAAATTCTTTCTTTCCTTCTCCTGCCATGGCTCCTCTCTTCCACGCCGACGGGAAGTGGTCACTCCTGGAGGAGGCTTTTCCTCAGGATCCTTCTAACCGATTCCCCCAGACCATTTGGGTTTTACCGCTGGTTTTTCCCCAAGATTTAGTTCTGTTAACAAATCGGCTTCTCCTGCTTCCTCTAGCAGCAGAGAATCTTGTCCTCCAGTTGCTCCCAGGTCTTCTTGGTCGCTGTCTTGATTTGACATTGTATTCAGACCCCCTCGAAAGAAAATTTATTAATTCTCTGGGTGGGCTGATAATGTGGAGATTCAGAATAATGTCAGCTGGTGCTCCATTCAAAATCCAAGAAAGAAATACTTAGACTCCTTTAATCAGAGAAAAGATATCTTTTACTGGAAATCAAGTGGTAGCAATAAAAGAATTCTGAATCTGAGAAAATGGACATGTAAATCACATATATAAATTAATGGCAACGTTCCCACCCCCAATAGTTCAATTGGCTCATCCAATTAAAAGTTGTGTATATCATCATGTGGGCATCTCCAGGTGGTGATGAGGCTTCTGTCCGTTGACCTTGACATAGTTTGATAAAGGGTTGCAGCTGCGCATAGCATAGGATAGAAACCTAAGCAAGAATGTAACCTCCCCCCCCCTCCAGTTTATACAGTTCTGGTTTGTAACACCTCCAGCTCACTTCCCATAACCATTTCCCCCTCCTCCCCCCCCATTACTTATGACAGCCGAAAGATTCAAAGCAAAGGGAGAAACATCTTGAAGGCTGACACTACCTGTAGTAGTTTTTAACATGGCTGCCTGTCACCCATGGAACCAATCATAGTCCTTTTTTATATCACCTCAGAATGTAGAGCATGGATTAATTAAATTAAGCTGCAAGAAAGCAAATCTTGCTGACAGCATGCTGGCTGGGGAATTCTGGGAGCTGGAAGTCCACAAATCTTCAAATTGCTAAAATTGAGAATACTCCCTTGAAGTAATAGAAATAAAGAAGAAAGTTTATATTCAGTCAATATTAATTACAGTTTAGGATATCAGTGTTAAGACCATTGTAATTATTTGGGGGGGTTTCCCCCCAGTCAAAGATAAAAAGGAAGAGATTAGAAAGGAAGAGATGAAAGGAAATGTGACAAACATCAAGAGCTTTCGTTTCATAATACAGATTTTGGTCTTAAATTAAATTATTTGATATTGAAATCTCCACTGTTATTATAACTTGGTTATATATGTGCGTGTATATACATACATGTACACACCCTGTTAAAAGTAAAAAGTAGGTGGACAAAACAAATTTAACAAAATTAAAATACTAAACAGTAAATAAGAAAAAGCAAAGGAAAAAAACTATGAATAGCTAATTAATAACTTTTCAAAAAGACAATAATTTTCTTTCTTCTTCCATGCTACTAGAATGATTTTCTCTAACCTGGTGGCCTTCAAATATTTTGAACTACAATGCTGGGAATTCCTTGCAAGATCTTGGCCTTAGCACAGCCTCAGGGAATCTCTTATGACTTTGCCTTGCTGGGCCCACATCTCCGCATCCTGGGTCATGTCAGTCACACCTGCCTTCTCCAAAGCTGGGCACTAGCTAGCATCTCCTGGGATTTTTGACACCCAATATCCTAGTTGGAAGCTCAGTTTAGCCAAGTCAAAACCAAGTTACATAGACAACAGCAGAGGTGGTATTCAGCAGGTTCTGACCAGTTCTGGAGAACTGGTAGCGGAAATTTTGAGTAGTTCGGAGAACTGGTTGGTGGTAACCTTCCCCCAGGAGTGGAGTGGGAATTGAGATTTTACAGTATCCTTTCCCTGTCACGCCCACCAAGCCACACTGACAGAACTGGTAGTAAAAAATTTTTTGAAACCCACCACTGGACAACAGGGTTTCTCTGAGTCATCCTGATCCAGAATTCCTCCTAATCCTCATACTTGGGATCTGTTTGTTCTCTGTTACAAGTGGGTTGAGCTTCTTTTCATTTCCTAACTTCTTAAGCTCTTAGACTGGATATGGTGACAGTTTCAACTTGGCATAGCAACATGTTTTTCTCAGATCCTTTCCAAGAAAGTGTATACTTACAAGAATAGCTGGCACGTTTTCATTTTTCTCTGTGCTCTTTTTCCTATTGGTCTTAAAAGTACTGCATTAAGGATATGTGAACAGAAGGAGATAGATGGTCTGTGTAAATGTGAGTGTTTTGAAAGTATTGTAGAAAGTCTGTCCCATTTGGTGCCTTGTCTTTGGCTGTTACTCTGGGGGCTTATCCAACTCACACTGAGCAGGTGGTGAGTGCAATGAAAAAAGAAACAGCAATCAAATTAAATGCTAGTTATGTTTAATATCCTTAGCCATCATGACAGCTACATGTTCCATCAGCAAATGCTAATTAGTTTGAATTTGCTTACGTTTGTATTCCCAATTTCCCTCTGATTAATTGCATTATGACTTGGAAGAGGATGTTCTTTCATCTAATTAGTGGTACTTCTTTCTGTAGCCTTTTTTCTAAGTTTTCAGGGTGAGGTTTTCTTTACCTGGGCGCTCAAGGAATAAAATCAAGATTGCAGGCAACATATCCATATGAATGCACAAAGAGTTGTCTTGCAGAAAAAGGGATGTGTGTATGCAAATTTTAGGAAGCATTTTAACAGCAGCATTCATGTTTCCAATTTGAAAACATTTATTTACCACAATACAGAATGCAGTAAGTGCAGCTTTGGACCAAATACCGTGTTTCTCACATAATAAGGCCGGGCCTTATTTTTTTTTGACCCCGGAAAAAATGGCTAGGACGTCTTTTCGGGGGTGACTTAATTTCCCCCCCCACTTTTATCCTCGGATGGGTGGGCGGGCGGCGACAATTGGATATTCGGGAGACCTTCCGGTTCGGGCCACTGTTACTTTCCCTTCTCCCTTGCTGCTGCAGTGTTTGGCGCAGCCACGTGGGGCCAGTCAGGGCTCCTCCTTGCAACCAGAGCCCTGAGGAGACACTTGGCTTCAGGCGCTGCCGTCTTCCCTTTGCTTTCGAAGGTAAAGCAAATTATTTTACAAAGCCTCCCCTGCCCGAGAGGGCAGCCCAACCCCACGTGAGGAGGCTAATTTCCCGGGGCCTCTTCCGTTCTTCCCCAACCTCCCTACACTGCGCGCCTCTGACACGCCGGTCCCTTCAGCCCAGTGAGCCTTTCCACCTCAAAGAAAGGCCAGGCAGGCGGCTGCGGAGGAGCAGCAGCGGGTCTGAGCCGCTCGCAGCAGAAACAGCCACCACCCTTAGCCCGACGCAGGGAGAACAAGTGAGGTTAGCACCTGCCAGCCCGTCCTTCCCACCTCCACGGCTCGATTTCCCCTACCTCTCTCTCCCCGCGAGGTCAACGTCTGCGCTGCGGAGGAGAAGGCTGAAGCCAGTTCCTCCTGCTTGCTAAGAGGTGAGGAAGCTGCGGCTCACCCAGCGAGATTTGGGAACGAGGGACAGGAGGAGGTACGCACACACACTTTCCCAGCTCTGCCCAGCCCTCGCGGCCCTGGTGGGCGGCGAGCGCCACCCCACCGGACCCTCCGCTCATCCTGCCAGGGCCGCACCAAAGCTGTAAGGCCTGGGAAGAGCTGGGAAAGTGAGCCGCAGGTGTGTGCATGCCTCCTCCTGCCCCTCGTTCCCAGATCTCGCCGGGCGAGCTGCGGCTTCCTCACCTCTCAGCAAGCAGAAGAAACCAGCTGCAGCCCTCTCCTCCGCGACGCAGACGTTGACCTCGCGGGGAGAGAGAGGGAGAGATCCTCTCGGGTGAGCGCCTTCCCCCGCAGCCCTCCGCACGAAAGAAGGACCCGCCGGTAGGGGAAACCGAGCCGTGGAGGTGGGAAGGATGGGCTGGCGGGCTCTAACCTTGCTCGTTCTCCCCGTGTCATGCTAAAGGTGGTAGCTGTTTCCACTGCGAGCGGCTCAGACCCGCAGCTGCTCCGCAGCTGCTCCGCAGCTGCCCGCCTGGCCTTTCTTTGAGGTGGAAAAGCTCGCTGGGCTGAAGGGACCGGCGCGTCAGAGGCGTGCAGTGTAGGGAGGTCGGGGAGGCACTGAAGAGGCCCCGGGAAATTAGCCTCCCCACGTGGGGTTGGGCTGCCCTCTCGGGCAGAGGAGGCTTTGTAAAATAATTCGCTTTACCTTCGAAAGCAAAGGGAAGACGGGAGCGCCTGAAGCCAAGTGTCTCCTCGGTGCTCCGGTTGCAGGGAGGAGCCCTGACTGGCTGCGCATGGCTGTGCCAAATGCTGCGAAGTTGCTCTAAAAACTGCGGCAGCGAGGGAGAAGGGGCAGCAAGGGAGAAGGGAAAGCAACGGTGGAAGATCTCCTGATATGAAGTGCCCCACCAATGCAGGCAGCACCATATCCGGGCATGCAACAAAAGTACTTCCTAACGGCAAGCCCCCCTGCTTTCCCCCCATTTTGCATGTTTAATATGGGGCTTAATTTGGGGGGAGGAGCTTAATTTGATTTTATGCCAATAAAACATGGTGGGGCTTCCTATTGGTGGAGGCCGTATTGTTGGAGAAACACGGTAGATGATTAGTAGGAAAGAAAAGTCAATTGATACCACAGGAGATTGGTGTCAGAAAATTTCTGTAGGTAATTTCCAGTTTGAGACTCAATTTAGTGTAGTGATTAAGCACCAGATGGCAAATGTGAGATCATGAGTCCTTCTCCCATTTTAGCAGAAAGGCAGCTGAGTGACCATGATTGGGCCAGCCAATCTTGCTCAGCTCTAAGAAGAAAGCAATGGCAAATCACTTCTGATATCTCACCAAGAGAACAGGGGGGACTTGTTCAAGCTGTCACCAAAAGTCAACAGTTACTTGAAAGCACCAAATTATTTAGCATTTTATCCACATATCGAGTCCTTCCCAAGAACCTGGGATAGGCAGATGTTTATATTTGAAGGTATTAATGTAAGCTTTATGTTCCACATAAAGTTGCCTTTTGCAATTGACTGGTGATGATTTTGTTAATGCTGATGGTATTCCAGTTGTTTTGGGAAGCCTGTCACCATTGGTAATCATATTTGCTTTCTTTTGCCACAGTTAATGCTGTTTCTGTTTTTGGCTCTTTATAAATGATGATTTCTTTTCTTCTTTTCTGCTTCTCCAGGTACTGCTAAGTCCACTATCCAAGGCCACTGCAATTCAATTTTAACTGTAATCAGCATGAGCAGTCCCAAAGAGGATAGTGGAAGAATAAAATGGAAAGTAGAACATCAGGTGATCTTTCCTTTCTTTCGTATCATTACACAACGTGGTAAATGAAGATGATGGATCCAACAAAGATACATTTGGTTTAGTTCTGGTTTAGCCCACTCATTGTGATTTATAAGTCATGGTTTATGGACATTACACACAAAAAGGCATGTCAGCTTTTCAAAACAATTGGGGAAGAAACAAGCCATTGTACAGTGCAATGTGTGAACTCAGCTCTGCATATCTGATCAAGTATATTCCAAGCATTGAAGCGGAGAACACTTGTGAACAAAAGTGCATTGTGTCATTCCCACTCTCCCAATCGTGAAGCCAATCTGCTGACTTCAGGATGCTGAGAGAGCACACATGTGCTGGTCCCAGTGTTTCCTCCAGCTGATCAAGAAGCACCAATAAGTGTGAATGGATGGAGAGAGAGAAGAAGAAACAAGGTGCGTGTTAAATATGCATGACGCTGTATTTACATGTGTTATGTGATATGCAAAGTGGAGTCTGATGTCAGAATCCACTCATTGGTTCAGCCGCTGGCGGGAAGATTTGAATCCCGTCACTGGCTGAAGTGTTGGACAGCACCGGCTATAAAAGCCAGACCTTCCATGTTTGTTTGCTTTTTGATTCCGGTTTTAAAATAAAGAGCTTCTTCCCACTCCTGAGTCCTGCTCCTTCCTCATCCGCGCCCATTTAACACTGTGAGATGTGGTGATGGATGAGTTACTGCCACTGGAAGAACGGAACATCACAAACTGAGGAAAGCTCCACTCTCCAGCAGTGAGTCCAACTTGGCCATGGCCATCAGATAAGGCTGAGCCAGCAATCCATTGACTCAGCTCCCGGGCACAGCTGATGTTGTAAGGTTGGAGAAACTCCAAGCTGATCTGAACTGGCACAAAGTGCCCTGAAGTGTCAGCAAAAATGCACTTTAGAGAAGGCCTGCGTTTCATGGTTATTGCCTATTTCTCCATGACATTTCAGCCTTCGAATCGAACAGGTCTGGCTGAATATGTAAGTAAGAGGAATTGAAATCCCACAACATTTGCAATATCACAGCTTTTTAAAGAAAATCTCATTATTACTCTATTGTTACTATCGCTAAATTACTATTACGAAAAACCCAGGTATTTATATTTAAATAGATCGTTGGTTTTAGTTTTTGCAATCATGGGAGATTGCAATATTTAATTTTTGAACAGGAAAGGACATAACATTCATAAGATTACATTCCAGTTAATTTTATTTCAACCAAGGTTTATATACAGGTAGTCCTTGACTTACAACAGTTCATTTAGTGACTGTTTAGAGTTACAATGGCACATAAAAGGTTGGTTTATGACCATTTTTCACACTTAAGACCATTCTAGCATCTCCATGGTCATGTGATCAAAATTCAAATGCTTGGCAACTAATTCATGTTTATGATGCCTGCAGTGTCTCAGGGTTTTGTGATTATCTTTTGTGACCTGCTGACAAGCAAAGTCAAAGGGGAAGCCAGATTCACTTAACAACCATATTAATAACTGCAATAATTTACTCAACAACTGTGGCAAGACACTACAATGGGGCACGATTCACTTAACTGTTTCACTTAGCAACATACATTTTGGGCTCAATTGTGCTTGTAAGTCAAGGACTACCTGTATATATCCATTCCAAATTATCTCCCATTTCCATTTCAACTTCAAACTCCAATTTCAGATATTTTTTTTCTTTATCTGTTTCTTTGTTGGTTATGCATTGATCCTTTCTATTTAGCTTTTTTTTAAAAAAAGATACCTACAAACTACAAGTTTTCTCCTACGTACACTAATATTACCATTCTCACCCACTCTTGGTTTTGCAGTTTTAAATTAAGAGTTTTCATTAGGCATGCTTATACAGATCTATTGCAACAAAGGAATTCAGATTAATAATAGAATTAATAGATGTCAGGAAATTATCATTTTTCTGTAGCCTAAGCAAAGAGAAGGAAAATTTTCCACACAGCCTGAGTTTTACTCATTTTTCTCTTACCAATTAATTCATCAAGCAAATGCTTTCTGCAACTGCAGCTTTATTATTTTACCAACTAAACACCATGTGACAAAACGTACTAAAATTTAACAGTTTACTCTCATTGATGGAGCTAGTATTTCACATTTTTTAAAAAATTAAGATGTCCATTTATCAAGAAGATAACTTTATTATTAGCAGTAGTCTTCCACATATTAAAAGGAAGCCTTCCTCATTACAACTCATTGATGAGCCCTTGGCCTCATGACTCACAAAAAAGAACTTAAGAAAAGGATAAAGTAAATCCATTATTATGTTTTACCATAACATGACTTGTCAGACAACAAATGTTGATCGCTCATATTTACCGCATCTTAATGTCAGGACACAATTTGGCCACCAGGTGGCAGCAGATCACCATGCAGAGCTAGAAGCTAGACATTTGAGAGCTCTTATAAGATACAGTGCTAAGTCATCCAGGCTCAACTCACACTGAGTTTAGTATGAAGGCAGGCTTTGCTATAACATGAATCAGTTTTTCCTTAAGGTAAAGGACATATCTGCCTCTCATGGATGCTACACATATTTTAATTCTTTGGGTTTTTTTTTCCAGTTGCAGTTATTGGCAATGATAAGAATGTCCACTAAAGTCCATCTAAATTCACTCTAAGCAGTGACTTTTATAAATGAACCACAGTTGGCTGATACTACATAGGACACAAAGTCATAAGCCATAAAACGTAGCCTATTGAATACTGGTGGAGACATGAGTTCTGAGGAATGTGACTGGAAAAGATGTCAGAACTGAGTAGAGTTTAAAACGATCGCTCCTGGTAGCAAAGCTGAAAAAGTCATGCAATCATGTGCCACAACCATAGCTCCACAAATTACAGGAAGAGAAAATGGCAAAGTAAGTGGTTTTGTTTTGTTTTTCAAAAAGTTGGTGAGGAGAATGTCAAAGATCTAAAGAAATGAATAAAAGCAATTGGGATTATCAGGAACAAAAGGAGGCCATTTGTGAGCCATTTTGCACACAAGTAGGAGCCCTCACTTCACCAGAAACCACAGATTGTTGTGGAACAAACCTGCCTCAATCTGTAGAAGGACGAGGGGAACAACGGTCTTGAGACTCATGCAGCTTTGGCCTCTTATGAGTTCCCTATAAACCATGAACTTTCGATTGGCTTCTGCTTTCTCCAGCTTTCAGTTAACTCTATTACTAAATAGGTTGTTTTAATTCAAACCAGGGAACAAGATGAGTGGTTGGATGGCTGGTCCTCATTGCTGGTCTCACTTGAAAAGCAAAATTATGACTGGGGAGATTTGGATGCATGTGTTGCATTATTTTTAAGCTGGGGTGCTCGTAGAACACAGTGACACAGAATAATGCGTTGTTGTTTTAATGCATTTACTTATTTTGAAAAGAATGAAGGGGAAAAAGGCAAAGGCATAGAAATTACAAACTATAGGTATCATATAGAAAAGTTTCAAGTGCAATACTATATAACATTAAGATTGAAAGAAAATACAAAGTACTCCAATTGAAGAAACACTGCACTTTTACTTTATTTATCAGCCTTAGATTAAAGGAAACAGACAACAGTTTTTACATTTTAGTTACACAGAGGTAGTATTCAGCAGGTTCTGACCAGTTCTGGAGAACTGGTAGTGGAAATTTTGAGTAGTTCGGAGAACCGGCAAATACCACCTCTGACTGGAGATTTTACAGTATCCTTCCCCTGCCACGCCCACCAAGCCACGCCCACAGAACCAATAGTAAAAAAAAAATGAATCTCACCACTGCTATAGTATCTTCTGGGATAGAACCTAGGAAGAATTGTGCAAGGAGAGACAATTGGAGGCAAGTGCTTGGTATGGTTGTGAATGTTGTATTTTCCCTAGTTCTCATGTACAAGTCACAGAATACATGTGTGCCTGTGCTTGTGCTGAGGTGATCCATATGGAATTTTTATTTTGGTTATCTATCTCTGTGCAAATATCCTGACAGATGCAAACAAAGAGCTCGAGTCCCGAAATGCAGCACGAATCCTCTATTTTTACTGCAGTTGTGGATGCAACCTATGACGTTCTGCAGGGGATTGCGGTGTATCTATCAGGAGCAACGTGAAGGAATGCCTGAGCATAACAATACAAAAGTCCTTTCTGAGCATTTTGGAAGCAGCTGATCTGACATTCCATACACATTCAAGGTTGTCTTTCAGTTAAAAATGGCCACAAAGGGCTATTGTTTTAATCTGCTTGGCTGCTGAGTTTGGTTATGTGTAGGTTGTTAGTCCTGCACTTTGTACATGCTCTTGATTTTAGTCAGTGTGGCATGAGAGGCCCGTCTTCCTTTCTTTGCCAGGTGCCCATTCTATCTAGCTATTCCCCTGAAGGCAATAAGTATATATTTGTCCCCAGATGCCCTCCTGCCCCAACTAAAATAATAGAGGTCTACTCTCCTCTCCTGTTGAAAGCCAGAAATAAAGAAAGAGGACAGATATGTGAAGAACTCACAAGACAAATTGCTAATGCAGAGTGGAAATACTGGCAAACCAGTTTTGCGGTTAAGTCCAACGTATTGCATTCAGAGATGAATGTTCAGGTTTGATAATAAGAAAACATTCTGGACACGGAAAATTAACACATGGAGAAGAAAACCAACTAGCAGAAAAAAATATAAGAAAATGGGAATAATTATATGCATATTACAAAGGAACAGGGATTTATTTTGAGCAGTTGAAAAATAATAGTTCAGCATAGTGGCTGTCAACACTCCAGAGCTAAATACAGCAGAATCCAATTGCCACATATATGACTGTGCACAGAGAGAAAAAATACAGGTTTGGGACATCTATCTAGCCACAGATTCCAAAAGCAGCAGGCACATTCTCAGGGCATTCCAAATAACAGTTCTTAAGGGCGTCTCCTGGGGACTGCTGTATTCAATACATCACAAACCCCTTTTATGTTGCAAATCATGATATTTTAGAAGCTTGTAACAGGAGATGCCCAGCTCTTAAATACACCAAACATCTCCTTCTTATGCTCAAATAATTTAAATGAACCATTATTAAGTCCAAGGAGCTTCATACTGAGATTGCCACATGCTGATGCTAAAGTACAGCTCATCACATGCTCAGTACTATCCCACATTTTAATAGCAATTCAAGGTTGACATAGGAGACTAATATCAAGCTGTCTGTTTCTTAATTTCTACATTCCACCACATAGCCACAGAAAGTTTGGTCTAGTGGTTAAGGCACTGGGCTAGAAAGAAAGAGGGGGGGACCATGGATTCAAGTCTCACTTTAGATGTGAAAGCCAGCTGGGTAATTTTGGACCAGTCACTCTCTTTTAGCTTAACCCAGGCCTGTCAAACTCCTGGCCCATGGGCTGGATGCATCACACACTGGACATGCCCGGTTTAGTGTTGGGGAAATAAGTCCCAATACGTCACGTGATGGCACCATGATGACATGAGTTTGACACCCCTGGACTAACCCATCTCACAAGGGTTCTTGTTATTGGGAAAATAGGAGGGGAAACAGTGCGTTGAATATGGTCACCGGCTTGAGTTATTTGTAAAAATAATAAAGTATTTGCATGTATGTTTTGCAAAAATAAATGCAACATGCGTATCAATAAATTATATTTAAACAATTTTAAAAATCTGCAGCCAGAAAGAACAGACGGTTCAGATTCGTAACAGCAAAGGAGAAACATTACTTCATTGCAATTTAAAGATTACATAAAATAACTAGGGGGAAAAACAGGGTACCTTTGTGGTCTAGAAGCCACCGGACGAGAAAGACAGTGCATGGGCAGAAACCCAAAGGCAATTTAAGGGTGGGATGGAGGTGTGCTGGCAGAAGAGATGAGGAAAACACATCTTGATGGACTCCACAGTTTTTATGTCAATTGGATCAAGACTAAGAAAAAAAGGTGGGTGGGGGACTGCTAATCAGCTGAGAATATAGCTGCAATGAGCATATAGGGCAGTGATCATTCTTGGAGGGAGGAGGCATGCCAGGGCAGAGCTGTAGCCACATCATCTGCGTGTATTGCTAGATTAGAAGGAAGCAACTGTACTCCAACTTCACTAAGGATATTGTGAAAATTTAAGGCAGAGAACAGTATTTTTGAAACAGAGATTGGGTGGCCCATATTGGCAATGGGCAAGCCTAAATTGGGATCTGGCTTTAGATTCTGGATTTAAGGAGAGGGGATGCCTATAGAGAGACTAAGGTGCATGATTTGAGTTATGTCAAATATGCTGCATTTGGGTAACACAGAGCTGGGCAAGGGGCTTAGTGGAGTGAGAGAAGATTAAGATTATGAAAGATCTGCACAGCCTTGACAGGACTGGATGGAAATTAACAAGGAGAAAAGTCAGGTTTTGTATTGGGTGGGAAAATGTGTAGCATGCAATAAGAGGAACTGACTTGGCAGTAGTACATTTGAAATAGATTAGAGTGTCCTTATTAAAGTTACATATGACCTGTCCTTCCACTTACAACAATCACTGTGTCCCTGCAGTCACACGATCAAAATTCAGGCAATTGGCAACTGGTATATTTTTACTTTGTGATGGTTTCAGCATCCTGAGATCACAGAATTGCCATTTATGATTTTCCCAAGGGATTTATAACAAGTAAAGTCAATGCAGGGAACTGGATTCATTTAATGGCCAGAGTAACAAAGATCGCAGATTTGGGCATGACTAACTTAATGACTGCATTACTTAGTGACAGAAGTTCCAGTCTCAATTGTGGTCATAAGCTGAGGATTACCTATGCAACATGGGTGGTAAAAACCCTGCTTGGGGGAATGTTAATGTGTTAAGAGGAGTATGAAACCCAGAAAACTGGAAGTAATTGTTCTATCTATTTTGTCCTAATCAGCTTCATCTGGAGTACTGTGTCAGTCCTGTTTACTACACTTCAGGAAAATTAAAAAAACAAAAACACTGACATGTTGGAACAGGTAGTAAAAGGCCAAGATCTCTGAAGAACAGTTGAAGAATCTCGATGTGTTTAGTTTACAGAAAGAACACTATGGCAGCAATCTTCAAATATCTGAGGGGGTGCCCTTTAGAACAGGGTATGGATTTATTCTATGTTGCCTCAGAATAACTAAAAAAGAAAGAACTAAAAATGATGGGCTAAAATTACAAGGAAATAGGGGCAGACTAGACTTTAGAAAGAACTTCCTGATTGAACAAGCTGTTGGTCAGTGGAATTGGTTGCCTCATGAGGTGGCAAATTCTCTTTCACAGGAGGCTGGAGAGTCATCTATCAGAGGTAATAGATTCTGTACCAGGCAGGGGAGTAGAAGAAATGTCTATGATCATTTCCAGCTCTATGATTCCTCCTTCAGTTTAAGACACTGGACATCAGTGCCCCAAACGTGAGGACAATAGCATTTACTTTCATGCCATAGTGTGGAAAATCCATTCTCTCCAGATCTGCAATTCCAGTTCCAAGATTTGTTGCCCAGAAAATTTGGAAGGCACCAGATGGGGAAAGAATGCTTTCAAGGCTGGCTGAATAACAAAAATTGTAAAGAAAAGAAAATTAATTTGATTGAGCGGATTGAGGAAAGTCTTTGTCATATTCCTGATACTGCTTGCATGATGCAACATAACTTGTCCATAGACAGCACTGCAGTCCTTTTAGGCAATGTTATTATCATTAATAAAATATTTTTTAAAGAAAAGCTTTGTCTGTGTTACTTGCCTATTTTGAATTCTAAATGAAAATAATTGTTTTTCAGCAAGACATTCTATGTGGATAATAAGTAGTCTTTTCTCTGATGGAAAAGTTTACATGAAGAAGCGAGTGACAATCATGAGATAATATAAATTTGAGGAATGAGCACTCTCAGCTTGATTCCCCACAAACGGAAAAAGAAAATGGACTGGCAAATTGTTATCTACATAACTAGTGGTACATTATGATCCACAGAGTTTCTCTAGGGTCAGGCTGAACCTGAGGAAAGGTTTACCAGATTCTACCTCCAGAATTAGCTTGCAGGGTAATGATTCATGGCTGAAAACTTCAACATAATCAAGACCTTTGTGTGAACCTGGTCATTCACCTACAGTACTCATTGTTTGTTTATTAATAAATTTTATTTGAGTTTTCACAAAGAAATACAAATAAAACATCTTTTTTGAAAGTAGCGTAATCCCAGGTTACATTTCTTCGTACAGACACAAATTCAATGTCATGCTCATTATTATGTTCTATTCCATATCTTATTACTGTTTTACATTTTCTACATAGCTTCTCCCCTCTTTTAATTTTCTCAATTTGAATCTTCCATATATACACATTCCATTCCAATTCAATTCTATCATTAATGTTAATATTCATTAAAATCTTAACTTCTTTAACATTACTTTTCAATTAAATATCATACTTCTATGGGAACAGTTATAAGCTTTCCATAATTAATTTCCCCCCTCCTCTTCACTTATATTTTATAAAACATTAACTAATTAAAATGTTCCTGTCCCTTCCTAATTCAATTATCTCATTTATTTTATTTCATTAATTTTATTAACAAGATCACTAGATTACAGTAACTATTTTATCCCTCATTTTAATCATACATTATTTCCAATTTTCTAAAATTATTTCTATTACTAATATAACAATACAATCTTATGTACCTTTACAGAATCCCCTTTTCAGTTAAATTTTCACCCATTATCTCTAAATAGGCCCTGTTTCTCTATATCTTGTTTCTGTCCTTTGTAACTTCTTTTCCTTCCCTTCTTCCCTCTCTTCTTCTCTCTCCCCTTTTTACCCCCTTGTCTCTCTACCTCTATTTCTCTCTTCTGTATTCCCCTCTTCTGTTGCTTTCCAATATTATACTTATTTTTCGAACTATTTTTCTTTTCTTTGGTTGTTTTTTTAAATCTTAAATTCTCCATTCTCTTTCCCCCCTTTCCTTTTTCTTCCCCATATAGAATTACTTGTTCATTAAAGATGGCTTCTTCTTTGTCCCGGTCTTCTTGTTTTGCAGATGTTTCTTGTTGTTTCTCATAGTTCCAAATCTCCATTTTTAAGAATTGAAAAATGAAGCCAAAAGAACCTCTCCCTTCTTGTGCATCTTCTTCGTACTTTTTAAGTTCCATTTTCAATTCATCCAGAAGTGGTGCCATTGTATAAATTTTTAAACAACCACCCGGTTGATTTTAGTCATTCAAGTGCAATAACCAAGAATCCAAAGATCACCAAGTAATCTAAATACACACAAGCTGTTTCATTTTGCTTTTTTTTCACTTTCTCTTCCTGGGGTTCTGCAATTTAGTTGCCAAGTTAAAATGTAACTGAATTACATTTCAGTTAAAATGCATCTTTTAGAAGTCTTGTTGAAGTTTTACTGTAGATTCCTTTTAATTCCAGGCAGTCTCCTCCCTTTTTTCCAGATCCTACCCTTTTATTCTTTTTCTCTCCTTTCCTGCTTATAAAATTTTTTTAGTGTCCAGAAATCTTTATTATCCCTTTGACATTTTATTTTATTTTCAGCTTAATTGCATGTTGATATCAAAGCAGATTTTTTTCCCCCGATTTCTTATTGAATCTCTTATTTGTCAGTATAGGGAAAGGGAGAGAAGAAAAAAACCAAACCTTTCCCTCTTCATTTTCCTTCACTGCTTCAGAATCTTCTTTGGGAACGATGTTATTTTTTTAAGTTTAAATTCCAGGGTACCTTAATTGTTGCTTTTTCAATTTAACCCAGTCAGCCAGAACTTTCACTTCTTATCTTCCTCCTGCATATTCTTTTCCGGTCGAGTTCTTCTTTGAGGTGGCCATTTCTGACCACCGCTGCAACCGCCTTCGGGAAAGGGGGTAATGGCCAGCTGAGGAGGAGAGATGCTGCTCTCCTCAACCCTGCTGGCAGTCTCTCCCCTCTTCACCACCTCTACGGCGTGGCTTAGCCCCAAAACCAGCTGGCTCGGGCGCTCCAGCAGCGAGCCCAGACCAAAACTGCGCATGATTACGGATTTCTGTCTGTCGCCGAAGAAGCTCAAACCAGAAGTTCTACAGTACTCATTGTTATCTTTCACAAGACTGGAATTAGAGGGGAAGGAATACGAGGTCAGAGTTAAAATTCCAGCTTCCTCATCTCCGATTTTTCAAGATGGGTTTTGCCTGTCTTTTACAGCTCTAGAAATCTGTTCTAGAAGTGGATAAGAATGAAGAGGTCTTTAGAAGTCAAGGGGCCAGGTAGATATTTACCTAAAACCAACTTAATATTAAACCTCATTGCATTCAGTGTCTTACAGAAGAATATGTATACATAGAATTGCATTGTTAGACTTTAAAAAGGTAGAGGGGAGGTTTTGTGGAGTTATTTTTCTCTTTGCTGTGGTCCAGCAAGGAGCAGCCCTTAACAGTGAATTCATAATAGGAGCCATTGGGTTTATCCAATACAGTAATCCAATACAGGAATTGAAAATGACATAGTAACAGGAGAGTAACCAGTGTCTCCTGAGTAAAAATCAGCTCCCAACAAATTCATGGGTTTGTTCAGATAATTTTATTGACAGTGAAATGTAAAAGTGATTTGCCACTGCTTTTCTCTCATATTTTTTTTTCCTTTTATTTCTCAATCAAGTCTACAAGTCTGACATCTGTGCTGGTGTCTTCAAATGCTAACCAGTCCCCATTCTGCTTATTTTTTTTTTTGGAGATCAGTCAAGTATGGCTAAATGTTGCCCCCAAGTCAGGCAATAAGCTGGCATTTTAATCAATGGATTCACTTTTATGATATGATTGCATATCTTACAACATGATTGCATTACTTAGTGAATGATAGTAGTTCAGAAGATCCTAGGTATACCAAATTATGTAGGAGTAAAGCCTATTGAGTGGAATGCTCATTCCAGAATAAAAATGTTTAGGATTGTGGTTATAAATACTGTTGAAACAGTAGCTAATATCACAAACTGTATGAGTTGGTTGGTTTTTCCCTTGTTTGTTGTAGGGAATTGTAAAAACTACCTACTGTGATTTATAATGTTGCAAAATCCAGAAACAATGACTTTCCAGACAGAGCATGACACTTAATCCTTGGATAAACAGGATGTAAAATGATGGCCAGCATGTACTTATTCATGTTAATCCTACACAGGTTCTGAGCATGTTCCACAAACATTGTACTAAACCAGGCATGCCCAACCCACAGCCCTGGACAGCTAGAAAAGCAGCCCCACAAGCTCATAAACTTCATTATGTGATTTTTATATTTATCCATATTATATATTTTATATGTTTCCCAAGACAGCTCCTCTTCACTCAATGTGGCCCAGGCAAACCAGAAGATTGGATACACCTGAAATAAACTGAAAGCATGCAGAGACGGTTGCTTCATGGATGACCCAATTGTTTTATTGCTGGTTTGGGGTTTGTTTTTTGTGAATTGCCTAGGGTTATTGTTTATAAAATAGGTAAAGGTTCCCCTTGCACATATGTGCTAGTAGTTTCCGGCTCTAGGGGGTGGTGCTCATCTCCGTTACAAAGCCGAAGAGCCAGCACTGTCCGAAGACGTCTCTGTGGTCATGTAGCCAGCGTGACTAAATGCCAAAGGTGCATGGAACGCTGTTACCTTCCCACCAAAGAGATCCCTATTTTTCTACTTGTATTTTTACATGCTTTTGAATTGCTAGGTTGGCAGAAGCTGGGACAAGTAACTGGAGCTCACTCTGTTACGCGTTGCTAGGGATTCGAACCGCCGAACTGCCAATCTTTCTGATCGACACTGATCCACTGCATCTTGTTTATAAAATAGGCAGCCATATATTAAACAAACACTTTGCTTTTGTACTCATAATGGCTGGGTTCACCCATCACACCAAGTCAAAACTAATTTAATCACATTGTGGCTTAATGTTGGATGTTTACAAAATATCTATTGCATTTAAAGCATTTAAATCATGCCAAAATGTGGTATATAATATCCCCCCTTATTCCCTTTCTCTTGCTTTATCATTTCAAGAAAGGGAAATAATATTTAAAATCATGTTTGCATTCTTCACTCCTGGAGCTGTAGAGCTGTTGTTTCTTATGGCTTTAACAGCCTTGTGAGACAACAATAATAACACTAATTTCTCTTCCAGTTTTCTGAGATGTCACCAGTCTTCTAAGGGTTCTCAAACATTACCAAGATTGATTGATGAATTGATTGATTTTCCTTACAATAACAGGGCTGAGAGAGAGAGAGAGAGAGTCTGGCCCAAAATCATCCAACTGACTTTCATGGGTAGGGTGGGACTTGAACCCACAGTCTCTCTCTTTCTTTACCTGGTGCTTTACTCATTAGACCAAACTGGCACTTTGGGATGTAATTTATTTGGTTCTGGAATTAGCTGTGTTGTCTCACCTTCTCCGTGTCTATCCTAAGCTCTGGTTCATTTCTGTTCTAGTGGCATGGCTTTGACATTTCCTTCTGAGAGAAAACAAATGCAAAATATAACTTATACACTTCTGAATTCCAACCAATTCACCACTTCGCTACTTTCTCCTCACAGATCCCATGCTCTCTTTTCTTTCCATTTTACACCCCCCTCAAATCTTGCTTTCTTTGTTATTTTTTGTATTTCTTGAAAGCCTCAACTCATTCTCTTTCTGATATAGTTCCTACTATTTTTGAACACTACCTTGTGTTCTTTGGTTAGACCGCCTTCTCTTCCATTCCCCCTTTCCGCTCTCCGGCGTTTATTTTTCTTGCTCATGATCAGCATTTTAGATTACTGGACTCTATAAGGAGAAAATCTACGTGGCAGCTAAGTTGGCATCAACATGATGGTACATAATAACTATATATTATTAATATATATAATCAGTGTAAGATTGTTAATAAATTTTCAATCAATCAAGATTTCTTTTATTTTTTTTCCTTGTAGGAATTGTTTGCAGCCGCATCCCATCCAATTTTGTACGATTTCCAACTCTTCCTAGACTTTTTTTTCCTTAAAGAATTGAAGCTGTCATAACCCACCTTCCTGTCCTTGGAGTTCACCAACAATTGGTCTTTTCACATCAAGTATGCTTCTCTAATTCTTCTTTCTCCTCCTTTGCTTACTAGAGATTCAAGAGTAACACAATCAGTTCCCTCCATATTCTAGGCAACAGTCACTTCTTCAATCAGTTGTGTTAGTATTAGATCGGGTCCAGCACAACCTCTTATTCTTTTTGCACTTTCTGATAAATGAAGATCAAGTTTGTTTTGGAAAAGACATGTATTGTAAAAGGAAAACCACAACCTCCGCACCTGTTGCTATAGTCCCACCCAGCAAGCTATCCCTGACAATGAATTAATTATGAATTAAGGAGAAAGAGGCATCCTCCCCTGATGAGCCAGAGCAAAGACACACTCTACCACAGTGTCCTGTCATTTGGTTCTAGGAAACAAGCTTCTGCCCAAAGGCCAACTAGTAGTTACACCGCTGCTAATTCAAAATATGCACACACTTATTCTATGGCCGCTTTTAAGGAGTAGTGTTAAGCACATGACCAGTCACCCTTGACTTTTCAGAACTGCATTTGCACAAAGAGAAGATCCCAGGATCCCTTGCTCAAAGTAAAGCTTCCATGGAAAAGGACCAGTTACTTTTTTCCCCCAACATGATTTAGATGCCCCCAAAAGAAATGCCATCATACTTTTTTGTTTGCTTCTGTTTTTTGTATACTAGGGACTCAAGGGGAGGGGAGGGAAAGTAATCCTCTAAAACAGGAAAGTTGATTGGAATCTGAATTCATCAAAGTTTAGATGAATCTGAACTCATCGTTTAGATGAATCTGAACTCATCACAGTTTAGACACCAAGGCTGCCTGGACAGACTAACCTTAGAATTAAAAAACAAGGTGGATTCTGCATAAGTAGCAACGATTATTAGAATAATTAGTAAACAATGTATCAAATAAGAGGACTGTAAATGGTGAAGTAAAATTTACATATGTATAACAATTGTAATGCCAGAACGGATGCACCCTGTTGTATACTTATAATGAAAATAAAATAAAAAATTAGAAAAAAGAAAGCTTTTGTACTCAAACTAAAAGACCCCAGAAGCATCCCCAGCTTTCCTTCCCTCGTCCTCCCCGCCTTCCCTGTTTCGCTACGCTGGTGTTTTATTTCCAGTACGGAAAGGCGCTCCTGAAAGGGAGTCAGAGGAGGAGAAACGGGGGAGGGTCGTCCCACAAACAGAACGAAATAAAGGAGGCGGGGGCGACGAGGCCCTGGACCCGCCCCCCTCGCCCCCCGCCGCTTGGTGCGCGCATAAAAACCGGCCTCCGCCGCTGCACCTGAGGAGAAGCACTTACTGGGAGGGACGAGCGGCGGTCCCGGCACGAGCAGACATGGGCAGGACGCTGGCTTGGCGGCTCGTCTTCGGGCTTTTTGTCCTGGCGCTGCTTTCACCGTCCCAGGTGAGCGAGCGACCGAGCGACCGACCGTGAGGCCTGCCCAGCCGCGGGTTCGCTTCACCCCAAGCCTCAGCAGCGGGACACCCCGCGCCCTGGAATAGGTGTCGCGGGGGCGGAGGAGCAGAGGACGTTTATTCTTATTAGCGTTGCCACCATCCTCCTCAGGAGCTCCTACCCGGGTTTTGCTTTCCAGCCGCGCGCGAATTTTGCATTAATAAGTTGCAATTTTGAGGTGGGTTGGGGGGGGGGAGGGCGGGGGAAATTTTCCCGACAGTTTTTTGTGTATTTTTTTTTTTAAAGTTTCCAGATCTCGCTGAACCTTTAAATGTGGCTTGGTTGGTTCGGGCATAGCCAATTGGATACACCTAGGCATCTGTGATTTAATGTGATATGTGGATGAATGCTGGAATTCAGTTCTCTAACTTAAGTTTTGCAGATTTGCAGACTCAGTTCCAGCCTTCTGTTGCCTCCTTTTCCCAATTTCCTAGGGAAGATTGAGCGTCGTCCTCCTTCCTCACTTCTGATCTTTTTAAAGAAAGAAAATTCTTTTACATTTTTTTTAAGGAGAAAAGTTGATCACCCGTTCCCCTTTAGCTTTCTTTTGCAGTTCTATATGCGTCTGCTCAGAAATAAACATCCCATTGAATTTTGACTAAGGTTACATTAGGAATTAGCGCCTGAATGTCTTCATCCTAGCCACTACTAGCTGGAGAAGGCAAGTACCCATATGCTAGCCATTGAGGGGATAAAAATAGACTTCTTGTAGAGTTTTGGATAAAATAAAATTGTCTGTTGGTTAGGCTGCAATTGAATTGTAATAACGTATCTCAAAAGCTACACGCTCTAGCAGTTTTTAACAGTTTTGCAAAAGTTGCCTAGAGTGGCTTTAAAAAAAAAAAGTAACTCTGCATTATCAACCATCTAAAATCAATGTGATAGGAAAGCTATGTTTTGTGGAAACTTGAAAGTAGGAAAATGCGGTTGCCTGACAAGTCTTCCATCTGCCTTTTCCTAAAAGGCTAGCAGCTGCTGCTTGGGAGGTCGGTAAAATGAGGACCCAGATTATTGGCTGCAATATGCTGACTGTAAACTGCTTAGAGAGGGCTGTAAAGCATTGTGAAGCGGTATATAAGTCTAAGTGCTATTGCTAGAGTAGGACTGCAGATTATCTAGTGTTGCTGAATTTAGTAATACATAGTGGTTGAAGTAGCTGAGAGTTGGAATGTTTATTTCTCTTCCCCCCATGTTAGATTTTCTCATGTTAGATTTTTTTTGCTGTGTTGTAGAGCAAATTGCTGAGAGACTTCTGTCAGACTTCTCTGTGGGTTTTACGTTCTATTCTTGGTGTATAATTGTGTGTACTGTACTTGAATTGTGTGGAGATCCAGATTGGAAGGCAAAATGTAATTTGGATGTATGCAGGTAGCATCTATGGGAGAGTCAGCTGTGCCTTCTGTGGCCGCCCTCCCTAACACTTTTTAGAAATTCACTTTGGCTTGTGGGTGATCCAGGCAGGTGAAGTACTGGTGTGTGTGTATATATATATATATATATATAAGCCCTGTTTTTCCCTTAACCACTGGATACTGCTATAGAAATTCTTGTGAATTTTAGTATAGCAGATAGCTTAAGAATCTGCTTGCTTTATTAAATAAACTTTCAAGTAATAACTTTCTAGAAATATATATGCTTTTTAATGCCCTTTTGTGATTATGTAAATCTTTGAAGAAATTTAGGAAGCCCTGCCTGACTTGGCATTTTAAAAAAAGCACAAGTTAGTACTTCAATACTACAGTACTACAATAGAAGCTGTAGCAGGTTAGTATTTTATGTAGCTAGTTTCAAAGAAATGAGGACTTGCATTTCAGTCTTGTTACTTTATATCAGCTTAGCAGACATAGTTGAAGGCAGGAGAAAGTGTTTGCTAAAGGAATAGCAAAAAATAAAATTGGAGCGAATATTTAACAGAAATGAAAGGGATTTTGGGGAAACATTTTGAGAACAGATTGGAGTGGCTTGAAAAGTTGGATTAAAAAATCTGTAAGCTTAACTTTTTAGTTCTTGTTAGATAATCTGCAGCTTACTAAGTATAAATTTTGCTCAAAATAAACATATCTCCATTTGAAATGGATGGGGTGAAACTGACCTGATGTATAACTTATGTGGCTTGGGGAATATTATGGTGGGTTTGCAATCAGTATATGGCAACCTTTCATCTATTATTGTTAAATGAAGTAGATACTCAAAACCTGCCCTGCTTCCCAATACGTTCTCAGCTGCCGGATCAGATATTCTTCATAGAGTTCTTGAAGTCTGACATTATTAACATGACATAAGTTGGTCTGTCCTTCCTTCAGAAGTGGCTCAAGTGGTCTCTCGGCACCACAGTTGAACTGGCAAATTTCTCTTATTTATCCAATATCAATAAAAGTAGTTTTAGCCTTCATGTAGAGGTGATTTCCTGGCCTCATCTACCTAGTGGGGATGATTGGAATTCATATTCTTCTCATTTCAAACCTGGTACATTTTAACCATCATATCCAATTGGTGCTGTAGTACAAAGGACTTCAATATATAAAAAAATAGGTTACAAAGGTATTTTTGTGGCCTGATTCACAAATTTCAGAAACCTGTGATCCATGGCTTAGTGATTAACCCACAGTTGACTAGGTTCAGGCTTCAAATTAAGCCGTAAATTGTAATAGTTGGGATCACAAAGCAAGTTGAGCCATAATCCAGCTTGGTTTAAGGGGGTGTTTTAGCTCAGTCAGCATATGCCTGCTTTTCTAATTTTAGGCAACTTAAAAAAATTTTGAAATAAAAATTAGTGCTAAGCGGCTGGAGATAGACAATGCATGTGCTCAAATCTAATAGCAGATCTGAAAGTGTGGTATGTGCTTGTCCTATTCATGTCATTATTTGAGCCAGTTTTTATGTTGTAGTCAGGTTTCTAAAAGTCTTGTTGACTACATAGTAACCAAAACAAAAGAAACAATACCTGTGCCATAGAAATCATTTCAAGTAATTTCAAAGCCATTTCAAGTAATTTAAATTCCTAAAACATATTATTTCATTTGCCTGCCATGGCATGCAATGACCAGAACAAAAAAAATAAAGAGATTTATTGTGCAATTTTACCTCTGGTCTTGTAGCTATTTATATACCCTCTTTTAGACTTTTCACCTTAAAAATCTTTCACTTGGTAAAAGTATCAATAATAGCCAGCATTATTAATGTGAGTATTTAATCAGAAATGTTAAATAAGCTGGAAATAAGGTTTTTCATATCATATAAGCCAAAATCAAACAAGCATGTTATGATGTAATGTAATGCCTGAATCCAGTGTAGACTTCTTTATAAACTGAACTGGAGAATGAATGACGAGCTATCAATTCTTCTATCTAAGATTACCTGAATAACATTTGTATTTTCCGATTGCTAGCTTTGATCTGGTCTCAGTAAAATCTGACATAGTTAAAAGAGAAAATATACATTTCAGATAAATTGTGATTTGATAGATGAGGAAGTATTGGGGTAGGTGATTGGTATGTTGATGTTAGTGTATTATTTCCAAGTTGTCAGTGTCATTATTGATATGGGATATACAAAAAGCTGAGCTGTGAATTCTCATTCTAACTGTCATAGAGTTCTTTTCTTATTGACTGTTTGCCTCAGGATTGATATATCTCAAGAAAAAGATTTCATATTGTTTGTTTTGCATGTTACATACAGTTAACATATCAGTAAGCTCCAGGGGCTTATTTCTGAATATAAGATTATGCTCTTTAAAGTGTACTTTTTAGGAAGGGCAGTGAAACATATGCGAATGTGTATTTCATGGTGAAATTAAAAAAAACAAACAGCCACAACTATCTTTACAATCTATGCAGACTAATGTAATAACATAGACCAATACATTTATAATGAAAGGGATGTAATTTATTTGGTCTGCCTGGAAGGCAGAATGCAACATGTGCTGATTGATTTTACAGTCTCTTTTTTTCTTTTGCCTATTTAGGGGGAAGATAATAAAACTACAGTTGCTCCGCACAGTAATCAAACCGTGACTTCTGTATCACTTTACATAAATAGCACCACCAAGGGACATGGAAATTATCTTCAGTCAACTACTGGCCTCTTCATATTCTCAGTCTCGCTCCTGTACTTTTGTTAAAGCATCTGATCTGGGAAAACAACATCCTTCCCTACCAAGCTCCCTGATTCATCTAAGATGGTGAGACCTCCGTATTCTGAGAATTATTAAAAAACAAACAACCCAGAATAAAATACTTGTATCCAGCCAGTACAGTTAAGCAACACTTCAGTCACTGATACCAATTTGATCAGGATGCTTAATAAGAATATCTGATGAATTGAATCAACCTTCCTTCAAAAATAATTTGATTCACAAGATAGCCCGTGGGCTCTAATATTCAACACCTTGAACTTGACAATATAAGAGAAATGCAACAAGCCATGGATCATGCCTTCGAGAGGAAAGAGTTGATAAAGTTATGCAAAATAAGGAGCTTGATTTGAAAATGACACTCGTCCTCTAAGCTTATAAAACCAGTAAAAAATGAAAACAAATGCTGAAGTATGGTTTGTTTTTCTCAATTTAAGATACAAAGATATTCAGTAGAAGCAGTTCCATTCAAAATTTCACTTTGGAATTTTCTAATTATTCCATTGATTTTTTTTTTTTAAAAAAAGTCTGTTATAGGTCAAAATTGAAGTTTGCATAATTTAAAACCAATTGGAAAACATTTACTGTAATTTTTTTTCAATGTTATCAAAGCTGTAAGTGAACCAAATACATCAGCAGAATAAGATATTTAAAATCTATTGTAAGAATATTTGCTAATGGCCAATATAAAATAAGTTATGAAATAATCAACTTATATAAAATTAAACCTGAATAGTTTTCCTTATAATAGCCTCCTTCTAAAAGTTTCTGGGGGTAATTTCTAAATGCCAGTTTTGGTGCAATTAATGTTTATTTTATTCTTTCAGTGAAACATCTTCGGGCAAATAATTTAATGTTGAGTGAAAATACACAATGTTTAAATCCTGAAATATTAATCCTTAAAGTGTGTACCTTTTAAAGATTGAAACTGATATATTTGCACAAATTATTTCTATGCAAAGCGTTCTGTACAGTAAGTAATTTGAATTAAAAGTGGTACTATAATGTTATCCAAATGTTTGACTCTTCAGAAATAAATAATGGAAAGTCTTAAAGGCAGAACCACACCTGGACAGTCTTGTTCACTTACTATGTGTGATCATGGCTTTAAATGCACACTTGTCTCTGATTTAGTCAGTTACCCAGATTCTGTATACATTCATTACATTGTCAAGTGCTTACATAATAAACCTTGGGATGGGGTGGGGAAAATGTATGCATTCCTTTTTTATTGAGTACACTATTTGACTTAATGATTATGTGATTATGCTATAATTTTAAATCAAACTATGAATAAAACAATGGATCTAATTCTTGTACAGTCTAGTTTTTTTGATCTTCAATATTCTAACAATTAGGGCAGAGCCTTCTCTAATTGAATAACTGGATTCAAAAGAAACACTAAGTTCTATTCCTAATAATATTGTCTGTGACCTTACACACTGTGTATTTGGAATTGTTTACTTTGTTTAGGATATTTGAATGGCTATGGGTTGAATCTGGTGGCATCCCTGAGGCTGGGGATCAGAAGGTCTATTTTGGGAGGGGGAGGAGGTTCCTGTGACTGCAAGAGGATGTCTGCATGTCCTAGGAAAAGATGCCTCTGCTTTAAGGTTTCCTATGTGCTTCAATGCACTTTTGCAATCTGACCTGAAAGGCCATGCAACACCCCCTATCTTAAATATATCCACTTCTGCATTTTTCTTCTCTTGGGAAAATAACAAAATTCAATGGAATCATAAGATGAAATAGCTACAAGGAAATCTGGGTTTATCATGATTATGAGGAGCCTGGGTGGCACAGTGGGTAGAGTGCAGTACTGCAAGCTACTCCCACTGCAATTTGACAGATTGAATCCCACCAGGCTCAAGGTTGACTCAGCCTTCCATCCTTCCGAAGTGGATAAAACGAGGGCCCAAATTGTTGGGCGCAAGATGCTGACCCTGTAAAACTGCCTAGAGAGGGATGTAAAGCACAGTGAAGCAGTATATAAGTCTAAGTGCTATTGCTATATAAGCTAAGACAGGGACTATAGTAATAAAAAAAACCCCTGGAAGTGCAGTTTGTATTGCAAAGCAATGCATTGGATTGTTTGCATTGCATGCTGTTCTAAGCATGTCAGGGAACTGCTATCACTTTTGAAAAAGCAGAAGCGTCTAAGAAAAGGTTGCTTATCTGCATTTGGGAGACTGGTTAAAATTATCTGAACCTCTTAAAATGCTAGTTACAATGTTTTTTTTCTTTCCTAAAACCTAATTTGATTTAGGGAAGCAGCATTAATTGGTATCTGTTGATCAAATCTAATTACATCTTCAGCTTCTGCTCAAGTCTGTGCAGGATAACTATGAATTGTTTAACAGTACTTGAAAAAGACTGGATGAAGAACTTTGAAAGAGACTGGAATAAGCTGCAGAGGCATACAGTGGAAAACTTTTTATCTGCTTTCTGTGGTTGCTCTGGCTTCTAACCATATTAAAACTGAATGAGGTCTGTATAGCCTGCTCATTGACTTGGAAAAAGATAGCTGGAAAGGTTTCTTAGTGTAATTTAATCACAGGACAATGAAACCATTGAGGAAACTGCAAACATGCCAGTGAGAACAAGGTATATTTATCAAGTCATAAGGGAAATGACAGACGCTTTGTGTTAATATTTTCCCACTGAAGTCTGGGCGGTGGGGAAACCTGATGGGTGGACTCTAGAAAAGGTGGTAATACAAATTAATCTGGGCTGTTTGGGGGGAGTTGGGTTTTTTTCTCTGTTACACAGTTTAGGGCTTAAACAACAAGCTGTGTGGCATGAAACTATACTATTATTGTGGTCTGGGTTGGCAGCAAGGAGGTGGCATGCATATGTTCCTACCCCTGATTTAAACACAGCTAAACCATAAATTCAGTATTGGATCAGTCAAAATTACCTAGCAAGATTAATCTGGATAATAGATCCTGGAAAGTCTTGAAGAAGTTGAGCTTCTTTAATGCTGTGCCCCTGCTCTAATTTTTCAATATACTGTAGTTTTCCTACTGCTGAGCCTGTAGAGCTTTAAAGTCATTGGGAACACAGTTAGAAACCTTAAGCAAAGCATCCAGTTTGTCACAGATCCATGTTTCTTAATTTTTTTCTCTCTCTCAGAAACTCTTCCCACTTTAAACAATTATGAGGACTCCAAAAGAGCTTTTGTTTGTATAAATTATATTCATTTATATTTACTGTATTAAAAATGAATATATTTGCTGTGGCTACACAATTGTTTGATGGGATTTTAATTATTTTTCAACCTAGGCTAGCACATAATTTTGATTTTGGGAATCTCCTGAGAGGATCTTGGGGAACCCTTATTCCCTAGGATCACATTTTTAAAAAACACTGTCCTAGACAAAAGAGTTAAAAGACCAAATGGACCTCGTTTATTAACTTTGCTCTTTAGATATTGTGAGAAATGATACTGAAGAAACAATATGAATGCTTGTGATTTTCACTATCTAACATTCTGCATGTATCTATATATGCATATATTAAATTTATTTCTGTTAGAGTCTATTCTTCCTTTTAGACATTTGAAGACTCAGATTTCCATTGTGGCTGAAACAGGGCCAGACATCATCCAATGATTACATTGTGTCACAAGGATCTACATTCTACCTACCTCAGACTTTTTTTTCTACAGTAAAAAGCAATTTTGAAATACTGTAGACATCATTTGCTTGAGCAGGAATTTTTTATGCCAGTTCTGCATTTAAAAGACATTATGTAGTATTGACTGCTATGGTTTCTCTGAAGTCTTGCCATTTTTGCTAGACAGTGATATGCAGTGTTATGCCAGGCACACTTACTCAATGTGAACCTTATGTAGTTCAAAGGGACTTACTCTCATGTAAGGGGGAACAGTACTCACATTGCAAGCCTTACTGATTGCTGAAATCCTGAAAAGTAACGTGATCTCTCCTTCAGTGAGCAGCCTCTGATCAGTCAAATGAAACACTCAATTTCCTGGTTACGAATTTAATTGCATATTCTGAATATCCCAGAGCTGCTTAGGAGACATTGATTCCATTCAATTCTGCCAATTTTCTAAATGTTTTCTTTCTTCAGACACAAACTTTTGTATCCTTCAGAGATTGATAATAACACTGTTGTTACATTCAAGATCCATACAAATGAATACCTTATTTTTCTGGTTCTCTCAAGGTCTTATTTCTTGCATGGCTGGCAAGCTTCAGCTTTAGATATGAACAGATACAATTTTAAAAACTGGACAATGCATTATAGTGATAGGGACCTGCAAACAGAGTTCATTTTAAATTGAACATGCCCAATGTCATGATCTAGTGCAGGAGTTAGCAACTCCTTTGGACCATGGATTAATGTGGAACATTGATTAAACCTTGTGTCGAACTTGCTGAACCTGAAGCTCTTTGGCACTTAAGGCTTTCCCACACAAAGGCATATTCAAAAGTAATTTTTTAAATTAAATTGGATAGGAGAAAGAACTGTCAATTTACATATGTTATAAATAACAACAATAGCATAATCCAAATTATCAAGCAAATGCCACAATATAATACTGGGGAAATAGGACTTTGCCACTCCTTTGAAGGGAATGCTTCAAATCACCCAGGAGCACTTCCTTTCCCCAAATCATGAAAGCAGCCATGTCTTTTTCCAGGACTGTGTAGCTGCTTTGGCTGTCTCTCTGGCTGCAGAAATCTGGGAAAAAATGTTACTGCTCTGATGACTGGGGAGGGGGAGGGGAGAGAGAGAGAACTTGGTATCCTCAAGAATCAATACCTTTAATGTGTAATATATAAATGAATATCTAGGAGGGAAAAATCAAATAATTCAGTGAAGTTAGATTAAAATGTTGAGCTTTTCCTTGTTTCCCTATTGGAGGAGGAGTATTGGAATGCCAACATCCTCACACATAAGGCCAGGGTGGGATGCTACCGGTTCTGCCCGGCTCTATAGAACCGGGAGCTCTGAAGAGCAGCAGACACAGAACCAGTTCTGTGTCTGTTGCTGTTTGGCCCGCCTGCCCACCCAGGCTCTTACCCGACCTTTATTTCCTGCTTTTTCAACCTCAGCTGCGTTGCGTGGCACAGCTGAGGTTGAAAAAGCAGTAAAAAAAAAGGCGTTTTTCAAACACTGTGCACCCGTGCACAGCGCTTATCAGCTGTCCGGGCAGCACATGCGTGTGCAAAACCCAATCACAGAACTGTTAGTAACACCCCTACCATAAAGTTGAATCCCAGCCCTGCCATAAGGCTCTTTTTCATGATTACATTAAGGTGTAATCCTTTCATCCTTGAGTCAGCAGAAAAAAAATAGCTGGCATAAATTGGGGTTTTGTCCTACTTTGCCTCAGTAACAAGGGCAAGGAGGGATGCTATCCTTACTATTTGAGGGGAACTATCATTAAACGTGTGTGGCTTCAGAAAAAGTTCTAAACCTGTACTTAAAGTAGCCCTCAAATACCTGACAGACATTGTATGGAGTCTAGAATAATGTTTTTGAAACAGGGCAACATTAAGGTGTATATGTCAACCCTGACACAAACCTGGCTGAGGCCATCTCTGAGGCCTCAGGTTAGCTACAAGGAAGAAGGGACGGGGGGGGGGGAGATAGATAGCTGGGAGTTTGTAGTCAAAACAAAAAGTTTTCCTGGGGGAACCAAGGACATTCGAACAGGTGCTGGGGAGAGGAGGAGTGGAGTAACCAAGCAACCGGCCAGCACTTCTGTTGGAAAATGGCACGGATGACTTGCGGGTAGGGAAAACTTTTACTTTTTAATCTGGTGAAACCGCAGGAACTTTCAGAATCAGTTTTCACCAATTGTGCCAATATGATGTATCCAATAAATCATTCCTTGAGGAATCTACTTGCCTCGGAGTTCTGTTTTCTATGGATGCATTACTGAGAATACTGACAGCAGAGACTTTAATTCCCAAAATTCCTCAGTCAGCAATGTTTTGTCCTTCCATGTCCTTTCCAGTTGGTGCCAGCCAGCTGCTTATCAGAATCCCTGGCTGCAGGAATTCAGTTCTCTCCTTATCAGGTCAATAAACTCATGATAAACAGAGACTTTGCCACAAGAATTGCTCTGCGGTGCCTCAGGTTTAGCTGCCAGCACTGGCTCTAGCGGTAAGAGAAGCAGAATGATGCAGGTAGTACTTGACTTATTGGGATCAGAATTGTCATTGATAAGCAAGATGGTTGTTACGTGAGCCATGCCCAATTTTACATTTTCCCCAAGACTGTTAAGCAAATCACTGTATTTAAGTGAATCACGTAGTCATTAAGCGAATCTGGTTTCCTTCATTGACTTTGCTTGTCAGAAGCTAGCTGCGAAGGTCACAAATGGCGAACACATATCCCTGAGATACTGCAAATGTCATAAATACATGCTGTTTGCCAAGTGCATGAATTTTGATCACATGACTTTTGGGATGCCACAATTGTCCTAAGTGCAGGGAATGGCCATACGTTACTTTTTCCAGCACTGTGTGGTTACTTCAGACAGTTTCATTTACTGTCCTGGTCTGACTGCATGGAGTTAGTGGTCAACCTGCCCTCTTGTCAATCTGCTCAGCCTTGATACCTTTGTCATCTGTTGCTGGTCTGGCAAGGATGGCAGAAGCGGAGAAAGTTGGATCTTTGGTAAGGGGGAGAGAGGGATTTGAAATAACCAGACTCCAATGGCTAAGGCCAAAATGGCCCCGAAAAACAGTTCCAAGAGACCGAAGGGGAAGAGAGAGTGCCTTCTGCAGCCTAAAATGCCAATGAGAGAGGGCATTTGGCGCCTGTCTCAATTATTGACCACAATGAATAAAACATTGCAAATATCACTGGTATAGCAAGACTTGTATCACCAGACCATCCCTTTAACATTGGAACAGCCAAGAAGAAACATAAGTTGATTTCATGAGGATAAACTGATGTCGTGAGGACCTGTTCTTGAAGGACATCTTCTCCATCTTGCAGTAGCAGGATATGCAGATGGAACTGTAAGTTCAGAAAAACAATTTTGAACTTTACTCCCTGAGGGAAAAAAAGGAGAAGGAAAAACAGAAGAGGAGGAGGAGGAGGAGGAGGAGGAGGAGGAGGAGGAAGAAGAAGAAGAAGAAGAAGAAGAAGAAGAAGAAGAAGAAGAAGAAGAAGAAGAAGAAGAAGAAGAAGAAGAAGAAGAAGAAGAAGAAGAAGAAGAAGAAAGAGACTTGAAGTCTAACAGTATGTGAATAGTCACAGAGCATTCCAGGTTTGGAGACCAGGAGACACTTCCTGCTACAGCAAACATATCATTTTGAATTTAAAGATATGTGCTCTTGTATTTAAGTAGATACTTACCATGGAGATTAATTTAGAAGCTAGTCAAGAAGGGGTTTTATTTAATATCTATAAATGTGAGGAAATATTGCAAGCTAGCTTGGATTTATTGATAAGCTGAAACAGGACTGGCCATACTGATAACCATCAAATTTCTTCTCACCAGTCCCTCCCCTTGCTTTTGTTTAGATTTTGACATGAATTGCAGATCCACAGGAAAATGTTTCAGAATCAAAATGGCAGTCTCCACTGCTATTGACAGGAACTGTTCCTCTCACAAAAGCAAATCGCTTCAAGCTTGAGTGATAATTTAGAAAAATCCCCTTCTTAGGGGAACCCATAGTTCTGAGAAATCTAGGGGAATCAACAAATAAATACTCCCACAATTTCTTCCCACAAAAACAAAAAAGCCCAACATGATTGATTAAGTTTCATTCCTAAATTTGGTCTAAAATCAGATTGAAATAGATCACTTCATCCATTTAGGCAACCATTTTGATAGTCCACCTAGATACCAGACTCAAGGAATATGAGACGGAGGGGCCACAAATGTCTTGTTTTCCATATTTATTCATAGAAATGGTATTATCTACATGACCAGGCTGGGTGGGGCTTCCAGTAACATCTGAAGGCCTGCACATTGCCAACATCTAACTGACATTCCACCGAGTTCCAGTATAGGTGAATACATACATATTTCCCTTTAACTTTGTTTCCTTTCGACTTTAGCAATTACAGCCTCAAACTAGAAGTGCCATTGTTTTGCCATAGCCTTTTCTTTTCTATTACCTCGGATTTATTTTTATAAATTTTGTAGATGTGCTATATTGACAATCTGATGTTGCTATATGTTGTAATATTCATTATTCCTCATGGAACTTAATATTATTTTGCCATCTTCTGTTCTCATAGCTGCTCTGCCTGTTTTGGCAGGAAGCAAAACATAAAATAAAAGGTTACCTCAACCAGGAAGAATGTTGACTTCTTACATTAACCTTTTACACATGTTATTTGAGGACTCAAGGCTTCTGAAGGTAACTGTGGTTTGACTTCTCATTTCCTTATAAGCTGTTACCTAATCTTGTTCAGTGAAACTGTTCTACACCTTTCATAGTCAGTGGGTACATGGAGAGATGCTAATGACTTAAGGCAATTCTGTTTTCGGGAAATCATTGCACCTGCTTGCTCCTGCCTAAAGACAGTCTGTCTACAATTTCAGAAGGGCAGAATCTAACTGTATCCTTAGCCCACCTAGCCTGCTTGCAAGGTTTCTGAGTTTTCTAGCTCCCGATCAAAAGTTGTATTTTTCTTCTCTGTTGGCACATACAGATCAGTCTAACTACTTTGGTGCACTGTGTTTGCTTGAGAGAGACCTCCATTCCAATTAGCTGATTTTTGCTCTGGAGAACCTGCTCCTCATTCCCAGTCTCTGCCTTCAATGGCCATTTCATCTTAAGCTACTGCATTGTCTTCCATGAAAGGTGGGGCCTTTAATTTGTTTAATTTTGTTTGCTTCAGCACTGGAAGAGTGAGATGTCACTACTTCATTTTTCTTTTAACAGCTTCAACAATGAAACTGGCCCTTTTTTTGGTTTGTTTTTCTTTTAACTGAGTGAACTTTATAAGAATTCTGTCAAGCTTCCTCTTATAGCTCAAGTGGCAGAAAGAATGGAAAAACCCTTGTGGCTTCTTCTGCCCACAAAAAGTTGGAAAAGGGGGAAAAGGTCAATATGGAATGACATAATTTTGATAGTCAAAATTAATCTAGTGTTTGTTAACAATAAGCAAATATTGGGTGTTTTGTAATATGGGTGTTTGATGGAATAAAAACTGTATAATTTAGTTAAATGTTGTTTCTCAGTTGACCAGCCCTTCACTTTCTCTTTTTATACTCAGTCGTTTTTGTGTCATTGAATGGATATGAAGATGTTGAAAAATATCTCTCTATGTTTCTATCCCTCTCTCTCTTTGTTCACCTATTCATCTACTTGTCCATCTCTCTATTATCATTTCAAATAAAAAATAGATAATAGGTAGATAAACAGTTAGATAGACATAGATAGGTGATAGGTAGGTAGGAAGGCAGGCAGGCAGGCAGATAGATAGATGATAGACAGGCAGACAGACAGACAAATATAAATAGATATTGTCGTGTCCGTTCGGCAAGGAGACCAGGAGGCAGTGACTGTGGTTTCAGCTCTTTATTAGGCCCCCGGAACCGATCTGGCTCCAAGGGAAAACTTGCAGCTTTTTATTCTCAAGTCGCGGCGGCTGCGGCCAATGGCACCGCTTTGAATCTCCCGTGATTCGTATCCACCAATCGCAGGAGATTCTCAGCGGGCCAATCAGCGCGGCTCGCTAAACCAATCAGATCACCCCATGCTTTGACCAATCAAAATGCGGGGTTTCAAGAATGCAAATGAAGGTACAGAACACCCCTCCCCTCTTGGTTTGATCCTACGTAATGTAGTCCCGTAAGTAGGCGGGGCTCCGCACTTGCCTACTGGACCTGCGCAGGTCAGTCATTGGTTGGCTCCCGGCCGGTTCGGTCGGATTCTCTGTGTCTCTCGGCCTCGTCGATAGAGCCACCTGGTAGGCCTTGCTGGGCCGCTTGTCGCAGCTCCCTCCCGGTCTACCTGGGCTGGTTGAGCTGCGGTTCTCGCCGCTCCCGCCCGGTCTTCCTGGGCTGGTTGAGCTGGCCTGGCTGCTTCTCCCTGGTGAGGCTTCGAGCTGGCTGCTTGCTGGTGAGTATGGTTGGTTTCCTTCTGAGTTTTGGTTCCCGGGGTATTCCCTCCCCTCTTGGCTTGTGTTAAGGGGATTTTCTGTGTCTGGTTGCGTGTCAGTTGTGTTTCTTGTGGCCGTTCTCGATCTTATTTGATCGATGTGGTGTTTCCACGCTCATCCGTCGGTTGTTTGCAGCCGGTACAAGTGGGGACCTGTCAGTTAGGTTATGGTTGCTGGTACCCATAGTGGGTCTCCAGTTAGGTTTTTTGTGTATACGGCGTCGCCTGGCGCAAAAGACTGGTGCTTGCTGGAGGAGTTTGGGGTTTTTTCCGGGTTGTATGTGGGGTGCAGTCTGTCGAGTGGGGACCTTATTTTCCTCCCCATCAGTAGCTCTGCCGGGATTCTGTTCGTTGTTGTGTTTGGGGTTATATGTTGGATAAAAAGCATTTTATTTATTTTGTCTTGGATTTCCCCGTGTTCGATTTTCTGGATGGTTTTTTACATGAATTGAACCATCCATTCCGCCCTTCTGTTCGCCGCCGGATGCGCCGGAGCTGTCAGTGCGTGTCGTATGCCCCGTTCTGCTAGGAATTTTTCAAATTCCACCTAGGTGAATTGGGGCCCGTTGTCCGACATGATGATATACGGGAGGCCGTGGGTTGCGAATAGTTTGCAAAATTCCATGGTTACGGCCTCTGTGGTGGTGGATTTCATGTTGCTTACCTCCAGCCAGTTGGAGTAAGCATCTACGGTTACTAGGAATGTATGTCTCTTGGTGGGCCCTGCAAAGTCTGTGTGGACCCTAGACCAGAGTCCCCTGGGGGTTTCCCATTCCAGGATCGGTGCCGCGGGAGGGCTCAGTCTGGTTTCTTGGCAGCGTTGACACCTTGCCACCCAGGCCTCGATTTGCTTATCCATCCCTGGCCACCAAGCGTAACTTCTGGCCAGGGCTTTCGTTCTAACTATGCCCGGGTGCCCCTCGTGTAACAACCCCAATACCTTCCCTTGCAGTTTTTCCGGGATAACCACCCTATCCCCCCACAGTACACACCCTTTTTGCAGCGAAAGTTCCGTTTGCCGGTTCCAGAATGTTTTGAATGCTTCATCGTTGTCCTTTTCCGGCCAGCCTTTCTCTACCCAATATAACACCTGCGCCAGACGTTTGTCTTTATTGGTTTCTCGGGCAATGTCTGATGCGGTTATGGGTAGATCAGGCAGAGTCTCTATGCTGAGGGTGCTCGTTGTGGGTGCTGGGTCGGTGTCTAGGTTGGGTAGCGGTGAGCGGCTCAAAGCGTCTGCATGTGTAATAGTCTTACCGGGTCGGTGTGTGAGCCGGTAGCTGTAGGCGGCAAGGAATTCGGACCACCTTGTCATCCTGGGAGATAAAATGTTCTGGGTGGCCCGGTTTCCTGCCAGGATGCCCAGCAACGGCTTGTGGTCCGTGATGATTGTGAAGGTGCGGCCATAGAGGTACTCGTGGAACCTCTTCACTGCTGTGACGATGGCTAGGGCCTCCTTGTCCAGCTGGCTATAGTTCCACTCCAGTTTGGTGAGTGTCCTGGAGAAGGAGGCGATGGGCACTTCCATCCGGGATTGCGTGGCTGAGGACAGCGTTGACGCCGAAAGGTGAGGCGTCACATGTGACGGCGAGTGGTAGGGTCTCATTGTATTGGATGAGGACGGCATCCGAGGTGAGCAGGTCCTTGGTTCTCCTGAAGGCGGCTTCCTCGCATTTTTCGCCTTGTCCAGGAGCCTTTGCATAGGCTCCGCCGCAGTCGCCTTCTGGGGCAGGAAAACATTGTAAAAATTAAGCAGTCCCAGAAACGCCTGCAGTTCTGTTTTAGTCCTGGGTGTGGGAGCCTCCTTAATGGCTCTGATTTTAGTTTCGGTGGGGTGGATGCCGTGCCGGTCTAGGAGGTATCCCAGGAACTCGACCCGCTCTGTGTAAAGTTGGCACTTTTCCCTCTTCACTTTTAGCCCGTTTTCCTTGAATTTGGTTAACACCTCCCTTAGCCGACCCTCTAGTTCTCGCTGGTTGGTTGCCAATACCAGCACATCGTCGAAGTAGGGCACCACCCTCTTGATGCCTTGCAAGAGTCTCTCCATGAGGCTCTGGAAAATTCCAGGCACCACGCTGTCTCCAAACTGGAATTGGTTACATCGGAAAGCTCCCTGGTGGGTGACTATGGTTTGCGCCTCCGCGGTTTCTGTGTCGACCGGCAGCTGTTGGTATGCTTGGGCCAGGTCGAGCTTCGCAAAAACCTTGCCTCCCCCCAGTGAGTGTAGAAGGTGCTGCACTACTGGGATGGGGTAGGCCCTTTGTTGCAAGGTGCAATTTAGGGTGGCCTTATAGTCCCCGCAGATTCTCACTGACCCATCGGGCTTGACTGGGGTGACTATTGGGGTTTCCCACCGGGCATGATCAATTGGTTGTAGGACCCCTTGCTGACGAGCTTGTCAATTTGCTCATCAATTTTTGGCCGGAGTGCAAAAGGTACCTGCTGTGGTTTTAGGCGTCTCGGGGGAATGTTAGGGTCTAGGCTGAAGGAGATGGGGGGCCTTCGGTACTTGCCTAGGGTGCCGTCGAACACTTCCTGGAAGTCCCGTGCCAGTTGCTGCTCCCAATTGGTCTCGGCGATGTGGTTGATGCCTGTGACTTCGATGCCAAGCGGCGTTAACCATTGCAGTCCCAAAAGGTTGGGCCGGTCTCGGTCCACGATTGTTAGGGGAAGCTTTTCCGTGCGGCCCTTAAATGTTACTTCAAATTGTCCGGTTCCGACTACCAGGATGCGGTTTCCCTGGTAGTCTTTGATGATTAGTCTCTGGTTCTCCAGTGCCTTCTTTTGGATGGTAGGCACCAAGCGTTTGATTTCTTGCCAGGTGACCATGGAAAGGTAGGACCCGGAATCCACCTCCATCCTGCATGGCTTGCCTTCGATGCCTACCTCCACATAGAATTTTCGGGCATCGGTGGTTGATGCGTGGCCAATGATGACCGTCTGGTGGGTTTCCTCCTTCCGCTGGGTCCCTTCGCCTCGTTGGGTTTGCTCGCTCCAGTCCCATCGGCTGTCAGCTGGGCAATCTCTGGCTCTGGGGGGTGTGCTGTCCCATCTCCGCTCGCTGTGGTCCCGCCGTCTGGGGCTGTAGGCTTTCTTTAGTCGGCAAACGCGGGCAATGTGGCCCTTTTTCTCGCAATGCCGGCAGACTGCGTCGAAGAAACGGCACTCCGATCTTGGGTGGTCGCCTCCACAACCGGCACATGCGGTCCCCGACTTACGACCCTGCCGATTTCGCTGGTTGCGTCCCGCCTGGAGCCGGTGGATTTCCTCCTCCTCGTCCGAGGTGTCGGAGGCGGAGTGGAATTCGCCATGGTGGGTGGTGGTCTCGCGGTGACTTGCTTCTGGTTGGGCCTCAGTCGCCTGTCCCGAGTCGGTGGTCGCGGTGCGGTCCCCGGCGTCCGATCTCTGCATGCGGTTTGCCAACTTCCGGGTAGCCTCGGCTGCGGTGGCTTCAGCGATGGTGTCGGCGAGGGCGATGTCGCCTTTGGCTATCAGTCGGCTCTGGAGGACTGGATCCCGAAGTCCGAGCATGACTCGGTCCCGTAGGGCCTCGTCCATGTTAGAGAATCCGCACATGCCTCCTAGGTTCCGCAACTCAGCAACAAAGTCGCTGATGCTTTCGCCCGGTCTCTGGTCCCGCCAGTAGAAATCGTGCCACCTGATGAGGGTGGGCACAGCAGGGGCATAGTGGTTGCGGAGCAAGGGCTCGAGGTCGTCCCAGTCCATCGCTTTGACGTTGGCGGGTTTCGCTAGGGCTTTCGCCATCTTGAACACTGCGGGCCCGCAGTGTGTCAGGAAAACGGCTCGTTTTTTTTGCCTGGTGGCGTCCTTCATGTTGCTGCATTCGAGGAACATGAGGAATCTGTCCATGTAGGATTCCCAGTCCTCGCTAGCGGGGTTGAAGGGCGCGGGCGGAGTGATGCTGGCCATCTCGTTGGTCTTGCTTCTGGTGGACACGTGCTCGATGGGGTTCAGCCTTGGGATCCCACCTTCGTCGCCAGTGTCATGTCCGTTCGGCAAGGAGACCAGGAGGCAGTGACTGTGATTTCAGCTCTTTATTTGGCCCCTGGAACCGATCTGGCTCCAAGGGAAAACTTGCGGCTTTTTATTCTCAAGCCGTGGTGGCCGTGGCCAATGGCACCACTTTGAATCTCCCGTGATTCGTATCTGCCAATCGCGGGAGAGTCTCAGCGGGTCAATCAGCGCGGCTCGCTAAACCAATCAGATCACCCCACGCTTTGACCAATCAAAACGCGGGGTTTCAAGAATGCAAATGAAGGTACAGAACAGATATAGAGGAGATAGATAGATGTTAGGTGATCAGTGATGGATGATAGATGAATAGATAGATACTAGATGATAGTTAGATGACAGAGATAAAAAGAGTTCTGATAAAGGAAGTGAATAAATAAGGTGGGATATGCTTGTAGCAGACCACACACACACACACACACGGAGCTGTGTAGTAGTTTGCAAACTCTTGGTAGAATAAATGAGAAAGGTTTAAAGAAAGAATAGACTAATAGATTTTCAAGCTCCTTCTGGGTTCCCACTCACATATAAGCAGCCAGGTATAGCTTACAGGCAAAGATTATTTGCAGTTTCTCAACATTTAGCTTCCTATATTGGGAACGCTTCTGAAAGAGACCTCAGCTGACTTTAAACAGAAAAGTCATACAAACAGACGTCAAGACAAAGGTGAAAAGGAAATTGTGTCATGGATGCCTCAGATTAGGATACAATAATCAGGGGAGAAATGGTGAAATACCAGAGGGCTTAATTTTATCAAAACCGTGCCTAAATCTATTCAATACCCGGAGAGAGAAGGTTTAACCATTTCTCTTCTAGTGTGCTCCAAAGTGCTCCCTGAAGTTGCTATGGCAGCTTTCCTCAAGGAGAAGAAATAGCAGGCTTTTTTGAATGGTGGGGGAAGGGTAACAGGAGAATACTTCATTAGGATTGTTCCACTGAATGTGACATTTTAATTTCTTTATATGCCATCTTTCTGATTCCCCTTCCTTCTTTATCTATGATCCTTCTAAGTATTTTTTTTTTTCTTCCATTCAATTGTGTGCAATTTTTGAAAAGGCCTGGGCTAGTCCCTGCAGTTTTCTTGATAAGGTTTTCAGAGGTCAATTGCCAATGCTTCCTTCCTAGAGATGTAGGAAAGTGACTGGCTCAAAGTAACTCAGCTGGCTTTGTAGCTAAGGTGGGATTAAAGTTTCTGGTTTCTAGCCTGATGCCTTAATCACTACACCAAAGTGGCTCATTTGAAAACTGAAAATGGCTGTGTATTAAAAAGTCTAATTTCAGTGATTTATGAAAACATTGCATGGCTTCAGTGGTTTGTTGGCTTGAGGAAGAAGAGTGTCATCTGCCATTTTTAATAATAGCCCATTTGTAAATACAAACCGTCTATCAGTCAGATTTTCATAGCCTGGCAACTGCCTGACAAAGAGAAGTAAACATCCTATATAATTATATACTAACGTCTATGGGGGTTCAGCAGTGGACTCATGCCTGGATGTTCAGTTCAGCTATCCAGGCGATCGCCTACGGTGTTGCTTCATGCATATTTCTAAAGAAACAAAGAATGCATGTCTTGGGCACTCTTGCACAATATGTGCAATAATTTGTCTCTCGGCACCACATCAAGGTGGTAAATTTTTCCAGCTCCACTGATACTCAGCACAGGAACTTCTTCCAGTGCCATATCTAATTCATTCAAGGATTCTCCATTGTAAAGATGTGATTTGTTTATTTATTTTATTTATTGGATTTCTATGGCACTTCAACTGAACAGGATTCTGATCACTAGACGCTACCAATTATCTGTACCAGATAAGTCTCACGTCCTTTCACTGTATAATTTCTTTCTATTTTATCATCTCAGACTACCTCCTCATCTGAAGCCACCAATGACTCTGGTGGATTGAAAAATTCTACGGTTGTATGCTTGCTACATTTGAGTCAAATTTCTTCTCTTTTTCCTTTCCCAATAGTACAATAAAGTGTAAGCTGAACATTAAGAAACCCTCAGAATGGTACGTGTTTAATATTGTCTGCTAAATTGAGTTTTCAAATCCATATCTCATGGCATGAGAGTATATTTTCCATCGGTCACAGATATGGAGAAAGAAAGCGATTATAAAAATTAACTGACTGCTTATAAATGGCAACAGTTGCTTGTAATTATCATAAAGTGAAAAAATATATTAGCTTTAAAAATAGCTACAGAAGAATTTATCATTATATATCAAGCTGTATCCCAAATGGCTATTCAGAAAGATATTTCCAATTTGAGGAATGTGATATATGCTGGACAAACACTCTGTGGTTTGGAGAATCTAAAGAAGAGAAATTATCTAAAAAATAACAAAGAAGTAGGCTGCATTTTTAGTGGTAGCCCAGGACTTTAGTTAATTCAATTGATGTCACAAAGGCTGCCAGGTACAATTCTTGGGCCATTCACTTGAAGCTGCATTTCACAAATCTTGTAACATAACAAACTCCCCACTGGCTCAGACAAACTCAGTTTCAGAAATGACACAAAGATCATAACAAAAATCTACCATGCATAACTGTTAGTTGAATCCAGATTGTCAATTCTAGAATAGATCTAAATGCCATAAATGTTGAGCAAGTGGAGTCCCAACTCATATTAATTTCTAGCATGTGAAATAAATCATAACTGTCAAAGAATTAAAGGCTGATGAAACATAATGTTTGTTCTTTATAGGGATGATCTTGATGAAGTGGGTAAATACAAAAGAAAATTAGGTCAGGATAATTTCTTTTGATGTCTTAATCCCAAACTTTGTGTTAAGTCCGCGTGGAAGGAAACCAGGAGTCGGTGACTTTGTTTCAAGCTCTTTTTATTAGGCGGGTACCGAACTGAGCATATAGGAAAACTTCGCGGCTTTTTATTTCCAAGCCGCCGCGGCCGCGGCCAATGGCACCGCTTTGAATCTCCCGCGATTCAAATGGACTAATCGCGGGAGATTCTCAGCGAGCCAATCGGCGCGGCTCGCCTAGCCAATCAGAGCGCCCCGCGCTTTGGCCAATCAAAGCGCAGGGATCTCAAGAATGCAAATGAGGGGACAGAACACCCCTCCCTTCTTGGTTCAGTCCTTACGTTGCGTAGTCCCATAGGTAGGCGGGGCTCCGTCTCTGCCTACTGGACCTGCGCAGGTCAGTTGTAGGTTGGATCCCGGCCGGTTCGGTCGGGGTCTCTGTTTCTCTGGACTCCGTTGTGGGAACCGCCTGGTCTGTCTGGCTGGGCCGCTCTCCGCAGCTCCCTCCTGGGCTACCTGGGTTGGTTGAGCTGCGGGTTTCTCCGCTCCCGCTCGGTCTTTCCGGGTTGGTTGAGCTAGCCTGGCTGTCTCTTCCTGGCGAGGTTTCGTGCTGGCTGCTTTCAGGTGAGTATGGCTGGTTTATTTTTTCTCGGTTTTGGTTCCCTGGGTATTCCCTCCCCTCTTGGTTTGTGTTGTGGGGGTTGGTTTTGCTTGGTTGCGCGTTGGTGGTCTCTTGTGTGGTCGTACTCGATCTTAACTGGTCGATGTGGCGTTTCCACGCTCGTCCATCGGTTGTTTGTAGCCGGTACGAGTGTGGGCCTGTTAGTTGTGTTATGACGGCCGGTACCCATAATGGGTCTCCGGTTAGGTTTTTTGCATAGATGGCGTCGCCTGGTGCGAAGGTTCGGTGTTTGCTGGTGGAGTCTGGGGGTTTCTCTGGGTTGTACGTGGGGTGTAATCTATCGAGTGGGGACCTTATTTTCCTCCCCATCAGCAGTTCGGCTGGGCTTTTATTTGTTGTGGTGTTTGGGGTTATGTGCTGGATGAAAAGTAATTTATTTATTTTGTCCTGGATCTCCCCGTGGTCTATTTTCTGGATGGTTTTCTTTGTGAATTGAACCATCCGTTCCGCCCTACCATTCACCGCCGGATGCACCGGGGCTGTCAGCGCGTGTCGTATGCCCCTCTCTGCTAGGAATTTTTCGAATTCTAGCGAGGTGAATTGGGGCCCGTTGTCGGAAACGAGGACATCTGGGAGGCCGTGTGTTGCGAAAAGTTTGCAGAGTTCTTTGGTCACGGCCTCCGTGGTGGTTGTTCTCATGTTGCTTACCTCCAGCCAGTTGGAGTAAGCGTCTATGGTTATTAAGAAAGTGTGTCCTTTTGTGGGCCCGGCGAAATCTATGTGGATCCTAGACCACGGTCCCCTGGGGGTTTCCCACTCTAGGATGGGTGCTGCGGGTGGGCTTGGCCTAGTTTCCTGGCATCGTTGACACCTTGCTACCCAGGCCTCGATCTGTTTGTCCATCCCTGGCCACCAAGCGTAACTTCTGGCCAGGGCTTTTGTCCTAACGATGCCCGGGTGCCCCTCGTGTAACAGTTCCAAAACCTTCCCTTGTAGTTTTTCCGGGATGACCACCCTATCCCCCCATAGCATGCGCCCTTTTAGTAACGAGAGTTCCGTTTGCCGGTTCCGGAATGTCCTGACGGACTCGTCGTTGTCCCTTTCCGGCCACCCTTTCTCTACCCAATGCAAAACCCGCGCCAGACGTTTGTCTTTATTAGTTTCTCGGGCATCGTCTGACGCGGTTATGGGTAGGTTGGGTAGAGTCTCTATGCTGAGGGTGGTCGTCGTGGGTGCTGGGTCAGTGTCAGGTTCTGGTAACGGTGAGCGGCTTAAGGCATCCGCATGGGAGATAGTCTTACCAGGTCTGTGTGTGAGTCCGTAGTTGTAGGCAGCCAGGAACTCGGACCACCTTGTCATTCGGAGAGACAGAATGTTCGGGGTGGCCCTGTTCCCTGCAAGGATTCCCAACAGCGGTTTGTGGTTGGTGATGATGGTAAATGTCCGGCCGTAGAGGTACTCATGAAACCTTTTTACTGCGGCGACGATAGCCAAAGTCTCTTTGTCCAGCTGGCTGTAGTTCTGCTCCGGTTTGGTGAGGGTCCTTGAAAAGAACGCGATGGGTGCTTCTTTTCCATCGGGGAGAGTGTGGCTGAGGACAGCGCCGACGCCGAAGGGTGATGCGTCGCATGGGATGGCTCGTGGTAGGGTCTTGTTGTACTGGATGAGGACGGCATCCGAAGTGAGCAGGTCCTTGGTTTTTCTGAAGGCGGCTTCCTCGTGTTTCCCCCAAGTCCAGGTAGCTGCCTTGTTCAAAAGCCTATGCAAAGGCTCCGCCGCGGTCGCCTTTTGGGGCAGGAAGACATTATAAAAGTTTAGTAGCCCCAGGAACACCTGCAGTTCTGTTTTTGACTTGGGTGTGGGGGCTTCCTTGATGGCTTTAATTTTCTTGTTGGTGGGGTGAATGCCGTGTCAGTCTAGGAGGTATCCTAGGAATTCGACCCGCTCTGTGTACAGCTGGCATTTTTCCCTCTTTACTTTAAGCCCAGTTTCTTTGAACCTCATTAGCACCTCCCTTAGGCGAGCCTCTAGTTCGGCCTGGTTGGTTGCCGATACTAGTACATCATTGAAGTATGGGACCACCCCCTTGATGCCCTGTAAGAGTCTTTCCATGAGGCTCTGGAAAATCCCTGGTGCCACGCTGACTCCAAATTGGAGTCGGTTACATCTAAAGGCTCCCCGGTGGGTGACTATGGTTTGTGCCTCGGCAGTTTCCTCGTTGACTGGCAGTTGCTGGTATGCTTGGGCCAGGTCGAGTTTTGCAAAAACTTTGCCCCCTCCCAGTGAGTGTAGGAGATGCTGCACTACTGGGACGGGGTAAGCGCTTTGCTGCAAGGCGCCATTTAGGGTGGCCTTATAGTCCCCGCAGATTCTCACTGACCCATCAGGCTTAATCGGGGTGACTATGGGGGTCTCCCACCGGGCGTGGTCTATGGGTTGTAATACCCCTTGCTTTACGAGCTTGTCAATTTGCTCATCTATCTTCGGTTTGAGTGCGAATGGGACCTACCTTGGTTTTAGGCGTTTCGGGGGAATGTTGGGGTCTAGGCTGAAGGATATAGGGGGCCCTCGGTACTTGCCTAGGGTGCCGTCGAACACTTCCTGGAAATCCCGGGCCAGTTGCTGCTCCCAGTCAGCTTCGGCGATGTGGTCGATGCCCGTGACTGCGATGCCTAGCGGTGCGAACCATTGAAGTCCCAGTAGGCTAGGTCGGTCTCGATCGACGATGGTTAAGGGAAGTCTTTCGGCATGTCCCTTGTAGGTCACTGTAAACTGTCCTGTTCCGACTACAGGGATGCGGTTTCCCTGGTAGTCCTTGAGGATTAGTCTCTGGTTTTCTAGTTGTTTTCTCTGGATGGTAGGCACCAAGCGTTTAAGTTCTTTCCAGGCTACCATTGAGAGGTAGGACCCGGAGTCCACCTCCATTTTACAGAGCTTGCCTTCGATGCCTACCTCCACGTAGACCTTTCTGGCATCTGTGGTTGTGGCGTGGCTGATGGTGACCATCTGATGTGTCTCTTCTCTCCGCCTGGCCTCGCCGCTTCGTTGGGCTCATCCGTTTCGCTCCCAGCGGTTGTCTGTTGGCTGGTCTCTGGTCCTGGGGGGTGTACTCTCTCGTCTCCGCTCGCTCGGGTCCCATTGCCTGGGGCTGAGGGTCTTCTTGAGGCGGCAAACGCATGCAATGTGGCCCTTCTTGTCGCAGTGCCGGCAAACGGAGTCGAAGAACCGGCATTCGGATCTGGAATGGTCGCCTCCGCAACCGGCATACGCGGTCCTCGACTTACGACTCCACAGGCTGTGCTGGTTGCGGCCCGCCTGTAGTCGGTGGATGTCTTCCTCTTCGTCGGACATGCCCGAGGTCGAGTGGAGTTCGCCTTGGTGGGTGGTGGTTTCAGGTTGGGCCTCGGTCGACCTTGCAGGGTTGTCGTTTGCGGTGCAGTCCCTCGCGTTCGGTCTCCGCATGCGGTCTGCTGACTGTCGGGTTGCTTTGGCGGCCGCGGCTTCGGAGATGGCGTCGGCAAGAGTGATGTTGCCCTTAGCCATCAACCGACTTTGGAGAACAGGGTCCCAAAGGCCGAGCACAATTTGGTCCCGAAGGGCCTCGTTCATGTTGGAGAACTCGCATAGTCCTCCCAGGCACCGCAGCTCTGCAACGAAATCGCTGAGACTCTCGTCCGACTGCTGGTCCCACCAATAAAATTCGTGCCGTCGGATGAGGATGGGCACAGCTGGAGCGTAGTGGTTTCGGAGCAATGGTTCAAGGTCCTTCCAATCCATTTCAGTCACGTCGGCGGGTTTGGCTAGCGCTTTTGCCATCTTAAACACTGCGGGCCCACAGTGTGTTAGGAAGATGGCTCGTTTCTTTGGTCCCGTGGCATCCTTCAGATCGTTGCATTCGAGGAACATGTGGAATCTGTCCGTGTAAGATTCCCAGTCCTCGGTAGCGGGGTTGAAGGGGGTTGGTGGCGCGATGCTGGCCATCTCATCGGTTGGCTGGCTTCCGTCGGACACGTGCTTCGGTTCAGGATGAGGATCCCACCTTCGTCACCAGTGTTAAGTCCGCATGGAAGGAAACCAGGAGTCGGTGACTTTGTTTCAAGCTCTTTTTATTAGGCGGGTACCGAACTGAGCATATAGGAAAACTTCGCGGCTTTTTATTTCCAAGCCGCGGCGGCCGCGGCCAATGGCACCGCTTTGAATCTCCCGTGATTCGAATGGACTAATCGCGGGAGATTCTCAGCGAGCCAATCGGCGCGGCTCGCCTAGCCAATCAGAGCGCCCCGCGCTTTGGCCAATCAAAACGCGGGGATCTCAAGAATGCAAATGAGGGGACAGAACACTTTGCATTTGTCCAACAGTCATCTTTCCTATTGTAGGTAACTATTTTTTTTTAAATTAGTATCTTGTGTCAGTATGAATTCTGTTAAGGAAGTTGCAAAGCTACTTGATTGATACAGTCAGACTATAAATTAAGTTGCATGTTTCTTAATACAATATTTCCTATTGTTGAGAAACATAAATAGTAATTTATAATTACTATTTATTAAATAATTATCTCCCTCAAAATTTTTTCACTTTATTAGTTCTAGCACTTTTCATTAAAGGAAAAGATGGAGATACTTGTCTCAAATGTCTGTGAGCTGAAACCTCCCAAATAGCTAAAGTATTTTTACTTTAGGGCTGCATTATGTTGGAAGAAATATCCTTCAGGGTTCAGTTCCAAGTGGGGGAAAAGACACTGGAAACATGGAGGCTGTTTGGAAAGATGGTTTAATGGTGGACAGGACCACATGCCTTGGAGCTCCAAAGTGAAAAGGATGATCACATGCTTCAAAATGTTGGGTGAAGGAAAAGAAGGGCCAAGATGCTGAGAGATCCTTAGTTTTATACCCTCTGTTGGGCCCCACCTTCATGTTTCCTGTTCCTGTGTAAGAAATGTATCTCATTGGCTGTCAGACTCCCAGTGGCCCCGTCTTAGCTAACTTTGTAGACTTTGTCTGGACCACATGGCTTCACCTGAGTGCTGGCTAATGCAATCTTCCCATGCCAGGTGGTGAGATGGGTAGAGGCCTTTGTTATGTAGAATACTCTGGCCCAGGTCGTAATGGCCCGCCTATTAACAAAGGGGTGAGCTTCTGCTTCTGAGATGAGTTTCTGCTTCTGAATTGCTACTTCTCTTTTTAGGGGAAATATTCTGCCTTTTTAGTATATCCTAAAATATTTCATTCTCATAGGAGAGGGGTAGGTTTTAACTCCCAACTTAGTTGAAAATCAGGCTATGACCACATGGAAAAGCTCCTCTCTTTTTAAATGTCTCCACCTGCCCCCAAAGTTCATATCTGTGTTACAGAGTATTTATTTAATACCCAATGTATATCTCATATTTTCTCTTGAGACTTCTAAATGGTTCTCCTAATTCTAGCCACATAATGACAGTCTAGTGATATAGATTGGACTGAGAGGGAATAGCTGTCCAAACACTACACAAGAGTGCCATTTTAGACAAGTGGGGAACTAGTAACAGAACAGCCACAACAAAGTAAAATCCTGGGGTTTGGGGTTGCTTTTTTTTTTTTTTTTGGTCTGTCCCTTCATTTAAGCTGTGGAAAGATTTTTCCGAGCCACGCAGGCAGCTTGTTCAGGCTGGACTTGCATTGGAGGAGTCAATTTAAGAGTAGAATTTAGGCCTTTCCAATCATGCCTTTTTGCATAACCCCAGTCAGGCCTCTGTGCAAAATTGCAACTGAGTGAATGCAAAGGTACTTGTAATGAACTCCATCTAATCTAAGCTTTGGGTTTCATTTAAAAAGTTACTGCCAGATAACTAACCATGTAGGTGTTTTACCTGCAAACTTTAGCCAAACAAATTGGCTATTGATTCTTGTTTCCTGGTGAACATTCTATGAGTCATATCTATACTAACATTTAATTTATTAATTGTGGGGGGAAATATCCCCAAATAAAATAGAGGAGGTAACTGGCTTGTAATCATACAGATGACTATAAAAACGCGTTTCTCTTGCTACAGTGTGTTGAAACTCCTACTAACTGGTTGTCCTGCATTATTAAGACTTCTAAAGTTGCTGCAGATGGCCAGGTCCTAGCAGGAGAAATCTGAAGGTATTATGAAGCTGTTTTATCATCCCCTCTGCCAATGATTTTTCTGTAGAAAAGAAAGCAATGAAAGAAAGCAATGGGTGGCAAATAAAACAGCATGTAATTTGGATTCCTCATTAAAAGTTGCGTTTGAAAAAACATAACTGTGTGATGAAAATCTGGAAGCATCTCTATCTGCCAATTAAGCCCTTGAGAAGAAGGTAAACTGAATGCCTCTTCCTTTCCCAGCCTTTATTTTTCTCAGTATTCCTGATCTGGCAGATGCATTCTTATACCTACACAGGAAGAAAAGTGCCTAGGGTAGAAATAAGAACTCTGAGGTGTAATAAACTAGCAACATAAACACTCATTTTCTTCCCACTTTGAAGACAACCCTTCCTCTGCCTGCCCTGAGAAGAATGGACCTCAGTGGCTTTGTTAGAGATAATAGTTGGAATGTAGCATGTCATCTAGCCATTAGTAGCTGAACTAGGATGTGTCTACCCAGCAGCATGGTCCCTATTTGCTGAAATAACACGTAGAGATGCAGAGCCAGGAACAAACAACAGGAAAGATTTTGGGATGGGATGGAAATTTTCATATTTCTTTCACAATCAGTTCTCTCCTTCAGGCTCTCTCTCTCTGCTCCTTCCCAGCACTTGTCTAATTGCCAGCTCAAACTCAGCAGGGAAGAAATAATTAAAAGGCTGTTCCTGAGGGGGTTAGCATGAGAAGAATAGAAGTGGAGTCACCAGGTCTCCTTTATCACATTAGTTCACCAAGCCAAGCTTGTAAACAGATGTCTGGCTGGTTGGCTCCACTTGGTTTATCTTCTTATTATGGACCATTGAAAGTGGGTATACCATTGCAGGAAAGGTTTTGTTAAAGTCTGAACAAAAATAGGATACCAAGCAATCTAAAACAAAAGTGTGCTACAATTACATCAAAGGTGAGAACTGGATAACCAGATGGTAACAAATGAAGTGATTATGACTTCAGAATAAACCGTGTTGATGAAGTTTATGTTGCAACATCTGGAAGGCTCTAGAGTCCCCTTCCTGACACAGAAAGAAGTTGTGTATAAAAAGAAGCTCTAATTTAGAGACTGCTACAAATTAAGATGCAAGGAGCCAAAGTTCCCTTAAGTATAGCTTAGATCTTCACTGTTCCATCCCCAAGGACTTTGGTGAGCTGCTTTCTGAAATGAGCCTGCCTGCCTCTTTAAAAAAAAAATGGAAAAGAAAATTCCAAGACATGATCTTTAGAAGGAAAAGATTCAGAGTCTGTCGAATCCAGTATAGCTCTAAAAGATTGAAGATTCATGAAGATTTGTGAGCAGGAATTATCGGAGTGAAAATAGAAACCCATTAAAAAGTAATTATGTGAAACCCAAAACAGAAGGAAGTGTGAAAAGAATTCTAATTAGGGAACATAATGCAACTCTATTCATACAAAGTGATAAGCTCTTAGGGCATAAATGTCAAAGAACTGTAGGATGTCCAGCACTGCTAAATAATGGCTAGAAAATGTAAAGCAGTGACCTCAGTTATCTCTTGTGTATAATGCTATAAATAAAAAGCACATTTAAAGTGAATTCTGTTTATATGTGTTTTTCCAGGCTTGTATATAAACAGATTTTAAACAGGAACTCTCCTGGTTTGTTTTCTTTGGGGTGATTTTAATGGATTTGTATGTGTGCATGCGATTTTCAAGGCCACCCAGTTCTCTCTCTCTCTCTCTCTTTTTCTCTTTCCACATACACCAAGATAACATACATGCATAACCAATCCTGAGCATAATAGATGCTCACTCTCTCAGCAGAACAGGCTCAATTATCCTTCTGGCCCAAGTATTCACAACTCTATGAAAAACTACTACAAAGGGCTACCTGAATCTGTTGAAGGGGTGGATGGTGGGAGGCTTGTTCCAATGGGCAGGTAGAACAACAAAGAAAGGGGGTAAATATTTAATTGACTTAAGCATCCCAATCAATTTGCATCTTCCTCTATGAGTGAGGGCCCAAACAGAACCTGTCCTCTTCCATCCCTCTGGAAGTATCAGATTTTGGGTAGGTGGGTAAGGTCACTTAGCAGAATATGGCAGGATGGATTTGTGGCAGGAACTGCTTGATGCAATCCAAAAGGAAATGGCATTAACCATTTGCACAGATACTGTCTACTTGAGCAAGCCATTGATATGACTTCTGGTTTTGCTTCCTCACTGTAATGGAATGGGAGAACAATCTTGGAAAATGTGTATGCATGTGTTTGTGGGGGAGCGGGAGAGAGGTGTGTCCCCAAAGTAATATTTAGATAAAAGAAGGATAGCCTACAAATGAGTAACATGCAGAGGGGAAAAAACTTAGAAAGGATCTTCCATAACAAATAAATGGGTAAAAAGAGATTATGGGAAATTTGCACTTTCAGGCTTGCAAAATTCTCTTAATGTATCCTTGCAATGAAGTAGAATTAACTAATCTTGTCATGTGCCTTGTCTGGTTTACTTGGGAGGCTTACACTAATTACGATCAAGTCTCTTCAGAAAGGGGAAGACGAGTGTCTCATATGGGTTGCAATAAGAATAGTAACTGTCCACAGCAGTAACAATATGAATGATTCACTGGGGGGAAAGAGGGCATAGACCCTGTAGGTGGGCTGATAGAAGAATAAAACAGAAAAAGTGAACATTTGCCTTGGGGTAAAAGAAAAACTGAAGCTTTTGTGCTGTACAAGCTTTCAAATCTCCCAGTATAATTGACACAAGTTCCCCTCTAAGAAGTTAAGCTAGGTGCATACGATTAGGCCTAGCCTGATACTTATCTGTAAAATCTCCAAGGGAGTTGAGGAATGCAGAATATGCCATTTTTTTTACACAGGTGAAATTGTGGGAACCTTTTTAGCCACACCTTAAATACCTGTCGGAGGGCTATATGTGAGAGGGAAGATTAAATTGCATAGGAGGAACTCAGCGCTGTGTTGTAGACCCTCCTGGGTTTAAATATACAAGGAAATGCTGTCAATTAAATATTCTGTTTTCCTGGAGGTTTATCAACAGTGTCTCCTTTATTTATAGTTTTTCTCTGAGCTTCCTCATAAAGGATGGTGGCTTTATTTTACGCCACTCTTTTATGCAACCCTTATTCAGTTTCCACCATCATAAAATTGTGTGGGTAATAAAATGATCCTGTTTCTTCAGGAAGCTTTTTCCCTCCTTGCCCAGGACTTTAAAATGCGGTGTGATGAATAAAAACCTGGGCCTACGTTTTAGAAGCTATTTTATTTTTTTGTGTCGTATTGTTGATTTGGACCCACAATGGAATCAAAAGAATGCAATATAAAACCAGGAACACCTGCCTGTCAATTGACCTCATTGGGAAATAATGACTGTTGCTTTAGCTGAGGTAAAAATGTCCAATGGACATTCAAATTCACTTAATTCAATATGGAAGAAACATTTAAACAGAACATCCCAGCATCACTGTTACATGCACATTTGATGGGGGATTTCAAAACAGTCAAGATAGCAATCGTCACTCCATAATCAGAACCTGCCTCTTTTTTTACATGTTGTGATTGGTTTTGATCACATTCTTGCAACTTCGGTCATGAGTTTTGGACATCCCACTTGTGCCCCTAATTATATGATCATTACTGATTTCATGAGCATATCATAAATGTTGCACATAGATTACTTAAAATTTGATGCAGTTTTCAAAGTTATACGTGGCTACACTCTGCAATGGTGGCTCTTGCATATACTAAAATCAAGGCATAGCACATTGGGGCTTCTGCTGTAGCTGACATCTGTGTAATTTATGTTACTGGAAAAAAGGTATTAAATCTACAGATTTGTTTTGATTTTACTTCTTTTTTTTACATTTTTATTCTGCTTTTATTACTTTATAAGTAACACAAGGCAGTGAACAAACCTAATACTACCTCCTCCTCCTCCTCCTATTTTCCCCACAGCAACAGTCCTGTGAAGTGGATTGGGCTTGAGAGAAAGTGATTGGCCCAAAGAAACCCAGATGGCTTTCATACCTAATGCGGGACTAGACTTCACAGTCTCTTGGTTTCCTGTCTTGTGCCTTAACCACTAGATTGGATCTTGGATGTGACATGAAAAACTGGTCAGGTGTGTAAGTACCTACGCAGACTCTGTGGTTCTAGGGTCAATTAAACTGAGCAAATAAGGAAAATTAGCTTCTTGATGCCACTGAGTCATTTTAATAACAAATTCAAGTCCTAAACACAAACAGAGGCTGGCAAGAGGTGGACTGAACACAAACATAAATCAGCAAATCTCTTGACTATTTAATGACAGCAAGTCATGCTTATTAGCTACAAAAGGCTCAGTGTTTAAAGGGAAAACTCAGAAATGTGAAAGAGGGATAGAAAAGAGCAGTGTGGAAGAAATCAAGATTGGCTATTTATCATTGGCTGAAACTACCGTGTTTCTCCAACAATACGGCCTCCACCAATAGGAAGCCCCACCATGTTTTATTGGCATAAAATCAAATTAAGCCCCTCCCCCAAATTAAGCCCCATATTAAACATGCGAAATGGGGGGGAAAGCGAGCGAGCGATTAGGCGGGCGGATGGGGGCTTGCCATTAGGAAATACTTTTGTTGCATGCCCGGATATGGTGTTGCTTGCGTTGGTGCGGCACTTCATATCGGGAGACTTTCCACTGTTGCTTTCCCTTCTCCCTTGCTGCCCCTTCTCGCTGCCGCGGCATTAGAGCAATGCCGTGGCGTTTGGCGCAGCCACGCGCGGCCAGTCAGGGCTCCTCCCTGCAACCGGAGCCCTGAGGAGACACTTGGCTTCAGGCGCTCCCATCTTCCCTTTGCTTTCGAAGGTAAAGCGAATTATTTTACAAGCCTCCCCTGCCCGAGAGAGCAGCCCAACCCCACGTGGGGAGGCTAATTTCCCGGGGCCTCTTCTGTTCCTCCCTGACCTCCCTACACTGCGCGCCTCTGACGCGCCGGTCCCTTCAGCCCAGCGAGCTCTTCCACCTCAAAGAAAGGCCAGGCGGGCGGCTGCGGAGCAGCAGCAGCGGGTCTGAGCCGCTCGCAGCAGAAACAGCCTTAGCCCGATGCGGGGAGAACGAGCGAGGTTAGCGCCCGCCAGCCCGTCTTTCCCGCCTCCGCGGCTCGGTTTCCCCTACCAGCAGGTCCTCCTTTCATGTGGAGGGCTGCGGGGGAAGGCGCTCGCCCAAGAGGATCTCTCCCTCTCTCTCCCCTCAAGGTCAACGTCTGTGCTGAGGAGGAGAGGGCAGGAGGTTCCTCCTGCTTGCTGAGAGGTGAGGAAGCCGCGGCTTGCCCGGCGAGATCTGGGAACGAGGGGCAGGAGGAGGCACGCACACACCCACGCCACCCTGCCGAACCCTCCGCTCATCCTGCCAGTGCCGCGCCAGAGCCATAACTGCTGGGCAGAGCTGGGAAAATGAGCCGCGGGTTTGTGTGTGCCTCCTCCTGCCCCTCGTTCCCATATCTCACTGGGCTGGAGAAACATCACTAGCCTTTAGGAAAAACAAATTCAGGTTGTCCTTGACTTATGACAAGTCATTTAATGACCATGCACAGTTACAATGAGTCCTTAACTGCAGAAGTAAACTCTTCCTCCTCTCCATTCTAATCTCATAAAATGTTTGAGATCTTAATCTCCACGAAGGTAGGTCTCTTTTTGTAAAAAAAGAAAAGAACTTCCTCTTCAGATTTTTTTTTAAATTAGATTTATTCATTTATTTATATTTCATATTGCTGTACTGTCCATATCAATTATCTTTTAAATATTCCAATTACAGACCACATAGATTGAATAGAAGTCATGGCTACAAACATCACTAGCCTTTAGATTAAAATAAACACGGATAGTCCTTGACTGATGCCAAATTATTTAATGACCATTCATAGTTACAACAGCCTCACAATGGATGCCTTACAATAGGAGTAAACTCTTCCTGTTTTCTCCTTCTAATCCGATAAAATGTTTGAGATCCTAATTTGCATGAAGGTAGGTCTCTCTTTCTCTCTCTTTAAAGAAAAGGATTAACTTCCTCTTTAGATTTTAAAATTAGATTATCTTGTTTTTAAAATACCAATTATAGATGTCATTGAGATGGAATGCAAATATGGCTATTGATATAGTTTCAGGCATGGGTGAAATGAATGGAGACACTCTTAGTGGATGAACTTCAGCTCTTTATTACATAGTGACTTAAGGACTTGAAGAACGACAACTTTGCCTTATATAGATAACCTTAATGTGAAATAACCAATAGGAAGCTGTAAGACGCTAGCTCCAGAACCAATAAGAGTCCTTCGTTAAGGGCCAATCGGATTCTCTGAACCCAACCAATCCGATTGAGCCGCTTAACACCCAATCAGAAGTGCAGGGTCAGAACCCTGCACTTTACCCCAAGCTTGCTTTTATTTAAACTATTTACATACACAACACCCCTTCCCCCTGGCTCCTCAATTATGGTGTGGTTATATAGTCCTTCAAATAGGACGGTTGTCTTTTGGGTCTATTAGATTTTCTTTGGACTGGCTGTGTGCAGTCCTGTTGAGGTAGAATATTATCTGGTAATGGCTCAGCTTCTCGTTCTGGTGTGATTTCCCTTGGAGCGTACGATTCTTCCTCCTGCTCCATTTCCTGAGTTTCATTTGATTCATTGCTTTCTTGGAACAGGTTCCCTGAAATGTCGTCTTCTTCCATTCCTTCCCCCCCTTCAGTTTGGTCGTAGGGGAGTTGTTGGCTGGCTGAAGGAAGTCGTGACCGTAATTGATCAATATGTCGTTTCCACAGTCTTTCATCAATACATCTTACAATATAGGATTTGGGCCCAGTCTCGCGTATTATCGTTGCTTCAATCCAAACTGGGTCACCCGATAAATTTCTTGCATAAACGGGGTCGCCTACCTTGAAGGTACAGTAGTGTCCGCTAGATCCTGCAGGCTTTTCTGGCTCGTACGCAGGGTGCAGTCGGTCGAGGCGGGAACGGAGTTTTCGCCCCATGAGAAGTTCTGCGGGAATTCTGCCGGTTACGCTGTGCGGAGTGATGTGTTGTAGAAGTAGAATGCGGTTTATTTTTTCATCAATATTATCATAGTCCACCTTTTGCAAGGTCTTTTTTACAAATTGGACCATGCGTTCCGCTCGGCCGTTGGTAGCAGGATGCGCAGGCGAGGTGAGCGCATGGCGGATGCCATTATCAGCAAGGTACTGTTCAAACATCAGCGCTGTAAATTGTGGTCCGTTGTCGGACACCAGGACGTCTGGCAATCCATGAGTTGCAAAAAGTCTATTGAGGACTTTAATGACTGCTTCGGAGGTTGTATGGGTCATTCGATGAATTTCCAACCAATTTGAGTATGCATCGACAGTCAATAGTAATGTATGTCCTTTAATCGGCCCTGCAAAATCCAGGTGGATTCTGGACCAGGGCCCGCGTGGTGTCTTCCATTCGGTCAGTGCAGCTTTTGGCGGTGCGTTGCTGTTTTGTTGGCACTTGGTGCAGGCCTTGACCCATTGCTTGATGTGTCGGTCCATGCCTGGCCACCAAGCGTAGCTCTGTGCGAGTGCTTTCATCCGCACGATCCCGGGATGTCCTTTGTGCAAGATTTGTAACAGCGAGTTTTAGAGTCATTCTGGAACGACGACTCTATCGCCCCAGATGACACAGCCTTTTTGCGAAAAAAGTTCAGTCTGTCTTGTTTTAAATGGCGCGAAGTCATCTGGGACCTGGTCCAATGGCCATCCACGTTCTACCCAGCCTAGGACTCGAGCTAGGGTGTGATCTCGTCTGGTCTCCCTCGCGATATCTTGAGCGGTCATAGGAGGCGAGTTGAGCATCTTGATTTGTAACGCCGATATTGTTGGTGCCGGATCATCGAGGGTTTCTGGTAGCGGTGCTCTGCTGAGTGCGTCGGCGTGGGGAATGGCTTTCCCCGGGCGATGTAACAATCGATAATTATAAGCAGCTAGGAACTCTGACCATCGAGTCATTCTTGGGGACAATATATAGGGGGTTGGTTTGTCCCCAGCGATTATCCCCAGTACAGGTTTGTAGTCAGTTACAATGGTAAATGTCCTTCCATATACATACTCATGGAATTTTTTAACGGCTGCCACAATTGCAAGAGCTTCCTTATCTATTTGTCCATAGTTACGTTCTGCCTGGGAAAGAGTCTTCGAAAAGTATGCAACGGGGGCCTCGTTTCCATTAGGCAGCACATGGCTCAAAATAGCGCCCACCCCAAACGGTGAGGCATCACAAGTTATAACCAATGGTAATGTTTCATTATATTGCATAAGTACAGAATCAGATGTAAGTAATTCTTTTACATTTTGAAATGCTTTTTCCTCTCAATAACCCCAAACCCACAATGCTTTCTTATCTAATAACCAGTGTAACGGTTCAGCCACAGTCGCCTTATGTGGTAAAAACACATTATAGAAATTGATAAGGCCTAAAAATGCCTGGAGATCTGTTTTGTTACGGGGTCTGGGAGCATTTTTTATCACCCTTAATTTACTCTCAGTCGGGTGGATACCCTGACTATCAATGCGATAACCTAGAAATTCAACACTATCGGTATACAGATGACATTTATCCTTTTTTACTTTCAATCCCGCTTCTTGGAATCTCTTAAGAACACATTTTAAACGATTCTGTAGAATTTTTTTACTAGGAGCTGCAATTAACACGTCATCAAAATACGGAACCACGCCCTTGATTCCCTGCAACAATCGTTCCATTAAACTTTGGAATATTCCCGGGGCTACACTTACCCCGAATTGCAATCGGGTACATTTAAAAGCACCTCTGTGTGTTACTATCGTTTGAGCTTGGGCTGTTTTATCGTCCACGGGCAATTGTTGATAGGCTTGAGCTAAATCTAACTTAGCAAAAACCTTTCCGCCTCCCAGGGAATGAAGGAGGTGCTGCACCACCGGCACTGGATACGCTTTCTGCTGGAGGGCGTGGTTTAGAGTGGCCCGGTAGTCCCCACAGATTCAGATTGACCCATCTGGCTTAATGGGGGTTACAATGGGAGTTTCCCATGGAGAATGATCAATGGGTTGCATTACCCCTTGTTTAATTAGTTTGTCAAGTTGTTCATCTATCTTGGCCTTAAGGGCGAACGGAACTCGATGGGGCTTTAAACGGATCGGGGCGACCTTAGGGTCGAGGCTAAATGAAATTGGGATCCCCTTATACTCGCCCAGATGATCTACGAAGACATCGCTGAATTCAGTAATAAGGTCCTCCTCTCACTCGCAATCACCGACTCGGTTCACGCCAGCTACTTCGATGCCGAGTGGCGCGAACCATTGGAGGCCCAACAAACTAGGCCTGTCCCTATCGATGATCGTTAGAGGTAAGTATGCCGTATGCTTTTTAAATGAGACGCGGACTCAACAAGACCCAATCACAGGAATCCGATTCCCTTGGTAGTCTTTAAGGATGAGACGTTGCATTCGAAGGTCTTGGCGTTGGATGGTAGGAATGAGTTGCTTTAATGTCTTCCACGACACCATCGAGAGGGATGATCCGGAATCGACCTCCATGTGGCAAGGTTGGTTCTCTATGGCTACTGTGACTCGAATCTTCTTAGCGTCCATGGCTGAGGCGTGACCTATAGTGATAGTATGGTGAGCCTCTTCTTTCTGCAACGCTCGATATCTGTAGGAGTGGTTTGCTGGATCTCGCCTTACAGGACGGTTTCCTGCCGATTGGCAAGAGCTGGTTCCTCTTGAGGCCTGACTTGGTCCCGGTAAACTGCGACAGACTCGACTGATGTGGCCTCGTTTTCCGCACTCATGGCAGATCACATCACGGAATTTGCAGTCTGCCCTGGGGTGGTTTGCCCCGCAACCAGCGCAAGGGCGTGAGGGTTTAGAGCGGGGGTCCCGGTCGAACCGCAGTCGATGGACCCCTTCTTTGTCGCTGTCTGACGATGAAGAGAGGTCCTCGTGGTGCATCGTAGCAAGCAGCTCTTCCGACTTGGATAAAAGGTCGCCTGTCGGTGGGGTCGTTGGGTTTCGGCTTCGCCGTAGTTGCGCTGCTGACTTTTTGGTCGCCTCAGCAGCAGTGGCTTCGGCGATGGCGTCAACAAGGTCAATGTCGCCTTTCACCATCAGCTTGCTTTGCATGCCTAGCGCATCTTATCCCAGAATTAGGCGGTCTCTCAATGCTTCATCTAAGTTTGCGAACCCGCAGAGGCCTCCCAAGTGTCGGAGGTCTGCCACGAAGTCAGCCACACTCTCTCCTTTTTGCTGGCTTCTTTGATAGAACTCGTGGTGTCTCACGAGTGTAGGTACGGTTGGCACGTAATGGTCTTTCAGGAGAGGTTCGAGGTCGTCCCAGCTCATTGCTTTCACTTCTCGAGGTTTTGCGAGTGCCTTTGCCATTTTAAAGACAGCCGGGCCGCAGTACGTCAGGAACAGCGCCCGCTTCTTGGCTGGTGTGGTGTCCTTCAGGTTGTTTGTTTCAAGGAACATTTGGAAGCGATCCATGTAGGATTCCCAATCCTCTTGGTTCGGGTCGAATGGAGCGGCTGGTACGATGCCGCTGGACATGGTTTCCGTTGGTGGCGTCGTCTTGGCACGTGCTCTGTTTTTCTTCCCGGTTCCTTAAGATCAGATGTCTCCAAATCCCACCTTCGTCGCCAGTGATATAGTTTCAGGCATGGGTGAAATGAATGGAGACACTCTTAGTGGGTGAACTTCAGTTCTTTATTACATAGTGACTTAAGGACTTGAACAACAACAACTTTGCCTTATATAGGTAACCTTAATGTGAAATAACCAATAGGAAGCTGTAAGACGCTAGCTCCAGAACCAATAAGAGTCCTTCGTTAAGGGCCAATTGGATTCTCTGAACCCAACCAATCCGATTGAGCCGCTTAACACCCAATCAGAAGTGCAGGGTCAGAACCCTGCACTTTACTCCAAGCTTGCTTTTATTTAAACTATTTACAAACAGCTATAAATATTACTACCTTCAGGAAGAGCAAATACAATCAGCCCCTGATTTATCGCCAGTCATTTAATAACCTTTCACAGTCACAATGGCCTCAGCACCAATGCTTTGTAGTCTACTCTACAAAGCAATACCAGCCTTTGTAAAACGTTGCATTCGCCCCAACCTCAGGTTCATGATTTTGAATGTTTGTCAACCTGCTTGTGTTTGTAACTGGTTACCAAGTGCCCTGCGATCATATGATAGCCATTTGCAATCTTCCCTGCTAACTTTCCTAGAAAGTCAACAGGGAAGGCATCAGGGATGGTTGCAAGCAGAAGAGACATTGGCCTTAAGGGCCATTTCTCCAATGTGCAAAGTGATGTTTTCCTTTCAAGTACTGGAGGAAGGGACCTCAATTCTGGCAAAAATGTTATCAAACATCAGCATCCTGAGCCTTTCAGAACAAAGACATCCACTAACAAATGTCATCATATCTGCTCACTAGAGTGGAAAACACTAATGAACCAAACACTCGCATTTTTAGCCTTCCAGAATGATGGAATTGTTTATCCAGATTTGGGATCCCTTCCTCCAGCATGCTAAGAAATTTCTCACTGGCAGAACGGACCTCATATGAAAAACTGCTGGTGACCTTCTACCGCTGCACCAAAGCGAGTATCTTAACTTTCTGCACCTGTGTATGGATTGCCAATGACACAGGGGCAGATAGGACAGCACTCCAGAGGGTTAACATCACTGCCCAGAGGATCATTGGTTGCCCTCTCCCCTCTTTGGAAGAGCTTTATAGTTCCCATTGCCTTAAGAAAGTTCAAAACATTCTCAAAGCTCCATCTCATCCTGGGCACCTTTTCTGAACCACCTGACAGACGGTACAGGATAACAAAAACAAGGACAAATAGATTGAAAAATAGCTTCTATCCCAGGGCAGTAACTCTATTGAATTCTACTGTATAGTGCAATATTAATGCAATATCAGGAATTTTCAATTCAGTGTATAGAATGTGAAGGATGTGTGTTATTTTCATAGTCATAATGTACACTGAAGATGATATTTAATTTCGTTGTACAAGGTGCAATAACACTAAACTAAACTAAACTAAACTAAACTAAACTAAACTAAACTAAACTAAACTAAACTAAACTAAACTAAACTAAACTAAACTAAACTAAACTAAACTAAACTAAACTAAACTATATCTGGCAGAAACAACAGCAAATCCCCATCATTCTCACAACCATTCTCCCTAGTAGGGCAGGGATAAGTTTTGGCTCTTCTCGGTATGATGAGAGGCCTGGTCCCTCTCTCTCCCCAGTGTTTCCCTTATCAATGTGTGCAGTTACTTAATAGCCAGCCACAATTCAGAGAGCCAGGATTGCAGTCGTTGAGCAAAGCAATCATGTGAAATCTCTCTTAACGACCGCTTCACTCAATGACCACTCAATTGTGGTTGTAAGTGGATGAATTCCTGCAACTTTCTGTAGTTAGACTGTCACAAAATTGCTGGAAACAATTGTAGTAGATCCTTGACTTGACTTTGTGAGCACAGCTTGAGAATTTGCATTATTTGTATAAATTCAAACAAGTTCCTGGCTGGGTTTGCCCATAGTTATTCACTTTATTAGCTGTTCTTATTTTTTAATAAAGATAAAATTGTTTACAGAACTGCTTCAATAGTTTGGAGAAGTGGGTTCATATGCTTCATGAGTGTATCTTCTATAAACATCTTTTCATGCATATAGATTGGAGTCTTGTAGAACTAGTTTTTCAGAGTTATCCCTGGAAGCATTAAAGGTTATGTTTATTCTGAGTATCATGAGGGTACTTGCCAAATTTCACTAATCTTCTAAATATATCACTGCATTTCACTCAAATTTTACCCTCCTTTCCTTTCCTATTCTAGTTATACTGGGAATACCAAGCTGAAATCTGTTAAACTGAACAGGAAAGTTTCCAGGTAGGTTGTTTCGAACAAATAAAGATAACATCAAATTTGATACAATGAGTTTCTGTGAAACTTGATCTACTACAATTGTTTCCAGCAATTTTGTGACAGTCTCTTGCATTTCCTTCTGGCTTGCATTTCCTTCTTTGAGTGACCCTCAAGGCAATGATTGTCATAGTACCATAAATGCAAAAACACAAACAAACAAATGGTTTCTTTTTCCTGGATTTGGGCTGTAGAAACTGCTGTAGAAATTAACAATGATGGAGAATGGCATTGATGCAGGAGGACTCTTGAAAAAAAGAATGAACATAGAAGAAGGAAATGCTTTTTGTTTGTTGTTTGAATTGTCTATTTAAAAAAAATAAAACTAGTATTTTTTTTTGCAGCCTAATTCTCCTCACCAGGCTCAAGGTTGACTCAGACTTCCATTCTTCTGAGGTCGGTAAAATGAAGACCCAGATAGTTGGGGACAATGCTGACTAGTTTATTCATACTCGGTATGACCTTCTACAATAGCATGTGAAACTTGCGGCCCGCAGGGCAGATGCATCACATGCTGGCCACACCCATGCCGGTTTAGCAAAGGGGAAAAAAAGTCCGATATGCTGTCATGACGATGCGAGTTTGACACCCCTGTTCTACATGCTCGCTTAAATATATATATTTAATAAAAGTTTTATTAATTTTCAGTAAACAAACATACACAAAGAAAACACAAAACATGAAAACATAAAACTTCTTTTTGGAAAGCGGCTTAGTCCCGGGTTACATCTTTTGTACAGACATAAATCAAATTCATGCTCACTTTATATACCTTTTCATATCTTATTTAGCATTCTATATTTTTTATATAGTTTCTCCCCTTTTTTCACTCTCTTAATTCTATTTTATTTATTTCATCTCAATTTAAATCATTATGCTTGTATCTTTTGTCTGTTCTATTTCAATTATCTATTTATCTTTTCTCATTAACACAAGATTTCTCCTGTAATCACTAATCGAAGTATGATGCCTTTATATCTTTCCCCTAAATTTAACACTTAAAATAATATATGATTTCCATTCTGATTCTGCTTAGTACATTCTAAAGCTACGTACTATATTTTAAAATAGGAAGATAATAAGTTTATGATATAATTAAAACAATAATCCATAGCAAGTTAAACTCTATCGTTAAATCTTAAACATTTTACACATTCCTTTTGGTATTTTATCCCATATAATATTCCAGTTTTCTAACATTATTTCAAATAGAAATACAACAATACAGTCTTATGTACTTTTGCAGAATCTCTTTTTTAATTATATTTTTACCCATTATCTCTGAATAAATCCTGTTTCTTTACATCTTGTTTCAAACCTTTGTAACTTCTCTTCCCTTTTTTCCTTTCTTTCTTCTCCGATCTAGCCTTTTTACCCCCTTGTCTCTTGATCTCCACCCTCTTAATCTCCACCCTCTTCCGTATTCCTCTTTTCTGTTGCTTTCTGACATTATATCGATTTTTCACCTTATTTTTTCCCTTTTTTGGTTGTTTTTTTAAGTCTTAAATTCTCCATTCTCTTTCCTCTCTTTCCCTTTTCTTCCTCAGCTAGAGTTGCTTGTTCATTAAAGATGGCTTCTTCTTCATCCCGCTCTTCTTGTTCTTCTTGTAGTTTCTGATAAATAAAAATCACCATTTCTAATAAATGAAAAACAGATCCAGAAGAGTCCTTCCCTTCTTGTTCCTCTTCTTTTAGCTTTTTAAATTCCATTTTGAGTTCATCAACAAGAAATGCCATTATGAAAAAAAAAATGTTTTAAACAACCCAAATGTTTTTAGTCTTTCAAAAAATAATTTCCAAAGGTCCCAAAGTCACCAAGCAATCCAAATACATACAGTCTGTTTCATTTAGCACTTTCTTCTTTTTATACTTTTTCTTCTTGGGGTTACAGTTCAATTGCAAAGTTCCAAAATATATCTTTAGAAGTCTTGTCACAATTTAACTCTAGTCTTATAAGTTCCAAGCAGCATCCTCCAGCAAAAATCTTAATATTAATTCTTTTCCTCTCCCTTCCCACTTATAGCAAAAAAAAAAGTTTTTTCCCCCCAATGTTCAGAAATCTTTAATGTCCCCTTGGCTTTAATTTTCAAGTTTAATTACCTGCTGGTGCCAAAATGGGTTTTTTCTATTTCCATCTGCTATCACCGTAAGGAAGGCGAGTGAGAAAAAACAAACTTTCCCTTTTAACTTTCATCCACCGCTTTTTCCGATCTTCTTTGGGAACAATGTATCTTTAAAGAAGTTTAAATTCCAGGGTATTTAAATGTTACTTATTATCCCAGTCAGCCAAAACCTTTCATTTCTCAAGCTTCCTCCTGCACTTTCTTATCTGGATGAAAGTTTCTTTGTGGCGGCCATTGCTGACCGCTGCTCCACCACTTTCTGAAAAGGGAGTTAAGCCAGCTGAGGAGGGGGGTTGCGATTCCCCTGGACCCCTGCCAGATCTCCCCTGTCTTCAGTTACCTCTATGGGGTAACTATTAGCCCCCAAATCCGGCTGGATCGGGGGCACTCCAGTGGCGAGCGCAGCAGAACCATACACGATCGCGGATTCCTGCCGCCGCCGCAGCCTTGCAAACCAGAAGTCATTTTGGCATGACTATAGTCAGGCAAACTTTCAGAATGTTTACTCTGAAATTTTGTAATTGTTGAAACATAATTTGTTCACACATACTTTTTTAAAATATTTTTTTAACATGCCTTTATGGTTTTTATAAACAACTCAAGGTATGAACATATCTAATACTCCTTCCTCTCCAATTTTCCCCATAACAACAATCCTGAGTTGGGTTGAGAGAGATTGACTGGCCTAGTTTACTCATACTAGGTATAACCTTCTACAATAGCATGGGAAACTTGAGGCCCGCAGGGCAGATGCGTCACATGCTGGCCACACCCATGCCGGTTTAGCAAAGGGGAAAAAAAGTCCGATATGCTGCCATGACGATGTGAGTTTGATACCCCTGTTCTACACGCTCACTTAAATATATTGAAATCCTTCTATGGCTGTGACTTGTCTTTAAAGGCAAACAAAAAACTTTTGTCTGAAGTCAGTCCATTTGTAAGACAACCATAATATTAAATTCATTTTCTTTTTCCTTGCAAAAAAACAAACAAACCTGGATCAATTTTATTGCTGTAATATTTCAAACACAATATTTCTTCAGCTTCTTTCGCTTTCTGTTATTCCATAGAAGAAATGGAACTTTTGTTCCCTGATTATTTGAATGGCTGCTTTATTGTCCTATATAGAGCATATTTTTGGACAGTCAGCTGTAAGATAACACTTTAATTGAACACTCAGCTATGTAATAAATTTAATTCAAGTCCACGTGCTATAGTTTTATTAACCAAAATAGGAACACAGCATATTTAGAAGTAGTAGGGCCACATTCAGCCCCATTAGCTGAATTGTGTTCCATAAACTACCAGGTCTCAAAGGTCAACGGTCGAACCACAACCTTTTACATTTGAGTTGAAAAATTTTTCTGCCATGGAAGGACAAAGAACTACTGTGTTTCTCATATAATAAAGCCAGGTCTTATTTTTTTTTTGAGCCCCGAAAAAACGGCTAGGTCATCTTTTCATGGGTGACTTAATTCCCCCCCCCTTGCATCTTAGGGTGGGTGGCGACGGCTTGGATGTTGACCTCGGCGTTGGTGGGGCACTTTGCATCAGGGTCAACGCAGGCAGCACCATATCCGGGTGTGCAACAAAAGTACTTCCTAACAGCAAGCCCCCACGCCATTTCTCATGTTTTAATATAGGCCTTAATTTGGGGGGAGGGGCTTAATTTCATTTCATGCCTATAAAACATGCTGGGACTTCGTATTGGGGGAGGCCGTATTGTTGGAGAAACAGGGTATTTACTTATTTTTAATCTCTGCTGTAGCTGTAATAACAACCCCACCTCCATATAATGATGAATAACAACAAACAAGGCTATTACAGATGTGAACGGTAATTGATTGCTGTTCTGCTAATGAATATGAATATAACTGACATTTAATTGGTTGGTCACTATATTTTAATTCAAAAAGAGAGAGGGAAAGAGATAAAGCTGGCCTAGAGAAACAATGACTCGTATATTTGGGTTTTAAAAGTGTATTCTTCATTCATCAAATGTGGTATTGTTCCATTTTGTCATTTCCAAAGATTGTGAAATATAAGATCAAACTAGGCATGTATATTCACAGCCATTTCCCAGCTTATGTGACTTACTATATACTTTTTCCTGTACATGTTTATCTTACTATGTGTCATTATATGTGTTTTGTTCGTAATCATCTATAATGTACACATTACTGTGCATTTTCCCATACAGTAGATATTTTGTGTATATTTTCTAAGCTGGGAACCAAACCAGTATGGACTTTCTGCCAATGTCTCTGCTTATTTTGTTAGATCTGATAGAGTGACATTCTTCACATCTCATTTGATAAGCAACACCATCTGCAGGGCCTTCCCTGCCCTCTGGAATAGGAATGGCCTGGAAATCCAAACAGCTCAACTCTATTGTCCTTTAATATGCCTTGAAAACTTGGCTTTCCCTCCAAACTCTAGTTTGGTAGGATGCATTTGGGGTTTGTCATTTTCTCCTTGATTTTTTTAAATTTTGGGCAATGTTTTTAATTTGCATACTGCCCAGATTCCTAATGGGTTGTGTGGACTTATACATTGAAATTGTAAATACATAAATAATACAAATACTAATTTTGGCATGGGACTTTCATATATGCTAATTTATTTGGTGGGACTGTGTGTTTTCTTAAAGAAAATGCAATTATGCATTGTTAGAATTTCAGAAGATAGTAGATCCTATCATCATACTTGATCATTTGCTATATGAACTGCAGGTGACATGCAGTGCTGGGAAGGCCTGAAGCTGACTGAACATTTAATGGAGGAGATAAAGATTCCTATTGGGGGAGATCATATTGGTGGAATATTTCAATATAGCATGTTAAGACTTCCCATTGCAAATCCTGGCCTCCAGTCCATATGAGACCTCCAATCTTTTTATGTGCTTTTTGGATTTCCTTTCAGCTGCCTTTTAATTCTGAGTAAGAAACATGTGGAACTTTTAGTGAAATTTTTAAAAATCCCAACAATAAAAAAAGAACATTCCAATCCCACCCACTTTTCATAGCCTCAATTAGCTCACCATTACTTTACTCAGCAGGGATGTCAAATTCATGTCATCATTCCAGCGTCACATGACGTATTGGTACTTTTTTCTCCTTCACTAAACTCGGGACGCGTGATGCATCCAAACTGTGTGCTGCGAGTTTGAAGAAAAAAGGCAATTACATGCAGAAACATTAAAATGCCTCCCACCCCAAAATATTTGACTATTTGAAACCAGAAATGTTTGGGGCGAGATAATAGAATTGCAGCATTCTTTGGCTCCAGGAGGAAGGGGAAAGCTATTTTTATAGTTTGAGCCAGTCACTCTCTCTCATCCCAGATCACCTCAGAGGGTTGTTGTTGTGGGGAAAATAAGAGAAGTGTTCTCCACCTTGAGTTATTTGTAAAAATAATAAAGGTGTGATATAAATAATCAAATAAATTAAAAAATAACTTTTTATGGAAACTGGATTTTTAGGTCTTTTAAAGCTAATAAATAATATATTTAAAAGAAAATAAAACTGTCACTGGATGTGAACAGAATGGATGATTTGGCTGGCCATCAACAAAACAAACTTCTGTCCTTGTTCTTGGGATATTTGACAATGAGCTTCAGATCCAATTCTTAAATTTATTTTTATTTCTTCAGAGGGGAGAAGAGCGAAAGAGAAAGAGAGAAAGAGAGGAAGGAAGGAAGAATAATTTGCATGTACAGAGATAATTTATCCGATTATATCATAGACCAGCCTGATTTAAATTAATTGCAGCATCCTATTTTTATAATTCTGGAGCATTCTTCTATTTTAAGATGAAAAGAGGTGCTTCTTTCCAATCCCAAGAAAAGAAACTGGGACCCTTCATCTTGAAGAACCTGTTTTGTACCCTAGGGGACTGTGATTTCCTTTGCATAAAACCAGGAGCCATTGAGCCAAATGGCAACCTGGATCAAAGCAGATTGTTTTGTTGTCACCAGCTGGCTCCAATTTTATCAAAAGTAACTCAAAATGGGTGGAGAAAGAGGCAGCAGAGGAGAATGCTTTTGAAAAAAAGGATAAACTTTGCAATCCTGGATAGAAAGCATTCCAATGCATCATTGTTCCAATCTCAGAATCAGTGTAGCATTGTATTTAATCTCCCTAATCAAACAGAATGAGATTTAATGGGGATAAATGTGAAAACTTGCATTTGGGGAGAAAAAGTAAGTTCCTTACATTGCTTAATCATGCTAGATTGGCCATCAGGAGAGACAGATCCTGGATAATTAGGACATTTGGTCTCAGTCAATAAGTCATAGGTTCTTAGGGCCATGGTGTGAACCATTCAGTTCCTTTTCAAGTCAGGGTTACAAGATGACCTTTGTAATCTGACATCTCAGGCTTTGTTTAGGATTAAATATTATTGCTTTAATCAAACAGATTTTCTAAGGACTATGTGTTCTAGCTGTTTCTTTTATGACTTTGGCCAATAAATGATAATCATTCTATACCAGTTGCTTTCTGACAGCACTCATACCACATTTGTTCTGTCCTTAATTTACATACTCGAAATCCCCGCGCTTTGATTGGCTAAAGCGCGGGGATTTCTGATTGGCCAGGCAAGCCGCGCCGATTGGCCCGTTTTAGGTCTCCCTCGATTGGCTCACTCCAAGAGTGGGAGACTTGAATTGCTGCCATTGGTCGCGGCCGCGGCAGCGAAAAGGATAAAAGCCACGGGCTTTTTCCTTTTCGCCGGTTCGGTTCACAACTGTTAAATAAAGAGCTTGAAACGTAGTCACCGACTCCTGGCGTCTTTTTGCGGACACGACACTGGCGACGAGGATGGGATCCCGACCCTGAACCGAACCCCGTGTCCAACAAGAGCCAGTTTCAGCACCGAAATGGCAAAAATAGCACCGCCCGCCCCCTTCAATCCCGCCACCGAGGACTGGGAATCGTTCTCAGACCGTTTCCGCATGTACCTCGAGTGCACCGGAATGAAGGATGCCCCGGGCCCGCTAAAACGCGCCGTTTTCCTCACCCATTGCGGAACCGAGGTATTCCAGATGGCCAAAGCATTGGCCAAGCCAGCCGACGCAACCGCCATGGACTGGGACGTCCTCGAACCTATCCTGCAGCGCCATTACGCCCCCGAGGTCCCCATCCTGATCCAGCGCAACGAATTTTACCTGCGCGACCAGAAACCGGGCGAAAAACTGAGCGATTTCGTCGCCGAGCTGAGGCGCCTAGGTGGACTCTGCGAATTCGAAGGTCTGAACAGCCTCCTAAGAGACCGATTCGTACTCGGCCTATGGGACCCTGCACTCCAGAGCCGGCTTATGGCTAAGGGCGACATCAGCCTAGCAGACGCCCTTACCGCAGCCGCAGCCGCAGAAGCAACCCACACTTCCGCTGACAGCATGCGAAAATCAGACGCGAAGGGCGGAAACAACAACCCGGCAAGGTCGGCCGACCCAAAAAACGAATCAACCGCACACTACGGAGAATTCCAGTCTGCATCCAGCATGTCAGAAGACGAGGAGGACATACATCGCGTGCAGACGGGGCGCGGCGACCAAAGGAATCGAAGAGGTCGTAGGTCGAGGACCAACTGTGCCGGATGCGGCGGCGACCACCCCAGATCAGAATGCCGATTTTTTTACTCTATCTGTAGGCATTGTGAAAAAAGGGGACACATCGCTCGGGTTTGCCGCCAAAAGAAGACTCGCAGCCCTCCCAGATGGGACCAACACGAGCGTAAGAGGGAAAGCCCACCGCCCAGGACCAGAGATCGCCAACCGGACGGCCGGTGGGACCGAATCCAGCGACCCTCAAGAGGCGGCGACAGTCGGCGCAAGGAAGAAACCCACCAGACGGTGACCATCGGCCACGCCATCTCCGACGGCGCCAGAAAGGTACACGTAGAAGTCCACATTGAAGGCCAACCATGCAAGATGGAGGTGGACTCCGGGTCCTACCTCTCCATGATTGCATGGCACGAGATAAAACGGTTAGTGCCCACCCTCCATAAGAGGAACATAAACGCCCAAAGACTTATTATAAAAGACTACCAGGGAAACCGCGTCCCGGTAGTGGGCACCAAGAACTTTAATGTAACTTATAAGGGCCGCACCGAACAACTCCCACTCACAATCGTCGATCGCGACCGCCCAAGCCTGCTGGGTTTACAATGGTTCGCCCCGCTCGACATCGCGCTAACAGGAGTCAACCACGTCGCCGACGACGGCTGGGAACAGCGGCTAGCCCAAGAGTTCCGGGAGGTCTTCGACGGAAGCCTGGGCAAGTACCAAGGGCCCCTTATCTCATTTGACCTAGACCCTAAGGTTCCCCCCAAGCGGCTAAAACCTAGGCGGGTGCCATTCGCCCTAAAACCTAAGATTGACGAGCAGATTGACAAGCTCGTCAAACAGGGGGTGCTACAGCCGATAGACCATGCCCGATGGGAGACCCCTATAGTGACCCCAGTCAAACCAGACGGGTCCGTGAGAATTTGTGGGGACTATAAGGCCACCCTAAATGGCGCGTTGCAACAAAGCGCCTACCCTGTCCCAATCGTGCAACACCTACTGCACTCACTGGGAGGGGGCAGGGTCTTTGCCAAGCTCGACCTCGCCCAAGCATATCAACAGTTGCCGGTCGACGAAAAAACAGCGGAAGCCCAGACCATCGTTACCCATCGGGGGGCCTTCAAGTGCAACCAACTCCAGTTCGGAGTCAGCGTGGCACCAGGCATCTTTCAGAGCCTGATGGAACGTTTACTGCAGGGCATCAAGGGGGTGGTGCCCTATTTTGATGACGTATTAGTGGCGGCGCCAAACGAAGCCGAATTAGAAAACCGACTCAGGGAGGTCTTAACAAAATTTAAAGTAATGGGACTTAAAGTAAAACGAGAAAAATGCCAACTATGCACAGAGCGAGTGGAATTCTTGGGCTACCTTCTAGACCGGCATGGCATTCACCCTACAATTAAAAAAGTGAAAGCCATCAAAGAAGCCCCCACCCCAAGGTCTAAGACGGAACTACAGGCTTTCTTAGGGTTGCTGAATTTTTATAATGTTTTCCTACCCCAAAAGGCTACGGCGGCGGAGCCTTTGCATAGGCTCCTGGATAAGGCGGCAACCTGGACTTGGGGGAGACGAGAGCAAGCCGCCTTCCAAAAAACCAAAGACCTTCTCACCTCCGACGCCGTCCTGATTCAATTCAGCGAAACCTTGCCCTTGGTTGTCACTTGCGACGCATCACCTTTCGGCGTCGGCGCTGTCCTCAGCCATACCCTCCCCGACAAAAGAGAAGCACCCATCGCTTTCTTTTCCAGGACTCTAACTAAACCGGAGCGGAACTATAGCCAGCTGGACAAAGAAGCTTTGGCTATAGTTGCCGCCGTTAAGCGATTCCATGAATACCTTTACGGCCGCCCGTTTACCATTGTGACAGATCATAAGCCGTTGCTGGGCATCCTTGCAGGAAACCGAGCCACCCCGAACATTTTATCACCCCGGATGACAAGGTGGTCCGAGTTCCTGGCAGCCTACAGCTACGAACTGTTACACAAGCTGGGTAAGAAAATTTCGCACACGGACGCTTTAAGCCGCTCGCCTTTACCAGACTCTGATCCTGACCCAGCACCAACGACAAACACCCTTAACATCGAGAACCTGCCCAACCTACCCATTACCGCGTCAGACATTGCCCGGGAAACTATTAAGGACAGACGTCTGGCGCGAATTTTACATTGGGTGGAAAAAGGTTGGCCTGAAAGGGACAATGACGAATCCGTTAAGACATTCAGAAACCGCCAGACTGAACTCTCGCTGCTTAAGGGGTGTATTTTGTGGGGTGACAGGGTGGTCATCCCGGACAGGTTGCAAGGGAAGGTCTTAGAGATGTTGCATGAGGGGCATCCTGGCATCGTCAGAACTAAAGCCCTGGTCAGGAGTTACGCTTGGTGGCCAGGGATGGACAAGCAGATAGAGGCATGGGTAGCTAAGTGCCAACGATGCCAGGAGACCAGACCAAGCCCACCCGCAGCACCCATCCTGGAGTGGGAAACACCAAGGGGGCCCTGGTCCAGAATCCATTTAGACTTTGTCGGTCCCACGAATGGGCATACCTTTCTAATAACAGTTGACGCTTACTCCAAGTGGTTGGAGGTAAGCGACATGAAATCTACTGCCACAGAGGCTGTCATCAAAGAACTTTGCAAACTCTTTGCAACACACGGCCTCCCAGACGTCGTCGTCTCCGACAACGGGCCCCAATTTACCTCCCTCGACTTCGAGAGATTCCTGGCGGAGAGGGGCATCCGCCACGCATTAACAGCACCGGCGCATCCGGCGGCGAACGGTAGGGCGGAACCGATGGTTCAATTTACCAAAAAAACCATCCGGAAAATGGACCACGGGGAGATCAACGACAAAATAAATAAACTCCTCTTTATACAACACATCACCCCGAACACCACTACCAACAAAAGCCCAGCCGAGTTACTAATGGGTAGGAAGCTGAGGTCCCCACTCGACAGGTTACACCCAACATATAACCCGGAGCGGCCCCCAGACTCCAGTACAAAATACCGAACATTCGCACCCGGCGACTTAGTGTACGCGAAAAACCTGACGGGCGACCCCCTATGGATCCCAGCCGTCATCACCCAGATCACAGGCCCACGATCATACCGGCTCCAAACCACAGATGGGCGAGCCTGGAAACGGCACATTGACCAGCTCAGGTCACGAACAGCAACAGAACTCAACCCCCAAAACACGAACCAAGGGGGGAGGGAATACCCGAATAAGCAAACGCAAGAAAAAATAAACCAGCAGTACTTACCGGAGCGCAGCCATCGCGATCCCCCACCGGAGAAGAACCACCTAGCCAGCTCAACCAACTCGGAGAAACCAAGCGGGAGCGGCGAAACCCGTAGCTCAACCAACCCGGAAGGCCCAGGTGGGAGCCACGGAGAAGGAACCGGCCCGATCACCCAACCGGTTCGCACAGAAGAGGGAGCAGCCAAAAACATGACCGCTCTGGACGAAATACAGCTTGCAACTGAGTTGCGCAGGTCAAGTAGGACTAGACGGAGCCCCGCCTACCTACGTGACTACGCAACGTAAGGACTATACCAAGAGGGGAGGGGTGTTCTGTCCTTAATTTACATACTCGAAATCCCCGCGCTTTGATTGGCTAAAGCGGGGGATTTCTGATTGGCCAGGCGAGCCGCGCCGATTGTCCCGTTTTAGGTCTCCCGCGATTGGCTCACTCCAAGAGCGGGAGACTTGAATCGCTGCCATTGGCCGCGGCCGCCGCAGCGAAAAGGATAAAAGCCGCGGGCTTTTTCCTTTTCGCTGGTTCGGTTCACAACTGTTAAATAAAGAGCTTGAAACGTAGTCACCGACTCCTGGCGTCTTTTTGCGGACACGACAACATTCATAAACATATTTTGGACACATTGGGTACTGAGTGTGACATCTATGCGAAATCCTCTTTGTGATATTTGTATGATACCTCTTTTGGGCAGGTATAGAATAAGTGATTAAGATTAGCCTAGTGGCCCTAACCCTAAACCTGGCTCAATGGTAATGACTGTGAGAGGAATCCTGGAGTCCTTGCGGATGATCACTTAAATAGGAGCCAGCAGTGTGCTGGAACCATCAAAGAAGTCAACACAGTCCTAGGCTATATTAACACAGGGAATGAGACATTAGTACCACTTTATAATGCTTTGATAAGACCATATTTGGAATATTGCATCCAATTTTGGTTGCCATGATACAAAAAAGACGCTGAGATGCTAGAAAGAAGTGCCTAGAAAAGCAACAAAGATGATTAAGCTAAAACATATGAAGAAGAGTTGCCGGAAGTGGGCATGTCTAGTTTAATGAAAAGAAGGACTAAGGGTGACATGATAGCAGTATTCAAATAACTAAGGAGCTGCTGACAAAGAAGAGGGTGTCAACCACATGGAAGTGTATACATTTATCTTCACTTTGAGAACGGTAAGGCAGATGGCTAATGAAAAAGATATGGAAAATTTGCTTAGGTTCTATAAAGCACTTGGTGCAGGCATGTCACTGAAAATTCACTTCTTACACTTGCATTTAGACTATTTCCCTTTGAACTGTGGGGCAGTGAGTGATGACCAGGGGGTGAAATTCCATCCATTCTTGCCAATTACTGCAAGGGCTGAGCCTACTGCAGTCCACAAGAGAAAAGGCAAGAAGTGCAGTCTAGATACCGAATAAAGATGGAACCTTGTCATTTAATCTGATGATAGAGCTTGTCAGTTTTTCATGCCAAAAGCATGGCAATGTTACATGAAAAACCAATAAATGAATGGAAAGTTAGATTATCAATAAAAAGATAAATTTATAATGATTAGTGTGGCACCATTTTCATTGCTATATCACATATTGCAGAAAAGTTATGGAGCATAATCACACATCCCCCTTCATAATTTTGAATTATTTTGATGCAATTTTGGAGCCAATTAATACTCAGGACTTAATTTTCATTTCTTAGTGATCCAATTCTGGTAAAATTAAGCTACTTTCATTTCCGAGGCTTTCTCCTTGTAGACCAGTGTAGCAACGATCCATTTTGAGGTATGTGAAAAACATTTTTTCATTAAATACATAATCAAGCACCTTTAACTATAGCTTGGCAACTGTTTTGGACAGAGGGCAAGATCAAATTAATGGGCAAAACACGTTCATTCCAAGGCTTTCTCGTTGATAAATGCCACATTTTGAGTGCATTGATATATTTCTTTGCTTACAAGAAGGATAAAATATGGTAGAGAGCAAGAGATAGGCATTCTTATATATCTTTTTGTCTTTATCTCAGCACTGCTTTTCATCCATAATAATCATTAGGACCCATATCATTTATTTATTAAGCATTTCACATGTATTGGAATGGGGAAGGCTCAGGAATTCTGGGAGTTAAAGTCCACAAGTCATAAAAGGACCATAGTTCCCTACCACTGCTTTAGAGTATGATTCAAATAGATGTCTACTCAGATGTAAATTTAATAATATTTAATCCCAGATGAAAACATATGATTAAAATGGAAAGCTTGATGTGCTAGAAGAAATGACACAGGAGCTCTCAGGGTGATACACTGCATAACTCCAGTTTTGGTGCCCTCTTGAAGATTCTCAGGCAATGAAAGGTGTTGAGTAAGTGGGATTGAGCCTGGGATGAAATATGTATTCACAACTGGGGCTGGATTTTTTTTCAGTGCTTGGTCCAAAGTGCCCAATGTCATGCCAGGCTCTCCCAAGTTCACTTTATGCCGAGCCACACTTCCAATTGGAATTTTTCTCTATGATGTAGCATCAGCACACCAAAGTGTTCAATCAATCTATAGTTAATTTTCATCTGTTAATTCTTTTGCTCTTTGAAGCGCACCAGAGAACCAACTGCTAAGACAATAATCATGCAAAATTGCTATCAGCTATATTGAGGGGCAGGGAGGAAGAGAAACCTCATCTTTTTCAGCCCTGACCTCTCCACACAAACCTCCCTATATTTGCATAATAGCCCCTTCCATCCAAGAAAAAAAAAAGTATTAGTGTCTCTCTTGGTGACTATCACTTTCTTGTTTGGGTTTAGCATAGGATAAATATCATTGAACCCAGTCAGGCTTACCTCTGAGTAACCTTTGTTAGGAATTTTCCTTCTCGTTTTCTCACCTACATTTTAAAATTTAAACCCAGCTGGGAGCCAGCACATAGCCAATTTTGACTAATCTGGGAGAGATTAGCAGAATTCTTAGAAAAGAACAACCAGGAAATCTCAGAGCTAAAAGCTAGACTGGGAAGTCAATAAAAACTCCTAGATGAAGAAGACGCAGTCCAAGGGCTTCCGTTCTGCTGCTAGGAAAACCTCATGGATATGTCCTGTCCTCAAGATATACTTGATCTTTATTCCATTAAAGCAGTAGCAATAGCACTTAGACTTATATACTGCTTTACAGCTCTCTCTAAGTGGTTTACAGAGTCAGCCTATTGTCCTCAACAATCTGGGTCCTCATTTTACCCACCTCAGAAGGATGGAAAGCCGAGTCAAACTTGAACCAGTGAGAATCGAACTACAGGCAGCAGAATTAGCCTGCAATACTGCATTCTAACCATTGAGCTACCATGGCTTTTGAAAATAATATTGAGCAAAATCTGGAGTGCAAGGGCTCTGTATCTTACACAAAGGCTATCTACCAGTACTTTTTTTGCCAAACATATTGATTTTTTTCCAAACTGAATGAACACATTGAGGAAAAAGTACAGAAGCAATTTCTAGTACAAAATAAATCATCCCACATACTTTCTCCAGCTAGTAGGTAGTTGGCTTCTTCAGGTGTATTCAAGGTTACAGACTTACAGTGATGAATGAATGTATTGTACCTCATAGTATTGTGTTGATACCCAGTGAGCAAATGCACATACTGTGAAATGTCAAATGTAATACAGTATCATTGTGTTTTCAAACGCCAGTTTTTCAGATGTTATGAAATGGAAAAAATCAGATCATAGGATATTTATTGTTTTATAATATCATTACTGAGTCCCACTGACTAATAGGGCAATAATTGGCTTGATCAAAATAAGTTAGACTGGATCATTTGGATATATGATTTCATGCTGCTGACATCAAGAAGTGATTTGACTTTTGAGTTCAGTGGGAGCTGGATTGCATCTGTTTTTCAGAACTCACTTTTTAGTGCTGTATACAAGGCTGAATTTCAAGGTCTTCCATTCTATACACACAGAGAGAGGGAGGGGAGAGAGAGGTCAGTTAAATTACTCTGGTTTCTTGTATTAATTATGTCAAGTTGCTGATATGCCAACAGCATATCTTTCCAGATTTAAAGCTGTTATGTTTTATTCACATTTGGGCCATTTTAATTATTGACCAGCATGTGAATAATTAATCGTGCACAAAAACATTAGCTTAATGTCTTTTAAAAGAATATTCTTAAGTTTGTTCTGGACATGAGAAGGTCACGGTTGCCTGCAAGAAGAATCCATCCACTTAAACATATAAAATTAATTGGTCTACAGTTTAGCTATTTGATTAGAGAAAGTTCAGAGGAAATCCCTGTTGCCCTACAGTTTCCAGTATGGTGTTAGTGGTTGTTAAAATAGATTCTACTCTACTCTCAGCGGTGGAAATTTCCTGCTGACTTTGTCTCAGTTACAGACCTGTTGTAACATTGGAGGACAGAAAGTTGTTTTTGCAAGCCTTGAGCTAATGAATACTGTAAAAGAAGAAATATAACTGTGGCTTAAGAGAAAATATTTTACAGATTCCAGATAATCAGAGTTGGAAGGGACCTTGTAGGTCATCTAGTCCAACCCCCCACCCAAGCGGGAGACCCTACACCATTTCTGATAAATGGCAGTCCAATCTCTTCTTGAAAGTCTCAACTGATGGTGCTCCCACAACTTCCGAGGGCAAGTTGTTCCATTGGTTAATTGTTCTCACTTGTGACTATTGCAGGGAGAATACTATCTACAATAATGGAGTACTGAAAACAGCAAATAATTCTTTTTAAATAAATTCTGCATTCCAGCTAAGGCGGCTTTTTTCACAGAATTGTTCTTTTGGTGGCAGATTACCTTGTAGAAAGTTAGCACCCACTCCTCTCCTAGAAGAATGAAATATTCTAGGCAATATTAAAAAGGCAGAATATTTTCCCTAAAACAGAATTAAAAGAATTAAAGGAAACAGAAACAAAAGACCCCAGCTTCCTGTCCCCAGCAGATATTTTGGTGCCAGTTTATCTACAAGACAAAAGACCCCAGGTTCAGGATGATGGGATTATCCTTCAGGGCAAAACCATTCAGCCACAATAGCAAATTACCTTTCATTACATCACCCAGCAAGATTCAACAAGCCTGGAGTACAGACAACCTCAGCTATGACTGTATAGCCCATGGGAGTCTGACTGCAACCAATAGGATACATCCCTTACCACAGGAACAGGAAGCTCAAATTCAAAGCCGAAGAGAGGATCTCTCTCTCTCCCCCCCCCCCGCCTCTCTTTCTTCCATGTGGTCAGCTACCCAGGACTTCAAACCCACATGGATTTGGTCCTGTTCACCATTAAATCATCCTTCCAAGCAATCTCCACGTTTCCAGTGTCTTTCTTCCCATTGGAACTGAACCCAAATGCATATGTCTTTCAACAACCTTTTACTTTACTCACTTCACTTCACGTACGTCCTGACTTCCTTTGGGGGTTCAATTCAACATCTTCCCTCATTTTTATTTTTATTTACAATAACTCTTGGGAGGTACTGCAGATTGGAGTGAGTCAGATTTAAATGTGAGACAGATTTAAACCATTCATTTCAATTGAAAAACCTGTAGGCATCTTAGACCAAACCAGATAAAAAAAGGCAGATGAATTCCTAGAAGCTTAGCATTACATGTAACAGACACATGGAAATCAGCTCCATCTACTGCTGAGAGTTTGGAAAAAATATAAAGCACAATTATCTCCTAAAACATCTTTTTTTCAAGAAGAGAAATGATAGTTACACAAACTTGGTTGATTTATCCTGATCTATTTATGTTTATTGAAAAGAACCTAGAAAAAGAAAGTTATATTTATCAATGGTTTCCTTATATACAATCAGCAGAAAGCGTTAAACTGGATGAAAATAATTTTATTTTAGCAGATGAAAAAACAGACTTTGAAAGGGATTTATGTGCTAATGATGAGTATCTCATTGTCAAAGTCTATAAATTACTGTTGAAAATGAATAGGATTAATATGTCAAATGGTATAAGATTAAATGAAGGAGGGGGAATTGTATCCAATTTCTCCCCATTTAATCTTATAATATTATGTTTGATCAATGGGAAAATATATGGATTGATGGAGTGAAATTTTCACTGAACTATAATTTGAAATATTTTTTTAATAGAATGATATATCAGTGCTATTTAATGCCTGAAAAATTGTCAAAGATATATAAGGGGATATCAAACAAATGTTGGAAATGTAATCAGTATGAAGTTGCCTTTCACATCATGTTTGACAGACATGTTGGACTGCCAAGAAGTATTGGGATCAGATGTTTGATTCAGGAAAAACTTAAAAATGAATGTAAAATTGAAACTTGAAGCTTTTCTTTTAGGAATCATGGATAAATATATTGAAAGAAAATAGGGGATTGTGTTTATATATGATAATGGTAGCAAGACTTTTAAATGTACAGAGGTGGAAAGATATACAAATTCCCATAATTGAAAAGAGGACTGTAAAATTAATGGAATTGGAAAAACTGATCACTTTGATGAAAGACAAAATCTAGCTTTGTTATTATTGGAAACTATTTTTGGACATCTTGCTTGAAGAAGATAAAAATGAAGTTTTGATTTTAGGATTTCACTATTAGATTTATTATGATTATAGAAATAAATGTATTTCATTTGTGTTATTAAACATATATATTGTATATTTTAAATGTCTAAGTTTACCTAGAGTAAGAGGTTACTTTGTTACATAAGTCTAATTATATTTTATTGTTTAATCTGTGGTTTTATATGATGGATTTGTGCTTTTGTTTTAATTCAGATTGTGAGGTTATTCTACTATATCTATTTGTATCTATCTGCATTGAAGAAGATTGGAAAGCACTCTTTTTTTACTTATCACTTTTTAACTTTCTCCCCTTTTGAACCCCCCCACGTCACACAATTTTTCCTTTTTTGTTATTTGTATTTTATCTGTTTGTGGAACCTAATAAAGTTAATTTTAAAAATAAATAAGCTCCATCTACAATTCTTTCGGGAACCACCAAAGTCAAGAAAAGAAGCAAACAGACTTAAACATATCCTTTTTCATCATGTTCCTCTTAACCAACATGAGATTAGCAGGAACTAGCACCAGATAAACAAGAACAATAAAAGGAGAAACAATCATCCATTCAAAGACAATCAAGGAAGAAACATTATCCCAATTAAAGCTGATAGGACACATATTTAAACAGAGAGCAAAATTTACTCACACGGGTACTGATGTCACCTAGCTTGCTAATAAAATGTCTGCAGGAAGATAAGCAAGCTCGGAAAACAGGTGGAACTCAACAACTCAATCCCAAACTATATATATTATCTACTATGGCAATTTTCAGTATTGATTTTACAAGGAAAAATAGTATTTCTGATATTACTAGAAGCATTGTCATCTTAACAAGGTCCACTAACTTCAGTAAGTGCTGGTTACTCTTGATCTGGATTCATAAAGCATGTTAAATCTCCAAAATTTAAACTATTTGACTTTAGCTTAATATATAATTTGTTTAATTTGTTGAGCAGTGGTGGTGCAGTGGTTATAATGCAGTATTGCAGCCTAATTCTCCTCACCAGACTCAAGGTTGACTCAGGCTTTCATTCTTCTGAGGTCGGTAAAATGAGGACCCAGATAGTTGGGGACAATGCTGACTCTGTAAAACGCTGTAAAGGACACAGTGGGCTTTAAAGCACAATAGTCAAAGTGGTATTGCTATGTAAGCCACTGTTTCCTATAAACCATGACTGATGGTTGAGCATGGTCCGATAGCTGGCAGCATCTCTAGAGGACTTTGGACCTCTCAAAAAGCTAAACAAGGCTGGACAAGGTTAATGTTTTGTTGGGAACCCCTAGAAAATACCAAAGTATCGACTAGGTGAGGAAGTTGAAAATATATGCTGGAAGTTGATTTAAATCATTTCCATACATTCCAAGGAAATGACATGGATATGTCCATGAAGTCACCCCAAAATAATTTTTGACAGTAATATTATACAGAGCTTTTCAACTATGCTTAGTTTAAGAAACCATGGTTTACTGTGGTTACTGAGGCAGGTTCCCATAAATAAGAGTTTGGAGGCTAAGGTTATTTTAATTATTTATATTTATGGAGATATAAATATGCATAGTTCTTTTTCTTATTCCTCATGTGGGTCACCTAAGACATCTCACAACCTTGGCTGAAACATAAACAAGCCATGATCGGAAAGAGTTTTCTGAATTCATGGCTAAGGTGGGGGGCTAGTATTCAAGGTCTTCTGGTTTCTAGCCTGGGGCCTTAACCATTATATCAAATTGGCTGATGCTGATAATGGTTTTTCTGTAGAAGTTAAGGGGAGCAGTATCATAACGCTTGTTTCATCCATCATTTTGGCATGACTATAGTCAGGCAAACTTTCAGAATGTTTACTCTGAAATTTTGTAATTGTTGAAACATAATTTGTTCACACATACTTTTTTAAAATATTTTTTTAACATGCCTTTATGGTTTTTATAAACATGATGTGAACATACCTAATACTCCTTCCTCTCCAATTTTCCCCATAACAACAACCCTGTAAGGCGAGTTGGGTTGAGAAAAATTGACTGGCCTAGTTTACTCATACTAGGTATGACCTTCTACAATAGCACGTGAAACTTGCAGCCCGCAGGGCAGATGTGTCACATGCTGGCCACACCCATGCCGGTTTAGCAAAGGGGAAAAAAAGTCCGATATGCTGCCATGACGATGCAAGTTTGATACCCCTGTTCTACAAGCTCACTTAAATATATTGAAATCCTTCTATGGCTGTGACTTGTCTTTAAAGGCAAACAAAAAACTTTTGTCTGAAGTCAGTCCATTTGTAAGACAACCATAATATTAAATTCACTTTCTTTTTCCTTGCAAAAAAACAAACAAAAAACCTGGGTCAATTTTATTGCTGTAATATTTCAAACACAATATTTCTTCAGCTTCTTTCGCTTTCTGTTATAACATAGAAGAAATGGAACTTTTGTTCCCTGATTATTTGAATGGCTGCTTTATTGTCCTATATAGAGCATATTTTTGAACAGTCAGCTGTAAGATAACACTTTAATTGAACACTCAGCTATGTAATAAATTTAATTCAAGTCCACGTGCTATGGTTTTATTCACAAAAATAAGAACACAGCATATTTAGAAGTAGTAGGGCCATATTCAGTCCCATTAGCTGAATTGTGTTCTATAAACAACCAGGTCTCGAAGGTCAAGGGTCGAACCACAACCTTTTACATTTGAGTTGAAAAATGTCTCTGCCGTGGAAGAACTATTTAATTATTTTTAATCTCTGCTGTAGCTGTAATAACAACCCCACCTCCATATAATGATGAATAACAAACAAGGCTATTACAGATGTGAAAGGTAATTGATTGCTGTTCTGCTAATGCAATATGAATATAATTGACATTTAATTGGTTGGTCACTATATTTTAATTCAAAAAAAGAGAGGGAAAGTGATAAAGCTGGCCTAGGGAAACAATGACTTGTATATTTGGGTTTTAAAAGTGTATTCTTCATTCATCAAATGTGGTATTGTTCCATTTTGTCATTTCCAAAGATTGTGAAATATAAGATCAAACTTGTCAGCCATGCCAAGCTACCAGACCTGCTTCATCGGCACCAGAAGTTGCCCAGCAAGCAGAGAAGTTCCTTCTAGCAGCAGCTTCGTCAGGACTTAGAAGATTGGGCCGCCTGCACAAGTGCCCAAGTTATCTAAAGGACTACTCATGCTCCGTTCTGAGGGAAAGGAGTGTGGGGTTCGGAATAGACTAAGCCGAAGTCTTCACTCCAGTCCGTGTTTCCAGTGGGAACACGTACTGTTCCTATTGGCTGAGCTATTTGACAGCCGGCTATAAAAGGGAGCTGTCAAACAGCATCAGCTGTTGTCTGCCAGCTGGCTACCTTGTTAGCGCGGCAGGCAGCCGTGGCAACCCTTTATTGTTTCAATAAAGTAAAAGCTGAAGTTGGTTCCGAGTTTGCCTCAAGTTATTCTGCCGCTCTACAACACTTCACATCTCATTTGATAAGCAACAACATCTGCAGGGCCTTCCCTGCCCTCTGGAATAGGAATGGCCTGGAAATCCAAACAGCTCAACTCTATTGTCCTTTAATATGCCTTGAAAACTTGGCTTTCCCTCCAAACTCTAGTTTGGTAGGATGCATTTGGGGTTTATCATTTTCTCCTTGATTTTTTTAAATTTTGGGCAATATTTTAATTTGCATACTGCCCAGATTCCTAATGGGTTGTGTGGACTTATACATTGAAATTGTAAATACATAAATAATACAAATACTAATTTTGGCATGGGACTTTCATATATGCTAATTTATTTGGTGGGACTGTGTGTTTTCTTAAAGAAAATGCAATTATGCATTGTTAGAATTTCAGAAGATAGTAGATCCTATCATCATACTTGATCATTTGCTATATGAACTGCAGGTGACATGCAGTGCTGGGAAGGCCTGAAGCTGACTGAACATTTAATGGAGGAGATAAAGATTCCTATTGGGGGAGATCATATTGGTGGAATATTTCAATATAGCATGTTAAGACTTCCCATTGCAAATCCTGGCCTCCAGTCCATATGAGACCTCCAATCTTTTTATGTGCTTCTTGGATTTCCTTTCAGCTGCCTTTTAATTCTGAGTAAGAAACATGTGGAACTTTTAGTGAAATTTTTAAAAATCCCAACAATAAAAAAAGAACATTCCAATCCCACCCACTTTTCATAGCCTCAATTAGCTCACCATTACTTTACTCAGCAGGGATGTCAAATTCATGTCATCATTCCAGCGTCACATGACGTATTGATACTTTTTTCTCCTTCACTAAACTGGGGACGCGTGATGCATCCAAACTGTGTGCTGTGAGTTTGAAGAAAAAAGGCAATTACATGCAGAAACATTAAAATGCCTCCCACCCCAAAATATTTGACTATTTGAAACCAGAAATGTTTGGGGCGAGATAATAGAATTGCAGCATTCTTTGGCTCCAGGAGGAAGGGGAAAGCTATTTTTATAGTTTGAGCCAATCACTCTCTCTCATCCCAGATCACCTCAGAGGGTTGTTGTTGTGGGGAAAATAAGAGAAGTGTTCTCCATCTTGAGTTATTTGTAAAAATAATAAAGGTGTGATATAAATAATCAAATAAATTAAAAAATAACTTTTTATGGAAACTGGATTTTTAGGTCTTTTAAAGCTAATAAATATTATATTTAAAAGAAAATAAAACTAAGTCACTGGATGCGAACAGAATGGATGATTTGGCTGACCATCAATACAACAAAATTGTGTCTTTGTTCTTGGGATATTTGACAATGAGCTTCAGATCCATTTCTTAAATTTCTTATTTCTTCAGAGGGGAGAAGAGCGAGAGAGAAAGAGAGAAAAGAAGTAAGTAAAAAAAAAGTAAGTAAGTAAATGTTAGAAGAATTATCCTTCTGGGTTTAGTTCCAAGTGGGGAAAAAGACACTGGAAACATGGAGGCTGTTTGGAAAGATGGTTTAATGGTGGACAGGACCACATGGCTTGGAGCTCCAAAGTGAAAAGGATGATCACATGCTTCAATGTGAAAAGAGAAGGGAGGGCCAAGATGCTGAGAGACTCTTATATACCCTCTGTTGGGCCCCACTTTCGTGTTTCCTGTTCCTGTGCAAGAAATATATCTGATTGGCTGTCAGACTCTCAGGGGCGGGGGTCTTAACTAATCTTGTAGGCTTTGTCTGGATCACATGGCTTCACCTGAGTGCTGGCTGATACAATCTTCCCAGGCCAGGTGGTGAGATGGGTAGAGGCCTTTATTATGTAGAATACTCTGGCCTAGGCCTTAATGGTCCATTAGCAAAGGTGGAGGGGCTGAGGTTTTGCCTCTGAAGTGAGTTTCTGCTTCTGAGTTTCAACTCTTTTTAGGGGAAATATTCTGCCTTTTTAATATTTCCTAGGATATTTCATTTTTCTAGGAGAGGGGTGGGTGCTAACTTCCTTCAGAAGGAAGGAAGAACAATTTATATGTGCAGAGATAAATTTTTTGGTTATATCACAGACCAGCAAAGGCTCTGATTAAATTAACTGCAGCATCCAATTTTTATAATTCTGGAGCATTCTTTTTTTATTTTATGATGAAAAGAGGTGCTCCTTACCATTCTGAAAAGAAACTGGAACCCTTCATCTTGAAGAACCTGTTTTGTACCCTAGGGGACTGTGATTTCCTTTGCATAAAACCAGGAGCCATTGAGCCAAAAGGCAACCTGGATCAAAGCAGATTGTTTTGTGGCTCCAATTTTATCAAAAGTAACTCAAAAGGGGTAGAGAAAGAGGTAGCAGAAGAGAATGCTTTTGAGAAAAAAAAAGGATAATCCTTGCAATCCTGGACAGAAAGCATTCCAATGCATCATTGTTCCAATCTCAGAATCAGTGTAGCATTGTATTTAATCTCCCTAATCAAACAGAATGAGATTTAATGGGGATAAATATGAAAGCTTGCATTTGGGGAGAAAAAGTAAGTTCCTTATATCACTTAATGAGGCCATGCTAGATTGGCCATCAGTTGAAACAGGTCCTGGATAATTAGGACATTTGGTCTCAGTCAATAAGTGGTAGGTTCTTAGGGCCATGGTGTGAACCATTCAGTTCCTTTTCAAGTCAAGGTTAAAAGATGACCTTTGCTGACGTCTCAGGCTTTGTTTATGGTTAAATATTATTGCTTTAATCAAACAGATTTACTAAGGACTATGTGTTCTAGCTGTTTCTTTTATGACTGGCCAATAAATGAAAATCATTCTGTACCAGTTGCTTTCTGACAGCACTCATACCACATTCATAAACATATTTTGGACACATTGGGTACTGAGTGTGACACGTACTGAGTGTGACATCTGTGTGAAATCCTCTTTGTGATATTTGTATGATACCCTCTTTTGGGCAGGTATAGAATAGGTGATTAAGGTTAGCCTAGCGGCCCTAACCCTAAACCTGGCTCAGTGGTAATGACTGTGAGAGGAATCCTGGAGTCCTTGCGGATGATCACTTAAATAGGAGCCAGCAGTGTGCTGGAACCACCAAAGAAGTCAACACAGTCCTAGGCTATATTAACACAGGGAATGAGACATTAGTACCACTTTATAATGCTTTGATAAGACCATATTTGGAATATTGCATCCAATTTTGGTTGCCACGATACAAAAAAGATGCTGAGATGCTAGAAAGAAGTGCCTAGAAGAGCAACAAAGATGATTAAGCTAAAACATATGAAGAAGAGTTGCCAGGAGTGGGTATGTCTAGTTTAATGAAAAGAAGGACTAGGGGTGACATGATAGCAGTATTCAAATAACTAAGGAGCTGCTGACAAAGAAGAGGAGGTCAACTTACTCTCCAAAGCATGTGGAGGCAGGACAGGAAGCAATGGGTGGAAACTAATCAAGGAGAGAAGCAACCTAGAACTAAGGATAAATTTCCTAACAGTTAAAACAATCAGTGGAATAGCTTACATTCAGAAGTTATGGACGGTCCTTTTAAGAAGAGATTGGACAACTACCTGTCTGAAATTGTATAAGGTCTCCTGGTTGAGCAGAGGGTTGGGCGAGAAGACCTCCAAGGTCCCTTCCAACTCTGTTGTTCTGTTGTTCTATTTCTATCCAGCAAATCGACATGTAATATTAGAGAATATCTTTGGCAATGCCATTCACACTACTATTTGTATGCCAGCTTTTGACACCTTCATCTACTATTTATTGTAAGATCTCCAAATAAATGATGACATTGAGCCTTCATGCCTGTTGATAATAGTATAATCCAATATACTTGAATGACTAGAGATTAGGGCAGGTTTATCTAGACTGAACTGAAGAGCAAGGATCTGGACATTTATTATTTTTTTAAAAAATAATTATAATTTTGTTGAAAGTTTTTACATGAATGATAAACAAGACCCAATATATAAAATAAAAATAGAGAAAAGAAAAAGTGTTTGAAACAGATAAAAAAGGTTAATGAAGCATCTTCCAATCTTCTTTAGAAGTTAAAAATAACTTTTATCTTATCTCTCCCCTTGGAACTATATACTACCCTTCTTTCCATATTCAACCTTTTTAATCAACACCCCCACAAATCACCAGTTGACTTTTTTTCAATTTCAGCAAAAAATCCATAAAATGTTTCCAATTTTTCATGAAAGTAGTTGTTTTTCCTCTAATCAAACAAATTAATTTTGCCATCTGTGCAAGTTCTGTCATCTTCATAACCTACTCCTCCATTGTGATGAGTACTTCTGTAATTTTCCAACGTTGTGCTGATAAGTAGACTTGCTAAAGTTACCATATATTGTCAACAATAGCCTGTTCTGCTCTAGTGGTGACCTGATCCACTGGGCTTTTGAAACACGAACATCCAATTTACAGAGAGGACATAAATGGAGGAATAGCTAATTTTGCCTATGGCACTTTGAGTACTTTTCTACATGATAACAAACATACATATTCAATATGAGAAGCTTTATCTATGCCAAAGATTCTAATAATGCAGAATAGTCAATGCTTTTTTTATTTTTGTTTCTTTCTTGGCTTCTGACAACTGTGTAGCAGGGAGACTTTACAAAATGACTACCTATACCCCCCCTCGGATGAAAGATAGAACCATTATGACAACATTTAAACCATTCTTTTATTTCAAAATAGCAATACTACTACTAATAAAGAGGATGTGTTCTGCTAAGAGAAAAAAAATGCTCCAAGATCAAATTCCACCCATTCCCTCTTCCTTAACATTTTACTCCTGAAATGGCTGTAAAGTCATGATAATTCATTAGCACCTTTATTGTGTAAATGTGGGCCAGCATGGAAATGTGGCATTTGCATAATGAGCTTGCATGGAAGAACCCACAGGTGATGGTTTAATAGCTTGCCAGGGTGGTAAAAAAGAAAGGAATGACTATACACCTCACTGAGATAAGCTTGTTGATTGCTATGGTTACTAACTCTTAAATCTTGATTCCCAAACAGAAATACATTTATAGCACCAGCAGCAGCCATTTTAAAAGAGCCTTCCGCATTCATGGCCTTGAATGAATTAAGCTTGGGACCAGAGAGGCAAATAAGAACACTCCTTGTTTGAGAGAAAGAGATAAAATGGGAGGAGGGGATATCCAGTATTATTCTGTTTCCTTTCATTGAAATCCTGTATTGGTCAAATGCAAATAGATTACACTTATCCTCCCCTTATGCAGGACATCCAAAAATACAATTTTGGGAGGGGTGTTGTTGAGAATCAGATAGATTTAAAATGGGAAGGTTGCTTGTTAGGAAGTTAGCACCCACCCCTTTCCTAGAAAAATGAAATATCCTAGGAAATATTAAAAAGGCAGAATATTTCCCCTAAAAAGAGTAGAAACTCAGAAGCAGAAACTCACTTCAGAGGCAAAAACTCAGCCCCGCCACTTTTGCTAATGGGCCATTAAGGCCTAGGCCAGAGTATTCTACATAATAAAGGCTTCTACCCATCTCACCACCTGGCCTGGGAAGATTGTATCAGCCAGCACTCAGGTGAAGCCATGTGGTCCAGACAAAGCCTACAAGATTAGTTAAGACCCCCGCCCCTGAGAGTCTGACAGCCAATCAGATACATTTCTTGCACAGGAACAGGAAACACGAAAGTGGGGCCCAACAGAGGGTATATAAGAGTCTCTCAGCATCTTGGCTCTCCCTTCTCTTTTCACCTTGAAGCATGTGATCATCCTTTTCACTTTGGAGCTCCAAGCCATGTGGTCCTGTCCACCATTAAACCATCTTTCCAAACAGCCTCCATGTTTCCAGTGTCTTTTTCCCCACTTGGGACTGAACCCAGATGGATAATTCTTCCAACACTTGAAAGGCTTGTCTTTTGAGATGAGGGCTGCCCAGATTCCTAACCCTATTTTTTCGGGATCTCTATTCACAGAGCTGGAAGAAATTCCACGAATCCCTAAATGTCTATTGAGATTCTCAGTCATTCAGGTCATGGTTGTCCCAAAGGTGTTTTTTCAAGAGGCAACTGGACTTTTTGGTTTTTCTTTGAAGATGTTTCGTTTCTCTAAGAAGCTTCTTCAGCTCTGACTGGATGTTTCGGTCAGAGCTAAAGAACCTTCTTGGATGAGAAGTGAAACATCTTCAAAGAAAAACCAGAAAGTGCAGTTGCCTCTTGAAAAAGCAACTTTGGGTCATCCATCAATCCCTACAAATCAATTTTAAAATCTAAATATCCTGATAATGGCTGACACAATCTTTCTTGAGTACCTCCTTAAAAAAAATGAAAATGCCTTCCTGCCATTAAATCCCAACTGCAACATTCAGGTGTCAGTATTTGTTTTTAAAAAAAGTTTTTAGGATTTGCTGATGATAAGTATTGTGGCAGGAAGTTCCAGCCTATTCGGGTAAACATTCCTTCCAGAATGTCAGGGACTCTCCTAATTAAATAACAAAAGGTCCTTTCCACAAAGCAATTGCTACCTCCCTGTGCAATTGTTAAAAAAGTGGAAACTGCAAACTCAGCCAACTGAGGACACTTTTTTTTTTTTTAAATTACTGCAGTAATGTATTCTTCCTTTGTACATTTCAAACTAATAGCTTTCTGAAAGACACAGTTTTATTTGGGCTTGATGTGTTATTACATGTATTCTACCTTTATGTGGTAAAACAAACTAGGCTTAAATTTGTGAATCCAGCTAAAAGGAAGCACTTAAAGGATGTAACTTTGAAAACAGATCTGTCAAAGTGGGTGATGTGTTTGGTATTTTAGAAACCATTCGCTTTCTCTGCTGAATGATTCCGGTCTATCTGTTCCGCCTATCTGGAAATTCTATACACTACAGAAGATATGCAGCCCTAAGCCAAATTTATGGGCTATTTTCTGTATCAATATTTTAAATCCCTTTTTCCAAGATGGAATACAGCAAAACCGGCTTACAAAGTGTAATTTTACAGGTGAAAAAAGTTTATTTTGAACTTGGGTGAAGCCTGTAGAACAAAACAGAGCTAGATGGGTTTATTGATTATCTGTCTATCTGCAGCAGGAGGTGGTTGAGAAGCTGGATCCCACTGCTGTCTCTTGAGTGATGAGCTCCATTTCCAGGCTTCATTTTATTATGTGGGTTCTTCTAATTAATATATAGTAGCTAATTGATAGTGCCTTAGTTTTGTTGATTTATTCTTCTGTTCCCTCCTGGACCCCTCAACCTCAGTCTTTGCCTCATGTGAAATAATTGCTTTATTGTTACTGCTTTGATATAAATTATTCTGGGGAAAATTTTTTAAGATAAAGAGCAGGATAATATGCTTTTAAAAAATAAAGCCATCAGCTAGTCTAATAAGACTTGTAACTCGAGCATGCTTGGGAAAATTCAATAGAAATAGTGTACTATAAACTATTTAAACTCTCTCTTTTTTTTTTTCAAGGATTCTCAGTAAAAGGTAATGGCACCAGTCTGGCTGTTCATCTTGACTCCTCTAGCCTGCCCAGATAGAGAGATCTGTTATTTCACCTTCTTGTTCTTTAACTAATTATGCAGTCCTGCATCCAGAACAAGGGGAAAGATTGAAATGAGCTAAATAAAACTAACAAAGGCAAATTTTAATTACAAAAAATATTTGGTTGTGAATAGAGTGCTATAAGAAAAACAAGAGAAGTCAGAATTTCCCCTCCCCCAAATCACTTAAATTGGCTACCCCCCCCCCCCAATAAGATTTTAGGTTTCACTGAAAAAAGGATGATTTCAGAGTGATCATTTGGGATCCTCCTGTTTGGAAGTCCACGGACAGGCCTTTGTCATCTTCTTGCTATTTTACCCTATCAATATTTGGTTGATAATCCTCAGGTTCTGCCTAGTCCAACAGTGTCTCTAAAAGAAGCTGGTAAATTGATCCTATGCTAACAGGCCTGAAAATATGGGTTTGTTTTTCTTTCCCAGAAAAGCATCTCCCATATAATTTTTATAAGAGAGAATGGACTCTCATTCTCCCATCATTCCAACCAGGTTCATTAGGAAGGTGCGTTTAATCCCTGGGCCATTCCTGATTTGTATGCTAGTCACAATGCATCAGAAAAGAACTACTGTCCTTGACTCGACAAAGTCACAATCAGTCTCTCTAAAGAGTCTGACTTTTTAAAAATCCCCTTATTCAACTAGGCTGGGAAGAAGAGCTTGAAGAGGGGGGTGAGAGATAACGAAGGACCTTCCTACCTGCAACCAAACAAAGTCTCAAAATTCTCTTTCCCACCCTCCTCTTGACAATTAATATGTGCTTCATTCAAAGAGATAATTAGTTAACTCCTTAGTTAATTAGTTTGTGATCGCTTCATTCCCTTGCTTTCCCTGTAGTTCTCTTTTCCCAATAAACTCTTTTGAATCTTTAGATATTTGACTTCCATTGTTTCAAAAAGTGAATTTATTACACTGTTCTCCCGATGCAAGTTATCTCCTGGGTTTCATCACCTTCCTTTTGATTTTCCTAAGGCTCATCTAAAGGCAGAAGCCTATGGAAGGGCTAAGAAAAAGGTCAGGAAGTTCAACTGGTCTGATGGCTGCTATAGTAATTATTATTTTTTTGCTGAATCCCTTGGGAATAGATTCAGTCAGAATGGTTTGAAATTATCTTCCTCCTGGGTTGAAACACCACCAGTGGGGATCACCAAGCCCACAACTCCTTGCAAGCCCACAACTCCTTGCATTTGCTATCCTTTCAATTTTTTTTGCTGAAGCAGCAACTGAGTTGGAGATTAATTGAGGACTGATACTTAAGACCCCTCCCCACAACCCAAGGAATGGCACCCTGGGAATAGGGGCACAGTGCCATGGTCGAAGGGTCTCTATTCAAATTCTGAAAATATAAAGCTTTCCTTATTTGTGTTTTATATAAATTTTATTTGTCCTTTCTGCCTTGGGATTAGTGGTAAAAACATTTCATTTTCAAAAAGGAAGTAAAACAGCTCCAGTATATCCTAATTAGTTGTCCTGACCATGTACAGAATTAAACATCTAGATTAGTTATTTCTTCGAAGAAGAAATATATTTTGCAAGATAATTATATTAGGCCAAGGCTGACAAATATGATTTTAAAAGACAAATCAGATTACAAAACAGAATACTTATTGGAAGGGCAAAATTGATCTAGGAAACAATTAATTTGATGTGTGTGTGTGTGTGTGTGTGTGTAGTCTTCATTTAAAACTAAGAAATACCAAAAAAGTTACTTTAAGCCTGCAACCAATTTGACTACATTGCTGTCTTTACATTTATGTAGTTTGCTAGTACTCAGGCTACAAAATGAAGTGGAACATTCTTATAACTAAATGAACTGAAGAGCATAGAGGCAAGTTTCTTCCCTTCATCAAAAAATCCGCAAGACAGCCAGTTTACTTGAAAATCAGTCAAAAAGATAAAAAGTCTCTGAATACTGAGGCTGACCTGATATTCATACTCATATTCTTCTTTTAAATCTTGCTTGCACAATTAGCTTTTGAATAATGTATCCATTATCCATATATGATGCCCATATGCCTAGCACTTTGGAATAATAAACAGAATGTCAACCCTTTTCACTCACATTAGCAATCATCTGTGAAATTTAACTACTGCTTTGTAAAAATCAACTAGTCTTTTATTTAACAGTGCTTTAGAAACTATCAATTCTAAACTTGAAATCAGTGTGATTGCTCAATAAATAATCTGGATAATTTAACTCTGTATTTTAATAAGTCTTTATTAAATCTTCAATGAGAAGTGTTTCGTTTGTAAAAAAAATAGTACATTGAAAGCTTTGATACACAGAGATTTGTACTTTTCTAAATCTTTTTTTATTGAATAATTAATAAAGTGTCCCATCATTGCTCATGAAAAAAATGCTGACTTCTGGTGAGACATGGTATCAAGAGGATCCATAATTCCTTCTAGGTCTAAGGCAGGGAATTGCACTTGTGTTTCAAACCATCTGGCTACGGTGAGGAGCTGCAGCTCATGAAAAGCACGGCCAATAAATTGCAATCCAATCGGCAAGCCCTTTCCTGAGAGGGCTGAAGGAACACTTACAGCTGGCAACCCTGAAAGACAAACAAACATTTCTTTCTTTGCATTGTCTGATAAGGAACATACAGTACAACAGAAAAACTAAAGTACAAGTATCTCTCTCTCTTAAAGGCAAATATTTAATTTAGTTTTGTAGCTTTTCAAGCTGTATTTAATTAAGATTAAAAAACCCAACCTTCATTTCTTCTTAAAACATTTCTTTTATAAGCATTGAACTACTTATTGTTACATAATATCTAAACTAATATTGTATATCTCTAGTGTCTTGGAATAAATATGGATGCAAATTGTCCTTTATTGGGACAAGAGCAAGGCTTCATCATTCTGAGGTTCAAATATTCTTCCTAACTATTCATCATGATAGCTTCAGATTAAAGTTCCAAATATACTGAATTTAATTTCTCACTCATTATGCACTAACTGCTGCTTTGATAAACTAATATGAAAAATCACTTGAAAATGTTTTGGGTTTTTTCATGTGGGTTTCATCCCAACAAATTATCCCTTTCCTAAATGGGTAAATTCAGCAACCACATATTTTTTTGCTCGTACTTGTTAATTTAGAAAATTGCATACAAACATACTCAAAGACACAATTGATCAAGCTTTGGCAGAGTACTGCTGTAACCAAACTTTAGGAGTTGTTCTTGTTACAATTACATATACTTTCAAAACTCCTCATGGCATAAACATCACTACATATTTCTTCCTTCTTGTTTTGGATTTTTTTTTTCTGATCAAGATTGTCTGAAAAAAATCAAATGTAATTTTGCAAATTTTCAGTTGACATACTATAGGGATTTACTCAAACTTAGACAGAGTGTGGATTAGCAATATTTTGAATAGCTACAAGTAGAAGATTGCAGTATCAAGCAAGCCAAGGTTAATCTCATCTGACTTCCACTGGAAGTCTGACTTGGTGCCTGGTTTTTGTCGTATTTAACGTTTTAATGTGTTTAGTTTTTTCAGTGTTAATATGTTTGTTTTTTTTGTTTTAACTTTTCATTGGGAAATGCCCAGAACTGGCTAGAAAATGGGTGACTACACAGATATTTTAAGTAAATAAATAAAAATAAATATTGTATTGTCACTTAGTGTTATGATGGGAAACTCTACAGTGAATATGTTTTGTAAGGGACCAGATTTTCCTGAAGGTTGGAAGCTTTTACCTATTGATTGAAACAATTGCTGCCTGGTTTTAATTCACAAAACAAAGAGTGTCTACAATAAAAACTTCCACTTTTTTTACCGGCCATGTTGGCAGCCTGAGTGAAGAGATCATCCTGTGTGCTGCGAGTCCTATTGTCTTCCTTGATGAATTCTTGATACAACATAGCCTGATTCAAGGTAGTTGGGGTGAGTAGTACATCCACACCAGAATGGAAGAGTTTTGCAAAATCAATGGCTATGAGTCTTCTTACTTTCTGAGCTTTGATGAAATAGTTCTCATAATTTCTAAAGGGGAAGGGAGGAAGTCCCGTAAGAAACCCAAAATGTACAGTGAACCATTATTCTAGTTTTCCAGCTGGCTAGGCAATTGGTGGATGGCTATACTTTGAAGCAGGGCACTGGTATTTCTAAAACCATTACAAAAACAAAATCATGGGCCAACACTTCGTGATACTGGCCTCAACCTGTCAATAGGACAGTATCTGTTTAACACAGTCTGAAAAGTGAAGTTTATTGCTAAAGATAGACATAAAATGCTGTAACAAGCACTCACAATTCAACAATGCATCAACTGCAGAGGTAAGTAACATTTTACTACTACTTGATATATAGTTCTGAACTTTAACACGTGTCTTTCAGCGATGCTACCACATATTCTGTATCTTTCCAGATATCTAACAGTCTTTTTCTCCTTGAACCCTCTCCATACTAGTGGACCCTAGATACTTTCATGTTGTGGCTCCGAGTCCTGAGTCTGCATTTGTAGAGGAAGAGGACTCGGAAAATGAGGAGGTGGAATTGGGAATGCCTTCCTCCCCAGGACCTTCCTCTTCGGCAATGCCTTCCTCCCTGATTATGCCTCAGGTTTCGGCAGATAACCGAGAGGGACAGCCTGAGGCTAATCAGGAGTAGGAGGAGGGCATATTGGAGCAGCCTGTGACAGAGAATCAAGCAGACGAATGCTGGCTTGATGCTAGGCAGCGTCGCAGGAAAAAGTGTGAGCTGGAACGCAGGAGACGTGGATGAATCAGAGACTGAGCTGAGTAAGTGACACACCCCACAGGGAATAAAAGAGGGTGTGTTTGCTCTGGGAACTCCGTATGGGACAAAGGGTGAATTTTTCTGTGGAGCTTCGGTGTATTCTGTTTCTGGAAAGCTTTAGTGATTTATGCTTTTGTTATCTTGTCGGACTTGGCAGGCAGCGTGTGTGATACTGCCAAGAACATAGCCAGCTCAAAGAAATTAACTCAGTAAATACTGAATCTTCTTGCCTGCTTGTATTTGGTTGGAGTTTGGACTTCTCATCTATCTTGTGAAGGTGAGACATAACACTTTCATACTGCAGTTTCCCAAACTAACTATTCTAATTATTGGGATACCCCCAGATATTTGACTCTTGAACTTATTATCGGGCCATCTCTAAACACCTAGCATCATCCATTCATGCCACTGAGCCTTCAGCTCCAGCAATGATCACTATTGCCTCTGCTTACTAATGACGCTGAAAGTTTATTTTTATACGCCCTATCTTTAACCATCCATCTCTCTCAGAGTTTCAGTTTATTAACAACTGGGGTGCTTCAAGTTCTTTATTAAAAGAATGGGTGAACTTTGGGGATTAAGAGCTATACCTGCCCCTGATTTAAAGATATAAAATAACTTTTTGAACATAAACTTTAACCCACTGGAAGTTTTCTGTTATTCAGTCATCTTAATGGGGTTGCAAAGGGAGGATTGTAAGCAAGTCTTTGCACATATTGGGAGTTCCCTTAACAAATAAAATAAATTCTTGACCTCCTGGATTATGCATAATTTTAAGATATAGGTAGTCCTTGATTTACAATGTTTTGTTTAGTGACCATTCAAAATTATAGTGGCAGTGACAAAAGTGACGTATCATTGTTTTTCACACTTATGACCATTGCAGCATTGCCATGGTTACATAATCAAAATTTTGACAAGATGAAAAAATCTTGTACCTTGTGGTACTTGTGGTTTGAATTGAACAACAAGTAAAACATCGGTTTTGTAACATTGAGCTTTAAAATGTGTGAAACATACTGTTTTAGCAAGAAGTAGTTCCCTGATAGAATTCTTCCCCTTACAACATCATTAAAACCTTCTCGGCGTGTGCCTGCAATCAAAGCTTCTGTGGACTGCTCAGCACTGCTGCGATGCCCTAAAAGGAGAAGAAGCAATCAGCAGTTGACAAATATATCCCTAAAACATTCAAAGTTGATTAAATTACACCAGGAGTGTCAAACTGGCGGCCTGTGGGCCGGATGCATCACACACAGGCCATGCCTACCTCAGCTCCGCAAAGGGAAAAAAAATGTCACAATATGTCACATGACATCAGTGAGATGTGGTAAGTTTGATACCCATGAACTACACAATCCCATTCAGCTATCAAACTGACTTATTGTTGCTAAACCCGTTACATTCCACTTATACATCAGCTCAAACGGGGTGGGCTTCAAAAATTTTAGCAATGGGATCCCTGCCCAGATGCTGGGTGGGTGTGGCCCTGGTGGGTGTAATCGAGTTGGCCTCTTGCACCACGGTGGGCTGGTGGTGTTTTTTCCCTCCCCAGGTTCCAGAGGTTTTCCTCGAGCCTCCAGGAGGGTGAAAAGGGATTCCCCAGGCTCCGTAGGCTCTCTGGAAGCCAGAAACAGGCCCATTACCTACCTTTCCAAACTTCTGTGAGGCCCATTTTTTGCCCTTCCTGAGCCTCTGAGCACACCCTACACTTACCTGCATCCAAAACAGGCCGCGTGGGACTCCTGGGAGGGGAGGGGAGGGGTGGATGGGTGGGGCCAGCCAGGACTGGGATTTGGGGGTTCTCCAAACTGCACAGAATCTTAGCTAGGGGCTTTCCCGAACCCATGCAAACCTCCAGCAGCCCACCCCGAGCCCAAAAGCTAAATATTTTACATGGGTTTTAACAGTTGACACCTGATCTAGTAGTTAGAAGGACTGAGCTGAACCTTCTTCACCAAATATTTCTTGCACAAAAAGGATGGTACAAAGAGATGGAAATCCCCCCCAAAGATGTCTAAATGTGACCTTTTTATGTCTCTTTTTCCTGATTCTTGCTGAAGAAGGAAAATGAGAGAGAGAGAGCTAAAATTAAGTGCAGTTCCCACCTAGAATACTAGGGTTAATACAGTATATTGAAACAAGGCAACATTTATATGCCAATATTAAACCAAGATTTGAAAACAAGGCTTGCCTGGAACTTTGGTTCCTACTTTATTTTTCCACAAAGATAAAAAGATACATGAAATAAATGATCAAGAAATAGGCTTCATCGTACCTTCGTTTAATCCAGATGTAATAATCCAATTAAATTTTCTATATCCCTATTCAATAGTGCAAATTATAAAAACTTCTCAAATAATTCTATACAGAGTAGAAAAGAGCTCTACATATACTGGGGCTCCATATTTTATCATATTACAATCACTGTGGATTTGGTAAACATGAAGCATGTAAGGTCTTAGTTCCTTCTCTTCAATGCTGCCATCTAATGGAGAAGCTAGGAAGTATGCCTTTTCTGTGGCAGCCCCTGCCCAATGGAGCACTCTGTCCCAAGTTTCATAGCCTCTATCCCAGGGGTCTCCAACCTTGGCCCCTGGAAGCCTGGTGGACTTCAACTCCCAGAATTCCACAGCCAGCTGGCTGTGGAACTCTGGGAGTTGAAGTCCGCCAGGCTTCCAGGAGCCAAAGTTGGAGACCCCTGCTCTATCCTCCCAGCCTTCCATAAGACTTGGCTTTCCCCCCAAGCACTGGGATAAGATTGAATAATTGCACATTAGAAGTTGACTTGGCATCAGGTTTTTGCTGTTTTTAATGGTATAATATGTTTAGTTTTATAGTTCAATATGGTTTTGTATGTTGTTTTAACTTGTGATTGCAAGCCACCCAGAGTTGGTTATAACGTTTTACATAAACAGCAATAGCACTTAGACTTATATACTGCTTCATAGTGCTTTACAGCCCTCTCTAAGTGGTTTACAGAGTCAGCATATTGCTCCAACCAGTTTGGGTCCTCATTTTACCCACTTTGGAAGGATAGAAGACTGAGTCAACCTTGAGCCGGTGAGAACGGAACTATTGAACTATTGGCAGCCAGCAGTCCGTAGAAGTAACCTGCAGTATTGCATTCTAACCACTGTGCCACTGTGGCTCATAAATAAATTTAGAATGAAGTATTTCCAAAATTAGCCAAGCATAAGGCATTAAGCAAACAATGGCTTTGTAACATCAGGTGTGCAATGCAGTGTTTTATACACTGAAATAAATATTTTGAATTCAAGCAATATGTCCTAGCTTTGTTGTTCTTCAATCAAATGCTGGGCACAAAAATTTAATAGTCAAGATGTTGAATGGACAATATCGGTGCTCAGAGAACTTAATAAGCACAAGGGAAAATGTTATCAAACAGGAATGATTCAGAATTGCATAGTTTCAGTAAAACTGTATTTATTTTTCAGTTAGATTTGAGTACAGGACACAGTTGAGTTTAAGACTGTATTTTTGTTCTAATCAAATCATTCCTCAAAGGACAAACCTGAGACAATATTTCCAAAATATTTCCAAAACATAATAAAGTTATTTCCACCATTCATCAAGGCTCAACTCAATTCAACGAGACTTTTCTTATTATAAAAAAGCTATGGCATAGACTTGGTCACCTATAATTAAACAATTATTTCATTACTGGTTCAGAGTTGTCTCACTCTTTATAAGTTGTTTGTTATTCTGGAACATATTAGTGGATCCTCATGTATTTAATTATCTTCAGTCTATGAGATATGATTCATAGACAGGTATATATAAAAAGCTCAATTCATTTTCATGCATGTTGATGAATTTTAAAATATTTGGCTTTGACTTTGAATGCAAAATCTTCTATTCCAAAAGTGCTTTTTCAGGAGGTAACTGGATTTTCCTGTTTTTTCTTTTGAAGACTTCTTCAAAATCTTCCATTGCTGCAGTTTTCTACAGTTAGCAGGGCCTAACCAGATTATCCATCCAGGTCTAAATATTTTCTACATCTATATCTAAGTGAGATACTCTAAGAAAGGTTAATGTAGAACATTTCTTCTCTAATCCCAACGTATCCTGGTATCGGTTTTCTCTAATTTCTGAGGTCATTATTTCCAATTATGTTTTTCACTGCTAGGTACAAAATTATCAACAAATCCACAATCAGAATTAGAATTATTTTTATACCAGGGTCACTCAAAACAAAAAGATTGCAGTATAACTTCCTGGAATGTCTCAGAACATTACTCATATTCATAAAACATTAAATCCATTATTCCTGTTGTTATCTTAAACTTTAGTATAAGATTAGAGAGATATGCCAGATATCAGATTCCTCTTGCTACAATGTTTTACTTCCTGTATCATCAACCAACAATATATTTTTATTTATTGACTCTGACTAATATTCAATCCTGCATGGCATAGTTTGCCCTTGCCTTCTTTGTAGGGTTAAAGGGAGAGTGGCTGGTCCAAGATCACTCATCTAGTAGGCCAAAGGAAGTCTGGAACTTGGATTTCTGCACATAGTCCTTTAATTACAAAACAAAACTGGCTCTCTCTCACATACCCATCCTAAGCCATGATATAACTGATTTGACTTTGTTTTACCTGGTTGTGTGTTCCTGGCTTTTTTTTTTTTTTTACAAATAACAGTATAGGTTTTACACATTGTGTGAATGCAACTCTTGTCACATTGCTGTAGCTGGCAAGCTTCCTTAAGTTTAGGCAGGTGAACAAGTTATTATAAGAATGAAGGCTACTTAGAAATTTTATTTCATAGGGCCCCTTATGAATTGCCAAATAAATTGTCAATTAAAGAACCAACATTCTTAATAATATATTATCTTTTGTTATTAAGATTTTTACTACATAGAGTTTGGTTGCAAATACACTAAATGTGAATATTTAAGAGACGACTTAATATTCAGCAGTGAGAAGGCTTACCATACTCCAGACCATCAAATCGAGCCATATTAGAAGCTACCTCTGCTGCACATAACACATGGTAACAGACAATGGAATAGGAAGTATGGGGCAGGCTCACTTCCATCACTTTAGCTCCAGCCCTCTCAAAGAGGTCAGCTGCCTTGGACCACACGGCTAGAGTCTCATCAGATAATCCTGCAGTATGGTATTCCTGGAAAAGGGAGGGAGGGAGGGAAAGAGAGAGGGAGGAGAAACCAGAATGTTATAAACCAGGGGTTGCCAACCTTTTGGACCTCAGGGACCACCAAACTCATAATTTTAAATCCCAGGGACCACTAACTGGTTCTGTGGGCATGGCCTAATTTGTAGGTGTGTCTTGGTGGTCAGGTGACTGGCTGGGCATGGCTTGTATGTAAATATTATAAATATTGATATAAATATTATTATTTTTATAAAAAAGAGCAACTTTTACCCAAAATCAGGCAAAGCAGGCAGGCAGATTGAATTGATCACAGAATCACAGATTCATTCAGAGATCTATCTTATCTGCCATCGGCTAGCTTAGTCTGTCACATAAAATTTGCTTGCAAGCAAACTCATAAAATTTGCTAGCAAGCAAACTCACAAAATTAACTCACAACACACCATGTATGTAAATATTTAATTTTTTATTGAAAAAGAGCAACTTTTACCCAAAATCAGGCAAAGCAGACAGACAGATTGAGTTGCTCACAGAATCACAGATTCATTCAGTGATCTATCTATCTGCCATCAGCTAGCTCAGTCTGTCACATAAAATTTGCTTGCCGTGAGTCTGCACTGAATAATAGAACCTTCAGTCCTAAGGGAAGTTCGGCTGTGCTTAAAAGTAGAGCCAAAGATCTAAAGATGAGCTAGAAAGTAAGATATCCAACCATTTCCTGCTTTCTAGCTAATCTAAATCTCCCAGTACAGCAGAACAGCTGGTGGTTGGGGGGGGGAAAGAAAAAAAAAGGAAAAATAGCAATTTAACAGGCAAGTTTGCTGGGTAAGGAGTGAGTGGGCGGGGACAGTTCCTGTGGGCCATATGGGTGGTGCAGCCTTGTGTTTCTGCACAGCCTGGATTAATTGCTTTGGGGGGGTTGCTCTGGGGGTGACATTTCTCTGTGGCCCACTAAAATTTTCTCATTTCTTTCTCAACCTCTGGTCCCGGTAACCAACCCAGATTGGATCCTGCGAGATTAGTTTAGTAATATCTGGAGTCACATCTGCTATAAAAAGGTAGAAAAAGCTTACATTTCACTTTATTTTGGGTAAATGATGCTGAATCAGTACAATCAACACAAAACTTAATGCCAAATAATAATACAATTACTGTTGTACTAGTTAAACTAGGAATAAGGAACCTGAGTAAAGAAACACCTATTAAATTCCCACTATCTCTGACTTTTCATCATTTTAAGACTGGCAGAAGCTGCAAGATTTGAACAGGCCCAGGGTTTCTGTCTCCCATACTGGCCTTATTACCTTTGTAGGTTGAAAACATGAATCAAAGATCGAAGGATATGCTCACATCTTTAATTTAATTTAAATTAATCTTTAGTGGTCACTAACTTAATGCTCACTAATTTCGTAATTTAATGCAATTTAATATTACATTTAATGCAACTTAATGCTCACTAATCATACACCCAATTTACCTTAGGAACCCCAATGCAAAGATTCTTCATATCTATCAAGTCTGATAGCTGAAATGGACAAAAGGGATCTTGCACTGTGGTTGAATCTTTTGGGTCATGCCCGCCAAGAACACCTGAAAGAAATGGAATGGCACATGATATAACAGGAAAAAGAGAACTGCTAAACTAGACTTAACTTGGGACAAACGCCTAAGGAAACATATCATTGTTGTACCTAACATAGCAGCTGCATCATCAACACATCTAGTTAAAATGCCTGGGACATCCATTGAGTTCACAAGTGGGATGAGACCATAGCGGGAAATGAGGCCATAGCTGGGCTTTAGGCCGACAACTCCACAGAGGGAGGCTGGATTTCTTGTGGAACCTCCTGTATCAGATCCGAGAGCCCTGTAATTGAATTTAAAAAAACTCATGGAAATCAGAAACAAATAAAAAACTGTATCCCATTAGACTCTCCTTTTATATCTGTTATCTGAAAGCCATTTTTGAATCAATGAATACACATGTAATTACATTTCCTTCTAGTTAACTCTTGAGGATTTCATTGAGTTTTCTCAACAATAATACAAACACAGGTGCTTTACCATTACCTTCTGGTATTTTATTTTTTATTTTCACCTTATCTTGATGCTCTGAAATTTACTGATGGCCTTCTATCCACGAATTAAGTATGTCTGATCTGACAAGACAGATCTGATATTGTCATCTGCTGAGCAGAAACAGACAAGCTAGAGTTAAAATGTGTGTGACCAACCTATAATTTTGCACTGGACCATTTACCTTTCAGCTCTTAGAAGAGGCATGTTTGCATTCCATTGTATCTTTAATTCCACTATAATTTGGAAAGAACTTGAAATGGTACTTAGCCCTGCTGCAAGTAGTCCTCGACTTATGACCCCCATTGAGCCCAATATTTCTGTTGTTAGGCGAAACAGCTGTTAAGTGAGTTTGCCCCATTTTATGACCTTTCTTGCCGCAGTTACGGTAAGTGCACTTAAAAGTAAGAGAATCACTGTAGCTGTTAAATTAGTCAAACTGTTGCTCACTAAATCTGGCTTCCCCACTGATTTTGCTCGTCAGAAGGTCTCAAAAGGGGATCAAGTGACCCCGGGATACTGCAAGCATCATAAATACCGGTATGAGTCAATTACCAAGTATCTGAATTTTGATCACATGATCATAGGGATGCTATAATGGTTGTAAGTCTGGAAACTGGTCGTAAGTTGCTTTTTTCAGTGCCGTTGTTAATTTTGAACGGTCACTCAACAAGCTGTTCTAAGCCGAGGTCTGCTTGTATTACCATGTTCGAAAGTCAAGGTTGTGAGATCCTCTTACGCAAAGCATGTGAAAGAGGATACCGCGGCAGCACTGCCGCCAGAGCTCCCTCCAGTTATCAGCCAGCCGGTATCGTCGTGTTGAGCAAGGGAGGTTGGTGCACATTTTTCTCTGTACTGCTTTGAATAACTCCAGGGGTTCCGCACTGGCCCAAATGCCCCATCTGTACTTCCAGACCTAGGATGAGCAAGTTGAAAAGGAAATTTTAAGAACTGTGAATTATTCAGCGGGCAATTTTTTTTTTTTTTTGCCTTTCAAGAATTTAATTCAACTTACCCCATGGCAAATTCATCTAGATTTGTTTTTCCAAGCAGTACAGCTCCTTGATCCAGCAATTTTTGAACTACTGTCGCATTGTATGGTGGGATATAACCTGAAAAGAAAAGGTAAATATTGGATTGGCTAAGGATTCTATCTTGTAACAATTGAGAGTGTTTTACCATTGCGAATATATTTTATTCATCTTATATATCTGATTGATTTTTGAGTCTTCAGTCGAAAAAAGCAGTGCATAATAGGAATAGCACTTAGGCTTATATACTGTTTCACAGTGCTTTTACAGACATCTCTAAGCAGTTTGCAGAGTCAGCAGATCGTTGCCCCCGCCCCTCCCCAACACTCTGGGTCTTCATTTTACTAACTTCAGAAGGATGGAAGTCTGAATCAGCCTTGAGCACTGTCAGGATCGACGGAATCCAACTCCTGGCACTGTGAGTCAGAGTTACCCCGCAGTACTGCATTCTAACCAGAAGTGGTATTCAGCAGGTTCTGACCAGTTCTGGAGAACTGGGAGCAGAAATTTTGAGTAGTTCTGAGAACCAGCAAATATCTCTGACTGGCCCCGGCCCCATCTATTCTCTGCCTCCCGAGTCCCAGGTGATTGGCTGGTTCTTCTTTTGTTGCCCTGCACAGGAAAACTGAACTGGAAAGTAGATTAGTGCGGTGGGGAGGGAATGGGATTTTGCAGTAACATTCTCCTGCCACGCCCATAGAACCAGTAGTAAAAAAATTTGAATACCACCACTGATTCAAACCACTGCGCTATATGATATGTAATATATGTGATATATGATATACGATATATGATATATGATATACTATTATGATACACTGTTGTGAGGGAAGCTCAAACTATAAAATTAATGCCGCACTTTGGACTGCATCCACATCACATGAGCAAATTTCTGCTTTTTACAATGCAGCTTTTCTTTCCTCTTCCAGCAAAATACAGATGGGATGAGGCTTCAAAAAGGAATCCAGTTCTGCTGGTGGAGCTATTCCATAGGCAGAAAAATAACATTGGATTTCAATTGAAATTTACAAGTTATGTAGTTACAACAATGTAACTATGTACATCAAAAATTTGTCTGGAACAAAAAAAGTATAATATAAAAAGTGTCACCTTGCAGCGAGATGGGCAACAAATTTATTAAACCAATAATGCAGAAATCAATCATTCCAAGCAGACTCCACAAATAAGAAACATGGCTCAGTCTTACAGCATGTGATTTGCAAGACTTCAGTTTCAATCTGTTATTTGAGACAGGGATAAAAAATTTTGTCTCTGAAGCAGAGAGAAATTCTGCCACTGAACATGCTTAAAACTTGGTTACATGAACTCTTGATCTGTTTCAATGGTAGGCAGCTATCTATGGTCCCATGATTCTACATAAAAAAATGTTTTTAATCCTGTTGTTGCCTTGCCCATAGCATCAGGAAATCAGCAATTTCATCCTTGAATTAGATCAGGGGTGTCCAGCCTTTCACCTTCCCTGGGCCACATTAGAAGATGAAAATTTGGTTTGGGCCGCACATAAAATAAAATTATTTTTATTATTTATTATTAATTATTTATTAAAAATTATTTATTTTTTATTTTATAATTTTCCGGCCAAATTTTGCGGGGAGGGGGGGAGGGGGGGAAGAAAGCTCGCCCACCTCGCGCCTACCTCTCCTCCTGTAAATGCAGCGGCGGCAGCAGCGGCAGAAGCAGCAGCGGTGGTGGGGGCAGAAGCAGCAGCGGCAGGGCAGAAGCAGCAGCGTGGCGGCGGCAGCAACAGCAGGAGGTGGCAGGGCGGGACTTTTGGGCTGCGGCTTCCCGCCTTTTCTGTTGCTCGCCTCGCCCCGCCTCGCGCCTACCTCTCCTCCTGCAAATGCAGCGGCGGCGGCAGCGGTGGCGGGGGCAGAAGCAGCAGCAGTGGCAGCGACGGCAGCAACAGCAGGAGGTGGCGGGGCGGGACTTTTGGGCTGCGGATGCCTGCCTTTTCTGTTGCTCGCCACGCCCCACCTCGTGCCTGCCTCTCCTCCTCCTTCTCGCTGGATCTTTCATGAAGGTTGGGGTGGGCATTGGGCCGCATTACGAGGTGACCTGGGTCGCATGCGGCATGCGGCCCGCGGGTTGGACAAGCCTGAATTAGATGGTACTGGGAACTAATTGCTTGGTTCCCTGCTATTAATGACAGAATTCCATTTCCTGCTCACTTACTGACCACACAGATCAGTTGAAGACTAATAAATTAGTCTGGAATGTCTCAAAACCACAAGACCTGAATTCTGTGGACAAATAACAACTGCATTTTTCTTATGAATTGTATTGGATTTTCTCCCTACCTTTCTCCATTACTTTTTTATTCAACGTTTTATAGGAAAATATTATTTTGAATTTGATAAATCTATGACAAAACTCTGGCATTGCTATCAAAATGATCAAAGGCTTCACAATTAAAGCCCTTAGATGAATGTGAGACAATTAAGACAATAAGAATCAGAGCTCTAAAGTGTGGACTTATGTTTTTTTTAAATCAAGTTTACCTTTTAACATCTTGGATGCACATGTTGTTTCAATGCCAGCAGTGCTGAAGTTGTCTTTCACAGCAACAGGAATACCATCTAAATCACCCAATGGCTGACCTTCATTATGAAGAATACAAGGATAATTAAACCAGTGTTTTGTCAGAGTTATTTGAGAGTATATTGCTAGTAATACTAAATAAAGATTTTAAAAATACAATATGAACTCTACAATACAATACAGGTAGACCTCAAATTACAACTTAACTAAGTCTAGAAATATGGTTGAAAGCATGGCAATCATTAAGCAGATCATCCAATGATTACATCTGGCTTTACAAATATTTCACAGTGGTTGTTAGAAGAACACATTGGTTGTTAAGCAAATCCACTGCACCATCCACTGCACTGGGTGTTTGAAACTATAAGTTAATGCTGGTTTATAGCAAAAAAAGTAATAAATTTGATCATATGCTTACAGGATGCTGTAAATAGCTGTAAATGGGGGCTGGTTGCCAAGTGTAACATATGATCACATGATGGCATGGTGTGTGTGTGTGTATGTGTTTGCATGCATGTGCATGTGCTGCCATTGGAACTTTGAAACTGGGTTGTAAGTAGCCTTGGAGAGATCCACTGCAACTCTGAATAGTCACTAAGTGATTGGTTGTAAGTCAGGGATTACCTGTATGCACAATATGCACAATTAAGCCGTAATGGCTTGATTCATACAACACAATAAGCCATATTCTTGGGTCTGTATGTCATGCTAAACAGAAACAAAACATGTTATGGCTTATCGTGAGAACTAAATCTTCAACTCTAGGTAAAGGGAAGTGTATATTATTGGAATTCCATATTGACACATAGGTTCAATAATAAATTATCTCTCACAGATAAAGGAATATCTATGAAAAAACATCTGATCTAAAAACTACCTGCTCTCATATATTAAGTTCTTCCTGTGGATCATGACAACATCTAAACCAGCAAATATTTGTGGGCCATTTACAAGCTCTGAGAAACCCAGAAGAAAATAATGTTACTTTAAACAGAACCTCCATAGACAGTTACTTTAAACAAAGAAGTAATATTTTTCTGTTGTATAAATAAAATAACTTAGTGATACATTTCTTATGATAATTAATTAATTATTTCTCTTGAGGAAACAATAGTAGGCTCAGAGGCTAACAACTGTAGGAGAGAGCAACTGTTTAGTAGTAGTATCGTACCTTGTCTGTATCTCTCCTCTGATGCCTGAGCTTGTTTTAATGCTGTGTCTTCTGTTACTGTGATGTAAGCATTAAGAAATTTGGTAGTTTTTATTAACGAGAGACATTTCTGACAAAGTTCAGTTGAACTGACATGGCCTTTCTTTAATGCTGCAGAAATCTGAAATGACAATGAAAAAAAGGAAAAAAATACAAGTATTGTAGTAGTTATACAGTACTTATATCTAACTTACGATGATTAAAATACACTAAATAATACAAAGAGAAAGAAATGAAAAATTAAAGGAAAAAAGAGATAATATAATATAATAATAGCCATTTAGTATTCATAGATTAATTTATTTTAGGTAACAAATTTGTATTGTGAATCAATTCCATAGTACCAGCAGGATAAATTTCTATTTATGTAAGATTATTCTTTTTCACTGAGCCTCAAGGTCAGTAGAACCGAAACTCTTAAAAATATATATTTTAGAGATAAAGTTTAGCATCACATCTTTAACGACAACATTTCTTTCTAAGATTGCATTAACATGTCCTATAACTGAAACCAACACAAATGATAAGACAAGAGATCATATGAAGAACTCTCAAATTTCTTGCAGTGCTCGCCAAAAAATGAAATTCAACCCTTTTTAAGTACTCTTTGGGGAGTTCTAAAGACGCAAAGTATTTTCTGATGAATTAATTTATATCAATTCCCTCCAGGTAAACACAACCAGATGAGCTAATTCTACTTCATTATTATATTATTTACATTAACAAAAACTGCAAATTTGAAAGCACAGATGTCCTGCAGAAGATTATTAATTGCCTGATCCATTAAGGCAGGTCTTTTCTAAATTTCTTTCTCTGACTATTTATGCAACTAAGATCTCCTCCTCTTGTTTGATAATTTTTAGGCAGCATCTCTTAGTCCCTCATTCTCACATACTGTTACAGTTTCAACCTTAAATCACAAGTTCTCTGTATATGTGTGTGTGTTTTTGTGTTGGTGTATGTGTGTGTGTGTATTTGCCGAGGCAATAGGAATAACAGATCCACAAATAAATGCATTCCAGAATATTAACATAATCATAGAATCCCTATGCTTATTTATGTAGAAATGAATGAATTTTTGATATATTCTGCAAAAGAAGGCTTTCCTGACAAGAGAGGTATTCAAACACCACCTGGATTGTTCTATATTAGATTTTTAATTTCTCCTGCTTTTGATGAATCAAGTCGCCACTGCTATCTTAGACTATGCTCCATTTTTAAGTACAACTATTAATAAATCTTCTCATGTCATCACAACGTGGCAGTATCAGGTAACCAAATACAGTATGTTTGTACATATGAAGTTGTCTGTTTGCAAACATGAATATTATATTATCACATTGAAAAAGGTATAATAATATACCTACAAATGAAACATTAATTTATACTGTTAGTCTATGTATAATATGCCATATGCTAAACAAATAACCTACAGATAGCATAATCCTGTTCGTGAAGGACCTCACTGTGTTCACTGGAATCTACTTTTTTTTTTAAATAAAGTTTTATTTGGGTTTTCACACATACAAAATACAAGTAAAACATCATGCTCATTTTTGTGTTCTATTCCACATCTTATACTATTCTACATTTTCTATATCATTTTTCCCCTCTTTTAATTTTCTCAATTTTATTTTGATTATCTCATCTCAATTCAAATCATTATATTTATACTTTTGTCTGTTCTATTTCAATTTCATATTATCTTTTCTCATTAAACAAATTTTCTCCTATAGTTACTAATTGGGGTATGACACCTTTATATCTTTTAATTATATCCATTCAACTCTTATTTAAACTTCAATATATACCTTAAGATTATGACCTTCAATATAATACATAATACATAACTTCCAATCAAATTCTGCTTGGTACATTCTTACAATACACACTATATTCTTTTTTTAAAAAGGATTATAAATATATGTAATTATAAACCCTCATTCCATTCCAATTCAGTTCTATCATTAATAATCATTAAAATCTTAACATCATTAACATTTCTTTTCAATTAAATATCATATACATATAATCTCCATAATTAATTTTTCCCTTCTCTTCACATTTTATAAATCATTAAATATTCATTTTGTTACATTTATTTATTGGGAAGCATTCCACTGAGTTATGATAGCTATTTATCAAACATTTTAATCATACAATATTTCATATTTTCTGAAATTATTTCTATTTCTAATATAACAATACTATCTTATGTACCTTTGCAGAATCCCTTTTTCCATCAGATTTTCACCCATTATCTCTAAATAGGCCCTGTTTCTCTATATATTGTTTCTGTCATTTATAACTTCTTTTCCTTTCTTTCTTCCCTCTCATCTTCTCCCTCCCCTTTTTACCCCCTTGTCTCTCTACTTCTAATTCTCTCTTCTGCATTTCCCTCTTCTGTTGCTTTCTGATTTTATACTTACTTTTCACTCTATTTGGGGGGGGGGGAGTTGTTTTTCCCAATCTTAAACTTTCCATTCTCTTTCCCCCCTTTCCTCCCCCCCCAAGATTACTTGTTCATTAAAGATGGCTTCTTCTTTGTCACAATCTTCTTGTTCTGTAGGCATTTCTTGTTGTTTCTCATAGTTCCAAATCTCCATTTCTAAGAACTGAAATACGAAGCCAAAAGAACCTCTCCCTTCTTGTGCATCTTCTTTGTACTTTTTAAGTTCCATTTTCAGTTTTTCTAAAGTGGAGCCATTTTAAACAGTTTTAAACAACCACCCGATTGATTTTAGTCATTCAAATACAATAACCAAGAATCCAGAGATCACCAAGTAATCCAAATAATCTCAAGCTGTTTCTTCTTATTTCTTTTTCCACTTTCTTTTCCTGGGGTTTTACTATTTTGTTGCAATGTTTCAGTTAAGATGTATCTTTTGGAAGTCTTGTTGAGATTTTGCTGTAAGTTCTTTTTAATTGCAGGCAGTCTCCTCCCTTCCAGATCCTGCCCTTTTATTCTTTTTCTCTCCTTTCCTGTTTTCAAAAGCCTTTAATTATCCAGAAATCTTTATTATCCCTTTGACTTTTTATTTTCAGCATTAAATGCCTATTAATGTCAAAGTGGATTTTTTTTCCAATTTCTTGCTTAAGTCCCTTAGCTGTCAGTATTGGAAAAGGAGAAAAAAAACACCAAATCTTTTCCCTTTTCTCTCTCCTTCATAGCTTAAAAATCTTCTTAGGGAACAATGTTATTGTTTTTTTTAATGGTTTCAATTCCAGGGTATTTGTTGTTTGTTGCTTTTGCTGTTTGACCCGGTCAACCAAAACTTTCTTTTCTTATCTGCCTCCTGCACATTCTTTTCCAGTCGAGTTCTTCTTTGTGGTGGCCATTTCTGACCACCGCTACAACCGCCTTCGGGAAAGGGAGTAATAGCCAGCTGGGGAGGAGAGATGCAGCTCTCCTCAACCCTGCTGGCAGTCTCCCCCCTCTTCACTACCTCTATGGGGTGGCTTAGCCCCGAAACCAGCCGGCTCAGGGCACTCCAGCAGCGAGCATGGATTGAAACCACGCAGAGATGCGGTTTCGGTCTGTCACCGAAGAAGCTCAAACCAGAAGACTGGGGGCTACTTTTATATAAACTGTATGGATTATATTATGTAAATATAAATAGTTTATTTTGTATGGATTTAGTGAGAAACTAAAGTATTTGTATCATGCTGAGCATAAATAACTATTTGAGTCTCTCTCTCTCTCTCTGTGTGTGTGTGTACTACTGACATTTGTGGTTTCTTTTTACTCTACCAAGATTGCAGCTTGCCCTGCAAAAGTCCGGACGAACTTTCCATATCCCTTTGCTGTCTGTCATCTACTGGTCATCTGGATTTCTTCTACTACCCACATCCATTATCTTACCCTTACTACAAGAGCAACCTAAAAAAATAATAATCATAGAAATGCAGTGCCCTCCATGCAATCCTGAAAGTCCTGAATTTGGATTTCTACCCTTTGTATGCCAAGTATACTTGGAACATCAAGCGTCTCCCCCAAATGCAGCAGAACCCAGTTCTAGAGACAGGAATAACTTCCGGAACAGCCAAATAACAACAACAACCGACGCACCTCTCGGAGCGAGGAGCGCAGCATCTTTCCCGGCATCCCGGGATGGAAGATTCCGAGGGACCAGCAAACCTTCCTTCGCTGTACGAACTTCTGTTATTGATACTGCAGGAAGGCACCTATGGGGGCATCCATCTTGGTAAGCATTTCTAACATTGAGATCGCTGATTGGTTTAGCGCTCACAGCATCAAAGCATGCTTGGTTTGTATTGGTCCAGGCTCCGGAGCCTGTCAATCGGTGCCCGTTTGAGTGCATGGGATTTGGGTGACCGGGGTTGTCAGGCGCTGATCTGCAGGAGATTTGAGATTAAGACGGGTATATCTTTGCACGAGTTGAAAAGTCATAGGAAGAACGTTGTGGAAGGGTGGAGAGAAATATTATAATATTTGGCGGCGGAAGAGATTAGTTTCAATTGCCTTGAGGATTTGGTGCATTCTGGAATTGGAAAGAGAGAGAAAATAGTTTTACTTCCTGTGAACTTTAGCATTACTTTGCTCATCAGCCTGGAGGATCAATGAAAACTATTTCTGTCTTTTCTCCTCCACGTTTTTTTCCTTTGTCTTGTGAGAAAAGAGAAACAATAGGGGAGGAGGCATATTTTTCAAAAATTGTAAAGGAACAAAATGGTAATTTTAAGATAAGGATTAACGTTTTCCTAATTTATTAGAAGCGTTTTTCAAAGCAGATCAAAAGAGGCTTAACATTTCTGTTGTCTTTTGCAATCATGTTGCTAAGGGGACACACACTTAGAAGCAAAGTATGTTCTAAATTGTTGGGCTGTCTTAGCTTGTCTGCACTGAGGCAGAGTTTGAGTCTACGGCCGCTGCGTAGAAAGTTCCACGTTTCCTGTCAAAGATGCTCAACAATGCCTTCCTGGGTGATTGACTGCTACGGGAAAAATGATGTACTTCGATTCACAAATAATATGACATTTCCTGCAATTCGTCTCCCTAATGAAGTTATTATTAAAGTTCACGCTGCAAGTTTAAATCCCATAGATGTTAACATGCGAAGTAAGTAGAGGTTATGCATTGCATATTATAGATATAGATGATGGATGGATAGATAGATGATAGATAGATACATAGATATGAACATCAGTGAACTAATTGTAAAAGTACTCTGAACTCACAAAAATAAATCTTATGGATGATTTCTGTACTTTTATTTCAGTACTGATGGAGTATGGTGTTAATTATCTTTTTTTAAAAAACAATCTCTAAGGTACAGTGGAACATTGCAGTATGCATGTAACTGCTCTAATAACCAGTTTTATGCTGGATGTTTCTATTTTATTATTAATGTCATATGAATTTGTCTAGTAGAAAAAAAGTTATAGAAAAGTTGATGAACACAGAATTCTCTTGTCATCTTAAGCAAGAACTACCAGATTGGAATTGTAAAAAAATTGAAACAAGTACTGGGTGGCAGCAAATCAAAATGTCTATATTTCTTAGCAGCCTTCTACTGGCTGCTAAATTTTTGCAGCCAAGATACAATAGTGTCTTAGAGATTTTCATAAATAGATTGTGCCTTGAGCTTCTTTAGAGTTAAGTCTCTTAAATCTGTTGAAACCAGTGGCATAATATTATTTACAGAGTGAATATTGTTGGAAACCTTTTTGTCCTGTTTCATTTTACCACTTACAAGTGTGACCTCACTTTCTCTTTCAGTCAGATCATCCTCATAGGAAATGCTGACCTTGCTGGGAAGATTCCCCTTCGTTTTTCACATTGGCTTATGATATTTAAGAGTAAATTTAAAAGTGGAAAATGTGCAGTAGGAAGCACCAGCGAACATAATAGTTTTATTGTTATCTTATATTAACCAGACTCCTGTTTACATGTACACAGTTTAAAACTTCAGTATATACTAAACTGAATTCAGACAAATCTGACTTTTATGTTGCTCTGGGATGCTCTGGCAATCCTTTGGGACATGCTGATGGGGTTGCAGTTTTAAAGAAACAAATAAATACACTTTTTCTTGTTTAAAATAGCCAAATTGGATACTGGATTATATGTATTTATACTGTGGCTGAGACTAAGCTGATGCCCATCTCAGTCTCAGTTTTCAGTCTGTAAAATAGGAATCCTCAGTTTGGAATGAATAAAGTAAGGAATAGTGCAAGCAAATAGTGAAGAAAAGAAGTATATAAATCTAAATAAAGGCACAACAAATTGACTCCTGTTTTTCCATTTCTTTTTATAGATGGCTATGGAGCTTCTGCTCTAAGAGTGAAACGAGATCCGTTGCACATATCAGAAAAAGGCAACGAATTTCCTCTAATTCTAGGTCGAGATGTTTCTGGGGTTGTTATGGAATGTGGACCGAGTGTTTCCTACTTCAAACCTGGAGATGAGGTATTGGAAGATTGAAATAGAATCATAGAATCATAGAGTGGAAAAGAACCTAATCCATCTTCCTGTTTTATGCAGGAATTTTCAAATCACCGTGGCAGATTATTTAGCTCCCATTTGAAAACCTCCAGTGAGGGGAATTGACCACTCTAATAGGCAGATTGTTTCACTTCTTCACTCCTCTCATTAACATCTCATTAAGATGTTCCTCTTAATACTCAACCAGAATCTCTTTAATTTCAGCCCATTGTTCCTTGTTTTGCATATGGTTTCAGCAAAAGTCAGATCTGATCGCACCTGATTATAATAGCCATAGCCATAGACTGTTATACATGTACTTCTTGATTTAACCACCATTTGTTTAGTGACTTTTCATAGTTTTTAAAAAAACTGAAAAAAGTGCCATATGTTTTTCCACGACCGTTGCAGCATCCCCATGGTCACATGATCAGAATTCAAATGCTTGGCAACTGGCATGTATTTATGATGGTTGCAGGGTCCTGGAGTCATGTGATCATCTTTCACAACCTTCTAACAAGCAAAATCAATGGGGAAGCCAGATTCGCTTAACAACTGTGTTGCTAAGTTAACAACTGCGGTGATTCATTTAACAACTGTGGCAAGAAAGGTCGCAAAATGGGGCAAAATTCATTTAACAACTGTCCTGCTTAGCAATAGAAATTTTGGGCTCAGTTGTGGTCATAGGTTGAGGACTATCTGTAATATTTTCCTTGTGTCTCTTTAGAAAACTAAGAATGCTAAGTTCTTTTAATTGTTCCTTTTAAGGTTTGGTTTCCAGGCCCTTTTTTTGTCCGGATAACTTTGTTCTGTTATTAAAACCTGTTAAAAATCCTTGTTAAAGCATGAGGCCCAGGAGTGAACATAGCTTTTGTTAAGCCTGGGTTCCCCAACCAGGGTTAAGGAGACAAGCTAAACAGAATGTACAGCGTTAGTCAGATAGGCACGCAGATAAATGAGTGAGATAAGTTTGTATGTTTATTAACTTACAGTAAAAATAACAGATACACTTGTGCTATCAAAAATATAGTTTATTCCATTTATAGCATAGTCAAAATAACAGTCCATTAGTCATGTATCATTTAGTCAGTCCATTCAAGGATATTCAGTTAGCAAAGTCCGTGTAGAATATCCTTATGTCAGTTCACTTACAAATCAGTCATTTTGTTTATCTCCCGTTCGAGTAACGCAGTCTTGAGTCCATGCAGTAATTAGGGATCATCAAAGCCAGAGAGAGAGCAAGCTGTCGTCTTGCTTCTTTTAAAGTGCTTTCACAACCACTCCCTTAATTACATTCCTATATTTAAAGTTGCAGACACTTTAACTTATAAACTATGATTACATATTTATTATTTTACCTAAACCAGTTAGGGTAAACAATGTTATCCCTAACAGCTTTCCATGTATGATTCAACAAGTGCAGAGTACAGTGGCAGATAGGAAAGCACTCCAGAGGGTTAATGTCATTGCCCAGAAGATCATTGGTTGCCCTCTCCCCTCTTTGGAAGAGCTTTATAGCTCCCACTGCCTTAAGAAAGTTCAAAACATTCTCAAAGATCCATCTCGTCCTGGGAACCCTTTTTTTGAACTATTACCATCTGGCAGATGGTACAGAATAATAAAAAACAAGGACAAACAGGCTGAAAAACAGCTTCTATCCCAGGGCAGTAGCTCTTTTGAATTCTGCTATATAGTGCAGTGTTGGTGTGGTGTTGGGGGTTTCCGGTTAAATGTGTAGAGGGTGAAGGATGTGTGTTTGTGTTTATTTTCATGGTCATGCTCATGATGTGCTCTGAAGATGGTGTTTGATTTTGTTGTACGAGGTGCAATGACACTGAACTAAACTAAACTAAACTAAACTAAACTAAACTAAACTAAACTAAACTAAACTATAGTGAGACTATTACCTCCTGTACAGGAGTCTGGATTCTATCATTGTGTTAATGCATTTGAAGTTTGCACTTTACCTTTTTAGCTGCTGCATCATGCTGCTTCTTTAAATTCACCTGGCATATATTAGCACTTTCAGAATTTTTTCACACAAGAAAATTCCTCAGCCCTGGCTAATAAAACCAAACCAAGAAAAATCATTAGTATTTTGAATGGATTTATAAATCATTAGCATAGAAACCAATGACTTCAACAGAGATGTTTCATTTAAGATTGTAAGTGGGAGTATTTTTCTCTTTTATTGTTATTTTATGGGAATAACAAACTTGCTTAAAGGTTTTCCACAATGGAATGAGTTGGACATTCTGTGTGTAATACACTACCATGCAGGAGTATGAATTTTAACTATCTGCTTGCTTTAGATATAGCACCTTCTGCAGGTTAAAAAATTTGTTATTTTGTACAAACAAAATATTTCAGATTGTTTGTTTTTCAGGTATGGGCAGCAATTCCACCTTGGAAACAAGGTACCTTGTCAGAGTTTGTTCTAGCAAGTGGAAATGAGGTAAGTCAACAAAATTTTATTTTGAAATGACGTCAACATATGCACAAATGCAATTTTTTAAAAAGTTGTAATTTTTAAAAATGGCAACACACTTCAATTTATATACCCCCTCAAAGTGCTTTACAGCCCTCTCTAAGTGGTTAACAGAGTCAGCATATTGTCCCCAACAATCTGGGTCCTTATTTTACTGATCTCGGAAGGATAGAAGTCTGAGTCAACCTCAAGCCCCTTCAGGATTGAACTCCAGACTGTGGGCAGAGTTTGCCTGCAATACTTCAGTCTGCACCTAAAATGTGATGTTATTTCTATATTTGCCCTTCAAATGATGGCTAAAAACCCTCTGAAGTTAAAATATTAAAACAACATAGAATCTCCACTCCGATCTACATAGTATTATAAGCATTTCCCTCTTTTTCATTTGGCCTTGGAAAAGAGAGCAGAAAGGAGGAATCCGACTGGCTGCTGCAAAAGTACAGTGCTTTATTTGTCCATCTGGCAAAACAAAACTCTGCAGAAGACAGAAGGAGAATTTGCGTTCTCTTGCCTGCCTTTATGATAGAATCAGAAGTTTTTCTAGCAGTGCCGTTCACCAGAGTAGGTTACGGAAAAGACCTGTCACTCACTGCCAAGTCTTACTTTCCATAGGTGAGCTACAGTACAGTTAGTCCTTGACTTAACAACAGTTCTTTTAGTGACTGTTCAAAATTACACTGGTACTGAAAAAAGTGACTTATGGCTGTTTATCACGCTTACAAATGTTGCAGCATCCCCATGGTCATGTGATCAAAATTCAGATGCTTGGCAATTGGCATGTATTTATGTCCCGGGGGTCATACGATCACCTTTGGTGACCTTCTGACAAGCAAAGTCAATGGGAAAGCTGAACTCACTTAACAACTGTGTTATTAACTTAAAATTTTATTTATTTATTTATTTTACATTGCTGCCTATTCGCCCATGGCGACTCAAGGCTGCTTACACAATGTAAAACCATATTTAAAACAAAAAACTAAAACTAAAACTAAAAACAATAAAAACTAACAAAAAGAATCAAATAAATTAGTAAAGTATAATAGAACAAAATTTGGCAAAGCAAAAAACAAAATTAAAATTGCAATAATTCACTGAACAACTGTGTCAAGAAAGGTCGAAAAGTGGGACAAAATTCACTTAACAAATGTCTCACTTACCAACAGATACTTCCATTGAGTTCCATTGAGGTTGTAAGTCAAGGAGTATCTGTGCTATCTAAAGCAGAGGTGTCAAACTGGCCGCCTGCAGGATGAGTCCTGCATAGGCCACACCCACCCGAGCTCTGTGAATGGGGAAAACGTCGCGAAACATGCTGCAAGTTGGACACCCGTGATCTAAAGAGTGGCTGTTCATTTTGTGAAATTGATTATCCCGAGTTGTCTTTCCAAATACAACATTTTCCAGCTGCTTGAAACTGAATAGATGCCTGATAGAGATACGTGTATGAATTTGACAAGTGTATGGACACTTGCTATTTTTTTGGGGGGGGGGGGGGTAGATCTGCATTGAAGGAAAATGTTTTGATTGAGAGGACCCAGGACAATGTCTCCATGAGTTTATTTTTATGCAGATATCAAAGAAACCGAAGTGTCTCACTCACACTGAAGCTGCGTCCTTGCCTTATGTTGGTCTAACCACATGGTTTGCCATGTCCAATGCTGGGGGACTTGATGCAGATAGTTGTCTTGACAAAAGGTAAAAAGCCAGATGATATGCAAGAAGTTAGTCATGGGCTTTCTCGTTCCAAAGTAAGTCCCTAACTTTCCTTTGGATGCCTGTGAGTATGAATATTACCTTCCTGATTCAATTTTAGCATCTCTTAAAGAGTAATAGATTTCATGCCTTTCAGCTTTTGTAAAATAATACTTCTGTGAACATAACTAATTTAAATGTCTTATATCAGGCACAGGAATATGTCACAGATAAGTTCAAAAAATCATTCTTCATCTGTATAATTTTCTCAACATTGCTTGATTTTATCCTTCATGCCAATGTTAACCAATTTTCATATTTTATTCTCATAATATTTTACTATGTTATTACCTTTATTGTCAGAGTACAACATGTATACAATGAGATTGGCTGAGCCTCCCTTCGTGCACCCCCCCCCCACACACACACACATACAACTCACAGTGAGGACAGAAGTCCCTAACCCAGTCCCAATCTTATTACACTATGTGACCTTGTTGCACAACACACCAGCCCCGCAAATCTACCATGCTATGTTGACATGAAGTTATTTTTCATTCAGAAGTCTGACAGCCCACGAGTAGAAACTGTTCTTCAGCCTGTTGGTGCGGCTGGCTGTGCTTCTATATCTCCTATCCAGTGGTAGGAGAGTGAAGAAGTGCTGACCGGGATGTGAGTCATCCTTGAGAATTTTCCTCACTCTTCTAAGGCAGGGAAACCTAGTGATGTCATCTTGTGGTATCATGGAACAGCCTACAATGTTTTGTGCTGTGCTCACCATACTCTGTAATGTCTTTCTATCTTATGTTTATATCTTATTATACAGTACATTTAAATATTACTGTCCTGTGCTTTAAACTTGCAATATTTTAAATGTAAGGTTACCTGAAATGTAGGTTTCTCTTCATTTATAGTTTCTTAACGCTGCATTACATAAATTGAATTCCTTAAATACAGCTTGCACAGTAGGCACTTTTATCAGTTTACTCCTTTTGATCACTAGATATAAAACTACACAGAAGTTAATACTTTTATTATTTGTAATTGTTTTTATTTCATAGAATATTGATCATAGGTGCATCAGGTGGAGTGGGTACCTTTGCTATACAGGTAAGTATGTTAAATCGAATCATCTTGGCAGACATTTTGCTTCTGTTTCTTGAAAGAATCCTAGAATAGAGTCTTTTGGAATTGTATAAATATAATTCATTACTTTATCTTCATATTTAGAATAGTGACTACAATAAAGAATATTTTCACTTAGAATAGAATAGAATACTTTATTGGCCAAGTGTGATTGGACACACAAGGAATTTGTCTTGGTGTAAATACTCTCAGTATACAAAAAGAAAAGGTACATTCGTTAAGAATCAAGAATCATAACGTACAACAAGTAATGATAGTCATAGGGTACAATCAACAATCAAATCATACTAGGAAACAGTCAATATAAATCATACGGATACAAGCAACAAAGTTACAGTCCTACAATCACAAGTAGGAGGGGATGGGTGATAAGGAATGATGAGAAGATTAACAGTAATAGTAGTGTACACTTTGTAAATAGATGAACAGTGCTGAGGGAATTATTTGTTTAGCAGAGTGATGGCTTTCAGAAAAAAAATTGTTCTTGTGTCTAGTTGTTCTGGTGTGTAGTGCTCTATAGTGTCGTTTTGAGGGAAGGAGTTAAAACAGTTTATGTCTGGGATGTGAGGGGTCTGTAAATATTTTCACAGCCCTCTTTTTGACTCATGCAGTGTACAGGTCCTCAATTGAAGGCAGGTGGGTAGTAATTGTTTTTTCTGCAGTCCTAATTATCCTCTGAAGTCTGTGTCTGTTCTGTTGGGTTGCAGAACCAAACCAGACAGTTACAGAGGTGCAGATGATAGACTCAATAATTCCTCTGTAGAACTGTATGAGCAGCTCCTTGGGCAGTTTGAGCTTTCTGAGTTGGCGCAGAAAGAACATTCTTTGTTGTGCTTTTTTGATGATGTTTTTGATGTTACGTGTCCATTTTAGGTTGTGATATAGTAGAACCTAGAAATTTGAAGGTCTCTACTGTTGATACTGTGTTGTCTAGTATTGTAAGAGGTGGTAGTATGGGAGGGTTTCTTCTAAAGTCTACCACCATTTCTACAGTTTTGAGTGTGTTCAGTTCCAGATTGTTCCGATTACACCACGAGGCAAGTTGTATAACCTCCTGTCTGTATGCAGATTCATCATTGTCTCAAATAAGACCAATCACTGTTGTGTCATCAGCAAACTTCAGTATTTTAACAGATGGATCGTTTGAGATGCAGTCATTGGTATATAGGGAGAAGAGAAGTGGAGATAACATACAGCCTTAGGGGGCCCCTTTGCTGATTGTACAGGCATCGGATGTGATTCCTCCTAGCTTCACCTGCTGCTTCCTGTCTGTTAGGAAGCTTATGATCCACTTACCAGTGTGTTCAGGTACCACTAGTTGGTTTAATTTACTTAGAAGAGTGTCTGGAATGATGGTATTGAATGCTGAACTGAAGTCTACAAAGAGGACCCTTGGGTAGGTATTTGGAGATTCAAGGTGTTGTAGGATGTAATGCAGAGCCATGTTAACAGCATCATCTGACAATCTATTTGCTCGGTATACATACTGCATGGGACCTAACAGCGGATCCGTGGTGGTTTTCAGTTGGGACAGCACAAGCCTTTCAAAGATTTTCATAACTACAGATGTTAGAGCAACTGGTCTGTAGTCATTCAGTTCCTTGATGGAGGGCTTCTTTGGCACTGGGTGATGATAGAATGTTTGAAGCAGAAAGGAACATAGCACATCTCTAGTGATCTATTGAAGATTCGGGTGAAGATGGGGGCCAATTGGTCAGCACAGACTTTTAAGCAAGGAGTTATCTTGTCTGGCCCTGGTGCTTTTCCTGGCTTCTTTCTGTGTAATAGATCTTGCACTTCTTTTTCTGTGATCACCAGAGGTTGTGAGCCCAATGGATTGGGGCCAGTTGTAGGAGGTTTGGCTGTTGTTGCTGTGTTTGAGATGCAGGTTGTGGAGATAGGTGGCTGTAGTTTCTTTTCAAACCTGCAATAAAACACATTCAAGTCATTTGCTAGTTGTTGATTTCCTTCTGCCTGGGAAGAAGGTTTGCTGTAGCCAGTAATGTTTTTAAGAGTTTTCCACACGTTTGCTGGTTCATTTGTTGAGAATTGATTCTTTAACTTTTCAGAGTAACTTCTTTTTGCTGCTCTGATCTCTCTTGTTAATATGTTTCTGGCCTGGTTGTATAGCATTCTGTCACCTTTTCTGTAGGCTTCCTCTTTGGAACGACGTAGCTGCTTAAGTTTAGCTGTGAACCAAGGTTTATTGTTACTATATATTTGCAGGTTTCTTGTTGGTACACAATTGTTGGTACTTGTTTATGCTCTGTAATCAAGTATTACCAATTGCATTATAGTTTATAGAGGTTCAAAGAAAAACTTTGACAGTGCATTATGTGAACTTGGAGATGTGTTAATTCAGGTTTAGTGTTCCAGGAATCCCTGCTATTGAATCATTGTGGGAAAATGCTGTAGAAAGAGACAATTATTAGTGTAAAAGGAAATATAATTAAAAGCAATGCACAATAAGACTCTCTTTGAGAGTTAAGGTTTTTTAGCATCATTTGTAGGTAGTTCTCAACTTATGACCATTGTTTAGTAAATATTTGACTGACTTCTTGGAGCTATTTTTGACCAGGATTCAAAGTTCTGAGGACTGTCCCTCCTCCCCATAAATCACATTATTTTGGCTACTCAGCAATTGCCCTGCATAAATGGCCATTTGCATTGCCCTGTAGTCACATGATCCCAATTTATGACTTTTTTTGCTGGAAACCGGCATTTACTTTTAAATTTCTGACCAAAAAAAGCTCATTGCAGAAGTGAATTAGTTTAACAACTAGCGTTCCCTTAATGACTTCAGTGTTTACTTTATGACTGCTGTGAAAATGGTCACTTATGACCTACTTAAGGATCGGCCTGACTTACTACTGTAATTTTAGGCTCAATTACGGTCATATTCTAAGATTACCTGTACTGTAAAGTACACAGGCATAAAACATGAATAGCTGACAATTAAACTTTTGGAAGGTACTCAAAAGCATCTATTGGAGCAAGGGGAAAAAAGAGTTCAAGACTGTTGCATTGTAAGGCTCATCTGTTTGGGCTACTCCATATCAAAAATGAGATTGTAAACTGGGGGAAAAAAATCCAGAACCGACAACTAGCAAGTTAAGTCTTCCCTAATCTGCCATTCTGATGTGTGGTGGGTGAAATGTTAAGGATGAAAACCTGTGGAAAATGTGACACTCCCCACAGCATTTCCAAAACAAAACAACCTTTGGTGTAAACCTGAGTTAGAATCAGGGAAATTGTGTAGCATTCATAGCTAGAATAATTATTGTGCATGTGGTTGTAGATTTCCTTTTTTGTCTTCTCTCTTAGTTGATGAAAGCTTGGAGTGGTCATGTCACTGCAGTTTGTTCTCAGGATGCCAGCGAATTGGTGAAACGTCTTGAAGCAGATGACATAATTGATTATAAATCGGGAAATATGGAAGAGCAGCTCAAAAAATCACCCATGTATGTACTAAACTAATTAAATTGTGTATTTGGCAGAAGGTTTCCAAACGGCGAGGTGGCTATTTATTTTTTGGTACCTTGCAAATCAACATGGCTATTTTTCACAAGCTAGAAATTTATTTTCAGATGGCCCCTATCTCTAAGACACGAGAGGACAACCTGTGGATTTCAACTCCCAGAATTCCTAAGACAGCCATGGTGGCTCAAGAATACTGAGGGTTGAAGTCCACAGTTCATAAAATTGCCATCGTTTCCCATCCTTGCTCAAAAACAATTATTTCCTGACCTCTTTTAAATACCTTATAGGAATTACATTTATTTCTAGGATGGTTTGTGAAAGTACATGTCATGTTGAGCTGCTCACTTTTTGAACATTAATTGGTGCATATGTTTTTCTTTTTAGGTTTGATTTTATCCTAGATAACGTTGGTGGATCTACTGAAAACTGGGCTCCTAATCTTCTCAGAAAGTGGTCAGGGGCCAGATATGTGTCTTTGGTCACACCCTTTTTAGTCAACATGGACAGACTTGGCGTAGCTGATGGCATGCTACGGACTGGCATCACTATTGGTGCAAAAGTTTTGAAGGTCGGTTAGGGTAAAAAAAGAAGGGTTTTCCCCCCCCCCCTTTGCTTATGTAAGTGACAAGCTCACTAAAATGTTTGTGGAAGGTTATGCAGTTTTGCTTACTTTTTGATGCTTAGATTTCTTTCTTTCTTTTGCAGCATCTTTATAACGGGATCCATTACCGATGGTCATTTTTTGCATCAAATGGTCCTCATCTGGATGAGATTGCAACTCTCGTTAATGCAGGGAAGGTATGTCTAACCTGGCTATTTCATTTTTTGCTGTTGGATGAACCCATGATATTTTGGTTCAAGCCTTTCTGCTAACTTTAGCAGGAAAGCAACAGGTGCCACTTTCCGCTGAATATTCCTAGTGGTGGGACGGTTGTTTTATTTTCCATATTGTACTATCACAGCTTACCAGAAAAGATGTCATTTGCAGAATGTGGTTCTCTAGCTTTTTAGTTCTCTTGGGCTTGACCCCTACACCTTGATGTCAGGAAGAGTTCAAGAGCATTAATGCATGCAAACTGGATAAAATAAAATACATTGGGAAAATCAGGCCTTCATTTATGTCGGCTTTGGTTTTTAATTTTATCCAAGGTAAGGGGTTATTTTTTGCGGGGTGGGGAGATATTATTCTCTTCTCCTTTATTATTGAATACTTCAGAAAAAAAAGTATTGAATTAAATGAAACTATGACAAAAGTAACCCTATTTATTGGAAGAAAAACAATCATCTTGGTTTTTGGGTCTGGCAGTAGATCAGGTAAAGAAACCAACACATAAAAGTCAGGACAGTTTTTATTGTAACAGCTATTTTGTCTCCCTCCCTTCCCCTCCCCTTCCATCTGTCTACCTACCTACCTACCTGCCTACCCTCTTTCTATCATATGTATCTGCCTATCTAAAGAAAATTTTAGCTATGTTCTCAAGTTATTTTCTTGACTTGGATTCAAGCCCAAATATCTGACTGTTACCTTGGTAGTAGCTTTTTCTCTTGTAGTGGTATAAGATACCTCCCCATAACATGTGAGCTGCTTTAATTGCCAATGCTATAAGATTTCCCACCCACCCACCCTTTACATGAGAACTTCTTAAAGTTCTCTGTTAAGAAAACATTTACAACAAGACTGAGTGGTGATGGGAGGGGGGGAAACTGGATGGAAACAACTGACTCAATAAACCCATACTTTAAAGATATTAGCATATTGACCTAGTAACAGTTGATAATGAAAAAATCACCCAGATGGGTTTATCTAGCACATTCCAATGCCATGCTGTAATTTACACTGTGTCTGCCTTTTCCTTTTCCTTTCCCCCCCTTTTTTTTGTCTTTGAAACTAGTGGGCCTATATAAACTCAGATTCTGCTTTTGTTCAGCAAACTGCCAATGCTTTGCTGGGAGCTCGGTGTACACTGCAGCTGTTTGCATGCTTAATAAATTTGTATTGTATGTTCAAAGTGATTTCAAAGTCATAACACTCTTGTATTTCAATGCTATTCTCCATGCCCTTTACGTCCCCCCTGCTAACTCTTTAGTTTTGATAATTCCTGCTAATCAGCTTGTGTGATAAGAATAGAACTATAGTGCACATACTATATTTCACAATACTTTGCATATATTATCTAGCTGAGGTCCTAAGAATGACCTTATAAAATTAGTGCCTACTCTTATTTCCCAAATGCAAGTTAGGTTGAATGTTTAGTAAAGGTGTCGTAGTGTGATCATTGTACAGGTAAATTCTAAATAAGCGATTCATTTGCTATTACTATGAATTGTATAATGCATCTTCAAGGTTGTTTCGTGTCATGTATAAACTTGCAGATCTAACAACTTTTCCTGTAACAAACTGAAAAAAGAACCCCAATAGATTCTTATTATTTACAGAATGACATACTTCATTGGACCTAAGTAGGACTTTTCAAGCAAAACTAGCAAACTATACATGTCTGGGAGAAAATGAGGAAATATTACAGATAGAATTTGGCCAAAAGGCCATGTCACATTTCTTTTTTGTGGTTGGGAAGATCTTGTCATTGCCCTTGAACGAGAGAATAGTGTGGCTTTAAGCCATCCATTTGCTCAAGACCAGAGCAGGTGAATGTTCTTTATCATTAAAAGTGTGGTTGGAATGTTTGTGGATGGCTAATTTGCTTTTGTCATAAGAATAACAAAGAATAAAAGTGTTTGCTTCATCTTTTGTTTGCTGTTTTCACAAAGGACAGCGTTTAATGTTGTACAAATGTCATACTTTCTTATCTGCAGAATGATCTTTTATTTGTTTATTTATATATATACTTATTTGGATCTTTGGTCATTTGGATTTTATCCCACATAAAATTGGAAGTATCTAGGTGATGTTTCGATGAAGTCTCATTCATCATCTTCAGGCTTGTGTCTTGGGCTTTGTGCTTCTTGGAGTAATGTGAGCTTGCAGCTGCTTCTTCCTTTTAACTGCTAGTGGGGGTGTAACTTGACTGGGTAGGGGCTTGGTTGTTTTCTGATTGGGTGGGGGTGTGTTCTCATTGGTAGGGGATTTGGCCGTGTTCTGATTGGTTGGGGGGGTTGGCTGTGTTCTGGTTGGCTGGGGGTGTGTTCTGTTCAGGTGGGGGCTTGGTTGTGCTCAGGTTAGTCTTAGTTGCCGGGAGATTTGAGCTGGTGAGCTGTGATCCTGTTGTTTGGCTTCGCGTTCGTGGTCTCATGTATGGGTCAGAGGGATTTGAAGCGGGTAGTGATGCAGCTGCAGTATGGCTTCTGGTCCATGGTCATGTCTCATCTTCATTGTGAGTGTGAGTCTGCTTTCTACGTGGAAGTGTGGTGGTAGCATCTTGTGTGGCCCTCGTGGGTGAGAGTCTGGTGTCATTCTTCATGTTAGGTACTCGTTTGTTAATGAGGGCAGGTTTCCAAATGGCTGGTAGGCGAGAGGTATCATCTTGTTTATTCATGCTGTGTGGGCTTTTTTCTATCTCTATGGCTTCTCTGATTATTCTGCTGCTGAAGTGTTCGGTTTTGGCGATAGTTCTGGTATTTTTAAAGTCAATCTCATGTCCTGTGGCTTTGAGGTGTTGGACCAGGAAAGAGGTCGGTTCTTCTTTTTTGATTGAGTTCTTGTGTTCTTCAATGCGTGCACTTATTCTTCTGTTGGTTTGTCCAATGTATGTGGCGGTGCAGGCGGTGCAAGGGATTTCATATACTCCTTGGTTTTCTAACTCGATTTTGGCTTTAGGGTTTCTTAGGATGGTGGATATTTTTCCGTTTGTGAAGAATGCTGTTTTAATGTTGTGTTTTTGGAGGATCTTGCTGGTTTTGTCTGTAGTGCCTTTTATATATGGGAGGAGGGCTTTGCCGTTCTCTTGTTCTCTGTCTTGGATTTTGGTTGGGGTTTCTTTTTGGATGAAAAGAAGACACTCATCTCCAGAAGACACTCATCTCCAGAACAAAATGCTTAGCCTACGAACAACACCTAAAAACCGAACTACACACTCTCACTAATGTACTAACAGCCAATGGATTCCAAAGAAAGATTACCCACCTGTTAGGGATACACACCCTTGCAGAACATGCAACGGCAGTCTAGCAGGCAGGCAAATGATGTGAGATAAACGTTGTAGTTTACACTCAGTAAGACAGATACACTGTGCCAGTTAAATAGTTTTTTATTCCAGCAAGAGTTATAGCATAGTCAAAACAGTCCATATGTTATACACTAGTTTAGTCCATCCAGGGATTAATCAGTTGCAAAGTCCAGTGTCGAAAAATAGAGGTCAGTAAACTCACAAATAATCAGTCCAGCAATATATCTCTTTTGCAGTCAGAGATATGAAGAAAATCAAACCCCTTTTCTTCTCTCAGCAACAGCAGGGAAACATGCAGTTATCACCATCAATCCAACATTGTCAGCTACTACAGTAAAAGCCAGCTAACAGTGAGCTCTCTTGCTCCCTCTTATGGTGATTTTACAACTGCACCCAAAATACATGTTTTGCGGTTAAAGTGATACACACACTTAAACTCACTAACGTAGTTTATATATTATTTTTACCCAAACTAAGTTAGGTAACCAATGTTATCCCTAACACCACCTATCCAAAAAGAAACCCCAACCAAAATCCAAGCCCCCACCTGAACAGAATACACCCCCAGCCAATCAGAACACAGCCAAACCCCCAACCTATCAGAACACAGCCAAACCCCTACCAATGAGAACCCCCCCCAGCCAATCAGAATACAGCCAAGCCTCCACCCAATCAAGTCACACCCCCACTAGCAGTTAAAAGGAAGAAGCAGCTGCAAGCTCATATTACTCCAAGAAGCACAAAGCCAAAGACAGAAGCCTGAAGATGATGAATGAGACTTCATTGAAACGTCGCCTAGATACTTCCATTTTTACGCGGGAGAAAACCCACATAACCAAAGATCCACATATAAATACCCGCAAAAACCTCAGAAAACATATACTTATTTATATATATTTATATAATACTTATAGAGTAAATATTTATTTATTTAGTGTATGGCATATCATACATGGTCTAGCAATATGTGTTAAGATTTCACCTAGATTAGCAAAACACAATAAAATATAAATGTTAAAAAAATCTATTCTCAAATACCAATGTCTAGGCCATCTAATCATTATAGAGTAAATAGTATCATATTTCTTTGTTGAGAATGTAATTGTGATGTGCTTTTTAACATTTTTGCCATATGCTAAATAAATAAATATTTGATTGTTGTTCATTCAATCAATTTCTATAGTCACCCAGCTCAACCAAATGTAAGTCTGGGTGACTTACAATTCTAAAATTATAAACATTTAAAACAGATTAACCATAATAAAACAGTAAAAACATCCCCAAAAATGAATAAAAGCAGCACCTAAGATAATTAATCAACTAATATAGTATTGTATAATAAAGCCATACTATAAATCAATGGTCAACTTTCAAAATTTAGTTATACAATATGTATTCTTATTTCTGTTTTGGTATGTTGATGAAGTTGAACTCAAGGAACTCCAAATTAAATAGGGAAGCCTGAGAATTTTTCCTTGAGATGCAGCATACATGCATACTGATTGTCCTTGGGAATTGTTTGGAGGAAACATGTAACAAGGCTTTTTTGTGGCAGCATCTGATTGCAGAATTTTCGCATCAATGTGGTGAGATCCTTGAATGTTTAAAAGGCAGCAAAAGTAAGTTGAATAGTTAGGGCTGAAAAGGAGCGTATATCTTAACATAAATATGTGTTATGAAAAAATGTGACAAATAACTGGATAGACTATTGTTATAAAAACATAAAGGTTTTGAAATCGATTGAAGTTTGTGCCTAAATATTTGGTGCATCATGTTCTCAATGTTTTGGATGAAAAAGTGTAGTTTAATTTTATGTGACCGTCTTTGCTGTGTTCTATGTGTTTTCTCTGTTATTTGTTCAAAAGAGCAGCCATTGCTCTGAGGGACAACCTTAAAAGTCTATCCTCCAGTTTTTTCTCATTAGGGAAGCTGCAGTGTGACACTGGCTCCCTCAAGAGGGAGAAGGGAATAAGAAAGCCAAAGATCCAGGATGAAACCAGAGTTCCCACTAGAATGGGGTTATTTATACACTGTTATATTTTAAAGAATAGTTTTATGATTCCTTCTGAGGCAGAACTTAACCAAATGTTGATTTGCAGGGCAACCAAGGATAGCAACACCAGGTAAAAGGAGGTGGCTTTTGAAGTCAGTAATTTCCTCAGTAATTTGAGTTTCATTACCATCACAAGTCATTAAAGGATGCTTTTATACATATTGTCTGGACAACTGACTTTTCCATCCAAACGCAGAGTGCATTTTTTTATTTATTATGTGCCACTAAGACCATATAAATAGATTTTCTTCATAGCAATCTGTACCTAACCTAGTATTTCAGGCATTCCAATGCTATAAATGCAGGGCCACTAATATATAACTGAGTTCATTCATCTTGCTGCTGGTAATTCTCTTCTTTTCATCTTTGGCCAGCATTAGACCCTTCTCCAGAAAGCCGTGTCTTTGCATAATGTGCTTGAAGTAGGAAAATTAGATGCCTTCTCTTTAGGCAGTTTCTATGGCTTATTCTGATATCCAGTTTGTTTTCTACTTCTTCGTCTTTGTATCCTGTTCTTGCATTCATTCTAAAAGACTTCTTTAAGTCCAATCCACAGTTTCTCAAGATTCCCTACCAATGAGATCAGCACTTCTAAGTAATTCCTGATCCTCCCTGAAAATGGTGGGTAATGCTCAAAGTTGTATTGTGGAAACTGGTTGGCTTTTTTCTTCTTCTTTAACTTGGAGTAGAATTTTTTACTTTTAGCTGTTTGTGATCTGTTCTATCATCAGCACCTCACCATGTCTTTGATGCAATAATAGGGTCAATTTGATTTTTATGCACTTCATCTGGTGATGTCCATGTAGGCAGGCATCATTTTGACTGTTTGAAAACAGTCTTAGCTGTGAAGAAATCATTGGTTTTTGTGTTGCCATAAAACCTGTTTCCTTGAGTTTGTCAGTGTTCTCTCCAACATCAGAAATAAGAGTTATCAGGAGTTTCACATGTCCTCATTCTATGGCAAGACAAGGCAAGGGAAACAAAAATCCAAGATGGCCAGTGTCCATTAATTGGGAAAGATGGTACCTGGAGAGGACAGGAGGGAGTTCTAGAGTCTGGAGAACAGTGCTGGAACTCGTGGGAAGATGTGCTCTAAATCTCCAAAGGAAGCACTACAAAACTCTCTCAACAGCATTTTCTCTGATAGAAATTCGGCTAACTTCCTGCTTTCCTTGAGCCTCACAGTATCAGTGGAAGGTACAATATCTTGACTGTGGAAGGACATTTTCCTTTAGTTTATCAATATGTGTCAGTAGAACCTGGAGTATAAAAGTACAGTTGTACCCTGCCACAAATACATTTACGGGATACATTACTCTTGTTCAGTAGTCCAACCAAACAAGGTTTCTGTTTCAAGAAAGAGTTTATTTTGATTGTCCTCCTGTTCTTTTAAAATCTTGATTTATTTTCTCCATATTTGTGGGTGAACAAAACTGAAGGTTTTCTTAGCGACTCCTGATAATCTTATTACATAAGGACATGGCTGTTTTGCCTAGACTATTAGAGCACGACCAATACAAGAATTCAGTTTGCTATTAATATATAGAATGATTACACTAATGAACGATGAACTAATAACGGACAAATGTGGTCAGACTTCAGCAACAGTTCTTTGTACAATGTATACAACTCTTTTCTGCTGCAGAGACCTTGGTCCTTCCTGAGTGTGGTCATTTGTTTGCAAACATTTCATGATCTGATTAGGTAACATGATCATGCTATTGAATCAAGTATTTTCTCTCTAATTATATAAAATAGTTTTCCTTGGCCAGTGTTGGTGGCAGTGTGGTTTTCTCCTTGGTAGTTTCTTGATTAGGTTATTTTCTGCTTGATTATTTGCTTGTATGTCTCCTGAGTAGTCCCTTGATTAGGCTATTGTTTTCTGTTTAATTATTTATCTGAGGTGAATCTCTGCTTATGTGGGTATTGGTTGTTGAAGAGGATATGTTCTGATCTTTTTGTTTCCTTCTTAGGTTTTTTTTTTTTTTGTCTCTTTTGAATGGTGTGTAAATGTAACACAAAGATAGTGTTTTCATTGTCTTGCTAATCTCCTTTTACTGTCACATCACCACCTGCTGACTTGCATGTTGGCGTGTACGGAAAGAAATATTTGTCTTAGTCAGGCTGTTTGGAGTAAACAGTGAATGACATATTATACTGGGTTACATGATCAGCCCTTTTCAGGTTTATTGAAACAATGAGTCTGGATCAACCAGCCAGATAAAGGGCTTAATGTACCAAAGTGCTGTGCTCATCAGTCTCAGCCCTCATGACACTTCCTGTCAGTGTTGAAGGCTAGCAACCCATTTAGATAATGGTCTGCAATAATATCACACAGGGAAGTAGTTTGCTATAGCCTTGAACAAAAATCTGTTTAAGCTGAAAGCAACTTGCTTCTTTGAAAAAAAAAAAATGGTGTTGTGGGCATCATTGAGTAGTAAAATTGTGCCCTCTAGAGAGCAATCCTAAGAATTACATATTTTTAAAAATCACATTAAATGTAATATTACACGTTAGTATGATAGTGTAACTTCCAAAAGAAAACGATGCAGGGTGAAATCCTGAGTTATTTTGTAGAATTCAAAAACTTGAACATTTAAGAATTTCACTAGTTCTTTCTATTTTTATTTGTAAAAATAAGATAGGAGCTTAGAAATTAGAAACCATCGTTTTGGTGGCTTTGTCAATCTTTTAGCTCTTTAATTTATTTAACTCTTTTTGGGGAGTAATTTTGGGTATTTTAATGTCTTGTTCTATTGTAAGCAAGAGATGAAAAAGTATTTCATTATTCTGAATGAAATCACTGTTGAAGTAGCTGTCCCCTAGTAAGTAGACATTGAACGATGAGGTGATTTCTATGAAGAACCTTATCCTAGCAAGAGATGGCATCTTGTATTTGCTCCCTCTGTCATCAATTTTTACTAGTTTTATCTAGGGTAAAAAAAAATCATACTTGCAAAAATAGAACGAGAATTAATTCTAATGTGTTTGTATGTATGTGGGAGGGTGAATAGTTGCTCAGCATTTATTCCACAAAATGTGCATTGTTTGGATAACATATTTCCAGTAAAGAACTTCCTTAAAACTGGTGGGAGGGACCATATTAAAAGTATATTTAGTTTTTGTTGCTTATACTTTTTCACATCATCTAGAGCATTGCTTTCATAAATAGTTTCATATGCAACAATAGATAAGCAATCAATCATCTGAGAATTTTTTTCATTGCTATAGTTCTGTTGAAAGGCTTTTGAAAGCTTCAGTTACACCTCTGTGAGCAGGCAAGTGTTACAGATCAATTAGAGATATACTGAAATTGGTGGCAGTTTTAAATAACAGTATTTTTCTTCCATGTAGATACATCCAGTTATTGATCAAGTGTTTGAATTTTCGGATGTTCCCATGGCCTTTCAGAAGATGGAAAGAGGGCATGCACGTGGCAAAACAGTGATCAATGTAATTAATAAAAAATACTGAAATCTTGGTTTCTGTTTCTTTGTAAGAATTATTACTTTCTTTAGACATTCCTGTGCTACAAATATTGTTAGCCACTTGAAGAATTCCAACATCAAACCAGGAACATAATCTTTGGAAGTATATTTCTTTCATATTAGCCTTTCAACATTTTCCAACTGAAAGTCCTAGAATGTTTTTGTGTAGTTCCTTACTGTTATTTAATAATAGGGGGAAGTGGTGGAAAAATTTAAAAAATGGGTTCTTATCATTCGTTAGTATGAAGTTGTAGGGAACATAGAAGTTACTTAGTATTCATACAATGGCTGCATTGGATGAGTTATATGTGATTGAAAATGTGGTAGCTTTAGATACAGATATAATTTAGGTACCGTATTTTTCAGACTATAAGACGCTCTGGACTATAAAGACACAGCTAGCTTTTGCGGAGGAAAACAAGGAAAAAAAACTGCCTTTGCCTCTGAGCAATTGGCTTCTTTGCAGCAAACAGCCTGGTCGGCTTCAGCACAGCCTGATTTAGCATGAGCGTTGGCGGTTGGATCTGCCTCCCGGAATACCACCAATCAGCTGTTCCAGGCTGTGAGGGTTGCCACTGCTAATCGCTGCTGGCGCCGCCCATTGCTACTGCCACCTATCACTGTCTGCACGTACCCCATTTTCAGCCTCCATGCGTCCCATTTTCGGCCTGTTCCAGCCAGCACCAAAAATGGGACACAGGGAGGCCAAAAATGGGATGCATGGAGGTGGTGATGGACGGCAACAGTGCTGATGGGTGTATTCCAGGAAGCTGATCCAACTGCCAATCAGCTGCTCATGTTAAATCAGACTGTGCTGAAGCTGATCAGGGTGTTTGCTGCAAGGAGGCAAATTGCTGGGAGGCAGAGGCTGAAGGGTGCAGGCTGGCAGGTGGATGGGGTTTCGGCAACATTTGGTCTATAAGACAAGAGGCATTTCCACCCACTTTTGAGGGGAGGGGGGAGTGCATTTAATAATCTGGAAAATACAATATATTAGTCTCCTGGTTCTACAAATATTAGTGGAATTATGTACACACATATAGGCAAATATGTTTGTTTTGGTTTGTGTACTCTACCCTACTGATCTAATCATTGAAGGGATTTCCATTCAGATAGTTTATTTGGGTGTAAATGCAATTTTCCATGGTAATTAAAATATGCTCTTGGTTCATTTGAACCATGGATTCTCTTATTTCTAATCAATGTTGTGATTACCATGTATATCATCACCTTTAGACCAAATGGCTGAAATTCTGCATAGCAACAATTGCTACATTGATATTTCCTGACCACTTTGTCAGAATTCTTATGTTTGTACAACAAAAGAGATTCCATCTGAGTAATATTTATTTGTAAAATACATATGTTTATACAAGGGTTTAGACACAAAGACATTTTCTGCAAATACCACACCCTAAAATATTTTCTTTATCAAGAATACAAACAGCAGTTTCAAAATGTCACCAGAAAAAATATATAGCAGCTATATGATTGTTACAGTTATACAGCAGATTGGGGTCAAAGTAAACATTTTAACATTTGGATTATTATAATTTCCCAATAAACAATGGCAAATTAACACAATAGTGGTTTCCAAACAAATTAGTGCAGCAGTGTTAAATCCTTTTAGGTTTTTATGACATTTGACTGAGCAGCCTAAGGGCATTGCTAGTTATGACTTCAGATCTGTGTTGGAAGCTAATTGAGCCCCTACTGATTTCTCAGTGTGCCACAACGAGGCACTTCCCAATGCACCAGGCTGGTCTATCTCCTGCTGCTGTGGCAGGTTTTTGTGTGGTATTATCGAGTATGTGTAGGGAGGAGAGGAGTGGGGAAGGACACTCAGCTTGCTGCATGAGCTTCAAGCAACATCTGGGATGTTCCAAGATAGTTGCTAGCAATGTTGTTTTTCAATTATGATAGCAGAAATAATAGTTACAGACCTGGGCAAAACAGTAATGGCTATTGATGCAAGAGTTATTTTTTTTCCTAAATTCTCTTGTAAAATGCAGCAGCTGGATTAGACATTCTGAAGAAAACAGATTTATTAGCAGCATTTTCTATTCAGTAGTATGTAATAGCTTTATCATTAGTGATGATAATATTACAAATATTTTGGTGGAATTTTTTTATCTGCCAAAATTTCCAACATTTTGAAATTCAGCTGTTACATATAAACCCATTTTTATCTTAAAAGTAGGGTTTGTTTTATTGTAGAAACAATTGTGTAGAAGTAAAGCCAGCTTTAACATCAACTGTTCTTCAAGAAACTACTTGATATTCTGATATTCAGGTTATATTTTTCTGAATTCAAACTTTTTTCATGTTAATGATCAGTACAGCACTAGATGAGTGTGAATGCAGATAAGGGGGTGTAAAGCAGGAAAAACTATTGAATATTGAAATTGCGTGAATACAAAATCAGCAATAGAAAACTAACATGCAAATACACATGGTGAGTTTTCATCAGAGGTTTAAAGCAAAGACATAGGGAAACATTTCTTAATGCAGTTCATTAAAAAGCAAGAACTGTTGTGCTAACGAAAGTCACATAGCTTGTTACACAATTTAAAGTAACTCATTTTAGAACAGAGAAACAGTATACTTGCCATGTACAGAAACAGTAAGTGCAAATTGTGTAAAATAAGGCAGCCACACAGATAATTGGCATTTTTTAACAGATGAAAAACTCAGCAACAAATGTTTGTTAAGCACTAAAGCATTCATCTATCACAATTTCATTTTATTTTAAAATCATCTGAAATGATTTAAATTTTATATAAATATTTAATTTATTTTTTGATGACTAATTGAACTAGATGACGAGTTGAACTAGTTTTCACTACAAAATATTCCAGTGCAATAGTAAATTCAGTTTCAGCTCTTAAGCTTGGAGCACCAAAATATTAAAAGTTTACTTGTACTTTTAGAATTACACATTAAAATGTTAGTAGCCTTAGTGATATAAAATAGCTGCTTGTGATGCATGTTTGTGATAAATGGACAGAAAAGTCTAAGACTATTTCCTTTCAACCCAGAATATTTATACCATATACTCATACACAAATGAAACACAATTTCATTTGTGGCAAAGGAAAGTGGGGCTGAGCTTGCTAAACCTGTCATCTTCCTTGTGTCCTACCCAAAGAGTTGGAAAAGAGAATCTGAAACAGGGAGTCCGTTCTAGGTATGTTATAGCTCCATATTTAGTGTCTTCCTCACTTCTGGTTTCGTCTGGCCCTCTGCAGAGCATGGAGGCAGTGGGCTTGAGCAAAAGAATGAAACAAGGCAGAGTTAACAAACATAATAGAAATTAGGTGACATGACATCCACTCTACTCTTGGATGCAGTGATGGAGTTAGCATATTACAATTTTTGTTTCTTCAAATGAACAAGCTGGCTGGAAAGCCTGCACTTGTCTAATTCATTCCTCAAGTATTGGGGTGATATCTCAATCCGCCTTTTAAATAATCAGTGGCTCCCAGTACTGTGTTGGTATGTCTTCACTGGCTGTACTGAGAATTAGGTGGTTTTGATCATATTGTTTTCCCCCTAAAAGAAAAAAAGAGTTTTAATTTAGTCAGATTATGATTTATTTTTGGATTGAACATTTCAGATACCTTAAAAACTTCCACTTCTATTTCTATTATTTGCTCCCATTTTCTATTATGATAATTTTGCTTTAAAAGAAATATTTCAAAGACATACCCTTCATTGTATTTCATTCTTCTGATTCACTGCCATGTAAATATTTTCTGAATTTGTCTTGTTTTGCAAAGGTATTTCGAAAAATTATATTATAACCCAACATATGATTTATATGGAGTCTTCGACTTATGATAATAGAACCCAAATTTTCTGAAAACTTGGCCAGATCCCCACTGTCTTCAGCTTCATCAAACTAACTTTAAAACCTTTCTAGATTATATACCTCAAATCATGGTTGAACTGACACAAATATTTGCCAGTTTTAATTATCTATGATCTGAAAATGTTTTTCTTACAAATGCTTTCTGGTTAGGAGAATCAGTGTGTAAATTCTGTTGCATGCCAAGTGCATACTTTTGCATCCAAGAACAAGGGTAGTGCCTGTTTTTTTTCTGCAGCTGGAAATATAGATATGTGCCATCTGGCTTATACTTGCAGGGACAGATGGTAAAAGCACCTTATGGTTGAAAATAAACCCATTCCTTACATAATAAACATAGAAACAGAAGAAACATTGAGGTATCTCATGGGGGAAGCATATAAAGAAAAATTCTTATCAATGCTATTTATTAAAAATTCCTCACAAACTTATCTGTAAAAATTTAATTGGCAAGAAACCATTATGTATAAGTAGATAAAAGTATGAGGTATAAAATTAAGTGTCTTGGAATAGTTCTATTTATTAGTTTCCTGAAATACTAATGATATTTTTATTTATCTTATTTATATTTCATATTTCTAACCTGCCCATCTCCCTCAAAGCTTAAAGTACTGTTATGCAGATTATGAAACATAGCTAGTTCTTGCATTCCTATATGTAATCACCTGGGCCTAAAATCCATGAAACTGATGGATTTCTTCTGAATAGATACACCCAGGATCATGCTGTTATTGTTACCTCTTGTATCCTCCAGAGGAAACACTTACATTATGAGCTGCAAACTTGTACACTAGGATACAAATTTATGTCCTGATTAAGGTGTGTCCTTTAAACTTTAAGGAGTCACTATATACCATGTTTTTTAGATTAATAACAAAAACAGCAATGTACAAAGCAGCTTTGATACAAATAACAAATCCTACATTTATTCCTGAAATGAGTGATTTTTATACTTTCATATCTATTTCAATGTTTAGGTGAATTAGACTTGCTATAAGATAAACCTGTTCTTCTCTAGCAATAGGTACTGTTTCTCAAGAGCATTTTTTTTCCTGAGAGATCTCATGTAAATTATGATACAGGATTATCACTTGATTCCTTATATTCATTTACTTGTAATACTATACAAAATGAACACATCATCAGTTTGCATTAGATATAAGGGTTCAAAAGCTGCCCTTTTAGAACCTGTTTCTTCACTACAATTTTAAAAGAAAAAGTATTGTGTACAATTAAGTCAAAAGATCAACAAAAAGCAATAGCGCCCCTTATTTTAGAACATTCTCTTGGATTTCAAAAAACACTAATTAAACAATTCTCTTTAGTTAAGCACTGGGCATGTTTTTTCGTTTGAGGCCATTATGGTTTTATTTTTGTTTTTGTAACTGCTGATTTTTTAAAAACTACTCCAGTTTGTAGTTTAATATGAATTCATATATTCATATTCATACTAATTTATTCATAAATAATTCATGGTGACTGAATTATTCTACTACTCTTCTGTTATTATTTTAACACCTGATAATAAATGGAACTTTATCATGCTTGTTACATGAGGTAATGAAAAATATGAGGTAACGAAGAACTTATTTTTGCTATTTACCATATGAAAAAATTTTCATATTAATCAAATAAAGTTCATAACTTAGCACTAAAAATTCTTACCTTTAATATCTAATGCTAAATGTGGTTTCATTTTGCTGCAAATCTTGCTATCAGAATTAAAACTCCAGTTTTGCTTTTCATCATTTTGCTGAAGGGCGAGGCCCAGCTTTGTACCAGGAGTGATCAAATTTCCTACAATCGTCAAGCAGATGTCTTCTGCCCCCTATGCAAGAAAACAGCATCAGTTAGAGCCCAGTTCACACTATCACACAAATAACTGGTCGCATGCTTGGATAAAAAGCAGTTATTTCTGAGGGGTCCTTGGTGCTCTCTCAGCTTGGCTGTTTTCTTGCAGATGTTTCATTACCCAAACTAGGTAACAGCATCAGTGCTAGTCATGACAGTCCTGACTAGCACTGATGATTTACCTAAAAGTTTGGGTAATGAAACATCTTAAAGAAAACAACCAAGCTCAGACAGCGCCAAGGACCCCTCATGTCAACTCCGAACTACAAATATTCTCTTTTATTAGCAGATATTTCTATTTACTACTTGGAAATTTATTCATGCCAAAATGATTCTCAATATGGTGTTTAAAGATTTCAGCTTCATCATTACTTAAATATAGGATATCTTTCTAGATTGCTGCAAACATTCAATATTTTAAAAACATAATATTCAGTTACTTGAAATTCAAGATAAGGTATATCGCATTTATAATTCTTTTAATATAAAGGATCTTCTCACCAATTCAAGCTGCTTAGCATCATTGAATTGCAAGTAAGCAATAGCCTTAACTTCTCTTTAAACATATGCTTTTGGAGCTACTACTAAGATTCTATCGGGAAAAACCTGTTTTTTTCCTCTGCCTAGTGGCCTCCTCTTCTTTTAATAAGAGGTTCTATTGGTTGTGTTTTAACACTAAGAAAAGGCCTCTTCCCAATCCTGCCAAGAATAGGTTGCAAGAATTCCAGGAATAATATGCTCAAATGTAGAGAAATCAAAGCCATGTGACAAATGTCAAATATAGGAAAGGAAAACACTGAAAACCCTTTTATGTTGTTTTAGGTGGGGCATTAAAATTAACACTTTCACTTTTTTAGTCTGTTGTAAGCTACAGCTCCTCATCTTCCCATGTTCAAACATGCTCTTGAAAAGGAGGAACCCTTTCCACTCAGGTTCACAGGGTGATAATATAGTTGAGAAATCTCTCCCTTTGGAAGGATGCTTTGGCAGGTGTTACCCAACGGTAAACAAGAGCTTGCCACTTGGCTATCTTCACTGGATTTGATGTTAATGAGTCTGTACGCTGTTAAACATGAAGACTGAAGAAGGCTACAAATCGGTTCCAAGATCAACTGGCCAGATTTAGCATGTTTCATACAGAACCTTACCCTACACTTGATGAATCCATCTTGATAAACCCAGATCTGCTCTCCAGATTTATTGTCTTCCACAGCTTGTATCCTCAGAAGACTCAAGTCATCCATATTTCCATCAGCTGCCATGAATTTTCCAGTCTCTTTGTTTCGGAGTCTGAAGTACACTTGTCTCTGAAATGTAACTAGTTTTCTTTAACAATAATAAAACACCTTCAAGAATTAGCATTTCCCCCTTTTTCTTTTAAATTAATGTTAATATTATTAAAGGAAAATGTAACTAAAATATATGTACACATTTGTAACTACATTTTGAATATTAATTTTACTGTACATTTTTATTTTATTTCATATTAGAAACAAAATGCAGATTAATATCATATATTGCTTCACTGATAATATACACATTGAAAATATTATTTTTCATATATGGAAATTGATGCCTAAATAACTTTTATGAAGAAGACTTTCAGTTAAGTATTTTCCATAAGAAAGTAAAATGAAATCTATTAAATAATTTAGACATTTTAAGGAAATAATCATAGCTATTACATTTTTTGGAGAAAATACATATGAATTTTGTAAAAGAAAAGAAAACGATATTATGTTTAAAATTTACTACTCAAAATCGGAAAACTTAACTAAATCCTATTTTCTAAATTAAAAATAAAATCCACTGAGGACAAGAAATGTGTGATTTCAGCATTCAGTATCAATAATAAAAGATATTTCTAAAACCTCAAAATGAGAAGCAGAATACCGTATATACTCGAGTATAAGTCGACCCGAATATAAGCCGAGGCACCTAATTTAACCACAAAAAAACTGGGAAAACTTATTGACTCGAGTATAAGTCGAGGGTGGGAAATGCAGCAGCTACTGGTAAATTTCAAAAATAAAAATAGATGCCAATAAAAACTTTCACTAGGACAGTTGAGAATAAGTTTGATGTTCACAATTTCCTCTTTGAAAGAGACCAGTAAATAGGGAACAAGAAGATGGAAAAAGAAGTGTGTTTTTTCACACTTTTCACACTGAAGTGAACAAAAATGGCATCATAGGAACAAGCTTATTCTCAGCCCAAAGGTTTGTTTCTGATTTCTTCCCTGATTTAAGGGAAATTTGGGAAACGATCTCACTATCATGAAAGGTTTGATTGATTCACTAACCCAAAAGATGATGATGATGACAGTGGTAGGCAGGAGTCACTCTCTCCCTTGCAAGAAAAAACCAAGAGCCATTCTTATGATCTCTCTCTCTCTCTCTCTCCCCCTCCCCCAATAAAGTCAAGCCCTTTCCAGCACGCGCGCGCGATCCGCCCCCACCCCTTTGCACCTTGCAAATGCAAAACCCCAGGGTTTTTTACTGAGGAAATGAAGCTGAGTGGAGCGACCTCAGCTCGCGTTGCTTTCTCAGCCTAGAGCTCAGAAAAGCCTCCCCCTCCTCTCCCTCCTCCCGAGTGGACTGAAAGCAGCTGGAGCTGAGGAAATGAAACTGAGTGGAGCGACCTCGGCTCATGTTGCTTTTTCAGCCTAGAGCTCAGAAAAGCCTCCCCCTTCTTCCCCTCCTCCCGAGTGGACTGAAAGCAGCTGGAGCTGAGGAAATGAAACTGAGTGGAGCGACCTCGGCTCGCGTTGCTTTCTCAACCTAGAGCTCAGAAAAGCCTCCCCCTTCTCCCCCTCCTCCCGAGTGGACTGAAAGCAGCTGGAGCTGAGGAAACGAAGCTGAGTGGAGCCGAAGCAACCTCAGCTCACGTTGTTTTCTCAGCCTAGAGAAAGGGGAAGGGGGCTCATCTGGACCAAGGGTGAGTCTCCCCCTCAGTTTCCCCTGAAGGATCTTCTGTCGCTTTTGCCTCCTCCCTACATCTTCCCTCTGTTAAAATCCCCCCCCCCCACACACTTATTTTCGGTTGGATAGATTTCGTGTCTGAGCATTCTCACATGGTGGTGGGTCTTCCCCCCCAAAAAAACAGTTAAAAAAAGAAAAAACAATATATCCTCAAGCAAGAACTTTTCTGCTTCCGATTACTCCCATGCTTAAAAGTTGCAAAGGAAACACGGAAGCAGGGAAGCGGCTGCCCAGCTTCGGAGCTCCACACCATTTTTTTTTCAGAGGGGAATCTGACTCGAGTATAAGCCGAGGGGGTTTTTTTCAGCACAAAAAATGTGCTGAAAAACTCGCCTTATACTCGAGTATATACGGTAATATTCATTGCATGCAATACTGAATAGACTCACTAGTGATTTTGTTTAGTGTTTACATGTGAAGGGCAATATGCTTACTTTTTTATTCAGAGATGTAATTTTGAACAAAACTGGCTGGTAGAATGGAAAAATCACCATTTAAAAGTCTTAAAGACCATAGTTCTCATAATATTCATAGAAGATAAAAATCATGTGATTTAAATGGTACTCAGGTGAAATATTAAGGCAAAGAAACAATGCTGGAAGAGAAGTTGAATGAAGACGATAGAATTATAAAAACTTCATAAAAAGCTTTCATATACCAAAATGGGCTATAATACCTCTCTTACCTGCAATAAAGGTCGTAGGGAACCAATTTTGTGATAGCCATGTGTCTCTTTCCACTTTGATATTTTTTTAGGTGTTAGTAAAATCTGGCGGCCTTTATAATTATGATGTTCATAAATAATCCATCTGGAAAAAAATCTCTCATTATATCTGTAAAATAATGCTTTCACGAAAATATCCCTCTTTTAAAAAATCGTAACTTCATAGTAGTGTTTGAATCTAAAGTCTGTTGACTTTTTTCTATTCTATCAATTGAAGGAGTTTTAATGGAAATGGTTCTACTTTAAGGCAGCAAGATGGAGATCCTTCTTTAAAAAAAAACATTCAAATACACAGATAACTATGTTTAAGTTTTTTTTTAATGGTATTAACCTGCATTGTGGAGAGTGGGACATATCTATTTTTAACAAATCTGTGACAAAAATCTTATCAATTGTGTGAAATTAAGTATTATTTTTCTGGAATTATATTATATTAAAAACCCCAACATAGTTTTGCTATTTTCTGTAATATAAACATCTAAGAAAAAAAAAATTGATTTAGTTCCCTGGGTAAATCTGAAACCAGTAATTGGACCTAGCTTGACAAAAAGACAGGTATATATTCTTTCATATAGATACTGGAATGATATATTAAAGGAAGCATTATAAATCCTATTTAAATTCTACAAATAATAAATGTTCAAGTTTAAACTATAACTTACATGCCACCATGGACTTCTACTGAAGCAATATGAGGATTGTAGCCAAGAAACTGGAGATTTACTATTTCTGTAATGAATTCAAATTTCTTTCCTTTGAAGTTTTCTTTTTCAAAAAGAGATATAACTGGCTCAGAAAGTTCCTGTGTTTTTTTTAAAAAAGGAAGATCTTAAGTTATTGTTTTGCCAGCGGGGAATTAAACTGCTAATATTCTAAACAGAAAAAATGAAATACATGAAACGCTGTGACTTTTTTTTCCCAAACTGAAAAAAATTTTTTTTGAATAGAATAAATGGTTATATCTTTTAAAACTTCATTTACTGGGAAAGTTCAGTCCCCAGGAATAAGTTGACATCTTTAAAACTTTAATTGCTCCTAAATAATGTAAATATTTATCTTTTCAAATAATTCCATCATACAAAACTTCCCAGATGGCAAAGCCTAGAATAAAGGACTTTGCTCATTGAAAAGGTGTGGGAGGAAAACAAGGAGAAGAAGCAAGGTTGCAACCTTGCAACCACACCTTTCATTCTTGGCTGACATTTTCACGAGTCAGCAGTAGTTGGGTCTCCAGATTTCCCTTGCAAATTGTTGGTATCTGGAATTTTTATAGTTTTCTTTATTGCTAGTGCCACAGTGTTAGAATTTCAAAAGACTTGTTTTCTCTGAGGAAGAATTACTGATAAAACCATACAATTTTCCAAATGAAGCCTTCGGTATTAGAATCTGTGTTCTCCAGATTTCTTGGACTTGGTGAGTCTTAATGAACTTTAGTGAATCACTGAAACTTCATTTGCAATGAGCTAATTTTATGCATTATATAACTGACTTTCTGCAGCCAGTATCTGCCGTCTTAAACCATGTAAAATAGACCATTTTTTTCATTTTGTTAATTTACATCACTGTACAAACACTTTTATTCTAGTTTGTGTTTTAATAATCATGGATAAAAAGTGCAATATGTAGTCTTACTTTATCCACACATCCTTTTAATTCTATAATAAATACAGGATGCATTGTTGTGCAAAAAATCATTTTATATGCCTGAACAACTGTATTGAAATAGATAAAATCGTTTAGAAAAAAGAGCACCCTTCAGTACAAGTTCAACGCTAAAAGTAATCTTAGTTTTGGGGTAGAATTTGTTCTGTTCAAATGGGTACAACCTTTTTTCAAACTCAAAACAGACTTGTTTGGATACCCCAGGGACAAATTAATGCAGTCTTCAAGCAGGATTATCTACCCGTGTTGACTTAAGCTTTCATCTAAGAAAAACTGAAGAGTGTAAATATGTTGAAATTCCAGCCCAAGTTCATCATCGCTCTTAATACCCACATAATTATCTTTCTCTCCCAATTTTGTAAAACCTCTTTATTTTTCTTTTCCGGTATTATTCCAGCCAATTAGTAACTTACTGTAACCAAGAAAACATTATGGCATTATGGACTTCAACTTAGCGATGCCTTCTCATATTGTGCTACATAATAAAGTAGTCAAGTATGCTGCATCATCCAGGGGTATCTTTTGCTCTATTATCTCATATACATACACCGAGGAAGGCATAGATGTATCTATAGATATATGATGACTCTAGCTTGATCACACAAAGATGGAGTTTGGTTTCTATTTTTGCACTCAGAGGACTTAGCAGAAAAGAACCTTCCCCTCCTCTTTACTGATCTCATTGCATACTTTCACTTGAAACTGTTTTGCTTTTCATTGAACTCGAGCACTAGAAACTGACTTGATCTAGGATGAAAAATACAGGCAGTCTTCAGTTCATTTAGTAACCATTCAAAGTTACAACAGCACTGAAAAAAGTAACTTATGACCGTTTTTCATGCTTATGACCGTTGCCACATCCCTATGGTCATGTGATCAAAATTCAGGCGCTTGGTAACTGGTTCCTATTTATGACAGTTGCAATGTCCTGGGAGTCAGCTTTCATGACATTCTGACAAGCAAAGTCAATAGGGAAAGCCAGATTCACTTAACAACCATGTTACTAACTTAACAACGCAATGATTCGCTTAACAACTGTGGCAAGAAAGTTCATAAAATGGGGCAAAACTCACTTAACAAATGTTTCACTTAGCAACATAAATTTTGGGTTGAATTGTGATCATAACCCAAGGACTATCTGTACTTCAAGCTACTGAGACCAATGAGATATGTTTTTGATTTACATTTTTACTTGTTTTTTTCACACTATGTACAAGCACGTCATCCTAAAAGATTCTGGGAGGCACATATTAACAAACAGATCAGGTTTTAGTAGCAAAGTCAATTCTGAAAAAGAAGACTGGGTTATCATAGAGTTAATCATTATTTTTGTTGACTAATGGAGTGATATAATAACAACTTTCTAAACAAATTAACAATCTGGAAATACTTAAAAAGTATCCAGAATCAAAGATGTTATAATTTAGGATTATAATTCATATACTCTCACTGCTATGCCTCATATAAATCATTTGTCAGAGCTCCAGCAGTTACGAATCTCAAGCCAAACTTCCAAAGCTTAAAGTAGATTTATTAGGAGTAAACATGCCAACACTGCCTATGTATAGCAGACTCCGAGACACATCATTCATTGTCACCCTTGACCCTGGTCCCCCCCCCAGGTGTATCATAATTCATATTCTCCAATGGGACGCATCTATAGCCAAGAGTCATCAATCATACTCTCCAGTTAGAATTTTGCGTGGCAGAAACTTTGGTCACCTAGAAACTATCTTTGAAAACATTTATGGAATGCAAGCTGCACACTGTTCCCCCCTCCCTTTCTGTTGGCAACTCTAAAAAGACCATAGAAATATTTTATGAGTTGACATCATTCATATATATATTTTGAAGTCTCACCCTTTTCTAACCTACATGGTTATAAAACTCCTTTTCACAACTTACAATATTTACAACTTGTAAAGATTTCAAGCATGTTTGGGGTAGGCAACCCATTGCAGATAGATCAGGATAGGCTCCTTCTTCTAACACATACTGATTCCCAGAGAAATTTTCTTCATCATATGCAATCCAACTACAAGAAGAAATAATAAAAAAAAAAGAAGTAAGAACATAAGACAGATTTTAAATAATTTCAAGATTAGACTGCTGGGCCAAATGCAGGAACTATTTGATATTTCTATTCATTATTTCTTTGGTGAAAACAAGGGACAGAAACCAGATTTTTAAGAACATTAATAGGAAATGGTACAATTTAAAAAAATCTGTCAACCATTTTCCTTTATGTACTTTATTGAAGGAGAACCCAGGCACACTTTCTAAAATGTAAGGAAAATAATTCAAACAGACAATTCGTCTTCAGAACGGGCAAATGCTTTGGATTTGAGGGGAAAAGATATAATCAGGGGCACCTTACAAGAGCTGCAGTCTTAGAGTCTTAGAAAAGGAGATGGTTTTCAAAGCTCTAGAAGATGATTACAAAAAACTGGAAAAAGAACTACAGAAAATGCCACAGAAAAAAGATATTAAACTTAAAATGGACATAATTAAACATAAAATGTGTCAGGTAGAGAAAGAAGAACTGGCACAAAAAATTAGAAGTGCTAAACAGAACTATTTTGAAGATGCAAATAGGCCAGGTAGATAGTTAGCATACAAACTGAGAAAGGAGAAAGAATTAAGGAAAATATTACAGTTAATAGATGATTAAGGCCAAATGTGCTATGGTAATAAGGAGAAAAAGGCAATTATCCGAGACTTTTATGGACAACTATATAAACAGGAGGATCTTGATGAGGGAAAAATTAAACAGTATTTACAAAATGCTAACCTACCTAAGATACCTGAAGAGACTGAAAAAATGTTAGAAAGTACTATAACAATGATGGAACTAACTGAAGCATTCAACAGACAGAATAATGGAAAAGCACCAGGTCCAGATGGGCTTCCGGCAGAATTTTATAAAACACTACAAGAATCGTTGAGCATTCCACCGCTAGAAGTCATGAACGAAGTTATGTTAAATAAGAAAATACCTAAAACATGGTCAGAAGCTTATATTACACTTATTCCAAAAGAAGGGGCCAATCCATTACAAATTAAGAACTATAGACCTATTTCTTTATTGAATGCAGACTATAAAATCTTTGCTTCAATTATGGCAGAAAGGCTTAAAAAATACTTAAATAATTTTATTCACTCTGATCAGAATGGATTCTTATCAAAGAGACAAATTAAAGACAACATGAGGGTAATTCTGGACACTTTGGAATATTATGAGACGCATCCTGAAAAACAAATGGCTTTGATATTTCTAGATGCCCAAAAGGCATTTGACAATGTGAATTGGAGATTTATGTTACTATTACTGGAACAGATGGGCTTTGCCAGAAAATTTATTCAAGCAATAGAAGCCATATACTATAAGCAAAATGGCAAAAGTAATGATAGAGGGATAATTTACAGACTCCATTAATATAAGAAAAGGCACAAGACAAGGATGCCCATTGTCACCTCTGCTATTTGTACTGACTTTGGAAGTGTTGAATAGAAATATTAGAGAGGACCAAAATATAAAAGTAATGAAAGTTAAAAAGGAGGAATTTAAATTGCAAGCCTTTGCGGATGACCTGGTTTTCATTCTGGAAGATCCTCTAGAGACAGCTTTAAAACTATTGGAAAAAATGACAAAGAAACATATAGATTTGAAACCAGAGATTTTTTTATTGGGAATCTTACCTGATACATATAATAAAAATTTGAAGTATTTGATTGTAAATGTATTAATAGCGGCTAGGATTGTATTTGCTAAAAATTGGAAGAGTGAGAAAATACCATCAGAGGAAGAAATTATGAAGAAAATATTGGAATGTGCTGAGATGAGTAGATTGACATTTGAAATTAGAGAGCAAGAGGATAAACAATTTTATGAAGTTTGGGACCTTTTCTATCAATGGCTAGATAATAAAATATAATAATAGAATATTTAGAAACTTAGGAAATAATGAATATATACTTCTTTTTTTCTTTTCTTTTTTTGACACTATTTTTATAAAATTTTATTAAGATAGACTTGGTATGACCTTACGATTTGTTATAAAATAAACTAAGTAAATTATAGTTATTTCGTTAAAGTATGAATTAATAAAATTATAGTCAAATGATTGTTTAATAATGATATCAGGCTATATAATTGTTGATTGATAATGTGAGTTATTATTTAATACAATTACAATGGAGACTATGAAATGGATGCACAAAAAAGAGTGGTAAACCAACTGATACACTGTCTGTAAATTTATGAAGGAGGATGTTTTTATGTTTTATGTGTTTTTGTTCGTTGTCAAAGTCAATAAAACTTTTTTTCAAAAAAAAGAAAGAAAGAAAAGGAGATGGTTTAAGTGTTACTGACAAGTCCTCTGACTCACATTTCTCCCTTCAAATGCAAGGCGTAAGGAATGTTGATTAAAACATCCTTCACTGTACTTTTGGACTCATTCCTCTGTCGTTCATCTTAGGTTAAATTTTAACTTATTAAAAACAAAAAATACAGGAAACCTAGTGTAGATGTAGTTGCCCATAAACACCCAGTGACCATGCATCAGTATAAAAATATGTATCCATCCAGCCCAGTCTAAATGATCTCCCTTTGTGCCTCTTTCAATAACATGCTTCCATAATAGCTTGTTGACTAGAACATATCAAAGTAACTTTTCACTCACCTGCCAGATAATACCTTTGAAGATTTAGCAGAAAATTCCATAATTTGAGAAATATCTTTCTCAAGTATTTGACTGCTGCCTTGGAACTCTGGTTCTGAAAATAACTGGACCTTTAAAGGTAACAGAGATCATGTAAATTAACGATACATCCAGACACAATCCGTCTTCTCTCTCTTGATACAAATGAGGCAGATTCAGATAGGTAGTCTTCTTTTTTGCTGTTCCTTGCTGGATTATGTTTATACTCCGCAAACTATTCTATCAGTAACTCTCCCCACACCCCAATTCTACACTTTTCTGAAGTCTCTATACATCTGACTTGGCTTACATTCATATCGCCTATGCAAAATATTTGATTATTTTTACCTTAAATTTTCCCACATGATCATTGATATCCTAAAAAAAAATACAAAGAACAAAAAATAAGAAAATGACACCAGAAAAAAATAATAATTAATTTATGAGTAAAGCAAAATGTTTTAAAAACCAATGTTGTTTTTTTTAAAAAAGAACTTCTTACCAAAAGTATGGGTTGAATTGAAGATATCTTACTATTCTTTGCTCCCCAAGCTTCATAGCTGGGATACATTCCTTTATCAAGAATATATTGTTCTCCTGTAAAGTCGGGGTTTTCATAAGCCACCCACCTGAAAAAAAAGTCACTTACATTTTACTAGGATTTTAGTGGAACTTTACATTTATACAGTATATATTAAAGACAGAAAAAGTCAATAAAAGAACAGCATGGCATATTTGTATAGATAGTTTTTTTTAGGGAACATGGTTTGCCTCTGTGTATATTTTTTTCAGTCCACTTACCAAATAACTCAAGATTATTATTATTATTATTTTAAAAGGACTCAATGCCTATTTCCATGCAGGATTTGTAAAAAACTGCTTTATTCAGACTCTGCCACTTTAGGAAACTTTTATACTTTTTCCTATTATTATGCAATTTGAAAACACAATCCCACTTCCTCTAGGAGTATTTCCTATTGAACTCAATTCAGTTTCAGGACTGACATATTAATAATGAAGTTAAAGCTATTTTTCACTGAACACACGTGAAATTACATGTAGGTTCCTTTAGTAAAGTTTTTGTAATCCTCCCAATTCTTCAAGTGTTACCTCAAAATATCATGAGATATTAGTAACGGTCATCCCTATTTTCAAAAATGTGACCCCTGTTTGGTTGAAAACTACAGACCAATCTCATTGTGTTACGTCACGTGCAAAGTTATGGAATCAATTATTAATCAATGCATTATCTTCCACCAAACAACTCACTGTCCAATAAACAATTTGGTTTCAGAAAAAAATTGTCCTGCAATTTGCAACTTCTACACTGCAAAAACATATGGACTACACTTCTTAACTAGCGTAAATCAATAGATATAATTTACATTGACTTCTGCAAAGCATTTTACTCAGTGGTACATGACAAACTACTATTAAAATTAATTTTTACAGCATTTCTGGATCCCTTCACAAGTGGATTACTGCCTTCCTGTCAAATAGGCAACAAATAGGAAAAATAGGAAACACCCTATCAAACCCTGCACCAGTCATCAGCAGCATTCCACAAGGGAGCGTTCTGGGACTCACACTCTTTATACTATGTATATATTAATGACCTTTGTGATCACCTTATTAGCAATTGCATCCTCTTCGCTGATGATGTAAAACTATTCAACACCAACATCAATGCTACCGTCCTTCAAAACAACCTTGATTATATGTTTGAATGGTCTAACAGTTGGCAATTCCAAATCTCCACCAACAAATGCTCTGTCCTACACACTGGTAAAAAAAAAATCTATATACCAAATACAAGCTAGGCGGACATGACCTTGTTGATGACCCTCACTTTGTCAAGGATCTTGGAGTTCTGATATCGAATGATCTAAGCACCAAAGCTCACTGCAACAGTATTTCCAAAAAGGCATTAAAAGTTGTAAATTTAATTTTACGAAGCTTCTCCTCTGGTAATACTGATTTGCAAACTAGGGCATTCAAAACCTTTCCTAGACTAATACTTGAATTCAGCTCTGCTGTCTGGAATCCACATTGTATATCAGACATAAATACAATTGAGTGAGTCCGGAAGTATTTTACCAGAAGAGTACTACATTCCTCTGTTTGCAACAGAATACCCTACAGCACCAGACTTGAGATTCTAGGCTTAGATAACCTTGAACTACACTATCTAAGATTAGACTTAAGCATAGTACATAAAATCATTTGTTACAACATCTTACCAGTTAATGAATATTTCAGCTTTAACAACACAAGAGCACAGAACAGATATAAACTAAATGTAAACCACTCCAAGCTTGATTGAAGGAAGTACGATTTCTGCAACAGAATGATCAATGTCTGGAACACACTACCTGATTCTGTTGTCACTTGCTCAAAGCCCCACTACTTTACCCTCAAACTAACATCTATTGACCTCACCCCATTCCTAAGAGATCTGTAAGGGGCATGCATAAGCACACAATCATGCCAATCGTCCCTGTCCTATTGTCCCCAATTATTAGTTCCTATTTTTTGTATTTAAACTTATGTTTGTTCTTGTTTCTGTTATATTGTAAGCTCTTGACAAAATAAATAAATAAATAAATCATAAAAGTGACTGTTATGTGCTTTTGCTGCTTCTGTCTCTTATTTTTATGTTCATCCTTATGAATGTTGTTTAACTAGCTGGTAATTAGTTGGTTAATGTTTATTCAGATATACACCCAGACATGGCTGTAAATTGCTTGGTCAAAGTGATAAGGTATGAACAATATGTTAACCACTGTCCAACCAGGCGTGTTTGCACTTGAACCTGAAATCAAAGTTTTGAAAACAGTTCAGGCATGGCTGGTTGTCAAAAATATCAGGCGTTTCATTCTGCAAACAACATGCTACTCCTACTGTATTAAAGCATAATTGAAAACATGAATATGGTGTTATGCTGAGAAAATAATCTAAACAAAGAACAAGGTTTCTCCATTCTGTAGATAGACTATCATGAAAATGTATTGCATGATTTGTGCCAGCTAGAATTTTTCTCCCTGTTACTATTACATATTATTCCCTTAATTTGTGCTTTCTCAACAGGAAAAAGTACGGTACTGTATTCTGCTTTTTGAACTGCTATTGAAACAGGAAAAAAACATTTTGAGTGTCCCTTAAACTATTTAAATAATAGATATGGTTTTAAATATGGTCCTCATAGAGAGATGAAAAGACACACTCAGGATCTCAGAGTGATTTGCAGAGAGAAAGTCAAATATCAGTAGCTGGCCAGACAGGGCATAGTTTGTTAAGTAAAATAATACTGTTTGTATGCTAATTTTAATTATGATCCACTTTAGGGCCTGATAAAATTCACGTGAGTTTTTCTTTCTGTATTTAACTGTGTGACTTTAATAGTTTGCATATAGTTATGAGAAAGAAAATACAAAGAGGCTAGAATAGAATTTCCTTCAAGTTGTACTTCATTGGTCCCTTCATTATGCTTTCAGGATCTGTTTATACCTAAAAGGACAAAAGCACTTTTGCACTTAAAATAACCTATTTGTTGTTTAAATTACAGTATTTTGACGGGATTTAAGCAGCCATTTTTTAAAAAAAAATATAGTCAGTTACCCAAAATGAGTTTGAAGTCAGTAATAATCTGAACACCAACCTATGATCAAATGGTATACAATATAATCCTTTAAAGGAAAAGTTGGGGAAACCCCAGAAAATTCCAAGTTGGGATATATTCCATAGGAATGCCCCAATAATAGATGACAGTGATGACTATAATTCCTCTCTTGCTTTGATTTCATTCATGGGAACTCAGTGTAGAAAGACTAATCTGAGTAGGATTAGGATTCTGTGTTAATCACTACTCTTGAATCAGGACAAGGAAATTTTTTATGTTGACAAGCACTTCAACTTCAAAATGCTTTGACATAGTTGCCAAACTATGACAAACGTATTCCTGCAGGGAATTAAATATTTATGTAAACTGGCAGAACAGTGCAATACATCTTTTGTCTCTGAAAGGAAGAATGTAAAGTGGCAGAACAGTGTCTCTGAAAGGAAGAAAGCAATAAGGTTTGTAATCTATTACACATATATAATTGCAAAAATGTGCCTTATATGAGGAATATCAGTGCACTGAAAATTTTTACTTAGGGCCAACATATTAATCAAACAGTCATTTAAAAAAAAATCTCAGAACACTTAACTGATTTCAAATTGAATATGCGCCAACAATATGATCTGGCTGTAAAAATGGCAAACTAGTTTTAGTCTGCATTAGCAGTTGTATAATTTTCAAATTATGGGAACGGATAAATCCAGTCTATTCTTCATGGGTGAGAATTGGCCTCCATTTATGTGCTGAGTTCTGGGCACCATGTTTTAAGAAGGATTCAAAGTAATTAAATAAATTCAAAGAAGGGTAATGGAAATTATAATGGGACTAGAAACAAGTTCACTAAAGAGAGATTAAAAGTGCAGGGTATATTTAGCCTTGAGGAAAAATGCCTGAGAAGGGACTAAGTGTACTTCAAATAGTTGAAGTAATGTTATATAGACTTATTTTCTCTTGCTCCAAAGTATAGGAATTCTGCTCCAGAACAAGGAATAATGGATGTAAGTTACAGGGAAACAGATTCTAACAGAATGTTAGAAAAAAAAAAGTTCCTAATACAGGCAGTCCTCAACTTACAACACTTGTTTAATGACTGTTCAAAGTTACAATGGCACTGAAAAAACTGACTTATGATTGTTTTTCACAGTTACAATCTTTGCCGCATTACCATGATCATGTGATCAAAGCTCAGCTGCTTGGCAACTTGTTCATACTTATGACTGTTGCGGTATCCCGGGGTCATCTGATCACCTTTTCTGTCCTTTTACAAGCAAAGTCAATGGGGAAACCAGATTAATTTAACTACCAGATTACTAATTTATCAACTGCAGTAAATCACATAACAACTGTGGCAAGAAATGTTGCAAAATAGGGCAAAACTCACTTTAAAAATATCCTATTTAACAACTGAATTTGGGCTCAATTGTGGTTATAAGTCGAGGAACACCTCTACTAAGAACAATTCACCAGTGTCCAAACAACTGATGGACAGAGATATAGTGGACTTTCCGTCATTGGATTTATTCAAGTAGAAGCTAGAGAGCCATCTATTCTGAGAGGCTTTAATTTAGATTTCTTTACTGATCAGAGGGGTAGGCTAAGTTGCCTTAATGCCCTCTTTCAGTTCTGTGAGCCTATGATTGTATGTAGCTTAATCTGTGATCATCTTCCTAATAACATTTAAAATTCACCCAAGAAACTGCACATTAAAAAAAAAACCCTATTTCATAAGGGAAATCTTTTTTTCTTTTGCATTTTAATATGAAGAGAGTTTTTACCCAAACCATTAATGAATATAACATCAGATGTCCTTGTATTTATTCCCTATGCCAATATTTCCCATTAAATTTAAAATGAACATCTTACTTACACTCCATTAATCACATTTACAGATTGTGTCCTTAATCCATAGCCGGTATCCTTCAAATTGGAAATAATACCTAATACATTTATACTGGAACCTTTACTGCCAAAGTCTTTTTCAGAGTACATTATCATGTGAGGGTGCATCAGATCCTGAAGAAAGAAAAATCAATAAACAGAGAAATGAAGACAAAAATTAACTGTTTATCATATAGGAATATTTCTTGAGCACATTAATGATGTGGTAGGAATGGCAACAGAGACTGAAACAGCGTAAAGAGGAAACCAACAGTAAGAAACCAACATGAAGAAGAAAACTGGAGGATTAAAAGAAAGAATGAATGAATTAGCACTCTAATGGAAACTGCCTTTACTTTTTGCAGGTAATTAGGAATATCTGGTTTGAGGGTATTTAGCAGATTAATTGTTCAACCAAAACAGATCCTCTAAACATCCTTCAGGTATCTCAGTGCCCTCTGGATACACTGAAACTTCAGTGCCCAAAACTAAAACCAAAGTTAGCAGGTCCAATAGCCAACATATCTGGAGAGCAGCAGGTTGGAAACAAGAGCTCTCAATTGTTAATGGCACATTTCTTCTGGAATCCATCTTGATGCTCCAAAGTCTGTGAAGACAAAGTTGCCTTGCAGTTGAAAGAATCTCAGTGAAAGAGCAACAAGAACCAACCTTATAGGAAAAACTAATTTCAATGACATGTGCAAATGCTGCCTTAGCACTTTCAGTGCTGCAAGTAATCTGGAGGCTGACTAAACCACACACCCGAGCACAGATAGTTTGCTACAGGCATTTCTCTCCTTAGCTTTTTAATGCAGGAAGTGGTGTACTGGAAAACCCTCTCATTCTTTCCTGTACCAGTTGGTGACACTACATAATTTACATTGGGGTTGTTGTCTTGGCTCTCAACAATTTGCTGATGGATCCATTAATGGAAATAAATATAAAGAATGGGTAGAAAGCTCCACTCCCCTATTTAGTAAGAATGGAAAAAAAGCTTGTTTGATTCTAGTGGCCTCTGAATAGTTGTTCTTTCTACTTTCTCTTTACTTCAGATTAGTCTCAAGCTCTGTTTTTCACCTCTGCCATCTTAGCAATCCTGTTTCTCTGTTTCCAGAGAATACAGAAATCCTCCTTTCTTACTTCCATTTTGTTGTACAAGACAAATATACATTGGTTCTTTGCACATCTGTCTGTATAGCCTGGCATTTCATCAGAATCACGGACAGCCCAGATAAGCAAGCAATGCAACAAATTCTGCAGATACCCAGAATAACACAGGGATACCCAGATACCCAGAATAACACAGGGATGAGGCTCAGGTAGATATACAGTAAGTAGTACATTGGACTACACTACACTACATCATGCCAGTAACCAAGACTTCTATCAATGATATGTGTGTGTTGGTGGTGGGAGTTGGAATCTGCACCCCAATGGAACAGGAAGAAAACAGGTAGGAAAGCATACAGCATTGATTTTCAGGTTTATACTGTACTTCAGATTCAAATACACATTTTCATCCCCAACTAGACATACAGTTTCAGATGAATGAATCATCCACCTGGTTTATGATCCAGCAAATAACTCACCCTCTCACACACATACCTTTTTCCATCTTATCTTTACTGAACTGGGCATAAGGGCAATGTAAAAGAAAATGTAAGTAAAAAATTGTTCTGCAAATCATGAAAAGGGTACATTGCATTTATTTAAGATGCCAAGATTATATATTCTTAAACTTACCCCTAGAACAGGCCGCAGTGATTGCAACTGTTCATCATAACCACCCCAGTCTGTCCATTTCTGGTATTCACCTTCTTCCAGTAAATACTGATGCCCTTCAAACCCTGGCTTCTCATAAGCAACCCAGCTACAAATAGAGAACAAAAATTGAAAACTCAAAAACAAGCATGATTGTTAAAAGGTCATCTTAAAAAAAACCAAAAAATGGAGCATAAAATAAACTGAACTAAGATTTTAAATCAAAGGAGACACAGCATTTCAAGGCAATTTTTTAAACTCTGTTTAGATCACCATCTGTAACAAATTGTATTATACTATCCAATTTTACTCAGTTTTAATTAAATTTTAAATCAGATTGGTCGGAAAAAATAATAATAGATTCATACAGCTTCAAAAAAAACCAATCACTATGTTTTAATACTAGCATTGTCTACTATGGCATCTATATTAACTTAATAGTGATGGTAATTCATTCATTTCATTTGAACATATTTTGAATACACCTAGTCCTGCACTATTTGCCATAATATTAACACAATTTTCAGAAAAATCTGCTCTCAAAGTTTGTACAATGTTAATAAGCAAATAATGAAAACACAAATACGGTAGTTTTTTCCTATTATAAATGCTTCACTGAGTTGTTCGGGTCATTATTTTAACTTTTTTAGATGTTATGGTATCTCCTAATCTTCCAGTTTAATAACTAATACAGTACTATGTTACTGTTTCTACAAGAGTTATGAGTAAAATCACAGGAGCTTTAAAGTGCTGTTTCCTTAATCTGTACTTTAGGATCAATTTCTAGTTCCAGAAAAGCATGAGATGGTAAAGTTTCAACTTCCTAAACACTCCTGCATTTTAGGAATCTTAGAGGGTTTTAAAGATTTTCTAAATCTTTTCTAAATAAATACTTACGCCTGCAATGTGATACAATATTTTAATGCTGGCTCTTTGATTTATGGACTGGATCCATTAAATCAGTGTACTTACTTAAACATTATTTAATCTGGATCCAAGTCTCTCTGTGTGTATATCCACTGTTCCTGAATCAGCCTTTTTTGGGACTATTTACTGAAGCTGTAGATTCTAATTATATTCTTTCATAAACATACATGCTGTGAACGTGGCCCATCTATCATCTTCCTAAATCATATATTTGTAAGATTTATATCCCTCCTTATAAAGCACTCATTCCTCCATTTTTTTCTACCAACAATCTTATAGGATAGTTTAGGGACTAATTGGTCCAGAATTATCAGCACATTTTTGTAACTGAAAGTTCTACTCCAACACTTAACCACTACACTACATTTACTCTCAATGCCAATTTCTCAGCCTCTACGTTCCAGGGGATGTAAAATGAGATGTTATCATTTTTTTTCCTTATACCTACATTCCTCCCTTCACTTTTATGGATCCTATTGATGTAAGCAGTTCATTTTCCAACTCTTCAGATTCTTCAGTTCTGTCTCCTTCCTTAGCAAGAGCTGCTAATTCTGAATCCAGTTCTATATGTTGTCCTTCAAAGAATGGCTTTTCATAAACAATTACCTTAAAGAAAATAGTTTACAGTTAGAAATTTGCTTTTTATAAAAGTTCAAAATGCTTTCACATATATTTTGGCAGAATTCCTCTGAAACATCTTGTGAGCAGCAGCCAACATTATCATTTCAGATTCAGAACAGATAACAACAACAAAAAAGCATGATATAAGACATTATGTTTGTTCGTAACTAGTATAACATTTAAATCTGCAACACCTCATCCATAGCCAGGGGTGGGATTCAGCCGGTTCGGGCGAACCAAATGTTAATTTTATATCTGGTTTGCCGAACTGGTAGTTGAACCAACCAGCTGGCCCCATCCCCTGCCCCTCCCAGGAATCTCTACATGGCCTGTTTAGGATGCAGGTAAGTGCAGAGTCTGGCGTCATCCTAGAGGCCTGAGGGAAGCCTCTAGACTCTGGGGAAGGTGAAAAACGGCCCTCCCAGAAGTAGGCCACACCCACCATGGCTACACACACCTAGCAACCAGTCAGAGAACCGGTTGTTGGGATTTTTGAATCCCACCCCTGGCCGTAGCTCTTCTCTACAGTCACCAAAAGCTAACTTGAATATATGATATACCAACAAAATCAGAGCCATCTGAAATTTGCTAAAGGAATCCTTCCACCAAAGAAATAGTTTTCTTCTTCTTTTATACCACAGCTTCAAATCTTTTCCAGAATATCAGGTGAACAAAGATGCTAACATTGTATCTAAAGGTATAAATTTGGAGGCACTTCTAAGGCAGTATTTCTCCATCTTAGCACCTTTCAGATATGTGGACTTAACTCCCAAAATTTCTCCTATGCAACCATGCTGGATGGAGAATTCTGGGGAATTGGAGTCCATACATCTCAAAGTTGCTGATGTTGAGAAACATTGATCTAAGAGTATCTTAGAAACTATAATTTGTCAGGATATAAATAATGTAGATAATCAGCAGCATGAATGATTAGTATATGAATATAAACTCTTCTGGAAAAAGTGATTATCACAACATAATTATAGTTTAAATATAATCAGCCACATTCAATAAACAAAACATTTGTATATAACTATTTTACCTTTCGGCTTTTAGGATATTCAACCTTGCGTCCACCCTACAAAAATTGATGGGAAAATGTTACTGGAATGTTACATAAGTCAGATCGTTTTGAGTTAGCAGAACAATTCAATTCACATTTTCCAATATGTCAATAGAAAATCTATTCATAACAATGATCCAGTAATTAAACTTTAATTATGCACATGTAAATTTAACTACATTTAACAATAAGACCTCAAATAAATGTTCAATAAAATGTCTGCGCTGCCACCTTCCAATGGAAAAATATTTCCCCTCCGATTTATATTTTAAGAAATTTAAAATTTCACAAATTATGTTTATTTTGAACTTGAAAAATAGGACAGATGAACGAATGAAGCTAAAACTATTCTTTTACTATTACTGTCTTTTATGTGTGCGTGTGTATCTTATATCTTGTTTTAATTATCTCACCATTTTCAAGGGCTTCAAAGATCTAATATATGCCTCTTTTTTCTCCCAGCAGGACAGATCAGGATATTCTCCTGGTTCCAACATTAAAGGGATTCCCTGGTAACCGGGTTCTTCATAAAGTAGCCATCTAGAAATGAAAAACAGTATAGTGATTATAAGAAAATTCAAGTTCAAAAAAGCCCAGAGGATATATGATACTAAGAATGTCTCATTTGGCTGTTGTCTAGATGGAAGATTGCATGGATAGAAAGCACTGAAACAAAGACTGTTCATTAAAATGTTTATAACCTGCATATTATCCAGCAGATCTTATAATATTATATAATAATAAAATAAAATCAGATAAACTTCACTTTGAATTATACAATTTAAATACCTGGAGCATTTAAAGGATAAAAAGTAGGGTCAGTCTGGACACTGAGGCAGAAATGTAAGGAGGAAAGGCTAGGTTATCACTACTAAATGGTTTTGTTATATGATTTTACAAAATTATTTAATAGTAAATGTTTCAGCCCAAATAAGTGATAGCATCTAGCCAAGTTTGTCTAATCTCAGTAAGACTGGTTAACACTTGGATGGGACGTTACCAGGAAATCCAAAGACAAAAGTCTAGACTGCAAAGTTTAAAAAAAATGTGAAAGAAAAACAACATATCACTTATGTGTTGTTGCTTAGAAAAGTACAGAAACTGTTCCTGTGGTCAAGCTCATGTTGAAGGATAGGCTATATTTAGTTATAGGATTTTAAAGTGTCAGATTGGTCTCAATGAATAGTAACAATGAAATGCATATAAATACTTTGCCAAGATTAATATGTAGCTTCATTCATATCCACACCCACCAGAAGCATTCCCAATATGGGTAGTAAAGCTATGATTCATATTCATAATGCAGTTTGGAAAACGATGAAACTTAAATTGGATTTTTTCATACTTCTATTTCCAGAAGCTGATACTAGAATTAGAATTAATTATTGTATAATTAGACATTATACATTTATCCTGTCTGAGAATTCAACAGCGAATAAACCTTTTTGTATCACTGCCAGACAATTTTGAAAAATATTCCTGATAAAGGACTCCTTGCATAATGAAAATGTATACAACCTAAAATTCAGTACAATAAGAGAATCTCATTTCAGATTTTTAAATTCATGTTTTAATTTACTAAATTTATATTCTATCTTTCTTTCAATTTGTTGTAAGACCTGCTTTGTTTGTTACAGAAGTACAAGTTACTATTGTACTTCTAAATATTTCTTGTCTGCATACATTTCTCTATACAATTTTAATTTTCATGTCTATATCCATACCCTTTTTCTTGGAAAGTCAATGATTCTAAGCAAGTTGCAATTAATCACATGTATTCAGCAACCACATAGGATGCTAGAGCTATTTATCTAAGGCAATTCTTTATTCAGCGAAGTGCATATTTCCGCATAATTTTATAAACATTAATGCAAAATTATTCTTAGACATATAATTGCTACAACCAAGATTTCACTCAAGATGCATTTATGCTCATAACGATACCAAAGATATATTAAATAACCACCAAAATGGTTATCGGATATTGTATCATAAAATAAACTACCTATATGTTATATTTTGTTTTGTTATCAATGAATCACTCCTGAAATGACTATCATTTCTTTAAAAAAAATGAGGCATAAAATATATAAAAGATTCAGGGTTATCCAATAACTACAACTAATATACCTATTCATATACTTACATGCCCCAAAGCACTTGGATAGAACAAGTCTTCTGAGAAGAACCAAGTCGTGTTTCTTCAGTATCATCAAAATATGCATTTACCAAGCCTAATCCTTGTGGTTCTGTAAATAGGTCAATTCGGCAAATTCTATAATCCTGAAAATTTATAAAATTCAAATTAAGTAGGCATAGCTAAATTGCCCTTACGTCATCAGTTCTATTTTAGATAGAAAATATCATCTTAGATACAAAAATATCTAATAGCATCTAAAAACATCATGCCCTGTTCACCTGACAGCTTGACTACTGCAATGTGTTTTATATAGGATTGCCCTTGAAGACCACCCAGGAGCTTCAGCTGATCCAGAATGCAGTGAGCAAAGAGTGATGAACATGCCTCTGCGTGCCCATGTGACACTTCGCTTTGTAAACTGCATTGGTTGCTTCCGGGTACAATTCAAAATGCTGGTTACTACTTATAAAGCCCTAGGTCTGCTTATTTGGAGGACCACCTGTCTTCCTGGCCAGCTCAATCTGACAGTGTTGGTGTGCTCTGGGTTCCATCAATTCAACAATCTATTGGTATCCCTGAAACAAGTCTTATCTGTAACAGCATCCTTTCTCCGAAATGAAGTTCCTTCCAAGATATGAGTGGCCCCCACTCTATTTGTATTTTGTAGGGGTCTGAAAATGGCTTCCCTAAGTCTTTGGTGAGGATAATTACTGACCCTCTCTTTCTTTGGTCCCCCTCTAGGTTTGTTTTCTCCATCATTTCTGTTCTTTTATATTGGTTTTCTGGTTCTGTGTTGTTCCTTTTTTAAAATAGGACAATTTGTAATCCACCCCAGAGTACATATTCTTAATTATAAATAATATTCTTTCACTGAAAATATATGGAAATGAATCAAAATCAGAATCATATGAATTAAATCATGTGTGAATATCAATAGATATGTACAACCATATATCCCCTACTAGATTGCAAGACAGTGTTATCCAATCCCATCAAACTGGCGAAGTGCATATTTCATAAATACTGATCTTACAATGATGATAAAGATATACAACTGCATTTCTCTGTATTTTAGGGTGTGTTTCACTAAATGCTTGTGGAGTTTCTCTTGCTATGCATATTGAAATCACTTCAAAATGTTTCAGAAAATTAACTTTTTCATAATAAGATTTTATTTGATAGGATATAGAATCTTCCATGTGAAAATTAAAAAGAATATAATTAGTCTACGCCATTTATCTACGCTGATATATGTAGACTATCCTATGTCTTTCCAATTTCCCTCTTAATTCCCTATATTTATTCAACCATAAAGACTAAAGAAGTGCAGTGGCCAACTGGTTAAGATGATGGACTTATCAACCTCAAGTTTGGCAGTTCAAGATCAAGCACTGCATGACGGAATAAGCTTATGTTACTTGGCCCAGCAACTGCCAACATAGCAGTTTAAAAGCATGCAAATGCAAGTAGATAAATAGGTACCACTTTAGTGGGAAAGTAACAGTGTTTCTTATACTTTTGGTGTATAGTCATGCTGGGCATATGACCATGGAATCTTCTTTGGACAAAACTGGTTGTGAATCTGCACTGTCCTCTAGAATTGGATATGACTGGTAGGGAAACCTTTATCTTTTTTAAAAAGCCTATTGTGATGCCATTTAAACTTTACAGCAGAGACAGAGGAATCATGGGTTAATGCGGCTATCTTTAAAATCCCATCACCCCAAATGGGGGCTGATTACATAGGTTCATCTCACTTATTTCTCTTAGTTCTAGCTGGAGAATATACTATTACATATGCACAAGATTCATATATAATTTTGCATTACCAGAGTAAATCTGAGCATTGGGTAAAACTACAAATAAAATCAAATTGTGGTTGTTGTAATTTCACTCCTTACTTGCCTTTACTACATGCCTGATTGAACCAATCACAATAGGCTCGGGAGCTTTGCATGTATCTTCATTATCAAGTGCTTCTTCCCCCCAAAGATTTGAAAATTCCAATTCTCCTTCTTCCATCGGAATAGAAACTCCTTCAAAATTTGGTTTCTCATATAGAATCCAACTATAATACAAGAGGGAAAGTTAAACTATTGGCATGCTTAAAATACCTATTAGTTCCTATTGATTGCTGCTTTACAATTTTGTAAAAGGGAAGTTAATGTGATTTTTAAAATACTAGAGCAAAATTACTATAAAAAGTAACAAATACATGGTTAAAGCTTGGTGTATATTTCTACTTAAATCGGTGGCTCATCCAACCATGAACTAGCAATAGTAACCTGACTTATATACCGCTTCACAGTGCTTTACAGCCCAGTAAACTCTAAGCGGTTTACGGAATCAGCATATTCCAACAATCTGGGTTCTCATTTTACCCACCTCGAAAGGATGAAAGGCTGAGTCAACCTTGAGCCGGTCATGATTGAACTCCTGTCTGAATTATCCTGCGATACTGCATTGTAACCATTCTAACCACTGCACCATCACAGGTCTAACTAATGAACTTAGGTCAAACAAATTCCTTCATACATTCCTAATTCAATCATAAACTGTGTGTGTCCATTATATAGTAGATATGAAAGGTACATGGTGGTGGTGGTGCGGCAGAAATTAAAGAAGAACTGTTGTTCTATCAATACACAAATAAAACCCAAATATCCTTTATGTATATTTCTTCTTCATTTTTAAAACCAACAAAAAATCACAGTAATTTTCTATATATTCTCTATATTATGAAACTCTTTCCCTCCACCCAAATCCTTTCTCTACATTTGTAGCTAATTAAAAAAAAACTAAGATTGTGGGTGCTTTTCCCCCAAATGGACACAGTACTATGCTTATATCTGCCAAGATGCTTGTGTTCCTGACAATGGATAGAACATGACTCATCTACAAGTTTTCATCTTCAAGAGCAGCAGTAGTATTGAATTAATCTCTTTTATGTAGTTGAAAAAATAATAAATGTACACAGAATGACTAGAACCATGCTTATGCATGCCTGGTAAAATAATCAAGTATTGCAACAAACTGAAAGAAAATCTTCTCAAACAACCCTGACATGTAATGTAACAATCAACCCATATAAATTACCACAAAGCAGTTGAGTGAAAAGGCAACTAAAAGAAACATCCTACTTTCTTCAGCATACGAGTATTAACTTGCTTGACATAAGGCAACAATCATTAAGAGAGATCTTGCTAGAGCTTGAGGGAGAGTGATGCCATTTTCAAGAGATCAGAATGAAGTTCAAGAAGATAGGCTGGGAAATAGAAAATAGATATCCAGAAGTAATTCCAAATAAGGGCAGAAATCAAAGCAACTCAAACATCAGGTGCCAGAAGTACAGAGCTTAAATTTTAATGCGAAATTTTTTAAAAAGTGAAGAAAATAAGCCCCTCAAGCCACCTAGTTAGTTTGTAAATTAAAAACAGGCAAGCAAACAGGAAAGCAAGCTATAAAAAAGGATTGAATGAAAGGATGTCCTGTACTATAAATAGGCGAAAAGGAAGGTGACAGGATAATACTGCATCTCACATACTAGATTTTATGTAAAGTCATCAGGTTTACTCGTAATTGCTAATTACTTTAGCAATTTAGCAGTAATTATGGACAGGAGTCCACTTGTGTAATTTGGAATTAGCATTGCAATCTTGTGATCTCATAATGTTGGAGCTCGTTAGCAGCTCTTTTGCCATGGTGCCTTAATACCTTACTTATTATACTACACAAAGGGTATATTACAGTACAATGCCAGCATTTCCTTAATTCTCCCAATGATATCAGTTTCAGTTATCAATGTGCAGGAACTATGAACCAGACTAGCTAATTGGATATGATGTTACTAAAATCTGATACATGTATTGGTCTTTTATACTCCATTTCTATGCAAAGCATAAATGAATACCTGCTCAACATACAGTGAATTTACCAAACAAGATGTTTGAAAAAGGAGATGTAGCATACTATCATGACAGAACAAAGGAAAAATACTAACAATTGTTCAAAATGATTAAAAACAATTAAATGCTCAGTTATAGGGTGCTATAGAAATTTTTTGAAATCTTCTACAAAGCCATACTTAATGTAAGAATTTCTATACTTTTCTTATGCATGCATCCTTTTATACTTTTCATCAGCGAGCATTTTTGGAAGATGACAGACTTTAGAAATTAATTTTAAAATGAAAATGAAAAAAAAAACTTGAATATTTTAATTATATCACTTTAAATTAAAATCTAATTCTAGATATAAACATTATAGTAATATTTTCCTGCTTTAAACCAAGCCCTTTTGCTTAGGTAAAAAAATATCATTTCTGTGACATCCCTGAGGTACCGTATATACTCAAGTATAAGTCGACCCGAATATAAGCAGAGGCACCTAATTTTACCACAAAAACTGGGAAAACTTATTGACTCGAGTATAAGTGGAGGGTGGGAAATGCAGCAGCTACTGGTAAATTTCAAAAATAAAAATAGATACCAATAAAAACTTTCACTAGGACAGTTGAGAATAAGTTTGATGTTCACAATTTCCTCTTTGAAAGAGACCAGTAAATAGGGAACAAGAAGATGAAGAAAAAGAAGTGTGTTTTTTCACACTTTTCACACTGCAGTGAACAAAAATGGCATCAAAGGAACAGGCTTATTCTCAGTCCAAAGGTTTGTTTCTGATTTCTTCCCTGATTTAAGGGAAATTTGGGAAACGATCTCACTATCATGAAAGGTTTAATTGATTCACTAACCCAAAAGATGATGATGATGACAGTGGGAGGCAGGAGTCACTCTCTCCCTTGCAAGAAAAAAGCAAGAGCCGTTCTTATGATCTCTCTCTCTCCCCCCCCGTAATACAGTCAAGCCCTTTCCAGCACGCGCGATCTGCCACCGCCGCTTTGCAGCTTGCAAATGCAAAATCCCGGGGTTTTTGCATTTGCAATGTGCAAAGCGGCGGGGGCGGATCCCGCATGCTGGAAAGGGCTTGACTGTATTACGGGGAGAGAGAGAGAGAGGGAGAGAACATAAGAACGGCTCTTGCTTTTTTCTTGCAAGGGAGAGAGTGACTCCTGCCTCCCACTGTCATCAACATCTTCTTTTCGGTTAGTGAATCAATTAATTTGGGAAATGATCTCACTATCATGAAAGTCAGTGTTCTCTGCCTGTGGGGCATTTGGAAGAAAATGCCCCGCGGCATATCCACGCGCGTGTAAGGGGAATCAGAAATCCCCGCGTTCAATGCCTAGCACAGCAAAAGAGAAAACGCAGCTGTGAGCAAATACTGGGAAAACCTGATTGATCAGAAGGAAGGAGGCAAAAGAGGGAGGGGTGGTGGTGGACGGAGGTCCCACCGGTATTTGTGAAACACTTGGTTGGCAGCGCTTAAAGTCAACGTCCTCGCTCCCACCTACCCAAAGCCACGAAGTCCCCCAATTGCACAGCCCAGAATCGCCCTCCCCTCGGGGCAGCAACGACGCCCGGTATTTCCCGAGATGAAGCTCCGCCGTGCAATGAAAGCGCCCTGGCTCCAGGCTCGCGGGCTCAGAAAACAACACGAGCCGAGGTTGCTTCGGCTCCACTCAGCTTCGTTTCCTCAGCCCTAGGTGCTTTCAGTCCGCTCAGGAGGAGGTGGTGGCGGTGGCTTGTGTTGTTTTGTGACCTCTAGGCTCTAGGCTCGTGGGCTCAGAAAACAACGCGAGGCGAGGTCGCTTCGGCTCCGCTCAGCTTTGTTTCCTCAGCTCCAGCTGCTTTCAGTCCACTCGGGAGGAGGGGGAGGTGGTGGCGACGGCTTGCGTTGTTTTGTGAGCTCTAGGCTCGCGGGCTCAGAAAACAACGTGAGGCGAGGTCGCTTCGGCTCCGCTCAGCTTCGTTTCCTCAGCCCTAGCTGCTTTCAGTCCGCTCGGGAGGAGGGGGAGGAGGTGGTGGCGGCGGCTTGCGTTGTTTTCTGAGCTCTAGGCTCGTGGGTTCAGAAAACAACGCGAGGCAAGGTTGCTTCGGCTCCGCTCAGCTTCGTTTCCTCAGCCCTAGCTACTTTCAGTCCGCTCGGGAGGAGGGGGAGGAGGTGGTGGCGGCGGCTTGCGTTGTTTTCTGAGCTCTAGGCTCGTGGGTTCAGAAAACAACGCAAGCCGCCACCACCACCTCCCCCTCCTCCCGAGTGGACTGAAAGCAGCTGGAGCTGAGGAAACGAAGCTGAGCAGAGCCGAAGCGACCTCAGCTCGCGTTGTTTTCTGAGCCTAGAGCCAGGGCGCTTTCATTTAAAGGCGGAGCTTCTTGTCTCGGGAAACACCGGGCGTTGTTGCTGCCCCCTGAGGAGAGGGCAATTCTGGGCTGCGCGATTGGGGGACTTCGTCGCTTTGGGTGGGTGGGTGGGTGGGAGCGAGGATGGACGGAGTCTGTGAAGTGGGGCTTGCCTGCCCTTGCTGGCTGCCTCTGCTTCCTTAGGGGCGGGGAAGGGGGCTCATCTGGACCAAGGGTGAGTCTCCCCCTCAGTTTCCCCTGAAGGATCTTCCGTCGCTTTTGCCTTCTCCCTACATCTTCCCTCCGTTAAAATCCCCCCCACACACACACTTATTTTCGGTTGGATAGATTTCGTGTCTGAGCATTCTCACATGTCGGTGGGTCTTTCCCCCCCCTAAAAACAGTTAAAAAAAGAAAAAACAATATATCCTCATGCAAGAACTTTTCTGCTTCCGATTACCCCCATGCTTAAAAGTTGCAAAGGAAACATGGAAGCAGGGAAGCAGCTGCCCAGCTCCGGAGCTCCACACCATTTTTTTTTCAGAGGGGAATCTGACTCGAGTTTAAGCCGAGGGCGGTTTTTTCAGCACAAAAAATGGGCTGAAAAACTCAGCTTATACTCGAGTATATACGGTACATTAGTTACGCTATCTCTATCCTTAGCTTTACTAAGGCCTTGATAGTAACAGCAATTCTGCAATAGGAAACAGTTCATTATTTGATAAATGCAATAAAACAAGCTCTCTCCAACTTCCAGTTAAGAGATCCAGGAAAGATATTTTAGAAAGTTCAGCATTCAATAATATTTAAAGCTAGATTTCAGGGTTTTTTTTCCAAGGCAGAAACTGGTACTCAATTTGATAGACTTAAGACAGCGTACAGCTTTTAAAAAAGAAGTTTTTAAAAATTATAGGAAAAGCTTTTAAAACATCAAAAAAAGAAAACAAGAATATATAAGCAAAGTTAACAATAAAGGTTCTACAAACATTAGATTGTACATCTTATGACACTTTTAAACATGTCTTAAAAACAGTTCAGAGAAAACATGTTTAGGCAAGCTCATCTAGAAAACAGGCATGAGGCCAACCTGAAAATTTGCTGAAGAAATAAAGAAATCCACTTTTACATAGAAAGGGGAACAAGCAGCAGAGTGGCAGAATACACAACTAAAGGAAAAATGTAAGAGAATGGAGACTTCTATTCTTACCATCCCCGGATGACTTTAACTAAAATCACAGGTGACAATTTCCAAGAGGTGCAATCCAACGCATCATGAAAAACTTCAAAACTATTTTCGGAAGCAGCTGATTTATTGCAAATCACGACCTGTATTTTTTTAAAAAGAAATTCAGTCTCATTTAATCTAAGGACAAAATTACAATAAAACAACAAACATTAACAAAGAAAAATTGTCTTACCTTTCCAGGTCTAGGATTAATTTTATTCTGGTATTTTCCTGAAAATGCCTATGGAAAGCAAAGGGGAATAAACGGTAAGAAGAAATCAAACATGAAATTGGTATGTTCTACTTTCACCACCATCCTGACACTGAGCTCACTGCTCCAGCTTCATAGCACTGCACCAAATTCAAACTGCTTTTGCAGAAATGAGTATGGAGACATTCATGATATGGATATTTGTCTTTTTCTATACTTTACTGAAGAACACAACTCTCAGTTGAACTCTCCTTACGGTGATCTTTTCTAACATTCAGTCAGACTGGATCTTCTAATTTAAATCCATTATTCATGTTCTGCACTCTGAGGCAATAGAAAGTTGACCTCCTTCTGTTTCATAACCCTTCATATATTTGAATAGTACTATCAAATAGTTCCTTTCTCCTGTCCACTAATTTTCTTGTCTCAAGGATACCCATTCCTTATTCTCAAAGTCTCTCCTCATAGATTGCTATATTTTGAACCTATGTTTTCTCTATATCCTTGTTGCAATATAATGTCGCACCCAAAATAAAGTAGGACTATGTAACATTGTTTTCAGTATAAATAACTTCCAAATGTAGCTGAAAACTGCATTTTCTGTTTTTTTGCAATCAGATATTTCTCTTTATAATCAACTACTATTTTAAGATCTTTTCTGTGTGTCTGTCTAATCTATAAGCAAATACTTGCACAAGAATAGTTAAAATTGTACCTATATAAGATTTTATTTTACTTTTATCAGGACCTTCCTCAGAATAACAATCCTGTGAGTAGATTGGGATATTTTATTGTGATATGTATAATCACAACATACTGCTAAACCAGACTTTTTTTGGCACAAAGAAAATGGCAATGACATTTTTATGTGAGTGTTTAATGAAGGAAAAACCATTTTTTATCAATCCAAATGGTCATTTTCAATATTCTTATAGCAACTCACATTTGCTAATTTCAGTTCTGTTTTTAAAAGGACTGTACTTCACTGAAGTGAAAGAAGAAAAACACGAAGTCAAAAATTCACTATGCAGACATTTTCAAAATTTCTAGATAGATTGCATTCAACCCACCTCAATAGCTAAGAATTCATTTGATTCACACTGACCAGGTTTCAACCAGTTTGAAAAACTGTTTTCAAGGCTTCCAAAGTTTGGCATTTGTAAAATTCTCTCTTTTTTTGCATCATCAGTTTGTAAATATTTATCCATATAGTTTGGTGCTTTGAAACCTGAAAGAGGCTAAACAGAAAATAAAACAAATGATTGGCTGCAGGTGAAATGTATTTCAGGTAACATGTATTTCAGATAACATTCAATAAGATGACATATAAAATATATTTCAGATAAAACGTATTTCAGATAACATATACAGATATAAAACAATTACCTCAGATTTCTGAGTTACATCAAATATTAGAGGATGAATTCCCGGAGAGGTGGTACTCTTCTGAGATGCAAAAGATGTTGTGATTGTGTTTACAGTGGTTACAGATGGTGTAAACATTTTTTCTTTACTTGTGGGAGCTAGCATACTGGAGAAGATGGAGCTGTTTTCAAGTCGAGACCTCTTGATATCACTGTCTGTGCTGTCCTTGCTCTCTTTCCCGCTCATTTCCTGCATGAGAGCTGAATCTACTCTACTGGATAACTTCAGGGACTGGAGAAGAAGGCTGTTTTCAGCAGAAGCCCGCTTAGGTCTAATCCTAGCATCAGTCTCTAAGCTTTGCAATTTTAACTGGACAGATGGAGTTAGATCTTGTGATCTGTCTCTCTTTATTCCCAATCCCATAGTAAATATATTAGGGTCAAATATTTTCTCTAAATTGTCCTCATGAATTGGAGGCATTGCAAAGTGAGGGGCAGGAGACTTTGGAAGCTTCTGCTTTTTCTTTTTCTGAGGTATACAAACAGAACTGTCTAGATTTTTAAGTGTTTCTGTAAACTTGGCCATATCTGAAGGAGAGTCACAAATGCCATCAGTGCTGCTGCCGCCTTCAGAAACATTACAACCATTGCTTTCATTTTCTTTCCCGCTGTTATTTTGTTCAAATTCTTGGTTGTCTTCCAAAACTGTATTAATCACCTTTTGATCTATATTTTCAAACTGAGAAATCTGATTTAATTCTGAATTTTGGAGTGTCAGATCAGGCTGCAGCAAAGATTTATCATTATTATTGGGAAAATAATGATCTGAGCTCAAGGAAAATGTCTCTTCGCTTTCAGGAGATAAGGATGCGGTGTTCATACTCCAATTACTTGTTTCTATTTCTTCATTCTGCTCTATAGATGAAACATTATCTAGGTCTTTGTTCTTGACTAATTTTGTATCAATTTTTGTAAAAGTGAAATCATTCACTTCATTACCATCCACTTTGTCATTCTCATTAACCTGAGATTTAACAACTTTTCCAAGTTCTTCACTTTTTCTAACATCCTCACATGTAATCTGTGCCTCAATCTTTCCCTGTGCCTTAATGTTTGTGTCTGAAGAGATTTCTTTTACTTTTGTGCCATTTTGCAATAATTTCTGGCGATGGTTTCCTTTATTTGTTATTTTGTTAGTCTGTTCACTTTCAGTCTGCTGTCGTCCAAACTTCAGCTTTGCTCTGCCAACAAATGTATTTGAAACAGAACCTCTTTTTGGAGCAGGAGCATCAGCAGACTGATGTTGATTATTTTGTTTGCTTTCAAACATGGATATTTTATTGGCAATGCTGACATTAATTTTAACTTTGTCTGTAGAATCTTGCTCATTTTCCATATTTTCCAGGGTTTTGGAAGCTTTAAGGTTTAACTCAACATTCTTTGGTTTAGCTGGCCTATAAAAATAAAGTAATAAAAAGTAATAAAAATACAAATATTTTAATAATGTTTACTTGAAGAGAAATTTTCTTCTCAATCTAATTTATGAAATATCTATGTCTACGTCTGTTTAGGAATTATTTCCAAATAAACACATAACAACTTGTACTACATATTGCACTGACATACTTTCTATTAATGATATAATTATAATCTTGTTTACTAAAAGCAGTCCTAAATAAGTACCCTAAAAAGTACTTCCCACCGAGTTATTGAATGTAATATGTATAAAAATGTACAAAATGAGTCTAATAATTTAAAGGAATAGTAAAATGAAACTAATTGTGAGTTGCCTGTGAAAAAAAATTAAATATAGCATCAGAAAGAAACACAAGAAATATATTTTTAAGCCACATAAATTAGCAGAAGAACATTAGTTTCTTAGCAGCTTATTCCTTTCCTTTTAATGTAAAGTTATATGCTTTAAGTCATATGATGCATATGTTAAGTCATACATTTACTACTGGAGGCTTTCACTATTTCTTTCTGTGAACTCATTAAGTTTATTTTCACTTGGAAAAGTTCTCTCTCTTTGGATTTTTTTAAAAATCAATTTCTGATCTTATATTTCATTTCTTGATAATGCTCCTGACATGCATGTTTGTATGCGTGTATATATGTACTCACGTACACACACACACACACATGCACACTATAAGAGAGGAGGATGAGTGTGAGATGTATTTGAAATCTACATGATTTTTTTGGAAAGTTACCACAAATTATACACACACACACACTTGACATTTATTCAAAAATATCTTTCTAACTTTTATTTTGTTTTCTTACAAAGCTTTACATTAACTTATTTCACTTTGTCCTTTAAATACTAAGGCTTGTTAATGAAGCAGAGAATTGAGGATTCAGGTGCTTTTGTATATTGCTATTGTTAAATTCTTGTATTGTGCACACTGAGTAGAAGAGATGAAAAGTTTCTAATCTAGATAGGCCTGAAGTAGATGAAATATATAAACTGAATCAAACCACTATGTTCATTTACTAATTCAGAACCAATTTTTTTTTTTTAAAGAAAGCTGAAAATGATCACTATTACTTTTTCTGGTACAGCATTTACAATCTTACAATGTCATTAATATTCTTTTCTTTTTAAAAAATAAAAATTATACCAATGTTTGTATTCCTTGCATAAAAATAAGGAAGCATAACCCTGTTCAAAAATGAATTTGTCAGCAGTTAAGTGGGAAATGCTTAAGTCCTTCATACTTGCAATTTTTATAAATTTCTAAAGGGAACACTTTGGTTTTAATGTTAATAAATTCAAAGAGTTAGAAGGGGATGCCAAATTTGAGGAACATTGTTTAAAGAAAATTATAAAAGAACAGGATATCTCTTGAAAGATGTTGAAGCTAAATTTTTGTTCTATTCTAATGGAGCAAAGTGAAGGAAGCCAATTCTTGAACCATTTAAAGGCTCTCAGAATACAATAGAACACAAAAGTGCTTACAGCAGGAATTCATATTATTTGCTGGAAACTAGATCAATGGATGTGTTGGAGCTGGAAAGCAATGCAAACTGATTGCGGATGATTGCTTACCTGATGATCATGAAAAATGATGCTAATATCTTCCTGTTAAGCATATTTAGATAGAAGTGCATTCCATTGATTTCAACATAATTTATTTCAAAGGAGGGCTTGGATTTTTTCCACCCTAATAAAACTTACTTAGAAGTGCTGCCAGTTTTAGACCTGAGAAAATATATTTGCAGTTCCAAGTGTTTTGTACACATTTAGTTCAATTTCAGTGAACTTAAATTAAATGTAAAATGGATTTAGATTTGTATTATGGCTATATAAAGCATTCAAAGGAAAACTTCACAACATGTGTCGGTGCAAATAAAACATCCCTCCTTATATTGACGAAATAGTCACAGCTCTTGGAAAGCTTCCCATACTTTCTCCAAGGTATTTTTCAGGTTGCATGTATGTACATGCCATGACAATATTTCACCTGGAACTGCTGACTAAACAAGGCTGTTGTGCATGCAAACACCTGTGAAGATAACCTTGGAAAACTGTTAAGTTTGAAGGTGAGCCTTTCATAGGTCATGGCGACCACAAAGCTCTGAAAGGAGGTTTTCTTCGCACCAGCATGCTTTGCAAAATGTCTCTTTTAATACTTCAGCCCCAATTTAGAGTGCAATGTTGTAATTAAGTGCTAAAAAGTGTCAGTATGTTTAAAGAAGCTTATTTTATATATTTCTGAAATGTAATTATTATCCCAACTTTTGGATTAGCCACAAAATTTTAACATAATAAACATACTGTAATTTGAACTAGGCAAAAGAAAAGTTTTAAGCAAATTGGAATACCAACTATATCAATTTGAAATCAAGTAAAAGAAATCGAATTTAGCATGGGATTCAAGGTTACTATTTCTTTTCCAGACAAATATTTGGAAGAAATACAATAACAAAAGGAAGAAAACCCCCAAGAGATGTACACTTTGCTGATTTCTTTCCATTGAATGAAAGCCTGTTCCAGAAGACTGAGAAAGTATTTAGAATTGTATGTTCGCTACAGGACACCGGTAATTATTAGTAGAAACAGCTCTTGCTTCTCCATTCTCTTAGACTTTCTATGCCAAGAAACCAATTTGGATTGAAGTTTTAATATAATACTATTTTGCATATACTTATTAAGAATAGTTATATTTCTCTTTCTTTATATGCTTAATAAAACCAGAGATTAAAGATATTGTATGTCAATTTATGTAAAGTATTGCTGTAATTATCTTCCCAGGCTCAGAGAATATACAAAACCAAAATTAATGAAGCATATACATTGCAGGGTCAATCTGACCATTATTTCTTTGTATCATGCAAATACAAATTTTAATTTCTATATAACATTATACTTATAGGTTTTGTGAGCAAAGTTTATAGACAGGCCTCCCATAGATAATTAATTTATTAATTGTGATGATTGCACCTAATCTACTATTGCAGATCACCATATCAGCATAGATATCATATATATAAAGAGCACCTATGCTTTCTCTCTTCCTCCTAAATCAAATTTAAACCATAATATATTCTACTTCTCAAAATGTGTGTATGGATTCAAACTGAATATTAAGTTTAGTTAGCAAACTTAAGTGAATATTCAGATGCAAATTAAACCTGGGAGGTTAGATAGGTGCATTATTTACAAATCATACAACTGACCTGAAAAAAATGTCATGGATTCTCTTATCCTATCTTGAAGAAATTTTATGTAAATTAATATGGTCATAAAAGCTATATTTTTAATGCATTGCTCTGGGAAGCCACTTCAATTTTCATTTTTTGTTCTGCTTCAGAACATTTCATATTCATAAATTTCACTTAACATTTATCTTTCAAGATTTAACTCCATGTGGAAGTTTCATTTGTAATTTATGAACTGAATAGTTAGAATCTATGCAGTTGCAGATTCAGATATGCAGATTCATATATATTATTATGTGTAAAATCTGCATAGGAACTTGTACCATTTGTGTATAAATTGGCACTAGAATCCCTCTTTAGATACAGAATTTTATCAAATCATCTGACACAGAGGTAAGTCGTTCTTGAGCCTGAAAAAGCACTAACTTGTAATGATGGCTTGGAAACCACACTCTGTATTCAAATTATAATATGCTTAATATAAATGGAAACAAGGTTATAACTGTCCAAAAGTAGCTTTTTGCCAACTATTTTAGAAAGTCTGCTATCTTTAATTAATGACAAGATCCAACTGATACCACTGTTCCCCAATATTATTGTTCTGGCTTTATAAAAAGAACTTCACTAGAGCTTGCAACTGAGACAGAAAGGATAACGACAATGGGGAGAAAGGCAAAGGAGCTCTAGATGTAATTGTCTTTTCAGTGGATGCAGGGAAGGGAAAATTTTAGAGAGGGAAACAGTCAGGGAAACATTTAAGAAGCATTAACTACTTCCAATCAGCTCCACTCTGTTCATGATTAACCTTTTTATTAAAAGAAACAAAATCGATTCCAGGAATAAATTTAAATGAATAATAATGGTTAAGACAACCATTCATTGCAAGAGGCATAAATAAATTTCTCTTCCTACCAAAAGAGTTTCTATAATATCCCAAAAGGTGCTTTTTTCAGGAGGCAATTGGACTTCCTTGTTGTTGTTGTTTTTTTTGAAGATGTTTCGCTTCTCATCCAAGAAGCTTCTTCAGCTCTGACAGGATAGTGGGGAATGGAAGGGTAAAAAGTCTTCAAAAGAAAAAACCAGAAACTCTAGTTGCCTCCAGAAAAAAGCATCTTTGGAACAACCATGACCTGGATGACTGGGAATCTCTACAGAATTTTCTATAATACTTTAGTACACAGGTAGTCCTCAACTTACAACCACAATTGAGCCCAAAGTTTCTGTTGCTAAGTGACACAGTTGTTAATTGAGTTTTGCCCCCATTTTATGACCTTTCTTGCCACAGTTAAGTGAATCCATGCAGTTGATAAGTTAGTAACACAGATGTTAAGTGAATCTGCCCTCCCCATTGACTTTGCTTGTCAACAGGTTGCAAAGGGGTTAGGGTGATCACATGACCCCAGGACACTGCAATCGTCATAAACATAAATCAGCTGCCAAGCACCTGAATTCTGATCACATGAGCATGGGATGCTGCAATGATCATAAGTGTAAAAAACAGTCATAAGTCACTTTTTCAGGGCTGTTGTAACTTTAAACAGTCCTAAACCAATGGTTGTAAATACAAACTACCTGTATTTAGCAAAATATTCTTCTAGCTCCATGCCAGCTGAAATTCCTCCTAAGAAAGAAGTCCAAGAATAGAAAATGGGAAGCACTCCTATGAATTGCATTTCATTAATGAAAGAGTGAACAAGTGAAAGTGAACAAATTGAAAACATTCTAATTGACATCAGCTATATACGTTCTAGAAAATATTTGTAATGATAGTGCCGGAGTTTCTTTCTGACAATTGAAGTATTTTATATTCACTTACTTTTAAACAACTGGAGTCCATGCATAACAACAGATATTTAGCCATTAAAATCCAAGCTTGTTGAAAGATACGTGACATGGATGGCATATAAATTTAATAAATAAATAACAAGTATTTCACTTCATCATATGTAAAACATTAAAAATACTTACAGATTAACTTTTGTTGTGACTGTTCTGGAAACGTCAAGGCATATATTTCTTGGCTTTGCTTCATCCAAATCAGAAGAAATTTGCTTTCCATTGCCTCCCACCTCATCATTTTTATGCTTGTCAGCCTGCAATACAACCTTGCCATCAGAGCTTCTGACAGGGTGCAAATCCCGAGACTCTGTCCTCTCTTCAAAAGGCGACAAAGTGCTGCTATTGCTTACAATGCCTGCAGGAGAAACTACAATGTTTTCATCAGAAGGCAATTCTTCTACTGAAGTACATTTGGATGTTGGATTACCATCCATTATGCCATCACTTTGTCTTTTGGTGGAAGCATTTTTGGCAGGACTTTTTATGCCTATGGGTGAAGGAGGACCTGCATCAGACTGATTCTTTTTTAAGGATTTCTTTTTATATGGGCATGAGGCTGGGCTCTGCTGCTTGCACTTCTCAAGCTCTGATTTAGTAAAAGCCTTATGATTACTTCCAGACCTTATGTCATTATTATTTGTAGGAGACATAAACTGTTGACAAGGCCTAACTCTTCTTTCAGAAGTGCTCACTTTTTCTGAAACCATATCAGAAGAAATACCATCAAAACCAGACTCCTCTTTCACAGTATTCTCACTTGCATTTCTGTCCCCATTTGGCACATCACTGGAGCTCTGAGATTTTCTCCTCTTTCCAGATTTCCTAATTGCAGGTTTTTTATCCATTATGTCTGTGTTGCTACAATCGTCGTCTAATGCAACAGCTACTGGTTTATTCAAATGTTGTAGTTCAGTTCTACGAAGAAAAATATCCAGAGTCAATGTTCTGGAAAGTTGGGGATGCTCATCTTGCTCAGGCTCCACAAAAAACGGTTGATCTTTTGATTCTGCATATTCTGGTTCTGCAGATGTAAGAGGCTCCACTAGTTCCTTGTGGCTTAGTATGATTTGTTCTAGATTTTCATCAGATAAACTTTTAAAGAAATCTGGAGTCGTGCTTGTATCAGTGACAAGTTCGTTCTCTCCTTCCAGTGTTCCAAGTGTAAGATTGCTATCAAATAATATATTTTTTATTGTTTCATTACTACTATGCAAATCAAGTGACCATTCACTGCCAGAAGAAACTCCTTTAGTGTCCCATTCTGAAACAATGTCATTATATAAAGGTGTCAGATCCTTATTGTAGAGATAATCTTCTGAATTGTCTATAGTACTCTGGGACTTTGACTGGTTCTGCTCGTAAATTGAATCAGTAAGAGATTCCTCACTCTTAGATAGATCATTTAGGTCCTCTATTTCTATGGATGCCAATGGGGCTAAATTCTTATGAGGAGACTCAGGCCTTATATTTTTTATACTTGGCTTTAAAGATGTTTCTTGTGTATGCTTGGGATTTTTTCTCCTCCGTGTGGTAAAAAAATGTCCAAATTTTCCTAAAACTGCCTTCTTTTTTAATTCCTTTGAAGACTCTGAAGAAGAGCGGGCTTTAGACTAGAAAAAATGGGGGGAAAAAAGGAAGTGAGGTTGTATAGTAATCAAAACTTGCTTATTAAACATTTATTTGTTCAAAATAATTAAGAAACTACTATATCTGAAATATCTGTTGAATGCTAGAAACTTATTTGAAAATGGTGCCTTAACGTCTAAAATATTGTATTTTGTAAAATGTATTATGTACATTAAGTGAAATCGTATTTGGCAATCAAAGCAGATGGCACACCTAGCCAACTTAAGTAGACCTTAAAATAGGTTTGGAATAGCTCTGTACTTTACACCAAAAATTCCCAGGACTGAAAATTATAATGAGACGTCAGAAAATATCCCACAAGGTAGCAAGGATATTTTTGTACAGTTGATTAAAAAAACCACATGGACATGTTCTTACAGTTTGCATAAGGTGACTTTGACTCAAAGCAAACTCTACTTTTTAACAATCCAGTTCTTGATATAAGATTAAATGCCACCCTCTCCTCAGTTTACAAACTTACTTCCAAATACGTTGCAGAAGTATTATACTACTATAGTTTAAATTTCTTAAATAGGTCTCTAAAACATTATGCTATTAATGACAAAAATATTTTTGAACTTTTTGAATTTTCAGCAAAACAAAAAGGAACAAATTTTCTCATGTTTGTATAGTTGTGACATTCTTAATAAGCATGTTTAGTAATTGTTTGGGGTCATTTAGTGCATGTGGTAATTTTCAGGCCATCTTTTATTTTTAAGGTGTATTTGCATTGCTCACTAAGCCACAAATTAACCACACATGCATTAGCTTGTGCTGTACAAACTAAACCCATGTAGTTAATGGCTTAACATGTACACAAATAAATTAGGCTAAAATTGGGCATAGATAATTATATCATCCAAATACAGCCAAACACAACAATAAAAACAAGAACTAGAACAAAATCTATTCCTTCTAAATCACCAAGATCTCTAATGTTGATTTGGTCCCCTTTGAATTTCTCCAATTCCCTTGCATATAGCCTGTAAAGATCTTAGTCACAGCACAAGGTCTTAAATTGGACTGGGTGCCAACAACACCCTGATCCATAAACAAACCAAATTGGATCGAGATGGACAGTTATAAAAATCGAATGGATGGACGCACTTCGGCCCAGCAGTGTTTGTGAATCCAACTCTTGGGAATGCACAATTCTGCCTTGATGGAAGCATTAAAATTCCCTGCAATAACAATATCAACAGCCAGCTCCACGGAAAGAGCCAGAACTCCTTTCTCAAAGCTTCTTCCACGTGCTTCCTAAAGACACAAGTGTCGCGGAGAAGATAACTCTCCCCAAGTTCAAGGCACAACTAGTGGCGCCGCGACTGAGCCAAAGCGGTCATTCGATCCGCTGTCGCCTCTCCCCTCTCCTTCCAGCCCTGCGCATCTTTCGCGGTGGCCTCGCCTCCGAGGGAGAAACGGGTTGGGCAGGCGCGTCCCCCGACCAGCAGAAGCTCACGGATCTCTCCCCCCCACCGGCCTTCCCCTGTACTCGGGGAAGACTAAAGGGCAGATCGGTCTCTCACCTCCCGGGATCTCTCCGCAACTTCTCCCGCCCTGTCGGGATCGACTACTCCCTAAGCAACTCTTCTTCCAACAGTCCTAGACGCAAGTTCGATGGCCGCCTCCAAGCGACCTCCAAGCAGGCAACTCCTGAGAAAAGAGCGCCAAGGCCGGCTCCCAGGAAGGCGCCAACTGCAGAGGAACCAGCCGCACCCACCCGACAGAGCGAGGGCCGCCTTCGCCTGCGGTATCAGCAGCTGCTGCCGCTCTACCTGGCACAGGTGAGACGGATGGAGGGCGGGGCGAATTCTGGGAAGGGAAAAATGTGGTCCGCAGAAGCTGGCGGGAAAAGGTTATTCGGGAGCAGGAGCCTGAAGAGTCAAAGCAAGTGGGTGAGGAGGACGGTGAGGAGAAATTGGCTTCGGAGTCGAGCTATAAAATGCGGATTACGAAGTGGATTATGGAGGACGATTTCTTTCCTCGAAACTCCAAACTTTGCTTCGAATCTGGGTTTCGGAGCGGTCCCGCAAAGATTCGAAGTATCGGCTAACTTCCGGGTTCACCTGACCTGCAGCATCTTTTTGAAAGTATTTCTTAAGAGCGGACAAGCCACTACATTAAAAAAAGAAAGAAAGAAAAACATGACCCAGTGCGACAGTGAGTTTCTGCTTAACTTTGAGCGTAATCGGCAGAGCACCAAATTAAAATCTGCCATTTTATGTATTAATTACAGACTAAAGGATGAGGGCAGAGGTTTATCATTTAAAATTGTACCTCAATCTCATGATAAGTATTCTGCCTGGGTAATTTAAAATCAAAATCAGTTAAAATAACATTCAGTTTTGTGGGAACCAGCCAATATTGCTTTAGTCAATCACAAATCATGGCTTAGTGTAATGTGTGAACACAAATGTGCACACAAAATATAAATGTAGAAACAAAGCAAAGAGAACCAATTATTTTAAGGTTCCATGTAATCAGACAGAGCTTTCCAGAACAAAAAAAGGAAGGTTGCCAACAAGCATGACAAAACTCACAAAAGATGTTATTCTTAAAAATGCTTCCACAAGCCTGAGCAATCTGAAACATTGCTGGTACATTGCCTATTCTCATCTTTTCAGACAGAAAAACCGCCTTAAGCAAAACTGACACTTTGATGGTATGGTAAAAAGCCAAGATTCTTCTTGCTTTAAAAAAATGGTTTAGGTTATGCAATCAACAACCACATCTGAAGTTAACATGGTTATAAAGCAAGACATGAAACATATATTTGAAAATAACATATATAATGTTATTTATATCATGTCATAATAATAAACATATATTTCAAAATAAATGTGAATAGAGCATGCTCATTAGCTAATAGTGTTTAGGGAACTGTATCTGGTGAATAATGAATCTTTACTCCTGTTCATCTTTTTGCCCTTGAAAACAATGATCTGGAAGAAAATGATATAGCCCATATTGATTCCTTCCACAAACATCTGATATATTGTAAATTGTAATTGGTAAACAAATTCAAATAACACAGCTACTTAGTTTTTTTGCCTAAGGAAAGATCCAATGCTTTTGCTTACTCATTGAAACTTTCCATACTACATTACTGCATGCAGTTTAGAGTATACAGGTGAAACTCAAAAAATTAGAATATCGTGCAAAAGTTCATTTATTTTAATAATGCAACTTAAAAAGTGAAACTGATATATGAGATAGACTCATTACATGCAAAGCAAGGTAGTTCAAGCCGTGATTTGTCATAATTGAGATGATTATGGCTTACAGCTCATGAAAACCCCAAATCCACAATCTCAGAAAATTACAATATTACATGCAATCAATAAAACAAGGATTGTACACAGAACAATATTGGACCTCTGAAAAGTATACACATGCATATGTACTCAGTTTGGGTCCCTTTTGCAGCAATTACTGCCTCAATGCGGTGTGGCATGGAAGCTATCAACCTGTGGCACTGCTGAGGTGTTATGGAAGATCAGGATGCTTTGATAGAGGCTTTCAGCTCTTCTGTATTGTTTGGTCTCATGTCTCTCATCTTTCTCTTGGCAATGCCCCATATGGGGTTCAGGTTAGGCGAGTTTGCTGGCCAATCAAGCACAATAATCCCATCGTCATTGAACCAGGTTTTGGTGCTTTTGGCAGTGTGGGCAGGTGCCAGTCCTGCTGGAAAATGAAGTCAGCATCCCCATAAAGCTCATCTGCGGAAGGAAGCATGAAGTGATCCAAAATCTCCTGGTAGACGGCTGCGTTCACCTTAGACTTAATGAATTACAGTGGACCAACACCAGCAGATGACATGGCTTCCCAGATCAACACAGACTGTGGAAACTTCACACTGGACTTCAAGCATCTTGCAGTGTGTGTCTCTCCATTCTTCCTCCAGACTCTGGGTCCTTGGTTTCCAAATGAGATGCAAAAGTTGCTCTCATCAGAAAAGAGGACTTTGAACCACTGAGCAACAGACCAGGTCTGTTTTTCTTTAGCCCAGGTAAGACGCTTCTGACGTTGTTTGTTGTTCAGGAGTGGCTTGACAAGAGGAATATGACATTTGAAGCCCATGTCCGGGATCCGTCTATGTGTGGTGGCTCTTGATGCACTGACTCCAGCCTCAGTCCACTCCTTGTGAAAGTCCCCAACACTTTTGAATGGCCTTTTCCTGATGATCCTCTCCAGGCTGCGGTCATCCCTGCTGCTTGTGCACCTTTTTCTTCCACACTTTTCTCTTCCACATAACTTTCTATTTATGTGCTTTGATACAGCACTTTGGGAACATCCAACTTCTTTTGCAATTACTTTTTGAGGCTTTCCCTCCTTATGGAGGGTGTCAATGATGGTTTTCTGCACAACTGTCAGGTCAGCAGTCTTTCCCATGATTGTGATTCCTACTGAACCAGATTAAGAGACCATTTAAAGGCTCAGGAGCCCTTTGCAGGTGTTATGGCTTAATTAGCTGATTAGAATGGGACACTTATGAGCCTAGAATATTGAATCTTTTCACAATATTCTAATTTTCTGAGATTGTGGATTTGGGGTTTTCATGAGCTGTAAGCCATAATCATCTCAATTATGACAAATCACGGCTTGAACTATCTTGCTTTGCATGTAATGAGTCTATCTCATATCAGTTTCACTTTTTAAGTTGCATTACTGAAATAAATGAACTTTTGCACGACATTCTAATTTTTTGAGTTTCACCTGTACTTTCTGAGAAGAGTCACTTAACAAGAAGTACACTATATACTGATTTGTCTAAATTTAGACATAAATTTAGACCTAAATTTAGATAACAAAAAAGCAAACTTTCATTTTCTAAAAATACCTTCCTTTTTTTCCTTAGTTTCTAAATGCAAGTGCAATTCCTTAATAGACAGTGTTGTAGTGAAGATACAATATAGTATAATATATGTGCCAGACAGATTCCACCCCTGCTGGTTTGAAATGCGAAAAGGAACATCATATAGTAAAAATTTTTAGAGGCAGTATACCAACTGATTTGCTTTTCCAATATAATAATAGTTTTGCTGATTTAAATGGCTAATAGACAGTGTTCAGGTAATCACACAGCAGGCTATGAAAATTAAGGTGTACTATATATAATGCTAACCACCCATTTTTCTTTTTAGCAACAAGCCACTGCATTAAAAAGATGGTAGGTGTAAAAAGGTGTTTCACAACCAGATGCTGAAGTTCCCCTTTCCTAATTTGCATCAAGCTTCAAAACAGCTCAGCCTAAATAGGACCTAAATTTTATTTGTCTTCTGTGTCTGGAAACAAGGTTTCAGTAATCCAATGCTTTTTATGTTATTAAACCCAAGTTCTGAAATATTTCCTAGTAAACATGTCTATGAATGTTAGCTTAGTTTAGCTTTAGGAATATATTATTACTTATCTTTAACTTCAGATGTGTAAGAGCTGTACTAGTGAGGGCATTAGTTTTTAAATCAAGCAAGAGAGTATAGTTAAAAAAACACCGTCTCTTTGTTTAAGCCTGAGCAATATAAATCTTGCACTTTTCTCTCTTTATTTTATTACTTCCACAAGAAAATTAGATGCTCCCTTTGGTATATATGCATGTTTCTGATCAGGTGCACATGCAGTTTCTCATTCTAATTAATGAGCAGGCAACTTCATTTCTTCTCAGAAGATTAAGCACAACGCAGAAGAAATGAAGTTACAGTACTTTCTATACACATCTACATATTTTTCTTTATTACAAACTCTAATAAACTTAGAACAACTGGCTAGATTCTCCATCATTTTCTTTCAAGGCATTTGCATACAGAACTCAAGATTTGTCAGCCCTTTGAGTTAGACCAATATAAGTAACATTTTGCAGGAATTCCATAAAAACTAGAATACTTTATTGTCGTAAGGTCAATGTCAACTCTAAAATCCTTTAACTATATAATTGATCTGCTGTACATATAAACTATTGGTTAAGTTTTCAGACAGTGTCATAAAATTCTCATAAAATGTATAGGAATCCTCATAACTTATTTGAATATAGTTTTTTTTTTTTTTTTTAATTGCCTTTGAGTCAGTCTTTTTTTTTTTTTGTAAAAGTTTTATTGATTTTAACAACAAACAAAAAACATAAGACATAAGACATAACATAAAAAAAATAAAGATAAATAAAGATAAAAAAAACTTAAACATTCTTCATAAATTTACAGTGTATCAGTTGGTTTACCACTCCCTTTTGTGCATCCATTTCATAGTCATCAAAATAATTATATTACATAATAACTCACATTATCAATCGTCAATAAAATATATTTTATTGCCTTTGAGTCAGTCTTGACAACTGGCTGGACAAGTTCCTGAGTTTCCTTGGCGAGGTTTTTCAGACATGATTTGCAATTGCCTGCTTCCTAGGACTGAGGATGAGTGATTGGCCCAAGGTCACTCAACTGGCTTTGTGCCTTAGGTGAGATTAGAATCCATATCTTCTAGTTTCTATGACGCCTTAACCACTACACCAAACTGGCTTCTTGAGTGAAATAATAAAGGTTTAAAATTCTTCACTGAACATTCATTATTTTATTGTTATTATCCCTATATGTGATATGATAATTTACTTTATTACTTTAGTGAATAGCATCTGTACTCTAACACTCAGGTAAGAAAACACAGCAACATCAGTAATGCAGAAAAAACAAGCAAAATGTTGTTTGTGAGATGGTAAATCCTGAAACTCATTTGCCAGGATATTCAGTGTTACACTGTATTAACAACATAAAAATGTGAATACTATATGTAATAGTTCAAATCCAGTATTCACCAAAGTTCTCCACTTATAATATACCTGATTTCACCAATGCATAGCAGGTGCACACCAATGTATCTGGAAAACTTATGATCTACTCAGGTTTTGCTCTAACAACCTCATCACTGGCTCTAAGATTTCTGTGATTTTTTAAAAAATATGCCAGATCACGCTTGCACATTTCTCTTTATCCTCTGAGTCTGTCTGCCCAAATCGCTCGGTGAAACTACAATGAGGATGTACAACTTTCCTACCAAAGATTAGCTCAAAATGTGAAAAGTTTGGCTTTCCTGAAGTACTATATGTTAGGTAAACAGAAATGATTGTAACTTTGCATCCTAGTTTTTGGGTTTTCTAACTGAGGTGAAAGAACAGTTAAGTCTTTATTTTGCTTTTTAAAGTTCCATTACTTCTTTTTCTTAAGCCGTTAGTTTGTAAACAATATGCTGTGGTTTTTAATTGAATGATGCCACCACATTTTCACATACTGTACGTTGACAGGAAGTTATTCCAACAATCTGAAATAACTGCACATCAAAAATCAAGCTGTGCAAATGCTCCCCACCAGAACATTCCCAGGTGCCAAAATTACAATTATGGCCATTACTAATTCAGAAGATTTTGATAGCAAGGAGAGCAATCATGAACCTGGGACTGATCTGGTTGGTAATCATCTAGAGCAGTTGCTCCCACAGTCAGCTGATGAGAACCAAGAGCTGAAGTGCCTGCCCAGCCCTCAGGCACACCATACTCTGCAGCAAACAAAGGAAAGGTTCTCTATGTTCAGTACTTGCCTAGGAAAGCCATTCCTAGTCTTGACTGGCCTCTGATGTATTGAAATATTGTTACTCAACAAGACGTATTGGGAACAATTGCCCTCTCTGGACGTTGCACCTGAAGTCTTCAAACTCTAGCTTTCCAATTGGTTGATCTGATTGGACAACCTACCTGCACTGCTTATAGCTTTGGATCGTGACTGTATAATGTTCCCCCTCGCTGCTCTGGGCTCTTGCTATGTTGAACTTGTTGCAGGCAAGCTCAGGCATAACTGAAATATGTGTGCTTTTGCATACAAGTTCTGCTGCCATTGTCTATACTTGCTTTAACCAGAAGTAAAGTCTGGTAAAGCAAGGTAGTTCCTGTGATTGTCCTGTATAGCTGCTTCCTCTGGATATCTAGTGAAATCTAGTGAAAAGCCAACTCTTTTCCTTTTATGCCAATCAGTGAATTTTGTGAACCAATTCATTATATTCATTCTTTCAGCTATCTTGTATTTTTTACTCACCAAATGGGTTAGGATTGGAGTACGGTTATTTTGGTAAATGTAGGTACCCAATCCATAATCAAGGATTTGGAATCGATTTTACATCCATGGCATGTAAAAAATGTTGGACATGAGATTTTAGCAGGCAAAAGGGAGTAAAAAAAAAAAGGAAAAAGATTTAAGTGAAGATACATCTTATTACTTTTCTAATTAACTTTGGGAAGATGCCAATAATATTCCCCCTCTACTCTATAGATTCCATTGTTTTGAACAAGTTTTATTCAGTCTCCAATATTTCCTTTTTAAGAGAGGTGTTGAGGAGATGGTTATTGTTTGCAAGGAGGAAGCAGATTACTTGAATCCTTTGTCACAATGTTTCAGGCCAATGGGACTGAAAGCCAATGGCTATTATTGTGTATGGCCTCTAGTGAAATAGTGATAGTGCATCCATCTTTGCTCTTCTTGACCTCTCAACCACTGATGATATCTTTCTAGAACAATTCAGGGGTTGGGAGTTGTCACAATTTTGTATCAGTGTTGGTTTCTTTCAAGGTAGAATTCCCAAGTAGGGTTGTTTGATTGCAGACATGTCATTACCAGGTAACATATTCAGTACCAAGAGTTGTTTCAGTCAGAGTTGATAGGGATCCAACCCATACCCACTTTTCTACAGCACATTTGGTGCTCTCAACATTTCTATTTAATTTTAACACTGGGTGAAATCATTCAATGGCATCATCAGTATACTGATGGTTCCCAATTGTGCATCTCTGGCCAATGTTGTTGTTGTGGACATTCTGTCCTGGTGGCTGTGGGGTTCTGCAATGGGAAGAACAGGCTTATTCTTTTGTTTTTCAAGTTGCAGTGGCTCCCAGTAAGGCTCTGATTGCAATTCAAAGTGTTGTTTGTCATCGTAAAGCCCTCCATGGCCTGAACCTGGGTTATTTAAGAGACTACTTTTCTCCAGTTCTCTCTACCTGCCCCATCAGGTCTGGCAGGAGGGGTATATTTCAGGTTCCCCTACTAAAGCATGTCATTAAGTGGGACTCAGGAAGCCTGCCTTTTGTGTCACTGCACTTGCCCTCTTAGAACATCATTACACCCCAACAGGACTGCCCCCACTCCTGTTAGTTTTCAAAGGATCTTAAAACGAGGCTGCCCTTTCAGGCATGGAGGTCAGCTGAGCCTGTCAGGTATTATTTATTATTGTTTGTTTATCTTTGGTTAACTTCATTTGCTTTTGTTAGGTTCAACTTTTTGTTAAACTGATGTTTTTGGATGAGTTAAATCAGCTGACCAGTAATGTGTCAACTGTGCTCAATCCCCCATGCCCCACCATCAATAAAACAAATAAATAGGTTGGCTTAGGTAACAGTTTATGGCTACTTTTCCTAACCATCTCACCCATAGGACAAAACTTGACAAAAAGCACTCTTCCCTTAACTGACACCTAGTAATAAAAATGCCCAATCTAATTGGATCCTTTCAAAGCTCACATTTGGAACTGCAGTACAATTTTCTATAAAGGAATTATTTTCCCAAAATACTTGTCCCTAGTTTCATTCTTTTTCTCTCTATTTCTATTTCAATGTATTTCAGAGAGTTTTCAGTCTATAATTTCTTTTTTTGTTTGATGGGAACAAGACGGGAGGTCCCATACAATGAAGGGTACAAAACATTTTTTCGTAATATGCACCTCATATCATTTTAATTTCTCCACTCCTCTGACAATCTGGCCACCAGGTATTTTAAAGTAATTGCAGCATCCTTTTTACAATAACTTTGTCAATTAGGGTCACCTTTATTAGGAATAATAAAGTATCCATATGACTGCAAACAAACTTTTACTAATTCTCTTAAGCGTTCCTTAATTTTTTCTTGAATGATGAGAAATCCACAATATCACTTTTTTTCAACGTAGGCAACACAATTTTTGTCATTTTCAATTTGTTTTCATGGGACTTACTCACAATGTCCAGCTTTCTTTTCCACAAAAGGAAGAACTTCTACCAATTTTCTTCTTTACCTACTGTTTTGCCTTTTCTTTTTTTGGGGGTAGGATTACTTGAGAAGGGGAATGACAACATGTCTACACAGCTGGTGCAAATTATATAATTGCCATTTCTGCTTTGATGAACATGTTATTTTTATATCAATGTGAATCTTTATAGATGTCTGTGATCTAGACTAATCCATTAGAGTTATCAATTTGTTGCCAGCTCAATTGTCTTGTTTCCTTCAGACAATGGAAATATTTATTTTCCTTTATTAAGGACTTTTAATAAGGCAAGCAAGAAACACAATTGGTCAGTACTTAGGAATTTGGGTTCCATTTTCCAGGAGATAACCAAAAGAATAGACAAAAGATTGCAGTGCGGGGGTTGGTGAGATTTGACAATGATTTGAGATCATGACCTACTACTTTATTATTTAAAACTGGAAGTCAAATGCCCATAAATCTTGATGATATTTTAAAGTAAACTTGGTGATATGTATCTCACTGGATAATAAATCTGAGATGATTCTGTGAAGGAGAACTGTAGAAACCATCAGCTACCTTCTCCCATTCAAAATCTGAGAACTGAACACTGTATCTGCTGCTTGATGCTAAGGAGCTGAGTTGTAGATGAAGCAAGAATTTCTGCCAATGGTAAAACAGCCCACCCACATTTTTGAATTGCTTCAGGACTGCAAATGGAAATACCACATTGTTGGCTGAACTAAATTAGCTTAGCTGCCAGATAGATAATGATGTAACAAGATTGTCCGTATATGACTCGGGACTGATACAAAATATTTCTATGTACAACTGTATGTATATGTATGTATGTATGTATGCATGCATGTATTTATGTATGTATGTACGTGAAAATATATTGTACCCTGTGTACTTTTATTTCTTCTTTAACTTTCTTATAACTTTGGGTATTCTTTGGGGGGGGTATTGAGTTAATTAAAAATGGGAGACATTTATATGGAAATGTGTATATTAAAACATTGGCAATAAATATGGAAATGTATCAAATTTCTTTTAATCGCTTCTTGGAGGACTTTCTTGGATTAAAACACATTTCAACAAAAGCAAAAAAATCGATACTGGTAACACTGAAATTAAATGGGAAACTCAATGGGTACCATACTTTTCTTCAAAAATCATTTTTGTAAATTTAAGGAAAATAGGAATACCAAATTTGTATTGCAAAAATCTAGATATCCACTAGTTAACAGCGAAAAATTATAATATATTTTCCTTGCAACTAGTGATCATCTAGATTTGTGCAGTCCAGATCTAGTAGCATTAAATAAAATCTAGAGATATTCCCACATTCTTTTATTTTTGGGAGACTATTGACCAATCAGATTTACCTGTTACAAAAAGCACAAGAAAAGTGACACTTTATTTCTAAATCAAAAGTATTCTGGTACACTCTATAGTTTGTTGCTCTCTGTAACAAAAGGTTGCCTTATTTTCCTCAGAATAGTTTACTTCTAAGTACGACTGTTAATATTATTAGTTTTCTTTATTCCACCCTTATTTATATAACTCAGGGCAGTGAATATACTTGTCTCCTATTTTCCTTACAACAAAGGTTTATTTGTTGTTAAGTGCAGTAAGGAAACAAGATCAAGGTTGTGTTCATGAAAAAGGCTAAAAGATAAAGAATATCAACCAAAAAGGTAAGGCATTCCTGTTCTAATTTTTGCCATACCTAACAGCAAATACTTTGCAAACCATATTCTTCATCCCAATCTGTCAGCTGCAATCTTTTTTTCAATTTAATTAAAGAAACACTACAGTCTCTATTCTGAAACATGCCTAGAAAGATTTAATTTAGATAATAAATCTCAGATTAGAACAAAAATGTTAAGAATACTGCCTTACCATTGTGATGTTAGAGCTCTTTTCCACTTTTTGGAAAACAGGCAAGGATATAAGAGGTGAAGTCATGCGTACACTAATGTAATACACCTACTACCTCTGTCCCTCCCACTCTTACGTTAACTTTTTGATTTTATGCTTAGGGCATCTCATAAAGTAAAGCATAATTCAAAACAGTATGTTTTCTTAGTAGTCAGGCAATGGCATCCACTTAAGTTGAAAAATAGGTTAGTTTTTCTCTTAACTCCTGATGACTACAAATGTTTAGAAAGCTAACAGCTTTTGAAAGAGCAACAGAAACATGTTTTGAAGAATAAGAAAAAAAACATGTAAAAAAATGCCAAGTAACTAATGATCAGTTACTGTTAGGATTCCAAATCTATAAACAAATATATGAATAATATAAATATACTTTTTCAAAATTTACTAGTATATAAAAATTTATTTTCATTTCTCCTAAACTATATTACTCAGAGGGGCATATAATATTTGAAAGATTACATTAAATGTTTAATACTATTATAATATTTAAATAAATTTAAATGAACTAAATAAATAATAAATGTTAATACTGAATGCAGCAGATATCAGTGTCCCTGCATAATTTTATTCACGTTTCCATGAAAATAATAGCTGCAAGTAAATATCCAAGTGCATAGGTTTGTCAACTTATGTCTGCTAGCTAGCATTATAAAACCACATAAATCATAGTAATTTTTTGTAGCATTTATGGAAGACCAAACAATCTTTTTTTCTGAAAATTTCAGTAAAGCCCTATTTTTTTTAAAAAAAAAGTTCATCAGAAAACTATTGGGAATGGACTCAGTGTTGCTATGGTAATTATTAGTCTTGCATATCTGGTGTTGCAATTTTACATTATCTTCAATCTCTATAATTAAAAAGATCATGTTAATCTTCTTGAAATGAGATGAAGAAATATAGTGGTTTCATTATTGTTTTTGAAAAGTAACTCCATCTTACTAGAAGTGAGAAAGGTTATGATGAAGCTACTTGATATGATCTTATTATCTTCCATAATATCTAAAATAAAAATAATCTTCCAAATACCATGCAGTTTTGATGGCAGTAATAAGGATGTTTTCATCAACTGTGTAAATTCTACAGCCGTAGTTTAACTTGATAGCAATCTGCTGTCCATGTGCTAATTAAGTGCAGATAGGTTGGGCCAGATAGTGCCATATGCTGAGACCATAATATCTACCAAACACAAGCACAGGAGTGACTGCAATGTTAAATCAGACTGATCAGACTGCATTCCATGACTATGATTTTTTATTTTATAGGTAAATAACCCTAACCCTAACAACCAAGAGACAATGATGTATAGCCAAAAATATAACTGTGCTTAGGAAAGACTATAAATAATAAATGTAATTAAATAAGTGACATATATAGAAATTAAAACACACCTATAAAGCATTAATATAGTACTAACTCAATCCTTTAATATATTGTTAAATTTAAACTACAGAGACCATCTGTTGTTCCATGTTCTCACTGTTGATACAATATATCATTTCAGTACAATTATATTTATAAGATATACAGGTAGTCCTTGACTTACCACAGTTCGTTTACTGACCGTTCAAAGTTACAACAGCACTGAAAAATGTGATTAATGGCCATTTTTCACAATCTTAGCTTTTTTCTAATAACAAACAGTTGATTAATTAAGATCTTTACCTTTCTCTTTTTTAAATTATATTTGGAAATGTATTATGTTTGAATCAAGTTCTTTGTGCTGTCCAGCCAGTGTATGGGAATTGGATAGTTAATTAGCAATTGTGAGCTGTCCCCTTAAGGAAATGCATCATGGTAAATGTAGTTAACATATCCTGGGAAATGTAGTCCATGTCACGTGATTACATCTATAATCCTGATTGGTCACTAAATTGACCCTCGATGGGTTGGAGGAGATTTCCTCACTCTTGCCTGAACTCACGGACTTGTGGTAACTGTTCTACTTCTATTGCTACGAGATGGGAGAAAAGGGATAGGAGATAACCATCTTTTTACTTACAAGACAGATATGCAAAGGATTGGTCATTAAAGAAGAACTTTGTCACAACTGTACAGAATACAGAACATTCTTAACTTTTAAATCCCCAATGTTTTTAGTATATATGTTTTTTTCAACAAGCAGTGCCTGATTTGTCTCCTTAAAGAAAAAAAAAATCTTGTTCCCTTGCTGCTATTAGAAAGAATGTATTTGTAAATGTATCACCAATAGTGATAACAAACAAGGAACCATAGACTGTTGATAGTAGAATTGTTAGTTTTTGAAAAAAATCATTTTCTTTTTTTCTATTTCTTTTCTTCTTCTGTGTGTTGTGTTTGTTTGATGTTTTGGTTTTGTAATCAATAAAGGTTGTTTTAAAAAGAAAGAAAGAAAAAGTTTTATTTCTTGTTCTATGAAGAACTAAGAGGACTGTGTAAGAAATGTATATGGTTTACACTTTAAGGAGACAGGATAGAAAAAGCAAGGGAAAAGATTGGATACATGAAGGCTCAGCTGTTAGTGAATCCTCATTCTAAAATAGTCGTACATGCATTGTTTACATTAAGCTAAGTGTAATATGTTACAATTAATATGTATTAACTTCTTTGCTTTCATGCATAAATACTAAAGCAAACATTACACTACTGTTTTTGAAAGACTATCCCCTATTTATCCCCTGTTTTTGAAAGACTATCCCCTATTCTCCTATGGCTGGGAGAAGTTATCTAATTGTTTTTTTCAGGAATCAAAAAAAAGTATTTCTCCCATTTACAATGCAAAGTATGCAGAATTCAGTTGAATTAAGGTGAATAATTAATTAAATTAAATATCTCTTGAAGACATATATTTTAGAAAGATTCTTCCTAAGGCCTATATTGTAATTTATTAGAAATTTACTCTTGCCAAGAATCACAGTGTCAGCCTTACCAGTTAATTGCCTCTTTCAGTGCAATCTTGACATTATCAGGACTGGATTTACAACATTTAGAACTTGTAATGCCACTGTAAAATATTGAATTTACAAGGATTTTCTGCTAAGAAAATGACTTCTCAGTCTTAATCTACAAATGCTGTATGTAAACTAATTTATGGAGATATTTTTCTGTAGTTTTTAAAGCACCACACACACAGTGTAAGAAAGGGAAAGGTTTTTGTAGATGACGTGGGCTCAGGAAGAAAGATTCAATATTCCTCCTTCAACACTCAGTAGATATGAAATATTTAATCAAGATTGCCTCTATCCCAACCTCTACAACAACTTCAATTAAAAGAGAAATTGCATACTCTATATTTTATGCATTTTGCAGTTTAAACTGCATGTCAATTCTGAAAATCTCATCCAAGTTTAACTTTAGATTGTTATTACCTTATTCCCAAATAGATACAGGAAATTCCCAAATAGATACAGGAAATTCTCTGACAGGAAATTATAAACTGAATTTAAGTATCAGTACAAAAATTGGTTGCCATACTGTATGTAGTAAAGGAGTAGCTGGCAACTGAGGAATTTCAATATATAACTGCTTGTTTTCAGATCTAATTAAAAGTCTAGTTTTATTATATATAATCATATTGCCAAACTATTAAAATATGCTGATTGTCAAGCCTGAAATTGACATAAGTGTAGCCATTTTAGTTTGTCTAAGTATATATTCTTTTTCTTACTTTCTTTGTGGCAGTCATGGGGGGAAGGGTTTCGGGCTTGCCACACTCCTAAGGGAGGAGGAGTGGAGATAAAGAGCATTGTTTTGGCTAGGTGATCTTTCTTCTCGTGGGAAACGAGCTGTCCTTGCTCGGGCCCCTGGAGGTGGAGATTTACCACATCAAGCAACGTTGAATTACTTCTATTGGAGAATGTGACTTTTGGAGGTTTCTAACTTGTAAAATTGTGGGGTAATTCCGGGTTGGATCAGATCCAGAATTACCGGGGACTTTGCCAATTTGATGCTTTCCTAAATAAAAGAAATTGTCTTGGAAGTACTTTTCTTTTTAAATGGATTTCATTACTTGGAAACCTGACATTGATGCTTTAGCAGTTCTTCATGTTCAGCACTCCCCCCCACCCCCCCAAAAAAAAAAGAATTATGGGCTTTCTCTTACTAGAATGAATGAATGGAGAGTTTCTTTAGTTCTTTATATAAAGGGTCTACTAAATCTACATATGCCAAGAGGAGGGGAGAAGAATCCACCCATCCATTCATCATCCATTCATCTTTTCCGAGAAATTATTTTCCAGTCCTGGCAGAAACTAACCAACCGACCAATGGTGAATGATTCTGGGAGCTGTTATGCCATAATATCTGGAATATCACAGCCTCGCCCCTGAAATTTGACAGGGATTCAAATATTAATGCTCAATTTGGTAGGTATGTCTGTATGGATATACTTTCTATATATGTAAATAAATTTTACATCACATGCATTCCCTCAATCTCCAGTGAACTGCTTTTATATCTAATTATATAAATATTTATACAAGTTTTTACTAAGATGAAATAGAATGAACATGTGAAACAATGTTTGTTGTCTGTTTTTATTATTGTAAAAGAATTTAGAGATGACCCAGAGGAAAGTATGAAATAACCACTAAGGAGAGATTTGCAGAAAATATTACACAGTGCAGAGACTAAAATAAGAGTAAGAAAGAAATTCATTCTAGTTTGATTTTGTTGACAGGCTTTCAACATTTTGATATTATAACCTACAACAATAAAGTAGCATTCCTGGAATCCCTGCAGTGTTTGTTTTTGATCTAAACTACCTTGAAGAGCTGACAATTATTTGCCACTTTTCAACATAACATTTTAGAGTGTCACAGGTTACACCATTCAGTCATCAACAGTGATACAACACGATAGAGAAATAGCAGCATGAAACAATGAATCTGACTAAGGCTTCACATGGCATTATTATAGTAACCATTCAATATGAAGAAATTCCTGAGCATATTTTAAAGTACTGTAAAAACTTTGAGAGTGACTAACAATAACAAATTAGGCATTATGGAAGATTTTCCAAGAAGATATGCTAGATAAGTTGCAACAGTCAAGAAAGCTCCTTCATTACCACCTGTTAATCTCAGATGTGAAGATTATCCACTATTTTAGGTTAGCAACATTAACAAAAACCCTGAAGCCAGTGGTGGTATTCTACCGGTTCGGCAGAACCGGTAGTTCTGAGGATCATCTGTGAGCGAACTGGTTTGCTCCAATAATTGGCTTCTGGGCTCTCCCACCTGTCCCGGCTCTATACTGACCTTTATTTCCAGCTTTTCAACCTCAGCTTTCAGCAAGGCATTCGACAAAGTAGACCACAACCTACTTCTTGGTAAGCTAGAAAATCGTGAAATAGATAGCACAAACCGTACTCAACGAGTAGTCCTTAATGGGTCTAAGTCTACATGGAGGGAAGTAAGCAGTGGGGTGCCACAAAGTTCCATCTTAGGCCCAGTACTCTTCAATATCTTTATTAACGACTTAGATGAGGGAATAGAAGGGGAACTTACCAAATTTGCAGGTGATACTAAGCTGGCAGGAATAGCGAACACCCAAGAAGATAGGCTCAAGATCTAGATGGATCTTGACAGACTAGAACACTGGGCCATATCTAACAAAATGAAATTCAATGTAGAGAAAAGTAAAGTCCTACACTTAGGCAAGAAAAACCAAATGTACACATATAGACTGAGTGAAACCAGGCTCAATAGCAGTAACTGTGAGAGGGATCTTGAAGTCTTAGTGGACAACTAATTAAATAAGAGCCAGCAGTGTGCAGCAGCAGCGCAAAAAACTAATGCAATCCTAAGTTGCATTAACAGAGGGATACAATTGAGATCAAGTGAGGTACTAATACTTCTCTATAAAGCCTTAGTACGACCACACCTGGAGTACTGCAACCAGTGTTGGTCACCACATTAAAAAATAGATGTTGAGATTCTAGAAAAAGTACAGAGAAGAGCAACCAGGATGATTAGGGGACTGTAGACTAAAACTTATGAAGAATGGTTTCAGGAACTGGGCATGGCTAGCCTAGTGAAGAGAAGGACTAGGGGAGACATGATAGAAGTCTTCTAATATTTGAGGAGCTACCACAGAGAGGAAGGGGTCAAGCTATTTTCTAAAGCATCTGTAGGCCAGACAGGAACGATGGATGGAAACTGAACAAGGACAGTGAGAACAATCAACCAATGGAAGAGTTTGCCCTCAGAAGTTGTGGGAGCATCATCACTTGAGACTTTCAAGAAGAGATTGGACTGCCATTTGTCAGAAATGGTGCAGGGTCTCCCGCTTGGGCGGGGGGGTTGAATTAGATGACCTACAAGGTCTCTTCCAACTCTGATTATCTGTTATTTTATCAGTTGGTTCGTGCAGCACAGCTGATTGCCCTGCATCAGCTGTTTTACACACAGGGCTTGCAGCAGAAGGTGAGTTGGAACCAGTAGGAAAACTTTTTTAAACCCACCACTGCCTGAAGCCAAATTAATGGAAAAATACAGCAACAAAGCATTTAATAAGGTTTTAATAAGGGACTGACATAATACAAACCCCAAATCTTTTGAATTTTTTTCCCTTTTCCCCAGCTGTTTCTGCTAGAAAGCATGTTGGTAACAATGAAAATACAACTTTTTTTTTCATCTAATGTTCTTAATGTATGGGTTTGGACACATTCAGCTTTGCCTTTCAAACTGAGGGCTTTTATTACAGAAAATTATTTCAATTGTTAATAAGTTTTGCTATGTGGTTATTTGACCAATCATTACTTATAGTTTTTCCAAATAACATATTTGTCTGGATTATTCAGCTTCATTATGGTATCCAATTTTAAATGTAAGTAAATTATTTTTAATTAGACTTAGATGGAATGCCTATGCATAGTGATAGATAGATAGATAGATAGATAGATAGATAGATAGATAGATAGATAGATAGATAAAGATAGATGGATGGATTGATAGGTAGACAGACAAAGATGGATGGACAGACTCCTTTCCAGTTACCCATCCTACACAATTTGATGAGAGACATGTTATGTGTACCGTCGGCCAAGGGGTGTCGGCTGGTGAGTCCTTGAGCAATCTATTCTGCCATGATATCCATCTTCTGGAATACCACCCCTTCTGAGATTAGGCTGGCCCCTACTCTGCTGATCTTTCATTTATTTTAGGATTGTATGCATGTTTTACTTATTTTAAAATTGTGCACTCTTTTTTTCTAAGGGACATTTACAGTTTATTATTACTTGGATCAAATCCTTTATAAATAAATATATAGAACTGAGAGGAAATTGTTATTATTTGTTTGTAACATAAAATACAAAAAATATAAAAACAAATAGTAGGAAAAATAAGAGGAGAGAAAAGGAAGAGTGCAGAAAAGAAGGGAAAAAGAAAGAAAAGGCATTGATTTCTGACTCCCTTTGGTGCAGTATAATAAGATAATAACATCCAACCTCAACTTTTTACTTTTACATCGTAGTATGGACATTTCTATATCAACAAATCTATCTAATTGGGAAAACCCAAAATCAAAGTTTCAATTTTTTCTACCTCAAGTAGAAAGTCCAGAAGCGGTTTCCACGTAGAAACAAAAATACTTATGTTTTTTTCTTTTATCAAAGCAGTCAATTTAGCCATCCCTGCTAACTCCGTTAACTTTTGCAGCCATTTTTCCATTTTCAGGATCTTTTTTGTGCATTAAGTGATCTTGCTGCCATCAACATATATAACATCAAAGTTCCAAAAAAAAAAAAAAATCAAATCTTTTTCCATTAAACCCAAAATGAAAGTTTCTAGTTTTATCTTTTTATTTACTATAGGTCGATCAGTCTGGCTTCATCATCATTTCTTTTGTGAAAAAAGGTTCCTGAGGGGACCCATAGAGGCATCGTCACAGAAAGCAAGTGAAGCACTTCTGAAGGACCCATTCTTGATGAGAAGCTTATTTAAGTCTAATCTTTATTTAAATCTAATATCTTTGACTCATTTGTAAAACTTTTCAGAAAAAATTGTTTGTTCTATGAATATAAATGACTGTAATGAATCAAACCTAGTAGAACTTGAGCCTTTGACCACATATTAGAACTTTGTCAGTCACCTATAAAATACAGATATTAAAACCAGTGTTCCAATTATTTATAATTATCTTTCTATAGATTTTAAAAAACAAATCTAGCTTTATTATAGCAACTCTCCTGTGAAATGAAGCAGATCTACAAATGTTTTCATTATGCCATTGCTATCTCATACTGGCCTTACTTCCCATACTCACAATAATTATGTATATCTTGTTCTTAAAGCTCTTGCTTGGATTTACTAATTCTCTAAAATTATATTATTTTATTGTTGTAATATAATCATGGTCTAGATATTGTAAATTGATGTCTTTAGATAAGAGCATTGTTTATCAGCTTATATGAATGTAACTAATGAATGCATGGCCTGCATTTGAAAATATTTGAAAATTCTTGTTGATGCACCTGCGGTTTTATTAAATGAAACAGGGCAACTTGATTATATTAACTTCTTTCCAGTTCATTTACATGTCTACATCAAAATAATGATTATACATTCAAAGGAGGGACAGTTCAATAGATGTTGTTGATCTACATTTTTTTAGCATTCCTCATTAGAGAGCTTGCTGGTTGAGAGTTGCATCAATATCTTGGAATTTAGCAATAGGTGGAGGATCACAGGTTCCTCAATCTTACTTTAAAATCTGAAATAATATTGGATTTAGTCTTGATATAGGGCGTTGGTACTTACCTGATATGCCCGTTCTCTGTGAGCTGTGAAGAGCATCCGGAAGTGGGAGGTGCTTCAGTTTCTTCTGGAAAGGCTGGGCTTAAAACTCCGGGATGCTCCTCCTCCTCCACGGGACACCTCCCCAGCGTCCCCCAGTTTTGCGAAGACTGAGTGCCAAGGTTCAGAACTCATCACCTAATCTGGATCCCTGACTGGAATGGAACCCTCCAGACAGAAAGAAATGGGTGGGGCTGGATGCTCTTCACAGCTCAAAGAGAACGGGCATATCAGGTAAGTACCAACGCCCTTTCTCCCATGAGCTGTTCAGAGCATCCAGAAGTGGGACATACCAAAGCTTGGCCTATCCTAAGGGAGGGACTCCGTCTGGATTGAAATCCATTCCTAAACTCTGTGGACCCTCTGCAGGACTCTTCTGCCAAATGAAGCGTCCGCTGGGGCATAGACATCAATTTTATAATTTCTGACAAAGGACAATGGTGAAGCCCAAGTTGCCGCTCTGCAAATTTCGTCTATGGAAGCCCTTGTGGCCCATGCTGCTGATGTTGCCGCACTCCTTGTTGAGTGGGCTGTAATGCCCTTAGGAACGGAGATGGACTGGCATTCGTAACTTTTAGCTATGGTTGCTCTCAACCATCTACCAATGGTTATCAACGACACCTTGTGTCCAAAAGTGGATGGGTTGAAGGATAGGAATAGAGCCTCAGACTTTCAAAATGCCGCCATGCAGTCTAGATAGATGCTTAACGCCCTTCAAACGGCAAGTCAATGCCATTGATGCTCCAGTCTATGAGATGGTTTTGGACAAAAATTTGGAAGCACCAACTCCTGCACTCTGTGGAAGACTGAATTTACTTTAGGAGTGAACGATGGATCCAATCTGAGAACCACTCTGTCCGCATGAAACACGCACAGGTCCTTTCTCATTGACAATGCCGCCAGTTCGGAAATCCTCCTTGCTGATGTGATTGCAATCAAGAAGACCATCTTTGAGACTAACAGTTCTTAAAGGCTCGAATGGGCCAGTTGTAAGTGCGGTTAACACCTTGTTGAGCTCCCAGGTGAGATAGCGGTGAATTACAGGAGGTCATAAGTTTGCAGCACCCTTAAGAAAGCTGCAGTCATGTGGATGGTGCGCTATGGAGTGAAGGTCACTCCAGGATATCACCAAAGCTAAAGCCACCACCTGTCTGCGTAAAGTGTTTGGAGATAGGCCCTCCTGTAAAAAGTCCAATAATTGTCCTATTGATGGGGCAGTTGGGTCGATCTCAGACCCGCAGCACCAGCAACAGAAAGCGGACCATGTGGCCTCATATATACAATTTGTTGAGGACTGTCTGGATGCTTGAATGGTGGCAATAGCATCCTCTGAAATCTGTTGGGCCCTTAAATGGCTCCACTCAACCTCCATATGGCTAGACTGAGCCATTGTGGGTGTGGGTGAAGTATTGGCCCTTGGGAGAGGGAAACCTTTGACGGTGGAATTTTCCAAGGTTGTTCTCTAGACAGGTCCTGTAAGTCTGCGAACCACTTTCATCTGGGCCAGTAAGGGGCGACCAATATCAATTCCGCTTGTTCCTCCAATAACTTCTGGATCAACCTGGGTATTACCGGGAGTGAAGGAAACGCATATAGAAGTCCAGGAGGCCACTGACATCGCAGGACATTGATGGCCTCCGCCCTGAGTCGGGTACCTTGAAATATACCGGGGCAATTGGATGTTGAGAGGAGAGGCAAACAGATCGATCGCTGGTTGCCCAAACCTCCACACTACTTCCTGGAAGACAGATGGGTGAAGGCGCCACTCTGCCTGATCTATCATGGCTCTGCTGAGCCAGTCCGCTTGTGTGTTCAAGGCCCCTGCTATGTGTTCTGCCTTGAGCGAAAACAGATTGGCCTCGGCCCACTTGAACAACTTGGCCATCTCCCGCATCAGAAGTTTGGAATGGGTACCCCCCTGTCTATTTACGTGGGCCTTGGTTGTGATATTGTCTGTCAAGACCAGAAAGTGGCATGATTGGAAAAGGGGCAGAAAACTGCGTAAGGCCAGGTGAACTGCTTGCAGCTCCAACAAGTTGATGCTTTGTGATTGTTCGGAAATAGTCCAAATTCCCTGTGCAGTGTGGGATTGGAAGTGAGCTCCCCATCCTATCAGGCTGGCATTGGTTGTGATCATTGCCCTGTGAAGTTCCATGAAAGGACACCCCTTGTTTATCATTTTTTCCGACCACCAGTGGAGCGATCAGAGAACATTGTGCAGTACCTTTATCCAGACGTTGGAAGTGGCTTTTCCGGATTGCTGGAAAGGTAGCAGGAACCATTGCAGCTCTCTAGAATGGAATCGAGCCCAAGGCACAATGGAAATACAAGAAATCAGTTTCCCTAACAGTTGAGACAGCACTGCCAGGGAAACCCTCTTTAAGGCTCTGATCTCTCTGGCCAAAGACTGGATACTGTTTAACCTGTCCTGAGAGAGAAAGACCTTGCCCCCCACGGTATCTATCACTGCCCCTAAATGAACTAACCTAGTTGAGAGGATCAAATGGCTTTTATCCCATTTTATAAAAAAGCTGTGACCTTGAAGGGTCTCCAGTGTAATCTTGGTATCCAAATTTGCTTGGTGTCTGGAAGAATAAAATTAAAATATCATCCAGATAACATTGTAAACAAATAGATTTGATCCTGAGGGCGGCAGCCAAAGCTGCTAGGACTTGTAAAAGTCCTAGGGGCTGAAACCAGACCGAATGGTAAGATGATATATTCGTAGTGCTGATCACAATAGCAAAATCTAAGATATTTGTAGTGAGCAGATCTAATTGGTATATGTAGATAAGCCTCTGTGAGATCTATAGAGATCAGGACATTGTTCTCTCTGATGCTGAGCAGGATGGACTGGAGAGTAGTCATTTTGAATTTTTGATAAACCAATGATCTGTTCAGATGTTTGAGGTCCAGAATTGCTCTCCAGCCCCCCGAACTCTTTGGTATCACAAACAATAGAGAGTAACAGCCTTGAACCCGCTGTTCAGATGGGACTTCTCTAATGGCCCGAATATGTAGAAGGTGATTGATAGCCTCCTGCATCAACACCCTCTTAATGGAGTCCGTTGACCTTGGGCTTCTAATGGAAAAGTTTGGGAGGGAGGATTGAAACTCTAGCGCCAAACCAAACCTAACAGTGTCCCTGACCCATGCATCAGAGGTGCAGCTGTCCCATTGAACAGCAAACAATTTTAGCCACCCTCTAATGGGAACTGCTGTCAAGGACTCACTTGGGCCAACAAAAAAATCAGCCTCCAGTACCTCCGGGGTTTCTTCTGTTTTGACCTCCCCACTGACCTCTATTGGAAGATTCAGACCTATCCTGTCTAAAACTGGGCCGGTAGCCTGACGTTCTCTGAGATCTGGGAAGGTATGGGACTTGATAGTAGGGCCAAAAGGAACCCCTTCAAAACAACTGGGGCGTTCTGTTTTCAGATCTCTGAAAAAGAGGGGGAAGCACTTTTTTCTTGTTTGTATTCTCTATAAGGAGGAGCTCCAAGACACTGCCAAATAATTTTATCTCCCAATATCGGGGCTGATGCCAGCTTACATTTATGCTTGGTATCTGCCTGCCAATATCTGAGCCATAGCAGTCTCCATGCTGATACAAGAGATGCTATGGCCCTAGACGAGAATTTGACTGCATTAAATGTGGAGTGGAGAATTCAGTGGAGAATTCTGCCGCTGCAATTATCTTAGCTCTGTCCTGGTGGGCTCTGACATTTGATGCCGGTAATGTATTCCTCAAGTGGAAGAGCCATCGTAGGGAGGACCATGTAAAAAAGGAGGCAGCTGTAGCTGCCCTAATGGTCTCAGGGCTTCCTTGGCCTCATTGGGAAAGGTTGAAGAAGAGGCCAGTGCCACAATGGGTTCATCCACCTCTGGCGTTTTGAGAAAATTTGAAAACTCTGGTGCCAAATTATAATATCATTTATTGTACCCTGTTGGGGCTGGGTACCATGCTGCTGATGCCCATTGATTTTGTATTAATTCAGCAAACATACGAGGGACAGGAATAGTTTCTGCCTCATTGGCCGGTTGTGAGAATATTAGATCCTCGGATTCATCCTGAGACCCTGTTGACAATGGATGAGGGTTTGATGTGCCTAGTTTAGTGGTGTTCTTTGCCTTGAACAGTAAAAATTTAAAGAGGTGTGGGTGAAAAAGGCCAGAAAAGATAGGTTGGTCTGGAATGAGGCCTTCGTCGTCCGACATTCCTCGTTCTAGGGGATCAGCCTCTGACAACCCCAAGTCCACCTGATGGATCGACTCTACCTCCATGGGAACATTCTGATCCTCAAATTCCACCTCCTCCCAAAGGCTGGTATGTTAGGAATATTGGGGAATACCTGAGTTTGATGTTGTCCCATATGCGCAAAGGATTGAGCAGACAGGGATTCCGCATCCGAAGTGGCCAAGACGTGTCTGGTCCTGATGGATTACTGAACTCCAGTCGCAATGCCCCTTTGAATTGCCATCTCCATCCATTGCCTCATTTCGATGGGAATAGTCTCAGGTAATCCCTCCTCCTGTCTTAGGCCGGTGGCCATAGGGGTGAAGGTTGCCTCTGGGATTAGCTGGGCAGTGCTCATCGAAGGAGATGTGCCTATGGGAGGTTGCTCAGAAACAGCCTGCCTGGGCTGGGTAGATAAGTCCAAGGGCCCCAACAATGGACTTGGGTTCTGATCAGATTGTTGTGTCATAGCCATCTTGTCTGCCTCCCTGGCTCGTTTCTGCAATTGCCTTTCCAAGGCTAGGTGCCATCTATGGGCATCCTTATCCGCCACCTTAGAGACCTTTTTGGGGCCCGCTGGCTTAACTCGGGACTTATTTGTCTTGGAGTGGAAAGTGTTGTCACCTTCCATTGTGGATGACTGATTCTCTTGCCTCTGACTTTAATTTTTAATTTTTAAAAAATATATATATTATTATTGTTGTTATTGTTATTAATATTTGTACTTTGGGGTGATGCCTTCCCCTGTGGTTGAAAGTAGAACACTCCTTCAGGAGCGTAAGAGTCTCTCTCTCTCTCTCTCTCTCTCTCTCTCTCTCTCTCTCTCTCTCTCTCTCTCTCTCTCTATATATATATATATATATATATATATATATATATATATATATATATATATATATATATATATATATATATATATATATATTCTTAAGTTTTTGCGGGTACTTACATGTATGACATTCAGCTTTGTTTGGGTATTTTCCCAGGTCATAGTAGTGGTGCTTTTAAAGTAGTAGCAACATTTCAGCAGAATCTCATCTGCCATCATCAGGCTTCTGTATAGTGTTCTTCTGTGAGTTAGACTTTTACAGTGGTTTCAGATTTAAATTTGGGGCAGCCTATTGCTGTGCCAGAATGGTTTTTTCTTCATCCTGATTGGTTGAGAGCCTTGGTCTGTGTTTATTGGTCTTAGAGTTTGCTGTGTTCTGCTTCTAATATCTTCTGTCTGTTTTTTTGGCTCTTTTTGTATCTTGATTGGCTGGCAACATTGTGTTACTTTATTGGAGGCCTTTAGTGCAGCTTGGCTTTGGGTAAATGGACGGCTATCATTCGTTAGGAAGCTGGGTTTCATCTGGGTGCCTGGTTGGGGTGTGTTTGAGCTGGAGGTATCAGGGGGGATCTGTTTGTGCCCAGGTGTTTGCCTGGCTTGTGGTGTGGAGATTTTTTTGTTTGTGAGTGCAGGCTTCCAAATGATTGACAGCCTGGTGGAATCATCTCTTCTGTTCATGCTTTCTGGTCTTTTTTCAATCTCTATGGCTTCTCTGATGATTCTGTGGCTGGGATTTTCTATAGTGGCTAGAGTTTTGGTGCCATTGAAGTTGATGCTATGACCTGTGGCTTCCATGTGTTGGACTAGTGAGGAAGTGTGTTCCAGCTTTTTGACTGCATTTTTGTGTTCATCCAGGCGGGTGCTTATCGTTCTATTGGTCTGTCCAATGTATGTGGCCGGGCATGATGCACAGGGGACTTCGTATATGCCTTGGTTTTCCAGGTCAATTTTGTCTTTGGGGTTTCTGAGGATGACTGCTATTTTTCTGTCTGTTTTGAAGGCAGTCTTGATGTGGTGTCTGTATAGTATTTTACTAATTTTGTCTGTAGTGCCTCTTATGTAGGGCAGGACAGCTGTTCCATGGGTCTATTCATCTTCTGGGTCTCTATTATGTCTCAGTGTGTTTTTGTGGATCAAGTTGGTGATTTTGCTTTTGTGGAAGTCGTTGGCTGTCAATATTTTAGTCAGGGTGCATAGTTCAGTCTTAATGTGTGTCTTGTCTGCCAGGCGTTTGGTTCTAGTAATTAGTGTTTTAGCCACAGAGTTTATCTGTGCTGGGTGGTAGTGGGATTGGGCGTTGAGGTCGCAGTTGGTGTGTGTTTTCTTCTGGTATATGGTGTGTCCTAGTGTGCCATCTATTTTTTTGTAGATTAGTACATCTAGGAATGGTAGTTGTTTGTTTGTTTCTGTTTCCATGGTGAACTTGATTTTGGGGTGTGCGCTGTTTAGGTATGTTAGGAAATTGTTTAGGTTTTCTTGTCCATGGGGCCAAATCACGAATGTGTCATCGATATATCTTAACCATAGTTTGGGTTTGAGGATGGCATTGGCCAGGGCTCTGGATTCGAATTCTTCCATGAACAGGTTTGCAATGACAGGTGACAGTGGTGATCCCATGGGGGCGCCTTCAATTTGTTTGTATCTTTGTCCTTTGTATATGAAATATGTGTTGGTTAAGCAGTGTTCTGTTAGTTCCATGAGGTGTTTAGCTGGTTGGTATTTATTTTTGATGATTTCAAGGGTCTCTTTTATTGGGACTTGAGTGAATAGTGAAACCACGTCGAAACTTACAAGCAGATCTTCTTGCTCCACGTGTAGACCTTTGATCATTTCCAAGAAGTGATATGAGTTTTGTACATGAAGTACATGTACATGAAGTACATAATGTACATGTACATTAAGAAAACAAATATCAAACCTCTACAGGGAGGAAATAAACAACCAGACCAAAACCTACGAGAAGCTGGAAATTAAAAGAGCAGGAATACTATGTGACCTCCAATTCCTACGCAGCTGCAGAGACAACAATACTACACCAACCTGCTTCAAATTAACATTTCATCAAAGCACAGCAGCCACTAAACGTATCCTGAAAAGAACTGAAATGGCTCTACTAAGGAACGAGCTCCACAGTAAGAGATTCCAATTAGATCAGTTAAACAAAGATTTGCTAGCACTACACCTGGAATTGAGCAGCAAAATCCACCCTCTACTTTGGGACAAGATAAAACAACTTACAACTTGGAGAGCTGAATCTGCAAGCACTTACAAACAGGAAAATCTCTTGAAAAAATTAAAGAAATTAGAACATGACAAAAAAACCCCCCAACAACTCACAACAACACCTGAAGCAATTAGTGTACAATGTTTCCAACAGAGAACTCACCAAAACAGAAACAGAAGTCCTAACCAAAGGATTCAATTATGCTATTGGGGAATGGCGCCTGTGATATTTAGGTGCGAACTTGAGCCAGCCGTTGAAAAAGGCGGGAAGCCAGAATCTCCGCTGCTAATGCCTGAGCAGTCTAACGAGCTGCTGCTGCTGACACTCTAACTTGCGAGATAAATGCTCCTGTCAGACGAAATGGCAAGGTGAAGTGAGCCGTGGCTGTGAGCGCTCCACTACGATCGCAGAGAAGACATTGGAAAGTTAAATAAGGTAATTGCCTGAGGAGTGGTAGGCTCTGCTAGTTACAAAGAAGCTGTTTTTAAACTAATCGAGATAACCTAATAGAGGCACAATCCTTGAAAATGCCAAATTAACTGGGGAAGATTTTTACAAGCCGAAATAACCCAAGAGCAAACCTGAATCAGAAAACCGTTCGAGTCAGGGAGTGCACAACCTCTTGCCACAAGGGCTGAGCTAAAACTTGGGGATGCTGGGGAGGTGTCTCGTGGAGGAGGAGGAGCATCCCGGAATTTTAAGCCCAGCCTTTCCAGAAGAGACTGAAGCACCTCCCACTTCTGGATGCTCTGAACAGCTCATGGGAGAATGACTTTTCCAGACTGAGTTAAGCTTTTGGAATTTCTTTAAAACCCTATTTTATGTGTCATTGCCTGTAACGTTAGATAAAGAACCCCTATGGAAAGGGATGACTCAATTGTAGTTCTTTCTTTTTCTCAATTGTAGTTTACCTTCTTTCTAAGAAGAAAAATCACTAAAACACCATGCCCCCTCACCCCAATTCTAAAGCATATAGCTGGTCAGAAAGATATCATGATCCCCATCAATTTACATCAGAGTTTATCACAAACTCATTCAATATTATTTTGATCCCAAGCACAGGTCTAAATTCCAACTAAGAGACCCCGAGGCTGTAACACCTCAGGATAACCATATTCTCAACAAGTTTCCCAAAAATGGAGGTTGGAGACAGGACAGAAATTGTCCAATATGGACCATATCTTAATGGCTTCTGTCATGCCCCAGTTGGAATCTGATTCTGAGAGAGGCAGAACAGCTGTCAGGGAGTGGGAATGTGGCTCCGGTGCCTGTGGAGGAAACTGGGGAAGGGCACAGGCCAGCTGGGCATTCAGAGGAAGACCCAAGCCCACCCCATCTTATATCCTAGGGCACACAGGAAGGAATGGATAAGGGAGCAACATGGTTTGCAGGAGAGGAGGGGACCCTGACCCCCTTCATGGGCTGCAGCTAGGAAGACTGTTTAAAAGGGCAAACTGTGCATGGCAAAGTTGCTGGAAGCAAAGCATGCATTATCTTTTCCAAGGCTTATCTGGGTTTTGGCGTCCTCCCAACTGTGGGTGCTGCATTATCTTTTGGAAGTCTGCAATTTATTATCCTGGCCTGTCGTGTTAATTACTTCAGTGTGGTTTGTGTTGGTTTTTTTAATTTCTAATTATCTTTACTTTCGGTTCAGACTGCTTTTCTTCCCTTCGTAGATTGTTTTTGGAAGAGTATGATCTCCAGTCGAGGATAACTGGACATTGGGGGCCAAGTTGGAGGCATTAAAGGGAACTTATCTACTTTGGTGACTTTGTTATTTTTGTGCCCCACCCCGGGTCATCACAGCTTCTTTATAAGGGGCCAAACTATTGCCCCCTTAACCATTGGTAGGACTGCCCCATCTCAAGGCTGATTTCACAACTGTGTGTCACCACTCAGGAAATCTACCTAATTAGTTGATAACACAAGTGTTAAGTATGGAGCATGGGCGAGAAAGAATGGAGACAAGCCTCTGGAACGGTGAACTTCAACTCTTTATTTACATAGTGACTGCTCAAAACTCAATGGCAGTTATAGCCCTCCTTATATAGGCAACCCAATAACTATTAACCAATAACAATCTAGGAGTGCTAGCTCCCTTAACCAATAAGAATGCTCCATTAATGGCCAATCGGATTCCCCAGAACGGGCCAGTCCGATCCTGCCGTAAACAGCCAATCAGAAGTGCAGGGCCAGAACCCTGCACTTGACTTCAAGCTTAAGATATCTTTATTAAGGCCTATGCATTCACAACACCCCTTCCCCCTGGCTTCTGTTTACAGGGCGCAGTTACATAGTCCTTAAGGTAGGACGGTTGCTTTATTAGTCTTTTTGATTTTCGCTGTGTGTTTTGCATTTGGCTGCAATCTCGCTGAGGTAGATCGTTGTTTATCGACGGGGTTGCCTCTGGTTCAGAGTTCACGTTTCCCTCGTCACCAATATCTTTGGCAACTCTCTGAAGTGAATCTATTCCCTTCTCTAGTTCCAATTCCTGTGTCTCTATTCCGCCATCGTTCCCTTCGGATGGGTTTTCTTCTAATTGAAATTCGTCTTCTTCTGTATCTCCCCCCCCTCAGTTTGGTCATAAGGGAGTTCAGAATTGCCCAACCGGAGCCGTGATTGTAATTGATCGATATGGCATTTCCATAGTCTATTGTCAAGGCATTGTACAAGGTAGGATCTCGGGCCGGTTAACGAACTACTGTCGCCTCCACCCACAGCGGATTGCCCGATAGGTTTTTTGCGTATACCAAATTGCCAACCTGGAAGGCACGACATCGGCCGCTGAATCCTAGTGGTTTTTCCTGTTCATAAGCTGGGTGTAACCGGTTGAGGTGGGAGCGGAGTTTTCGTCCCATTAGCAGTTCGGCGGGAGTTTTGTTGGTGACGCTATGAGGTGTGATGTGTTGTAGAAAAAGGATTCGGTTGATTTTGTCATCGATGTTATCGTCGTCTAATTTCTGCAGGGTTTTCTTAAGAAATTGGACCATGCGCTCAGCCCTGCCATTGGTCACCAGGTGCGCAGGTGAGGTGAGTGCATGTCGGATGCTGCGGTCAGCCAGGTACTGCTCGAAGGACAGCACGGTAAATTGGGGCCCGTTGTCGGATACCAGAACGTCTGGTAATCCGTGGGTTGCAAACAGTCTTTCCAATTTTTTGATAACCGCTTCAGTGGTTGTGTTCATCATGCGGTGAATCTCGAGCCAATTCGAGTAGGTGTCGATGGTTAGAAGAAAGGTGTGGCCTTTGGTCGGCCCTGCAAAATCCAGGTGAATACGGGACCAGGGTCCCCGAGGTGTCTCCCATTCAGTAGGGATGGCTTTTGGTGGGGCGTTGCTCACTTCCTGGCATCTATGACAAGCTTTAACCCAATTTTTGATTTGCTTGTCGATGCCTGGCCACCATGCGTAGCTTCGTGCGAGGGCTTTCATCCGCACGATACCGGGGTGGCCATCGTGCAAGGTTCTCAGTGCTGCTTTTTGGAGTCGTTCTGGGAAAACGACTCTATCGCCCCAGATGACACAGCCTTTTTGAGAGAACAACTCCGTTTGTTGAGTCTTGAATGGTGTGGAGTCATCTGATAATTGGTCCAATGGCCATCCGCGTTCTATCCAGCCTAGGACTCGCGCCAAGGTGGGGTCACGTCTGGTTTCTCTCATGATATCTCGAGCGGTTAATGGCGGCGAGTGGAGTGTTTCAATTTGTAATGTGGTTACCGTTGGTGCAGGATCGTCGAGAGTCTCTGGAAGCGGTGCTTGGCTCAATGCGTCGGCGTGGGGAATGGCTTTCCCCGGGCGGTATTGCAGCTGATAATTATAAGCAGCTAAGAATTCTGACCAGCGAGTCATCCTGGGGGATAATATGTAGGGAGTTGGCTTATCTCCAGCTATTATCCCCAATAATGGTTTATGGTCAGTCACAATAGTAAAAGCCTGGCCATGCACGTACTCGTGAAATCTTTTAACGGCCGATACAATTGCGAGGGCTTCTTTATCGATTTGGCCATAATTTCGCTCAGTTTTTGAAAGTGTCTTTGAAAAATATGCAACAGGGGCTTCGTTACCATTAGGCAGTACATGGCTCCGAATGGCGCCCACTCCGAAGGGCGAAGCATCACATGTGATATTTAACGGCAAAGTCTCATTGTACTGCATGAGTACAGAGTCAGAAGTCAGTAGTTTTTTTACATTACGGAACGCCTGTTCTTCTTTATGACCCCATAACCAATTTGCTCTCTTGTCTAGCAAATGATGTAATGGCTCAGCGACAGTTGCTTTATGTGGTAGAAATATAAAAGTTGATGAGGCCTAGGAATGCCTGGAGATCGGCCTTGTTCCAAGGCCTGGGAGCGTTTTTTATTGCTCTTAATTTACTGTCGGTAGGGTGAATAACCTGACTGTCAATTAGGTACCCTAAAAACTCAACACTATCTGCACACAATTTACACTTATTCTTTTTCACCTTAAGACCGGCGTCATGGAATTTTTGTAGGACCAACTTTAAACGATCCCGTAAGATTTTTTTAGTAGGTGCAGCAATTAATACATCGTCAAAGTAGGGGACCACACCTTTAATCCCTTGTAGTAGCCTCTCCATAAAGCTCTGAAATATCCCCGGGGCTACACTGACTCCGAATTGGAGCCGGGTACATTAAAAGGCACCTCGGTGCGTCACAATCGTTTGTGCCTGTGCCGTCTTTTCATCAACAGGTAATTGCTGATATGCCTGAGCTAAATCTAATTTGGCGAAGACTTTTCCGCCCCCCAGGGAATGGAGGAGATGCTGCACCACCAGCACCGGATATGCATTTTGCTGTCGGGCGTGGTTCAGGGTGGCCCGGTAGTCCCCACAAATTCGGATTGAACCATCCGGCTTAATGGGTGTTACGATTGGGGTTTCCCAGGGAAAGTGATCGGTAGGTTCTAGCACCCCCTGAGCTATTAGTTTATCGAGTTGTTCGTCGATTTTTGGCTTTAAGGCAAACAGAACTTGACGAGGTTTAAGGCGGATGGGAGCTATCTTTGGATTAAGGCTGAACGATATTGGGGTCCCCTTGTACTTGCCTAAATTTTCCGTGAATACGTCCTTGAATTCATGGATGAGGTCCTCCTCCCAGTCACTTCCGCTGACTTGGTTTATGCCTGCCACTTCAATGCCAAGTGGCGCGAACCATTGGAGACCTAGCAGACTACGCCGATCTTTGTCGATCACAGTTAGCGGTAAGTATGCTGTGTGCTTCTTGAATGAGACCCGGACACGGCAGGAACCAAAAACAGGGATTCGATTCCCTTGATAGTCCTTAAGAATAAGTTTTTGGAAACGGAGGTCTTGGCGCTGGATCATGGGGATGAGTTGCTTGAGGGTTTTCCAGGACACCATCGAGAGGGACGATCCCGAGTCGACTTCCATGTGGCAAGGCTGGTTCTCAATGGCCACTGTAATTTGGATTTTCTTGGCATCCAAGGCAGAGGCGTGACCGATAGTGACAGTATGGTGAGCCTCTTCTCGCTGCAAAACTCGGTTTCTGTAGGAGTGGTTTTCTGGTTCTCGCCTTACAGGACGGTTTCCTGTCGATTGGTGACAGTTAGTCCCTTTTGAGGCCAGGCCAGGTCCTTATAAACTTCGGCAGACCCGTCCGATGTGGCCTCTCTTCCCGCACTCATGGTAGAGCGCATTGCGGAATTTGCATTCGGACCTGGCATGGTTGGCTCCACAGCCAGCGCAAGGGCGTAGGGACTTCAGGTGGTGGTCCTGGTCGGACTGCAGTCGATGGATCTCTTCTTCGTCGCTGTCTGACAACGAAGAGAGGTCCTCGTGGTGTGTCGTTGAAAGCTGCCCTTCAGACTTGGGTAAAATTTCGCTTGTCGGTTGGTGTACCGGAGCGCGGTTGCGGCATAATTGTGCAGCCGACTTCCTGGTTGCTTCTGCTGCAGTAGCATCGGCGATGGCATCGGCAAGGCTGATGTCGCCTTTCGCCATCAGCTTGCTCTGCATGCCTGGTGCATCTAATCCCAGAACTATTCGATCTCTCAGTGCCTCTTCCAAATCGGCGAATCCGCAGAGGCCTCCCAGGTTTCGGAGGTCTGCTATGAAGTCGGCGACACTTTCTCCTTTTCGCTGGTTTCTCTGATAGAATTCGTGCTGTCTCACGAGTGTGGGCACGGTCGGTGCGTAATGAGCTCTTAGTAGGGGTTCGAGGTCGTCCCAGTCCATCGTCTTTACTTCAGTAGGTTTGGCTAGTGCTTTAGCCATCTTAAATACGGTGGGACCGCAATGCGTTAGGAATACTGCCCATTTCTTCCTGGCTGTGGCATCCTCTAAATTGTTAGTTTCCAGAAACATTTGGAAACGATCCATGTAGGACTCCCAGTCCTCTTGCACTGGATCGAACGGAGCAGGTGGTACAACGACGCCGGACATGGTTCCGTCATGTAGCACTGTCAGCCACGTGCTCAGTGTTTCTCCTTAGTTCAGTCGGCTCAGACATCTCCATATCCCATCCTCGTCGCCAGTGTTAAGTATGGAGCATGGGCGAGAAAGAATGGAGACGAGCCTCTGGAACGGTGAACTTCAACTCTTTATTTACATAGTGACTGCTCAAAACTCAATGGCAGTTATAGCCCTCCTTATATAGGCAACCCAATAACTATTAACCAATAACAATCTAGGAGCGCTAGCTCCCTTAACCAATAAGAACACTCTGTTAATGGCCAATCGGATTCCCCGGAACGAGCCAATCTGATCCTGCTGTTAACAGCCAATCAGAAGTGCAGGGCCAGAACCCTGCACTTGATTCCAAGCTTAAGATATCTTTATTAAGGCCTATGCATTCACAACAACAAGAAACTTATGTACTTTCTCAAGACTAATGGGATTAAATTCCCAGGTAGCCAAGCAAGAACAGGTCTCAGTGAACTCCATGTACCTGCTTCATGATCAAACCCAAATTTTGAGTGAATTCAAATTATCTGATAGATGCCTAGGATATAATCCTCACAAGTTAATCTCTACTTTTACCTTGTTGAGGAGGAACCAAGTTGCTCTAAACAAAGCAGTTTGGATGGCAGTCTATGCATGCCATAAGAGTGAAAATATGCTGAAGTTTTGCTGCCATAAAGTATGCCTTTAATGGTTTGGCCCGTGTTTAATTAGATTCACTCTTTGTTGCTTCTCCAGAACCACTCTAAGTGTCTCTTCTCCATTTTATCTCCCTCACCTCTTTTGTAAAACAAGGAAAGCCCTGAGAGCAGAGAAAAACCACAAAAACATAATCCAAAACCTCCGCTGTCTTATAGTTGGAAGCAGTAACTAAAGTTTTAGTTGCACAATGCACCAGGCCTTCAGGAAAAACCTCAGTTGAATCTTGCAGATGGCTGGGGCTCACCATCAAATAGGAAAGGATTCCTCAAATAGTTTGCTTATATCTTTTTGAGAATTAGGAAATATTTTTCTTTTACTCTTTAAATAAAAATGTGCATCATCTAAAAGTAATCACAAATATTGTTTTAAAAATGACATTCCTTAAGTTGAAAGAGATAATGCCTCCTTTAAGGACCTTTTCCTACCATGAAGTTAAAATGTGATCTAATATATTTGAGTTAGCAAAAACTATCAAATCCTTGTCCTGTTTTTATTGCCTCTCTCCTGATTTGCTCCTGGATGGTGTCATTTGGATTATTCATATATAGAGCAAATTTACCAGTTGAACTTTTTTGCAGTCCTCCTTCAGCATATTACTAGATGGTGGGAAAGACATCTGCCAATCATGACATCGTAGCAGAAATGAGGTTGGTCTAATTGCATAGCATTCCATCCATCATCTCTAGGTTTCTTGTGCATTTGCTTCAATGCCTCAACTTGTCACAATTCAAATTAAATAAAGCATGTTTATAAAATCATTGTTCGGATTCACAAATGGATTTGAATCACAAGCAGCGCATTTATTTAAGATCTCAAACCTCTTTCATTTTCCTTATTTTGTGTGCGTGAGAGAGAGAGACAGAGAGGGAGGGAGAGGGGAAAGATAGATTCCATCATTCACCTATTATGCCATTCGTGCCTCATCTTACACCACTTACAATAATGCTTGTATTGTTTAGATGTATTATTGTGCAATTCTTACGAACCATCACTTTCTACCATTCTATAAAATGGAGTGATGGAATGTAGGTTTGACTCAGAGATGGGGGATGCGAACAAAGGAAAATAGATTCCAAGACTCTTAGCAACTCCTGTTGTCAGCCCTACAAAAAAAGACGAGAAACAAACACTACAAAGTATTATTTGTATTAAGGTTGGCTATAATTACAGAATCTTACAGAATCTTACAGTGCTTCCTGTCTACCTGCTTTTATATATCATGTGAATTTGGGTGTGGCCTGCCTAATCTTGACTACTTTGAAAGGCTCGCAAGCGATGATATCCATTTGTGATATTGTGCTGTACAGGTAGTCCTCAACTTACAACAGTTCATTTAGTGACCATTCAAAGTTACAATGGCACTGAAAGCTGCCTTAAGAAAGTTCAAAACATTCTCAAAGATCCAGCTCATCTTGGGCACCCTTTTCTTGAACTATTACCATCTGGCAGAAGGTACAGAATAATAAAAACAAGGACAAATAGGTTGAAAAACAGCTTCTATCCCAGGGCAGTAGCTCTTTTGAATTCTGCTGTATAGTGCAGTGTTGGTGTGGTGTTGGGGGTTTCCAGTTCAATGTGTGAAGAGTGAAGGATGTGTGTTTGTGGTTATTTTCATGGTCATGGTCATTGTCGTGTCCGCGAAATGATGCCAGGAGTCGGTGATTTCATGCAATGCTCTTTATTTGGAAAACTGGAACCGAACCGGCGAAAGGAAAAAAGCCCGCGGCTTTTATTCCTTTCGCCGCGGCGGCTGCGGCCAATGGCAGCGCTTCGAATCTCCCGCGCTCTGAACAAGCCAATCGCGGGAGATTCTTAACGAGCCAATCGGCGCGGCTCGCCTGATCAATTAGAAAGCCCCGCGCTTTGGCCAATCAAAGCGCGGGGATTTCGAGTATGTAAATGAGGACAGAACACCCCTCCCCTCTTGGTTCAGTCCTTACATTGCGTAGTCACGTAGGTAGGCGGGGCTCCGTCTGGTCCTACTTGACCTGCGCAACTCAGTCGTAAGCGGGATCCCGGCCGGTTCAGTCGGGTTTTTGGTTGCTCTTGCTTCTGTGCGAACCGGCTGGTTGATCGGGCCGGTTCTTTCTCCGTGGCTCCCACCTGGGCCTTCCGGGTTGGTTGAGCTACGGGTTTCGCCGCTCCCGCTCGGTCTTTCCGGGTCGGTCGAGCTGGCTTGGCTGTTCTTTTCTGGCGAGGGGTCGCGATGGCTGCGTCTCGGTAAGTACTGCTGGTTTATTTTTTCTTGTAATCGGTCACCCGGGTATTCCCTCCCCCCTTGGCTTGCGTTTTGGGAGGTGGGTTCGTTTGCTGTCCTAGACCTAAGTTGGTCGATGTGTCGTTTCCACGCTCGTCCGTCTGCCGTTTGTAGCCGGTACGAGCGTGGGCCTGTTGCTTGGGTGATGACGGCTGGGATCCATAGGGGGTCTCCCGTCAGGTTTTTTGCATATACGAGGTCCCCGGGTGCGAACGTTCGGTATTTCGTGCTTGAGTCTGGGGGCCGCTCCGGGTTATACGTAGGGTGTAACCTGTCGAGTGGGGACCTCAGCTTTCTACCCATTAGCAGTTCGGCTGGGCTTTTGTTGGTAGTGGTATTCGGGGTTATGTGTTGTGTAAAGAGAAGTCTGTTGATTTTTTCTTGGATCTCCCCGTGGTCCATTTTCCGGATGGTTTTTTTGGTAAATTGGACCATCCGTTCCGCCCTACCGTTCGCCGCCGGATGCGCCAGTGCTGTTAGTGCGTAGCAGATGCCCCTTTCCGCCAGGAATTTCTCGAACTCCAGGGAGGTAAACTGGGGCCCGTTGTCGCAGACGACGACGTCTGGGAGGCCGTGTGTTGCAAAGAGTTTGCAAAGTTCTTTGGTCACGGCCTCCGTGGTTGTTGTCTTCATGTTGCTTACCTCCAGCCAGTTGGAGTAAGCGTCAACTGTTATGAGGAAGGTGTGTCCATTTGTGGGCCCGGTGAAGTCTATATGGATTCTGGACCAGGGTCCCCTTGGGGTTTCCCACTCTAGGACGGGTGCTGTGGGTGGGCTGGGCCTAGTCTCCTGGCATCGCTGGCACCTAGCTACCCAGGCCTCTATCTGCTTGTCCATCCCTGGCCACCAAGCGTAACTTCTGGCCAGGGCTTTAGTTCTTACGATGCCAGGGTGCCCCTCGTGCAACATTTCCAAAACCTTCCCCTGTAGTTTGTCCGGAATGACCACCCTGTCACCCCATAAGATGCACCCTTTTAACAACGAGAGTTCGGTTTGGCGGTTCCGAAGCGTCTTGACGGACTCGTCGTTGTCTTTTTCCGGCCACCCTCTTTCTACCCAATGCAAAACCCGCGCCAGACGCCTGTCTTTATTAGTTTCCCGGGCAATGTCTGACGCGGTTATAGGTAGGTTGGGTAGGGTCTCGATGCTGAGGGTGGTCGTCGTTGGTGCTGGGTCAGAGTCAGATTCCGGTAGCGGCGAGCGGCTTAATGTGTCCGCATGTGAAATCGTCTTACCCGGTCTATGTATGAGTTCGTAGTTGTAGGCCGCCAGGAACTCGGACCACCTTGTCATTCGAGGAGACAGAATGTTCGGGGTGGCCCGGTTTCCTGCAAGGATGCCCAGCAACGGCTTGTGGTCCGTTATAATGGTGAAGGGCCGGCCGTAGAGATATTCGTGGAACCGTTTTATGGCGGCAACTATAGCCAGAGCCTCTTTGTCCAGTTGGCTATAGTTCCGCTCCGGTTTGGTGAGGGTCCTTGACAAGAACGCGATGGGTGCTTCTTTTCTGTCAGGAAGGGTATGGCTGAGGATGGCGCCGACGCCGAAAGGTGATGCGTCGCAAGTGACGGCCAGAGGCAGGGTTTCGTTGAATTGTATGAGGACGGCGTCGGAGGTGAGGAGGTCTTTAGTTTTTTGGAAGGCGGCTTGCTCCCGTTTCCCCCAAGTCCAGGTCGCCGCCTTGTCCAGGAGCCTATGCAAAGGCTCCGCCGCCGTCGCCTTTTGGGGTAGGAAAACATTGTAAAAGTTCAGTAACCCCAAGAATGCTTGTAGTTCAGTTTTTGATTTAGGGGTGGGGGCCTCTTTGATGGCCTTGATTTTTTTACTTGTGGGGTGAATGCCGTGCTGGTCTAGGAGGTAGCCCAAGAATTCCACTCGTTCCGTGCACAGTTGGCATTTCTCCCTTTTTACTTTAAGTCCCGTTTCTTTAAATTTAGTTAGGACCTCTCTTAGTCGGCTTTCTAGTTCGGCTTGGTTGGGCGCCGACACTAGAACGTCATTGAAATAAGGTACCACCCCCTTGATACCTTGCAACAACCTTTCCATCAGGCTCTGAAATATACCTGGTGCCACGCTGACTCCGAATTGGAGTCGGTTGCATTTGAAAGCTCCCCGGTGGGTGACGATGGTCTGGGCTTCCGCCGTTTGCTCGTCGACCGGCAACTGTTGGTATGCCTGGGCGAGATCGAGCTTGGCGAAAACCCTGCCCCCTCCCAGTGAGTGCAGTAGGTGTTGCACTATTGGGACGGGGTAGGCGCTTTGTTGCAGCGCGCCATTTAGGGTGGCCTTATAGTCCCCACAGATTCTCACCGACCCGTCCGGCTTGATCGGGGTGACTATGGGGGTCTCCCACCGGGCGTGGTCTATGGGCTGCAATACCCCCTGTTTGACGAGCTTATCAATTTGCTCGTCTATTTTGGGTTTTAGGGCGAATGGCACCCGCCTAGGTTTCAGTCGTTTGGGGGGGACGTTAGGGTCTAGGTCGAACGAGATAAGGGGCCCCTGGTACTTGCCCAGGTTTCCGTTGAAGACTTCTCGGAACTCCTGGACTAGTCGCTGTTCCCAACCGTCGTCGGCGACGTGGTTGACTCCCGTGAGAGTGATATCGAGCGGGGCGAACCATTGCAGTCCCAGTAGGCTTGGGCGGTCGCGGTCGATGATCGTGAGGGGGAGTTGTTCGGTGCGCCCCTTATATGTTACGTTAAAGTTTTTGGTGCCGACTACCGGGATGCGGTTTCCCTGGTAGTCCTTTACAATAAGTCTTTGGCTGTCTACGTTTCTCCTTTGGAGGGTGGGCACCAACCGCTTTATCTCGTGCCATGCAATCATGGAGAGGTAGGACCCGGAGTCTACCTCCATTTTGCACGGCTGGCCCTCGATGTGTACCTTGACATGGATTTTTCGGGCGTCGTTGGTGATGGCGTGGCCGATGGTGACTGTCTGGTGGGTCTCCTCTCTCCGCCGGTTGTCGCCACCTCGCGAGGATCGTCCGGTCCGGTCCCATTGGCTGTCCGAGTGGCGATTTCTGGGCCGGGGCGGTGAGCTTTCCCTTCTCCGGTCGTTCTGGTCCCATCGAGTTGGACTGCGGTTTTTCTTCAGGCGGCAAACCTGGGCGATGTGCCCCTTTTTGTCGCAATGCCGGCAGATGGAATCGAAAAACCGGCATTCCGACCTGGGGTGGTCGCCGCCGCAACCGGCACAGTTGGTCCTTGACTTACGACCTCTCCGGTTCCGTTGGTCGCGCCCCGTCTGAAGTCGATGTATGTCTTCTTCGTCTTCAGACGTGCTGGATGCAGAGTGGAAATCGCCCTGGTGTGTAGTTGTCTCAGTTTTTTGTTCGGTCGACCTCGCCGGGTTGTTGTTTCCGCCGCGGTCCTTCGTGTCAGGTCTGCGCATGCTATCGGCGGAAGTACGGGTTGCTTCTGCGGCCGCGGCTACGGTGAGGGCGTCTGCTAAACTGATGTTTCCCTTAGCCATCAGCCGGCTCTGGAGCGCGGGGTCCCACAGACCGAGCACGATTCGGTCTCTCAGGATGTTGTTTAGGTTATCAAATTCGCAGAGCCCCCCTAGGCGCCGCAGCTCGGCGACGAAGTCGCTCAATTTCTCACCCGCTCTCTGGTCTCGCCGGTAGAATTCGTTGCGCCGGATCAGGATGGGGACCTCGGGAGCGTAATGTCGCCGAAGGATAGGTTCAAGGACGTCCCGGTCCATGGCGGTTGCGTCGGCGGGCTTGGCCAACGCTTTGGCCATCTGGAAAACTTCGGTTCCACAGTGGGTGAGGAAGACGGCGCGTTTTAGCGGGCCCGAGGCGTCCTTCATGCCGGTGCACTCGAGGTACATGTGGAAACGGTCGGAGAACGATTCCCAGTCTTCGGTGGCGGGGTTGAAGGGGGCGGGCGGTGCGATTTTCGCCATCTCGGTGCTTTGTCTGGCTACCGTCGGACACGGGGTTCGGTTCAGGGTCTGGATCCCATCCTCGTCGCCAGTGTCGTGTCCGCAAAATGACGCCAGGAGTCGGTGATTTCATGCAATGCTCTTTATTTGGAAAACTGGAACCGAACCGGCGAAAGGAAAAAAGCCCGCGGCTTTTATTCCTTTCGCCGCGGCGGCCGCGGCCAATGGCAACACTTCGAATCTCCCGCGCTCTGAACGAGCCAATCGCGGGAGATTCTTAACGAGTCAATCGGCGCGGCTCGCCTGACCAATTAGAAAGCCCCGCGCTTTGGCCAATCAAAGCGCGGGGATTTCGAGTATGTAAATGAGGACAGAACAGTCATGATGTGCACTGAAGACGGTGTTTGATTTCATTGTATGAGGTGTAATGACAATAAAGTTAACTAAACTAAAAAAAGTGACTTATGACCATTTTTCACAGCTACAACCTTGGCAGCATCCCCATGGTCACATGATCAAAATTCAGATGCTTGGCAACTGGTTCATACTTATGACCATTGCTCTGTTCCAGGTTTTTGCAACCTTCTAACAAGCAAGCTCAATGGGGAAACCAGATTCGCTTAACAACTGGGTAATTAACTTATCAACTGCAGTGATTCACTGAACAACTGTAACAAGAAAGGCTGTAAAATGGGGCAAAACTCATTTAACAAACATCTGACTTAACAATAGAAATGTTGCGCTCAATTGTCGTCGTAAGTTGAGGACTACCTGTAAAGAAAGACATGCCCTTATTGTAAGAAATAGTCAGCAGAGGACCACTGCTTTGCAGATCTAAAGGAATCAGAGTGGAGGGAGCGTCCACACATCAGCCTAAAATAATAAGACACACCCACTACGGTCACCTAACTTCATCTCTGCATAAGGTAACAAATTTTGCATACTAGCAGATATTATTGAATGCTGTTCTTAGAGGAAAAACTCTATTTAAACACCAATGCAACTAAAAATGACTTAAGCTTTTCTCACTGATAGGGTGGAGTTGAGATGAAGGCCATGACTCAAACATGCCCCAGGGAAAAAAATATTGCAAGAGCCCGATGAGCTATAATTAGGTCATTGCCTAAAATGGTGGTAACTACTTGTATTAAAAGTGCTATTAAAATACAACTTAATTCGAACCATTTAATAAAGTGGTGTTCTTGGTCACACAACAGAAGCACTGCAATTCCAAATAATATGATTTTAATGCAGGCTATCACATTAGTATGCAACATGATATGTAATAAACCAGTACCACACCTATAGTGCATCCTGTGGATAAATGACACTCAGTAGAATGAAAAATCATGCTGAAAATAGTTTTACTTTCCTAAACTAGTATCTCATTAATAAGGAAAAACTTAAGTACAGGAGGATCTTAAAGTATATTAAAGCTACTAACAAAATTGATTTCACAATTTTACATAATGGCACATGAGAAGACTAAATATGCTGTTTGCGACAAAATGAGAAACCCTACAAATTCTTGTATTAAAATAATGCTTACATGCATTGCTTGCTTAATGTTGTACCTTTACTTAAATATATAATTTAATAGATAATATGTTACTGAATGTATAATAATGTAATATAATTATCAATCAATATAATATTTCAACCCACAAATCAAAGATAATGTATAATAATGTAATGTGAGACATAATGTTTACATGTATAGTAAAACAGATAATATAAACAATACTTTAGAAGAATTAACCATGTTATTAAAAGCTAAAAAACTTGACTGCTAAATCATTTGGAATCATTTCTAGAATCTTAATTGTCAGTCTACCTGAGTAATGCTTGAGTTTTAAGAGGATTATAAGAACTTTAGATACCTCTCAGCACAAGAAGTAATCCTTTCTGGCAATCTTGGTTATCACTGAAAAAGCAGTCTGCTACCCAACCAGCTTTTGCTCACTCACTGACAAGATGTGAATTGCTCTATGTCCGTGATGGCGAACCTATGGCACGTGTGCTGGAAGTGGCACATAGAGCAATTTCCACTGGCACGCAAGCTGTAGTCCTGGAGCTGGTCCCACTGCACATGCACACATGCCGCCCGCCTACCAGCTGATCATTGGGTAGTTGCTGCGCATATGGGAGGGGCGGGTCAGGTGTGGGAGACGCACATGCATGTGGAAAAACATGCAGGGCGCACGGTGGTCATGCATGCATGCACAGAGATGTGCTGTGCATGCACGGGGGGGGTCATGCACGCATGCAAAGGGGTGTGGGCTCCTCCGTGTGCATTGCCTTATGGGTGCTGGCACACGCACTTTTGGCACACAAGGACGGAAATGTTAGCCATCACTGCTTTATGTCATCTCCAAATGTGGGAGTTCGGGAGTGCCCTTGCAGTCATGTGATCAAAATTCAGGCGTTTGGCAACATGTTTGTAAAGGGGTGCTGAAAACCACCTAACTCCTCCATCAAGGTGATTTCCTTGCAAAACGTGGGGGTGATGCCTCATGTGGCCAGCAGTTGCCTTGTGAAGAGTTAGGATGGGCATGCTTCAACAGCAGCAGGAGCCTGTGAAGATCAGCTGGAGAACAAAGAATTTTAGAGTGCAAGCTGTTAAGGGCAGCTGGGACTAGGTTGTAGTGATTGAAGTTTTTCGGGGTGGCTGTGGTATTGTACCACACAGTTTGGATAGCTGGTGCTTCTCAGGTCACTGTACCTTTGCACCATGCTGCTGGGGCATCCAGGGACATTTTGGCTTTGCACTGTGCTGCTGGAATGGCTGGGGCTTTCCAGGCACTGTGGCTTTGTACTGTGCTGCTGGGATGGCTGAAGTTTCCAAGGGTGCCTGCAACTTTGCACTGCACTGAGGCTCAAGGGTGTCTTGCAGTCTCAGACCTGTGGTGCACCAACAGGCCTCTGATCTTCAGTGTGACAGCAGATCTAGAGCTACTCAGTTCTAATGCAACTTACTGCCCTGCAAGGCAGGGTGCAAGGCAACCAAAAGGGTAGAGATGGGGGAGTAGACAGGTGAGGGAGAATTTAAGATGAGGCACCTCACTAAGACTTGAGTCTCAAGGGACCAAGTCTGTAACTGGGGTGAGGTACGTCCTCAGCTAAAGTCTGATGGAATTTGGTTAACAACAGCAATGGGGATTGCTGCGATTACCGCTGTTGAGCGATATGATCATGTGATATCACACTTTACAACTGCATTATTTAGAAATGGAAATTCTGGTCCTAATTGTGGTTGTTGATATAGTTATATCAACATTAAATACACTACCTTCAGCTTTACCTATTTTTATCTTATGGCAATGCACAAATGATCTCCACAGAATTTCTGGTCAATAGATACAAAGACCTGATGAAAATTCAGTATACATAAAAAGAAAGCTAGATATTGACCATAATAAAGTATAGCCAGAAGCACAGAGTGCCCAATAAAAGCACTGCCACAAATGACTTAAATTTTCTACTAGACCTGCCTTAGGCTGTTAAATTCAGAAAATTATAATTTATTATGTAATGCTTATATTTTAAAATTTTGTTTTGAGATTCTTAGAAATATACCATGATGAGATTGGAACAGTCTAGAAATTATGTTAATAACTAAATACATAAAATAAGTCCTGTGCTGTGCTCATCTTCTGCTAGCTACAATGTTTACCTAGCTTTGGATTGAAATATGAAAAGTACATTAGTCTAGCCACCTTGGGAAGTCACTCATCCAGCCAAAATCGTAACATTGGGAGGAATCCTGGAACTTTTGGCATACCATAAGGCGATCATACAAAATACTGATGTCATAGGTAGGTTAAATAAAAGAGAACAATGATAGGGCAAAATTAAAAGAAACTTACATTTGGAGGTAAACATTTATTACATCAAAAAGCAAGGATGTGACAACTGCCTATTTCATTGTATTATTTGGAAAACTGAAAGTAGTCTTGATCTGGTTTGCCAACAAAAGAAAACATAGTGCAACTGTTCGTTATGAACTATAAAGGTTACACAAATAGCTTTTTTAGGCATTTTGGGCAAGAAATACTGAAAACAGAAATAAAAGTGACACAAAAACTATAGTTTTTAAGGAAAGAATGCAGTATATTACAATATGTAAATTAATTGTATAGAATTATCACCCTAGAATTTCAGGTTAATTACACATTTAAAATAATGAAAAGATACACACAATGTCTTGATCAACTTTTTATAGCAAGTTCTTTAAACTTTCATTTTTTAAACTTTCAAACTTTCCTATTTCAGACTCATTATGCAAACCCAAACTCTCCTGAAATGGTTCTAATGCTGAGAAAGCTGGAAGGAAAGAGAAGAGAATGAACAGTAGCCTGGTGGGTGGACCCAGTTAAAGTGACAATAGGTACAATGTTGGAAGATCTGAAAGACTAGTTTACAAACAGTTCACTATGGAGAAAATCTATGTAAGTGGTTGTTAGGAATTGGAAACGAGTCAATGGCTCATTCAATCAATCAATCAAATTGATCATATAAATTGTGTTATAATAATAATCAAAAATTTACTTGCTGCATGAAAAAAGAAAGAATCAGAAAATATACTTGCTATCCAACCAAGTGTTCCGAAGGGAAAGTCCATCTTTAAAGTCTTTCCCAACTACCAAAATTCTCTGAAAAGCATTTACCTGTTTAGAAGTTCCACAGAACAAGCTTCATATTAAATGTCTCTTATTATCGCAAAGACATGGAGCCATTTTCTATATTCTAGATCAACATAATGTACGTATGCATGACATGAACAAGGTAGGAGTCTTCAAACTATAAAAACAACTGCTTAAATGTTTATAATTCCCACTTCGTGTTAGTTCTGAGCTGAAGACATGCATAATATAAAAATGCAGTTCACCAAGCCATACAGGTTTTTGTACTGTAAAGTGACAGATGATACATATATAGATGAGCTTCCAGTGAAAGAATCAACCTTTATCCTGCATGCTTCATTTTTTATTTATTATTTCTTTTATTAGTCAATCGCTTACAAGATAACACCGTGTTTCTCATATAATAAGGCCGGGTCTTATTTTTTTTGAGCCCCCCAAAAATGGCTAGGCTGTCTTTTCGGGGGTGACTTAATTCCCCCCCCCTTGCATCTTTGGGCGGGCGGACAGTGATGGCTTAGATGTTGACTTCGGCATTGGTGGGACACTTCATATCGGGATCAACGCAGGCAGCACCATATCCAGGTATGCAACAAAAGTACTTCCTAATGGCAAGCCCCTCCACCATTTCCCCCCCATTTTGCATGTTTTAATATAGGCCTTAATTTGGGGGGAGGGGCTTAATTTCATTTCATGCCTATAAAACATGCTGGGACTTCCTATTGGGGGAGGCCATAATGTTGGAGAAACAGGGTAGGTATAAGAATAAACATGAATATGAATACAGGAAATAGGTACGAATAAATGGGGACAATAGGACAGGGATGGTAGGCACAATTGTCCACTTATGCACACCCCTTACAGACCTCTTATGAATGGGGTGAGGTCAATAGTAGATAGTTTGAGGTTAAAGGAATGGGAGCTTGACGATGTAACAACAGAGTCAGGTAGTGCATTCCAGGCATTGACCATTCTGTTGCTGAAGAGGTACTTTCTGCAATCAAGTTTGGAGAGGTTTATATTGAGTTTTCATCTGTTGTGTGCTCTTGTATTGTTGAGGTTGAAGCTGAAGTAGTCATTGACTGGTAGGACATTGTAGCAGATAATTTTGTGTACTACACTTAGGTCCAACCTAGGCAGCTTAGTTCTAGGTCCGTGATGGTGAACCTATGGCATGCATGCTGGAAGTGACATGCAGAGCTATTTCTGCCAGCACGCGAGCTGTTGCCCACAACTGATCCACTGCGCATGCTCACTTGCCCCCCACCAGCCAGCTGATTGTTGGGTATCTGCCGCACATGCTGGGGGAGATTCATGCACGGGAGGCATGCGCACATGCACAGGGGACGGTGCACGTGCGGGGGTCACACAGCATGCATGGGGGGGGCGGGGAGGTCATGCACACATTGCATTATGGGTGCACTTTTGACACGTGACGATGAAAAGGTTAGCCATCACTGTTCTAGGTTGTCCAAGCCCAAAATTTCAAGCCTGGTGATATGGGGTATTCTGTTGCGAGCAAGGAGTGTAGTACTCTTCTTGTGAAGTACTTCTTGATTCGCTCAATTGTATTAATGTCTGATATCCAGACAGATGAGTTGTATTCGAGTATTGGTCTAGCAAAGGTTTTGTATGCCCTAGTTAGCAATTCAATATTACCAGAGAAGCTTCATAAGATTACATTTACAACTCTTAACGCTTTTTGGGCAATGCTGTTACAGTGAGCTCTGGCATGTAGGTCGTTTGATATGATTACTCCAAGGTCCTTGACAGAATGAGGGTCGTCATTTGTTCTGCTGTCTCCTGTTTTCAAAGAACTACACTTTGAAAAGCACTACAAATTAGTTTCTATGCACCCTTCTTTTTGTTATGTTTATGGCTTAATTTTCCAGCAAAAAGCAAAGTAGTTGTTAGGAATGATAGTCACCTAACAGTTAGGTTGGAAATATATAAACCAGGATAGTCATTTAATACTGTATCTTTAAGAGAATGCTGTAAGTGTGATTGGCTGAGGTTCCTCCAACGGCCATAAGATGGAGCCAGAAACCTGGTTTGTTCTCCTTGCATTTCTTGTTTTGCCATATTGCCTGGTCGTCATTCTACTTGGATTGCTGTGAGTTTTGCTGTGAGTTAGCAAACTCCATTTACTGAACTCTGTTTATGATACTTGACTTTGTTTTTGGATTATCCCTGGACTGATAATAACTGCTGTAACCGTGTATGATTTGGACTGTTTGTTGGACTTTGTTTACCCGTTTACTGGAAGTAAAACCTATATTTTACTATTCAGTGTATCTGTATGCTGGTCGGGTGCTATTCAACATCACTCTCACTATGTTTCCCTGAGTGCACTCATTCTCCTAATGGAGAATACCTCAACAGTAGTCAGTTTTAAAACTTATCGTAAATATCTTCTAAGATAATTACACACTTATTTTCCATACTAAAAAGGAAATAATCAGTACTCTTTGTTCCTGCTTACTCCCTGTCATATTTATATAAATAAGATATGAATACAAAAACAATGTTTTCCAATATACAGTGGAGATGTAAGCCAACCCAATCAATTAATTTCATAGGACTGAATAAGAATAGACATTAGATGGATAATATACCAATTCTTCCATCTAATTCTATCACAATAATTCATTTGTGCAAAAAAATGGAAAAAACATTTTAAAATTTCCTTTCCTTCAATGTCCAATCAGTCAATGACTACTTCAGCTTCAACTGCAACAATACAAGAACACGCAACAGATGAAAAATAATGAATTTTTGTACTTTATATTAAGCAAATGACAAAAATAGATGGCTTCTTTTGTTTCTGTCAAAACAAGTTATTTCAGAATTTAGAATATATTCAGAGATTTTCTTTCTGTAATAAAATTTAGTACAAATACTTTTAATTGAATCTTACCTTTGTAAATGAGGCTGGCAATGTAGTCGAAGATATTGAATCCATTGAGATACCATAAGCAAACTGTGAATTTTCTGTTGGAATCAGAGGTTGCTGTTTTTCCTGAGTCGCATACTGCATATCAGGCATGTCAAAATAGCTGAAAAATAGATTAAAAATTTGTTTTAAGAGAAGCTGGAGTATTACATTTACATTGAATTATATAAAAGTTTAAAGTTTAAAGTTTTTTTGAAAACTCAAGCAAGAGCATGAAATTACTTACCACAATGCCTATGGGGTAGTTAAAAAGCAGTTATTAGGCAGTTTATGAACATCAATTCTTTAGATTATGCAGATAATTCAATCCACCAAATTATAGTAATTTCCTCAGTTTGTTCTTCAGTCCTGTACACATCCTCTTTCTGTTTGCACAAAACAAGCCCTATCTAGATTCCATAATTTAAAGATGTTAGGCTGATGTTGGGAAACACTAGCAGAACTTTCCCATGGCAGTATTGGTCTAATGAAATTTCATTTGTAGGGAAGTCTGCCAGACCTACTGATATTTAGAAGGCTAGTTAAAACCAAAGCTGTCCCATGCAGTTTATCCCTCCAAGATAAAAGTGTTTGCAAAGTCATGATTTTAGGTTAGATTGGGCACTCAAAAATATGGCAGAAAGTACAGGATAAAGCATGAAAAAAGATAACCCCATATGGAAAAAAATGGTAAAACATAATGGCAATCCCCCTTGCAAACTATGGAAGAAAACAACTTTGGTGTGCCATAAAGAGAGCAGGGATAGAGCTTGGCTTGAAGGGGGTATAATCTTACTGAAGATGATATATAGAATGAAACAGCATATACTCAAAGTAAGCTCTATCAGATGCTTGCAACTGTTCCATAAAGTATATTTGTTCTCTTGGCATTAAAAGAGTCATGTTCTTTGTTTGGTTGCAAACTACTTTTCATCATGTTTCTCAGGAACAGCTGACATTAGAGCCCCAAGCTACTTTTTATTTGATCTGAGTTTTCCATCACAGTTTGAGGGCAGAGTTCACTATTCATTTTCCATCACTATTCAGAGATTCCAATGAAACCCTAACCAATGATTCCGCAGGCTGCTCCTGAATCTGTCCAGATTTTCTTCTCTCAGTATTAAGAGTCTTAAATTTCCACATTATGTTACATTATTTTTAGGAGCTGCTAGTGCTTCAGCAGTCTAAGATATCTTTAGTGATTAGTCAGCTTATTTCTGAAGATCTTCCCCTTTTGGTGAAACTGCTTTGGAATGTAGAAACCATGACACTGCCTCTTTCTATCCAGCTATTTTTCTGTTTTAAGGGACTATTTTGATTTCTATTGCTTTTGACATTGCATGCCATCTATGTATTTCTGGATTTGGGTAGCCCTCTAAAATAAATGCATACCTTACATACATATCAAACAAAAATGCAGACTAATTCTGTGGCTGAGCAGTTACATGCTTCTGAATTCCTTCTTACAGGAGTTAACTGAATTTTATATGACTGACTGCTGTAGTTCTGATTTTACTGTCTTTATGATAAAAGTTGCTTTTCTCTAATTGTTTTTAAATTAATGCAGCACTTCAAATTTTATTTTTTCATATTGCAAAACGCAAACCTATAGTTAGTTCTAACTCCAATCTTGTCAGATATTACATGCCCATGCCTGATCATTCCTGATATTTTCTTTTTTGTTTAAACTAATGGAAAGTTACCAAAAAAATCTGTATGTCCATCAGCATGATTAGTGTCTGAGTAGCACAACATCAGATTTGGTATGGGAGAAGAAGCCAGCAAAAGAAAGTTGGACTTTGTAAATTAGTCTGTATGGGCAAATAGAAATGGGAAAAAATCCAGAAAATGTTCCCTCCTTTAGAATGGCAATTGGGCAGCAGTTAGAAATGCTGTTCACTAATCCAGAATTAATCCAAATCATTCTGATCATAAGAACCAAAGCGGAATTAAGGGGTTGAAAAGAATTCAAGAAGCTATACTCCGCATGTTTTATTACCAATGTTAATTAATCAAATATTTATATTACTTTCAACTCAGCTTTGCAAAATATGGATTATTGACCGGAAGAAAGAAAATTTCAGATAAGAATATTTTGGTGGGAAATATCTGCAAAGTAGCAAAAAGTTATATGTGATATATCAAGGAGAAACCTTCTTTTCATCACAATTTGCTTTGGAAAAACTTTGCGGAACAATCCTTAGGATGTAACAAGGAAGACTGAAATCTTTAAAAATTTGGTAAAGTCTGCCATCTAGTGAATTGATTCTACGAAGCCCTGAGTATTTAAGCCCTAGAAATTTTTTTTAAAATAAAAAAAGGTAAAGTAATGTTCATTATGTGTTACATAAAATTAGTTTTTGCTATAACAAAATAAGTTAAATAGAATATCTAATATTAAACCTGCCTTGTAGCAATATAATACAATAAACTGAAATGAAAATAAATTTTAATAAATGATTTAATATATGTTTTATGGCATTTCTGAGGTTAGGTTTTGGTGGGTAATATTTTTCCTTTGTCTCTGACTGATGTTTGAGGCAGTCCCTACAGAGCAGGGGTGGGCAAACTATGGCCCACGGGCCACATCCGGCCCGTTGGTCATTTTAATATGGCCCACCTCTGAAAAAAAAAAAATCCCCTCTGAAAAAAAAATTGGGGCCGGCGAAAAGAGACCCCGCGCCGCGCACCAAAAAATCACACACACAACATGGAGCTGGGCAGCCGCTTCCCTGGTAGCAGGGCCAAGGCCGCTGCCCAGGGAACGCCCACTGCTTTCCCTTGCCAGGGCTGGGCGGTGGCGTGTTGCCCTGCGCTGTGTGGCCCCTGCCTGGCAGCGTGCTTCTCAGCTGGTCTCCTCCTCCTCAGCCATACAGAGCAAACAGGCAGAGAAGGAGGAGACCAGCCGGCTGGTTGGGGAAGCTTTCTGCGCCAAAAGAGGCAGCTACTAATCTCCGGCTTTGAGCTGCTTCTCCAATGGTCTGGCACCACCCTGTTCTATGCGCCGGCTGCTCGGACTTGCTGGGCCTGACATGTAGAACAGGGCGGCGCCGGATGTTGGGGAAGCAGAGCGGAGCCGGAGATCATTAGCCGCCTCTTTCGCAGCTCAAGAAGCCTCCCACAACTGGCCAGCTGCTCTCCTCCTTCTCTGCCTGTTTGTTCTGTATGGCTAAGGAGGGGGAGACCAGCCGGCTGGTTGGGGGAAGCTTTCTGCACCGAAAGAGGCAGCTACTAATCTCCGGCTTTGCTCCGCTTCTCTAATGGTCTGGCACAACCCTGTTCTTCTTGTGCTGTGAAAGAGGTGGCTAATGATCTCCGGCTCCGCTCTGCTTCTCCAACATCCAGTGCCACCCTGTTGTGTCAGGCCCAGCAAGTCCGAGCAGCCGGTGCACAGAACAGGGTGGCGCCAGATGTTGGAAAAGCAGAGTGGAGCCGGAGATCATTAGCCACCACTTTCACAGCAAAAGAAGCCTCCCCCAACTGGTCAGGTGCTCTCCTCCTTCTCTGCCTCTCCCCTCTTGCTCCTCACAGTTGCCCTGAGCTGGTGCGGTTCTTTACTTGGGCAGCCAGACGCCCACAGTAGCAACAGGCAGTTCCGCCCGGGCTCTGCTCAGGTGTCCGGCTGGGGCTGTCAGGAGTTGCTACCGCCGGTGCAGCTCCGCACGGATCCAATCCCACGTTACCTTGGGAAGGGAAAGGCAAAACCAGGAGATGCTGAGCCTGAGCCTCCGGTGCCGCTGCTGCCGTTGCAAAGCACCGCCGCAGCTCTTCCCTTTTGCCTTTCCCTTCCTGAGGCAACAAGGGACTGGAGCCGCATGGAGCCGTGCCGGCGGTCGCAACTCCTGACTCAGGGGACCTCTGAGGGGAGAGGAAGGAGGAAAAGAAGGGGGGGAAGGGGGGGCGATTCCCAAAAATCTTGTGCTGACCTGGCCCGTCTGTCAAATTTTAAAAATCAATGTGGCCTACTGAGCCAAAAAGTTTGCCCATCCCTGCTGCAGAGGAACTCTAATTCTTGGTTGCATTTACAACAAGATTTCTGCTTCTGGTGTTTAGCTATTCCTATTCAAGCTTCCAATACCATGTTTTTCCTTTCCTTCCTTAGCGTAGTGTCATCAAATCTACTAGATTACACAACTCCCATAATTCCAAGCCAAGAGTTACAATAACAGGGTTACAAAAATCTAGACTGATTGACATATACAATTTATACACTGCTTTAGTCCCAACAATCCTGGGCAGCTTACACCTAAAAACATTTTTAAAAAAGACAAAAGGTAAAAGAATAGAACAGAAATTGTTATCTGAAAATAACCAAAGCCAACCCAAACTCAATCTTCACCATGATCCAAGGCCTGGGAAGTTAAGCAGATTTTTAGTATCTTTCTGAAGTCAGTAGAATGGAAACCATCCAGATCTCTGGGGAGATATACCAGATGCAAGAGCCGTGACAAATAAGCCTTATTACCTGGATCCCACTAAATGACATTGCTTGATTATTGGGATCTAAGGTGTACCCATTCTGCCGATCCTTGCTGAATGCATAGAAACTACAGAGGCCAAACACTATTCCAAAATTCTTTAGCCTTATGCCACTGTGGGCTAATTTGCACCAAGAAGTCAAACAAAGCAATGAACTTATGACCAATTGAGCCCATAATTTCTGTTGCTAAATGAGACATCGGTTAAGTGAGTGTAGCCCTGTTTTACGACTTTTCTTGCAACAGTAAGTGAGTCACTGCGGTTGTTAAGCTAACAACACAGTTGTTAAGTGAATATGGCTTCCCCATCAACTTTGCTTGCCAGAAGGTCAAAAAAGATGATCACATGACCCCAGGACACTGAAACCATCATAAATATGAGTTAGTTGCCAAGCACCTGAATTTTGATCATGGGAAAAGCTGCTGCAACGGTTATTAGTATGAAACACAGTCATAGGTCACTCTTTTTAGTGCTGCTGTAACTTTGAACAGATACTAAATGAACTGTTGTAAGTTGAGGACTACCTATAGTAACCAAGGTAGTCCTCACAGACAAAATGAGGCAAGGGCATCATTGTCTGGGCCATTGCATTCTAGATGAGCAGTAGTTTCTGGATGGTTTTCACAGGCAGCCCCATGTCATGCACATTGCAATAATCCATTTCTAAGGTGGTGTCTGAGCCAGGGACCTAATAATATTTGCAGTCACACAGTCATGTCAGGATTAAACCTGAGTCAAATGTTAAACAGAAGTGAGAGCACTGCAACGCCCAAAACATGACAGGATGTAGATTTGATCTTCCCCCTCCGTTAGCACTGATTGTAAGTAGCTACAAAGAAAAGTAAAACCACAGAAGAATGCCCTCCGCTCCCAAATCTTGCAGCCAGTCTAGAAGGATATTGTGATGAATAGAATCTAAATCCACTGCTGATTTAGGAAGACAAATATGGTCAGAGTGCCTCAGCAACAAAAGCAACGAATGCTCTCTTCACACTGTGATTTGGCCTGAAATCTGTTTAAGTGACTCTAGATAATCTGTAGAATCCTCTGCATCTGAAATCTAATCATCACTTAAAGAGTGTCCTTAAAAAGATGGATTGTTCAGAATCAATAGGTCCGGCTATGAACAAAGAACATAGAATACCAGAGTTTGGAGCAACTTTGGAGGTCTTCTAGTAGCTCCATCCCCTTCTTGAGCAGGACACTATACTATTTCAGACAAATGGCTGTCCAGTCTCTTTTTGAAAGCCTCCAGTGTTGGAGCACCCACTGGTTGTTAGGAAATTTCTTCTTAGTTCTCAGTTGCTTCTTTCCTTGATTAGTTTCCATTTATTGCTTCTTGTCCTGGCTTCAGTGCTTTGGTAAAAAAAAACCCCACAAACACACACATAGGGCTTCTTGAAGGAGCACACCACAATACAATAAAACAAATTTGCTATGAAAAAAAAAAAACAGATTTAAATCCCATCATTTGCCACATGGTGGCATTGCATGCCTTTATAAAACCAGGTTATACACCTGCTGCATTAACCAGTTGTTTGTTATTGTCTTCCATTGTAGGGCTGTCACAATGTATTAAATGTTACAATTCATTGGATTTTTTGGGGTGGGGGGGGGGAGGGAAATTACACTTTCTCACCAGAAAATCCTCTGAGAACGTTGAATGCTGTGTGAAATAGTAATTTGAATGTATTGTCTATCATGTTACATGTGATAAGCGACACAGCTCTCCAACTCCCAGACAATTTTAAGAATACTCTTGAATTTTTAAAGGTGCTTTCACATAGCTATAAAAAGAAAAAAAATCTTCCTTGATTGTATCTTTTAAATGACATCTATTCTCCTCCTGCTTGCTATCATGTGATGACATATGACTACAATACAGCCATGGGATTTTCACTAAAAGGTGTGTGCATTTTTGAAATTGTCTGGGCCAGGGAGGGGCTTTAATTGCACCTTTGTAGTTATGTATTCAATGAGTTCTTGATTTTGCTGACTGATTTATGTAAGTGTTTTTTTTCTTTCCAAGATTACCCCCACAAATGTACCAACCTTGTAAAATAAGCTTTTTCATTTATTCAATTAGCATTATTTACTGTCTCCCCAGAGTTAATGATTTCGTATTGTATTTTACTTACTTTCAAAATTAACAGTACTTTGCCAGATAGCTGTCAGTGTTGACACAATATACAGTAAAAGCGTTAAAAAAAGACTCTCGTATGTAAACAATGCCATCATTCATGTAAAAAAGGAGATAAACATGGGGCCAAAAAAAGTAAGTGTGGGCAGATGCTGAGCAAGCTTCTTATACAAGCTGTTTAGAAGCTTACTGGGATTTTGGTAAAACAGCCTGCTCTTCCAGAAAAGGTGCTCCCTGAACAATGGCTATCTGATAAGACAAATTATACTGTAAATGCTTTTCTAAGAGTCAAATGAATAGTCTGAAACTAAACAACTCATGCTCAGCTATCCTAACCACGATGAAAGCATGCTTTTGGCCTGAAATCAGCCTTGCTCAAAGGCAGCACTAAAGTAGAAACAGAAACTCCAGGGACAGTATATCCTAGCATTAATGAATATTTCTGAAGCAAAATTAGCCAAACAAGTTAAAAACAGCTTTAATAAATACTGCAAAATAAATACATAGCATCGTTTAACACCATACCCAATTTATACAAGTTAGACTGAAGAATTAAAAAGTACTTTAAAAGTCATTGTATTAATGATTTTGCTCAAAATCTGGTTATATTAAAACACGCACAAGCAGCATTTGTATATATTTGCGCAGGTTGCACATTGAAATGAAAGTAAATCACTTTATTGTACTGTTATCTTTTTTACCCTGAAAACAAAATAACTCCCATGTTCACTGATATCAAGAAGATTATATATGTCATAATCATGTAAATAAATTATTTTATTTATTTATGCTGCTTGTGCAAATGAATATTTGTGGTTCTGTTCAGAGATGTAATAACCTCTTTACTAATTTGGGAAAGGTATATGACTAAATAACAGAGTCCCAAAGGTGCTTTTTCAAAAGGCATAACATAAAACAATAAAATTAGATGACTGTAAGATGAAGAATTTACCACTTCCGCATTAGATCTGTACGCTCTCCACAAGTTGGCTGTTATCAAATGTACATATTTACCTCACATCCTCTCAGAAGGATTCCAAACAAGAAAGCTTTGATATTGTATTGTCAATCTTAGTTTTATTACAACTTTCCTACAACTTGTCTTCTGCCAAAATCCTGTAAGGTTTCTGTAAACCACAAATTGTTCCTGTATATTTGCACTGCTGTATATTCCTGTATATTTGCACTGCTGACTGATGAACAGCAGGGAGAAAGTATCTTTCTCCAGCAAACTTTTTCCCCATTAGCAAGATTCTGTTCTATGAGATTTACCAAGTTTCTTTTGTCTTTAATTACTTCCTATTCAATTCAGTCAATAAAACATCCTTTAACTATCCAATAGTTATTTTCTATTCCTCTTGACTTCAGTGAAAATTATTGGTTCGCTTGTTTTTCTTTTCCTCAAGACTAATATAAATGAACATATAAATTTGTATCATTATGTTGTGCATTGTTCCACTTGTTTCCAAGTGCCAAGGTAGGATGGAAATGAAGGACTACTTCATTACTTTATGCATTGCATTTGATGAGTATGTTTATATGTATGTATGTATGTATGCATGTATGTATGTATGTATGTATGTATTCATTCATTCGTTCGTTCGTTCGTTCGTTCTATTTGTATGGCCACCCATTTAACCAAGTGTCTCTGAACAGTGAATAGAATTTTAAAAAAATAAAAAGAATTATAAACATACAAAGATTAATATATATATATGAGCCTTGGTGGTGCAGTGGTTAGAATGCAGTACTGCAGGCTACTTCTGCTGCCTGCCGGTTGTCTGCCATTTGGCAGTTCAAATCCCACCAGGCTTAAGGTTGAGTCAGCCTTCTATCCTTGCAAGGTGGGTAAAATGAGGACCTAGATTGTTGGGGGCAATATGCTGACTCTGTAAACCACTTACAGAGGGCTGTAAAGCACTGTAATTCAGTATATAAGTGCTATCGTTATTGCTATAGCAGCCAAGAATAAATCACCCACCATTATTGCTAAATTAGACAAGAAACAGGTCCTTGCACCCACTCAAAAAGATAAAGAAAAAATAGCCATTGGAAATAATTACCATAGCTGAATGCATTTTGTAAGGTAGGATTGCCCATTGTAGTATTTTTCACAAGGATGAAAACTTATGAATAATGTAACAATTGGAGAGAGGAAGTATGGCTCTGTCTAGATCACGGGTCTCCAACCTTGGCAACTTTAAGACTTGTGGACTTTAACTCCCAGAATTCCTCAGCCAGCAGACCAGGCAACTTTGGCAACTTTAAGACTTGTGGAATTCTGGGAGCTGAAGTCCACAAGTCTTAAAGTTGCCAAGGTTGGAGACCCCTGGTCTAGATCACCCAATGAAACTGATAGACATGCACTGAGGGAATACAAAAATAATGCTTTTAAACTATAATTAAATATAAAATTTATAATCACAAGATAATGGAAATTATCATCATGGCATACAACAAAATAGCATAATACATAAGCATTAGATATTAAGAAAGGAATTGAACAAAGTCATGACAAGCTGTCACAAGAACACCTAAAAGGACTGCTGGCTTTGTATTTGGCATGTAGGTGCTTTTAGATGCATCTTACTGGCCATGGGAAAAGAATACTGACCACAGCAAACTGTATTCTTATGGATTTTGAAGTATTTCAAAAAGCAACACTGATGAAGTTGCCATATTAAGTGCCATACACAGCATGCATACCCACAAACTGTTCTTATGAAAACTGTATTTTATTATGACCAAATTTCTTCCTAATCCTGTAACCTCTCAGTTAACAAACCTCAGCTGAGCAAACTTCACATACAACAAACAGGTCTTTGTTCAGATTTCATCCCCATTTAATAAGGTCCATTAAGATTGTGCAGCAAATGAGGCTATTTACATCAATTATCTAATCACATAAAAGAACATACCTTTCCCCTCTCCCTGCATAATTTTACAATGGGTTTACAATTCTTGAGGATATATGTTATTTATTAAATCAATGTATTTAGCTTCCCAATCCGATGTGTGAAGGAATAAAAAACAGATCTTGAAGGCCACAGGTGCAGCCATCCAATTCTTGGGGAGGATGCTATTTCAGAGAGCAGGCATAGTGAGCATGCAACCCTATCAGATGTTTTCAGATTGTATTAGAAATAAAGATCATCACCTACTTATTCAACATTTGCCCTCCTGACTAATTTAAATCACCAGAACAAAATATGACTAAAGAAGCTGAAAATATGACTAAAGAAGTTATTATTCTTGCAGGATATATTTTCAGGTGTCACTGAATCTACTGAAGATTAGATACTAAGGACCATCTTTGCACAGATGGCTTTGGATACACTTTATATCACAGCTATATTAAAATATAATAGATATCTATTTCTTTTAACTTAAAGTGCTCATATTGACTTTTAAAATCATAAACTGCTGTAACGATCTGCGGGAGGGACCCTTCTGAAGCTATGCCATGGCCAGAGGCCCATCTTTCTGACACAGACAAGTTTTCTCTTTAAAAAAACTGTTCTTTCACTAGATTTTATTTGTGGGTATTAACCTGCATTTTTCATTTTCTATACAGGTATTCCTCAACTTATGACCACATTGAACCCAAAATGTCTGTCACTAAAAGAAACATTAAGTGAATTTTGCCCCCATTTTATGACATTTTTTGCCGCAATTAAGTGAATACTGCAATTGTTAATTTAGTAACCTGGTTGTTAAGTGAATCTGGCTTCCCCACTGACCTTGCTTGTCAGAAGGTCGCAAAGATGATCACATGACCCTTGGACACTGCAACTGTCATAAATATGAGCCAGTTGCCAACCATCTGGATTTTGATCATATGTATGAGGATGCTGCAATAGTCGTAATATCACTATTAAAAATAGCCAAGATTTGCGTAAACATGCAATGCAAAGATTGCAAGCAAACGTTTGTCATAATGAACTTCTAAATTCCCATGTTTCTAAAAATCTAATTGACCAACTTGCTCAGCATTCACTATACACACACAGACACAGTCATACATAGGAACCTGGCATGCTGTGGTCCATGGGATTGTGAAGAATCAGACACTACTTAGTGACTGAACAACAACAACCACACACACACACACACACACACTTACATAGAGAGAGAAAAAATGAGAAACAAGATATATTTGTGCCTGCAGCTTATTAAAAATGAATTACTGTGACATAAGAAAAGGTCACAGAGTACTCAGATGGTCCTGAGGAAAAGCCACTATCACTAGCCGAATGCTTAGTTATTTCTGCATTTATTTGGCAGCAATTATTCTTATGCTCAAAGGCAAACTGCCATACCTTGTCACCCTCCTGCCAGATGTGTCCCGATGTAACCACTGTATGTATAGTTGACTGTCAAGGAGGCGAGTAGCATCCTTCAGACATTGGGATCAGTGTGGGAAATTAAATTGATTATTTTCTATCGTTCAAACCCATTTTTAAAGCTGCATGAAATATTTTTTCCTTGTTGCCTTTCCACAATGAGCCTGAATAAATCCCAGTGCCTTTTCCCAAATATATCCCAAATACAAAATTTGGTATTAAGATAGGGAGCTAAGAAATGTCTTGTGGATTAGACCAAGAACAGTATAGCACCTAAAAATATCTGGTTTTCTTAATGAAATTATTTTTGAAGTCTTGTGGTTGATATCGTATCAGTTAACTTCAGTAAATGGAAGTATCTTTAAACACATTTATTGCAGGATATACCAGAAGAACCACTGAAATCATGATTGCTACATAAAATGCAAAATGTCATTAAGATGCTATTCAAAACAGGTTCTTTAATCTGATTTCAGTTAATAATAGTCAAGAACAACAAACAGCTGGGAGACGTCTAGTTTTGCTACACAAAAGTACACATTTGGGGAAAACCTGTTGTTATGATATGTACAGAATAACTCTTGAGTAACAAGGATATGCACACGGAAACGTTTATGAGAGTAGTTATGAATAATTATCCAGCCACACAGATATACTAAATTGAGTTAAAGTTTATTTTAAGAAATAGTACAGTCCAATAAACGGTCCAGGTCAGATATATTTAACAGTCCAAAGAATATCCAATTACAAAATCTTCTTACAGGTTGCCTTTGTCATTTACAGTAAACAAAGATATCAAAGTATAAGCACAACAGAGATCCTTAGATAGCACTAGAATATCAGAGATATAGAATTTCAGAAAGAGAGCATATCAGAGAGAGCAAGCTATGATCTCTAGCTCCCTCTTATGGCAACTCACAACACAAACAACTAATCGGAACAGAGTACAAATCAATACAGTGACTTTGTCTTAAAGCTACAAGCATACATTGTTGGTTTATATATTGCCAACCCAACTAATTGGTGAACAGATTCCTAACACCTGTCACAGAAGACAATGCATGAAGTTCTGGAAACCTGTGCTCCTTTCTTTCTATACAGATTATTCCAACATATGTGGACACTCACCAAAGAGTTAGTGTGTATGCAAGAAGGATTATGACTGCTCTTTTTGTGATTTTGTTGGCCTCTAGTTTATGATGATTAGTATCAATTAGGTTTTAACAGTGACTGTAGGTGACACCATAAGAGTCAGCCCTATTATTAGACATGTTAGGCAACTGCTGCAATTAATAGAAGTTGCAGGGCAACATTTCTTACCAATTCCTCCAATTCCCTAAAGCCACCATTTCTTTCTCTTTGGGGATGGAATTCTCATTCTCATTCTCTCTGTCTCTGTCTCTCTTTCTGTCTCTCTGTGTGTAAAGATCTCAAAAATATTTAATCAGATTTTTTTCCCCTGCTGTGGGGTTCCTGATGATACAATTCATGTGCAGAAATGACTAGATCGCATATACTAGATAGCAATGGCATTGCCACTGATGTGGGAGACCACAGTTCAAATCCTGGCTGGTACCTGCCTTACTGGTAGAGGTCCTTGGGCCAAGCCCCCTAACACTTTACCTACCTACAATAAAATATGAGAGTGGCATGAACTGGAAGAGTCATGCCAATTTGGATGTTGCCTGGATTAACAAAATCCACATCATATGTTGAGGAACCAAGACAATCCAATGATAAGTGGGCTACCAGAACAAACCATACATGAATGAGACAAGAGAACCACAAAAGAATAGCATCAGCCAACTACCAGCCAATAACCCGCCTCTCCACAACATGGAAAATCGTATCAGGCTTTATAGCCACCAGACTACAGGCTCATATGGGCCAGTACATGAGCTCAGCTCAGAAGGGCATTGGGAATAACACCAGAGGCTTAAAAAAATCATTTGCTCATAGATAAAGTAGTTTCCCAGGACTCATGGTCTGAACAGACCAATCTGAGCACAGTCGGGATTGATTACAAGAAAATCTATAATGCCACATACATGGATTTCTGAATGCCTGTCACTATACAAAGTCAACAGGACGCTAAGAATCAATCAAGTTGTATGCAGAGAATGAATGAGACATTGATTCACAGTGGATCCACCTGACATGGATCTAAAATGAGGACATCAGAATGTCATTTGGACTAGAAAAGCATAGCTGGATGTTAGTCAAGAGAGGGAAACTGGTTAATACTTATAGTTATACTAGTGGGTGACATAGTAGACATTCAGACCAGTTACAAGTACCTTGGTATCCCATAATCACATGAAAACCACAATGTATAATATGCTAAGCACTGTGGGAAAAGGGGGACTCTGACCATCAAAGAGTAGATTTTCAAATTGATTGAATGAGAGAGATGGCTAAATTAACTGCTTTGATTAAAGACAATGGATTAGACACGTTTATATGACATTGTGGAATTTCTACATGTTAAATACAACAACAGATGGTTAACAAGGTTTTGAAGATTAATTTTAACATTGCAGTAACTTGTTGACTTTTTATATATAAAATATAAATATTTACACACACACACAGTGAAATACAGGTGGGAGAATTTATAACTATTTGTAGATCTTTTATATAAGGGGAAGGATATATATATTAAATTTTGATGTATCTTTCAGCATTCAGCCAGGGTGGATTTTTTCTTATTTAAATGTATTTGATATTTGGGGGGAAGGGGATTGTACACATGGTTGTTTTTTTCTTTTTGTTGTTAATGTTGGATATTTGTTAGTCTGTTTTTTTTCTTTTTCTCTTTTGTATTTTATCTTTGATGGTAAAATAATTAATTAAAAAAATTTTTTTTGAAAAAGACATTAAGTTCCACATCCATAGATGTAGGAGTCTACAGCATTAGACAGGACCCAAAGTACAGCATATGTAGAGATTCCTCAGAGACAGTGTAACACATAGCATCAGGTTGTAAGATGCAGGCAGGAGCAGCCTTCACTGAATGGCACAACGAAATAGGTGGTATTGTATACAGGAACGCCTCTACAAAATATGAGCTAGATCTTTCCAAGTTCAGATTCCACAGAAGCTTGTAAAAAAATAAGATTAAGGTCTTATAGGATTTCCAGATCAAGACAGACAAGCAGGTACTGGCCAATCAACCAGATATTGTGGTAGTAGATAAAGTCCAGAAGATAGGGATAGAGATAGATGGGGATAAACATAGCAGTGCCAAGTGATAGCAACATCAGAAGGAAGGAACATGAGAAACTGGAGAAACATCAGGGCCTGAAAAAGGAAACGAAATGTAAAGGCCAAAGCAATCCCAGCAGTGGTAGAAGCACTTGGGCAGTGACTCCTAAACTGGGAGAGTGGCTCTAACAGATCCTAGAAAAGACACCAGAGCTCTCTGTCCAGAAGAGTGCAGTGCTGGAGCAGTTGAGATCCTGATACAAATGTTCTACTCTCACCATCAATAGGGGAAAAAAGGAAGAATCAACATACTCTATGGAAATAATATGAAAAGTATGTATGAAGAGCACCGTAAATCAAGTAGTCATAAATACATTAGATGAATGAAGCTCTTAAAGTCCAAACTCTGTGGCAGAAATATCACTGAGTAAAATGTACACCTGGGCAATTCCTATTTTTATGCATACAGCTGGAATAGTGGATTGAACTCAAGAAGATCTAGAAGTCTTGGATAGGAAGACAAGAAAAATAATGATAATGAATCATGTCCTTCATCCATTCAGTGACAATGGCAGACTGTATTCACTAAGGAAAATAGATGGGTATGGAATGTGGCAAGTATACCAAACAGTTCACAAAGAAAAAAGGACATTGTAAGAATATCTGAAAGACAGTGAAGAAGATGCATTAAAGCTAGTACACCAGAGAGACAAAACCAGCCTAGAGGAAAGACCAAATGAAGAATAAAAAAGAGAGATGGCAAATATTACATGGCCAATACTTTTTTTTTTTTTAAAAAGCAGGCAGATAACAAGACCTGGCAATGGCTAGGAGCAAGAAAATTGAACAAAGAGACAGAGACTGATTCTAGATGTACATGACCAAGTCTTAAGAACAAATGTATATTAAAGCCAAAATTGAGAAGACAGCAACAGGCAGAAAACACAGCTTCTGCAAAAAAAAGCTGAAGAAACAGTGGGCCACCTAGTTAGCTGTTACAAGAAGATCCCACAGTCTAAGCACAAACAAAGGCAGGATGAAGTAGCAACAATGGCACATTGGAATATCTGAAAAGAAATATCATTTGTCTGCAACCAAGAACTGGCAAGACTACAAAATAAAGTAATAGAAAATGAAGAAATGAAAGTGCTCTGGTATTTTGGAATTCAAACAGATAAGTGTTAGATCTGGGGTGGATCGGTTCGAAGGAGATGCGAGACCATCGTAGTGAGTTCAGCTCTTTATTTAGAATAAGGATAGTCTGAATAATACAAGCCATGGCAGCCCTTCATATAGGGCTGGCTCGTGGCTCTGCAGCCAATGGCAGCTCTTTGAATCTCCCGCGATCGGCGCAGCCAATCGCGGTAGATTCTTAGCGCTCCAATCACGGCCAGGGTTTCGTCTGTCGGTGCGTCGTGACGTAGTCGTGTAGGTAGGCGGGGCTTCGTACCTGCCTAGCTGACCTGCGCGGTTCAGTTTCAGTGTGGTCTTTGACCAGTTCAGAAGGCTTCTCTGTCGCTCTGGTTCCTTGGGATAAAACCGCCTGGAAGGGTGAGCCGGGCCTTTCCTGGTAGCTCCCTCCCGGTCTATCCAGGCTGGTTGAGCTGTCGCTCCTGTTGTTCCCACCGGATCTTTCTGTGCTGGTTGAACTGGCTTGGCTGCTTCTTCCAGGTGAAGATTCCGGTGGTTCGTGCCCTGTTGGTTCTGCGCTTACTGGTGAATAGGACTGGTTTATTTGTGGCTTATTTGTTCTGGGTGGGGGGTTTTCTGCTTGCTCTAGGAGGTTCCCTTCGATTCTTTCTTTAGCGCTTGCCATTCCCCCCCCCTTCTAGTTTCTTGCTCGGGTGTGTGGTTGTTGTTGGTGACTATTCTTGACCTTAGTTGGTTGATGTGCCGCTTCCAGTTTTTCCCATCACTTGTCTCTAATCAGTATGATAAGGGGCTGATTATTTGCGTGATTGTTGCTGGCACCCAGAGTGGTTCCCCTGAAAGTTTTTTTGTGTATACTGTGTCCCCTATGTTAAACCTTCTGTGTTTGCTGGAGGAACCTGGGGGTTTTCAGGGTTGTATGTCGGATGCATTCTGTCTAGCTTTGACCGTAGTTTCCTGCCCATCATTAATTTTGCCGGGCTTCTATTTGTGGTCGCGCTAGGTGTGATGTGCTAGATGAGGAGCATTTTATTGATTTTGTCCTGTATGTTGGCTGCTTCTATTTTCTGGATGGCTTTCTTTGTGTATTGGACCATGCGTTCCCCCCGCCCGTTCATCGCTGGGTTTGCTGGCGTGGTTAGCGCATGCCGTATGCCTTGGCCTGCCAGAAATTTTTCAAATGCTAGTGCGGTGAACTGGGGCCCGTTGTCCAACACTATTACATCTGGCAGGCCATGCGTGGCAAAGAGTTTACTCAGTTTCTTTATTACTGCCTCCGTTGTGGTAGACTTCATGGTGCTTACCTCCAGCCAGTTGGAGTAAGCATCTACTGTGATAAGGTACATGTGTCCCTTGGTTGGCCCTGCGAAGTCTATTTGAATCCTAGACCACGGGCCTCTTGGTGTTTCCCACTCTTGGGTTGGGGTGGCGGGAGGATTAGGTCTGGATTCTTGGCATTGTTTGCATTTGGCTACCCAGGTTTCGATCTGTTTATCCATTCCTGGCCACCATGTATAGATTCTGGCCAGGCTTTTCATCTTGACCATCCCTGGGTGCCCCTCATGCAACATCCCCAATATTGTAATGTTTCCGGGATTACCACTCTGTCCCCCAAAGTATGCAGCCCTTCTCGGTAAAAAGTTCAGTTTGTCTGTTTCGGAAGGGTCTGAATAGTTCATCCCTGTCCCCTTCCGGCCACCCTTTTCCAACCCAGCTCAAGACTCACGCCAGCCGCTTGTCTTTATTTGTTTCTCTGGCAATGTCTGGCACGGTCACGAGTGGGTTGGATATTGTTTCTATTTGAAGTACCTCTGTCATGGGTGCCAGGACATCTTCCAGGTCAGGCAGGGGTGAGCAGCTCAGGGTGTCTGTGTACCAGCTGGTAATTGTATGCTGCTAGGAATTTGGACCACCTTGTCATTCTTGGTGATATTTGGTGATATTCTTGGTGATCATTCTCGGTGTGGCCTTGTTCCCTGCCAGGATTCCTAGCAACGGCTTGTGGTTTGTGATGATTGTAAAAGTCCTGCCATAAAGGTATTCGTGAAATTTCTTGACGCCGGCGACGACTGCTAGGGCCTTTTTGTCGAGCTGGCTATAGTTTCTCTCTGATTTTGAAAGTGTCCTTGATGAGAAAGTGATGGTGCTTCCTTCCCGTCTGGTAGCTGGTGGCTGAGGATGGCGCCGATCCCGAAGGGCAATGTGTCGCATGTCACTGTTAGCGGCAGGGTCTCGCTGTACTGGATTAGTACCGCATCAGATGTTAGGAGGTTCTTGGTGTTGGTAAAGGCATTCTCCTCCCGTGCTCCCCAAGTCCAGGTGGCTGTTTTATCTAACAGCCTATGCAATGGTTTTGCCATGGTTGCCTTTTGAGGTAGGAAGACATTGTAAAAGTTTAACAGTCCCGAGAAAGCCTGTAGCTCCGTTTTGTTTTTGGGTCGTGGTGCTTCCCTTATGGCTCTCAGTTTCTTTTCCGTGGGGTGGATCCCTTGCTTATCTAGGAGGTACCCTAGAAATTCAACCCTCTCTGCCCGTAGTTGGCATTTCCCTTTTTTAACTTTGAGTCTCGAGTCTCTGAATTTCTTTAGTACCTCCCTCAACCGGGCTTCCAGTTGTTTTTCGTTTTTGCAGCCACCAGCACGTCATCAAAGTAGGGCACCACACCTTCTATGCCCTGGAGGAGTCTTTCCATGAGTCTTTGGAAGACCCCGGGTGCCATGCTGACTCCAAATTGGAGCCGGTTGCAGCTGAAAGCCCCCATGTTACGATGGTTTGGGCTTCTGCGGTTGTGGCGTTGACCGGCAGTTGCTGGTAGGCTTGTGCCAGGTCAAGTTTTGCGAAAATCCAGCCTCCCCCCAGTGAGTGCAGAAGGTGCTGTAGTACTGGGACGGGGTATGCGCTTTGTTGGAGTGTGTGGTTTAGGGTGGCTTTGTAGTCACCGCAAATTCTCACGGACCCATCTGGGTTGATGGGGGTGACAATGGGGGTCTCCCACCGGGCATGATGGATTGGTTCCAGCACCCCTTGCGCAATGAGCTTATCTAGTTGCTTATCGATTTTGGGCTTGAGTGCAAATGGCACTCGCCTGGACTTAAGGCGGATTGGCGCGATGCTCGGGTCTATATTGAATGAAATAGGGGACCCCCGATACTTGCCTAGGCTGTCATCAAAGACTTCCCGGAAGTCCCTCACGAGCGCTGCTTCCCAGTCCACCTCTCCGATGTGGTGGATGCCGGTTACTTCGATGCCCAGGGGTGCGAACCACTGCAGTCCCAATAGGCTCGGTCAATCTCGGTCGATGATCGTCAGGGGTAGCACTTCAGTGTGGCCCTTGAAGGTGACTTTAAAATGGCCTCTGCTGACTACAGGGATGCGGTTCCCTTGATAGTCTTTGAAGGTTAGTGTTTGGTCTTCCAATTTGTGGCGGTGGATGGTGGGGACCAGGCGCTTGATGGTGCGCCATGAGACCATTGAGAGGAAGGACCCGGAGTCCACCTCCATGTCGCATGTCTGGTCTTCTATCCCCACCATCACGTATACCTTCCTAGCGTCGCTTGTGGAGGAATGGCTGATGACGATGGTTTGATGTGTTTCCTCCCTTTGTCTTGCCTCGTGGAGTTGCCTGTTCCGACCTTCTCGGCTCCAGCGGTTCTCCGTCTGGTGATCGCGGTTTCTGGTGAGGGTGCTCTCTCACCATCGGGGGCTGCCGTCTCGTCACCTGGGGCTGCCCTCTTGTCGTCGCGGGCTGTAGTGTCTTTTATTCCGGCACACCTTGGTGATGTGCCCCATTTCTCACAATGCCAGCAAATGGCATCAAGAAAGTGGCAGTCCACCCGGGGGTGATCGCCGGCGCACTGGAACCTTGACTTATGACCTCGTGGTTCCCGCTGCTCCCGCGCTGCTTGAAGGTGGTGGATCTCCTCCTGCTCGTCCTTGGTCTCCGAGAAGGAGTCGATGTCGCCATGGTGTGTGGTTGTGTCTAGACGTTTGGGTTGGGGTCGCTTCTCGGGGGTCAAAGTCATCTCGCCAGTCGCCAGTCATGGCGTGATGCTCGATTGTCACATCCGAGCCGCTGATTTCTTGGCCTCAGCCGCGGCGGCCTCGGTAAGGGCATCGGCGAGGGAGATGTCACCCTTCGCCATGATGCGGGTTTGGAGAACAGGGTCTCGGAGTCCTAGGACGACACGGTCTCGGAGTGCCTCGTCCAGATGGGCGAAATCGCACAGGCCGCCCAAGTCTCGGAGTGGCGCCATGAAGTCGCCAAGCCCCTCGCCCTCGCATTGATCCTACCTGTAGAAGTCGTGCCACCGGATAAGGATTGGCACGACAGGGACGTAGTGGCTTCGTAGTAGGGGTTCGAGGTTGCCCCATTCCATGGTCTTGACGTCCTCTGGTTTGGCCAAGGCTTTGGCCATCTTGAACACTGCGAGCCCGCATTGTGTGAGAAACACAGCTCGTTTCTTGTGGCCGTTGGCATCCTTAAGATTGCTACTCTCGAGGAACATCTGGAACCTATCGGTATAGGATTCCCAGTCCTCAGTAGCAGGGTTGAAGGATGTGGGTGGCGAGTTGATGCCGGCCATGCTGCCTGCTACTGCGTGCCGCTTGCCACATGCTGGGTGGTCCCCTTGTTTCACGATCCCATCCTCGTCGCCATTGTTAGATCTGGGGTGGATCGGTTCGAAGGAGACGCGAGACCATCGTAGTGAGTTCAGCTCTTTATTTAGAATAAGGATAGTCTGAATAATACAAGCCGTGGCAGCCCTTCATATAGGGCTGGCTTGCGGCTCTGCGGCCAATGGCAGCTCTTTGAATCTCCCGCAATCGGCGCAGCCAATCGCGTTAGATTCTTAGCGCTCCAATCACGGCTGGGGTTTCAACCAATCAGGTCACTGTCCGTCTGGACCAATCAGTTGTGAGGATTCAGAATATGCTAATATAGTACACTAAGCATCTGCCATACAACACCAGACTTAACAATTGTTGATAAGAAAACTAAAAAAGTCTGGATAACATCCAAGGAGAGCAGAAGGGAAAGGAAGAGAAAGAACTGGAGGAAAAATAATCTTATTCGGAAAGACTTGATAGATAGACAAAACGCCAAATCCAATCTACAGAACTGGTTGACTGAGCAACCAATCATAATAATGTATTAAATATATCTGGATGAATTACAAATTAAAACATTTAAAACAAGAAATGACAAAATCAGAAGGGAACGAACAAAAATAATCCACATAATCCAAATGCCTGGGTGAACAGCCAGGTCTTCAGGGCCTTTCAAAATACCAGTAGGGTGGGGCCATTTGAATCTGGGGGTGAACTTCATTCCAGAAAGCAGACAATCTCTGGAATTTCTTGAATTACTTGAAAATATGCTGGGGTTGAATGAAGTAAAGCTCTACCCATAATCAAAGCTTAAGTTTTGGTAACCACGAATTCCTTTGCAGTCAATTAGTCTACATAATCCATCACCTCTGGTTTATAATAAGATATTTCCATACACATCACAACAATTTGTCGTAGTTTGCCTCCTGCCAAGTATTTATTTATTTGTTTATTTATTTATTATGGCCACACATAGTACTAACGTTACCTTTCCACTGTTGTGGTAGCTATTTATCTATTTGCGTTTGCATGCTTTCGAACTGCTAGGTTGGCAGGAGCTGGGAAAAGACAGGAGCTCACCCCATCATGGGCACTTGGGTCTTGAACTTGACTTTCCAGCTGACAAGTTCAGTGTCTTAAGCACTGTGCCATCAGTGTTCCCCTTATGGTGGAAAGATAGCAGCACTCCATGACATCATATTGGCCAAATGATCATGGAAATGTTTTTGGACTACGCTAGCTCAATGGCCTTGAAACTGAGATGAGCACTGCCCCTTATAATTGGCATTCGCTGGCAGAATAAAATCCACAGAGATTCCTTTACCTTTTTTAAAAAAAAAAATTACTATGGTGACTATGGGCAGCTAATAGCACTTAAAAACAAAAGGATCGACAAAATACAATACATATAAACCCAAACACAATCGATCAACAATTAAAACATCCATCTCATTGTAAGTAATAACTCAGCAATCATGCCTAGGAACACAACCACTCCTTTAGGGCTTTGTGAAAGACCAACAGTGCTTTGGGGGCCAATCTGATCTCTGGGGAGATCATGTTTCAAACAGCAGGTACCATGATAAAAAAGACTTGCTTCCTAGATACTGCAAGGTGGCACTCCTTAATTGATAGGACAGAGCAGGTCTCTTCTTCTGTATCTGATGGGATGAGTAGAAACAGCCAAGGAGAGGAATAGAATAGAATGACGGAGTTGGAAGGGACATAGCCCCCTGCTTAGGCAGGAAACCCTGTGCCATTTCAGACAAATAGTTGTTCAATCTCTTCTTAAAACCTTCCAGTGTTTGAGCATTCACAACTTCTGGAGACAAGTTGTTTTATTGATTAATTGTTCTAACTGTCAGGAAATTTCTTCTTGGTTCTAGGTTGCTTCCACAAATAATTGGCCTTATGTTATGAAGGGCTTTATAAGTTACTACCACTATCTTGAACTGCACCTGGAAGGATACTAATAACCAATAAAACGTGCAGAATAGAAATGCAACGTACATACACTGAGGAGTACTCATAGCTGCCTGCAGTGCTAAATTCTGAATCAGCTGAAGCTTTCAGGTGCATTCTAGAATATTCCATGGCTCATCTCTCTTAAAATAAAGTATGTATGGTATTAATTGTGACATTATTCTACAGGCGATAGTTTCACTAGGTTATAGAACCACTGTAGGCCATTCCCAATGCTATACATATATTTCCAAAGTATGAATTGCTTCACATTTGTTACATAAGAGTAAGGGGTTTTTTGGGGTGGGGAGATTCAGATTTTTTTCAGCAATGAACTGCACAAATATAGTACTGTTGTCTACCACACTTTGAAGTGAAATAATGCACATTTTCTAATGGCCATAGTGTATTTATGATTGTGAATTGGAATTAGATGAAAACAAGATGCTGAATACTGCAAAGCTAAACAGGGGAACATTGGGTTTTCCAATGACATGACACAATGGGGCCCGTCTGGGAGAGATGCTCAATGATTTATGCAGTGTCTGCAGCTGTTGATTTACATGAGCAAACTTGTTATCAAATGGTAACTAGCCTGGCAACTCCCATTTGTTTACTGTTTGTGAGATTTATAGTTCAGATTCTCAAACTCTTTTTCTTTAACAACATAACTTAATAGTTTAAACGAAAAGTACAAAAGTTCTGTCTTTTCTTCCTTTCTCCCCTTCTCCCTTTCTTCCTGAAATACCATAAGCTAGAATACCCAGCATCTGAATAGCAGGGTAACTATAACACAGTCATATCCGTTATTAGTTTTGTGAAATTATTATATTACTTTTTTAAAGTGACTCATTACCAGAAGAAAGATGGGAGAAATATAACATTTGAATCTATGTTATCAATGTTGAATTAATATGCTGATAATGCACAAAAAAAGAATGTCTTCCTTTCAGTTGAATACAATGGAAGAGGAACGAGTTCAAATTGTTTATTTATTTTTTACTCTGGTTGCACCCAAAATAGTCTGCTTAGCAGGACTATTAGCAAGTACAGTCTTTATTAAAACATAGTCAGGTATTTCCATAGGGAGTCAATTTGTATGTAAATTACTTGTCTTAACAGGTATTTCACTTCTGCACCTTCTGTTTTTGGGTACCTGTTTATTACAATCCAAGTCTATGGACGGCAGACAATAAGGGTTGTTCTTTAACACCAAAGTATAAATTTTCATGAGTTGCAGCTCATTTCATCAGATGCATAAGGTGGATAGACTAATGTAGGTTTAAAGTTGGGATTAGGAAAGGAGAAGGGAGGGGAAGACATGTTGTGTACTCAGATGCTAGTTACAAGGAAGTGGATTGCAAGTACCTTATACAATTTTCGCATATTATATTTAACACATCATTTTAAGCACTCACAAAAGCTTATGCCTTTTAATAAAATGCGTTAGTTGAAAATGATGTTAGCTAGATTTCTGATTTTTTTTAATTAATGGAAAATGCTTGACCTTGGCATGCTTGTTGTTAGAAGCTCATGTGCCCTGAAATACATCCATTGCCCCATTCCCTAATTAGTTTGGAGCATCAACAAAAAAGTTTAATTAAAAGCTGAAATACAGGAATACTGGAATTCATTAAATTAAAATGACAGTAACCCTATTTTATAAATCACAGTTCTATTTAATTCTTATGCTAACTCAATTATGGAATTGGAAAGCCAAGTTCCTCATGATTAATTATTTACCAATTGTGCCTTATTACAGCATGTATATGCATGCATGGACATAAACTTACACACATTATATATTTTGTACTTAACGACTCAATGACTTGCTGAAACACGCAATGAACGTAATTGAATTGGAAAATTCAAAATATTGCTAAATGTTGAATGTAAATAAATAATAGTTATAGCAGCAAATTCTCTGCCTATTCAAATTCATTTTTGATAGCATTACTTTGAATTAAGAGTAACAACATTATTCCTAGAAAGGCTTTCCACAGTAGAAGCACATAGCATCCAAATTCTACTGTGAATAACCTCAAAATTGTTCAGAACTTTGTATAACTTTTCCACAATTCCTCTGCAACGTACGATGACCTTTTCTTTTATGAGTGGAATTATCCTCCAACTTTTTATGAAAAGGTATATTACACAGTTTATTAATCTACAGTAATTTACAGCAATACGAACTTGTTGTAACGTGCTGTTGATATGCTTTTGGAATATGGCAAGACGCTGAAGAATTATATTCCAGATGACCTTTTCCCCCACTCAGTCATGACTCATTCTTGTAGACTGCCTGGACGAATCCCTGCAGTTTTCTTGGCAGTTTTTCAGAAGTGCGTTGTCACTGTTTCCTCTCTTGGACTGAGTGAAAGTCACTGGCCCAAGGTTACCCAGCTGGCTTTATGTCTAAGGCTGGATTAGATTCACTGTCTCCTAGTTTCCAGCCTGATGCCTTAACTACTGTTTTTTTTTTTTTTTAAAAAAAACAGATTGAAATCTAATCAATATTGAAAGAATATATGTACATTTTAGTAGAGATGTGCAGTTTCAAGATCAAAATGTTCTGACCCCAAAATTTCTCATTCCAACTGCTACAGCTAAATAACTAAACGACCGTATATACTCGAGTATAAGTTGACCCGAATATAAGCCGAGGCACCCAATTTTACCACAAAAAACTGGGAAAACTTATTCACTCGAGTATAAGTCGAGGGTGGGAAATGCAGCAGCTATTGGTAAATTTCAAAAATAAAAATAGATACCAATAAAATTACATGAATTGAGACATCAGTAGGTTAAATGTTTTTGAATATTTATTTCAAAGAAAAACAGTAAACTAGCTCTGTAAGTGGAAAAGAGAGCCAACAAAACCAATATGGTATCAACAATAACTTTAAAAGTACAAAAACCTTAGCTCAATCAGCAACCAAGCTAAAACACAAGAGTTAAAATCCTTCAAAACTGGATTCCTCATCATCATCTGTATGTCCAAACAGAGTCACTCTCTCCCTTGCAAGAAAAAAACATGTGTATGTGCTGCATGTACATCCTGTTTTGGAGAGCCACCATCTCTTTCACAGCTCTCCCTCATGCCTCCATTGCATGTGCACACATGCCATGGCTCAGTAGTAGGTCAACATACAGATGTCACACTAGGTTCCCTCCTCAAAAGGAACATCCAACCTTTCTTGAGAAGTACAAACTTCATCTGTTCAGGATTGTGGTGACAAAGGTGAAGGAGGATGGGGCTGAGAGAAGGGAAGGGAAGAAAAGATCATTGACAGGGTTCGTGCCGAGGCTCCACAAGCGATTACCAGATTTGCAGCTCCGTTTGTTGGCGAAGCTGGAAGCGCGCCCGTTAATGGGGAAGGAGAGCCCGCAGCTCCGAAAGTCTTTTCACCGTTGGGGACTGAACAGGAGAACTGCAAACGCTGCGCTCCTCAGGAAACAAACCGCCAGGCTCAGGCAGCCTCCTCCGCCCCCTCCCCTAGCAGCGAAGAGCTGCTCCGGGGGCTCCCGCCACGGCGCAGCCAGGCACTTTGTCTCGCTGCCCCCGGAGCAGCTCTTCGCTGTTAGGGTAGGGGGCGGAGGAGGCTGCCTGAGCCTGGCAGTTTGTTTCCTGGGGAGTGCGGCGTTTGCGGTTCTCCTGTTCAGTCCCCAACGGTGAAAAGACTTTCGGAGCTGCGGGCTCTCCTTCCCCATTAACGGGTGCGCTTCCAGCTTCGCCAAGAAACCGCCAGGCTCAGGCAGCCTCCTCCGCCCCCTACCCTAGCAGCGAAGAGCTGCTCCGGGGGCAGCGAGACAAAGTGCCTGGCTGTGCTGTGGCGGGAGCCCCCGGAACAGCTCTTCGCTGCTAGGGGAGGGGGCGGAGGAGGCTGCCTGAGCCTGGCGGTTTGTTTCCTGAGGAGCGCAGCGTTTGCGCTGTGGCGGGAGCCCCCGGAGCAGCTCTTTGCTGCTAGGGGAGGGGGCGGAGGAGGCTGCCTGAGCCTGGCGGTTTGTTTCCTGGGGAGCGCGGCATTTGCGCTATGGCGGGAGCCCCCGGAGCAGCTCTTCGCTGCTAGGGGAGGGGGCAGAGGAGGCTGCCTGAGCCTGGCGGTTTGTTTCCTGGGGAGTGCGGCATTTGCGCTGTGGCGGGAGCCCCTGGAGCAGCTCTTCGCTGCTAGGGGAGGGGGCGGAGGAGGCTGCCTGAGCCTGGCGGTTTGTTGGCAAAGCTGGAAGTGCGCCCATTAATGGGGAAGGAGAGCCCGCAGCTCCGAAAGTCTTTTCACCGTTGGGGACTGAACAGGAGAGCCACAAACGCCGTGCTCCCCAGGAAACAAATCGCCAGGCTCAGGCAGCCTCCTCCGCCCCCTACCCTAGCAGCGAAGAGCTGCTCTGGGGGCAGCGAGACAAAGTGCCTGGCTGCGCCGTGGTGGGAGCCGCCGAGAGGAAGAGGGCCGCCCTTTCCTGGGGAGCGTGGCGTTTGCGGCTCTCCTGTTCAGTCCCCAACGGTGAAAAGACTTTCGGAGCTGCGGGCTCTCCTTCCCCATTAATGGGCGCGCTTCCAGCTTCGCCAACAAACCGCCAGGCTCAGGCAGCCTCCTCCGCCCCCTACCGTAGCAGCGAAGAGCTGCTCCGGGGGCAGCGAGACAAAGTGCCTGGCTGCGCTGTGGCGGGAGCCCCCAGAGCAGCTCTTCACTGCTAGGGTAGGGGGCGGAGGAGGCTGCCTGAGCCTGGCAGTTTGTTGGTGAAGCTGGAAGCGCGCAACGTAGGAGCTCGCGGGGGCCCCGGGCGCCCGTTAATGGGGAAGTAGAGGCCGCTTGGGGTCGCCTGTGTGGCCCTCAGTGGGTAGACAGCCGCAGCGGCGATGCTGCCGTGGAGGCGCGATCGGTTGCAGCCACGCCAGCACAGGCCAGGCATGGTGCCGTAGCGGCTGACTCGCGTATAAGCCGAGGGCGGTTTTTTCAGCACAAAAAAATGGGCTGAAAAACTCGGCTTATCAGCAACTTTTAAAAAGACAAGTTTAGGACTTTTTCTTTAAGGACATTAACAAGGTTGAGAAATTTTTGATTAAAACAGAGCCTTATAAACTTTCCAGAGAAAAAACAGATTTTACTCCATGAAGACGAGCTAGAAGGAGTGACTTTAAACTTAATCAGTTAACTGGATCTAGGGTGGATTTTTATTTGTTTGATATTGTGAGTGAAAAAAAACTTCAAATCCAAAATTTGAAAATGTAATTTTTTAACATACATAACACTTATAAAACCCTTAAAGTATGCATTTTTAATAAGGATGCTTATAAAAGAAAAAATATTATTTCTATAAGGATAGTTTGGAGAGGGATCTAAATTTAATACTGAAATTACTAATCACTAGTCCTTCAAAGCTTATATTTTAAGAAGCTAAAGAAATAGATGTATTAGAAAGTTTAGATTTTAGAAATGTGTTTAAAGAAAAGTTTAGCATTTTAAAAAGGGGGGGTGGGGAAGAAGAGTATTTTTCCCTGTAAAGTCAAAGAATCTGAAAGAATACAGTAAACCTTGTTATAAAAATTATGATGGTTCATAAAGATTATTAGATGCAAATAGAAATACATACTATTTTGATAGCAAGGAAGATAAAGCAGGAATGGTTAAATTGATAATTTTATTCAAAATTATTAAAATTATTAATTTTATTCAAAGAAGATAATATATTTAAGTATATTTTTCACTTGGATATCACTTCTGCATTTTGTGCCTGTGATGAAAAAAAAGGAAATATTGACTTTGGTTTTATCAATTGGATAGATTTGTCGTTATAGAAATGGTTGCTTTTATACTAATGTGTAAAAGCAAAAAGTTGAAACTGGAGTGTTTTTATCTTGTAGTGTGCTAAAAAGATATGAAACTCAATGCCTTTTTTCCTTTTTTTCCTTTGTACCTCACATTTTCTTTTTCCCCTTCTCATTTTCCTTTCCCTAATTTCTTATTTCTACTTCTTTTGGGTATTTTATAGATTAAATTAAAAAAACTTTTAAAAAAAGAATAGAAGTACTGATCTGCAAATGTTCTGTTTTTTACACTTGCTACAAAAATAAAGAGAAAAGTCATCTCTTAATAAGCTCCAATTAATCTGTCATCAAACTGCTAAGTCTTAGATATGCCTGGAGGTTACATTCCCACAGTTTAATAATGAAAGTACAATACAATACTGTGAAATTATAGACAGCCAAACTATATGGATAAATCATGAGGTATTTTGGAATTTCACACTGACACCGAAATTTTTATTCATATCTTTATTATTTCTTTATCTGCTTATATTTTTTTTATTACACGATAAAACTACAGCCTGTTTCCATGCCAAACTAATATGTATAATACTTTTATTCTGTAACCAAATGCTTAAATGTTTTTTTTAAAATCTAGGTACAAGTTTATTTTTGGTACAAGTTTAAACAGAGACAGAATAATACCAAAAGTGGATTTTTTAAAATGTAAATAACTAAACCATTAATCCTTGAGGAAAGTACATTTTAGAATTAAAACAGAAAGGACAAGGTTCAAGAAAGCAGAAGATTAGGTAAACTTGTTGTGTCTGTTTGGAAAGGAGGCCAGGAGTCGGTGACTTTGTATCAGCTCTTTATTGTTGCTTGGAACCGAACTGGCTCTTTGGAAAACCTTGCGGCTTTTTAGTTCCAAGCCGCGGTGGCCTCGGCTAATAGCACCGCTTTGAATCTCCCGCGATTCGAATCTACCAATTGCGGGAGATTCTCAGGGAGCCAATCGGCGCGGCTCGCCTTACCAATCCGATCGCCCCGCGCTTTGGCCAATCAAAGCGCGGGGATTCCAAGAATTCAAATTAAGGTACAGAACACCCCTCCCCTCTTGGTTCAGTCCTTACGTAGCGTAGTCCCGTAGGTAGGCGGGGCTCCGCCTTTGCCTACTGGACCTGCGCAGATCAGTTGTAGGTTGGATCCCGGCCGGTTTAGTCGGGGTCTCTGTTTCTCCGGACTCCGTCGTGGGAACCGCCTGGTATGTCTGGCCGGGCCACTCTTCGCAGCTCCCTCCTGGGCTACCCGGGTTGGTTGAGCTGCGGGTTTCGCCGCTCCCGCTCGGTCTTTCCGGGTTGGTTGAGCTGGCCTGGCTGTCTCTCCCTGGCGAGGTTTCGTGCTGGCTGCTTGCAGGTGATATGGTTGGTTTCTTTATTCTGAGTTTTGGTTCCCGGGGTATACCCTCCCCTCTTGGTTTGTGTTGAGGGGGTTGGTTTTGTTTGGTTGCGTGTCGGTGGTGTCTTGTGTGGCAGTCCTCGATCTTAACTGATCGATGTGGCGTTTCCACGCTCGTCCGTCGGTTGTTTGTAGCCGGTACGAGCGTGGGCCTGTTAGCTGTGTTATGATTGCTGGTATCCATAATGGGTCTCCGGTTAGGTTCTTCGCGTAGACAGCGTCGCCTGGTGCGAAGGTTCGGTGTTTGCTGGTGGAGTCTGGGGGTTTCTCTGGGTTGTACGTGGGGTGTAGTCTATCGAGTGGGGACCTTATTTTCCTCCCCATTAGCAGTTCTGCCAGGCTTTTATTTGTTGTGGTGTTCGGGGTTATGTGTTGTATGAAGAGTAATTTATTTATTTTGTCCTGGATCTCCCCGTGGTCTATTTTCTGGATGGTTTTTTTTTGTGAATTGAACCATCCGTTCTGCCCTTCCGTTCGCCGCCAGATGCGCCGGGGCTGTCAGTGCGTGTCGTATGCTCCTTTCCACTAGGAATTTTTTAAATTCCAGCAATGTGAATTGGGGCCCGTTGTCGGATACGAGGACGTCCGGGAGGCCATGTGTTGCAAAGAGTTTGCAGAGTTCTTTGGTCACGGCTTCCGTGGTGGTTGTTCTCATGTTGCTTACCTCCAGCCAGTTGGAGTAAGCGTCTACGGTTATTAAGAAAGTGTGTCCTTTTGTGGGCCCGGCGAAATCTATGTGGATTCTAGACCAAGGTCCCCTGGGGGTTTCCCACTCTAGGATGGGTGCTGTGGGTGGGCTTGGTCTAGTTTCCTGGCATCGTTGACACCTTGCTACCCAGGCCTTGATCTGTTTGTCCATCCCTGGCCACCAAGCGTAACTTCTGGCCAGGGCTTTAGTCCTAACAATGCCCGGGTGCCCCTCATGTAACAGTTCCAGTACCTTCCCTTGTAGTTTTTCCAGAATGACCACCCTATCCCCCCATAGTATACACCCTTTTAGTAACGAGAGTTCCGTTTGCTGGTTTCGGAATGTCCTGAAAGTCTAGTCATTTTCCTTTTCCGGCCACCTTTTCTCTACCCAATGCAAAACCCGCGCCAGACATTTGTCTTTATTAGTTTCTCGGGCAATGTCTGACGCGGTTATCGGTAGGTTGGGTAGAGTCTCTATGCTGAGGGTGGTCGTTGTGGGTGCTGGGTCAGTGTCTGGTTCGGGTAACGGTGAGCGGCTTAAGGCATCCGCATGGGAGATAGTCTTACTGGGTTGGTATGTGAGTCCGTAGTTGTAGGCGGCCAGGAATTCAGACCACCTTGTCATTCGGGGAGACAGAATGTTCGGGGTGGCCCTGTTCCCTGCGAGTATTCCCAGCAGCAGTTTGTAGTCGGTGATGATGGTAAACGTCTGGCCGTAGAGGTACTCGTGAAACCTTTTGACTGCGGCGACGATAGCCAAAGCCTCTTTGTCCAGCTGCCTGTAGTTCCGCTCCGGTTTGGTGAGGGTCCTTGAAAAGAATGCGATGGGTGCTTCCTTTCCGTCAGGGAGAGTGTGGCTGAGGACAGCGCCGACGCCGAAGGGTGATTTGTCGCATGTGAGGGCTAGTGGTAGGGTCTCATTGTACTGGATGAGGACAGCATCCGAAGTGAGCAGGTCCTTGGTTTTCCTGAAGGCGGCTTCCTCACGTTTCCCCCAAGTCCAGGTAGCCGGCTTGTCCAAAAGCCTATGCAAAGGCTCCGCCGTGGTCGCCTTTTGGGGCAGGAAGACATTATGAAAGTTAAGTAGCCCCAGAAACGCCTGCAGTTATGTTTTTGACTTGGGTGTGGGGGCTTCTTTGGTGGCTTTAATTTTTTTGTCGGTGGGGTGAATGCTGTGTCGGTCTAGGAGGTATCCTTGGAATTCGACCCGCTCTGTGTACAGCTGGCATTTTTCCCTCTTCACTTTAAGCCCGGTTTCTTTGAATCTCGTTAGCACCTCCCTTAGGCGACTCTCTAGCTCGGCCTGGTTGGTTGCTGATACTAGTACATCGTCGAAGTAGGGTACCACCCCCTTGATGCCTTGTAAGAATCTTTCCATGAGGCTCTGGAAAATTACAGGCGCCACGCTGACTCCGAATTGGAGTCGGTTACATCTAAAGGCTCCCCGGTGGGTGACTATGGTTTGCGCCTCTGCAGTTTCCTCGTCGACCGGCAGTTGCTGGTATGCTTGGGCCAGGTTGAGTTTCGCGAAAACTTTGCCCCCTCCCAGTGAGTGTAGGAGATGTTGCACTATTGGGACAGGGTAAGCGCTTTGCTGCAAGGCGCCATTTAGGGTGGCCTTATAGTCCCCACAGATTCTCACTGACCCATCAGGCTTGATTGGGGTGACTATTGGGGTCTCCCACCGGGCGTGGTCTATGGGTTGTAGGACCCCTTGCTTGACGAGCTTGTCAATTTGCTCGTTGATTTTCAGTTTGAGTGCGAACGGTACCCGCCTTGGTTTTAGGCATTTCGGGGGAACATTTGGGTCTAGGCTGAAGGATATAGGGGGCCCTCGGTACTTGCCTAGGGTGCCGTTGAACACTTCTTGGAAATCCCGGGCTAGTTGCTGCTCCCAGTCTGCTTCGGCGATGTGGTCGATGCCCGTGACTGCGATGCCGAGCGGTGCGAACCATTGAAGTCCCAGCAGGCTAGGTCGGTCTCGATCGACGATGGTCAAGGGAAGTCTTTCGGTGTGCCCCTTGTAGGTCACTGTGAACTGTCCTGTTCCGACTACAGGGATGCGGTTTCCCTGGTAGTCTTTGAGGATTAGTCTCTGGTTTTCTAGTTCCCTTCTCTAGGCACCAAGCATTTAATTTCTTGCCAGGCTACCATTGAGAGGTAGGACCCGGAGTCCACCTCCATTTTACAGGGTTCGCCTTTGATGCCTACCTCCATGTAGACTTTTCTGGCATCTGAGGTTGTTGCATGGCCGATGGTGACCGTCTGATGTGTTTCTTCTGTCCGCCGGGTCTCGCCACCCCGTTGGGCTCGTCCGTTCCGGTCCCAACGGTTGTCTGCTGGCCGGTCTCTGGTCCTGGGGGGTGTGCTCTCTCATCTCTGCTCGCTCGGGTCCCATCGTCTGGGGCTGTGGTTTTTCTTGAGGCGGCAGACGCGGGCGATGTGGCCCTTCTTGTCGCAGTGCCGGCAAACAGAGTCGAAGAACCAGCATTCGGATCTGGGGTGGTCGCCTCCGCAACCGGCACACGCGGTCCTCGACTTACGACTCTGCCAGCTGCGCTGGTTGCAGCCTGCCTGGAGACGGTGGATGTCTTTCTCCTTGTCTGAAGTGCCCGAGGTGGAGTGGAGTTCGCCCTGGTGGGTGGTAGTTTCAGGTTGGCCCTCGGTCAACCTTGCAGGGTGGTTGTTTGCGGTGCAGTCCCCGGAGTTCGGTCTCCGCATGCGGTCTGCTGATTGCCGGGTGGCTTCGGCTGCCGTGGCTTCTGTGATGGCATCAGCGAGGGCGATGTTGCCCTGGGCCATCAACCGACTTTGGAGAACGGGGTCCCAAAGGCCGAGCATGATTCAGTCCCGCAGGGCCTCGTTCATATTGGAGAAGTCGCATAGTCCTCCAAGGTGCTGCAGCTCTGCGACGAAATCACTGAGACTCTCGCCCGACCGCTGGTCCCGCCGATAAAATTCGTGTCGTCGGATGAGGATGGGTACGGCTGGAGCATAGTGTCTCCGGAGTATTGGCTCGAGGTCATCCCAATCCATCGCGGTAACGTCGGAGAGCTTGGCTAGCGCTTTTGCCATCTTAAACACTGCGGGCCCGCAGTGCGTTAGGAAGACGGCCCAATTCTTCGGTCTGGTGGCATCCTTCAGGTCGTTGCATTTGAGGAACATGCGGAATCTGTCCGTGTAAGATTCCTAGTCCTCGCTAGCAGGGTTGAAGGGTGTTGGTGGCGCGATGTTGGCCATCTCGTCGGTTGGCTGGCTTCCGTCGGACACGTGCTTTGGTTCAGGATCAGAATCCCATCCTCATTGCCAGTGTTGTGTCCGTTTGGAAAGGAAGCCAGGAGTTGGTGACTTTGTATCAGCTCTTTATTGTTGCTAGGAACCGAACTGGCTCTTTGGAAAACCTTGCGGCTTTTTATTTCCAAGCCGCGGCGGCCGCGGCCAATGGCACCACTTTGAATTTCCCGCGATTCAAATCTACCAATCGCGGGAGATTCTCAGGGAGCCAATCGGCGTGGCTCGCCTAACCAATCTGATCGCCCCGCGCTTTGGCCAATCAAAGCGCGGGGATTCCAAGAATTCAAATTAAGGTACAGAACAAAACTCTTCTCACGAGCATGCTAAAATGGATGATTATAATAGAACAAACATTTTCCTTGGGTTAATAATTCCTATGATTATTTGTAACAGGGGCATCCAAGTTGAATTAAATTCAAATGAATGTATGTGCAACATAAAACTTATGTAAGAATATTAAGAAACTATGCCCTTCATTATTAAGTTTGATAATGTTTTGCCCTGCAACTTTGAAAGGTAGCATTGAGAGCATACCATACCAGTCAAGGGTGGGATACGACAGGGTTAACAACTGGTTCGGGATTTACGAGCTTCCCTACACGCTGTGAGCCGCGTGCCTGTAAATTGTCATCAGCATGCTATGTGCAGAGACGCAGCCTTTGAAGCAGCCCTCTTTTCCTGCTTTTTTAACTGCAGCTGTGCCTCGTTCGGCAGCTGAAGTTGAAAAATTAGGAAATAAAGGTCAGGTAAGAGCCCAGGTGGGCGGGTGGGCAAAAACATCAGCAGACATAGAACCGGTTCTATATCTGCTGCTCTTCAGAGCTATCGGTTCTACAGAGGTGGACAGAACTGGTAGAAACCCACCCCTGATATCAGTAATGAAAGTCATGTTTACTCTGTCAACCCTACAATAGTAATACATATTCTAAGCTAGGCCAAAGTTGTCTTTTGTCTGTTTGCACATGAATTATTTGCTTTATAATTTCATCACCTGTCCCTTCTCAAAATGAACACTGGTTCAACTTTCTAGGCAGGGCACACAGGAGAAATGATATAAATGTGAACTCTAGATCAGTGACGTCAAAACTTTTTGGCACTGAGTGCCCAAACTGTAATGTGCATGCATGCATGTGTATGTGTGTTTGCTGGAATGCCAGAAACTCAAACTGGCCGGTGCATGCATGCCTGTTTTGGGGGGCCATTTTGAGGCCATTTTTCAGGCCAAAATGGCCCCCAAATGGCCTGAAAACAACCCCAAATAGCCTGGAAATTGGCCTGAAAATGGCCCAAAACCAGCCTGAAAATGCCCCCCAAATGGCCTGCTTTTTGGCTGTTTTTTGGGTTGTTTTCTGGTGCTCTGGCACTCACAAAGACCAGCTGGTGCTAAAAACCAGAACAGCAGCTGATGATGGCATGCATGCCCATAGAGAGGGTTTTGCATGCCACCTCTGGCACATGTGCCATAGGGTCACCCTCACGGTTCTAGAGAGAGGTGGGCAATTAATTTTCCCAAAGGGCCACATGAGAAACTGGGACTGTTCATGGAGGGCTGAAGCAATAGCCCCCAGATGTGCTTCAACCAAGGTGGCAGTGGGTGACCAAGCCTGAGTCCCCTCACATGATTACCCCCGCTACTGCCTCCTCAAACCGCTCAGGTGATGGGTGAGCTCTGCACAGGTGCAGAAAAGTGCTCTCTCTCCTTGTCCTCCCACAGCCCATCAGCCAACTGAAGGACTGCACAGTGACTGCATAGAATTGGAACCTATTTGGCTTCCTCTCCCACCCCCTGCAGTGCACTTATTTATATTTGATTTCCAATTTCCAACTGACCTTATGCAGGCCAGACAGGGACAGCCAAAGTGTGAGATGTGGCCCAGGATCTGTAAGATACCCAGGCAGGGGTGGGATACGACAGGGTTAACTACCAGTTTGGGATTTACGAGCTTCCCTGCACGTTGTGAGCCGCGTGCCTGTAAATTGTCATCAGCATGCTATGTGCAGAGACGCAGCCTTTGAAACAGCCTTCTTTTACAGCTTTTTTAACTGCAGCTGTGCCTCATTCAGCAGCTGAAGTTGAAAAATCAGGAAATCAGGAACTACCGGTTCTACACAGGTGGACAGAACCAGTAAAAACCCACCCCTGTACCCAGGTCTTCTTTAGACTGGTGTTTCTTAAAGCATAATCCAAGGAACCCTTGCACTTCCTCAAGACCCTCTCAGTGGTGTTCAAAACCATAATTATTTCCCAGATATTGAAGATATTTGTAAAAATTTAAAACATGGGTTTTAAAGGCCTGCGGGCCGCATCCAACCCTTGAGGTGCTTAGTCTATGAGGCTGGCCTGGAAACAGCATAGGACTGGCCCGCGGTGCCTCTGCCAGTGAAAATGGAACTTGTGGGGGCCGTATGTGGCCGCCTGGCTCCATTTTCACTGGCAGAGGGCTGCAGGAGGCTGTCCAGGCCAAAAATAGGGTGCAGAGAGGCCACATGCAGCCAAGATCAGTTTTTTCTGGCAGAGGGCTATGAGCATGCAAGAAGGGACAGGAAAGGAGAAAGGGAAAGAGGAAATACAAAGAAAAAGATGGGAAGATGGGAAGAGATCAAGGAAGGAAAAATAAGGAAAGAGGGGAAGGAAGGGTAAAGAATGAATAGGGAAGGAAAAAGAAAAAGAACAAAAGGAAGGAAGAAAAAGGAGAAGGCGGAGCTTCGTTTCGGCGATACAGCTGCGATCTCGGGGCTCTGAGATCGCAGCCGATATTTTCGCCCCTGGTCGGTCCTAACGGACCTAAACCGTCCCGTAGAGACGGTGATTGTGAAGGGCACTGTTCCAGGATCCCAGAGATATCGCAAAATCTCTGGTTTGATCCGGAAGAAGCCCTTTCGCTGGCGGCGGAGAGGCAGCCTCCATAGCTGCTAAAGTCGGGACAGCTCCGGAAAGAAAGTGATTGGAGTGAAAGTGTGTCGGCTGGGTGAGAAAAACTCTTTTGTGTTGTAAATTCGCTGAGGTTGGAAAGTTCATCCGGGATAAAGAAGAAAGCTGTGAGATATTTTTTTTTTGACTGAAATTGTTTTGAGCGGCGTTTTTTAAAGTGATGTCAAATTGAGGCTTGGGTTTTTTTTTCTTTTCTTTATACTTTTTGGGAAAGATTTTACTGTGACTTTGTAGATAACCGGATTGAATTTTCTCTTATATATATTTTTATGCTCCCTTTGATTTTTTAACTTTCTTTAGGATAGAGGCTCCCTTTGGCTATTTTTTCTTTTTTTTTTGTATATATTATTCCTTTTTTTCGGCTGGGGGGGAGGAAGAGCATTAAGAAACTTTGTAACACTGCCAACTAGAGGCTTGAAAGTATTTTATTTGAATGGGAGAGAATTGTAAAAAGACCTCTTCTCAAGGACATTTTTAACGTGATAAGATAGAGGGAGAGCACAGCAAAATATTATTGCAGGTGCTTTCCTGGACTGTTATCAAGAACACTTGAGGTTTGGCTTTGAAGCTGCTGGAGAAGAGAGTCATAACAAGAGCCTTGGATAAATAAATAAAGCGCAGTGTGCTTTCTTATACCCCACACGCTAGCCTTTTTTTTTTAAAAAAAAAATTTCAATTCTAGTAATATTTTTATTTTTGTTTGTTATTTTTTTTAAAGGGAAAGCCTCAGGGTTTTTTTTTTCTTTATTTTTCTTTTCTTTTTTATTGGGACTTTTTTGCTTTTCCTATCTATGTTCTTGGACCACTTTGTTTGTTGTTTCTTTTTATTATTATTATTATTATTGAGACTTTTCAACTAGATTAAGGTGTGAAGAATCTGGGAACTTTTTGTTTTTCTTTTTTTTTTGCTCTTAATCAATATTACTATTTTTGGATTTGTTTTTCTTCTTTCTACTTTTTTTTCTTTTTTTATGGTGGACTATTTTGTAATTGGATTAGGGTCTAGAAGAACCTGAAGATCTTTCTTCTTCCTTTTTTCCTGTTTCTTCCTTGGTTTCGTGTTTTTGACTATCGGAGTTTTCCATTTTGGATTATAATTGGCTGCTTTACTAGTTGGATTAAAAGTTAAGAAGAATTTGAAGCCTTGGAAGCATTGAAATGAGCAGGAAACCAATATCAACTGGCATTTCTGCTTCTACCTCTGCTTCCCCACCAGCTGGAGGACAACGCTTAATCCAGACAATGTTGAAGCAAGATAAGGAACAAGAAAGAGTAACTTTACAGACAATTATGCAAGGAATCCAAGATCTCAAGATAAAATCAGACATCATTGAACAAAGAACAGAAAATATTGAACAAAGAATAGAGAAGACTGATGAAAAAGTGGAAGACATCAAACAAATGATGGTTAAGTATGAGGAGAGATTTCAAAAAATTGAGGAAGAAGGAAAACAAAGAGAGAAGAAGATTGGAAATATTGATAGTAGATTAACAGCGGTTGAACAAGAAAAAGGTGGGATGCTGAGGTGGGAGATGGAAAGGTCAGAATTTTATCTTAGATTTCAAAATATAGAAGAGGAAAAAGGAGAAAACTTGGTAGCGCTAATGATAGAAATTTTGGCAGATGCGTTGGAAATTACAGAGGAAAAGATGATGGATGGAATAGATGAGGTATATCGAGTTTATACAAGATATGCGTTGAGAAATAAATTACCCAAGGAAGTTCATATTAGATTTACCAAAAAATCCATTAAAACACAAATATTACAAGTGGTAAGAGAGAAAACATTGAAATACAAAGGTAAAGAGATTGTGGTTTTAAAACAAATACCCAGAAGAGTGAGAGAGATGAGAAGAGAATATCGATTTCTGACCAAAATGCTACTGGAAAACGAAGTGAATTATAGATGGCTGATTCCAGAAGGATTAATGTTTACGTGGCAAGAACAGAGACATAGAATTGATTCAATTGAAAAAGCAGAACTTTTCCATGCAGAATTTTTTGGAAGAAGAAGAGAGGAGGCAGAGAAAGAGGTCTCATTAATTGAGTTTCAAGAGGAACAACTGGAGACTGAAAAAGAGAAAGGAGCTGTAAGTGGGCAGGTGGACAATAAAGAACAGCGTGAAGTGAGATCCACGAGAGCTGTTAGACCTAAATATAAAGCATAATCATGGAAGAAAGAAAACTGATTACAATGAATATAAATGGACTTAATTCAGCTGTTAAAAGAAGGAAAACTTTTCATAAATTAATGAAATTAAAATTTGATATAATTTGTCTACAAGAAGTTCATATTAAAAAACAACATGAACAATTGTTAGTACAGCCAAAATTGGGGAAAATATTTACTTCTTTGACTCAATGTAAGAAAAGAGGAGTGGTTCTATACATTAAAGAGGCTATCCCAGCAAAATTGATTTACACAGATGAAGATGAAAGAATATTAATGTTAGAAATAATGGACAATAATATAAAAATACTCTTGATTGCAATTTATGCTCCGAATGATAAACAAGAAGAGTTTTATAAAAAGCTACATATGAAAATAATTGGACTGGACTATGGTAATATAATTATGATGGGAGATTTTAATGGAATTGTGGACAATAAATTGGACTATATAGCAACAACAACAAAGCAAAATAGAAAGATTCTCCCAAGGTCTTTTTTTAAAATGACAGATGAATTAACTTTAAAAGATATTTGGAGAGAAAGAAATGTTAAAGCTAAACAATATACTTTTTACTCAAATAGACATTTATCATGGTCCAGATTAGATATGATTTGGATCTCAACAGAATTAATATCCAATATTAAAGAAACAAATATTGAAACAAGTACTTGGGCAGATCATAGCCCAATGACAATTAAATGGAAGGGACAAAAAAAAAGATCGAGATGGACATTAAACAATACTATTTTAAAGGAGAAAGATTTTATACAATGGATGGAGAAGGAATTGGCTTTTTTCTTCAGAGAAAATAAAAAAGAAGATACTTCAACGCAAAATGTGTGGGATACAATGAAGGCATATGCCAGAGGTTTGATAATAGATTATACAAGAAAAAAGAATATTAGGAAAAGGCAAGCTTTTAAGGCCTTGGAAGATGAGTACAAAATTCTTGAAAAAGAATTACAGAAAATGCCACAGAAAAAGGATATTAAATTGAAGCTGGATGTAATTAAACATAAAATGGAATTAATAGAGAAAGAAGAACTGGCACAGAAAATCAGAAACTCTAAACAGAATTATTTTGAAGATGCAAATAAACCAGGTAGATGGCTAGCATATAAATTGAGAAAAGAGAAGGAATCAAGAAAAATATTGAAGTTAATAGATGAACAAGGCCAAGTTTGTTATGGGAATAAGGAGAAAAAAGAAATTATTCGAGATTTTTATGGGCAATTATATAAACAAGAGAATATCGATGAAGAAAAAGTCAAACAGTATTTACAGGAAGCTAATTTACCAAAGATACCTAAAGAGACTGAAGAAATGCTAGAAAGCAATATAACAATGATGGAATTAAATGAAGCATTTAAGAGACAAAATAATGGGAAAGCACCGGGTCCAGATGGGCTTCCAGCAGAATTCTATAAAACATTTCAAGAATCATTGAGCATCCAATTGTTAGAAGTTATGAATGAAGTTATGTTAAAAAAGATGATACCTAAAACATGGTCAGAGGCTTACATTACACTTATACCGAAGGAAGAGACTGACCCACTGCAAATTAAGAATTATAGACCTATTTCTTTATTGAACGCAGACTATAAAATCTTTGCTTCAATTTTAGCAGAAAGACTTAAAAAATATCTAAATAATTTTATTCACCCAGATCAAAATGGATTTCTGCCAAAGAGACAAATTAGAGACAATATGAGAGTAATCTTGGACACTTTGGAATACTATGAGGCTCATCCTGAAAAGCAAATGGCTTTGATATTCCTAGATGCTCAAAAAGCATTTGACAACGTGAACTGGAGATTTATGTTATTATTATTGGAGCAGATGGGTTTTGCTAAAAAATTTACTCAAGCAATAGAAGCCATATATAATAAACAGACAGCAAGGGTAATGATGGAGGGGGAACTTACAGATTTTATTAATATAAGGAAAGGTACAAGACAAGGATGCCCCCTATCTCCTTTGCTATTTGTGTTGACCTTGGAAGTGTTGAATAGAAATATTAGGGATGATAAAAGCATAAAAGGAATGAAAATTAAGAAGGAAAAATTTAAGCTACAAGCTTTTGCTGATGACTTAGCTTTTATTCTGGAAGACCCGCTAGAAACAGCTCCAAAGTTATTGGAAAAGATAGAGACTTATGGAGAGGTGGCTGGTTTGAAAATAAATAAAGATAAAACAAAGATTTTGAAGATGGACTTCCAGTTTGCGTGGCTTCGGGGCAGCAGGAATTCGCGACAGCTCGCGATTCCTGCTGTGCTAGCCGTCGAGGTACCCCCGATCCAGACGGGTCAGGGGGATATGGCTGCCCTGTAGGGACAGCTGAAGAGAGAGGGGAATCGGATAGGGAGGTGGGGGTGTCACAGACCCCCCCCTTCTCCGGAAAAACCCCTTTTTCCCAAGGCAGTGGAGCGGCGGTCAACAATGGCCGCCATGAAGAAGCCAGCAACCGGGTAAGAACTGTGCTGGAGGAAGTGTGAAGAGTGAAAGTTCTGTCTGAGCCGGGTCAAGTAACACCTTTTAAACTGCCTGGAATTGAGCTGCTTGAATTGCTGGAGGATACATTGTATCCCTAAGAAGAGCGAAAAGCGGCGGAGAAGCTGTTAAAGGGAACTCTTTTTTTTTTTTACTCTCCCACCCCACGGAAAAAGCAGAAATATTTGGATATATTAGACATTGAAAGTGGATTGCTTTGAAAGCTGAAGCTAAGAGACAAAGGGATTTTTGGACATTGAAAAATTTAAGAAATTGGAAAATCTCTGCTGGAGGTATGGATTTTTGATTATTTAAAATTGTCATTGCAAGTGGGAAGGGAGAAAAAAAATTGGAGCAGAAGCTGAAAAAGGAGGAGATTGTCTAGAACGTCTTTGTGGATCCCAAAAGAAGATATATGGTAATTGGACCTCTTTGATTAAAAATTAATCCAGAAAGAGAAAGAGAAGAAGGAAGAAAAGTATTAACTTTTGGATTTTTTTTTTTTAATTGCTTTTGATTATCTTTGATTAAAAATACTTGTGGTTGTTTTGGAAAAAGTTTCCCTTTTTATAATGGCATTGTTTGTGGATGAACTAGAGATTGAATATCAAAAATATAAAAAAGAAGATACTTTGGGCGCTTTGTTTCAATTCTTAGAAATGGCATTATGTTCTGTTGAAAAGTTGATTACGCAGCAGAAGGACTGGGACAAGGAAGAAGAGGAAGAAGAAGCCATCTTTGATGAACAATGGGTCCCTTCCGGAGAGGAGGAGAAAAAGGATAAGAAAAAGGGGATTTTAAGAATTATAAAAACAACCAAAAGAGAGAAAAATGAGCGAAAAGGTGGAGGCAAGGTTAGAAAGCAAAGGAAAAGGAGTAAGAAAAGCGATGGGAAAAAGCAAAGGGGTAGAAAGGGCAAGGAGAAGAATAAGCAAGAGAGAAAGGGGGGGAGGAGAAGCCTTAATGGGGGGAAGCAAGACCTAAAGAAAAAAAGTTTATTTAGAGACAATGGGTGAATTTAATTTAGATTAAAAGAGGGATTCTGGAGGTATATAAGATTGTGTTTTTATATGTGTATTTAGAATATAAAATTTATTATGTAATTTTAGAATCTTTTAAACAGAATCCCAAGAAAGATTGTAATATGTAGTATTTCTAAGTTAGGGTAATGAGTTATAGATGTTACTCCAATTGGTGTACAGGAGAAGTATAGTAAAAGAAAAAAAAAGATGAATGGATAATTGGAAATAAAACAGACAAAGAATGTTGTTGAAAATGGTAATAAGATATGGAAGGATATATATGCTTTTTTTTTTTTTTGGATTTTGTATATTGATAAAAGGCAATAAAATTTTAATTAATAAATAATTTGGATGGAAAAGAGAAGTAGGGACAAGATATGAAGTTAATATTATATGAAATATTGATATTATAATCTGGAAATGTTATACCTTATTGGTCTTTTATTATTATTTTTTCTTAGAAAAGAATTTATAAGCTGTTATGCCTTGATTCTTTGTGCATTGTTCTTATAAAACTGATAAAAATGGTTTTTATATATATATATAAAAAAGAAAATGATAATAAGATATGGAAGGAGATATGGGTTGAATATGATGTTTGAATTTGTGTCTGTGTAAAGAGTTTTAACCCGGGAACAGACAACCTTCAGAAAAGATCTTTTAGTTTTGTTTATGTTTTGTGTTTGTATGTTTGTGTATTGTGTTTATGGTAAAACTAACAAAATTTGTTTTTTATAAAAAAAAAAAGGAAAAAAGAATCAATAAAACCTTGGAGGAATGTTAGACGAGAATAATTTAAACAAGCCAGAAAGAAAAGAATATGATGACTATAAAATGGATAAATATGGAAGAGAAATGAAATTGAATAGGAGTAAAGAGAAATAATGAGAAATTTGCTGGAAGATATTTGTGTGTCCATTTGGAGATGGGATAAATTGGAATTATGCTGTATAAAAATAATGTTTTGTTTGACTTGTAAGGATTTACAATGTTAAGAGGTTTTATGTGTTTATGTATTTAATGGTTAATGATGTGTTGTTTTATCTTTAAAATTAATAAAAATTTGTTTCAAAAAAAAAAGAAAATAAATAAAGATAAAACAAAGATTTTGACAAAGAATATGCTATTGAGACAGAGAGAAGAACTGGCAGATCTTTTGAAAATTCAAGTTACAAATAAGGTTAAGTATCTGGGGATATATTTGACAACAAGATGTAGCACATTAAAGGAGAATAATTATATTAAACTTAAACAACAGATAACTACAGATTTGAAGAAGTGGGAAAACTTGCAATTGTCATTAATAGGGAGAATTTCAACAATTAAGATGAATATTTTACCTAGAATTTTATTTTTGTTTCAAACAATACCAATTAGGCTTGGAAAAGACTATTTTGAAGATTTAAATAAAATCATGTTGAAGTTTATATGGCAAGGTAAAAAAGCAAGAATAAAGCTAAAGCTTTTGCAAGATGCTAGAATTAGAGGAGGTTTTGGCTTGCCTAATTGGGAATTGTATTATCAAGCTGCAAGTTTGATGTGGGTCAAAGAATGGATAACATTAAGGAAACATAGGTTGTTGACATTAGAAGGGCATGATTTGCTGTTGGGTTGGCATGCTTTTTTATGGTATAAGGGAACTAAAACACAGGGTTATTTTAGAAGACATTATGTACGGGAGTCTTTGTGGTTAAATTGGGAGAAGATAAAAAGACAATGTTATTTGAAAATTCCAGTTTGGTTATCGACCATTGAAGCATTTTCCTATCCTATAATTTACAAGAAGGAACAAACAGTTAGATATGGGGAACTTTTGGATGAAAAGGGTGAACTTAAATCCATCCAAAACTTAGAGGAACAAGGTATAAGGTTGAATTGGTTTTCATATGCACAAATACATTCAAGGTATGATGAAGATTCTAAAACGGAGGGATTTTATGATAAGCAGACTGATTTAGATAAGATCTTGATGGGTACTGATGAGAAAGTGATTAAAAAATTATATGGTTATTTACTGGGAATGAAATTAGAGGAAGAACAAGTCAAAGAAACTATGATTGTTTGGGGGAAGAATTTTGGATGTGGGATTGATTTAGACAAATGGCAGAAATTGTGGTCTCAAAATTATAAAATGACAATGTCAACAGCATATAAAGAAAATTTGTATAAGATGTTTTACAGGTGGTACTTTCCTCCGACAAGAATAGCAAGAATGTTCAAGAATAAATCTGAAAAATGCTGGAAATGTCATCAGATACCCGGCTCGTATTACCATATGTGGTGGACTTGTGAGGATGCTAGAAAATATTGGACTATAATTCGCATGTGGTTGGAAAAAATGACAAAGAAACATATAGACTTGAAACCAGAGATCTTTTTATTGGGAATTTTACCTGATATATATAGTAAAGATTTGAAATATCTGATTGTAAATGTATTAACAGCGGCCAGGATTGTATTTGCTAAAAACTGGAAGAATGAGAAAATACCATTACAGGAAGAAATTATTAAGAAAATATTGGAATGTGCTGAAATGAGTAGATTGACATTTGAAATCAGAGAGCAAGAGGATAAACAATTCTATGAAATTTGGGATCTTTTTTATAAATGGCTAGATGATAAAATACGATAATAGAATATTTTAGATAGTAAGAAATATCTTTATCTTGTTATTTTGCTATTAATTTGTTAATCGATATTATATTTATAAAGGTTTTTTTTTTTTCTAGGATTGATTTGGTATGATTATATGATTAGTTGAATAATTTGGTTAAAGTATTGTTAGCTCATAAAGCATGAATGATTAAAAGTATAGTCAAAAAAAAATTTTTTTTTTGTTTAGTGATTATAGGATATATAAGTTTGGATTGATAATATGAGTTGTTATGTAACATAATTGTAACTGGGACTACAAAATGAATGCACAAAAATGATGAACCAACTGACACACTGTATGTAAATATGAGAGGTGTATGTTTTAATGTTTTGTTTGTCTTGTCTGTTTGTAGAAAATTAATAAAAAAAAAATTTTCAAAAAAAAAAAAAAAGGAAGGAAGAAAAATTATAATGAGAGTGAGGGAGGGTCTCAGAGTAGTCCTGCCTTAGCACTTGGTCACCACAGGTGCCCCCAACACAAGTCCTGTGTCATGCCCACTATGGCTGCGCCTACTTCCGGCCATCCCCCCAGTCCTCCGAGGTGAAACACAACCTGATGTGGCCCTCAGTGAAATTGAGTTTGACACCCAATTGATACAACTCGATTCTTATTTTTATTTATTTGTTAAAAATATAGAGTTTTAAATGAAAAATATTTAGTTAATAGTTAATTGTTTAATATTGTCATCTTATATTATTCAATAAATACATATATGAATGTCTCAATTTTAATTTTTAGTATAGTAAATATTGATCAATATAACCTATTCAAACAAAAGCTCTCTTCCATAATAACTGGGAAGGATCCTGAGAGTAAGAAACATTGCTCTAGATCAGAGTTCCCAATCCTTGGTCTGTGAACTGCACCAGTCCGCAACATGCCAGCAACCAGTTTGCACTGCACTGCACGGCTCGGGATTCAAGGGGAAAAACAGCGGCTTTTATTCTCTGGCCACGGCGGCTGCGACCAATGGCACTGCTTTGAATCTCCCACGATTAGTTTCCACCAATCACAGGGGATTCATTACGGGCCAATCAGTGCGGCTCGCTTGGCCAATCAGATCGCCATGCGCTTTGGCCAATCACAGTGCGGCGCTTGCAAGTATGCTAGTGACTGTACAGAACAGCACAAACAGGCAAAGTCCCATCTGCAGCAGCACATGAAACCACACCCCCTCCAGTCTTTGGAAAAATCTCTCCATAGAACCAGTTCTGGTGTCCAAAAGTTGGAGGCCATTGCTGTAGATAACTAGTAAATTTCACAAAATATTTAAGGAATTTTCTATATAGTATATTGCATTTTACAATCACAATTGTCACAACTCCAAGATAATTCCCATGCTGGTTCTGTGGAGCTGCAACAATGGAGTCTGTGGTCTTACCATGCGGTGGTCTTGCGGCTGCTGTGAGATTGGCATGCTTGCCGTGCTTGGACTAATCCCCTTTGTGGCTGTGATGTCCAATGAACTTAATCGGAGTTTTCCCAATAGCGCAGGCAGGCAAATGCAGATGGACACAGCTTGATGACATCAGTTGCCGACAAGATGCCGGCAGTGGAACGTGGCTTATTGCACAGAACGAGACTCTCTGTGGGGAAGGTGTTGGGTGTTGTGGGTGATGGATGGTGTTGGTGATGGGGGTATGGGTGTTAATGGCAGTTAGTACATAACCTGTATATTTCGTAGTGAACAGTAACATGACAAGAATGTACACTGGTGCGATAGATATCCCGGATAGTTGTGCTCATTGTCTTCATTGGCCGGATGTTGGATGCCTTAATTATGTGATTAGTTAATATAAGACACATATAATACAGCTCTGGCTGTAGATGAAGTCAAAGCTGACTTTAAACTATTATGCTTCATTGTTACCTGATGTTTTGGAATGGAAGAAGAATAAAAGCTCACTACTTGTTCAGTGTGAATGATCTTTTTCATCACTAAATCCAGAAGAACAATACTCTTATTAGCCTCCTGAATATTAAGCAATTGCTTCTGGCAAAAAGATTTTTTTTGTATTGTTTGGAACAGATATATACTGTAAAAGGAATATTGTAGCTTGTAAGTACATCCTTCCAATCTTTTGTATCACTGCCCACAAATTTCAATGTTCTATGCAACTTTGGTGTATAACTGTGTCAGAAACACACACATGCATACACACACACACACACACACTTTGTCATGCATGTCAGTATCCTATGGAAAAGAAGGATTCATAGAAAAGCATTTACTTTTACAAATGTTTACTCTCCTACATTCTGGACAGAACATTCCAAAGAAATATAAAAAACAAACATTTAAAACTGGCAGCACTGCAGCTTTGCAGCTGTACTGTAAGTAATAACATCAATATTTGGCTCTGTTCTCTCTCTTAAAAAGAAATTAAAGAAGTCAGAAAAGGAAAGTCAGTTATCTTTGTTTTGAACAAAGATTTTCAGATTGGCAGCTATTAAGCAATCTTACTTCATTATTCCAGTCTCAGCGTATGAAAAGCCCTTTCACGCTGATTTCTGCATAGTTAAGCCTACAAAAACATTATTACAGTAATTCTATGTATGGCAGTTTAGGTTAAACAAAATAAAGTATAATTTAAAACCACACAGCTACATGCAATAGAGTCACCTGAATTGACTTGAATGAGAAAAGGAAGAAATACCAAGCAAAATAAAAACCAACAATGAACCACCTCTCATTCATAACACACACCACAACTATGCAAGTGAATCCCTTTAAACTTGAGTTCTATTCATTCTGTTCATGAAGAGCTTATATGTAAACATTGGGATATTGAGATTGCAGAGAAATGGATGAAAGAATTAAGAATATTTTATGAAGAACATCCAATAAGCATTCTATTTTCAGTTCCTTCAATATGTTTTTTAAATTGTAGATTGAAAATATTTTTGAACTTCTAATTATTTTGTCAAATTACTTTTTGATAAAATAGTATAACAAAAATATTAATAATCTTGAGAATATTTTTGAGAAAGAATGATGGGTAATATACAATGAATTTATATATATATATATTTGTTTTCTTAAGTTTTCGCGGGTACTTACATGTATGGTATTCAGCTTTTCCCACGTCATTATAGTTGTGCTTTTAAAGGCTTCTGTATAGTGTTCGTCTGTGAGTTAGACTTTTACAGTTGTTTTAGTTTTAAATTTGAGGCTAGCCTACTGCTGTGCCAGAATGGTTTTTTCTTCATCCTGATTGGTTGGGAGTCTTGGTCTGTGTTTATTGGTCTTAGAGTTTGCTGTGTTCTGCTTGATTGATGTTTCTAATATCTTCTATCTGTTTTGTGGCTTTTTTGTGTGTGTCTTGATTGACTGGCAACATTGTGTTCCTGTATTGGAGGCTTTTAGTGCAGCTTGGCTCCGAGTAAATGGACGGCTATCATTTGTTACGAAGCTAGGTTTCATCTGGGTGCCTGGTTGGGGTATGTTTGAGCTGGAGGTATCAGGGGGGATCTGTTTGTGCCCAGAAGTTTGTCTGGCTAGTGATGTGGAGATTTTTTTGTTTGTGAGTGCAGGCTTCCAAATAATTGACAGTCTGGTGGAATCATCTCTTCTATTCATGCTTTCAGGTCTTTTTTCAATCTCTATGGCTTCTCTGATAATGATGGCAGATGAGATTCTGCCGAAACGTTGCTACAACTTTAAAAGCACAACTACCATGATGTGGGAAAATACCCGAACAAAGCTAAATGCCACACACACACACACACACACACACACACACACACACACACACACACATATGGCATTCAGCTTAGTTCGGGTATTTTCCCACGTCATAGTAAGTAAGTATCCATGAAAACTTAAGAAAACATATATATATATGTGTGTGTGTGTGTGTGTATAAAATTAACTACATAGAATTATAGAAAATATTGTTGGAATGCATCATGGAAATTATCTAGTTTACTTCCCTGCCCACTGTAGGAGTATATCTCTATAATATCTCTGAGAAATGATAATCTAGCCTCTATTTAAACATTATCAACACATGAATAGCTATCACCTCTATTGGCAATCTGTTCCAGTGTTAAACATTTTGTGGTCACCAATTGAAATTTATGTCATAAATTAAACCCACTGGTTTTTATCCTGCTTTCAGGAACAAGTCTGAAAATTTTGAATCATCTAAGAAAGCTCCAACAATACTTCAATAATTTCACATACCCTAAGAGGAATAGATCAACACAGTAGTAGATACAGATTATAACAGCATGTATTGATACTTCTGGTGTGATACGTTTATGATAAATATTCTCTCCTGATGTGAGCAAATATTTAATCAAGCATTTGAGGCTATTTCATAAGTATTTAGCATCCAACCTATTTTTAGCTCAGCCTGACCAATCCTCATTGTGTTTCGTTTAGTGAATTCCAGTTCTATTTAGAGCTCAGAGATTCTCCATTTTAGAGAGGTTAGCAGGAAAGAAGAGTAAGGGAACTCTACTTTCCTTGAAGAAGGATGACTTACCAAGCTTAGCCACTCCAACACAACCCAAGTTCTAAGTCATTGCCCAAATATTTTATTGTCAGTCAACGGTATTTAAATTATTGAATTGCACTGAAATCTAAACAGAAGAAAGGCAACCCTACCAAGATGACAATAACTAAGTGTATGACTTGGAACTTTTCTCAGATGCTATCTGTCAACAATAGGGAGATTCTATAAACAAGAAAGATCCAGGCTACAATCCTATTTTATCTAATTTAAAGCTTTTCTCGAATTAGTGGTACATACAATAAATTAAACATATCCTGAATTTGGATCAAAATGTTAGCTTTAGTGATGGTGACATTTATTTATTTATTAAATTTATATACTACTTATCTCACTCTGCAAAGCAATATCAATGATTTTAACTATATTTTATAAATTTCTTCATTCCAAAAGTCCAAACATTGGGTAACAGTAGCAGTTATACCTATTTATGTAATAGCTGCCAAACTATGAAAATAATGGTAAAAAGTCATTGTTTCTAAGAATAAAATTAATGGCAAGAATATAAACTTTCATTTTCATGTAATCCTTCACTAACAAATTAATTATTAAAAAGAGAATTGAGTGTAGCTATCATTTTAAACCTACTTTCCATAGAAATCCATTTTAAATTGGGACTGAAATATTCAAATATGCTTTCTAAAGAAATACTTTTCGTTTATTTCTTTTCACCCATAGATATATCTAAATATCTTCATTTTGAGTTAAAGTATTTACTCTGATTTATTAATATGAGTATTCTTTTAGTTGGAAAACAAATTTCTTAAATACATTTAATTAAGGAAAAGAAATGGTTAATTATATTTAAACAACTTTTTTTATTCTGAACCACATTTATTCTTGGGCATATAAATGTTTGCTGTACTTCACTAATTGCCTTGACCAATAGTTGAATGCTGTGAATGATGACAAAACCATAATATGGCTTGCTCAGTTTTGCTTGTGTCTCTGGTCAACTGTGAGGCTTTGTACCCAGTTCATTCAGCAATTCACAGTTACACAATTTCAATTTGGTTGAAGGTATGAACCAAAGAACCTCAGAGCACTGATGTATTTTAAGCTGATACCGTCTAGATATATTAAATTTTATATATAATTTAATAAAACTTTGAGACATTAGGGTAAATTTCATATTGGGAACTACACAGAAAACCGAAAATCTGAGTATTTAAGAAACAATTCAAATATAGTACAAGGAATTTGCTAATTTCATGAGAGACCATAATTTATTGTCCTCAAATTATCAAGTCTAAATTTAAATAGCCAATACATACACAATGTTCTATAATTAATCAATCCTATACTTGTCTGTATTTTAAAATCCTAACCCTAACATTTATTTTGTGAGTTGCCTTGATAACATACATTAAAAATCACCTAGTTCTTTAAATATAAGTTTTATTCATCATGTTAATTTTTACTTTTGAGTAACAGATTTGGGGTGTTAAATTTACAGAATGATAGTTCAGAAAATATCAGTTATCTATTTCCATATTCATCATACTCTAGCAATTAGGATGCTATAATTTTAGCTGTAAAAGGCATGCAAAGGTATTAATCACTAGCTGACAAAAGGAAATACTTCAAATAATGTACTGTGTAATTAAGCTACCTGAAATTATGTCCCAAAATGTATAAAGATGGTTATTGACCTATGTAACTTTAAAAAAATATGTATCAACTTGTTTCATATTTGAAAGCAACAGGTAGTTCTGCCATATGTTAGCCCTTCTAGTTCTTAAAATGAGTCTTTTCAGAAACAGACTTAGGTAGACCTCAAGTGATTTCTTACTATAAGCAAGATAATCCTTCCCCATTCATTTTGCTTGTCAGAACCCACAAAAGGTGATCACATGACCCCGGGACCCTGAAACCTTCATAAATGCTTGCCAGTTGCCAAGCATCTGAATTTTGATCACATGAACATGGAGAGCTACAATGGCCATTAAATGTAAAAAATGGTTATAAGTCACTTTTTTCAATGCCATTGTAACAAATGGTTGTAACTTGAGGACTACCTGTATTTGGTTTACAGCTCAGTCCAATTTACATGCTGAGGATGGTAACATCACATCCTTAACCTGGAAATAAGGAGAAACTTTCTGACAGTGGAAACAATCAACCAATGGAACAGCTTGCCCTCGGAAGTTGTGGGAGCGCCATCACTTGAGACTTTCAAGAAGAGATTGGACTGCCATTTGTCAGAAATGGTGTAGGGTCTCCCGCTTGGGCAGGGGGTTGGACTAGATGACCTACAAGATCCCTTCCAACTCTGATTATTTGTTATCTGTTATCTTGCAAATGTTAAAGTAGATTCAAGTTTAAAAACCTGTACACTAGTTTCTTATAAGTGTTTTTTTCTGTAAGACTTTTCTTTTTTCCCCCTTTCTTATTCTTAAGATGCTAAGAAACTAATTTATTTTGGTGATTTCTTGAGTTTGATTTGTTTTTATAAATGATGGAAATCTACCACATAGAATAGATCCTCAGTATGTTTTCCCTTGGGATTTAAACTGATAATAAGCTGCAGATGTTACAAAGTATTGTGTCTGAATGAAAGATTAGAGACTCATATGTATCCCTTCAACTCAACCCACCCATGAGAATCTTCTCAAGCTTTGTTTGAAAAGAAAAAAGAAAAAAAAGAAAAAAGAAAAAAAGAAAAAAGTGTCTATTTAATCAAATAATGAAAGGTCTAGGTGAAAAAAATGCAGAAGAAATTTTCAACGCAAGACTACATTACATATATTAAACTACTTTTAGGTTATTTTCAAATTGCTAATCATCACCAACACTTGAATTTGTTTGCTTGATAGTCTTAGAATGAACAAGGAATTAAAATGGTCTTTTTCAAGATCAGAACTACACTATTTTTCTTTGTACATCCGATAATGCTCATTGCTCATAATACACAAGGCCATTGAAAGCTCAGAATGCATTAATTATAATACATATTATTCCATTTTGTTTTTAATATTTTAATTAGCAATTAAATACTTTTCTGCATTTTTTTCATTCAACAACGCATTCCAAAGTATTATAGTGCCAATATATGTGACCACTGTTATAGTGATAATGCAATAATTCTAAATATTAACACCCTCCCCCCAATATTATGGTATTCCACTTAAACATCTTATTTAAAATGTATTCAAAATAGGTAAAAGCTGTGTTAAAAGAAAAAGTACACCATACAATGGCTCTTACAGCAAAGGTTAGAAATGTGGATGACAGAGTGACCACAATTCACATTTTTTTTAAACACAACATGGCTTATGTCAATACTTCACCAATGTCAATACTTCAAAAAAATACACAAATAGTCCTCTTACCAACTGCCATGTTCGTTAACTATTCAAAGTTGTGACAACATTGAAAAAGTAGGTTAACAATTAGTCATGAATTTGCAATTCTCTGTATCTCCAGAGTTACATGATCCTGACTTTGCCATTTTGCAACTGGGGCACATTTGCAATGGTCAAAGTGTAACAAGGTCATGAGATTGCCTTTTATGATCTTCACACCCACCTTCAACAAGCAAAGTTAATTAGAATGCTGACAGGAAGTTTGCAAACTATAGTCACTTGACCACCTGTCACACTTAACCACCTGTGGTGATTTGCTTAACTAAAAGCGGAACCAATGTTTGAATCCAGTATGATCACAAGAGGTCTCATTTAATGAGCCTGTCGCTAATTTAAAAAGTTGCCAGTCCCAATTGTAGTCGGTAAATGAGGACTATTTATATAGGTATGTATTTCTTTTCATTGTCAAAAAGTGAAAGTGGATTTTCTTGGATCTAAGATATATATATACTTTACCATATTTTAGCATAACAATAGCCAATAAAATTGAGACAATGAAAAATAGCTAATATGAAAACACATCTAAGCTGTACAGTTGGATGACTTCTTGCATCAGAACTGCAGGAAAATCCCTACAAGTGCATTTCAGAGACATACAGGATATAAAGTGACACATACTGCAGGACAATTATTATGTTACAAACGGAGACCTTGATATTCTACCTGCCACTGTCATTGTGTCTGCGATGCTTTGGAAGAACACCAATTTCAAAAAGTTCAGTCTGACTACTAAATCAATTCCATCTACTGATGACACGTGTATTGATACTGAAGAACTTTCTTTAAAATAGAGACCAACATCACAGAGCTTCTCTATTTGGTAAGCAACATATGCAGGATGATGGGTTAGCCAACCAAAGGACATAATAACATAAGCAGTGCCCCCTGCCCATCTAGTCCATCGGTCTATTTCCAAATGGCCAGAATGGCCAGAAAGAAACCAACTATTACTCCAGCATATGGTCTTCAGAGGCAGCTCTTCCCCCATCAAAGCTAACAGCTATTGATTCCCCCTGGCTGACTCCAACTCTTCTCTGAAACTAGCCAAGCAGACGGCCACACATCTTGTGATGGCAAATTCCAGAGTTTAATTATGTGTTGTTAAAAGTAACCCTTCCGCCTGTCCCGATTCTTCCAGGATCCAATTTTATTGGGTAATTTTTTGGGATTGGTAAATAGGATTTTGGGGAAGGGCAAAAGACTTGAGGGGAAAGAACTGCAACCGAATGGGAGGCAGGTGCCAAGATCTAATGCTCTCTCCCAAGTCCCAACGGTTTGGTAAGACCACAACAAACAACAGGTGGAAGAAGAAAACAAGCAGTGCTGTGTCTTTAAGACTCAAAGCTCCGGGAAAGGATCGTGCAAGGGCGGCGCTTGCTTTTGCTTCACACTTTGGAAGAAAGGGTACATTTCAGGAAAGCCCACCCGGCTGGGGCGGAGAAGGAGGGCTCTCCTCTGTTAGTTCTAGAGCAGCGTCCGTCGGGAGGAGAAACGGGATCGCATGCGTTTTTCCTCTCTGGCAGCAAACAACTATCGGAGTAGAGTTTGGGTCATCCCAAAACCACCTGAAGCAAAAGAAGGAGCGACGGGGAAAGTGGGGGTCGGATGCGAGAGCAGTTCCTTCCGAGGAGAGAAAGCGGGGTGGGCAGTAGCAACTACAAGGCTTCTGGTTGTACTAAGAGTGGGGAGAGGGGGGGCGAGCAAGCGAGGCGCCTTGCAAGACGCAGGTGGATGGGCGCGCCTGGAGATGACAGCAAGCAGGCCGGGATTACCTGTTGGTTGGAGTCGAGGGCTCCGAGGCATCGAAGGAGGGCGAGAACAGATCAGAAAGGACCGTACTGTCCCCCGCGGGCTCTTCACCCTTACTCTGCTGCTGTTGTTTCTTCTTCAAGCGCCAGTGCCCGAAAGCCGACAGCTTCTTGCGCTCTCCGGAAACGGTGGTGGTGGTCCTGGTGGTGGTGGTCGTGGAGGAGCAGCTGGCGCGATGTTCTAAGTACGGCGACGGACAAGGAGAGGAAAGTGGCGTGTCCTTACCCAGGTCCGGTTCGGAGTCCTCGGACTCGCTCCTATGGTGGAAGAACCGCCCGAGCCTCTTGAAGCCCCCTTTTTCCATGCTGAACAAGCGGACCTGAGGATGACCTCCGGCGCGGCGGTTGCAAACCACCTTTGGCAAGCGGCTGAAGGCTGGCTGGGGAAGAGAAGCGCTCGGTTTGCACGGTCAGTTCGGAGACGGTTGAAGAGGAGGAGGGGAAAAAATAAAACGCCTCCTAAAGGTAGCAGGAGCTGCTCCTAACCGCGGCTCTTACCGCGCCCTTCCCACCTCCTTAACTGTGCGTGTGCAAACTTTTCAGCGACACCCTTGAATTCGCCTGTTTCCGCGGGTTCTCCTCTCCGCGTTTCTTCGCGCCTTTTCGCAAGTTTCATTTCTCGTTCTTGTTCCCACGACTGCAGCTACTTTTCTCGGGTGTCGGGAACCTCTCTCGTTGCCTGTTTAAAGGGCTGCATGTAAGTTATCTTGAAGCTGCCACTGCAGCTCCATTTCACGCGTTACGTTGCCGAGTAAGGAATAGGCTACTCCTGATCTGAGGGTGGTGATTGTCAGGCAGCAATAAGTACTGTTGTTTCTTTCTGATGGAAACGGAATTATCAACGGTTTGAGTCCCCCCGCACAAGGGCTGGAAGTTTCGAAAAACCGTATGAACAAGATACATTTATACATTTAAGGTAGTCCGTGACAGGCTGTTTTCTTCGCTGTAAAACTCCCACCCTTTCTCCATTAATGTGGCAATCCTCTTCCCGTCACTGAACTTAAGTTTATTTCTGAGAATACAGGCGTGTAGTAGCTTGCTCTCTAAACCTGATTCTTAGCTTTGCGTATTGGAAAAATTATACATAGGAAAAGAGTAAAAGCAAGCAAGAGCGCATTGGAATGGCGGGTACTGTCATCCTATTCACCAATTGTAGGCACATTTTTTTAAAATAGTAACTTTTCTTTCCCAGATAATAAACCTGATACTCTAGGAATTACCTGCTACCCTTCAATTTATGATAGAAAAAAGTTCCTCTTTTGGCTCCAAAAGTGCAAAAATTTAAAATTATATTGATGTTTGATTAAAAATAACACATAAAGGACATCTTTGTGGGCAACAGTGGATCTTCATTATCAATAATTTGCAGTACTGCAGTGCTTAAAATTTTTTTTGTGGAATCTGAACTGATAAAAGGACCAAGGCTTGGCCTAACTGCCTGTATTTTTATTCCATGCAGGTTTCAGAAACACACATCTAATATTTAATTTCCTTTGACATCTAAGCCCATTTAATAAAGAGAATAAAGGGTGGGCATGTTTGCTACTGCCATAAGTCTTTGTAGTCCTAGAGTTTGTCTGGTAGGCAAGCCTTGTTTTCCTGTCATCTCTTATTTCTATTATATTTTTTCTAGCCTACTTCCACTTCTCTGAGAAAATATTTATGCATGACTCTTCAAAAGTTATATTAAGCTGGATGGAATTTGCTTCCAGATGAGTTAGATAGACTATTACTTCATTGAAATAGGTTGAAATACATATTTCAGGCCAGCCATTTTTGTTTTAATGATCCTGGGTTTCAAATAAAACAATTTCTTATGGAAAAAGTAAGGCAACAGTGGATCAGATGAACTGCACTTTCCTGTTCTCTTTTCAGCAATTCCCAACATATTCTACCTCTGACTCCCTTAAGCTGGCAATATCCAGGGTTTTGGGGGGAAGGAGATTTATCCCCATCTCAACATTACTGCCCAAAATAAAACAAGCCTGTTTACTGTATTTGAAACAAAACAACTCAATTTGTACCATTTACTAACCAAAATACCTGATGTGTGTTTCTATTCAGACTCAAAGTTAGATCTCCATCTGTGGAATATTTTGACATTCCTACAAATTATCCAATATTATCATTTAAGTATGTGGTTGGGTTATCATCCAATTATTAACAGCTTACCTGTCCACATTTTAACCACAAAATCACCCTGCATGCTACGAGTCCATTATCATTCTAGAATAAATGTACCCAAACATAAGTAAGAATAAGCTGTTCTTTTTTAAATTGAACAAGTAACTTAATAATAGTAAAGAAGTTGCTTAACTAACTTGGTCAAATATCACTCTGAGTTATTGTATATATTGCAAAGCTGTTTGGTGGTTTTTAGTAATTATAAGCAACATAAAAGTAGTTTCTATGGTAGGAATTAAGTAAAATTCTATAATCATTGAGTTTATAAAAACAATCACACTGAGTCTCAGGTCACTTTTGTCAGGCCTTCTGGAAGAATTCAAATTCAAGAGCTTGAGAAATAATTAGAACAATTGGATCCAACATAATTTCTAAGAATTCATTTGGAACAAAACCCAAAATGGTTTGGCTTTTTACATTTCAGATGAAACAAAACCTGGATTGATCCTGATTTTATAGAACAGGTAGGGTAAAATAGTGGCACACCAAAGCCTATGTGCAACTGGAACAATCTGGAACTGAACACACTCAAAACTGTAGAAATGGTGGTAGACTTTAGAAGAAACCCTCCCATACTACCACCTCTTACAATACTAGAAAACACAGTATCAACAGTAGAGACCTTCAAATTTCTAGGTTCTACGATATCACATGATCTAAAATGGACACCTAACATCAAAAACATAATCAAAAAAGCACAACAAAGAATGTTCTTTCTGCGCCAACTCAGAAAGCTCAAACTGCCCAAGGAGCTGCTGATACAGTTCTACAGAGGAATTATTGAGTCTAACATCTGCACCTCTATAACTGTCTGGACTGGTTCTGCAACGCATCAAGAAAGACACAGACTTCAGAGGATAATTAGGACTGCAGAAAAAACAATTACTAACCACCTGCCTTCAATTGAGGACCTGTATACTACACAAGTCAAAAAGAGGGCTGTAAAAATATTTACAGACCCCTCACATCCTGGACATAAACTGTTTCAACTCCTTCCCTCAAAATGATGCTATAGAGCACTGCACACCAGAACAACTAGACACAAGAACAGATTTTTCCCGAAAGCCATCACTCTGCTAAACAAATAATTCCCTCAACACTGTTCAACTATTTACAAAGTGTACACTACTATTACTGTTAATCTTCTCATCACTCGTTATTACCCATCCCCTCCCACTTGTGATTGTAGGACTGTAACTTTGTTGCTTGTATCCATATGATTTATATTGACTGTTTCCTAGTATGATTTGATTGTTGATTGTACCCTATGACTATCATTAAGTGTTGTACGTTATGATTCTTGGTTCTTAACGAATGTACCTTTTCTTCATGTATAATGAGTGTATTTAGACCAAGACAAATTCCTTTTGTGTCCAATCACACTTGGCCAATAAACTATTCTATTCTATTCTCTATTCTATCTATTGTTGTTGCCTCCATTTCACCTCAATAAACATTTGTTCTTCATAGTATTGATGTTGGTTTCTTGTATGTGCCTATTCCATACTGCAAGAGTTGATGCTTGCAAGGGGAAGGGACATAACACACTGCTTTCTAGTGATTCAGCTTCTTCCTGAATGGACACTTCTAATTAGAGTTCAGGGAAGAAGAGTTTAAGTCCTTGGCCATTCCAAGAGTCCCAGAGTCTGCCCTTTACTATACTTTCCTTAACTGCTGGGAGAAGTTATCTGTCAATTTCAAGTTAGGTATCATTAGTGAATTGATTTTAACCAAACTTATATGATCATCCCAGGCCAAGAAGGAAGGGGCAGAGGGCATTCTGATCCAGTGACTGGTGATTGTGAGGGACAGTATGGAAAGAAACTTAGAGTGGATCCTGGCAGGATGTAAATGTTTTACAGAAAACATCTAATTCTGTGGATGTTTCTGGCAGAATGATGTTATCTTTCAAAGAGCTGATATGTGATTTAGGAGTTCTCCCAGATACATGGATCTTGCTATAGTGACTATGGCCAATTGTGGTTAATCTGCAATTTACTTCCTTTCCTAGATACAGCAGTGAAAACAGTTATCCATGTGTGTGTTTGGACTATTGTGATTCATGGTATATGGGGTTACCCTTGAAGACAGTAGGAGCTGGAGCCCTCTGAATCAAGTGGGAAATACATTATTGTAAAAATAACAAAATGAATAGTTTGACATAGGGTGACTGTTCTGTATTCTGTACAGTGGTAGATTTGTCTTCTGTACAGATGCAGATAGATAAACTCAACAAAACATAACAAAATATTTTTATTGGTTCATCAGGATATCCTCGTAATTCACATTTGTGACAAAGTTCTTCTTTAATGACCAATCCTTTGCATATCTGTCTTGTAGGTAAAAAGATGGTTATCTCCTATCCTTTTTCCTTCATCTCATAGTGGTAGAAATAGAACAGTTACCAGGAGTCCATGAGTTCAGCCAAGAGTGAGGAAACCCCCCCCCAACCCATCGAGGGGCAATTTAGTGACCAATCTGGATTACAGATGTAGTCATGTGACATGGACTACATTTCCCAGGATACCTTAACTACATTTACCATGATGCATTCCCTTAAGGGGACAGCTCACAATTGTTATCTAACTATCCAATTCCCATACACTGGCTGAACAGCACAGTGACTGAGTCTAAATCAGGTGCTAAATCATATCACTGGATTCAGACATTACACTACATTGTGCTTTGTTTTAGCTTTGCATGTTCTACAGACTTAGCCATTGTGATTTGCATAGTTTATTGATCAGCCCAAAGAACTGTGAATCATTTAATGTTATTGTTCTTAGTTGCGGTCATGTCTGACTCATTGCGACCCTATGGACAACGTTCCTCCAGGCCTTCCTGTCCTCTACCATCCTCCAGAATCCATTTAAGCTTATGCCTACTGTTTCAGTGACTCCATCCAGCCACCTCATTCTCTGTCGTTCCCTTCTTCTATTGCCTTCCATCTTTCCCAGCATTATGTGTGTATTCCCCACATAAACGCCTAAGCACTGAACAAGCAAACATCTCCAGCGATCTCAAGATGTTGTCAAGTGTGCAGTGTTGCAAGGGGGAGACCTGGTAGCATGTGCCCCAATTGATGGCATAAGTAAAACTAATTGACTGTGAAAAGTAACACTGAGATGTGTGAACCCAAGCACATCTCAGTGTTACTTTTCACAGCCAATTAGTATTACTGAGATTGCTGGAGATGTTTGCTTGTTCAGTGCTTAGGCGTTTATGTGGGGAATACACACACTTGTCATGAGATATCAGTCCTGTGTGTCACCCTGACACACAGCACATATTTTAATACTTAGCACTATTGATTACAATATAGCACAAAACTTTACTTAAGCACACACACAGAGTCCTTTTCATTCTCACAAACTCACTACAGTAATTGTTCAAGAAACCTGAGGGAGAGGGCTTCCAGTTTGAGTTCCTTCGGTGACAGACAGAAATCCGCGATCATGTGCGGTTTCAGTCTGGGCTCGCTGCTGGAGCACCCCGAGCTGGCTGGTTTTGGGGCTAAGCCACCCTGTAGAGGTGGTGAAGAGGGGGGAGACTGCTAGCAGGGTTGAGGAGAGCTGCATCTCTCCTCCTCAGCTGGCCATTACTCCCTTTCCCAAAGGTGGTTGCAGTGGTGGTCAGAAATGGCCACCTCAAAGAAGAACTCGACCGGAAAAGAATGTGCAGGAGGAAGATAAGAAGTGAAAGTTTTGGCTGACCGGGTTAAATTGCAAAAGCAACAACTAAGGTACTCTGGAATTTAAACTTACAAAAAAATAACATCGCTCCCAAAGAAGAGTCAGAAGCAGTGAAGGAAAGTGAAAAGGGAAAGGTTTGGGTTTTTTTTTCTTCTCTCCCTTTCCCTATACTGACAACTAAGAGACTTAAATAAGAAATCGGAAAAATCTGCTTTGATATCAACAGGCAATTAAGCTGAAAATAAAACAAAATGTCAAAGAAATAATAAAGATTTCTGGACACTAATTTTTTTTTTCATAAGCAGGAAGGGAGGAAAAAAAGAATAAAAAGGCAGGATCTGGAAAGAGGGAGGAGACTGCCTGGAATTAAAAAGAATCTACAGTAAAACTTCAACAAGACTTCTAAAAGATACATTTTAACTGAAACTTTGTAACTAAACAGTAGAATCCCAGGAAGAGAAAGTGAAAAAAAAAGAGCAAAAAGAAACAGCTTGCATGTATTTGGATTACTTGGTGATCTTTGGATTCTTGGTTATTGCATTTGAATAACTAAAATTAACCGGGTGGTTGTTTAAAAATTTATACAATGGCACTACTTCTGGATGAATTGAAAATGGAACAAGGGGAGAAGGCGGAGCTTCGTTTCGGTGATACAGCTGCGATCTCAGGGCTCTGAGATCGCAGCTGATATTTTCGCCCCTGGTCGGTCCCAATGGACCTAAACCATCCTGTAGAAATGGTGATCATGAAGGGCATAGTCCCAGGATCCTAGGGATATCGCAAAATCTCTGGTTTGATCCGGGAGAAGTCCTTTTACTGGCAGCAGAGAGGCAGCCTCCATAGCTGCTGAAGTCAGGACAGCTCTGGAAAGAAAGTGGCTGGAAGTGAAAGTGTGTCGGCTGGGTGAGAAACTTCTTCTTTGTTGTAAATTCGCTGAGATTTGAAAGGGCACCCTGAATAGAGAAGAAACCTGTGAGATTTTTTTTTTTTTGACAAAAACTGTATGAGCGGCGTTTTTTTAAAGTGATGTCAAATTGAGGCTTGGATTTTTTTTTTATTTTTTTTCTTGGGACTTTAGTGTGACTTTGTAGGTAACTGGACTGAATTTTCTCTTACATATTTTTATGCTCCTTTTGATTTTTTAATTTTCTTTTAGGATAGAGGCTCCCTTTGGCTATTTTTTCTTTTTATAAATTTTTTTTTTTTTTTTGGCTGGGGCGGGGAAGAGTATTAAGAAACTTTGTAACACTGCCAACTAGAGGCTTGAAAATATTTTATTTGAATTGGAGAGAATTGTAAGAAGACTCCTTCTCAAGGACATTTTAATGTGATAAGATAGAGGGAGAGCACAGCAAAATATTATTACAGGTGTTTTGCTGGACTCTTATCAATATTTTAACACTTGAGGCTTAGCTTTCAAGCTAGTGGAGGAGAGAGTCATAATAAGAGCCTTGGACAACTAAATAAAGTGCAGTGTGCTTTCTTATTTTTTTTTTCTTTTATTTGTGATACTCCTACTCACCAGCCTTTTTGTAAATTTTAATTCTAGTAATATTCTTATTTTTGCTTTTTATTTAAAAGGGAAAGCCTCAGAGCTTTTTCTTTATTTTTCTTTTTTTCTCCTTATCTTTACTGGGATCCTTTTGCTTTTTCTATCCATGTTTTTGGACCACTCTGTTTTTTCTTTTTGATTATTGAGACTTCCCAATTGGATTAAGGTGTGAAGAACCTGAAGAAATTTCTTCTTCTTTTCTTTATTTTTGTTCTTTTTCTTCTTAATCAATATTATTATTTTGGGGGGTTTTTTTTCTTTCTATTTTTCATTTTTTTATGGTGGACTAACTCGTAATTGGATTAGGGTCTAGAAGAACCTGAAGATTTTTCTTCTTTTTCTTCTCTGGTTTTGGGCTTTTTACTATTGGATTTTTCCATTTTGGATTATAATTGGCTATTCTACCAGTTGGATTAAAAGCTAAAAAGAATTTGAAGCTTTTGAAGCATTAAAATGAGCAGGAAACCAATATCATCTGGTGTTTCTACTTCTATCTCTGCCTCCCCACCAGCTGGAGGACAACGTTTAATTCAGGCAATGTTGAAGCAAGATAAAGAACAAGAAAAAGTGACTTTACAGATGATTATGCAAGGAATTCAAGATCTCAAGATAAAAACAGACACTATTGAACAAAGAATAGAGAAGACTGATGAAAAAGTGGAAAATATTAAACAAATGATGGTGAAGTATGAGGAGAGATTCCAAAAAATTGAGGAAGAAGGTAAACAAAAAGAGGAGAAGATTGGAAATATTGACAATAGATTAACAGTGGTTGAACAAGATAAAAATGGGATGTTGAGGTGGGAGATGGAAAGGTCAGAATTTTATCTCAGATTTCAAAATATAGAAGAAGAAAAAAGGCAAAATTTGGCTGCGATAATGATAGAAATTTTGGCGGATGCTTTGGAAATTACAGGGGAAAAGATGATGGATGGAGTAGATGAGGTATATCGAGTTTATACAAGATATCCGATGAGAAATAAATTACCAAGGGAAGTCCATATTAGATTTACCAAAAAAATCCATTAAAACACAAATACTACAAGTGGTAAGAGAGAAGACATTGAAATACAAAGGCAAAGAGATTGTGGTTTAAAAACAAATACCCAGAAGAGTGAGAGAGATGAGAAGAGAATATCGATTCCTGACCAAAATGCTACTGGAAAACGAAGTGAATTATAGATGGCTGATTCCAGAAGGATTAATGTTTATGTAGCAAGAGCAGAGACATAGAATTGATTCAATTGAGAAAGCAGAACTTTTCCATGCAGAATTTTTTGGAAGGAGAGAAGAGGAGGCAGAGAAAGAGGTCTCATTAATTGAGTTTCAAGAGGAACAACTGGAGACTGAAAAAGAGAAAGGTGCAGTAGGTGGACAGGTGGATAGTAAAGAACAGCGTGAAGTGAGATCCATGAGAGCTGTTAGACCAAATATAAAGCATAATCATGGAAGAAAAAAAAACTGATTACAATGAATATAAATGGACTCAATTCAGCTGTTAAAAGAAGGAAAACCTTTCATAAATTAGAGAAATTAAAATTTGATATAATTTGTCTACAAAAAGTTCATATTAAAAAACAACATGAACAATCGTTAATACAGCCAAAATTAGGGAAAATATTTACTTCTTTGACTCAATGTAAGAAAAGAGGAGTGGTTCTATATATTAAAGAGGCTATCCCAGCAAAACTGATCTACACGGATGAAGACGGAAGAGTATTAATGGTGGAAATAATGGACAATAATATAAAAATACTCTTGACTGCAATTTATGCTCCGAATGATAAACAAGAAGAGTTTTATAAAAAACTACACATGAAAATAATGGGACTGGACTATGTTAATATAATTATGATGGGAGACTTTAATGGAATTGTGGACAATAAATTGGACTATATAGCAACAACAACAAAGCAAAATAGAAAGACTCTCCCTAAATCTTTTTTTAAAATGACAGATGAATTAACTTTAAAAGATATTTGGAGAGAAAGAAATGTTAAAGCTAAACATTATACTTTTTATTCAAATAGACATTTATCATGGTCCAGATTAGATATGATTTGGATCTCAACAGAATTAATATCTAATATTCAAGAAACAAATATTGAAACAAGTACTTGGGCAGATCACAGCCCAATGACAATTAAATGGAAGGGACAAAAAAAAAAAGATCGAGATAGACATTAAACAATACTATCTTTAAGGAAAAAGATTTTATACAACGGATGGAGAAGGAACTGGCTTTTTTCTTTAGAGAAAATAAAAAAGAAGATACTTCAACGCAGAATGTTTGGGATACAATGAAGGCATATGCTAGAGGTTTGATAATAGATTATACAAGAAAAAAGAATATTAGGAAAAGGCAAGCTTCTAAGGCCTTGGAAGATGAGTATAAAAGACTTGAAAAAGAATTACAGAAAATGCCACAGAAAAAATATATTAAATTGAAGCTGGATGTAATTAAACATAAAATGGAATTAATAGAGAAAGAAGAATTGGCACAGAAAATTAGAAATTCTAAACAGAATTACTTTGAAGATGCAAATAAACCAGGTAGATGGCTAGCATATAAATTGAGAAAGGAGAAGGAATCAAGAAAAAATATTGAAGCTAATAGATGATCAAGGCCAAGTTTGTTATGGCAATAAGGAGAAAAAGGAAAGTATTCGAGATTTCTATGGGCAACTATATAAACAAGAGAATATTGATGAGGAAATAGTCAAACAGTATCTACAGAATGCTAACTTACCAAAGATACCTAAAGAGACTGAAGAAATGCTAGAAAGCAATATAACAATGATGGAATTAAATGAAGCACTTAAGAAACAAAATAATGGGAAAACACCAGGTCCAGATGGGCTTCCGGCAGAATTCTATAAAACATTTCAAAAATCATTGAGCATCCCATTGTTAGAAGTTATGAATGAAGTTATGTCAAAGAAGATGATACCCAAAACATGGTCAGAGGCTTATATTACACTTATTCCAAAAGAAGAGGCTGACCCACTGCAAATTAAGAACTATAGACCTATTTCTTTATTGAATGTAGACTATAAAATTTTTGCTTCAATTTTAGCAGAAAGACTTAAAAAATATTTAAATAATTTCATCCACCCAGATCAAAATAGATTTCTACCAAAGAGACAAATCAGAGACAACATGAGAGTAATCTTGGATACTTTGGAATACTATGAGGCTCATCCTGAAAAGCAAATGGCTTTGATATTCCTAGATGCTCAAAAGACATTTGATAACGTGAACTGGAGATTTATGTTATTACTATTGGAACAGATGGGTTTTGCCAGAAAATTTATTCAAGCAATAGAAGCCATATACAATAAACAGACAGCAAAGATAATGATGGAAGGAGAACTTACAGACTTTATTAATATAAGAAAAGGCACAAGACAAGGATGTCCCCTATCTCCTTTGCTATTTGTGTTGACTTTGGAAGTGTTGAATAGAAATATTAGGGATGATAAAAGCATAAAAGGAATGAAAATTAAAAAGGAAGAATTCCAATTACAAGCTTTTGCTGATGACTTAGCTTTTATTCTGGAAGATCCACTAGAAACAGCTCCAAGGTTATTGGAAAAGATAGAGACATATGGTGAGGTGGCTGGTTTGAAAATAAATAAAGATAAAACAAAGATTTTGACAAAGAACATGCTACTGAGACAAAGAGAAGAACTGGCAGACCTGTTGAAAATCCAAGTTACGAATAAGGTTAAGTATCTGGGGATATATTTGACAGCAAGATGTAGCACATTAAAAGAGAATAATTATATTAGACTTATGTTCTGTACGGTCATTAACATACTTGTAAACGCTGCGTAGCGATTGGTCAAAGTGCACAGCGATCTGATTGGTCGAGCGAGCTGCACTGATTGGCCCGCCGTGAATCCCCCGCGATTTGTGGAAACTAATCGTGGGAGATTCAAAGTGGTGCCATTGGCCGCAGCCACCGCGGCCAAAGAATAAAAGCCGATGTTTTTCCTTTGGAAGCTGAGCCGATCTCGGGACCAAATAAAGAGCTGAAACTGAGTCACAGGCTCCGAGTCTCCTTTCCCGCGACGGACACGACACTGGCGACGAGGGTGGGATCTCAAGACTCATCCCCATCAAGCACGTGTCCTGAGGAAGCGAGACCGACAAGATGGCCAGCATCGCACCGCCCGCAACTTTTAACCCCGTTACCGAGGATTGGGAATCGTACACAGGCCGATTCCTAATGTTCCTCAAAAGTAGCAACTTAAAGGATGCAACCGGGCAGAAGAAAAGAGCCATCTTTTTAACACACTGCGGGCCCGCAGTGTTCAAGATGGCAAAAGTTCTCGCAAAACCTGAGGACGTGAAGGCGATGGACTGGACTGACCTCGAGCCATTGCTCCGAAACCACTATGCCCCCACCGTGCCCACCCTCATCAGGCGGCACGATTTCTACTGACGGGACCAGAGATCGGGTGAGAGCATCAGCAACTTTGTGGCTGATCTACGGAACCTAGGGGGCATGTGCAGGTTCATGGACATGGACGAGGCCCTGCAAGACCATGTCGTCCTCGGGCTGAGAGACCCAGTCCGGCAAAGCCGACTGATGGCAAAAGGTGACATCGCCCTCGCCGACGCCCTCGCCGAGGCCACCGCAGCCGAAGCAACCCGGAAATCGGCAGCTCGAATGCAGAGACCGGACACCGGGGACCGCACCATGACCACCGAGACGGGCATGGCGACTGAGGCACACCCCGAAGCAAGCCGCTGAGAAACCACCACCCACCATGGCGACTTCAACTCCGCCTCCGATGCCACGGACGAGGAGGAGGACATCCATTGACTCCAGATGGGACGAGACCGGCGGAGTTGTAAGTCGGGATCCCAATGTGCCGGGTGCGGGAGCGACCACCTTCAATCAGAGTGCCGGTTCTTCGATGCGATCTGCCGACACTGCGATAAAAGAGGCCACATTGCCCAAGTCTGCCAACTTAAGAAAGCCTTGAGACCCCGACGGCGAGATCACAGCAACCGGAGATGAGACGGCACCCCCCCAGGCCCAGAGACCGCCAAGCTGAAAATCGCTGGAACTGAGACGGATGGGGCCGATGGAACGGCGAGAACCGACAGAGAGGAAACCCACCAGATGGTCGTCATCAGCCACTCATCCAGCACAGACGCCTGAAAGGCATACGTGGAAGTAGACATCGAGGGCGAACCATGCAAGATGGAGGTGGACTCCGGGTCCTACCTCTTCATGGTTGCATGGCGGGAGATCAAGTGTCTGGTGCCCACGATCCATGAAAGGGGACTGGAAACCCAGAAATTAATCCTTAAAGACTACCAGGGGAATCGCATCCCGGTAGTCGGAACAGGACATTTCGAAGTAACCTTCAAAGGGCGTACAGCAAGGCTTCCCCTGACGATCGTGGACTGAGACTGCCCCAGCCTTTTGGGACTACAGTGGTTTGTGCCACTCAGGATCGAAGTCATGGGCGTCGATCATGTCACAGATGCCAACTGGGAAGAACAAATCGCAAGGGACTTCTAGGAAGTGTTCGACGGCACCCTAGGCAAGTACTGAAGGCCCCCTATTTCTTTCATCCTAGACTCCAGCATTCCCCTGATACGCCTAAAACCACGGCGGGTACCTTTTGCACTCCGGCCCAAGATCGATGAGCAAATAGACAAGCTCATCAAACAAGGGGTCCTAGAGCCAATCGATCGTGCCCGGTGGGAGACCCCCATAGTCACCCCAGTCAAGCCCGATGGGTCAGTGAGAATCTGCGGGGACTATAAGGCCACCCTAAATTGCGCCTTACAACAAAGCGCCTACCCCATTCCAGTAGTGCAGCACCTTCTACACTCACTGGGGGGAGGCAAGGTTTTTGTGAAGCTCGACCTGGCGCAAGCCTATCAACAGCTGCCAGTCGACGCAGAAACCGCAGCGGCGCAGACCGTAGTAACCCACCGGGGAGCGTTTCACTGTAAGAGACTCCAGTTTGGAGTCAGTGTGACTCTGGGAATTTTTCAGAGCCTCATGGAGAGACTCTTGCAAGGAATTAAGGGGGTGGTGCCCTACTTCGATGACATACTGGTGTCAGCAGCCAACCAACAAGAACTAGAGGGTCGTCTAAGGGAGGTACGAACCAAATTCAAGGAGGCCGGGCTAAAGGTGAAAAAAGAAAAATGCCAGCTGCACACAGAGCGGGTCGAGTTCCTAGGATACCTCCTAGACCGGCACGGCATCCACCCGACTGAAAAAAAAATCAGAGCCATTAAAGAAGCCCCCACGCCAAAGAATAAAATGGAACTACAGGCATTTCTAGGACTGCTTAATTTTTATAATGTGTTACTGCCCCAAAAGGCGACCGCGGTGGAGCCCTTGCATAGGCTTTTGGACAAGGTGGCCATGTGGACTTGGGGGAAACATGAGGAAGCCGCCTTCAACAAAACCAAGGACCTGCTCACCTCGGATGCCGTCCTCATCCAATACAACGAGACTCTACCACAAGCCGTCACATGCGATGCATCACCTTTCGGTGTCGGCGCCGTCCTGAGCCACACTCTCCCCGACAGAAAAGAAGCACCCATCGCCTTCTTTTCAAGGACCCTCACCAAACCAGAGAGAAACTACAGTCAGCTGGACAAAGAGGCCCTGGCTATGGTTGCCGCAGTGAAGAGGTTCCACAAGTACCTCTACAGCCGGATGTTCACCATCATCACCGACCACAAGCCACTGCTGGGAATCCTTGCAGGGAACAGGGCCACCCCGAACATTCTATCTCCTAGAATGACAAGGTGGTCTGAATTCCTTGCCGCCTACAGCTACCGGCTCACACACCGACCCGGTAAGACGATCACCCACGCAGACGCCCTGAGCCGCATGCTGCTACCGGACCTAGACACCGACCCAGCACCCACAACGACCATCCTCAGCATAGAGACTCTGCCCGATCTACCCATAACCGCGTCAGACATTGCTCGCGAAACTAATAAAGAAAAGCACAGGTGTTACATTGGGTAGAGAAAGGGTGGCTGGAAAAAGATGACAACGAATCATTCAGGACATTTCGGAATCAGCAAACAGAACTGTCATTACAAAAATGTTCTGTACTTTGGGGGGATAGGGTTGTTATTCCGGAAAAATTAGAAGGGAAGGTATTGGAGTTATTACATGAGGGGCACCCGGGCATAGTTAGAACAAAAGCCCTGGCCAGGAGTTACTCCTGGTGGCCAGGGATGGACAAACAGATCAAGACTTGGGTGGCAGCATGCAAACGTTGCCAAGAAACCAGGCCGAGCCCTCCCGCCGCATCAATCCTGGAATGGGAAAATCCCAGGGGACCATGGTCCAGGATTCACATAGATTTTGCCGGGCCCACTAAGGGACACATATTCCTTATCACGATAGATGCTTACTCCAATTGGTTGGAGGTAAGCAACATGAAAACCACCACCACGGAGGCTGTGACCAAGGAACTCAGCAAGCTGTTCGCAACCCACGGCCTCCCAGATGTCATCGTGTCGGATAATGGGCCCCAAGTTACCTTGCTGGAATTCAAAAAATTTCTAGTGGAACAGGGAATACGGCATGCACTGACAGCGCCAGTACATCCGGCAGCGAACGGGAGGGCGGAACGAATGGTTCAATTTACGAAAAAAACAATCCAAAAAATTGAACACGGGGAAATCCAAGAAAAAATAAACAAAATGCTTTTTATACAACACATAACCCCGAACACGACAACCAACAAAAGCCCGGCAGAACTATTAATGGGGAGGAAATTAAGGTCCCCACTCGACAGGCAGCACCCCACATACAACCCAGAAAAACCCCCAAACTCCTCAAGTAAACACCGAACATTTACACCAGGCGACGCAGTCTATGCGAAGAATCTTACCGGGGATCCACTTTGGGTGCCAGCAACCATAACCCAAGTGACAGGTCCCCGCTCGTACCAGCTACAAACAACCGACAGACGAGCATGGAAATGACACATCAATCAATTAAGATCGAGAACAACCATGGGAAACACAACTGACATGCAAACAGACACAGAGAGAGAAGGGAACCCACATAACACAAACCAAGAGGGGAGGGAAGACCCCGGGAACCAACCACCAATTGAAAGAAACCAGCAATACTTACCAACAAGCAGCTAGTTCGAAGCCTCACCAGGGAGAAGCAGCCAGGCCAGCTCAACCAGCCCAGAAAGACCAGGCGGGAGTGGCAACAAATGCAGCTCAACCAGCCTGGATAGACTGGGAGGGAGCTGCGACAAAAGGCCCGGTGAAACCTTCCAGGCGGTTCCACCGACGAGGCAGAGAGCAACACAGAACCTTACCGAACCGGCCGGGAGCCAAGCACCAACTAACCTGCGCAGGTCAAGTAGGCAAGTACGAAGTCCTGCCTACTTACGGGACTACGTTACGTAGGACCATGCCAAGAGGGGAGGGGTGTTCTGTACGGTCATTAACATACTTGTAAACGCTGCGTAGCGATTGGTCAAAGTGCACGGCGATCTGATTGGTCGAGCGAGCCGCACTGATTGGCCCGCCGCAAATCCCCCGCGATTGGTGGAAACTAATCGTGGGAGATTCAAAGCGGTGCCATTGGCCGCGGCCACCGCGGCCAAAGAATAAAAGCCGCTGTTTTTCCTTTGGAAGTCAAGCCAATCTCGGGACCAAATAAAGAGCTGAAACTGAGTCACGGGCTTCGAGTCTCCTTTCCCGTGACGGACACGACACTTAAACAACAGATAGTTATAGACTTGAAGAAATGGGAAAACTTGCAATTGTCATTAATAGGGAGAATTTCAACAATTAAGATGAATATTTTACCCAGAATTCTATTTCTGTTTCAAACAATACCAATTAGGCTTGGAAAAGACTATTTTGAAGATTTAAATAAAATTATGTTGAAGTTTATATGGCAAGGTAAGAAAGCGAGAATAAAGCTAAAGCTTTTGCAAGATGCTAGAATTAGAGGAGGTTTTGGCCTGCCCAATTGGGAATTGTACTATCAAGCTGCAAGTTTGATGTGGGTCAAGGAATGGATAACATAAAGACTAGATTGTTGACACTAGAAGGTCATGATTTGCTGTTGGGTTGGCATGCTTTTTTATGGTATAAGGGAACTAAAACACAGGGTTATTTTAGAAGACATTATATACGGGAATCTTTGTGGTTAAACTGGGAGAAGATAAAAAGACAATGTTATTTGAAAATTCCAGTTTGGTTATCGACTATTGAAGCATTTTCCTATCCTATAATTTATAAGAAGGAACAAACAGTTAGATATGGGGAAATATTGGATGAAAAGGGTGAACTTAAATCAATTCAAAAATTAGAGGAATAAGGTATAAAGATAAATTGGTTTTCATATGCGCAAATACATTCAAGGAATGATGAAGATTCTAAAATGGAGGGATTCTATGATAAACAGACTGATCTAGATAACATCTTGATGGGTACTGATGAGAAGGTGATTAAAAAATTATATGGTTATTTACTGGGAATTAAATCAGAGGAAGAACAAGTTAAAGAAACTATGATTGTTTGGGGGAAGAATGTTGGATATGGGATTGATTGAGAGACATGGCAAAAATTGTGGTCTCAAAATTATAAAATGACAATGTCAACAGCATATAAAGAAAATTTGTATAAGATGTTTTACAGGTGGCACTTTCCCCCGACAAGAATAGCAAGAATGTTTAAGAACAAATCTGAAAAATGCTGGAAATGTCATTAGATACCTGGCTCATATTACCATATGCGGTGGACCTGTGAGGACACTAAAAAATATTGGACTAAAATTCGCATGTGGTTGGAAAAAATAACAAAGAAACATATAGAACCGGAGTTCTTTTTATTGGGAATCTTACCAGATACATATAGTAAAGACTTGAAATATCTGATTGTAAATGTATTAACAGCGGCTAGGATTGTATTTGCTAAAAATTGGAAGAGTGAGAAAATACCATCAGAGGAAGAAATTATTGAGAAAATATTGGAATGTGCTGAGATGAGTAGATTGACATTTGAAATTAGAGAGCAAGAGGATAAACAATTTTATGAAATTTGGGGTCTTTTTTATTAATGGCTAGATGACAAAATACGATAATAGAATATTTAGAATGTTAGACAGCAAGGAATATCTTTATTTTTTCTTTCACCTTTGTTATTTGACATTATATTTATAAAGTGTTTTTAGGATAGATTTGGTATGATTATATGATTTGTTATAGAATAAACTATTTAAAGTATTGTTATCTCAAAAACCATGAATGATTAAAAGTATAGTCAAATGATTTTTTAATAGCGATATTAGGATATGTAAGTTTGGATTGACAATATGAGTTGTTATGTAACATAACTGTAATTGAGACTACAAAATGAATGCACAAAACTGATGAACCAACCGACACACTGTATGTACATAAGAGAGTTGATGTTTTAATGTTTTGTTTGTCTTGTTTGTTTGTAGAAAATCAATAAAATTCTTTTTAAAAAAAAAGAAAAGAAAATGGAACTTAAAAAGTATAAAAAAGATGCACAAGAAGGGAGGGGTTCTTCTGGCTTCATTTTTCAATTCTTAGAAATGGAGATTTGGAACTATGAGAAACAACAAGAAAGGTCTGCAAAACAAGAAGACTGGGACAAAGAAGAAGCCATCTTTAATGAACAAGTAATTCTATATGGGGAAGAAAAAGGAAAGGGGGGGGAAAGAGAATGGAGAATTTAAGACTTAAAAAAACAACCAAAGAAAAGAAAAATAATTCAAAAAACAAGTATAATACTGGAAAGCAACAGAAGAGGGGAATACAGAAGAGAAAAATAGAGGTAGAGAGACAAGGGGGTAAAAAGGGGAGAGAGAAGAAGAGAGGGAAGAAGGAAAGGAAAAGAAGTTACAAAGGACCGAAACAAGAGAAACAGGACCTATTTAGAGATAATGGGTGAAAATTTAACTGAAAAAGGGATTCTGTAAAGGTACATAAGATTGTATTGTTATATTAGTAATAGAAATAACTTTAGAAAATTGGAAACAATGTATGATTAAAATGAGGGATAAAATAGTTACTGTAATCTAGTGAAATGTTTGTTAATAAAATAAGTGAAATAAAATAAATGAGAAAATTGAATTAGGAAGGGACGGGAACATTTTAATTTGTTAATGTTTTATAAAATATAAGTGAAGGGGGGGGGAATTAACTATGGAAAGCTTATAATTGTTCCCATAGAAGTATGATATTTCATTGAAAAATAATGTTAAAGAAGTTAAGATTTTAATGAATATTAACATGAATGATAAAATTGAATTGGAATGGAATGTGTTGTTTTAATCACATATATTTATATATATATATTTTTTTTTAAGAATATAGTGTGTATTTTAAGAATGTACCAAGCAGAATCCGAATGGAAGTTATGTATTATATTGAATGTTATAACTTTAGGGTATATATTGAAGCCTAAATAAGAGTTAAAAGATATAAAGGTGTCATACTCCAATCAGCAACTACAGGAGAAACTTTGTTTAATGAGAAAAGATAATAGATAATTGAAACAGGACAGACAAAAAATATAAATATAATGATTTGAATTGAGACGAGATAATTAAAATAAAATTGAGAAAATTAAAAGAGGAAGAAGCTATGCAGAAAATGTAAAACAGTAATAAGATATGGAATAGAACATAAAAATGAGCATGAAATTGAATTTGTGTCTGTACAAAGAAATGTAATCCGGGATTACGCTACTTTCAAAAAAGATGTTTTATTTGTATTTTTTGTGTGAAAACTCAAATAAAATTTACAAAAAAAGAAAGAAAGAAAGAAACCTGAGGGAGAAAACACTTTGCAATTCAGATGGCTTCAGGTTCACAGGGTATCTTCCAACCTAGTTCTTTATATAGGGTTAGGGTTTTATTATATCACATGATATAATAAAATCTAATTAGCCCAGGACAGAGCATTCAAGTTAAATACTCCTAAAGAAAGCAGTGAGAAAATAACTTCCATACTATTGCCTAGAAAAGTGCCAAGACATATCCAGGGAAGCTACCAAAATTCAACTCAAGGGAGATTGTTTTCCTCCAGTGGTACCACAGAATGTAATGTTTATATCTCATATTGCATAATTCTAAAAGGTAAATAAGTCTTTTCAAAATGATGAAAAACAACCCTGACAATTAATCAAATATTTTAATTCAGTTATATTGGCGGTGTCACCAAATAAAAAACTAGGTTGATGAAAAATTATCTCAGCTAATTTGGATGTCTGGAAAACTGTTGACATTATTGAAAATTTCTATAAACAAATAAAAGAATAATTAGATGGTGATGGAAAAGGTACTATCAGATAAATATTGCAAAATCCAGAACTGAGGCAGAAATTTAAATATATATTAAGTATTATAAATTCACCATTCATATTATGAAGAATATGGTACACCTTTTAAAATAATTGTGGATCTAGAAAATGATATAATTTCTCAATAAAACCTCCCAATGAATGGTAACAAATTATGACAATAGAGGAATATTCACCAGAAGAGTTAGAAATATTTCTAATAAGCTTTAGTTGCTATAATTTTTAATGAGTAATATTTAATAGATATTTTACAGTTATAAAATGTTATGTCCAATTTTTTTTGCCCAACAACAGATATATTTGCATAGGCAGATTCTGTGAACTTATATTAATCAATAATTTGGTTATATGAATATTGTATAGAAGAATGCATTTGAAAATATGATTACACAAGCCACTTGTAGCAACAAAATTGGCAAAAAATAAACAAAAATTGCATAAATTTCATAATTAATAAAATCATAAATAATCTTCAATAGCTTTTATGTTGTTTTTATTTTTTATCAATAAAGCTGCAACTTCCTACCTGCAGATCCTGAGGCAATTCTACATAGATATGAAATATCCATATTAATACATTTTCAAATGGATTGGGTGCCATAAAGATTTATATTATTATTTATATTGGGTGCCATAAAGATTTATATTAAAATCACATTTGTGTAACACTAAAGTCTTTTACTATGGATTGAAAATTCTTAATTTTTTAGTAAGCAGCAGTCCAGAGAACGTGAGTAATGGTGACAGTATTCTATGAAGAAAAGTTTCAATACCCTGTTGTTCTTACATTGAAGAGCAATTTGGGGGGGGGGTTTCAACCCTTTAAAATATAAACATATGAATGTTTTAAAGAAGAACATTAAAAAAGCCAGATAGATATAATTTTAAATGAGATAAGCAAGAAATTACATGGACAGCTATTTAACACAATTTTCCTTTCCAGGCAAGGACGATCATACAAATTACTTAAAAAGAATAAGATGCAACAGGCAAATTAAGTGAAGGCACAACAGAGGAGAAAAGAAAATGTAACTTTCAATTCCTATGTATATTGTACAGAGTTATAGGCTATTATATAGATTATGTGTTTTAAGAAGGGGGAAAGGCCAGGTGCACCACAGTGTTATTCTAAGCTAACACAAACAAGGTTGTGCCTAAAGGATTATACATAGTTCTAATATACGATGTTTGTTTGAAATAATGAAAATGATAACAAAACATATACTTTCTGATAAGCACATACCTCTTTAATCACACATCCCTCTTTTTGCACTCCTTAGTATTAATATAATCCACCCCTCCCTTATTCCATTCTCTTGCTATTCTATTTTTGACAGTTCAGAACTTATGATTAGCCTTCTCATGTTTTTCCTGCACCCTGAAATATTCTCTTCCTGTTTTGTACAAGCATTCCTTTTCTGCACCTTTTACTTATAGAAAAGGTGATGGGAGGAGGTGCAGTTGCCCCTGATACTTAAAGCCATAAAATACATCTAAGAGCATGTCTTTGAACATTTTATAAACACTTATTATATAAGCCTGTTTAGTACACCATTTAACATCAACAAGCATCAAAGTAACTAGAAATACCATTGTGCTACTTACTTTTCTTACATCAATATAAATAAAGCACTTTCAATTTATTTCTGTACCATTTTTATAGTTTATACTCTTAAGGCATTGAGATACTGTATAGCAAAATGTTGAAATATATAATGTTGAAATATATAAATATAAATATATATTTTGAAATATTTGAAATATAAATATATTCAAAATATAGCAATATGTTGAACATTTCCTAAGGGGCATAATAGGTACAGCCAGCTTTTCAAAAACAAACCAACTTACCCAAAGGGTGTCACCTGACTTCTGAAAACCAATAGAAGAAAAGAAAGGAGTTCCATCAGATTTGAGGCAAGGAAGAATTTGGTGGGTTTTGTAAGAGAGTTGGCAGAGTCTGATACTAGAGTAGTGATTTCAGGAAACAACCCTTGAATTTTTAATCAAAATACCATGTGAATGCATCATCCATGGATAAGCTTACTCTCAAACATTTTCATTTTCAAACTGACTGATCTACACTTAGTTATTTTTCATGGTATTTTGATTAAAAATGTGAGAGTTGACGTATGCATGGATGAGCTTATCCACAAGCATATATATGTCGGATAGAGATACTTTTTAAAAAAATTACCATTTATACTTGCAAATAAGCTCATACACAGATATGCCGAATCCAATTCTTTGGGTGCATTTAGCTAAAGTTCTTGGCTCATATACGGTAATTTGGTTTTATTTACAAAGTTTTGTATGTATATATATTAAAAAATTCTTTTTTACTGCATATTGTGTGGAAATTTATATGTCAACTCTCACATTTTAACCAAAATACCATGAAAAATATTTAAGTGTAGATCAGCCAGTTTGAAAATGAAAATGATTGAGAGTAAGTTTCTGTCAGAGAGACAGAATGTCAGAGAGCAAGCTATGATCTCTAGCTCCCTCTTATGGTAATTTGCAATATAATCAACCAATCAGAATATAGTATAAATCAATACAGATTTTGTCTTAAAACTACAAACATACATTGTTGGTTTATATATTGCCAAACCAACTAATTGGTGGATGGATTCCTAACAGAAGGATACTGTAAAATCTCCATTGCACCCCACTCCAGGGGAAGGATACTGCAAAATCCCATTCCCTCCCCACCCCACTGACCTGCTTTCCAGCTCCTTTCTCCTGTGCAAAGCAACCAAAGAAGACCCAGCCAATCAGCTGGGACTCTGGAGGCAGAGAATAGGTGGGGGCAGGGCCAGTCAGAGGTGGAATTCTGAACTACTCAAAATTTCTGCTACTGGTTTTCCAAAGTACTCAAAATTTCTGCTAACGGTTCTCCAGAACTGATCAGAACCTGCTGAAAACCACCTTTGGTGCACATACAAATCTATGCTGCAGGCTGGCCCTTGGATTGTTAAAAGATTAGAAGCATCCCAATTTTTATGGCCAAGAACTATACTTTACTTTTAAATATTTGTTGAAACTTGAAGGGCTGCAAGGGCTGCATTGTCAAACAATGCAGTGATATTGACACTGAACAAATATTGTGGGGTTTTTTTGCCGCAGTACAGATAGTCCTTGACTTACAACAGTTTCTTTAGTGACCGTTCAAGGTTACAGCGGTATAAAAAAAACAACTTATGACCGTTCTTTACAATTATAACTGTTGTTGCATTTGCTTGGTCCTGTTATCAAAGTTCAGGTGCTTGGCAGCTGGTTTATATTTATGACAGTGTCCCAGGGTCATGTGATCCCCTTTTTGCAACCTTCTGACAAGCAAAGTCAGTGGGGAAGCCAGATTCACTTAACAACTGTGTTACTAGCTTAACAATTGTGATCATTCACTTAACAACTGTAGCAAGAAAAGTCATAAAATGGGGCAAAACTCACTTAACTAATGTCTCGCTTAGCAACTTAAATCTTGGGCTCAATTGCAGTTGTCAGTCGAGGACTACCTATAGTGCGTTTGAAGACCAGAAATGATTGCTAAACCTTCCAGAGATCTTACACACTTATTTTATCCCTTATTTTTGCAAACAGTAAACACAAAGCAAAACATCGTTTTGTAGTGAATTGGTTATTTTGACTGTCAAATTACCTAAAGGTTTTTGAACCTAAAGGTTTACTGATAGTACTGCAAAAATGACTATAGGACCATGAGTTTGTTGTCACTGAATTAAGAAATAATTCCACCTTTATTTTCATTTAGCTGAGAAACAGTTTTGATTTAATGTTGCCTAAGCAGAAGAGAGTCTGACAGTACAATCCTATCAGGTAAATCAGTACAAGATTATAGTCTGAGACTGTCCTGTCTTCAAAAGACATTACTAACTCATGACATATTAAGTAGATCCCTCAATAACAAGAGCTGTTTGATATTTTAATATTATATAAAAGGTAGATGTTAAAAGAACAAATTAATATGTCTCATCAATTAACCATACTTTGATGTCTGGGATCCTTGTTTTCATATCAATACATTGGATTTAGTAACGTAAAATAGAGATGGTAAGAGTTTTATGTGGTTACCAGCCTCTCTTGCAAGTTTCTCCACCCAGTGGAATTTAAATTCCACCAGGTTTAAATGTAGATATTTTAGGTTCATAAGATATATATTAAGACTATTCAGAACTAGCACTTGAGTTTCTTTTTGGAAATTTAATGAAGGATGAAATGCACCATAGCTTAACCTTACTTTTCAGTTCCTTTCTGTGCTGCAGGAAGCCACAGTAGTAATGAACAAAAATATCATGGCAGATTGTTAGCACTGCAAAATTGTTCTGATTAATTATGCTACAACTACCTAGCTTCAGCAACAATCAACAGCTCTTCTTCCTTTATAAACATAGGTTCATGATAAACTGGAAAATACATAGGGACCTGACACCAAACAGGAAGACAAGTCTTTTTAGGTTGTAGCTAAGGATAATCACAGAGTGAGTTTTGGATTAGTGTGATAGATTCTCCAGAAATTTTTGAAATCCAAATGGTTTTATTAACCTGCATTAACCATTAAGAGAATAGCAGGTTTTCAGGGCAAATGCTTCTTAATTGATCTCTGATTTCTCTAGATATTATTGAAGATGGAATGTATTTATGGAAAATTAATGTTTAGAAGATGCTAATATTAGCACTTATATATCATTTCACGGTGCTTTACAGCCCTCCCTAAGTTATTTAGAGTCAGCATATTGCCCCCAATCTGGGTCCTCATTTTACTGACTTTGGAAGGATGAGTCAATCTTGAGCTGGTCAAGATCGAACTCCTGGAGTGAACAGTGACTTAGCCTGCAGTACTGCATTCTAACCACTGCACCATCTATATTGTTGGAGAACAACTGTCCAAGTTGGGAGAAGGGCTCAAGCAGGGAATTAGTCTGGACTTATTACATAAACACAAGATGATAAGGTCTGACATCCATTCACCACTCCTGCTCTGAATGCCTTTAAGCCTAATATGTCAAATTTCCTAAACAAAAGCTGCCAGTCTGGAAAGATTCCTGTGAAATAGGCATAGATTAAAATAATAAAGTGGCTAGTGGGTCTGGCTGTTTGCACCTGACAAATATTTCCTAATTTCAGTCAGTGAGGAATATTTTGTATCTTGGAGTTGAAAGTGCTGTTTCTTTTGCATTTTTGGAAGATACATATGAAATTATGTTAAACAAATCAGATCAAAAGCTGGTATTTAGAGAGCTGCTCTCCAATTGTCTTGGGTAAATTGATTCATCCTGATTTATAAGTGGGTATTCTTTGAAACCTATAGTTAAAGATTTATTTTTTCAAGAAATCCTTTGAACTGAGTCTCACACCAAGGAACTTCATGAATATTATTTTCAAAGCAATTATACAGAATAATCATTCTGCCTTCTTCCAGATCGTTTGTTTGTTTGCTTGTTTGGCTTCCCAATCTAGCCTAAAGAACTGGGATTTCTTGGTGATCTTCTCTCCAAGTATTAAATACATATCAGAGACTACTGAGTTTTAAAGGTTAATCAGGGTTGACTACCTGAGGCCATTTAACTCAGCTGTGGGGACTGTGTCAGGTTCAAAACCTAAAAGGGCTATGGGGTTCCTAGTACTCTATAACAGGGGTCTCCAGCCTTGGCAACTTTAAGACTTGTGGACTTCAACTCCCAGAATTCCTCAGTCAGAAAGCAGTAGTATCTTTGCCCTGGATTGCAAGATAGCTGTGCAATCCTGGGAGAAGACATTTTTAGTCTAAGGAATGCAGTCAGTCTGACCTGCCATGTATGTAAAGCACTGTTTTGCCTTTATACCTTAGGTCAAGGGTCTTCAAACTTGGCAACTTTAAGACTTGTGGACTTCAACTCCCAGAATTCCCAAGCTAACATGACTGGAGGAGGAATTCTGGGAGTTGAAGTCCACAAGTTTCAAAGCTGTCAAGTTTGAAGACCCCTGCCCTAGGTGCTATAAAGTTGGTGATTATAGCAAACCATCAGCTGATTTGATTATTTGTTCATTATCTACCATTAGGAAATGCACTTTTAAAAAAGAAATATATAGCAAGTCAACTTGAAAGTTCAGCCCCAAGTTCAATTAAATACTTTATTTTTGCTTGAAAGTACATGAAAGAGTAGAAGCATACTAACACAGCAACTATTTGGGGCCAAAGGGTATTGGGTGTGACTAAGTAAAAGAAAATAATTTTGGGTTTTACTATTGCAGTAAAACAGTTTATATTGTGTCTGAAGCAAGCTTAGGCCAAGAGTTGTTACACAACTATTGATGCAATAAAGATATTACCCAAATTACAGCAGCTATTGCTGCTACAGCTATTGCTAAGTCTATATTTTAGATTTTTCAGTGGTATCACATATTTATTAATTTGCTGTGATCCATAATATTAATTTATTTAAGTTATAACAAAAGAGAGACTTAGGCTAAACTTAATACTTGGATTTAAATTAGTCCCACCCCACCCCTAATTCAGAGTTTTCTTTTTCATGCATATACAAGAAAGCAGGTTGCCAATAGTATGGTTAGTTGGTTAAAAGACAAATATTTGACTTTATTTATTGAAAAATAGTATCATAAACATATCCATGTATCTGATTAACATAACAATATTAGCCAGTGATTTACCAAATTATTTTGTCAGTTCCCTTAGATGGGTGAAAGCAACTACTCCTTCATATTATCATGCACTCTACAAATCTATGTTAGATCTATGAAGTTGTTGTAAGATGAGGTTGCACAGTACTACATATTCTATTTCTTCTAAATGCTTAAAATAGACAACTAGGAGAACTGGGCCAGTATTCACAGGAGACAATCACAGCTAGTGATTTTAGTCTAAAGTAGCAATCTATGATTCCAATAAGCATAGTGTGGAAGCTGATATTCTTCCAGTGGAGACACATCTGAAGTATGTATGACTTCAAACTTTTCTTGTTACTTCCAATGGCTCCATGACAAAATCAACTCCAGCAGAAATCAGATCCGGCTAGTTTATTCCTTGTTATTGACTCACAATCTGGAAAACAGAGAGAGATGATAATTTTGGATCAAAGAAGCCCAAATCCAGGGTTTAAAATATGGGAATATGTTTAAATTAATAAATGTTCTCTGACCTTTTTGTATATCTTTAAAAGACTAAACCTACAACTACATTAGAACAGAATAGAATGGAACGGAACGGAACAGAACAGAATAGAATACTTTATTGGCCAAGTATGATTGGACACACAAGGAATTTGTCTTGGTGTAAATACTCTCAGTATACATAAAGAAAAGATACATTCATTAAGAATCAAGAATCATAACGTACAACACTTAATGATAGTCATAGTCAATCAACAATCAAATCATACTAGGAAACAGTCAATATAAATCATAAGGATACAAGCAACAAAGTTACAGTCCTACAATCACAAGTGGGAGGGGATGGATGATAAGGAGTGATAAGAAGATTAACAGTAATAGTAGTGCAGATTTTGTAAATAGTTGAACAACATTGAGGGAATTATTTGTTTAGCAGAGTGATGACGTTCAGAAAAAAACTGTTTTTGTGTCTAGTTGTTCTGGTGTGCAGTGCTCTATAGCGTCGTTTTGAGGAAAGGAGTTGAAACAGTTTATGTCTGGGATGTGAGGGGTCTGTAAATATTTTCACAGCCCTCTTTTTGACTCGTGCAGTATACAGGTCCTCAACTGAAGGCAGGTGGGTAGTAATTGTTTTTTATCCTGTAGTGGCAAAGTGGAGGAACCATTATTACTTCAAGGAACTTAGTGACCTATTTTGATTTCTCCATATTAAGAAAAGTATAGAAGTTTAGAGCTCATTCTGAGCTAGCCTGCTTTTCCCCCCATTCTCGCTTGCTGCACAAAGGAGAAGGGGGAGGAAGTTGCTTTTCCTGTGAAAGTCTCAGACTTTCAATGTCAAGGTCTTTTGTCCAGCAGGCCATGAAGTTTTGACAAAAACTGTGGGGTTGTTATTAGGGAAGAGCTATACAGAACCTACCATTAGGTACTGTGGAAACTGACTACCCATGGGGCATCTTTGCTGTTGTTATTAAGGAGCTCCTGGCAGCTTGTAAGAGATTTGCTTGGTAGGTATGCTTTTTGATGTTATGCTTTTAAATCTGTTTGCTTGAGCTAATAATAAAGTTTAACACCCAGTTAAACTAATAATAAAGTTTACTGCTGTGCTTATTATTGTCTCTGGATTCAAAAGAACCAATTGCCTAGGCACCTGACACTTAGCAAAACATATCTCAATTGTTATTTTAAGGAAAGTAGCAAAGCACTATCTTTTACATGTTTGCATGTCATTCAGTGAAGGAAGAAATAATAATAATATTACTATGACAATGCAGCAATAATAGTGCATTGGAATATCTGCAAGATTTACCATTTGCCTGCAAGCAAGAAATAACAGAAGATAAGGAACTGGAGAAAATTTCAAAATACAAAGAACTGCAAATAGAAGTAGCAGGTCTGTCACAACAGAAAGCAAAGTTAGTATCAACAGTAATTATTAGGTGCCTTGGGTGCAATCCCAAAAATATCTGTAGCACCATCATCAGCACTGACAATATTACCACCAGTCATTTGCAAAAGGCAGCTTTAGTTAGACATTCTGTGGTATCTATATTATTAAACAATAACATCTGCTTATCCTAGTCCTTGGAAAGGACTTGATAAGTGGACAAGAATGCCAAATCCATTCTAAACATATGACTTGAGCAACAGCAACTACAACAACAGATGCTGGAAATAAAATTACTAATAAAACATTACTATTTTTTGCTGGGCTTTATCCATGCTTACCTGAGAGAGTAAATAAATTTAATTCATGCTTCTGAGTACGTATATAGTATGTATGTATAGTATATATAACAAGATTAAGTATATGCTGTATAATATTGTGTTACTGTCATTAAAATAAATCTATCTAACGATATAATTCAGTCCGTTCACCTCATCATGTATGCTACTGAAAGCAGACGCTCTATTTAGCAGTAGTTTTATTACTTCAGGGAGCTGAGCTGAGCAAACACTAGCAATACAGTATTTGCAATCGAGTAGGCTGCATGGTGCTACCAATGCCTGTCCATTACATATCTAGAACTGGTTGGAGCAGTTGTGTAAGTTTTCAACCATGCTATAATTCCAAATAATTAGATTATTAACTTCATTTCTTCTTCTGGGATAAGTTTAATATGTTTAATGGATTTTAAAAAAACAAATGTGTAGCTGAATTACAGATGAAAACCTGGTTTATTGGAAATGCTATCATACTTGCAGGAATCTTTTGTTAAAAATATTAAAAACAGTATGGACTTGCAGGTTTCAATTCTGGTCATATGTATTAAAATACCACATGTATTAAAATGTGCCTCCTATTTATAGGAAAGGAAACATCTGAAAAATATTTATTTTTTCCTGCAATAGTAGGCCTTTGTACAATTGTACCAAACCATGGTACAAACTTATCCTGGCAATTTATCCTGCTACACCCTAAATCCCTAATAGAGGTAATTTTAAATAAACCCTAGATGTTCTCGTGGTTTTTTCCCCCCCAATTTAACTAAGCCACAAGCCACAACAATTTTAACATGAGATTAATCTGATGCACTTCAATAACCATTGAGGATTCAGGATATATTATGAGTTTTCTACCACTAGATCCTTTTATAAGTATGGTAATGTTAAGCTTAACTGCAGTTCATAATGGACGCATGGTTAACTTTATATATGAGATTTATACCCCATATCAATAGACTCTAAGCAGTTTATATATAATTCTAATAAAATATGCAAATCCCACCCCTTACATACATATTTACCATATGATGCTATAATTATAAAAAGAACAGCCTTGGTGCTATAATGTTATAATGCACATCTCATCGCTTCCTCCACCATTACTTCCATGGTTGGAACATAGAATCCAATCAGTTTTACTTGCCATAGTGGCAAAGCAGAAAGAGGAAAAAGCCTTTCTGTTTTTTGTATTTTGCAGCAGGTAGGAGGAATGCACCAGACTGATTTAGAGTCCCCATTTAGTTTTGCTTTAATGTATGCATCATTTAAATTTTAAGAACTTGTAATGGAATTTGCATTATGCACTGTTAGTCAATAATATAATGGCTGTTTGAAATATTGCAACTTTCTCCAACAAAAAAGTCGACTGCAATCATACACCATGTTTGTATGACATTTAATGCAAAATGTAAGCTTATCACTGGATTATTCAACAAATCATGGTTAAGGTAGTAAACTTTTCTAGCCAGTGATTACATTTTTAAAAAATAAGCCAGCCACCAAAATCCAGATAGCATAGCAGTGACTCTCAGTAATATGAGGAGAAGGGGAGGACCAATATCTTTGGTATTTTCATTTGAGATTTTATGGGCTATTATTTTAAACAAGTGTAGTAGTCAGTCTGTGGAAACATCTATTTGCTATCTTATTTTTTAAACCTGGAAAAATAAGTGCCCTCTTGGAACATTTTGGTTAATGAATTTTCAAACAACTGTTCATTAAATTAAGCTTTCCTTAAATATTTTTGAATTTGCAGTGCTTTTTATCATGAGAAAAGTTACAGAAATGATAGAAACATGACTGACACCTAGTGGTGCCAAGATAAGTTTGCAAGAGCATGGGACAACTACTGCAAAATTCTATATGGAAATAATTTTTTTTAAATTAGTCCCTTACTTAATCCAGGCATTTCCTTTTGTACTAAAGTGCAACAAATACAGTTCAGTTTTATCCAAAATAATTAAATTATTTAGAACTTATCTGCACATTGTATGAATTATGATATAATAATGAAATTTCAATTGCAATCTGATTCTTGAAATAACATTAAGACAGAAAGTTAGAAAATATTGCTGTGCTATTTGGCAAGATTCATTCATTTCACTAAGCTATATTGGTTGAGTTAACATACTATGCTAAACTGATTGATTTAAAACTGCAAATAGTTCAATTAACAGAAATTGCTCAGCTACAGGAAACCACACTCTGGCCTATAACTTTTCCTTATTTAAAAAAAAAAAGTATTTAGTTTTTAAGTCAGTTTACCTTTCCCTTTTTACTTGAGGGTGGGGAGCAGTCAATTTCAAAAAAACTTTAAGCTGCAGCCATTATTTTTATCTTGTATGAATATTCAGTATTGTTTTATGGAGTGAGAGTGAGAGCACAGAAGCATGTTTGGAAAGGACTATGGCACTTTGCTTCTGGCATGCTAGAATCCCTTTTAAAACAAATACTAAAGAATGAACTGCCTGTCCAATGATCTCCTCTGACTATGAATCTCAGCTTTGCATCACAGAATGGCAGAAAAACAGCTGTGTGCTATAATCCATTTTACTGTAGCAGTTAGGTCCTGACTCTCTTAAAGAGGTTGTAACTCTCTACCATTAATTACCACACTGTTTTATTTCACAGTAAACTGCAAGATTTATCATGCTTATTTTTTTGCCTCCCTTTAAATAATGTTGTATTTTAAGATAAGGTTTTATTTTGCATTTTGAAAGTAATGTAATTTGTCTGATTCTGAGGAATAAAAGTCCATATTTTTTTAAAACCTATTCACTCAAATAAAAACATTCCATTAGTTTTCCATGAAGCAAGAATTCCATGAAGCAATGGCTAAAGCAGATCCTTTAAGGAGGGAGGCCTTTTGCTAAGTTGTGTCTGATTCTTCATGACCAAAGCACAGCAGCCCTCCCACTGTCTCCCAGAGTTTGCCCAAACTCACCTTCCATTGCATCAATAACATTATCTATCCATCCTCTGCACTCCCCTTCTCCTTTTGCCTTTAATCTTTCCCAATATCAGGTTCTTTTCCAATGAATCCTCTCTTTTCATTTGGGGGTCAAAATATTTGAGAAGGAAGCTTTAGGGAGAAGGATTTTTCTCCTTCTAACTACAATGACATTGAATAACAAAATGCATATTGGTACTGTTCTGTATAGCTTCATTAACATTCTTGAAAACACCACGCCCTGATTGGTCAGGGCGCATGGCAACCAGATTGGCTGAGCGAGCCGCACTGATTGGCCCGCCGCGAATCCCCGTGATTGGTAAGAATCAATCGCGGGAGATTCAAAGCGGTGCCATTGGCTGTGGCTCGTGCGGCCAACTGAATATAAGCCGGAGCCGATCTGGTTCAAGCCAAGCCGATCCAGAAACCTAATAAAAGAGCTGAACTTGTCACTGCCTCCTGAGTTTCCTTCAAGCAGGCGACATAACACTGGCAACAAGGGTGGGATCGCGGAACTAGCACCCACCGAACACGTGGCACCGAGAACAACGAGATCCTCGAGATGGCCAGCATCGCACCGCCCGCACCCTTTAAGCAAGCTACCGAGGACTGGGAATCGTACATTGACCGGTTCCTGATGTTCCTCGAGAGTAGCAATCTCAAGGATGCAAACGGGCAGAAAAAAAGGGCCATTTTCCTGACACACTGTGGACCCGCAGTGTTCAAAATGGCAAAAGCCCTCGTGAAGCCCGAGGATATGAAGACGATGGCCTGGGCCGACCTCGAACCGCTAGTACGAAGCCACTATGCCCCCGCCGTGCCCACCCTCATCAGGCGGCACGACTTCTACCGGCGAGACCAGAAACCGGGTGAGAGCATCAGCGATTTTGTAGCAGACCTGTGGAACCTGGGGGGCATGTGTGGCTTCATGGACATGGACGAGGCGCTATGAGATCGCATCGTCCTCGGGCTCCAGGACCCGATCCTGCAAAGCCGCCTGATGGCAAGGGGCGACATCTCCCTCACTGACGCCCTTGCCGAGGCCACCGCAGCAGAGGCGACCCACAAATCAGCGGCCTGAATGTGGAGACCCAATGCTGGGGACCGAACCACAACCTCTGACACACACCCCAAAGCAAGCCACTGAGCGACCACGACCACCCACCACGGCAACCTCGATTCCACATCCGACACCACGGATGAGGAGGGGGACATCCATCGACTCCAGACAGAATGAGACCGGCACGAACGATGGAGTCATAAGTCAGGGCTCCAATGCGCCGGTTGCGGGAGCGACCATCCTCGCTCGGAGTGCCGTTTTTTTGATGCAATCTGCCGACAGTGCGGAAAGAAAGGCCACATCGCCCGAGTCTGCCGCCTCAAGAAATCATACAGCCCCCGACGACACGACAACAGCGAGCGGAGATGGAACAGAAACCCCCCTGGCGCAAGGGACCATCAACCCGAGAGCCGCTGGAACGGGACAGACAAGGCCGATGGAGTGGCGAGAACCGGCAGAGAGAGGAGACCCACCAGACGGTCATCATCGGCCACTCATCGAGCATGGATGCTCGAAAAGTGTACATGGAGGTGGGCATCGAGGGCAGGCCATGCAAGATGGAGGTGGACTCTGGGTCCTACCTCTCCATGGTTGCATGGTGGGAAACCCAGTGCCTGGTGCCCACCATCCACAAGAGATGTTTGGAAAGCCAGAAGTTAATCCTAAAGGACTACCAAGGAACTGCATCCCTGTAGTTGGAACAGGACACTTCGAGGTCACATTCAAGGGGTGCACAGCAAGACTTCCCCTGACGATCATGGACAGAGACTGGCCCAGCCTCCTGGGATTCCAGTGGTTCGCGCTGCTCGGGATCGAAGTAACGGGCATTGACCACAATGCCAAGGCCGACTGGGAAGAGCAACTCGCGAGGGACTTCCAGGAAGTGTTCGACGGCACCCTAGGCAAGTACCGAGGGCCCCCTATTTCGTTCAGCCTAGACCCCAGCATTCCCCCAATATGCTTAAAACCGCGGCGAGAACCTTTCGCACTCAGACCCAAGATCGATGAGCAGATAGACAAGCTCATCAAACAGGGAGTCCTAGAACCAACCAATCATGCCCGGTGGGAGACCCCCATAGTCACCCCCGTCAAGCGTGATGGGTCGGTGAGAATTTGTGGGGATTATAAGGCCTCCCTAAATTGTGCCTTACAGCAAAATGCTTATCCCATCCCAGTAGTACAGCATCTCCTGCGCTCACTGGGGGGAGGCAACGCGAAAACTGCAGAAGCACAAACCATAGTAACCCACCGGGGGTCTTTTCACTATAACAGACTGCAGTTTGGAGTCAGTGTAGCCCCAGGAATCTTCCAGAGTCTCAATGGAAAGACTCCTGCAAGGGATCAAGGGGGTGGTTCCCTACTTCGACAACGTACTGGTGTCAGCGGCAAATCAGAAACAACTAGAAAGTCGTCTAAGGGAGGTACTGTAAAAATTCAAAGAAGCTGGGCTAAAAGTCAAAAAAGAGAAATGCCAACTGCACACTGAGAGAGTCGAATTCCTAGGGTACCTTTTAGACCACCACGGAATTCACCCAACCGAGAAAAAGATCAGAGCAATCAAGGAAGCACCCCAACCGGGGAATAAAACGGAGCTGCAGGCATTTCTAGGACTGCTTAATTTCTATAATGTTTTCCTGCCCCAGAAGGCGACCGCGGTGGAACCGTTGCATAGACTCTTGGACAAAGCGGCCACCTGGAACTGGGGGAAATGTGAGGAAGCCGCATTCAACAAGATCAGAGACCTGCTCGCTTTGGATGCTGTCCTCATCCAGTACAACGAGACCCTACCCCTAGCAGTCACAAGTGACGCATCACCGTTCAGCGTCGGAGCCGTCCTCAGCCACACTCTTCCCAACGGAAAAGAAGCACCCATCGCATTCTTTTCAAGAACCCTCTCCAAACCAGAAAGAAATTACAGTCAGCTGGATAAAGAGGGCCTGGCAATCGTTGCCACAGTAAAGAGGTTCCACGAGTACCTCTACGGCAGGACTTTCACCATCATCACTGATCACAAGCCATTGCTGGGAATCCTGGCAGGGAACAGGGCCACCCCGAACATTCTATCCCCAAGAATGACAAGGTGGTCCGAATTCCTTGCCGCCTATAGCTACTGGCTAACACACCGACCCAGTAAGACAATCACCCACGCAGACGCCCTGAGCCGCACGCCGCTACCCGAGCTGGGCTCCGATCCTGCACCAACAATGTCCACCCTCAGCATAGAGACTCTGCCCGATCTACCCATAACCGCGTCAGACATTGCCCGCGAAACTAATAAAGACAAATGTCTGGCGTGGGTTTTACAGTGGGTAGAGAAAGGGTGGCCGGAAAAAGATGACGATGAAACATTCAGGACTTTTCGGAACAGACAAACGGAACTTTTTATGCAAAAAGGTTGTGTACTATGGGGGGACAGGGTCGTCATCCCAGAGAAATTACAAAAAAGGATCCTGGGATTGTTACACGAGGGGCACCTGGGCATCGTTAAGACAAAAGCCCTGGCCAGAAGTTATGCTTGGTGGCCAGGGATGGACAAACAAATCGAAGCCTGGGTGGCCAGTTGTAGTCAATGCCAAGAATCCAGGCCTAGCCCACCCGCCGCCCCAATCCTGGAATGGGAAACCCCTAGAGGACCATGGTCCAGGATACACATAGATTTCGCCGGACCCACAAATTGACACACATTCCTCATAATGGTAGATGCTTACTCCAATTGGCTGGAGGTAAGTGACATGAAAAATACCACCACCGAGGCCGTCGTCAAAGAACTAAACAAACTATTCTCAACCCACGGCCTCCCAGATGTAATTGTATCCGATAATGGGCCACAATTTACAGCACTGGACTTTGAAAAATTCCTAGCAGAGCGGGGCATACGACATGCACTAACAGCACCGGCACATCCGGCGGCGAACGGTAGGGCGGAACGGATGGTACAATTTACAAAAAAACAATCCAAAAAATTGAAACCGGGGAAATGCAAGAAAAAATAAATAAACTACTTTTTATCCAACATATAACACTAAACACAACAACCAACAAAAGCCCTGCAGAGCTACTAATGGGGAAAAAATTAAGATCCCCACTAGATAGGCTTCACCCCACTTACAACCCCGAGAAACCCACCGACTCATCAAGCAGGCACCGAACATTCTCACCAGGAGACGCAGTATACGTGAAAAACCTCAGAGGGGACCCCCTCTGGGTACCAGCAACGGTAACCCAGGCCACAGGTCCCCACTCGTACCAGCTACAAACAGCTGATGGGCGAGCATGGAAACGACACATCAATCAAATAAGATCGAGAACAATCATGGGAAACACAAACGACACGCAAACAGACACAAACATAAACCCAGAAAGGGAAGAAAACCACCCAAGCACAAACCAAGAGGGGAGGGAGAGCTCCAGGAACCAAGCCCAACCAGGAAGAAACCAAAACTACTTACTTACCAACCAAAGCATAAGCAGACAACCAGCTCAAATCCTCACCGGAAAGAAGCAGCCAGGCCAGTTCAACCAGCCCGGACAGACCAGGCGGGAGCGGTGAAGCCAGCAGCCCGACCAGCCCCAGTAGACCGGAAGGTAGCCACCACAAGAGGCCTGGCTCATTCCAGGCGGTTCCATCAATGAGCCAAGGAGCAACACAGAACCCAACCGAACCGGCCAGGCTTCAACTGAACTGCGCAGGTCAAGTAGGCAAGTGCGGAGCCCCACCTACTTATGGGACTACATCACGTAGGACCCTACCAAGAGGGGAGGGGTGTTCTGTATAGCTTCATTAACATTCTTGTAAACGCCGCGCCCTCATTTGGTCAGGGCACACGGCAACTGGATTGGCTGAGCGAGCTGCACTGATTGGCCCACCGCGAATCCCTGCGATTGGTAAGAATCAATCGCGGGAGATTCAAAGTGGTGCCATTGGCCGCGGCTTGCGCGGCCAACTGAATATAAGCCAGGGCCGATCTGGTTCAAGCCAAGCCGATCCAGAAACCTAATAAAAGAGCTGAACTTGTCACTGCCTCCTGAGTTTCCTTCGAGCCGGCGACTTAACAGGTACCAAAGTGATAAACACCTTGTTTTTGTACTTGCATCCTGATATCAAATACAAGTTAAGTTAGAGTTTGTGTTATGATAAAACAGATGGCTTTATTTCCTGGAATGTGCAAAGAATCCACGTGAAAACTTAATTGCTGGATCTTACATATATTTAAGAACGAGATTTTCATAGATTACTTTGTTTGATTTCCCAGTGGGAATTCTTCCCGATTTATCATCTGAAGATTTATCCTCTGCCGTAATGTATTGTATTATACTTTATATTACATACTTTTTCCTTTTTTAGTTGTTCAACTTGTTTGCTATTTTACAAAATTCTGCCTTATTTATTACACTGGAAACCAGTTTGTCTAGTTTTGGGTTATGTTGAGTTTCACCCAACTTGTCATTCTCACAGAACCCCACCTTGAATGTCTAATTATATATATGTTCAAAGCAATAAAAATATATGTTAAATCGGAGCAGGGTGGTTCAGCGTCATGCACTAAATGGAGATAATCATGGAGATTACCTTCTTCCTAGCTGGGTTTAGAGTATTATACCTCTCAAACGTAATGTGATCAGAGGTAAAAAGTTCAGCTTCATATTGAGCCAAATGCTGCTGAGTGAAAGTTTGTGTTTGGATCTTTAAGAGAATCACAAAAACTTCATGGGGGGGAAGGCAGAGCTTCGTTTCAGCGATACAGCTGCGATCTCGGGGCTCTGAGATCGCAGCCGATATTTTCGCCCCTGGTCGGTCCCAACAGACCTAAACCGTCCTGTAGAGACGGGGATTGTGAAGGGCACTGTCCCAGGATCCCAGAGATATCGCAAAATCTCTGGTTTGATCCGGGAGAAGCCCTTTTGCTGGCGGCGGAGAGGCAGCCTCCATAGCTGCTGAAGTCGGGACAGCTCTGGAAAGAAAGTGGCTGGAAGTGAAAGTGTGTTGGCTGGGTGGGAAACTTCTTTTGTGTTGTAAATTTGCTGAGATTTGAAAGGGCACCTTGAATAGAGAAGAAACCTGTGAGATTTCTTTTTTTGACAAAAACTGTATGAGCGGCGTTTTTTAAAGCGATGTCAAATTGAGGCTTGGATTTTTTTTTCTTTTTCTTATTTTTTTTGGGGGGTGGGGACTTTAGTGTGACTTTGTAGGAAACCAGATTGAATTTTCTCTTACATATATCTTTATGCTCCTTTTGATTTTTTAATTTTTTTAGGATAGAGGCTCCCTTTGGCTATTTTTTTTTGCATAAATTATCCTTTTTTTCTGGCTGGGGGGGGGAAGAGCATTAAGAAACTTTGTAACACTGCCAACTAGAGGTTTGAAAATATTTTATTTGAATTGGAGAGAACTGTAAGAAGACTCCTTCTCAAGGACATTTTAATGTGATAAGATAGAGGGAGAACACAGCAAAATATTATTACAGGTGTTTGGCTGGACTCTTATCAATATTTCAACATTTGAGGCTTGGCTTTGAAGTTGCTGGAGAAGAGAGTCATAATAAGAGCCTTGGATAACTAAATAAAGTGCAGTGTGCTTTCATATATATATATATATATATATTTATTTATTTGGGATACCCCTACTCACCAGCCTTTTTGTAAATTTCAATTCCAGTAATATTCTTATTTTTGCTTTTTATTTCAAAGGGAAAGCCTCAGACCTTTTTCTTTATTTTTCTTTTTTTCTCCTTACTTTTATTGGGACCCTTTTGTTTTTTCTATCCATGTTTTTGGACCACTATGTTTTTCTTTTTTGATTATTGAGACCTCTCAATTGGATTAAGGTGTGAAGAACCTGAAGGAATTTCTTCTTTCCTTTTTAATTTTTGTTTTTGTTTTTCTCTTAATCTATATTATTAAGATAAAAAGACAATGTTATTTGAAAATTCCAGTTTGGTTATCGACTATTGAAGCATTTTCCTATCCTATAATTTATAAGAAGGAACAAACAGTTAAATATGGGGAACTATTGGATGAAAAGGGTGAACTTAAATAGATCCAAAACTTAGAGGAACAAAGTATAAGGATGAATTGGTTTTCATATGCGCAAATACATTCAAGGTATGATGAAGATTTTAAAACGGAGGGATTCTATGATAAACAGACTGATTTAGATAAGATCTTGATGGGTACTGATGAGAAGGTGATTAAAAAATTATATGGTTATTTACTGGGAATTAAATTAGAGGAAGAACAAGTTAAAGAAACTATGATTGTTTGGGGGAAGAATTTTGGATATGGGATTGATTTAGAGAAATGGCAAAAATTGTGGTCTCAAAATTATAAAATGACAATGTCAACAGCATATAAAGAAAACTTGTATAAGATGTTTTACAGGTGGCACTTTCCCCCGACAAGAATAGCAAGAATGTTTAAGAACAAATCTGAAAAATGCTGGAAATGTCATCAGATACCTGGCTCATATTACCATATGTAGTGGACTTGTGAGGATGCCAGAAAATATTGGACTAAAATTCACATGTGGTTGGAAAAAATGACAAAGAAACACATAGACTTGAAACCAGAGATCTTCTTATTGGGAATTTTACCTGATACATATAGTAAAGATTTGAAATACCTGATTGTAAATGTATTAACAGCGGCTAGGATTGTATTTGCTAAAAATTGGAAGAATGAGAAAATACCATTACAGGAAGAAATTATTAAGAAAATATTGGAATGTGCTGAGATGAGTAAATTGACATTTGAAATTAGAGAGCAAGAGGATAAACAATTTTATGAAATTTGGGATCTTTTTTATCAATGGCTAGATGATAAAATACGATAATAGAATATTTAGAATGTTAGACAGTGAGGAATATCTTTTTTTTTTTCTTTTCTTGCCTTTGTTATTTGACACTATATTTATAAAGTGTTTTTAGGATTGATTTGGTATGATTATATGATTTGTTATAGAATAAACTGTTTAAAGTATTGTTATCTCATAAAGCATGAATGATTAAAAGTATAGTCAAAAATTTCTTTTTTTTTTAGCGATATTAGGATACATAAGTTTGGATTGACAATATGAGTTGTTATGTAACATAATTGTAATTGAGACTACAAAATGAATGCACAAAACTGATGAACCAACCAACACACTGGATGTACATATGAGAGTTGATGTTTTAATGTTTTGTTTGTCTTGTTTGTTTGTAGAAAATAAATAAAATTCTTTAAAAAAAAAAAAACTTCATGGGGGATTTTTAGCAATAGTGGATGTCCTAGTACTAAATCCTTAGATCGTTTCACAAGTTCGACTGTAGCCACCACAGCTCTTAAGCAGGGGACAGCCCCTTGAGCTACTGGATCTAGGGGTACAGAATAGTAAGCGACTGGTCGATGTGTGTGTACAAAAGGCTGTGTCAGAACGCCAGAGGCAACACCTAATTTTTCATAGATGAATAAGGTGAAAGGTTTCGTATAGTCAGGTAGCCCAAGTGCTGGGGCTGATGCCAGGGTTTGTTTCATGGTCTGAAGTGTTTTGTCCAAAGGTTTGGAACATTTAATGGGGTCAGGCATGTTTTTGCCTGTTAGTTGAATGAATGGTTGGGCTAATTCCACAAACGAGGGGATCCATGGGCGGCAGGAGCCCAGTACTCCCAGTAAGGCTCTTACTTGTCATTTGTCTGGGGTGGTTTCATGGCTAAAATGGTCTCTACCCGGTTAGGGGTCAATTTTCTAATTCCTGGTGCAATAATGTAGCCCAGATATGTTATTTCTTGTTTTAAATATTGTAATTTGGAAGGGGAGGCTTTGGGCCCTCTTTCTGCCAGGGCTTCAAGTAAGTATAGGGTGTCTGTTTTACATGCTAGCTTGGTCTGAGATGCCAGAAGTAAATCATCAACATATTGGATCAAAGTGGACTGCTGTGGTAGGGAAATGGAGGAGAGGTCTGCCCTTAATATTTGTGAGAATAGGGTAGGGGACTCAGTGTAGCCCTGTGGCAATCGAGTCCAGGTATATTGTTGGTCTTGCAAAGTAAAGGCAAATAGATATTGGGATGCTGGGTCCAGCGGAATGCTAAAAAAAAAGCAGAGCACAAATCTATGACAGAAAAATAGGTGGCCGAGGCTGTTAAGTTTTGAGCATGGGCGAGAAAGAATGGAGACAAGCCTCTGAACGGTGAACTTCAGCTCTTTATTTACATTGTGACTTCTGCTTCAATAACAGTTAAACCCGCCTTATATAGGCAAACCCTGTAACTTTTAACCAATAACGAGCTAGGAGCGCTAGCTCTTATAACCAATAGGAACTCTTTGTTAAGGGCCAATCGGATTCCCCGGAACAGGCCAATCCGGTCCGGCCGCTTAACAGCCAATCAGAAGTGCAGGGCCAGAACCCTGCACTTAACTCCAAACTCACACTTTATTAAATCTTTATGCATTCACAACAGAGGCTGGCATCTCGGTGATTATAGTTGATGGGTTAGGCACTATGGGGGCTCTTGGTATCACGTGGTTATTTATGAGCCTTAAATCATGCACAAATCTAAAGATGAGGTTTCCATTTTTGTCTACTGTAGATTTCACAGGAAAAATGGGAGTGTTGCAGGGAGAGGTACATTTAATGAGAACTCCTTGCTTTAGGTATGCTTGTATTAATTTCTTTATGGGGTGAATTGCCTCTGTAGGGATTTTATATTGGGGTACGCATGGAGGTGGTCCATGTTTCACTCGTTTAGTAACAGGTGTTGCTCCTTTAAGTAGTCCCACTTCTGATGCATCCCAGCCCCATAAGGAGGGTGGCAGGCTTTTTAAATCTTCATGAAGCCCTGTGTTGCTGGTTATCAGCATGATTGTCTTGCGTGTGCCTTTTCCTGGGATCTCCAATTGCAGCCCCTGTTTGCCACATGTTATGGTAGCCCCCATTTTACATAGGAGATCCCTTCCTAGTCGGGATAGTGGCAACTGGGGGCAAACAGTGAATGAATGGTCTACTGTGAAAGGTCCTAGTTCTGCTGTTAGGTTGTGGGTAAATTCTACATGGATTATTTTCTCCCTCATTCCCATTATGCTATCCCGAGCCCCCTCAGCCACTGAAGCTTTATATGGTGGTTCAGTAATTAATGAGGAGGTGGCTCCAGAATCAACTAAGCAATTGTATTTTTTTCCTCCACCATAAGAATGGTGACAATGGGTTCCCCTTCAGGGCTGTTTTTTAGGGGAATAGCCAGCCCGTTAAAGGTAGCCATGAATTCAGTGTTTTCATTCTCATGTTCTAGTCAGGAAAGGGGCAGGTCATTTTCCCTTCTTTGCTCCCATTGAGGTCCATTGTTATGATTTATTTGAGGAAAAGGAGCACTGGATGGTACATGATGATTAAAGCTTTGAATTGTTTGGTGTAATGGATTGGATTATTGCCTGGTTTCATGTTTCTAGGTGGTGGGTGATACCGGTTGTGGGAAAGGTGTTGCCTACATTGCCTGCTGAAATGCCCTTCCTGTCTGCACCTATAGCAATTGCATTTGCCTTGCGACCAGCCTACTTTATCACAATGCCAGCATTGAATTATAGGGGGTTTTACCTGGCATTTGTCTGATGTCATGTTGCATTACAGCAAACATTTTTAAGTCCTCCTATCTTTCTATCCTCCTCTTTCTATCTTTCTCCTCCTCTTTCAGTTTGTTTCTTTGATCATAGACAAAGTTAGCAATCCTGCGCAACTCTGCTATTTCTAAGGTTGGCCAGTTAGAGACGAAGCAGTGGAAATGCTCTTTGATATCCATGGTGGACTGGTCCACAAAGGCTGAAGCTAAAATCCTTTGGTCCTTCAGGCAGCTAAGGTCTAGATGGGCACATGCAATAGCTGCTTCTGACAGGTGGACCCAAAAGGCACCAGAGTTTTCCTTTTCTCTTTGTGTTGTTTTTTGGAATTCGGATCAGTTTAAAGGCTTTTTACCTATTTCCTCTAAAGCTTCTAGTAAGTTATTTTTTGCTCTTGTGTATTCATTCCAGTGATTGATATCATTGTAGTCCCAGTCAGGGCGATGTACTGGCCATGTGATGTGGGCTGGGGTTGCCTGTCCAGGGATAGTTGGTAGTTTAGCTATTTGGTCTGTTTTTTCAAATAGTTTTAATAGTTCATCTTTAGTTAGAAAGACTTGTAGCAGCTGGGTCATATCACCCCAGGATGGATTATGGCTGTCTATGATAGATTTCAGAATTTGAATTACTGTTTGAGGATCAGCCCTGAAAGCTGGGGTATCCTTTTTCCAGATGACCAAGTCAGAGGCAGAGAAGGGAGTGTGGGTAAAAATGTGTTCTAATTTCCCTATTTCTGCCTGGCACTGGTTTGCTTAAAAGGGGAGCCATAATCCGTGCCTCAGTCTTTCCTTCCAGGGAATTGGTTTCAGGTTTTTCCTGATCTTTTCCCTCGGTCAGGTCTTTGGTCCTAGCCATTTCAGCCCAGCAATACCAATAAGGTATTTGGTTGGGTTTAATGCGTGTTCTAAGTGCTTTCAGGATTTTATAGTCTAAAGTACCGGTATCAGGCCAAATTTGTCTACCAGTGTCATCTTGCAATAAAGCCCACTTTTTGCAAATTCTTTTTGCTTCTTTTTTATGCATTCCAGTCAGGACAGGCACTTGGCATTCATCCCAAGCCTCAAGTAATTTATCCAAGGGGGTCTCTTCCATTGCCCTTGAGCTACAACTTTCCTTACCTGATGTGGGGATTACTTTGGTTTAGTCGGGCTACAGCCATCAGTTTTCAGACAAAAAAGGTCTGGAAAGGACTCCAGTTTCCCTACACATGGAGTACGGGCCCTTTTCTTTTAGGGAAACTCAGCTGTCAGTTTTAAGACCCACCCCTAAAACAATGGGGATCTCGGAGGATCGTCTGCCCCCTAGCAGCTCTGGTATGGGCCTTTCCCTACACTCAGCCATCAGTTTTCAAATCTCCTTTAAAGGTGGGGATCTGCAAGGACCTTTTCTGCTTTTTAGACAAACTATTTCCAATTTTGTTTGCCAGCAGCTGGTACGGGCCCCTTCTAAATGCACAGGGCTTTGCTTGCGGGATGCCCCGGGACTATTTTTACTCTGCTTTTTATTTATTTCCTAACACCAGTTCCTTTTGCAGCCTGCTCGGTTTTTCTTACGTCCTTCAGAAGGTGATCACCCCTTGCGTTCCCAAATCCAGCCGGTCATGACTCATGTTTGAGCTAGCAGCTGGCTGGGGTGCAGCTGGCAATCACAGAGGAGGTGAGGTCCCGCTGTTTCTGCAGAGAAAACCCACAATCACACACCTGGTATGCTTCCATTCCCCTCCCTAGTAAGATTATAAATTTGAAGTGGTACTCACCTGCTTTCAAGCAGCTGTTGAGCAGAAAAGCCCAAGGACTCCCTTTACTACCCTATACCTTCCGGGCTGGGTCCATGGATGTTGTCCCTGGACAAAGAAGGTCCATGCCGGCTGGGTTTGGATCCAAGGGCCCGGTCCGGTGGCAGGGTTGGCTGGAAAACCTTCGTGGTCGCCAATTGTAGAAAGGTGTCAAAATGCCTTTCTTCCGAGGATTCGATTTTCCCGCTGGGAGAGCTCCAGCGCAAGGACAACTGCTTGAAAGCTGGATCTTTTTATTTTTCAGGAAGGCGGTGGACAGCGAGAAGTCTGTGTTCCTGGGCTAGCTGGCTTCTTATGGTAAGTCCCTGGTTTTTATACCCTTTTCTCCCTTTGTGAGTTGATTTCTTGTGAATGTTTGTATTTGTGCTTAATGTTTCAAATTCTGTTTGAGTTTGTCTTTATTCCCACCGGAGGGCAAACTCCGTTGGGTGCGGAAGGCAAACTCCACAGGGTGGTTAGATTGTATTATCGGTTTTTCCTAATCTCTTTTAGCTTTATAATGGTTTTTTTTCATATTTGTTTTGTGGCAATCTCCTGTCTGTCTCTTTTGTAATTTATATTTTTTGTGTCTTTTGTCTGTTTGTTTTGCTTATTTGGTGTGTCCTGTGTTTGTAAGGGTTTCCTTTTCTTACTTGTCTAGTTTTTTTAATTACTTAGGCTTTTGTCTATAGGGATTCTTTAATACCTTTTATTTGATTCCTTTTCCTATGTAAGTTTGTTTTATGGCTGGCCTGCTCTTCCCCTTGGGCTTTTCCTGTTTGAGTGACACTACTGTCTTCGTGAAGTTCGCTTTCCACAATAGCTACAGTTCATTAAATGTGCTTTCTTTACTTTTCTCTTACCTGTGGCTATTACATTTTTCAATAACATCAAAATACATATACAAATACATATACAGCAAGCTAAGTCACAGCCTATTTAATCATGGCTTGATGATTGAAACTTGCAAGGTTCTGTCATTAAATTATACAGTATGCTTTACAAATCATCAAGGCTGGATTCATACAACATACTAAGTTGATAGGAGTTATTCCCATTTAGATCTTAACTCCTTTTTCCCCAGGCCTTCCATTTTAGAAAGTTTGTGGGTCTTATATGTAGCTATCATTACATTTTAAACAGGGTAAGCCTCCTGGAGATAATAAAGCATTTCAATGAATACAATTAATAGCCCCATTCACCTTCCTAATAAATTGCTTTGTTATTTTCTTTGATTGTATAGCGAGCGATCACCTTAACAGAATTTAAAAAATTTTCCTCTAGCCAAATTAGCACACTTTATTTTTCCTGGTTCTACAGAAGACACTGCAATTCAAATTGCTACAGTACTGTTTCTCAACTCTGGGCAGCGTTAAGATGTGCAGACTTCAAGTCCCAACATCCCCTCAGTAAAAGGAATTTCTGGGAGTTGAAGTCCACACACCTTAAAGCTGCCAAGGTTGAAAAACACTGCTCTACACGGCCTGCAAATTTGCTGAACTTCAACTTCCAGCAGCCCCGGCTCCCATGGTTGATTGCAAAAAAAGGTTGGGAGGCTCAATTCATCGACTGTCATGCGCGCCCTAGAATCACCTGCCAGGCCACCAATAAAAATGAATCTGGGGGATATACTGCCCCCTGGAGGGCAGCTTCAGCAAAGCCGAACTCAGCTCGCGAGGACATCCTGTTTCTGTAGTCTCTATGATTATCCAGCACTTCCGGGTTGCAACAGAAACCAAAACAATAGCTCTCCGGTCTGGGAAGTTTGGAAGACTCGAATTGAGTCACATGACTCCCCCCCCCCCCAGACTCGGCGTCTTTAAAAGGAAGACCTCTTTGGTGGGCGGGGCGAGTGGAGTTTGCGCGTTGTAGAGAGGTGCGAGTGAGAGAGTGGCTAGCGGAAGGGCGGAGGGGGGGCGCGGCTGGAGACGGAAACGAACTGGCAGGTAACGGTTGCGTTGCCTCTTCCCTCTGTTGGGTCTCGGGGCGTCCGAACGGCAGATGCGGTGTGTGTGGGGGGGGGGGGCGGGGGGCAACCTTCGCTCCTCTCTCACCCACCCTCTCCCCTCTCCACCGCGAGACGGAGAGTTGTGGTCTTCCTTTTCCTCGCGCCCCTTTCCTCCTATGCGGGGCTTTCCCGGCGGCGCTGCAGGCTGCGCTTTAATCGTGCAAGGAGATGCATTGCATACGCGCCCGCTCCCTTCCCACAGCAAAAGAAGGTCATGTCGAAGAGCCGTCACCCGCCCCGAATTAATTTGGGAAACACCGGGGTGGGTTTCCAAAGAGGTTCCCTGCTCTGTTGCCTCAAGAGATTGCATGCGGCTTATAGCCTTTGCATGGAGTTTCCTCCAATAGTGTTCATTGGACATCTGGTGAATTAACCGTTGCTAACTTTAAATCCTATAAATCCCAACTAACGTGATTTTTTGGTGAGTTCCCGGGTTATGAGATCCAAACTGTTGGGGAATGCCAGGTGGCCTCTCCCCCAATCTTAAGTAAGCTTGATTGTCTGCCATAATATAAGTCGTCCAACGCCATCCTCCAGGCTATTTGGACAAGTTCCCAGCATTCACTTCAGTTTCCTGTGGGCTGGAAACTGAAGTATAGGCAGTCCTTGACTTACACAACAGCCCAAACTTTCTTTGGTTAAGTGAGATGTTTGTTTATATGAGTTTTGCTCTATTTTATGACCTTTCTTGCCACAATTGTTAATAGCTGCAGTTGATAAGTTAGTAACTTGGTAACTAACTTGAGTCTGGCTTCCCCATTGACTTTACTTATCAAAAAGTTGCAAAAGGTGATCACACAGCAATGTTCATAAGGGTGAACCAGTTGCCAAGCATCTAAACATTGATCTAAATGTTCACGGGGACGCTACAAAGGTGGTAACTGGAAAATGGTCATGTCACCTTTTTCAATGCTGTTGTAACATTGAACGGTCACTAAATGAACTGTTGTAAGTCGTGGGCTACTTGTACAAGTCCACATTTTGTCAGCCAGAGAGTGCTTGAGTTAGAGAAAGCTAATGCAGATGTTGTGGGAGGGTGAAATTGCTTAAGTTAGGTTTGTTTACTGTCAATCAGTGAATCCCGCTGCTGCAGGGTGTCAAACTTGTGTCATTGTGTCATCATGTGATGTATCGCAACTTTTCCACCCTTTGCTAAACCAGGGGTGGGCATGGCCAGTGCGTGACACATCTGGCCTGCGGGTCATGAGTTTGACACCCCTGTGCTACTGAGATTCAGAAGTATATTTCATTAACTTCAACACAGTTTTGGAGAGTTGAGCTTGAGGAAAGGAACTATTTCCTTCTCAGATACTTTCTGTTCTCAGTTGCTCTGTTAATCTCTCCCCCCAAAAAAGGAAAAGAGTTGAACTTGTCCTGTTTCCAGAACCACAGTGCCACTGGATGACTTGTAACTGCCTCCAAAAAGTCTAAAACAGTGATAGCAATAGCAATTAGACTTATATATGGCTTCACAGTTCTTTCCAGCCCTCTCTAGGCAGTTTAGAGAGTCAGCATATTGTCCCAACAATCTGGGTCCTCATTTTACCAGCTTCTGAAGGATGGAAAGCTGAGTCAATCTTGAGCAAGTCAGAGTTGAACTCCTGGCAGAGGGCAGAATTAGCCTGCAATGCTGCATACTAGCCACTGCGCCACCACGGCTTGATTGATCGGCAAAAGTTTTGATAAGAAAATATAACTTATTGACACTTTTTCCTGTTGAACACACTGGGACACATTAAAACTAAAATTCTGATGCCCACTCTCAAAAGAGTATTTGTGTGTGTGTGTGTGAGTGTGTGTGAATAAGATGGCAATTCTTTGTGCTTGGTGTGTCAAAAATCCAGAAAATGGCTAAGTTGATTCTGCTGGCATGTCTCCCCCCTCTTATAAACAACTTCAACCCTAGTGCCACTATTGCCACTCAAAAAGGCTAACTCACTGCCAGGACTTCGATTCTGATCGGCTTAAGTTGACTTGGTCTTCTATCCTGAGATTGGTAAAAGGATATATTTTTTTAGAGAATTTTGTAAATAAAGTCCTCATATTAGGCAATTACAGATTTGTGTAAAAGCATGCTGTCATTTTGGTTTATTTAATTGATGGTGTACTGAGAAGTTAGAATGGACTTGATAAGCTGTTCATTATTTAAAGCAAATATCTCTCTAGCTTTAAGAAGAATTGTCAAATCAGTTCTGATTTTCATGTACATATTTTTCCTGTGCAGTTGTTCCTGTCTTCCCTTCTAGTTGCACCCCTACTAAAATTGCTTTTTGTCTTCAAAGCTACCATTTGCTTAAACAGAAAAATGGGTTAGAACAAATCACATCACAACAATATTTAGACTACATTTGGTTTATTATACAAGCTTATTATTTTTAACTAAAAAATTCAGAGCATAGGTAATCAATTCATAAAGTATATCATCACAGGTTAGGATGCTATGCAATGTGAAGATAGTAATACTTTTTTCAACTAACCATAATTTGAAGATTCAAGAAGAAAAAAATCCCATACTAAAGGGGTAATATGATTCAGATATTCATGTGGGTTTAAAAGTTGAGTCTTTGTTTTTTGTTTGTAGTGGATTATCTAAGGAGTAATTTAGCCTAGATGTGTTTCTGCACTTCCTGGAAGAATGACAGATGACAAAGATGTACTCAGAGATGTGTGGTTTGGAAGAATACCAACCTGTTTTATGTTGTATCAAGATGAGAGTACCGAAAGAGAAGCGGAACCGTACTATGTAAGCCTTTCACTCCATGAAAGACCTATAGTTGAAGAATATTGTGCCTGGGTTTACACATCATACAAAGTAAAATTGTGGCTTAGTTTTGGCTTAGTATGATGTATCAACCCAGATAATTATTCAGTAATTTATGGTTCAGTAAACTATAACTTAGGATGTATAAATCTAGTAACTGTCTTGCATATTTGACCTAACAAATAATGTTTTGTTGAATAAATATTTTATGTCAGTAAACATTGATGGATAAATATTTCATGTCAGCTTGATAATAGAATTTCATTTTGTTACAGGATTTATTCTGCTATTCTATTTGGCAATGGTCCCACATTTCTAATATATGTTCAATTTTTTAAAATATATGTTTAAACATATGGCCAGTTGTTCAATCTCTGTGAAGTTCTATGAACTGGACTTCATCAACTGGAGAAGGATAAAGTACGTTAGGCAACAAAAAAAGAGTATCTTTGGTAATTTACATTTAATCAAAATCCATGCTGTGTAAGACTTTAGATTGATTCAGGTTTCTGACTTCCTAAGAACTGTTCACTAACTACTTTGCCTGGTGAAAAGTTCTGAGAAACCAAACCACATGCATACCATTTTGTAAATTTTGAGTTGACCTGATAAAATTATTGACTTTCTTTTTGTCTCCTCATTCTGTTCTCTTAGTCCTTTCTTTTCTTTTTTGAGATAACAGTATGATGATGTGGGACAATTTATTTTCTGTTTTACAAGCGTTCATTAATGAAATGCAAATTAAGAAATTTTTTTACCGATGTCCTACAACTCATGATTATTGTAACATTTTGTAATGCAAATACATTTCTTAATGAAATTTTTATTCTGTCTATGAAGGTTTGCCTGAATCTGTTAACTAGTATGCAAGTAATTGTGGATTGTATCTTTAACTTTTATGCCCACAGTTTTCAACCTAATTGCTTGAATGTCAGTCCCCTAAAGCTCAATAAAGCTCACTTCTGTGGTTCCAGGGTGTTATTGTGCAATATGTTTTTTAAAATCACATAATTATACTGAAATGAATGTTTCATTGACTGGAATCTGAAGAAATTTTATTCTGTTTTGTAAAATAAAAAAGGCATTCTTTTTCCTGCCCTGTAAAGTATAACATGCTCAGCCTTGTATTTGTGGGCTGAAGCAACAACAATATCTTATTGTTCCAAAGTTGCTTTTTCAAAAGGATACTGGACTTTCTGGTTTTTCTTGGAAGATGTTTTGCTTCTTATTCAGGAAGCTTCTTCAGAGCTGAAGGAAGTCTAGTTGCCTCTTGAAAAAGCACCTTTGGGACAACCATCACCTGAATGACTGAGAATCCCCATAGACAATAATGCCTTATTGTTTTAGCAATATCTTATAACGGTGGAATAGGAAATATTCCTCTATCTATCTCTTTCCTTTTATGGTAATCCCATGTAGTGCATATATATTTTATAGTATATATTTTAGTTTAAATCACAAATGAAATCCATACATTCTGTTTGAAATAAGTTCACAATCCATTTTTCAAACTTTGTTTTTCAGCTGCTTTTACCTAGGATAAGCTACCTGACACTTGTAACTGACAAAGTGAAAAAACATTTTCAAAAGGTTATGAGACGAGAAGACATAGGAGAAATATGGTTTGAAAATGAAGGTACCCCTTTGAAATGGTGAGTTAAATTTTTGAATGCAATTTTCTACAAGTCAGCAAGTCAGTGAAAATTTCCAACCAACGCTTTATAAAGTTAGATTTGCTGGCAGCCATTTAACATTTTCACAATCAACTAAAAGATTGTATCAAACTTTTCTAAAACAAACAAAAAAAAATCTTGTTAAACATAGTTGGTATGCCAAATAAAATTTCTTTCAATGAGGCATGTTTTTAAAAGATTGCATATATCTAGACATGAGCTAATCTTTCTGTTAAATAAAATGATAGTTTATGGATTTAAAGTTTTAACATTTATCTGTCATGTAACAGTAAAGTTATATCTTGTGCAGAGATAATTCTCCCATTGCTTAATTCAGGAGTGATTGATGAGATTATTTGCATCAATCTTTTTTTTTATTTTGGCACACATGGAATCTGCTTGAAGAAGCTGTTGTACTGATGGTGATTTCTGGTTAAATGAATGTTTGCTTGTTTCGAATTTTGGTTATACTACCTTAGATATGAATCCTGGTTGGTAAATCACTCGCACAGACTAAAGAAGAAAATGTCTATCAGTGTTTCTTCTGCTACTGTATACCCATATTTTCTAAGATATAAATAGCTATAATCATATCCACAACAGAGTAGTCATGATTGTGATTAAGCAAGAATCTTTGCTAATCTCAATTAGAATTTGAAAAGAGCTTGGAATTGTTTAGCTTTAAGCATATTTAAATATGGTACTTAATTATTAATACACATGCCAAGTAATTAGCATTTTAGCAAGGAAGGGGTAGGGCAGAACAGAAATCATGTTCTTATAGTCTCTTCCTGACATAAAACATTTGCATGCACCTTAATTATTGTATTATACATTTTGCAAATAAGGGAGTGGATATAAGTGCAAGCTTTCCTAAAATATTTAATCCCATTATGTGTAATATAAACAATGCAATAAAAGCATCTACTGGTACATCTTAATAGTTTCAAATATTCTCACAACATTTATGGTTTCCATTCTGTTTCTTCCTGGATATTATATTTGGCAGTTATTTCATAAGTTTTATTTTTAATTATAATCATTGTTAGAAGTTTATGCTTTTCATCCACTTTCATGCAATTTCATATTTCACTTTCCAACTTTTCTTCCTCTTTTAATTTTAAAATTGCTCTTCTTGCCTGTACTTTTGGCAGCCATATTTTTGCTCTGCACAATTTACACATCATTGTTCTTTCATACCCACTTCTGGAGTTCTCATTTTCATATGTGCATTGTTCTACTTATTTACACCCCATTTCACATAATGTCAATAAGCATCTTGTTCGTATTTACTAGTAGCCAAACATTACACATTTCTAAGAGACTGTCCAAAATTTGGGGTTTTTTTGTCTTCTGCTCGGAGCAGTTTCCACATCTTTCTTTATACAAACTTCTGCTCATGCTGTTAGGAAGTGTATACTTGCTTGTTCCGCACTCATTTTATATTCATTTTAATTTCAGTTTTTTCCTTTATTTTACTTCCATGTCTTTTTTAAAAAATCGATTTTGAATACTATTATTTAATTTATTATTTAAAACTCATTCTTTATATAAGTTTTATGACCTACCATTAAAATCATATGTCTGATTTTATTGTACCCTTTACATAAAATAATTTAATTGCACGATTTTCTTCAAAGGTGAGTGATCAAAATAGTATTTTGACACATCTCTTCAACAGCTACTTTGTTGTTTTTATAGCAAATGCATTAATGAAGGGAGAGCATATGCTGTTGATACTCTTTCTGTGTTAAATCCATAGAGCTTAAGGTCAGGAATACATGACAATTGCTGTTATGTACGAAATTTATAGTTCCTAGAATCTGGGTTGATGCCGAAAAGAGGCAGATTCAGCTTTCTTATCTCAGTGTTCTGGGGCTTTACTCAGAATTATGAATGGCAGGGCCAACCATATAGGACTCAATGCAGCTCTTGGGAACACTATTGGAGGACAGCCTGCTATTGGCAATCATACAGAGGATATAGAAATCTATACATCCTTTTTAAATGACAGGTTTTTGAGAGGTAAAAAAATCAGACCAAGATAATCAGAATCTTTTTCTACCTTTAACATATGCAGTAAATTATTATACAACTCAATTGAAAAACATCAAATCTTTTAGGGGAAAATTATAATATGCTTTTGGTCATTGTCATGTAGATAATTCCTCTTATCTGCAGTATTTTAGCAGAGGCCTGAAGGTTTTGTGCCAAAATTGACTGATAATTGGAACTATTCATAATTCCATCCACCTTAACTAAAGCCCCAGTTCCAGCTGAAGAAAAGCAGCCTCAAAGCATAACGCTGCCACTACCATGCTTTACTGTGGGTATGATGTACTTTTGGTAATGCTCAGTGCTATTTTGCGCAAAACAAACTTTTTGGAATTATGGTCAAAATGTTGGTGTCATCAGATCATAAGACAATTTTCCCACTTGCTTTTGTCAGACTTGATGTAGGTTTTTGCAAAATGTAGCCAGACCTGGATGTTTTTTGTTGTAAAAAAAGGCTACTGCCTTGCCATCCTACCCCAGAAAATCCTGCAGTTTTGTTAATGTTGCTGAAGGCCTCTTGGCAGCTTCTCAATCCATTTTTCTTTTTGTTTTTTCATCAGTTTTAGATGGACATCCGGTTCTTGGTAATGTCACAGTTGGGTGCCATATTTTTCCCACTTGTTGATGACTGTCTTCACTGTGTTCCAATGTATATCCGATATCTTGGAAACATTTTGCCCCTTTCTCCGACTGATACCTTCCAACCAAGAGATTTCTTTGATGCTTTGTAAGCTCTTTGAAGATCATGGCTTTTACTGTAAAAACAACTGAATAAATGTCAGAAAAATCCTACTAGAACAGTTGAATTTAAATGGGCTTCATCAGAGTCACATTAATTGATGGTAGGTGTACACTGAATACTATTTACCATCAGTTTGAATGTGATTGATGAATTCTGAACACAACCACATCCTTACATGTCAGAGGATGTGACCACTTGTGAAATCATGTTATTGTAAGCTTTTTATTTCTTTCCACTTACACTTTCCAATTTGTTTTCAGTTGAATTGTACAACTGATATGCTTATATTAAAGGTGGAAAAATTGTGATTTAACTTTCTCTGATTTTTTTTTTAATATCTCAGAAATCTGGTATTTTAATAGGGTGGTAGACTTTCTATATCTACTGTATATGTTTATTCCTACTTACCTACTTCTCCCTTTTTACCTCTTCAGTCGTTGCAGATCATCTTTTTGGGCTATGCTACTGTATACTACTTCACATAGACTTTCGTCTGTGAAGATCATTCTATTAACTATTTTTAATACATTTTTTTCAATTCTTCAGTTGCACAATATTGAAATAATAATAATTCCAGTTGAATGATTTGTTTTTTTTTTTCTGGTGTTTTTTTTAAATAGAGCTGTCCTACCATTTTAGAACATCTATATTATGAGTTTGGTTATATTAATCTATAGTAATATTATCTGATATTGTTTAAAAACATGATGTGTTGCAACAATATATTGAAGTCTAACATATTTTTGTAGCAATCCTGGCATAAATGATTTAGTCTTCAAGGAACTGAAACATTCTTGCAACTAGCTATTGAATATGTGTATTGATACCAGACTTTAGTTTATCACAACCAGCAGATGGTGCTAAATAACTACACATAACACTTCTATCCTATATGCCATGTTTAGCTTTTCCTGTATATGGTACAGGAAATTAAGCAAGTAAAATGTATGACCTATTTTATTAGGCTGAAGTTATTAAATAATGTATATGCTTCATAATGAATATCTTATTTCCAAATTAGAATGAAATTCTAGCTTGTGCTTTGTTATGCTAATCTTATGTTTCTTCTATTAATATTAATATTTAGTTATTGGTAACACATTTATGGATACTTGCAAGTTTTAATGACAATATAGTTTTGAGGATATGTAGATCTAGATCTAGTTCTCGGCCATTTTGTTGTTGAAAACAGTGTCTTTCATATCACTCTTGACTTCAGTGTCTGTTGCATATTCTTGTTATAGTAGATTCCCTTGTGGTGAATGATACAATTTCACTTTTTAAAAAAGCCATGATGTATTCCCATTCTGATTATTGGTATTCTGTCTTAAAATTATTGGTATTCTGTTATAAAAAGTTTTTAGTCTCATGTTTCACAGAGGGCTTTAAGAACTTCAAAATTCCCTGAAAGTTAGTAGAAAAATATTGCTACCATATAGTTACAGTTTCATATACGACCTGAGAAACTGTATCATCACTATAAAGTAAACTTTTCATTGTATATTACAAAGATATTGTCTTAAAGTACAAAAATGTAGTTATTTTTGGAGAGGGTTTTTACACATCCCAGCATTGTACTCTTACATGGCATTTTTTGCTAAGAATTAAGATTTTTAAGTAATAATAGGGTTTCTGTGGCAAATATTATGTCTAATAATGTATCTTGCAGCTTTAGAGAATCCATCTGCTTACTTTATTGTTTTAAATATTGCTTTCAGTTTTCGTCTGCATCAACTTTGAAGTTTGACACCAGTAAAACCAGTAAAATTTAGAGAACATGAAGTTAGACATGGGTTGGAGGTTTTTATTTGATGACTTTCTCAAAAATCTAAAAGACAAACATGACTCTTTGGAATTGAAGATTAGTTTAGAAGAACCATTTGATTTACTTTGCCTATATAGAGAGCTCAAAATCTTCTCTCTACTTTTCTTAACCTGTGCTCTCCTCTTCTATAAAGCTGTTACAAATTTTCCTATACTTGCAGGATTTTAGCCAATCTGCTAGCTAGAACTGCCCCCACCCCTCCTTTTTACCGTGATAGATAGAAGCCTAATAAGACACAAATTTATTCCACTTTTGCTTTACAGAAAAGCAAAATGACCTAAGTAAAGAATTTGTCTCTGACAAAATGGTGTTGTAAAATAAAGAAGTAGTTATTTTCCCCAATCAACATCTGGTCCAGAACTGTAGCACTGATGGTAGTTTACCTATAAAACTATGGAACTTGGATATTTTACTGTGCTGCTGTTAGTAGCAGACTCTTGACATAAACCCTTGAGATTTCTTAGTAACATAGTGTAGCTATGCAGTTCATGCTGTATTTCGACAAACATTTTCTTCACACAAGACAAGCATTAAAAAAGAATTTTCAAGGTAGAACAGTGAGTAGTGAGTGCTTTTCTTAGTGTGATATGGATAGACCTTTTTTTTGTGGGGTATTATTAATGTAATGACAAAACTACCTTAGAAGATGAGTGATATGTATACAGCTGTAGCTACTTTTGCTCTTATGCTGTTTCCTCAAAGATTTCCTCTAAAATAATATGAAAAAGGTATTACCTCAATTCTTATTTAAAATATATTGAAGCGTATTCATGAATATTGTATGTTAAATTATTATATTTTTATCTGGAGATATCTGTCAAATTCATATTCTCTCTATCATTCAGTTTAATTCTGTTACACCTATAACATTAGTATATTTCTCATTGGAAATGAAAGAGGAGTTGTGGTTACTAAGTAGCTTATTAATATGCCTATTTTTCTATAGCAGTGATGTCACTATCTGATTTAAGCAAAAAAATAATAATTGCCAACTAAGCAACAAAAAGTAGGCTATATTATGAGGATACAGATGGCCTTTCCTTTCTGCTCAAACTTTTTGTTTATTAAAAGGATCAAACCAGGAATGTCAAAGTATGTGTAAATATAGAATTTCTGGTGTACCAGAGAAATGCATGCAAATTCTTCTTTTCATTTTTCAGATAGCATACTTTTTCATGATGACCAATTTGGATAAAAAGTGGTTAACTTTAAATGCAAAACTAAGGTATACTTTCTGAATCTGAATCCTGTCAGGAGTTTATCAGCTATTATCAGAACTAGTTAGCAGGACTGATGGTTAAATATATTGTAGATCAAAATCACCGGAGAGACTCAAATCAGAGAAAAATGAGTTTAGGAAACCAGTAAATTTAAATCATGTTTTCTGATTCTGGATTATTGTCCTAAACCATAAAAAAATAAAACACAATTCCATGTTTGCAAATAATAAACAGTTGAAAATCAAACCTCCAATTCCTCAAAACTCTGCTAGAAGACAATTCAGCATTTATTGCTAAAATGATTTGGTTAATAACCTGGTTAGAATTGTTTTGTCAGAATCATTAGGGTAACTACCACTGGCAGCAGCCATCATGCTAGTTATGTGAGCATTTGATCTTTGGACCATTGTGAAAGTATTTGGTGTGACTAGGATGTTATTTGATCTTTTTTCTGTAACTGATTTCCAAAAGTATGACTTCATTCTCTGCACAATGATCATATACTAGACTATAAGGAACATTAAATAGCTGATATACATGGCTGGCTATTTGTTTTAAAACTTTATGGAAGGCATTATACTATTAATCTATTTAACATGAGATTACACATTTTGGCAGGGTTTGAGGAATGTGATGACCTAATTACAAAGGAAAACGCATTCATCTTTTCAGAATTTAGGATATTTTTTAAATAAATAAAAAGAATGCACTAAGTTTGATTTGTTTATCATTTTCAGGGGCTGTAGGCACTACTAAATAAGTTACTATGTTCTTTTACAGTTCTTGCAATGCAGATTGTTACTATTACCATGCTCTCTGCTTTTTAGGCACTATCCCATTGGTTTACTATTTGATCTCCATGCTTCAAATGCAGCCCTTCCATGGAATATCACAGTACATTTTAAGGTATATAAGCAATATATCTCTTTAATATATACTTCAAAAAGATGTATTAGAAGCAGGATTTATGCTTTAATTTCTGGAATGGAAAGGAAATGGTAAATATCAACTGATAACAAGTAAAGAATTTATATATTATTATTATTATTTGTTTTCAGAGTAATATGTTTTAATACTCTCTATTCTCAACTATCAGTTTAAAAAAATGTAGTTGTAATAGCATTGGGGGTGGGCTGAAAAGAATGGAAGAAAAATTGAAATTTTTATTAAAAGTTGCCTACCCACTTTCATCATAGCAATAGCAATAGAAGCAATAGCACTTAGATTTACATACCACTCCATAGTGCTTTGTAGCAGTGGTCCCCAACCTTTCTGGCTCTGCAGACTGGTGGAGGTGGCAATGGTGGGTGAGAGAGGGAATGGTTTTGCACAAGTTGGTGCATGTGCACCTGCTGCTTGCACAAATAGAGTTTTGCGTGCTCACCCAATGCTTGTGTGGCCTGGTTCCCAGCAGGCTGTGACTTGGAGACTAGGGACCCCTTGTTTACAGCATTCTCTGAGCCATTTACAATGTCAGCATATTGCCCCCAACAATCTGAGTTGTCATTTTACCCACCTTGGATGGATGGAAGACTGAATCAACCTTGAGCCCATCAGGATTAAACTCTAGGCTGTGGGCAGAGTTAGCTTGCTCCATTCTAACCACTGCATCACCAGGGATCTTACATATAGATACATGTAGTTCATATACTATGAGCAATTCATGGCTTTCTTGAATAAGCCACAGTCCTGCATATTGACTTCAATACTAAAAGTTGGCTCACTATTGAATGCATAGATCATTAATCATTCTTCCTTGTTGGAAACTAGTTGCTATGAATTAGTGTATTTATTGCTGAATTGTAAACCTAGTAAAGTACATTTCTCTATCATATTATGTCTTGATATATTGCCATTTTTTCCTAATACAGGCAGTCCTCGACTTATGACCACAAATTTGCCTAAAATTTTCATTTACAAATAAGACAATTGTTAAATAGGTTTTGCCCCATGTTACAATATTTCTTGCCACAGTTGTTAAGTGAATCACTGCAGTTGTTAAGTTGGTAGCATAGTTGTTAAGTGAATCTGGCTTCCCCATTGGCTTTAATAAAATGTCTATGGAGATACCCCATCATCCAGGTCATGGTTGTCCCAAAACTGCTTTTTCCAAAAGGCAACTGAACTGTCTTGGTTTTTTTTCTTTGAAAATATTTCACTTCTCATCCAAGAAGTTTCTTCATTCAATTCTTCAGAACTAAAAAACTGAAGAAACTTTTTGAAGGAGAAGGGAAAACATTTTCAAAAACAAACAAACAAAGTCCAGTTGAATTTTGGAAAAATTACCTTGGGAAAATTATCAGAAGGTTGCAGAAGGTGTTCAATTGACTCCAGGATATTCAACATTCATGAATACATTATCAGTTCTCCAGTGTCCAAATTTTGATTATGTGACCATGGAAATGCTTCAATAGTCATCAGTATGAAAAATAGTCATAATTCATTTTTTTCAGTGCTGTTGTAACTTTAAACAGTCTTTAAGAAATGGTTGTTAAACAAGAACTATCTCCTCTAAAGCAGGGGTCTCCAACCTTGGCAACTTTAAGACTTGTGGACCTCAACTCCCATTTGGGAGTTGAAGTCCACAAGTCTTAAAGTTGTCAAGGTTGGAGACCCCAGCTCTAAAGTACTTTTGAGTATATTTTGAATTTGATTACAATTTTATATTTCTAGAACTTTCCAGAAAAAGATCTTCTGCATTGCTCCTCTAAGGAAGTAATTGAAGCTCATTTCATGGCTTGTATAAAAGAAGCAGATGCCTTGAAGCATAAGAGTCAAGTAATCAATGAAATGCAAAAAAAGGACCATAAGCAACTTTGGATGGGGTTACAGAATGGTAAGAGCCACTTTTAAGTGAAGTATGTATATTCAATCACTTAAAAAAACCTAGGGCTGAGTAATATTGTAAATCAAGGCTCTTCAAGCTTGGCAAGTTTAAGACTTATGGAATTCAACTCCCAGAATTCCTGAGCTAACATGACTGGAGGAGGAATTCTGGGAATTGAAGTCCACAAGTCTTAAACTTGCCAAGTTTGAAAACCTCTGTCATAAGTCATTTCCAGTTTCTACTTGTACTTCTGAAACTCAAATAATTGGAATGAAAGAACTGTATATATTTTGTCATCAAGGTCTTAAGCTATTTGGACATAATTCAATCTTGTTTGTTAAGATCATTTTATAACAAGTGACACAAAGGTTAACCATTGCTATCCTTTGTCAACTTTTGATTAAGAAGTGGTAGATCATGCCAAACATTGATCTGAACACCGCATCTCTTACTGATTTGCAGTAACTTGGTGTTGGGCTGCTGGCATTAATAAGAATAACTGAGGGTACTGATCGATTGGAGCAGCAATAAGTCACACCAGGATAGGGAACAGTAAAAGCAGGACAAGGAGAGAGACCTTATCAGTCAATAGTTCCATTCTTTTGATAATGATCTGGGTCAGGGTTCTTCAAACTTGAGAGCTTTAAGACTTGTGGTCTTCAACTCGCAGAATTCCTTCTCCAGTCATGTTAGTTTAGAAATTCTGAGAGTTGAAGTCTACAAGTCTTAAACTTGCCAAGTGTGAAGACCCTTGATCTAGGTGCTGTTTCATATAAAACTCTTATATAAGACTATCTAACCACACATTATTTAATTTATTTCATTTCAGCAAAAATTAGAATAGTCAATGTCACTAATAGCTTAATATTTGAAACGTATGGAAAGAGGACACTTGAAAATATTAATAATTAAAAAGTGAGTTGAACTGCTTAGGATTGTTTAACCAGTTTTGACATTCAAGATTTGGAGCAGAAATGTAGCTTGGGTTGATTGGGAGAACTTTGTGGTGATCCAAGATAAGAAGTTGACCAGAAATGTTGGTTGTATAGGTTTAAATGTGTGTCACTGGAAACTGCACCTGTAGAACTCAACAGATAATATTTTGAAAACTTTCAAAGGCTAATTTTGTGTTTGAGCCATTAGTAAAAGAGAAATAAGAAAAAACGTATGAAACCAAGATAACTTTTTAAAATACATGCTGCATCTTTCAGTATGGCTTTCATTATATATGAGATGATGTTAAACTTCTCTGTGAAACAGTATTCATGACCACAAAAAAGAAAAGAAAGTAGCAGTTGTTACAACTGCCTGATGGTTAATGATACATCTGCAAGTTGCTTTTTCTATGAAACATTGTCCATTTGTCTTTCTACTTATAGTGTACTGGTATAACTCTTTACTTGACATAATGAAGCCTCTAAAATTCCTTTTTATTTTACCATTTTCCTCAATTTGTAAAGAAATTCATGTAAGTAGTGGAAGTTTACATAACAAAGACTGACATAAGAAAGAGTGAAATAGCACTTCATAATAATCACTTTGTTAATTTACTGTTCTGTTAAAGTGAAATGTGGATGACATTAAAAACAACAGGATTAGAGTAATATAGAGAAAGTTTCACCCTTGATAATAGAAATACCTAGTACATCTACTTATTCTAAATCTTGTGTTATATATTTCCTTTTGTTGAAACTACCTGTTTGAGTTTTATTTATTTAGAAAATACATCTTGAGCAAACTGCGTATATAATAACATAGTGTTTCAATTATTTTTGTATTTCCATGGCAATAAATTATCTGGAAATTATTTCTGAGTGGAAATAATTTGTTGCATTACATTTCTTCTCATTCAACCGATGAGAAGATAACAATAAATTGAACTGGCACTATTATCAAATCTTTTTCATTTATAACAAATTGGGTTCTATATCAGTAGAAAGATCAGCACCAGATATGTAGTGCTTGGTATTTAAACTTTTAAAAATGTAAATGTATGTCAAAGCCATAACATTTTGGTGCAGAAGGGTGATGAGATGGAGGCTTAGCTCCAGTTGTTGCTTCACTCTGCATTTTGTTTCCTGAGGTAAGTTTTGCATACCAAAAATATTATTACTGGAAATTATTCTTGTAGGGGAATGTAACTGTCAGAGACAAATAAAAACACTATTCCGCACTACCCAACACAGCTTTTTCCTCTATAGTTCTTCCACTTTATTCCTGTTTAAAGACACTTATTTACACCTGATGTTTTTAATTTCAGTTATAAAACTTTAAAGTGCCTGGAAAAATATGAAGCCAGAATGATAGTAAAATAACATTAGCTAAAGTTTTAAATGACAGCATTACACAGTTAGGAGGCTAATACTCATGAGGTCTAATCTTTAAATCTTAGCTACACTGGGGAGACAAAGATTGGGATAACAATCTTGTCTTCCCCTCCATCTGTTGGCAAACTTCCAGGAGCTCTGAGTGACCTTCAAGCAGATTATGAATTGGGAAATTGAAGCAATTTTGTACTCCCAAACTTTCTTTTTATTTCTCACTTTCCTATTCAAATAGAAAAAAAAAAACATTTTAATTCAAATATGCAAATAAGGTATCACAAAATGTGGCACATTAACTAATTACTCAGTTAAATAGATTCCAACAATTTATGTTGAAGTGTGTTTAAAAATTATTTTGAAGTGTGTTTAAAATATTAAAATATTTTATCTGCAGCAACAGACTAGGACCACCATATTATATTTGTGAAAAAGTCTCTTTTTCCAACCGGCCTTAACAAACTTTAATATCCAGTATTTGATTGCTTAGAAATAATTCATCCTAACAAATACAATCTGACCCTTCCATTCATATGAATATGGATGTAATGTGAAATAAATAAAACTATAACAGTGTAGTCAAGTTGTTTATATCTATTTCCCTGTGTTTCTTATGTATTAGGTATTTGCAGTTTTGTGGTTGTTTTTGTTAACCCTAGTAATTGCTGTTTATTTTCAGACAAATTTGAACAGTTTTGGGCTATAAACCGGAAACTCATGGAATATCCTGCAGAAGATAATGGATTTCGCTACATCCCATTTAGAATATACCAGGTCAGGGAATATATGAATATTGTTTTTAATAGCAATTTTGCTCAGCTTTGCTATTTGTGACTTACTAAAAATGTAGCCATTGAGAAAAATTTTATTCTTTGGTCTAATTTGGAAAGCTTTATAAAAATGCATGGTGCTAAGAATAGTATGGAAGACGAAATACTAACTTGCTTCCTTTGGTGTTCTTGGGTGAAAAGATATTGATGGGCTTCTACTACAATAAGTCCAATGTAAATTGTGCCAAATGTGTTCTGTACTGGTTTCATTGGCTGCAGTGCTTTTATGGCTGAAAAATATAATCATTTGATGTTAAATGATTATTTTGCCCCCAAAAGTTTGCTCTGGCTTTAAAATAGTGATGAGTTACTTAATTAGTGGTCAGTATGCATCCTTTTATCCCTTTTGAGTCTAATGTAGATCATTACCTGAAGTTTCATGAAAAGTGTTTCTTCTGCAAGATTAGCACATCTTATAACTTCTTTCCTCCCAGATTTTTATACAAATCGACGTTGAATTGGATTTGAGATAATTTATTCTTTTGTAAAACAAACGATTGGAAGAACTGCCATTTTTAACAAAGGAACCATTAAAATTAACTGCTTATTTATCAGAAAAATAATATGCATTTAATCATTGTAGTGAAATTGTATTGAAGATTTTGCCTTTTTTGGAGCAAAATTTGCTCACAGTGATTGAAATTGATTTTTTTTTAAAAAAATCTCTGCTTTTCCTTTCATCCGTCTACTGTTAACTTTCTTATTGACATATTTAATTGTATAAAGTACAGTCCCATTTCAAAAACAACAAAGGCTCATAACATTTATACCACTTAGTTATAGGGTTGGCTTAGTTATAGGGTTGCCTTGTACTGTGCCTGTGTCTCAGTTTTTTACAGGAATCCATCAGTGCATGATAGAGCATTCAGATATTTGACTGTTTAGGCTGAGAGGAAGTGACTTCCTCTTAACCTAGACAGCCAGCTGGTTTCCATGCTTAATGACAAGCGTGTGTGTTTCCCACTGCTAGTTCAGTTACTTCAATTGCTACATTATACTGGCTCTGAGTTTGAAAAAGAAAAATATTGGCTAAGTACTAGTTGTAGTAGAAATCTTTCTTAAAAGGATGTTAATATTTTTGTCCATTAGCATTCTCCTGAGACTTTCTCTCTCGGTAAATGGTCCATGACTGTACAAATATCCTAGCTTTTATAACCATATTGATTCTTCTTGGATATAGTATGGACAGTTGGTTATTGAATTCAGACAGAACATAATCTGATGAAAGGTTATCTTGACTCTATTTTGAAAAGTATTTATACATTTGTTATCTAGAAGCTGATGTACTATAAAGGATGCAACCAACCAGTGAATCCAAGAACCTTAGAAAGAGGACCAACATGGCTAAAGCAAAACTAATCTGGACTGTTTCCTATCCCTTCCTACCTATCCTGAATATCTCATTTGCTGTTCAGCTTCTTTTCTTATAAAAACTTTCTTGCTAGAAAATAAGGTTAGACTTGGACAAAGTGTTAGTGAACATATGGACTGGATTGCCAGTTTGTGAACGGCAGGAAAATCCCCTCCTTTTTTTTGAGAAAGAGAAGAAAGGAGGTTCAGGTGTTTCTTTGATTTATTTTAAACAATTCTAGGAAATAAGTAAGGGGGAAACATGCCCAATTACACACTCCTAAAATACAGAGAGAGATATAGAAGTGGAAATAGAGAAAGATGAAAAAGAAATAGAATTGTATTGAATTCTAGAATTGACCTAAGTTGCTTGTCAGTGGGATAACCTCTTAGGGCTGCAGCAGTCACTCATGTCTGCATTCATCAGCTCCCAATACAAAATGCACACAATCAGCTGTGTTTGCCTTTTCTTGCTCTCCTCCCAGTTTCTTTTGGGCAGATAAAAGCAGTGGAGCTTAAAATACACTATTCCTTACTGAACTTTCAGTTAAGAATTAACTAGCATTTAATTGGCTGTATAAGGTGGGCAACTCTCAGAGGTTCTTTCAGGTTGATTGATAACACTTCTCTCTGGTGCCCGTATCCTGCTCCTCCCTCTTTTCATGTGTGAATTATGGTTTGCTGAAGAGTCAGAGATGTGTGTGGTGGTGGTGGTGGTGGAGTGTGACAAGGAACTGCAAGAACAAAGCAATGTAAATAGTTTAGAGAAGAATACAAAACTTTACTAATAATCATTTGAAGATCTGGGTGCTATTTAAACTATCCCAGAACTCAAGCTATATTTTGGCTCTCAATTTATATACTGTCTGATACACAGAGTGATGCTGCTGACTTATGTAAGTGCAGTTATCCCAACAATTATTTTTTTAGGCTAATTGTAATGTTTTAGGGAAAAAAATCTATATTGTGCTCATAGTTCATCTGCATATTTATTGTAATACTGTGCCTAAATCATTTATCTTGTTTTGTAAACAATGCAAACACTTAGAAAAAGAATCAGGCAATTTAAATAAATTATAAAATGAAATTAGTTTGTTGAATAGTGGGTAGCACCATAAAGGAGGTTTAAGAACAGTCTGTGTGGGGGGACTCAGTCTAAACAGTTGCCATAATTTCTCCCTCATTCCTGAAATAATGCTTCTCTTGATCATGTAGAAGATTAGGATAGTTTCATTATTCCTTATGACATATCCTGCCAAATGAAAGGATGTGAGGAAGACATGGGTTGTTGCCCACATATGATTAGGAAAATTGTCCTTAACTGTTTGTGACCGAAATCTTTGTCTATTGTCTAGACAAAATTGTAATAATCCTTACTATATAAAAATAAATAAGTCTAGCTTCATTCCAGATGTGTGTGTAATTCTAATGACTGCCCTTAATTTAACCACAGTCTCTGAGACATTCATATTATTTACCTTAAGTATCACTGACATTGCTTTGATACTGTTATAGACATAATGATAACATTTTACTAAATAACAGACCGTGGCAATTGAAGGTTTCCGTTATGGGTGTACTATTTGTGTGTTTGTTTCAGATTCCTTTAGGACTGTATAATTATTAACTTTCAACAAGGAGTAGTGCTTCAAAGTAGTGCTCCTTAGAAGTAACTTTAAAGTATGTATATATAAATAATTACATACACACGCAACAAACTGACATACTATATGTAGCAAAGCCTTTATAAGTTATATGAAGGCTGATAATTTCCAATTACTTTTGTATTGTAGGACAATTAAATTAACCAAGTTGTTACCATAAAATGTAGTGATTACCACCTACTGAGATTTTTTTAAACCAGGAAATTATATAAATTCACAGAGAATAAAGCTAGTAATCGTGGTACTATATAAATCTTATCTGTTTTGAATGAACAGTGTCACATGAAATCACTGTTGTGGTACTATAGGATAACGAAGACTTTAACAGTACAGTTATACATTTAGTTTTACAATTTTATTTGTCGTGATTTTTTATGTCAAATAATTGGCAGATGCACCAATAAGAAAAGAAACAGTTGAAAATAAAGAATTAGCAGGATATAAATAGCTGCCAAGTTCAATGAGCCATTGCTTGGAAATTTAATTTTTTATATATATATCGAAAGGGAGTTTTGTTTGTTTTTTCCCTTCCTTGCCTAGTTATTTTTTTCTCTCCTGACCTTATCTGCCTGCAGTTTTGGTCACCTCTTTCTTTTCCTGATAGTCATACTACCTTTCCCCCCACAACGCATCCTTTTGAAATTATTTTGCTGTTTCTGCTTGAATAAAGGAATAAGTGGGAAATGCATAGTTTGTATAACGAGTTTTTGGGTATGAAGAAGCATTGCATATAAGAGAATGGTTGCAGAAAGGAATGTTGTAAAGGGCATGCTTTGTTTATAGGCAAATAATTTTAAGTAGTATTTAATTTAACTTGGAGTTTCTTGACTGCCCTTTTTGAGAAATACGGCTTCTTGGAAGGTAAACACATACATTATTTTGTGAATACATAACACAGATGTATCATTTATTTATTCAGTTTTTATTCTACTAAAATTGCATGACCCTCAACTGTTACGATGTTACAGTAAAAACAATTTTTTTTATAAATTTTAATTTTTTTATTGAAATTAAACTTTAAAACATTGAACGTGATGATCTTTTTGAGATGTGTATCAATCTTTACATTGTTATATAAGATATCACCAAACAGTATAAACAATATATATAAAAGCTATGTACATATTTACATTTAATCTTTATATCAATTTTTATCCTAGACATTATGTTATAATACAAACTCTTCTTACATTTCTAGTTTGTATTTTTATACTTCCTTTCATATCCCTTCGTACATAGAAATTTTCCCATACCGCATAGAATTCTGAAATGTCTCGCTCCTTCAATTCTAATGTCATACTATCTAGCGCAGCGCATTGGAAAATCTTTTCTATTATTGCTTCATCATTTGATATTTCTTTTAATTTCCATGTTTGGGCAATTAGTAATCTTGCAGCTATAATGACATGAATGATTAAGTAAATATTTGCTTTTTAAAAATCATAATTTATTATCCCCCCCCAAAAAAAAACATTTCTGGTGTATAATTTATTTTTAAATCCAACATTTCTTCTAGCCATTGCCATATTTTGTGCCAGAACCTCTTGTATTTTCTTGCACTTCCACCACATATGAAAATAGGTACCCCGTTCTTTCAAACATTTCCAGCATGTAAATGGTTGAGAGCTATATGTTTTGGCTAACCTGGCAGGAGATGCCATCTGTAAAACATCTTAAACAGGTTTTCTTTGTGTGGCTAACGTAATCTTTTTAGTCCGGACCCAAATTTGCTGCCATTGGTCCAAATTTATGTTATGGCTGAAATTTCTAGCCAGGTTAACATTGATTCTTTAACTTGCTCCTCAAACATTTTATAATCTAGTAAATAATTATACAAATTCTTTATTTGTTTCTTCTCTGATCCTAATAATATTTTATCTAATATTTTATCTTGGCAATTAATTCCCCATTCTTTTTTGTTCCATTCGTATCTAGATTGTACTTGGAGATATGCCCACCATTCCAACGTTGCTGATTAAGTTCCAGTCTTTGTTTTAACCAGCCTTTATCTGTTAAAATATCTTCATATGTAATTGCCTTTTTCTGGTTGTAGAGATTCTGATATGATATTGTTTCTAAGGAGGAGAACCAGCTTGGAGTTTCCATATAGTTTTGCAATCTTATTTTGTTCCAAATTAAGATTAGAGCTTGTCAGATTTTGTGCCTCAAAAAATATTGGTGTGTCGTATGTCTACTGGGCCACAAATATGCATGCCAGCCCTGTTGTAAATCATGCCCTTCTAAAAGTAAGTCTTTTATTGTCCAAATTTATCCAATCTTTAATCCATGTTAAGGCAGCCGCTTGATAATACAGTTCCCAATCCGGAAAGCCGAATCCTCCTTTTTCTTTTGAATCTTGTAAATATTTTAATTTGATTCTTTGTCTCTTACCCTGCCACACAAAATTTAATGTTATTTTATTCATATCTTTAAAGATATATTTTTCTAATTTCATCGGTATATTTTGGAATATAAACAAAATTTTGGGTAATATGTTCATTTTGATTGCCAAAATTCCCAGGTGGGAAGCTAAGTAATGAATCACCCATAATGACTTAGGTGATACAGGCAGGGTAGAAATTTGATAGTGAGAGAGCTAGTGGTTTTGTGGGGGTATATTCTTGATTCAGGAAAATAGCTGCCAAAGTGTCAGTATTATATTTTAGGTAGCTGCATTTAATATTTGAAATGTAAAGTTTATAATGGTACATTAAATAAGACAACCGGACAGATAATGTCTTCTACAATTGTTTTGAACCTTTACACCATCAACATCCATATATTAGTTTCGCATGAGACAAATTTCCCGACAAGTCCAGTGTGGTTGAAAAATATAACAACAAGATTATACAATTCTGTTTAACATTCTTTGTCATCAATACAAAGGTAATTATTAATGAGAAATACAATTAAGATGCTTGCCCGTTTCTGGGCAAAACATTTTTCCTGACATTATTTAAACAAAGTTTATCTTACTCAGTTTGTTTTAAAAACATACTTTCCAGGAGTAGTCTTTCCAGGAAATCTTTTTCCTTACAATCATTACCTGTCACTTTGTCTAGAAGTTTCATTGCTTCCACTTCCTCATATAATCATGGAAATTAATCTGTTTGCTTATCTGACTTCCCCTACATCCTTATTGTAAATTTCACTAGAAAGATATGGGTTGCTGCTTAAAGGCATAAAATGGGTTTAAAATCTTCTCTTTCTATCTATTCTTCCTTTTTAAAAAAAAACTTAGTCAACTGCTTGTTGCTATATCAGAAATTTGGGGATGCAAAACATACTGTGCTTGTAAATTTTTTTGATAATATAATTAATATAAAGTTTATTTCCCTGGGGTACTAACAGTGAAATTAAATGGTATAATTGGGACTTGATGATTTTGTTGTTTGGAATATAGCAATTCAAGGATATAATTTGCGAAGAAAAGATTAGCAGAAACAGAAAAGCTAGCAGAAAAGTAGAGTTATCCATATTTGTTCAAAAATGCAAGTGAATATAGTAATGTTCATGAGAGACTTCAGGTTTAAAAAAAATAACTAGAGAAAGGAATAAAAGAACAATACAGGTAGCCCACGACATACAACCATTAGTTTAACGACTGTTCAAAGTTACAATGGCACTGAAAAAGTGACTTAGGATCATTTTTCATACTTACCGCCATAGCAGCATCCCCATGGTCATGTGTTCAAAATTTGGACAATTGGCAACTGACATATATTTATGACGGTTGTAGTGTCCCAGGGTCATGTGATCATCTTTTGTGACAAGCAAAGCCAATGGAGAAGCCAGGTTTACTTAATAATCTTGTTGCTAACTTAACAACTGCAGTGATTCATTTAACAGCTGTGACAAAAGAAAGGTGGTCAAATAGAGCAAAACTCACTTAACTACTGTCTTGTCAGCAATGGAAATTTTGGTCTGGTTTGTGGTCGTATGTTGAGGACTACCTGTATTGTGATCAATGTTGTGATGAGGAATAAAAGTAAGATCATGATCTGAAAGAAAGACTTTGCAACACTATAGCATAAATGAAGCATCTCTCTTCCCATGGTTAAAGGAACTATGTTTTTTTCAAGGGATTGCGTTGAAAGCTATTCCCACTTTCAGACTCAGGCACATCTATTTTGGGTGTTTCCCAACACCACAAACATTTTCTAAAATCAAGCTTCTTTCAAGAAGTCAAGAAATGTTAAACACATTTTTCCTGACATGGTTTAAGTCAAAACAGAATTTCTAGGAATAGTCTTTCCAAGAATTCCTTTTCCTTACACTGTCATTTTCTCTTGAGGTTTCATTGCTTCTACTTCCTCAGCTAAGCTAAATAGAGGAAAATTTTGGACAATCAATGTAGTGCTTAATGATTATTGGACAGGAAGTGTCCCAAAATTGAGGAGAATCTGGGAAACTACAGGTTGGTCAGTCTGTTGTTGATATCTGTGAAGAGACAGAACTTTTCATAATGCAAGAGATCTGTAAGCATTTTGAAAAGATGCAATAATAAGAACCATTAGGATTAGCCCGTAGATACATTTAATACATCTTTAACCTTAATACATCAGGTTAAATAGTATTACATAGACCTGTTTTTAGGAAATTGAGTCATTTGAAAACATTGGAATCAAATTTAAACCAAAGTTCAGCAGTGTTAAAATGCTGTATTTGATATTTTATTTATTTAGAAGCAATACGATAGTGCGCATAATCTGATATTTTGGTACACTGAGGAAGTAATGTAGGAATTTAATGTAAAGATCTTCAGTTTTTGTATGGCTAAAAAATTGACATGTGGAAATCATAAGGGGTATTGTGTGGGTTTAACATTTAAGACAATTTGCTGTGGTTTAAATATAATTAGGAAGTCCATTCTTTTATGTAGATGTAAAGACTAGTAAGTCTGTTGGCTTTCATTTCTTAAGAATTACAATTTGTGGTTTATGTTTTTTTATGTTATGATTACATCCTGTATAAATTGTTTGGCTTATACATATTGCTTAAAAGCCAGTTAGCCAGTGTTCTTAGGAAGAAGACAGTAGTATTTAGTCAGCTTACCTATGGAAGAAGTTACTGTGTAATGGTACATGTTACTTTGAAAAAACATTCATATTTTTAAAAATCTACTTTATGTGGGTGAAGTCTGAACTTTACCTCTTTAATACTAGCTTTCAAAATAGAATCAAGGCTCTTTTAAGGAGACTTCAAAATGAAACAAACTTTATTAAAATTCAAATAAAACTAAGTTCCCTGACTAAATTGGTGAAACTATTTTTATTTGATGTTCCAACTTTCCATTTTCAGAACTCTTTAGGTACTATGGGTTAAAAATAATACATATGTGATACCTAAAATAATTATGAAGCAACTCAAAAACATGCGGACAAGTGCCCCAACTCCTTAAGAGTAAAATTCCAATAGCAACTATAAGGGAGGCTTTCCACTGAAGATGTGTTTCAACTAAGAGTCAATTCAATTTTTTTGCATGTTTTGAAGAGCTGAATTGATATAGATCATTAGTTTTTAATAATAATCTAATTTGGAACCACTGCAGAATTATCTAGTGCAATTTGATAAATTAGTTTTTATGCACATTTGTATTTAGATGGTTTCACAGTGTTGCTTTTCAATCAAAACTTCAACAGTTGTATTTCCCTTTTTTTTTGTCAGATCAGCTTTAGGGTCTTTTCTATCACTGATCAGATATTGCTTAAAAACCAGTTAGCCAGTGTTCTTAGGAAGAAGACAGTAGTATTTAGTCAGTTTACCTATGGAAGAAGTTACTGTGTAATGGTACATGTATGGTCCCTTAGGTCAACAGCTTTTCAAGCATAGTCTTTTGTGGACAGGTTTTTTTTTTATTATTGTTGTCCCTTAGTCCCCTGTGATTACTTGAGAATTCAGTCTGAAATGTCCCACTATAAATAATCAGGCCGTATATCACTTAATGACTTTAAAAGTTAAAAGAGCACCTTGTAATTGCAGTTAAAAAAATTGATACATATCTTTTAGCATAGAATATATGTACATGTATGTATATGTGTATGTATGTGTATGTGTATGTGTGATTTTTAATTATTATGTAACGAAGACATGGGTAACTGTTGCTAATTCTGCTGACTACAAGTAGTTTGATTCCCACCAGCTCAGGGTTAACTCATCCTTCCGTCCTTCCAAGGTTATTAAAACAAGGACTCAGATTGTTGAGGCCAATATGCTGACTCTGTAAAAACCACTTAGAGAAGCAAAGCTCTGCAAAACACTGTGATGCTCTATATAAGTGCTATTGCTATGTGCTATGTTTTATTTTACCACTCATGCTCTTGTGACATAATTATGTATAGCTTATTCTCGTTGAGCTTTGTCTAATATTAACACTTTATTCTAGACCACACCAGAACGACCTTTTATACAGAAGCTATTCCGTCCTGTTGCTGTAGATGGACAGCTACATACGCTGGGTGATCTCCTAAGAGAAGTGTGTCCCGCTGCAATTAATTCTGAAGGTATTCTGTTAAGAGACATAATGGAATATGTTTTTCTTGCTTGTAGAGTGGGGCTTGGGAAATATTTTGATTTTTTTAACCACTTTTTTTTCTGGAAAGTTACAGTATTAATCTTAAATTTGAAATGACACTGAAGCATAGAGGTAGTCCTTGACTTATGACCCCATGCTTAGCAATCATTTAAAGTTACAATAGAACCCCCCCCCCCCAAATCTACTTACAACCTAGTGTTAAAGTTCTGATCTCGCTCTTCCCCCATCTCCAGGTCATGAGACCATATTTTTGTTCTTGGCAACTGGTCTGCATTTATGGCTTTTTGAAGTGCCCTACAGTCATGTGACCACGATTTATATTTCTGCCCGAAACTGGCCTTTACATCTCATTTTCAGTAAAAAAAAAAAAACCCAAAATGCCTCACGGTGAACAGTGGGTTTACTTAATGACCATGTTGTTTGCTTAATGATCTTGGTGTTTGTTCAATGCCTGCCCTCAAAATGGTCATAAAATTGGGTCCAGTCACATGATGACTTGCTTTATCACTGACACAACTGATAACTTTAATTTTGGAGCTCAATATGGTCATAACTTGAGGACTACTTGTCGTGAAATATAAATGATAAATAGCATTAGCAATAGAATCAGATTTTGGATTTTTTTAATTGGGCAATAAGAAGGCTCTGTATATAGCCTCTGCTCCTTTTCTATGTTTGGCAAGATCAGAATAAATTGTTTTTTAGTTTGCAGCTTTTGAAATTTGTTCCTCTAGGGAAGAGGAGACAAATCAGCTTCAGGAGGATGTCCAGAAACAACCACTCAACATTTTCTAGTTGAGAATGCATTATTTACATTATGTTATGTTTCATTGTCTGGAATTAATTGATTCAAACTATTTCACATTTATGAACTGTTCAATCATTTCTTGAGTGAACCTCAGGTTTTGAGTTTCAGGCATTATGGGTATGAGGAGAAGAGTGTTTCATTCATTTCCCTTTATACCCTTGTAAATCTCTTCCTAAAGTTTCAGGGACATTTGGAATGGTATGTATATATGTTGGATGATTACAGGCGGAATAAAGAGCAATATTATCTATGAATAGAACAATCTATGATCATCTATGAATAGAAAGAACCTAAGACCCAAACATATTTCCTGAAAAAGCATTGAATAATTTTCAGATTAATACTCTATAATACAATTCAGAATTTATCATACCATCTACAAGCTCTTATGCATAATTTTGTATCCCTGATTTAAGGATTAGTATGATGACTCTCACATTACTATTACCTGAATTTTATTTTTTTTCTTTTCTTTTTATTAATATATGGAAGCACAACCAAGAAGAAAGAGAAGAAATGAAATAGAAAAGAGGTTTACAAGATATACAAAATGAATAAGGATTAATCAGTGAAGGCAGCCAATATAATCATCAATCAGAATACACAATAAGAATTTATTTCTAATCTGAGAAAGTTTCATTATCATAACAAGTCATGCAGAATCTAGTATTTTTTAAAAAAGTTACATTAGGAGAGACCCAAATTTTGAATGTGCCACAAGTCTGTATGCAGAATTATTAATCCATAAATGTTTTCCAGATTAAATGAATTGAATTAATTCAGTATCCAATTTGTTTTTTAAATTATTCTTAACATTGATGTTTCTCTCATTGCTTAGTCTGCCATTCTTTTGAGAATATGGCATTGGTTTTTTATATGATAGAATTTGCTGGGATACTTTTATTTAAGTTACAGGTTCCTTTCTTAAAAGTTAACAAGCTTTAGTTGATAACTATAGCACTATACTCTGTAGATATCATTAAGTCGTTCTATACCCCAAATCTCTCTTTCAGCATGGAGCCTAATATGTGGAGACAGATTGTCATTGTTATACTTTCTGAGGTGTACAACAAGGTCAACAAGAATTCAAGGGTTCCTCCTCATGTTTTTGCTGGGGAAAACATTTCGTATAATTACGCCATGCTGCTTAGATTCGCAGAACTCTGAAACATAGTACAGATTATAAGGACAAACTCTCTTCTTATGACCTGTAAAGAGGATGGTGTTTGGTCACATTGCACTTGCTAGAGGGCTAAGGAACACTTCCTGTGAATTGCTTGGATAGTAAACAGAAAAAAAAAAATCCCTTGCCATAGGCTGTCATGATTTAAAGTAATTACGGTAAACTTTTCCTGTGGTTTCTGTGTTCATAAGCCAAGGTCCTTACCTGAAATGAAACGAATTCAGCCCCAAAGTATTCTTTACTTTGGTATTTGTTGCTACTTCTCTTTTGCTTTATATTCTGAACATAATTGTTTGTATCCACTAATTATTCAACAATGTTTTAAAGTAATGTTTAGTATTCACTCAAAATTAGTTGAACTCTTGTGTCATTTGCCATGATTTGTGTGTAAGCCTGGGTGGAGGTATTTGAATTTGTATTATTTGTATGAATAAGACTTCTGTTTGTTAGCTTTGGATAAAAGCTATCAAGGCTTGAATGCACACTTTTACTGCTACATCATGTAGTGTATTCTTCAGATTTTGATCTCATTCCCTCTTCCACAAGTGTTTTTGCGTAGGATTAATTGCCCTTTTAAAGTTAGTGTCTGGTGTTTTTGCTGTGGCCATATCCTGACTCAGTTACCCCTCTGTCATCTGACACCACTGACTGTCACCAATATGGCTGTGACTGACCTCTTTTAGAATTTTAGCCCCTTTTAGTCAGGGGCTATTTGTGGAGTGGATTTGATTAGGCAAAATTTTACTGATCCACAAAAAAAGAAAAATGCTTTTGAACAAACTTCTGAAAATATCTAAATGGCTCTTTACCTAGTCTCCCCCCCCCCCCAACACACATATACATTTCACTGTGCATTCCTTTTATTTATGCAAATTTGTTGAATTGTCTAAACTACTGTAGAATGTCTAGTAAAGTTAAGAATTTATGCTTCAAGTCTTAGTTCAAATATCAGTTATTACCACCAGCAGACTACTGTGTTTAACAAATTGCTAAAAATCTTAATCAGTATTGTTGCTCATATTGTAAGTGTGAACATTTGGAAAATAATGAGCTGGGTTTTTTTTATTAATGAAAGTTTTTGTTGTACTTGTGTTTTGGTCTGTGACTGCAAATAAAGTATTATTATTATTAATTAATGAAAATAAGGCATTTCTAATACAATAGTATAAAATGACTTTATTGTAGAATGTAATAGGATTCTGCTTTTATATTTTGTTGTAGGACATAAAAATAGGTTGAGAAAAAAATGACTTGACAAATTATTGACATTTGAATGAACACACCCTTTCCCTCAACATGTTTTTCAGCTAGGAGAACATTTCAGAGTGGCTAAACTTTTTAGTTTGGTGTAAGGTATGGTTGTATGGTTTAAGTTGGAGTAATGCTGAATATGCTTTTCCAACATTTATTCAGGGCAAACCTCCTGTAATTCAGTTTAACAATTAAAATACATAAATTTAATAGCATAAAATACATACATTTAGCACAGCAATTAAGAGATGCCAAAAAAGAAACAAAATAACTCTTAAAATAATAGCATATTAAAATAAAATTTAATAGCTTTTTAGTTAAAAATCATTAAATCAGGCTTAATTCTTCACTACTGTAAGAATATTATCTGGACAGAGATAATTCACAACTTTTCTGAGAACTTTCAGGGATTCAGTTTCTCTTAGTCTTTCCAGACATATAGTCAGTCATTTGTTTCTTTCTCAATTGTTACTTGCTGCATATACCATAGCCCTAACCCTTACCCTGAATCTAGATCTTGCTGTTTCCTGGGATAAGTCTTTATCCAGGTTAAATCAGTCCATGGAATTCTTAACAATCAACTTGAGATCTATAACTTGAGGATACCTATCTTATTTTCTTTTGCTCTTTGTTAGTGTCAGCTTTTACAAGCATATGATACCAGTACAAAACAATGGATTTTGACTATTCTGATTTATTTTATCATAAAAATATTCTTATCTCCATTATCTTGTCTAAGTTGATCATTGTCTTTCTCCTAGTACCGTGTTTCTCATAAAATAAAAATTATATTTTTTGAGACCCCCAAAAATGGCTAGGCCATCTTTTTGGGGTGACTTAATTCCCCCCCTTGCATCCTCATCTAGAGCATCCCGCAGGCAGCCTCGCCACCAGCCGCTCCTAATGGGTGATCATGGCAAAGCACAGAGAGCTCCCTACTCTCACCAAACACCTTTACTGCAGACCCAAGACCTTTGGCACCCACCGTTGTTGCTTTCCCTTCTGCCCATTCTGCCGCCACGTTCGGAGCTGTCGCTTCCGTGTTTGGAGTGCCGCTTCCGTGTTTGGAGTGCCGCCGCCATTTGGAGCACCACTGCCACATTTGGAGCACCACTGCCACATTTGGAGCTGCCACTTCCGTGTTTGGAGTGCCGCTGCCATTTGGAGTGCAGCCGCCATGTTTGGAGCTGCTGCTTCTGTGTTTGGAGTGCTGCTGCCATTTGAAGTGCCGCCGCCATTTGGAGCACCGCCGTCATGTTTGGAGCTGCCACTTCCGCGTTTGGAGCTGCTGCTGTGTTTGGAGTGGTGGCAGCACTCCAAATGGTGGTGCTCCAAACAACGGCAGTGCTCCAAATGTGGAAACGGCAGCTCCAAATGCGGACATGGCAACTCTAAACAGTGGCAGTGCTTCAAGCAGCAGTGGGGTTCCAAACGCAGAAGCAGCAGCTCCAAATGCAGTGGCAGCTCCAAATGTGGAAGCGGCAGCTCCAAACGGCAGTGGTGCTCCAAACAGCAGTGGTGCTCCAAACGTGGAAGTGGCAGTTCCAAACACGGCAGCGGCATGGGCAGAAGGGAAATCAACAGTGGCAGGCGCTGAAGGTCTTGAGTCTGCCGCAAAGGTGCTTGGCAGGAGTAGGGAGCTCTCCACGCTCTGCCATGATTGCCCATTAGGGCAGCTGATGGCGAGGAATTGCTGCTCGCGGGGAGCTCCTAACGGCAAGTCCCCCTGCCCTCCCCTCATTTTGCATGTTTTAAAATAGGCCTAAATTTGGGGGGAGGGGCTTAATTTCATTTTATGCCTAGAAAACATGCTGGGTCTTTCTATTGGGGGAGGTTGTATTGTTGGAGAAACACGGTATTAATCTCCCGTTTACCATACTTATATAGTGCACGGTCCATCTTCATGTATTGTTGAGCCCAAGAAAATAAAATTATCTCTTAATTTTTGCTTCATTGCTATTAACTTTTAATTAACTAAGCTTGATGGTTAACATTGTCTTAGTTTTCTTAATATTAACCCAGATTTTTCATTTTCCAGTTTTTACTTCCATAATGAGCTTTCTTCAGAAGCGTTATCATTTGCTTATTTTTAATTGTTGGTATTTTCTCCTCCTATTTTGATTTGATCTATTAATCTGTCAATTTATTTCCTAGACAAGTTAAACAAATATGATGAAAATGCATATTTCTCTCACTCTTATTTAAGCTATTCTGTTCCTCCAAATTCTGTTATACAAGCTGCTTATTTGTCTGAAATTTCCTTGAAGTATAATCCTATTTTCCAGTGTATTGCTTACTCTTAATAATTTGTGTGTTCTGGCATGACCTACACAAAGACCTTGCCATATTTAATAAATCAAAGATAAATGTATCTTGTCTTCACTGTTATTATACTTCATTACATATCATACTGTCTTTTCTGAGATCTGCATTTAATATTTTTCTCTAACTTTTCAAAAGTATATAAAAGTAGAGCCAGGAATACTTCCTTTTTAAAGGAATTTTACAAATAAAGTGAAGCACTGTTGAAGTCATTGTTCTGAAAAAACCCAAACAGATTTGTGAAGTATAAATAAGTTCTTAGCTATCTTCTTGCCACTTCTAGGGTCTTGACTTTGATATTTTGAAACAAGAAGTATTAACCTTTAAACGTCTAAATTCTTTTCACAAGGTTTTAGGAGGTCTTCTAAAATAATGGGGACACTCTTGTTTGTTGATCTATCATATTAATAATATAAAGTTTTTTGTAGCTATTTCTGCCACACTGAAGTTTTTAATACAATTCACTTCAAACTTTTGATGAAAGTGCCCACATTCTCCTGAGAGCCGGTCGGATCATCCAGAGAGTGGGAGGTGCTTCAGTCTGCGTCGTTGAAGGCTGAGCTTAACATCACGTGGCTCCTTGCATTCCCCAGTTTATGCTTAGCCTTCGTGAGAGTAGGCTGTGTATTTCCACTTCTTGGCCGACTCAAGCTAATTGCTGCAAAGTCCTTTACTTTTTCAGGTTTGCCTTTTATTCTTGGCTCTTCCTTAGCCTTTGTGCACTTCAGGTAGCTGTAGCAGGGGAGCATGTTTTTCGCCCCCAGGGGGGATAACGAGCGGGCGGCTTTCATGCTCCAGCGCTAATCCTCCCCCCCCCAATTCGGCTCCTTTCCCTGCTGCTTCTCCGTGCCGCAATCGCAGTGGCTCCATTCGATCGCGCTGATAAGCGCAGCTGGTGTTCCCCCCCACCGCAAACGCCGATTGCCCCAGGAAAGGGCGAATAGTTTACCTGGCTGCCTTTCCAGCCTCTAGACATGCCGGAGAGGCTTTTTAATTGCTCTGAGCGGCCTGTGGATAAGAGATTGTGACCGGCCGCCATTTTGGGTGCCGCCGCGTGTCGGGCACTATATTTAAAGGCCTCATTGGGCTGCGAAGGGATTAGCTCTAGTCATAGGCCTTCCAGCCTGTGAGAGCTACTAGATTTTTCATCACAATTGGCATACACTAGTTGGCTTCCGCAGCACGCTCAGGGCAGAAGCTTGCAGCCTATCCCTCCCGGTTGTTGCCTGGGAGCTCCAACTGCCAGAGGCCTCATTCCAGCCTCAGGCGTTCATTTGGCAGATTGGTGATAACTTACAGCAACCTCTGGGGCCACTCCTTCCTAGGAGCATCGAGCCAGACCCCGAATTGAATATTATGAAATAAAAATAATATTAAGAAATATTATACATACATACATACATACATACATATGTATATATAGGCATATATAGGCATATATAGATATATAAACTTTCTCACTAAAGGACTATTACACAGTTTCAATACTAATTGTTTTATATATATTAATAATTATAACTATTAATTTTATAGGCTGTATACGTCTAAATTCCAAAAGGGGGCACGGGCCAGCTGAAAGGACACCCGGCCTTTATTGTAGGTCGAACCCTTGGTGAGCCAACCGCCTTAAATTGGTATTTCAGTCCTTTCTTCTATAATGGCAGATGACATTTTCACAAAAGGCCCTTCTTTGAAGACCAGATCTAAATCCTACCACCTGCGCAAACAGGCTAAGGAAGCCTCTAAGGATACTTCCAAGGCTTCTCAGAGAGATGCCCTAAGACGTCATAGGGCACTGGAGAAAGAATTTGACAGGCGATCTAGAGAGACACAACCCATGCTTCCAGCCCTACCATCCTGTGTTCTTTCTACCTGCAGACACCTCCCCCTCCTCCAGATTGCTCTTCCCTCTCCAGGCACAGCTCATCCCAGGGACACCAGGTCCCCGGACCAGCCACCAGACGGCCGCCTGAAGCTACATTCACGCCCACGGCCGCTGGTCTGCGCTAGGAGGAGGCCACCACAGTTGAGATCCCTGCGTACATGCAGGCATGGATGGAACGGGTTATCCTCCAGGGGATAGCAGACGGCCTTCAACAGATGTCCAGACTCGCCATCAGCCAGGTCCCCGTCCAGATTGGACCCTACTCATGGTCAGGTACCTTTGCGGGGGGGCAGTCCTCTCCCAGAAGGGGAACTGGAGGAGGCCATAGAGGACCTGGATCAGTTCGGGGAGGAGGAGGAATTTGAATGGGGTTCTACACACCAAGGGGAAGCCCTATCGGAGATAGACCCGACGGAAGGAGACATGTCCAAGGACGAGGGTCTCACTCCCGATCAACCCACCATTGTGGGTCTGTTCAAGCCACACATGTTTAAATCGCTCGGATTTTAGGCCAAGAACATTTCTGGCCTGCCTGTTCAGTCCTCCTCGGTTCACCTCTCCTTGGCGGAGGGACAAGAGGACGCCATTTTCAGGCAGCCCGTGGTGGAGGCGAAGGTTATTCTGGCCCCACCCATATTTCACGACCTAGTTTCAAACCATTTGGACTCTACAAACCATTTGGACTCTACATTTGGACCCTCCGGTCCCATCCAACCAGGACAAGAGGTTCTTTAACCTCGAGTCGAGCTTCTGCAACCTGCTTAACACTCCCGAGGCAGATGAGCCCATACTGGGCTTAACGCCCTCGTCCTCCCCCAGTGTTCCCCTGGAGGCTCTGAAACCCAAGGACAAGAGTCCGAACTGGCCTTACGTAGGGCCCATCAAGCGGACACCTGGGCCATTAGATCGCCCACGGCCGCTTCATTCTTCACCAGGTCTTTAATTCGGTGGCTCCGCCAACTGAAACAACATGTTCCCCCCTCTAATTCAAAGGCACATCAGGGCATCGCAAAATTGACGGCCGCGGCAGAATTCTTGGCCGTCACCTACCATGCGGTTAATTTCTCCGCCCGTACAATAACCTCTCACGTTACAGCTCGCTGCCTGCTCTGGCTCAAACACTGGCAGGCGGACATGAAAAACAAGGTTAAGTTGGCCATCGCCCCCATTAAGGGGGACAAACCATTTGGCACCTCCCTGGAGCCATTGCTATCCGAAACCCAAAGCAAGAAAAAAAAAATTCCTTCCTTCCCTCTTTCGGAGGTCAGAGTCAAGAGCACCTCAGCCTTTCGGAGAGGTTCCCCCGTCCTTTCTACCAGTATCCTTTCCCGCCCAGGCATCCGAGACCCCGCTCCTACCGGCCATTCCAGCCCCAGGATCAAGCCGATCGGGCGACAGGAACAGGAGGGGCGGCAGCTACAGGTGCCCCTTCAGGGGTTCAGGAGGGAAGCCTTTCCGACGCAGCCCTTTGGCAGGTGGCCTAGAGGTGGAGCACTTGCCTCACAGTCAGGAGGTCGTGAGTTCGATCCCAGACAAAGGCAAATATTTGGAATAAACTCTCCTTCTCAAGCAGGGGGTTGTACTTAGATGACCCAGATAGATCCCATCCCTCCCTCCCCATCGGCGGACGCCTCAAGCATTTCGCCGACTGATGGGATTCCTCGACCTCCAATGCCTGGGTCCGAGACACCATCAGACTGGGCCTCGCGCTTGAATTCCAGCGCGCGCCCCCTGCCTTTTTTATGGCATCCCCCCCTCCAAGGATCCCAATGGATTCAGCTATCTACCATCTCCTCACCATACAGGCCATACAACCTGTACCACCATCCCAGCGGAGGCAGGGGTTTTACTCCCACCTCTTCGTGGTCCCCAAATCCTCAGGGGGATGGAGGGCTATTCTAGACCTGAAACGCCTTAACTGTTACCTGACCTACCACAGGTTTACGATGCACACCCTACAATCCATTCTACTGGACATCAGGCAGGGAGACTGGCTGTCCTCTATAGACCTTTCAGAGGCATATCTTCATATCCCAATCCGGCCCTCTCATTCCAAATTCCTCAGGTTCTGCTACAACCATCGCCATTTCCAATATGTGGCCCTTCCCTTTGGATTGGCCTCTGCCCCGAGAACCTTCACTAAGGTCCTTGCGGCCCTAGCAGCCCACCTCAGGGACCTCCCGGTTCGTCTCCACTGTTACCTGGATGACATCCTCATCCTGTCTCACTCCAGAACCCAAGCAGAAAGGGATATCAGAGCTACTCTCTCTGCCCTCCAAGACCATGGGTTCCTAGTAAACTGGCAGTAGAGCCATCTGTTACCATCGACACGGATCACCCACTTGGGATCCGTCATTGACTCGGTTCAGGGAAAGGTTTTCCTTCCGAGAGATTCCATAGCATCCAGGAAACTGTGAAACATATCAGACGATCAAGGAAGGTAACACCTTTAGAATCGTCTAGATTACTCGGTAAAATGGTATCATGTATCTCCATTGTTCCCTGGGCCCGTTTACACACTATATCCTTACAGTGGTTCCTGATCCCGTTCCAAAGGACCGGCAGAAGCAATTCAAAGGCCACAGTCAAGGTGCCTTCAAGGATCCTAACGTCTCTCCTCTAGTGGACCAGTCCCGCCATCAACAAGGGACACTGCCTCAAGGAACCCCAACGCCTCACCGTCACCACAGACGCCAGCCTGTCCGGATGGGGCGCTCACATCCACTCGCTCTCGACACAGGGCAAATGGTCACAGGTAGAACACACGCGCAGTATAAACTGGTTGGAACTTCGCGCCATCCACCTGGCCCAGCGCAACTTCCTTCCTCACGTACGCGGGCGGCATGTCCTGATACTCTCGGACAACGTCATCACCAAGGCTCACATCAACCGACAAGGGGGCACCCAGTCCATAAGTTTGATGAGAGTGGCCGAGCGCCTCTGCTGTTGGGTGGAGCGCAATCTCCTCTCCCTCAAAGCCAAGCACATCTCAGGGTTCTCAAACACCCAAGCAGATTGGCTGAGTAGGACCATGGTGGACCAGTCTGAGTGGCGCATCCACCCGTCGCTGTTCAGGGAAGCGACCATGATATTCGGTCTCCCGTCAGTAGACCTCTTCGCATCCCCGCTCAACACCCAATTCCCCAGGTTTTTCTCGAGGTACCCCTCCCACGGGGCTGAGAATCACAATGCCCTCCGTTGCCCCTGGCCCACAGGGCTTCTATATGCATTCCCTCCATTGGCCCTGGTCCCCAGAGTCATCCAGAAGCTCATCTCCGAGAAAGCAGAGCTGATTCTAGTGGCACCCTACTGGCCCAGGTGCCCATGGTTTGCAGACCTCCGCAACCTATCGGTGGCCCCCCCTTGGAAAATTCCCCCGCACAGGATATCCCTTTCCCAGGGGCCCTTCCAACACCTGGATCCTCAGTGGCTCCAGTTAGCCAATTGGAGGTTGAGCGGGAACGTCTAAGGAAGGAGCAGTTCTCTGACCAGGTTATTGATACCATTTTAGCCGCCAGGCGGCCCTCAACAACCAGAATATACAATGTCACTTGGCAGGGGTTCTGCAAGTGGTGCCATAGTCTCCAAGTCAACCTGCTCTCACCCTCCATCCCTCAAGTTTTGGAACTCCTCCAAGAGGGTCTGAGGAAAGGTCTTTCCCCGAAGTGTCAGGTCGCAGCCCTCTCAACTGTCATTGTTTGCGACAACCTGGGTTCCCTTTCCCTCCACCCTTGCATTAGGGCATTTCTCAGAGGAGACTTTAACTTGTGTTCCCCAACCGTACATAGATACCCTACCTGGGACCTCAATAAGGTCCTGGTGTCCCTTACTAAACAACCCTTTGAGCCTCTAAGGGAATCCTCACTCTAGTTCCTAACATTCAAAGTCGTGTTCCTGATGGCCATTACTTAGGCTTGCCGAATATCAGAGATAGCAGCCTTGTCGGTGAGGAGGGACCTTTGCATCTTCCATGCCGATCGGGTGGTTCTCCGACCGGACCCTACTTCTTGCCAAGGTCAAATCAGCCTTCCATAGGGCACAGGAACTTATACTTCCGAATCTCTACCCCAATCCCTCGCGGGAAAGGGAAAAGCTTTGGCATACCCTGGATGTAAGACGGGCCCTCCGCATTTACATTAAGTGTACCCAGCCCTTCAGGAGGCCCAAATCCCTATTCCTTTCCTTTCAGCCCAAATCATGAGGCCATAAGGTGTCCCCGTCAACCATTGGCTGCTGGATTAGAGCTATTTCCAAAGCGTACTTGTCCCAGGCTCTGCCAGTTCCCAGCGGAATAACAGCACACTCCACCAGAAGGGCAGCCACCTTGGCAGCTTGGGCCACCCAGGCTCCAATTGTGGATATTTGTCGGGCAGCCACCTGGGCATCCCCATCTCCCTTCATCAGGGACGATAAGATTGACATATTTGCCTCGGCGGAGACTTCGTTTGGTAGACGAGTTCTCCAGCGAGTCCTCAAAGAACCGCAGGGACTACAGAACCAGACGGAGTCCCTCCCATAGGACAGCCAAGCTTTGGTATGTCCCACTCTCTGGATGATCCGACTGGCTCTCAGGAGAATGGGTGTTGGTCCTTACCTGACACGTCATTTCTCTGGAGCCGGGAGGATCATCCAGCCCCACCCTTTTAGTTCACCATCTGGTGGGCTCTTGTTTCGGCCAATGAACCTTTTAGCATAGTAAGATGAGAGCACGATCTTCTCTTCACTCTCGACTTCGCATAAACTGGGGAATGCAAGGAGCCACTTGATGGAGGGCGGAGCATTCCTCAGTAATTAAGCTCAGCCTTCAACAACGCAGACTGAAACACCTCCCACTCTCTGGATGATCCTCCTGGCTCCAGAGAAATGGCGTGTCAGGTAAGGACCAACGCCCAATTTCTAATCTTTCCCAGAATTTTAGAACGTTCTCTTTAGGACCTCTCTTTGATGTAAGATGCTCATTTAAATTGTTCCAATAAATCAAACCCATATTGAAATTCTTGAATTGTGAAGGCTCCTCTTGGAAAAAACTCTCTAATTATCATTTTGAAATTATATGCATTATTTACTCAGGAGTATCTCTACAATATAAGTGTACAGATATAAGTGTACAGATACAATATAAAAAGTATGCAATATAATAAGTGTACAAATTACTCATAGTCTCTTTCTTCATCCCAATTAACAAATGCATTTTCATCCCCTCCACATATCACTTTGAAAACATCAAAAAAAAAAAAAAAAATCCCTAGAAAGCAGAGTTGAGCAAATCTCATTTTCAAAAGACCCCAAATACAATTTGATTTGGATTTTCTACAATAAAATGTAAACCAAAATTAAATTGACCAACCTTGGTGTCTATCCAAGCCAAAGTTCTTGTCGTAATCTCTGAACCTTGTATTGACACCCTACCCCCATATTATTTGTACATATTTCATTTCTACGACATGTACAAGATTGTATCTGTTTTAGTTGTATTTTATATGAGATCCACTGAAATCTTGAAGAACTGTTCCAAATGATTTCATTCAGTCTGCTCTACGACTGTTTAGTCTGGATCCAGTTAATGATTAAATAATTATGGAAAATTTGTCCCTTTGTAAATTATTGCCACTTAAATTAATTTAAAACCTTTGAATTGAAGACATCTTTTGAAGCTCTGTTCTTAAAACTATTGTTTTTCACTTCAATGTGCACAATGAGAGAAAGGTTGATATGTTTAAGATTACAGTGGTTTTTAAAAAATAGCAGCAGCTTCTTGATAATGTCATGAAGCTTCACTTACTAGAATTTCCATTTGCCTTTATAAATTCATTTGAACAGTGGTAAGATAATAATCAGTAGCAATAAACCAAAGATTCTGTAGAATTTCACTATGAAACTAAGTATCATATACTTCCAATATAGTTGTTTCTTTTTAAATCTGACAAATGCTAGCTTAGCAGTTTTTCTTTCTCTTTCACTCTCTCTCTGAATTAGATGGTGAAAAGAAGACTCAAGTGATGATTCATGGAATAGAACCAATGTTGGAGACGCCAGTACAATGGCTAAGTGAACATATGAGTTATCCAGATAACTTTCTACACATCAGTGTTATTCCATTGTCTGCAGATTGAAGTGTCATCATGTTTGTCTGAGGATCAGCCATTGTTGGGGACAGCAAAATCTACAGCTAAGTTCAATCAAGCTTGGTGAGATTGACCTGACCAAAAAACTTTGCTCTTGCAAGTTGAAGAGGAAGAAAGATCCTTCATGTGATAACAGTAGTTGAGCCGGCCAATTTTTGCATAGCCCCTTTTTTCCCCAATGTCATCATTAACTTTGAATGTGGCGCATAAAGGCTACTGCAAATTTTCTATTTTTCTAATGGTAAATATGAAGTGGAGAACACGAGGAATTAATTGAAATATGCACCACTTTGTTTCTTATTAATCAATAAGGGAGGGTGTTTCCCAAAGTTGTAATGACTTACCTTTAAAATAAAATCTGATTTATTCTAGAAAATCAGATGAGTATCCTATAAAAATTATACACTAATGTGTAGTATCCCTTTAGAAAAAGATGGCATGCTAACGTCCCTTCCCTGGGATTTCATACACAAAGTTTCTTTCCAATTTTATACTTGGCAACTGAATTTTTAAACATGTTTTGTATTGCACAAATTATATTAGTGATCCTAAACACATTACTAGCATCATAATTTTACTGGCACTATTATGCCTTAGTTCAGAATAATACTGGAACATTTCTTGCATAATTTATGTGTAATGTAACATTGAATATGCTCAGATAAATGACTTCTTGAATGCATGCTGCAAGATGGTTGGATAATTGGGTTCTCTATCAGCAGAACAACCTCACAGGTGGAAGGTATCTTTTCCCTCCCCAGCAGTTTCCTATATAATCCACTACCTGTTCTGGCAAGTCAAAGAACGAGGTTTAGTGAAAGTAGGATGAATACAGGAAGGGGGAGGGAAGCCCTGTTATATGGCCAGATGTCTAGTCATATGGCACTGAGTAGACTCCCAAACTACAGAACTTTTTTTTAAAATCAGAAATATTTTGGTGTCAGTTAAGGGGGTGGGTGGGTTCATATGCAGCAAAAAATTTTGACAGTCTTTCTAAATAGATTGTAGGAAGATTTTGGAAGTTTCAAGGGTTAGATTTTTTTCAACTCCAAAAGAACTAAGGAGTAGGTGACACCGAAGACGTTTCAAGTATGCTGAAGCCTCAGTAAGATTCAAATGGAAAAGTCTTCCTGCTTCCAACAAGACCTTATGCCAGCATAGGACAACTTTAGCACATTAGTTCTGGGCATCTAACATAAAACAAGTCGGATAGATCAAATATTATCATAGATACATTAAAAAATATCAGAAAAGGCCATTTTTAAATTATGTCTCGTGTTTCTGGTCCTAGCAGAGTTAGGGATTTATTTTTATAATCCATGATTTAAAATTATATTTGGAAGCATTAGAGATGTCTTCATTTGTTCCAGAACTTTTCAAAAGAAGCTGAAAGTCTTGCTTTGATTATAATGAGGACTTACCAAAGTAGGAATTGCCTCCTTTATTCCAATAGTAAATAAGAGTAGTAATGTTTGGAAATATGAATGTATACTGACTTTTTACCTAACTGCCTTGTATCATCTTCTAAATAAGACACTAGATATTATAAAATATAGAAAGTTTTCTTGAAATAAAGTTTGCCATTCTCAGAATTGTTTGCTTTTTAAGTATTTCACCTATGTACAAAATATTGTATTAGTTTAGTCATAATTCAAACAGAACTGTGATGCTGAAATGAATTCATGATGTTGAATACATTGAAAAGTAATACTTAAGAATAGATAGTCCTTGATTTGTGACTACAACTGAGATTAAAATTTCAATTGCTAAGCAATGTGGTCATTCAGCGAGTCGTAATATGACCGGATCTGATTTTATGGCAATTGTTACAGCAGTCACTAAGTGAATCTAACTTATATAATTGACTTTGCTTGTTGGAAGCCGACAAATCACAATCACATAACTACAAAATACTGCAACTGTTGTAAATATATGCTGATTTCCAAGTACCCCGAATTACAATTACAGAATCATGGGGGTGGTGTGATAGTTACAACTGTAAATCACATTTTCCGAAGCTGTTATATCTTCTAACCATTATTAAGCTTACAGTTGTACCTGCATTCTGCTCAGACATCAACTTAATTTGCACTCCTACAATGCTTTAAAGAACAATGTACTACTATATTTGAAAATGCTTGTAGAATTCTTTATTGGCCAAGTGTGATTGGACACACAAGGAATTTGTCTTGGTGCAAATATTCTCAGTATACATAAAATAAAAGATACATTCATCAATAATCATAAGGTACAACCCTTAATGATAGTCATAGGGTACAATAAACAATCAAATCATACTAGGAAACAGTATAAATCATAAGGATACAAGCAACAAAGTTACAATCATACATCACAAGTGGGAGGGATGGTGATGAGTGAATTAGAAGATTAACAGTAATAGTAGTGCATACTTTGTAATAGTTGAACAGTGTTGAGGGAATTATTTGTTTAGCAGAGTGATGGCTTTCGGGGAAAAACCATTTTTGTGTCTAGTTGTTCTGGTATGCAGTGCTAGCAGTGGTCCCCAACCTTTTTTGTACCAGGGACCAGTTTCATGCAGAAACACTTTTTCAAGGACCGGGGAAAGGGGGAGGAGTCCGAGTTTGGTGGTTTGCTTGCAGACGTTTCATTACCTGACTAGGTAACATCTGATGTTGTTACCTAGTCGGGTAATAAAACGTCTGCCAGCAAACCACCAAGTTCAGGGAGCGTCAATGCCTCCTCATTGCAACCCTGAGCGACAGATATTCTCTTCTATTGGGACATTTAAAACGGAGGGTTTCAGCTGCAGATTCAACAACTGCGCCGGGCTGAGGAGCGCCTTCAAAACTGAGCTCTGGGCGGTGGTGGCCCACGGCTGTCTCTGCGGCTCAGGACAAATCCCTGCAGGATGGCTGAGAAGCCCTGCCTCTCGGCCCTGCCTCCCTCAGCCTCATCCCTCAGGTGTCTCCCTCCCTCAGCCTCATCCCTCAGGTGTCTGCCTCGTTCCTCTCTCAGTTGCTCTCTCGCTCTTCCACCAGCCCAGGAAGAAACTGCTTCGAAGAAGCCGGCAGGGTGGCTTTTCCTGTCGGCGCAGCTCCTCCGAAGCACCCATTCACCCCCACCCCGCCACCCGTGGTTCAATCCAGTACTCCGTTCTGCCTGCCTGCCTTCGTTTCTGGTGGTTTCGGAGCGCAGCTTCTCCGAAGTGCCCGTTCACCCCCACCCCGTGCCCGCGGTTCAATCCAGCGCTCTGTTCTACCTGCCTGCCTTTGTTTCTGGTGGTTTCGGAGCAGCTTCGGCTGAGAATAATAACTATTTGCCTCTTTTTCTCAGCCGAAGCTGCTCCGAAATCACCAGAAGAGCGACTGAGAGAGGAACGAGGCGGGAAGAAACCGAAGCCACTGAGCCGGAGAGTAGAACAGGCTTCAGTTGCTTCCTTCCTCCCCTTCTTTCATTTGTGTCCTTGATCCCTGATCCCAGCAGCATTCACTGAAGGCGAAGAAAGCCGCCATTTTTATTTTATTTTTTATTTTCTTTGCGGACCGGTACAAAATGATCCGCGGCCCGGTGCTTGGAGACCCCTGCTCTATAGCGTCATTTAAGGGAAGGAGTTGAAACAGTTTATGTCCGGGATGTGAGGGGTCTGTAAATATTTTCACAGCCCTCTTTTTGACTCGTGCTGTATATGAGTCCTCAGTTGAAAGCAGGTTGATAGTAATTGTTTTTTCTGCAGTCCTAATTATCCTCTGAAGTCTGTGTCTGTCCTGTTGGGTTGCAGAACCAAACCAGACAGTTACAGAGGTGCAGATGATAGACTCAATAATTCCTCTGTAGAACTGTATCAGCAGCTCCTTGGGCAGTTTGAGCTTTCTGAGTTGGCGCAGAAAGAACATTCTTTGTTGTGCTTTTTTGATGATGTTTTTGATGTTACGTGTCCATTTTAGGTTGTGATATAGTAGAACATCGAAATGTGAAGATTTCTACTGTTGATACTGTGTTGTCTAGTATTGTAAGAGGTGGTAGTTTCTCCTAAAGTCTACCACAGTTTTGAGTGTGTTCAGTTCCAGATTGTTCTGGTTACACCACGAGGCAAGTTGTATACGCTTATGTCTTTTTAATGCTTGTGTCTTCTTAAACCCAGAAAGATGTCCAGCTTTGGGCAAATGTGATTTGCTCAAACATTTTCTCCTTGTACATTACGTGTGCAGAACAGAAGAACTAATCCATTTGCTGTCAAAGAAACCACAATAAGAACATTGACTTGTATGTTTCTGTTGTTCCTTTGCTGACAGAATCTTTCATGATCAGTAGAACCAAAAGGCTCGACTTTGGCAATTCTTTCTCCTTCCTCCAAGTTTTCAGATCTGTTGCCAGTTTCATAGCATTACATGAGGTGCCATATGAGATTACAGAGGAAAAGCAGGGAAGTTGTGAGTTTGCTTATTCTTTGTGCAGCTGATAGTCTCTTATTAAAGACATTCATATCTGTATGAATCATCTGCTTCAAAATAAGCATAATACAGCTCATGCTTGCATGTATGGGCAACATGTACATACAGTCATGGTTCAATTTTCATCATCATTTATTCCTAGAATTCAACATATCAATTCAGATCTTGTCCTCTGGTACAGCGGTCGCCAACTGGTGGGCCGTGAGAAAATTTTGATGGGCCGCAGAGAAATCTCACCCCCAGAGCACCCCCACAAAGCAATCCAGGCTGTGCAGAAACACAAGGCTGCGCCGCCCACGTAGCCCGCGGAGACCCTCCCCACCCACTTACTCCTTACCCAATAAACTTGCTTGCTAAATTGCTATTTTTTCTTTTTCCGACCATCATCTGTTCTGCTCTGCCGGGAGATTTAGATTAGCTAGGAAGCAGGAAATGGTTGGATTTCTTGCTTTCTAGCTAGTCTTTAGATTTTCGGCTCAGCGTAGCCGAACCTCCCTTAGGACTGAAGATTTGCTTGCAAGCAAATTCAGTGTAGACTCATGGCAAGCAAATTTTAGAGACTGAGCTAGCCGATGGCAGATAGATAGATCTCTGAATGATTCTGTGAGCAACTCAATCTGCCTGCCTGCTTTGCCTGATTTTGGGTAAAAGTTGCTCTTTTTTTATAAAACATTCAATATTTATATGAATATTTATAATATTTACATACAAGCCATGCCCAGCCAGTCACATAACCACCAAGCCACACCCACAAATTAGGCCACACCCACAGATCTGGTTAGTGATCCCTGGGATCTAAAATTATGAGTTTGGTGTCCCTGAGGTCCAAAAGGCTGCTTTGGTATATGCAATTTACACTAACAGAACAAATAGGCATAATGAAGACATTCTTAATTGCATTTTATAACCACATTTTAGAATTTGAAATTGCAGCACCAGCCTCCTGCAGGGTTCAAGCTCTTTGAGTTCAAAATTTTGAGTTCTAGGGACATGGGTTATACAGTCAAAACCAGGAATGCTTCAATTATCTTTTAAAGGGGGTGGGAGGACTGAGAGACAGTGCGGTTTGGCAGTGATATGTATCTTTCGCTGTAAGGATTGCCTTTTTGGTATACATATATATATGTGTGTGTGTGTGTGTATGTGTATGTATAGTATATAACATATATATATATATATGTATATATGTTAAGTTTTTGCGGGTACTTACATGTCTGGCATTCAGCTTTGTTCGGGTATTTTCCCACGTCATAGTAGTGGTGCTTTTAAAGTGTTCATCTGTGAGTCACTATACACTATACAGAAGCCTGATGATGGCAGATGAGATTCTGCTGAAACATTGCTACAACTTTAAAAGAACAGCTACAATGATGTGGGAAAATACATGAACAAAGCTGAATGCCATACATGTAAGTACCCGCGAAAACTTAAGAAAACATACACATACATACATACGTACATATATATATATATATCGTGTTTCTCATATAATAAGGCCGGGTCTTTTTTTTTTCTTGAGCCCCCCAAAAATGGCTAGGCTGTCTTTTCGGGGGTGACTTAATTTCCACCCCCTTGCATCTTTGGGTGGGCAGGTGGTGACGGCTTGGATGTTGACCTCGGCATTGGTGGAGCACTTCATATCGGGGTCAACGCAGGCAGCACCATATCTGGGTGTGCAACAAAAGTACTTCCTAATGGCAAGTCCCCCCACCATACCCCCCATTTTGCATGCTTTAATATAGGCCTTAATTTGGGGGGAGGGGCTTAATTCCATTTCATGCCTATAAAATATGCTGGGGCTTCCTATTGGGGGAGGCTGTATTGTTGGAGAAACAGGGTATATGCATATACCTGCTCTTTTAATTTCCAGTTTCTCGTAGGTTCTGATCTGGCTGTTTATATAAACAGCCAGATCAGAACCTACGAGAAACTGGAAATTAAAAGAGCAGGAATACTATGTGACCTCCAATTCATACGCAGCTGCAGAGACAACAATACTACACCAACCTGCTTCAAATTAACATTTCATCAAAGCACAGCAGCCACTAAACGTATCCTGAAAAGAACTGAAATGGCTCTACTAAGAAACGAGCTCCACAGTAAGAGATTCTAATTAGATCAGTTAAACAAAGATTTGCTAGCACTACACCTGGAATTGAGCAGCAAAATCCACCCTCTACTTTGGGACAAGATAAAACAACTTACAACTTGGAGAGCTGAATCTACAAACATTTACAAACAGAAAAAGCTCTTGAAAAAATTAAAGAAATTAGAACATGACAAGAAAACCCCCAACAACTCACAACACCTGAAACAATTAGTGTACAATGTTTCCAAAAGAGAACTCACCAAAACAGAAACAGAAGTCCTTACCAAAGGATTCAATTATGCTATAGCACCCAAAAAAATCCCCACAGAATCCATCATATGTGCAGTAGAATCCAGCTTAACTAAATTAAATACAGATGAAGCTGATAAAATAAGACACCAAGTTACCAACATCCTTTGCACAAGCAAACCATCCAAAAGCAACTTGCAGCAAAATGAAATTAAAGCGCTACAAACCCTGAAAAGAGATAACAGCATAATCATCCTCCCAGCAGATAAAGGGAATGCCACTGTAGTAAGGACAGAAAAGACTATGAACCTAAATTGACAGACCTACTCCAAGACTCCACATACAAACCCATAAACACAGACCCAACCACATATCTGGAAAAATTAACCAAGAAGAAAATTATAACCAGCCACATAAGCAAAGAGATCCAACACACGATCATACCCAGAGAGAAATCTTCCAGATGCCCCAAACTATACGGCCTCCCAAAAATACACAAAGAAAGCATACCTCTCAGACCCATAGTCAGCTCCAGAGGAGCACCACTACAAAACCTAGGTAAACACCTAGAAAAAGAGCTACAGCCCCATGCTGAAACAGCAGCTTCTCATGTACAAAACTCATACCACTTCTTGGAAATGATCAAAGATCTACACGTGGAGCAAGAAGATCTGCTTGTAAGTTTTGACTTGGTTTCACTATTCACTCAACTCCCGATAAAAGAGACCCTTGAAATCATCAAAAATAAATACCAACCAGCTAAACACCTCATGGAACTAACAGAACACTGCTTAACCAACACATATTTCATATACAAAGGACAAAGATACAAACAAATTGAAGGAGCCCCCATGGGATCACCACTGTTACCTGTCATTGCAAACCTGTTCATGGAAGAATTCGAATCCAGAGCCCTGGCCAATGCCATCCTCAAACCCAAACTATGGTTAAGATATATCGATGACACATTCGTGATTTGGCCCCATGGACAAGAAAACCTAAACAATTTCCTAACACACCTAAACAGCGCACACCCCAAAATCAAGTTTACCATGGAAACAGAAACAAACAAACAACTACCATTCCTAAACACACACCAACCGCTACCTTAACGCCCAATCCCACCACCACCCAGCACAGATAAATTCCGTGGCTAAAACACTAATCACTAGAACCAAACTCCTGGCAGATAAGACACACATTAAGACTGAACTATGCACCCTGACTAAAATATTGACAGCCAACGGCTTCCACAAAAGCAAAATCACCAACTTGATCCACAAAAACACACTGAGACATAATAGAGACCCAGAAGATGAACAGACCCATGGAACAGCTGTCCTGCCCTACATAAGAGGCACTATAGACAAAATTAGTAAGATTCTATACAGACACCACATCAAGACTGCCTTCAAAACAGACAGAAAAATAGCAGCCATCCTCAGGAACCCCAAAGACAAAATTGACCTGGAAAACCAAGGCATATACGAAGTCCCCTGTGCATCATGCCCGGCCACATACATTGGACAGACCAATAGAAGAATAAGCACCCGCCTGGATGAACACAAAAATGCAGTCAAAAAGCTGGAACACACTTCCTCACTTGTCCAACACATGGAAGCCACAGGTCATAACATCAACTTCAATGGCACCAAAACCCTAGCCACCATAGAAAATCCCAGCCACAGAATCATCAGAGAAGCCATAGAGATTGAAAAAAGACCAGAAAGCATGAACAGAAGAGATGATTCCACCAGGCTGTCAATCATTTGGAAGCCTGCACTCACAAACAAAAAAATCTCCACACCACAACCCAGACAAACACCTGGGCACGAACAGATCCCCCCTGATACCTCCAGCTCAAAGACACCCCAACCAGGCACCCAGATGAAACCCAGCTTCCTAACTAATGATAGCTGTCCATTTACCTGAAGCCAAGCTGCACTAAAGGCCTCCAATAAAGTAACACAATGTTGCCAGCCAATCAAGATCCAAAAAGAGCCGCCCCCCCCAAAAAAACAGACAGAAGATATTAGTAGCAGAACACAGCAAACTCCAAGACCAATAAACACAGACCAAGACTCTCAACCAATCAGGAGGAAGAAAAAAACATTCTGACACAGCAATAGGCTGCCCCAAATTTAAATCTGAAACCACTGTAAAAGTCTGACTCACAGACAAACACTATACAGAAGCCTGATGATGGCAGATGACATTCTGCTGAAACGTTGCTACAACTTTAAAAGCACCACTACTATGACGTGGGAAAATACTCGAACAGAGCTGAATGCCAGACATGTAAGTACCCGCGAAAACTTAAGAAAACATATATATATATATATTTGTTTTCTGAGGTTTTCGTGGATCTTTGGTTATTCGGGTTTTCTCCCACGTAAAATTGGAAGTATTTTGGCGACGTTTCGATGAAATCTCATTCACAAAATCTCAGACACCAGCCTGAAGATGACGAATGAGATTTCATCGAAACGTCGCCAAAATACTTCCAATTTTATGCGGGAGAAAACCCGAATAACCAAGGATCGATCTATCTATCTATCTATCTATCTATCTATCTATCTATCTATCTATCTATCTATCTATCTATCTATCTATCTATCTTTGGTATCTGTCCATCCATCCATCCATCCATCTATCTATCTTTCCATCTATCTATCTAATCTTGCCTGGATTACCTTAAAAGGGTTCACATTTTCTGGGTTGAAATGGCAAACAACATCTGAGAAGTTTTCTCCACCCCTCCTTCGGATTCAAATTCAACTTATCAGACTATTCTGTAGGCTGCAGGTATTCCTTCTGTGATTTCCTCATACTATTACGGTACCAGAGAAAAATGAGGGCCAACATTCTTGTCATAAATTAACACCCTGTTGATTTTTTTAAAGAACTGCAAGTAGATTGTTGTCAACTGATAGGAGTGTTTAAAAAGGATTGTAGGAGGATCTTTGTTTTTACAGTGTTATAAAAGAGGTCATGAATGGTTCTTAAATAAACATGAGTTTGCTAGGTAAGGAAAATAAGTCACAAGTCCCTTTAAGGAAAATACTGTTTCAGTATATTTTTGTTATTTCTCAGAAGACAGAAGCTTATGTAGACAAGAGGGCACTAGAGGCTTAAGTTTCTGTTTATATAGAAAACTTCTTGGAAACATATCTGACCAATTATACTTTTCAGTTTGACTCACTGGGATTCTGGGACCTAGCTGCCTTTTGTGAACTACATGCCAACCCAGATTGTGCTTTCTTTAGTTTTGATTCATTGCTTGATATGAACCCAAACATTTTGTAAACCACAGTTTATAACCGAGGATATCAGGCAGGCATAACTAATTGTGATTTAAGCAATAATAAGTGTTTAATTGACCATGTTTAAATATAACTCAGGCAAAGTGAGAATCCATTCAAGAACTACAGTCTTTCTCTTATTGCAGCCAGCCACAATAAATTGCAATTATCAGGTAGGAAAATGTGAAAATGGTACCACCGCCGGAAATGCAAATATTTTATTCATTATAAATTTAGTAGGAAGTGTTAATGTTTCTACAGTATTAGCAAGATATTCATATGCTTTAAATGGAGAAAAAAAAAATCCTTAATCTGCAAGATCATACCATTTCATAATACTGAGTGACATTCTAGATTAAGGTATTCAGAGAAACGTTAAAAATATTTTGCCAGGTATATAGCGGTTAATGGACAGAAGAATGGTAATATTCCAATGAATTTTAAAACAATAGTTCGTTGAACTTTTTTTTTTAAAAAATTGCTTGTGACTAAAGTGTGTTTCTAATTTTGGATTCAGTACATACTAGATTTGTAGTTGTGGCCATACTATGCCAATAATTGAAGTAATATAGCACACTGAACATCGGCAACAAGGATAGCTGAATGCTACACTTTCTCCACTTGGTGTGGGAATCTGCTTGCATCTCTGTTTAGGCTGGAGCAGAGGTCTCTGGCATTGCATGTGAGAGAATATATATGTCTGTTGTTTGGAGACAGTTGTATGGATGTTCCTTTTATACAACAGCAAATTTTAACTTTCGGTCTAGGGAGGGCAAAGCACAGAAAAAGAATTCAGATCAACCAATCAGTATGCAGGGTGTGCACCTTCACACAATGCACAGTTGGGATTTGGAAGGTATTTGCATCAGCCCATCTTCAGCCACCTGCAACCTCCACTTATCCATCAACCAACTTGCAGTGACCACAATGAACAGTTGTAGGCAGCTCTAAATCAGCCTTTAAACTGATCAATATCAGAACAGCTGATTATACAGAATAGTCTTGCTCAAATGACTGTGTATGTCTGTGTGTGAGGAATTTATTCAGAAATGCGGTTGAAGTGCCAGGTGTCATATAACAATGTCATAACTTCATTGACTATTAATTCTCCCATGAGCTGTTCAGAGCATCTAGTAGTGGGAGGTGCCTAAGTCTCCTCTTGGATAGGCTGGACTTAATTACAAGGACGGTCCTCCTCCTCCATGGTACTTCTCCCTAGTGTCCCCAGTTTTTGCTCAGCCTTTGCAGGGTTAGGCAGCTTTTTCTGTTGGTTGGGTGGAATAGCAAAAAAGACTCTCCAAAACTCTCAGGTTTGATTCTCTTTCTCTAATTACCCTCTAGAGATTGCTTACCAACTCCGTCAGTCTTATCTAAAAGAATCACCATTGCCAGAGCTTCCGATACCTCGTTAGCGCCTTCAATGCTCCAAGGGGGAAGAGAGGCTTTTGCCTCAAATGTCTCTCGCCTTAACATCACATTTGCTTAAACAGACCTCCGTATCAATCGCTCTATTCAACTGGTTATAGCGAATTTAAAGCAACGCCAGACCGAACAACAAGTGTGACTCGTGGTCAGTCAATGCTACAGCCCGAGGCATTTCCCCACAGAATACTGCAGGGGGTGCCATTGAAGTCAATGCTATGACCTGTGGCTATCATGTGTTGAACTAGTGAGGAAGTGTGTTCCAGCTTTTTGACTGCATTTTTGTGTTCATCCAGGTCGGTACTTATTCTTCTATTGGTCTGTCCAATGTATGTGACAGGGCATGATGCACAGGGGACTTCATATATGCCTTGGTTTTCCAGATCAATTTTATCTTTGGGGTTTCTTAGGATGGCTGCTATTTTTCTGTCTGTTTTGAAGGCAGTCTTGATGTGATGCCTGTGTAGTATCTTACTAATTTTGTCTGTAGTACCTCTTATGTAGGGCAGGACAGCTGTTCCATAGGTCTGTTCATCTTCTAGGACTTCATTATATCTCAGTGTATTTTTGTGGATCAGGCCAGTGACTTCAATGGCACCAAAACCCTAGCCACTATAGAAAACCCCAGCTACAGAATTATCAGAGAAGCCATAGAGATTGGAAAAAGACCTGAAAGCATGAATAGAAGAGATGACTCCACCAGACTGTTAATTCTCTGAAAGCCTGTACTCACAAACAAAAAAATCTCCACACCACAAGCCAGGCAAACACCTGGGCACAAACAGATCCCCCCCACATACCTCCAGCTCAAACACACACCAACCAGGCACCCAGATGAAACCTAGCTTCCAAATAAATGATAGCCGTCTGTTTACTCGGAGCCAAGCTGCACTAAAAGCCTCCAATACAAGAAACACAATGTTACCAGCCAATCAAGACAAAAAAAAGCTACAAAACAGACAGAAGATATTAGAAACACCAATCAAGCAGAACACAGCAAACTCCAAGACCAATAAACACAGACCAAGACTCCCAACCAATCAGAATGAAGAAAAAACCATTCTGGCACAGAATGGCTAGCACCAAATTTAAAACAGAAACGGCTGTGAAAGTCAGACTCACAGACGAACACTATACAGAAGCCTGATGATGGTAGATGAGATTCTGCCGAGGTCTAGGTGTGTTCGGGTCTTTTCCCATGGAAGATTAAGAGTATCTTGGTGACATTTCGGCAAGGTCCCACTCGCCATCCTCATGCTGGTGCTTTTGGCTTTGTGCCAGTGCAAGCAGTGATCGGAGCTGCCGTCACTCTATATATACTGGTGCACCAACCAGCCCAGCACACAAGAGGCTAATGGAAACCACGAGAGGCTAATGGAAAAAAAATCACTACAAGGCTAATGGAAAAAAGATCACTACAAAACAAATGACCCAGGAGATTACAGCACAAGATCCAGGATATCTCCACAACAACTCACAAGGCCATCACACAGTCCATTATACTAACATCAACTCCATCAACCAATCAGGAGGCAGCAGCACAGTCAACCAGCCCAGCACACCAGCCCCCCCCCACCAATATATATAGAGAGATGGCAGCTCCAATCAGACAGTACTTGCACTGGCATGAAACCAAAAGCAGCAACCTGAGGATGACGAGTGGGACCTCACCGAAAAAGTCGCCAAAATACTCTTAATCTTACACGGGAAAAGACCCAAATACACCTAGACCTACATACCTGTACCTGTGAAAATCTACGAAAATATGTATGTGTGTGTGTGTGTGTGCGTGTGTGTGTTTTCTGAGGTTTTCGCAGGTATTTGTATGTGGATCTTTGGTTATTTTCTCCCATGGGAGAAAACCCGAATAACCAAACACACACACACACACACACAATTTTTATTATTATTATTATTATTATTATTATTATTATTATTATTATTATTATTATTATTATTTATTTATTTATTTTGTTCAAATTACTGGGGATTCTTAATTTCAACAGGGTTCCCTGTCCAATTGTGGAACAGGCCCCTGGGCTTGCCAATCGCCCCACGGTGCTATTTTACTACTTGCAAAGATTATACTGTATCTTTAGTGGCAATGGCAGGAGGCAAAAGTTCCAGAGCTACTTCCTCAAGAGACTCAACCAGGACTCACAAAAAATCAAAGAACCCAAAAGGTCGTTCTAAAGCCTCTGAAGAGGATGCCCAAAGTCATCATCTGGCCATTGATCGGCATATGAGGAGAAATATGCAGGAGACTGAGAAATCCACTACAGTCCGATCTATTCCACAACCAGCTGAAACCCCAAACCCTCCTTTCCCCCCCCCCCTTGGTCCTGTCCTCACAGTCCAGGAGGGATCCATCTCACAAGCTCACCTTCAGAGCTTTGCCACAACGTCCACAGCACATCAAGCCCCTGAAGCCACATTCACCCCTACAGCAACCGGGTTTCAGGAGGATGTCTTACCAGACAAAGTCCTTGCCAAGATAAGGGCGTGGATGGAGTTGGAGATTCAGCAGGGCATCACAGCAGGAGTCAAACAGTCTGTAGCCATCAGACAAAGATCCACAGTCTCAGATTGTGATTCACAATCTCTGTTGATCGGTAAGCAGAATGGATCAACATTGCACACAGGTACATTCCCATGGGGAGTTTTCCATCTATCCAGATGCCCCCCTTCAGGAGCCACAGGAGGAGGGTGAGCAAGATGACCAGTTGCTCCAGGTTGAGTCAGGTTCAGCCCATGGGATTGATCCGGCGCTGTCAGAGGCGGACCCTCTAGAACAGGGCATGTCCCAACCAACCGATTTTCACAGGCCTGTTTTGTCCCCAATTATTTAAATCGCTATTATTCAAGGCCAAGAATACTGCACGTCTTAACAAACCAACCCCAGCTTTACAGCAAGAGATTTCACAGGATGAGTCAGAAGACCTAATCTTCTCTCAAGACATCACCGAAGTGGATGTCATTCCAGTACCTCATATGTTTTCAGACCTAGTTCTAAAAGAGTGGACCTCTGCTGCATCTTATCCTGCTCCCATGGGATATGATAGGAAATTTTATAATCTGGCCCCTGAATTTGCTAATACACTTAACACCCCTGAGGTAGATGACCCCCCTAGTAGCCTTGGCATCCTCCTCTACTATCCCAGGTGAAGCAGAGGAGGCACTCAACCAGAAGAAAAAAGGGCGGAACTAGCACTTGGTAGAGCTCACCAAGCTGATGCATGGGCCATAAGGGCAGCTATTGCCGCATCCTTTTTTACTAGATCTTCCTTAAGATGGCATTGCCATCTGAGGGACACCATCCCCCACTCCAATATACGAGCACATCAAGACATTGCCAAGCTCATAACTGCAGCAGAATTTACTGTGGATGCAACGTTTAATGCTGTTAACTTTTCCTCCAGAGCCATTGCCTCTCAGGTATCTGCACGCAGACTACTTTGGCTCAGACACTGGCAAGCTGACACTAAACACAAGTGGAAGCTTGCCTCTGCGCCCATCTCAGGCGACAAGCTGTTTGGCACTGCCCTTGATCCACTCCTAATAGAATCTAGGAACAAGAAAAAATTCTTGCCATCTCTTTTTCGGAAATTGGACAATAGAAACCCGCAGTCCTTTTGGAGGCACTCCTTTTGCCCCTTCTACCAGAGTTCCTACTCCAACAGATCCCAAAGGTCCCAGGGATATAGGCAAGGGCAACCACTCAAAAGGTCTGACTTTGGAGACAGGACTAGGAGGGGAGATCAAAGCAAGAGACCTTTCCAGGGGACTGGAAACAGGTTTTTCCAGCATCCCAAGTAAGGAATCCCAGGAGATCCCTATCAGTGGTTGGGTACAATTCTTTGCCAATCATTGGGAGTCCTCTACCACTGACTCATGGGTTAGGGACACAGATTTGGTTTGGCTCTGGAATTCCTATCCACTCCCCCGAACTTCTTTATGAAATCTCCCCTGTCTAGAGACCCAGTCAAAAGATCTCTTATGCAAGTGGCTATACAATATCTACTGGAGATCTGGGTCATTCAACCGGTGGCTCTGGATCAGCAAGGACAGGGATTTTATTCACACCTTTTTTTGGTTCCAAAGAGTTCGGGGGGATGGAGGGCAATTTTAGATCTAAAATACCTCAACCGCTCTCTGGTGTACTGAAAATTTAAGATGACCAAGTTACAATCTATCCTACTGGGCATCAGGAAGGGCAATGTTTTAACATCTATAGACCTAACAGAGGCATACTTGCACATTCCTATTCGGCCTACTCACAGTAAATTTCTTAGATTTTGCTATAATAATATGCATTTTGAGTATGTGGCTCTTACTTTCAGGCTAGCTTCAGCTCCTAGGGCATTCACTAAGGTTTTGGCAGCTCTAGCCAGACATCTTCGAGGTAGACCCATTCGGTTACAGTGTTACCTTGATGACATTTTAACTCTGTCATCATTGGTTAAGTCAGTCTGAACTAGACACCCATTTTATGATACAGGCTCTTCAACATCATGGGTTCTCTATAAATTGGGCCAAGAGTCATCAACTCACTTAATTCACCTAGGAGCCATCATAGATACCATAGAAAGGAGAGAGTTCCTTTCTCCCAACAGACAGGAGAGCATTAGGCTTCTAGCTCAGGAGATCAGGATCCTTAAACAGGTACCCCTGATCCAGTTATCTAAACTATGAGGGAAACTGATCTGTATTTCTATTGTTCCCTGGGCCCACTTGCATTCCAGAACCCTACAATGATACCTGCTACCCTTCCAAAGGTCAGGAAGAGACAATTCCAACTCATGGGTACTAGTGCCATCGAAGGTTCTCAAATCCCTTCGCTGGTGGACCGCAGCTGTCATCAACAAAGGTTGCCTATTCAAGGAACCCAACAGAGCGATCATCACAACAGACACCAGCCTGTTTGGATGGGGAATGCACTACCAACACCACATGGCACAGGGGCATTGGTCTGTTCTAGAACAATCATGCAGTATAAATCTATTGGAACTCAGAGCTGTCTTTCTGGCTCTTCGCAGCTTCCTTCCACTAATTCAGTCCAAACACATCCTGGTTCTAACAGACAATGTTACAATGAAGGCTCATATAAACAAATGGGGGTACCCACTCGGGTCAACTGATGAGGGAGGCAGAGAAGTTGTGCCTAAGAGAGTAAGAGGAACATTAGGGCAGAGCACATCTCTGGTCTGTCAAACACCCAGGCAGACTGGCTGAACAGGGCCACGGTCGATCAGTCGGAGTGTCAACTGCATCCGTCACTATTTCAAGAAGTGGCTGAATTTCAAGAACTTAAATTCGGACAACCAGTGATCGACTTGTTCACCTCACCTCTCAACACACAACTCCCGAGATTCATATTGAGGTACCCAACCCAGGGAGCAGAGAATATCAATGCCCTTTGATGCCATTAGCCACCAGATCTACTGTACACATTCCCCCCCCCCCACTGATCCCCAAGGTGATCCAAAAGCTTCTGGAGGAGAAAGTGGAGCTGTTACTAGTAGCGCCATACTGGCCCAGGTGGCCATGGTTTGCAGACCTCCAAGATCTGTCATTAGTAGAACCATGGAGAATTCCACCAGACAGAGCCTCTCTATCTCAGGGTCCTGTCCTACACCCAAATCCTCAATGGCTCCACCTTGCCATATGGAGATTGAGCGGTGACATCTAAAAGGTGAGAAAATTTCCAACAGAGTCATTTCCACCATTCTGGTGGCCAGGCGCCCATTGACTAATCGTATTTAAAATGCCACCTGGAACATATTTTGTAAATGGTGTATTCAATATTGAACCCATTTCTCCATCAGTGGCACAAATATTAGAATTTTTGCAAGAGGGTCTGGACAGAGGTCTTTCGTCCAATACCTTGCGAAGACAGATGGCAGCCTTAGCTTCGGTCATTTCTTGGGGTAATCTGCGTTCCATTTCACATCATCCTCACATTTGTAGTTTCATTCAGGGAGCCAAAAATCTACGGCCCCCGGTGATTCACCGCTACCCAACTTGGGAGCTTGACAAGGTCCTTTCTGTTCTCACGAAGGGACCCTTTGAGCCTCTGAGGGCAACGAGCCTTCACTTTCTAACATATAAGGTGGTGTTTTTGATAGCTATCACATCAGCAAGACGAATTTCTGAACTAGCTGCATTGTCAGTAAGAAAGGACCTCTGTATATTTCACCAGGACAGGGTAGTTCACTCAGATCCAACATTCGTGCCGAAGGTCAATTCAGCGTTCCACAGGGCACAAGAGTTGATTCTCCCAAACTTTTGCCTGAGACCAACTCATAGACTTGAATACCAATGGCATCGGCTTGACGTGAGATGCACCCTATGCATTTACTTAGATTGTACAGCTGCTTTCAGGAAAACAGAATCTCTTTTCATTTCTTTTCAACCTAACGCCCAAGGGCGCAAAGTTTCTCCTTCTACAATTGGCAGATAGTTGACGACCATGATTGCCAAAGCGTACGAAGGCCAATCAGTACCTAGAGGCATAACGGCACATTCCACAAGGAGTGCAGCAACATCAGCAGCATGGGCCACACAAGCATCAATAGAAGAAATTTGCAGGGCAGCAACTTGGGCTTTTCCGTCACCCTTCATCAGACACTATAAAATTGATGTCTTTGCCTCTGCGGAGGCATCATTTGGTAGGAGAGTGGAGGGACCATTGATCTAGATGGCATCCCTCCTGTAGGACAGGCCAGCTTTGGTATGTCCTACTACTGGATGCTCTGAACAGCTCAGGGGAGAAAGGGCATTGGTACTTACCTGATATGCCCGTTCTCCGCGAGCTGTGAAGAGCATCCAGCTCCACCCAATTCCGTCTGGTGCGGTTTCAATTCCAGCCAACTCTTAGATAGGGTGAAGAACAGAAATGTGTCCACACTTTAACTTCGCCAAAACTGGGGATGCTAGGGAGGAGTACTGTGGAGGAGGAGGAGAATCCTTGTAATTAAGCCCAGCCTATCCAAGAGGAGACTGAAGCATCTCCCACAACTGGATGCTCTTCACAGCTCATGGAGAACGGGCATATCAGGTAAGTACCAACGCCCTTTTCCTTTCACAAAAGGAAAACATAATTTTGGTTTTCCTTTTTTCACATTTTTTTTGTGCTAGATACTTCATCTTTGAAATAATTTCTATTCAGTTTTTGAAAATGTTCCACTCAGGCAGCAAAATATAAACATGAATAAATAGAAAACCCTGTTTTTTTTAAACGTCTTGCTTCATCTTGATTTAAAGATCATTTTAGTGAGATATACACAGTAGTTCAAAGGTTAATGGTGTTACAGTATATTTTAAACACACCCAGATTTCTCCATTGACATGTACAAGACCGTCAGTTTGATCTTATTTTGAATTCCCTTTCATTTTCTGGTTCTGTGAAGCCAAACTTGCCCTGCCAGCTGTTATGCTAAAGCAGCAGCTTATCATTGTCTGACAAAAGCATGCAGCCAGTATTTTCACAAGGAAAGGAATACTCTTTTCAGCATTTTGTGTCTGGCAGAACTACCCAACATAAGGTAACCTTTTCACAGCTTCTAAAACATTTTTGAGAAGACCGAGCTCTTGACATAGAACTTGATCACCACATTTCCAGACAGTCAGCCCAGTGTAGATAAAAGCTGAGGCGCAGAGCAGAGGAATAGTTTTCCATAGGGAAATTGCACTACCACTTGCTGAGCTGATAAATGGCTGTGGCAGACAGGTGGTTTTCTTAAATAAAAGGGCAAGTGAATTGTTAACTGCTCACTCCATAGACTCTGGGAAGCTATGCAAATGATTTAATGAACAGCACTGCCATGAGGAAACATTGAAGCGCTTTGTCAAGATAATACATGGAAATGTAGAGCACTCTTTTTGACAAGTGGTAACTATCACTAGACTGAAGAAAGATTTATTTTGGGTTAATGTCCTTGAAGCAGCTTCTCAAAAAAAGAAATGCCTGCCAAGCCATGTTTGCTTTATGGGTTTTGTGGAGGGAGCTAAAATAAAACTATTGGGGAGTGCAAATAGGAATTTGAGGTTAAAAACGGGTTGAATCATTCTTCTGAAGAACAGATGAGAGCTAGCTCTAGAGGAAATATATGATTCATCAATTTAATATAATAGAAAGTGGACTGATTTTAATGAGGGAGGCATTCAAAGGCCCACAGGACTGAAAAATACCTTAACTTTTGGTTAAAACCTTTTTTTGTTATTCATATTGCTCATCAGTTCCAAAAGAGTTGTTTGGATTACAGATGGCATCCATTTTGGTTTTGTTTTTTTAGTACTTGCCGTCAGAAAAGGGTGGAAAAATGTCAACTTTTATTAGGAAGACTTGATTCCTTGTATTCCAAACCAGGCTTCAATATCGTCCCATAAGAGTGCTACTTTGGCCAAACTGATGAGATGTTCTTGTTGGTTAACAGCATGTATGAATAGAGCTCTTTTGATGCAGTGTAACTCATATCACTCCTACACTCCATTGTGGGTTCTAGCTATACAGAGTTCATTATAACAATCTTCCAGAAAGTATAGGAATATAACTAAAAAGGTGGCCACTTTATCTTAGTAATTGTTTCTGGTGGTCACAAAAATGTCAAGGTGGGAATATTCAGTGTGCATAAAGTTAGGAATGTGTTTTTGTTCTCATGCATTAGGATGGCATGTAAAGGTAATATTTACATTTTGAACTGTTGGATGCACTTACTCAGAAATAATAAGTACCATAAAAATATTTGGACTGAATGAGGTGGTGCCTGCATCTGATTAAACATGTTTTAATCAAGTGACATGGATCTAGTTTTAATTATTCTCATTTATGTCTCCCAAAGTATATGTGTAGCTAGGCAGGTTCTTTGTTTTATCTGCTTCTGACTTATGTTTCTAATTTAAGTTTTTATTACTCTGGGTGTATGGTTTACAAAAGTAAATTAATTTTTAAAAAACCCAATTAAGTGTTTGTATCCTTCGTTGAGCAGAACAAAATGCTGAAGTAAGTTCAATATAAAACAATATGTCATTCTGTTCGCACTGAAATAAAATTGGATCAACATTTGATTCACATGGCAGCAAAGGAAGAATGAAGTGATGGGATTCTGTTGCTCCATACTGTACCTTCATTCCTGAATGGCTTTTATTTTAAATAAGAATTTGCTGCAAAGGAAGTGCAGTTGAATATCTGAAGAGAGGGATTTTCAAATGCCACAGCAGAAATGTAGTGTAAGCCTCTTAAGAAGTGAGGGTGGGCAGTGATCCAATGTAGCTTATGCAATAACTATCTTATCTATTTACAGACTAACCTTTGATAACACTCTTCAAATACCTGAATGGATCTCACATGCAAAAAGGTCCAGACTTATTCTCCATCATTCCAGAATCAGGACATAGAACCATAGATTTAAAGATGGCTGGTTTTGATTGTTTAAACATTAAGAGCAGTTCTAGGCATACTTGCTTAGAAGTATGGACAACACTCCTTTGCTGGATTTGGTCAAACAGACACTTAAATTTGGGTCCAGTGCTATAGAGGTTAGAATCAAAACCCTAAAAGGCCCTTCCAATTGTGTAGTTCTCTATCTGTAGACACAGGTGAACCTGTAGACTAGAGTGAGACACTGTAAGTCACAAACTTTATTTTCCAGAAACCTTTTGGTTTTAGACACCTTATTTACACATCCTTGCCTTGTATAACTGCTTGGCTATACTGCTTATATCATCTCCTGTATTTTCTAAAATAACATTCCTCCTCTTAACCCCAGTCTGAGACAGAGCTAGGTCTCCCACAACCTGACAAATAAATGTTCTTTTAAGGAAATAATTCTGTTTTGCAACTTCATAATCTTACAGCATAAGTATGAATGACTTTAGCTCTTTTTTCTCCCTTTCAGAGAGAAAACAATCTCACAAAAGATAAAACTCATGTTTTGTTTAAAGAAAACACCTCAAAATATATATAAACCCAATTTATAATAATATACTCAATGGTCTCTAAGACAAGTTTGTTATAAACAATGATCTTGGTAGACTTTCAGGTTATGTCAATTTCTAGGAAAGTATTAAGAAAACTACATCATTAACTCAGTCTGAAAGTACATAGAATGCCCTATTTGAACACAGAATTGAATAAGAGACAATAATGTTTGTAATATATAGAGAGAAAAATTAAATTTAGCATCTAGTGAGAGTGGTTAACAGACATAACTGAATCTTGAAGCAAAGAGGAGGAGTGTTTGATCTGTCTGACTCAACCTGAGTCAGCCAAGAGGCCGTGAATGTCAGACTTGAGGACAATCACTAGCACAATATCACCAAATATTAATATTATTCTTTATTAGCCTACATCAAAAGAAGTGAAATCTGATACCAGTTAACTAGATCACTCATCTACAGATTTCAACAATGCAAAAACTTCACTTAGATTTGAGGCTCAATTAATATAAATGCACAATTCAAAAATAATTTTGGCTCCTACAGAAACATAAACATACTGGGGTTTTTTAAGGCTACCTAGCTAGAGTCACCTATTATGATTTGATTTCAGGGCCACATTCCTGTTGATTACAGACCTTGTATGGTCTAGTGCAGTGGTCGCCAGCCAGTGGGCCGGGAACCACTGATGGTCTGCCAGAAAATTTTGGTGGTCTGCAGAGAAATATCAACCCCAAAGCAACCCCCAAAGCAATTAATCCAGGCTGTGCAGAAACACAAGGCTGTGCCGCCCACATGGTCCATGGGAACACATCAGAGGGAGTATTGAACCGGTTCTCACCTATTTGGGCGAACTGGTAGCGATTATTTGGTGTGGATTGCTGAACCGGTGGCAACCCCTGGCTTGGCCATGCCTCCAACCTGGTTGCCGGTCACTCACTTGCCCCGATCGCTTTCTGTTCCTCACGTCCTCTTTCCCCCCGGAGGGGGGAGGAAGAAAGGCATGGACGCTGCAAGTATCACTTTCCCTGTGTAAGTTAAAGTGCCTAGGATGAGAGAGAGTGTGGGCTGACAGAGGGGGTGGGGGTGAATCGAGCCTTGGAGCACTTTTGCAATGTAAAAGAAATACATTTTGAAGCAGGTTCTTTAAAAACTTCTCCAAGGATTCCCCATGGATGCTGCAAATATCACTTTCCCCTTGTGAGTTAAAGTGCCTGGAGTGAGAAGGAGTGCAGTTTGACAGAGGGGGCGGGAGAATCCACTCCAGCCTTGGAGAAATTTAAAGGACCTGCTTCAAAATGCATGTCTGTTAAGGTACAAAAGTGCTCTCTCTGTGTGTGTGTGTGTGTGTGTGTGTGTGTGTGTGTGTGTGTGTGTGTGTGTAGGGGAGAGAGAGAAAGAAAAAGAAAGAAAGAAAGAAAGAAAGAAAGAAAGAAAGAAAGAAAGAAAGAAAGAAAGAAAGAAAGAAATAGGAAGAGAGAGAGAGAGAAAACTCTGTGCTATTATTTTTAATTGTTCCATTATTTATCATGTGTTAATATTTTACACTGTCCCTCCACCTAGAGTGATTTTTCTGCCTTTCTTTTGCCCAGGGCTACTACATATTTTTCAGGGTTTACATGCATTCAATGTCAATAGTCCAGAGCATAAAATACACATGTGTTTAACAAGAATTGAAAGGGACTTTGGAAGTCTTCTAGTCCAACCTGCAGCTCAGGCAAGAAAACTGAGGATGCCAAACTCTGAGTAGAGATCCTGGGAAAGGTGTCAGAATAACAGAATAACACTTAGAAGGGACCTTGGGGGGAACCCTATACCATTTCAGAGAAATGGCTGCCCACAGTCTTTTCTTAAAAACTTCCAGTGTTGGAGCACCCAGAACTTCTGGTGGCAATCAGTTCCACTGGTTAATTGTTCTCACTGTCAGCAGGTTTCTCCTTAATCTTAGTTTGCTTCTCTCTTTGTTCAGTTTCCATCCATTGCTTCTTGTTTGCCTTCTGGTGCTTTGGAAGATACATTGCCGCCCCTCTTTCTGGCAGCCCCTTAAAAGCCTGTTGCCTATCACACTCTTGGGCAAAGCATGTGAGCCATTTCCTCCTTTCAGTGGTCCATGAATGTACCTCTATAGTATGTAGATAATAGTCAAAAAAAGGTGAACAACATTTTTACAGTTGAGGCTGGGTGTGACAAGGGATGGCTGGGAGGGGAGGGGCCAGGTGAGGCACCCCTTGATGTGAGTGACATTGAGTTGGCCATGCCCACCCAGTCACATGACCAAGCCATGCCCACCCAGTCACATGATCACCAAGCCACACCCACCCGGTCACATGACCACCAAGCCATGACCACCAAATAAGCCATACCCACAGAACTGGTTGTAAAAAAATTTGAATCCCACCACTGGAACACATGTCTTGCATTGCTTGCATTGTGAACAACACAGGGTAGTGAGGGGAGAGGGGAAATGGCAGAGGGGGGAAACTTGCCCCACTCACCCCATGCACCTGGCCTGGCCACCGCACTGCTTCTTTCCACTTCTTTCTTCTGCTGCTTTTGGCTGCACACAAGATAAGCAGCAAAAGTCTTTCTTTCCCAAACTCTACCAGAAATGAGTCTTTGGAACCCTGCAAGGCATTCTGCCCTAAGAGGCTGTGACAGCAAAGATTCATTTCTAACAGAGTTTGGGGGAGAGAAAGACTTCTGCTGCCTCTGCTGCTTTCCTTGCATGAAGCCAAAAATCTCTCCCCCCCCCCGAGAACGGAGCTGGAGACAGTATCCTGCGATCCCAAATAAAGAATGATCAATCGGTAGGAATATGGGGTGGGGAATTTTCTTGTAGACTTTTTGGGGGATTTTCCCAGGGTCTCTGGTCTGCAGGTTTTAAAATTATGAGATTGGTGGTCCCTAAGGTCCAAAAGGTTGGCGCCCTCTGGTCTGGTGGTCTCCCTTTTTATTACTCATCAGACCTTAGTCTTGTTTTATCTCCTATCCTAGTCAACCAGGCTGAAATGAGAGAATATAAGAAATTCTTTAAAATACACTCACCCTAATGGAATAGAATATAAATGGGTTGAATTATGTCTCAACTAAAAACAAAACAATTTCAGAATTTACACTGAATTGGAAGATTTACTGCGCAATCTTATATTTGGATTAAGTCCCATTAAGTTCAATTTATTTAGACTGATTGATTGATTATATGCCATAATTGACATTGACTCCTAGTGACCATATAGATAGATTTTCTTCATGACAATCTGTCCCTAACCTGGTCTTTCAGGTCTTCTAAAAGTCAACTTCACACAACTTCACTCATCTAAATTTTGTCTAAAGGGAATAGATTTATGAGTGCCATGGTCTGGCTTATATAATGCTGCTTGTATGAACATTATTAAATTACTTTCTTGGATTGCAGACTTTTGTGGTTGACACAATAAGAATTAATGTGTCTCTGTGTGCGTATGTCCACGTGTTGAAACGGATATAATACAAAGAAATATAGATGATGATCATCTAAAAGAAACTGGATTATTTAATTACAACCTTTAGTGAGCTATCAGGTTTGTATGTTGATAGAACTTATTTTTTAATTGGTGGGAAGGAAATAGCACCTTACTGAATGGTCCCAGAAACGTGATGTGACAGCTTGTCTGGTTTTATTGCTAAAATTTCATAGTTATGTATATATGTCAGCTATGATTCATAAAAATCAGGTGGAGTGTAATTGTTTTCTGTTTTCTTAGTGGGGCTTTTTTTATTGGATGCCAAAATGTATGTAGTTAATCTTGAGATGGAGATATTCATTCTGTGCATGCCAATCTTGTATGAATCTTATTTTTTCTTGTTTGCAATACAATCTTTGCCATTCCATTCTCCCTCATTTTTAACTCAACACTTTATGGTGTGTTTATGCTTCTAAGCCTGTTTTAGTACACTGAAAGTTGGTTGTTAGAAAGCCAGAATAGTAAGAACTAGTAACAATTACATGTGGATAAGAAGGAAAGAAAGAAGGCAGACTTTTCAATGAATAAGAAATAGGATTATAACTGGATTCCTAACTAATAGACTTAAGAGCCCAATGACAAAAACATTCAAGGTGGGGTGTTCTATGTAGGTTGCCACAGCTGTGTTGTGCTACACAGGGATCATGACTCCATCTAGGTCAAGGAAGTTGTGGGATGGCTCAAGCATATTACCTAAGACACAGAGAGACCAAATTACAAATATTTACTTCTTTAAAAGTCGGATAACAGCTAATACCGTGTTTCTCACATAATAAAGCCGGGCCTTATTTTTTTTGACCCCTGAAAAAACGGCTAGGCCGTCTTTTCGGGGGTGACTTAATTAGCCCCCCCATGCATCCTCGGGTGGGCGGGTGGCTACAGCTTCGGGAGACCTTCCGCCACCATTACTTTTCCTTCTCCCTTGCTTCTGCGACATTAGAGCAACGCGTTTGGTGCAGACATGTACAGCCAGTCAGGGCTCCTCCCTACAACCGGAGCCCTGAGGAGACACTTGGCTTCAGGCGCTCCCGTCTTCCCTTTGCTTTCGAAGGTAAAGCGAATTATTTTAAAAACCTCCGCTCATCCTACCAGGGCCGCGCCGGAGCAGTGCTGGCTGGGCAAAGCCGGGAAAGCGAGCCGCAGGTGTTTCCTGGCTCTGCCCACATGGCTCCAGCACAGCCCTGGTGAGATGAGCGGAGGTTTTTAAAATAATGCGCTTTGCCTTCGAAGGCAAAGGGAAGGCGGTGACAGGAGCACCTGAAGCCAAGTATACCAACAACAAAAGGCAAATCCTCAAGGTGGGCTGGAGGGAGGTGGCTGCGTGCCCCCCGGGCTGCTTCAATGCAAGGTCCTGACCTTGCCCAATTGCAGTATCCTGCCATTGCCTCCATGTCCTTTTCGCCGCCTCCTCCCTCTCTGACTGCAAAACTCGCGTGCTTCGCCAAACGCTCTGAGCAAGGCGAGCTCTTTCATACACACACACACACACAGAGAGACGCCGGCGTGCTCCGAGAGGCTGGCTCTTTTCTCTAGCCAAGGCTGACATCTGACTGAATCTCTATCCCGCTCCTTTATCCTCACGACGGGGTCGGCAGTGATGCTCTCTGGGACGGCCACCTCAGCTTGCCAGCCTTGCCTCGCTATGAGACGATACTGTGACAGCCACTGCTGCCGCACTCCCTTCTCTTTCCTCGCCTCTCCTCCCTTCACCGGCAGGACCGTGCGCACCTGCTGCCACTGCCGCTGCAAGCAAGGCGGCTGCGCTGTCTTCTTTTTCCCTCAGCGAAGCGCTGCCGCTGCCACCTGCAATGGGTGAGGAGGCGGCGGTGGAGGTGCCCGAAATGTTCCAATTCGCTCATCCGAGCAAAGCACGAGCACTGAGTTTCCCGATATGACGTGCCCCACCAACGCAGGCAGCACCATATCCAGGCATGCAACAAAGTACTTCCTAATGGCAAGCCCCCCCTGCTTTCCCCCCATTTCACATGTTTAAAAAGGACCTTAATTTGGGGGAAGGGGCTTAATGTGATTTTATGCCAATAAATCATGCTGGGGCTTCCTATTGGTGGAGGCTGTATTGTTGGAGAAACACGGTAGTGATAGAGGATGATATGGGTCCATACTGAATAGGTGCTACTATAACCTACCTTCAGCACAGCCTACTTGCATTCTAATGTAAAACAAGGCTGTTAGAAAAATCTGGTTCTATGTTTCCAGAATATAGATGAGTCACAGAAGAGTTAACTATATACCGATAACTGTTACTATTAAATGGGACTTATTTGGTGCCAAGGTCTTTATTTGGACTTTTCGTTAACATATGAGTAAACTATTTGGAGAAATGCCAGTAGGGCTGATGTTGAAAAGAAATGATTCTTAAGAGCATATACTAGGAAATCAGCCCTCCCCACCTCTAAACAGCGAAAAAGTCATCAGGAGTTAAGTTTCTCTTCAGTGAAAAACAGAGCAGCTGAGACATGTGTCGTGTCCGCAAAAGACGCCAGGAGTCAGTGACTACGTTTCAAGCTCTTTATTAAACAGTTGTGAACCGAACCCGCGAAAAGGAAAAAGCCCGCGGCTTTTATCCTTTTCGCTGCGGCGGCCGCGGCCAATGGCAGCGATTCAAGTCTCCCGCTCTTGGAGTTAGCCAATCGCGGGAGACTCCAAACGGGCCAATCAGCGCGGCTCGCCTGGCCAATCAGAAATCCCCGCGCTTTAGCCAATCAAAGCGCGGGGATTTCGAGTATGTAAATTAGGGACAGAACACCCCTCCCCTCTTGGTATAGTCCATCACGTTGCGTAGTCACGTAGGTAGGCGGGGCTCCGTCTAGTCCTACTTGACCTGCGCAACTCAGTTGCAAGCTGGATGTCGGTCGGAGCGGTCATGTTTTTGGCTGCTCCCTCTTCTGTGCGAACTGGCTGGGTGATCGGGCCGGTTCTTTCTCCGTGGCTCCCACCTGGGCCTTCCGGGTTGGTTGAGCTACGGGTTTCGCCGCTCCCGCTTGGTTTCTCCGAGTCGGTTGAGCTGGCCAGGTGGTTCTTCTCCGGTGGGGGATCGCTGCGTTCCGGTAAGTACTGCTGGTTTATTTTTTCTTGCGTTTGTTTATTCGGGTATTCCCTCCCCCCTTGGTTCGTGTTTTGGGGGTTGAGGTCTGTTGCTGTTCGTGACCTGAGCTGGTCAATGTGCCGTTTCCAGGCTCGCCCATCGGTGGTTTGGAGCCGGTACGATCGTGGGCCTGTGATTTGGGTGATGACGGCTGGGATCCATAGGGGGTCCCCCGCCAGGTTTTTCGCGTACACTAAGTCGCCGGGGGCAAATGTCCGGTATTTTGAACTTGAGTCTGGGGGCCGCTCCGGGTTGTATGTTGGGTGCAGCCGGTCGAGCGGGGACCTCAGCTTCCTACCCATTAGTAACTCGGCTGGGCTTTTGTTGGTAGTGGTGTTCGGGGTGATGTGTTGTATAAAGAGGAGTTTATTGATTTTGTCGTTGATCTCCCCGTGGTCCATTTTCCGGATGGTTTTTTTGGTAAATTGTACCATCCGTTCCGCCCTACCGTTCGCCGCCGGATGCGCCGGTGCTGTTAATGCATGGCGGATGCCCCTCTCCGCCAGGAATCTCTCGAAGTCGAGGGAAGTAAACTGGGGCCCGTTGTCGGAGACGACGACGTCTGGGAGGCCGTGTGTGGAAAAGAGTTTGCAAAGTTCTTTGACAACGGCCTCCGTGGTAGTGGATTTCATGTCGCTTACCTCCAACCAGTTGGAGTAAGCGTCAACTGTTATTAGAAAGGTATGCCCATTCGTGGGACCGGCAAAGTCTAAATGGATCCTGGACCAGGGCCCCCTTGGTGTTTCCCACTCCAGGATGGGTGCTGTGGGTGGGCTTGGTCTGGTCTCCTGGCATCGTCGGCACTTAGCTACCCATGCCTCTATCTGCTTGTCCATCCCTGGCCACCAAGCGTAACTCCTGGCCAGGGCTTTAGTTCTGACGATGCCAGGATGCCCCTCATGCAGCATCTCTAAGACCTTCCCTTGCAACCTTTCCGGGATGACCACCCTGTCACCCCACAAAATACACCCTTTAAGCAGCGAGAGTTCAGTCTGGCGGTTTCTGAATGTCTTAACGGATTCGTCATTGTCCCTTTCAGGCCAACCTTTTTCCACCCAATGTAAAATTCGCGTCAGGCGCCTGTCCTTACTAGTTTCCCTGGCAATGTCCGATGCGGTAATGGGTAGGTTGGGCAGGTTCTCGATGTTAAGGGTGTTTGTCGTTGGTGCTGGGTCAGGATCAGAGTCTGGTAAGGGCGAGCGGCTTAAAGCGTCCGCGTGCGAAATTTTCTTACCTGGCTTGTGTAACAGTTCGTAGCTGTAGGCTGCCAGGAACTCGGACCACCTTGTCATCCGGGGTGATAAAATGTTCGGGGTGGCTCGGTTTCCTGCGAGGATGCCCAGCAACGGCTTATGATCTGTCACAATGGTAAACGGGTGGCCGTAAAGGTATTCGTGGAATCGCTTAACGGCGGCAACTATAGCCAAAGCTTCTTTGTCCAGCTGGCTATAGTTCCGCTCCGGTTTGGTTAGAGTCCTGGAAAAGAAAGCGATGGGTGCTTCTCTTTTGTTGGGGAGGGTATGGCTGAGGACAGCGCCGACGCCGAAAGGTGATGCATCGCAAGTGACAACCAAGGGCAAAGTTTCGCTGAATTGAATCAGGACGGCGTCGGAGGTGAGAAGATCTTTGGTTTTTTGGAAGGCGGCTTGCTCTCGTCTCCCCCAAGTCCAGGTTGCTGCCTTATCCAGGAGTCTATGCAAAGGCTCCGCCGCCGTAGCCTTTTGGGGTAGGAAAACATTATAAAAATTCAGCAACCCTAAGAAAGCCTGTAGTTCCGTTTTAGACCTTGGGGTGGGGGCTTCTTTGATGGCTTTCACTTTTTTAATTGTAGGGTGAATGCCATGCCGGTCTAGAAGGTAGCCCAAGAATTCCACTCGCTCTGTGCATAGTTGGCATTTTTCTCGTTTTACTTTTAGTCCCGTTACTTTAAATTTTGTTAAGACCTCCCTGAGTCGGTTTTCTAATTCGGTTTCGTTTGGCGCCGCCACTAATACGTCATCAAAATAGGGCACCACCCCCTTGATGCCTTGTAGTAAACGTTCCATCAGGCTCTGAAAGATGCCTGGTGCCACGCTGACTCCGAACTGGAGTCGGTTGCACTTGAAGGCCCCCCGATGGGTAACGATGGTCTGGGCTTCCGCTGTTTTTTCGTCGACCGGCAACTGCTGATATGCCTGGGCGAGATCGAGCTTGGCAAAGACCTTGCCCCCTCCCAGTGAGTGCAGTAGGTGTTGCACGATCGGGACGGGGTAGGCACTCTGTTGCAACGCGCTGTTTAGGGTGGCCTTATAGTCCCCACAAATTCTCATGGACCCGTCTGGCTTGACTGGGGTCACTATAGGGGTCTCCCATCGGGCATGGTCTATCGGTTGCAACACCCCCTGTTTGACGAGCTTGTCGATCTGCTCGTCAATTTTAGGTTTTAGGGCAAATGGTACCCTCCTAGGTTTTAGCTGCTTGGGGGAAACCCTAGGGTCTAGGTCAAAAGAGATAAGGGGCCCCTGGTACTTGCCCAGGCTTCCGTCGAAGACCTCCCGGAACTCCTGGGCTAGCCGCTGTTCCCAGCCGTCGTCGGTGACGTGGTTGACTCCTGTCAGCGCGATGTTGAGTGGGGCGAACCATTGTAGTCCCAGCAGGCTTGGGCGGTCGCGATCGACGATTGTGAGTGGGAGTTGTTCGGTGCGGCCCTTATAAGTTACATTAAAGTTCTTGGTGCCCACTACCGGGACGCGGTTTCCCTGGTAGTCTTTTATAATGATTTTTTGGGCATTTATGTTCCTCTTATGGAGGGTGGGCACTAGTCGTTTTATCTCGTGCCATGCAATCATGGAGAGGTAGGATCCGGAGTCCACCTCCATCTTGCATGGTTGGCCTTCAATATGGACTTCTACGTGTACCTTTCTGGCGCCGTCGGAGATGGCGTGGCCGATGGTTACTGTCTGGTGGGTATCTTCCTTGCGCCGACTGTCACCACCTCTTGAAGGTCGTTGGATTCGGTCCCACCGGCCGTCCGATTGGCGATCTCTGGTCCTGGGCGGGGGGCTTTCCTTTTTTCGGTCGTGTTGGTCCCATCTGGGTGGACTGCGAGTCTTCTTTTGGCGGCAAACCCGGGCGATGTGTCCCCTTCTTTCACAATGCCTACAGATAGAGTCAAAAAATCGGCATTCTGATCTGGGGTGGTCGCCGCCGCACCCGGCACAGTTGGTCCTCAACCTATGACCTCTTCGGTTTCGTTGGTCGCCGCGCCCCGTCTGCACGCGATGTATGTCCTCCTCGTCTTCTGACGTGCTGGATGCAGACTGGAATTCTCCGTAGTGTGCGGTTGATTCGTTTTTTGGGTCGGTCGACCTTGCCGGGTTGTTGTTTCCGCCCTTCGCGTCTGATTTCCGCATGCTGTCAGCGGAAGTACGGGTTGCTTCTGCGGCTGCGGCTGCGGTGAGGGCGTCTGCTAGGCTGATGTCGCCCTTGGCCATAAGTCGGCTCTGGAGTGTAGGGTCCCATAGGCCAAGTACGAATCAGTCTCTTAGGAGGCTGTTCAGACCTTCGAATTCGCAGAGTCCACCTAGGCGCCTTAGCTCGGCGACGAAATCGCTCAGTTTTTCGCCCGGTTTCTGGTCGCGCCGGTAAAATTCGTTGCGCCGGATCAGGATGGGGACCTCGGGGGTGTAATGGCGCCGCAGGATAGGTTCGAGGACGTCCCAGTCCATGGCGGTTGCGTCGGCCGGCTTGGCCAATGCTTTGGCCATCTGGAATACCTCGGTTCCGCAATGGGTGAGGAAAACGGCGCGTTTTAGCGGGCTCGGGGCGTCCTTCATTCCGGTGCACTTGAGGTACATGCGGAAACGGTCTGAGAACGATTCCCAGTCCTCGGTGGCGGGGTTGAAGGGGGCGGGCGGTGCGATTTTCGCCATTTCGGTGCTGGAACTGGCTCTTGTTGGACACGGGGTTCGGTTCAGGGTCGGGATCCCATCCTCGTCGCCAGTGTCGTGTCCGCAAAAGACGCCAGGAGTCAGTGACTACGTTTCAAGCTCTTTATTAAACAGTTGTGAACCGAACCCGCGAAAAGGAAAAAGCCCGCGGCTTTTATCCTTTTCACTGCGGCGGCCGCGGCCAATGGCAGCGATTCAAGTCTCCCGCTCTTGGAGTTAGCCAATCGCGGGAGACTCCAAACGGGCCAATCAGCGCGGCTCGCCTGGCCAATCAGAAATCCCCGCGCTTTAGCCAATCAAAGCGCGGGGATTTCGAGTATGTAAATTAGGGACAGAACAACATGCTTATGTAATACCTAATTAGATACTAATTAAAATCTTTCTTTGGAAAGATCTAAGAATCTTATATTATAGAACTTTAAGCAACAAGAAATATACAGTCAGTTCTCTTTTATTTTAGTTTATTCTCTACCCAGCATGGATATAGCTTTCATAATTATTATGCTGAAAATGTTGTAAGCTGCAACAAGAAAATGAGGTTTTTTGTAACTCTAATCTAACCTTCACATTACGCTAAAACCTAAAACAGAGAACCAATTTTGCCGAGTTCTAAAGAAAGAACAAAATAACGGAAGTGTTTTTTGTTCTTCTCCCTCCTTAGCCAGTGAAGCTTCGGTGCTTTCATTTTTAATGAGTCATCTTCCATGGAATAAAGGAGAGGTTTCCTTTATTGGTTGGGTAGCCTTAAACCACAACATATTTTTATAAAAAATAAAAATTAGGAGAAATCGTACAATAATGTAGATGAGGGAAAATCAAATTAGCCTGGCAACTTCATCACTGTCATAAATATTAGGGGGCAGACATGCCTGCGCATGAATGATGCCTAACATGAACTATTAGAGGGTGCCCCAACAAATAGACTTTGCACTGGGATGAGTAGACGTAGAGACAGAATGTCTGGTTTTGTCATGGTAAACAGAACAAAGTCCAAGCCAAAGGATATACCCCCTTGGCCTCTGATGGACATATCTTAAAAATGTGCAACTTTCCTAGATCTTCCCCTAAGTTGGTCTCACCATAACGGATGTTTAATCAACAACTGCTGTAAGGAGAAGAACCTCAATAAGGGTCAGAAAGTAGATATGATCTGGAGAGACTGTCTGTTCCAGAGCAGATTCACACTTTGTTTGAGGGCAAGATTTGCCTAGGGAAGCAGGGGAACAATACCTGCTGCTCGGCCACAACCTCTCTGGCCCATCACCACCATTTCTTTTCTTTCTCCTTTCTCTGGCATTTGGAGTTCTGATGTCAAAAAAGAGCCAGACTTGAAGGTTTCAGGGGAAGCCCATGTCTGCATCTGTCCTTCCCTAGAACTATTTGTTTGTAGTTTAAATGCCTTATGGATCTAATTCGGGTTCTCTCTTTGTCTTTATGCTAACAGCTTTCAGTTTCAAGAGGATTCCAAAGGGATAACAACAATGGCAGGATTCAATTTTTTTTTTTTTTTTACTACCGGTCCTGTGGTGGGCATGGCAGGGAAGGATACTGTAAAACTCCATTCCTACTCCACACCACTAACCTGCTTTCCAGCTCCATTCTCCTGTGCAGGGCAACAAAAGAAGACCCAGCCAATCAGCTGGGACTTGGGAGGCAGAGAATAGATGGGGGCAGGGCCAGTCAGAGGTGGTATTTGCCGGTTCTCCGAACTACTTAAAATTTCCACTACTGGTTCTGCAGAACTAGTCTGAACCTGCTGAACCTGTTACCCTCTGGATGACAAAGATATTTTAGACATGCTCCTATAAATGTATATATATTATTTTAGAAGAATATGCACACATTATATTCATATTTCTTTCTTCTATAGAATGTTCCATTCTTCTACGGAAGACCCTATGAGGTGATTTGCTGGATTCCCTCAAGGACATTTTAAGCATCAGCTTGGTGTCTGAAGAGCTCCATTTCGTATTAGAATAATGGAGCTCTTTTTCTTGTTTTCCTATTGAAATGTCATATAGATTTTGTTATATATGTTGAGAAGGAAACATTACAGAGTAAATATGGAAGATAGGATGCTGTTTCATATTAGTTTTATTTATTATAGTTTTCTTCTGCCCAATAACAGAAAATTTTAAGACACTACAGCAATTTTAGTATGAGATGTCACTTGTTCCTCGGCTTTTTTATTGCACAATATGCTTAATTTAGTACATGATCCATTAGGTCAGGATACATATGAAGGATAAATACAATTTAGGAATGCAGTGTTCCAAAATATGAAAATGGGTGTGTAGTTATATAAAAGTTGCGTACCATACTTAAGACTTTTTTTTTTAAAATGACACATCAGATACTGAAACTTAAAAATAAAATGAATGACACATCACATACTTCAACATTTATTCATTGAACTGATTGTAATGTAAAACACATGGGATTGGGAGGTCCAACTTATCTTCCTGCTGCACCACAGCCCATTAAAAGCACAAAGATCACGAAATACAACCTCCTGCACCAGTGGTGGGATTCAACTGATGTTACTACCGGTTTGGTGATTACGTTTTGCTACGCACACATGTAAAAAAACCTTTAGCAGTGCTGCCCAGACAGCTGAAAAGCACTGCACACATATGCGCAGCATTTGGAAAAGCCTCTCTTTTTCTGCCTTTTTCTACCTCAGCTTTGCCATGCAAAGCAGCTGAGGTAGAAAAAGCAGGAAATAAAGGACAGGTAAGAGGCCGGGTGGGCGGATGGGCCAAACAGCAGCAAACACAGAACCAGATCTGTGTTGCTGCTCTTCAGAGCTATCAGTTCCAAAGAGCCGGGCAGAACCCCACCCCTGTCCTGCATCCAAGAAGAGAGAAGTGGACCCATTTCCCCCAAAACTCCCACTACTTTACATCAACAACAAAAAGTAAAAATAACACCAGCAACTATTGCAATATGCAAGTATGCCTTGACTTAAGACCACAATTGAGCCCAATTTTTTTGTTGCTAAATGGAACCTTTGTTAAGTAGATTTTGCCCCATTTTACAACCTTTCGTGCCACAGTTGTTAAATGAATCACTGCAGTGATTAAGTTAGCAACCCAGTTGTTAAGTGAATCTGGCTTCCCCATTGACTTTGCTTGTCAGAAGGTTGCAAAAGGAGATCATCTTAACCTGGGACACTGTAACCATCATAAATATGAGTCATGCATCCAAATTCTGATTATGTGACTACAGGGATGCTGCAATGGTTGTAAGTGTGAAAAACAGTGATAAGTCACTTTTTTGATGCCCTTGCAACTTTGAACAGTTACAAAGCGAACTGTTGTAAGTTGAGAACTATCTGTAATGCAATCCTGATTTGGCAACCACTCAAATAAACACCATGATTGCTAGACCGAAAATCATTGAGTCTTTGTGGTTGTAATCTAACTGCTCTTTCTGGAAACTGGGTTTTAGTTGTTTAAATCTCTCAAGAGTCCAGAGCCACTTTTCAGGAGGGGTATATACCATTGCCGCCTTCAACGTAGTATGCAGAGCCCACCCCAAACTGAACCACCTCTCGGTGCCTTTGTTTTCCAGAGGAGCCAAAAGGTGTGTGAGATAAGCATACATATCACAGGACTCATGCCACAAACACCTGAAAACCAACAAGCCAAATCAATCCCAGGTAATGTGACTGCCTTCCTCACCTCCTCTGATCCCGCCCATGCAGAGTTCAGGAAAAAAGTGAATCTGGGTGATTTTTATCAGCAAAATTCTGCCCCCACACAACTCACAATATCCCACAAATAGATGTATTGGCCTCTTATTCATTAAAAGGGAATGAGTCGCTTTTAAAAAGCTTGCTTGAGCACATTCTCATGATGCAATAAGGGTGGAGAAATAAGTATACCACACTACCCTTATCACCACAGTGTAGGTTCAAACAAAAACCCTTACTGGAGTCTGATTTCCTTTGGTCATCTTGGTAGTTTCTGTTTCCTGAATAAGATTTACAGCATTTACAATCATTTTTAAGATTGCCAATGATTAACTTCAAACTAGTTAGTCTTGGCAGAAGAATGTTTTTTCCTACTTTCTTTGCTTTTAAAATAAAATCAGTGGGGAAGGATTCATATCAGCAAAAGCACCAGGACTGAAGATGCCACTTTGATAAATAATTTTTCTTTTTGCATATTTTCATTCTCTGCCAGTTCAAGAAGAGAGTAATCAACAAGCAATGAAGTTACATTTGGAGACAGTACTATGCCATAGTTTAAGCATTATGTCATCAGCAAGCCATGGTTACAAGTACTGCTTATGCATCTCAGAATTTACCATTAATAAATTATGAATTTGCATTCATATGTTGCACTAAAACCTAACAACTTGACTGCTCTGTGCCCGAATGTGCTGTGTGAACACATATATTGATTGATTGATGAAGACAGATCTATTAACAATAGTGTTTCGATGCTGGCATCTTAACAAGAAGCAGTAAATAACAAAAGAAACCTTGAAATTGAAAAAAAAATATCATACTTGCTTTAGGACCTTCCAAATACACTTATATCAAAGCTTGTTTATCTTCCATGTATTGCAATTTGAACTGATAAACTGAATGAAACAGGGGTGTCCAATCTGGCCACTTTAAGATGTGAACCCTTCTTTTACTTCAGGGATCTCCAATCTTGTCATGGCTAGTTGGACAATTCTTGGAGTTGCTGAGAATTGCCCAGCTAGCCATGGCAAGATTAGAGATCCCTGTGTCAGGGTTCTGACAGATGCCCTAATTAAATCAATGAGTCTCAAGCCAAGCTTAAAAAGAAATCCAGTTATTTATTAGGAGCTTCATGCCAGCACAGACCAGGTAGAACCAACTCTGACCTCAGTTAATTCATGCTTTCCCTCTGAACCTGTTTCCCCCTCCCCCCAATATGTGTCATCAGTTGCATTCCCCAATGAAGCAATTTTGCAGGTTGTAAAAGTCCCTCCCTCTGGCCACTATGGGTTCCTGTGGAGACGGTCTTCGCAATTCAAGTGGAATGTGCATTGTTTTGATTTGAGATACTAGCTCCTTGAGGCAGCAGTGAAGTTCACTCTCTCATCTCCCTTTGCCCATGGCAACTTGAGAGCAGTTCAGGGATGTTTTGCAAGTTGATACCCTGGAGTAAAAGAAAGGTCCTTCACAGTGACACACATCTGATTAATGGGCTGCCTTGGTAGAACTTAGCCATTGGTCAATCAGAACAATTACCGTATATACTTGAGTATAAGTCGACCCGAATATAAGCCGAGGCACCTAATTTAACCACAAAAAACTGGGAAAACTTATTGACTCGAGTATAAGCCAAGGGTGGGAAATGCAGCAGCTACTGGTAAATTTCAAAAATAAAAATAGATACCAATAAAAACTTTCACTAGGACAGTTGGGGTTTCCGGTTTCGCGTGGCTTCGGGGCAGCAGGAATTCGCGACAGCTCGCGATTCCTGCTGTGCTAGCCGTCGAGGTACCCCCGACCCAGATGGGTCAGGGGGATATGGCTGCCCTGTAGGGACAGCTGAAGAGAGAGGGGAGTCGGATAGGGAGGTGGGGGTGTCGCAGACCCCCCCCTTCTCCGGAAAAACCCCTTTTTCCCAAGGCGGTGGAGCGGCGGTCAGCAATGGCCGCCACGAAGAAGCCAGCAACTGGGTAAGATTGCGCTGGAGGAAATGTGAAGAGTGAAAGTTTTGTCTGAGCCGGGTCAAGTAACATCCTTTAAATTGCCTGGATCTGAGCTGTTTGAATTGCTGGAGGATACGTTGTATCCCTAAGAAGAGCGAAAGCGGCAGAGAAGCTGTTAAAGGGAACTTTCGCTTTTTCTTCACTCTCCCACCCCATGGAAACAGCAGAAATGTTTGGATATATTGGACATCGAAAGTGAATTGATTTGAGAGTTGAAGCTAAGGAACAAAAGGATTTTTGGACATTGAAAAATTTAAGAAATTGGAAACCCTTATTGGAGGTATGGATTTCTGATTATTTAAAATTGACATTTTAAGTGGGAAGGGAGAGGAAAAAAAAAATTGGAGCAGAAGCTGAAAAAGGAGGAGATTGCCTAGAATCCCAAAGAAAGATATATGGTAATTGGACCTCTTTGACTAAACATTAACCCCAGAAAGAGAAAGAGAAGAAGGAAGAAAAGTATTAATTTTTGGAATTTTTTTTTTAATTGTTTTTGATTAAAAATACTGGTGGTTGTTTTGGGAAAAGTTTCTCTTTTCATAATGGCATTGTTTGTGGATGAACTAATGACTGAATATCAAAAATATAAAAAGGAAGACTCTTTGGGCGCTTTGTTTCAATTCTTGGAAATGGCGTTATGTACTTATGAAAAGTTGATTACGCAGCAGAAGGACTGGGACAAGGAAGAAGAGGAAGAAGAAGCCATCTTTGATGAACAATGGGTCCCTTCCGGAGAGGAGGAGAAAAAGGATAAGAAAAAGGGGATTTTAAGAATTGTAAAAACAACCAAAGGAGAGAAAAATGAGCGAAAAGGTGGAGGCAAGGTTAGAAAGCAAAGGAAAAGGAGTGGAAAAAGAGAGGAGAAAAAACAAAGGGGTAAAAAGGGCAAGGAGAAGAATAAGCAGGAGAGAAAAGGGGGGAGGAGAGGACTTGGTGGGGGGAAGCAAGATCTAAAGAAAAAAAGTTTATTTAGAGACAATGGGTGAATTTAATTTAGGATAAGAGAGGGATTCTGGAGGGTACATGGGTTTGTGTTTTTATATGTGTATTTAGAGTATAAAATTCATTATGTAATTTTAGAATCTTTTAAACAGAATCCCAAGAAAAATTGTTACACGAGGTACGCTTAAGTTAGGGTAATGAGTTATAGATGTTACTCCAATTGGTGTATAGGAGAAGTATAGTAAAAGAAAAAAGATGAATGGATAGTTGGAAATAGAACAGACAAAGAATGTTATTGAAAATGGTAATAAGATATGGAAGGATATATAAAGGCTTTGTTATGGTTTTTTTTGGATTTTGTATATTGATAAAAGGCAATAAAATTCTAATTAACAAGAAATAATTTGGATGAAAAGGAGAAGTAGGGATAAGATATGAAGTTAAATAGATAAAGTATTGATACTATAATTTGGAATTGTTATGCTCTATTGGTTTTTTACTATTATTTTTTCCTAGAAAAGAATTTATAAGCTATTATGCCTTGATTCTTTGTGCATTGTTTTTATAAAAATGGTTTATATATATATATATATATAAAAGAAAATGATAATAAGATATGGAAGGATATATGGGGTGAATATGATATTTGAATTTGTGTCTGTGTGAAGAGTTCTAACCCAGGATCAGACAATCTTCAGAAAAAATCTTTTAGTTTTGTTTATGTTTTGTGTTTTGTATGTTTGTGTATTGTGTTTTCTGTAAAATTGTTAAAAATCTTTTTTTAAAAAAAAAAAAAGAATTAATAAAACCTTGGAGGAATGTAATTGTAAACAAGTCAGAAAGAAATGAATATGATGACTATAAAATGGATAAATATAGAAAAGAAATGAAATTGAATAAGACTAAAGAGAAATAATGAGAAATTTGCTGAAAGATATTTATGTGTCCATATGGAAATGGGATAAATTAGAATGATGTTGTATAAAAATAATGTTTTATCCGACTTGTAAAAATTTATAATGTTAAGAGGTTTTATGTACTTAATGGTCAATGATGTGTTGTTTGTCTTTAAAATTAATAAAATTTGTTTCAAAAAAAAAAAAAAAACTTTCACTAGGACAGTTGAGAATAAGTTTGATGTTCACAATTTCCTCTTTGAAAGAGACCAGTAAATAGGGAACAAGAAGATGAAGAAAAAAGAAGTGTGTTTTTTCAGACTTTTCACACTGCAGTGAACAAAAATGGCATCATAGGAACAGGCTTATTCTCAGTCCAAAGGTTTGTTTCTGATTTCTTCCCTGATTTAAGGGAAATTTGGGAAACGATCTCATTATCATGAAAGGTTTAATTGATTCACTAACCCAAAAGAAGATGATGATGACAGTGGGAGGCAGGAGTCACTCTCTCCCTTGCAAGAAAAAAGCAAGAGCCGTTCTTATGATCTCTCCCTCTCTCTCTCTCTCCCTGTAATACAGTCAAGCCCTTTCTAGCACGCGCGATCTGCCTTCACTACTTTGCACCTTGCAAATGCAAAATCCTGGGGTTTTTGCATTTGTAAGGTGCAAAGCGGTGGGGGCGGATCCCGTGTGCTGGAAAGGGCTTGACTGTATTACGGGGAGAGAGAGAGAGAGGGAGAGATCATAAGAACGGCTCTTGCTTTTTTCTTGCAAGGGAGAAAGTGACTACTGCTTCCCACTGTCATTAACATCTTCTTCTTTTGGGTTAGTGAATCAATTAATTTGGGAAATGATCTCACTATCAGAAAACAATGCGAGCTGCCACCACCACCTCCTCCTCCCCCTCCTCCCGAGTGGACTGAAAGCAGCTGGAGCTGAGGAAACGCAGCTGAGTGGAGCGACCTCGGCTGGCATTGTTTTCTCAGCCTAGAGCTCAGAAAACAACGTGAGCCGCCACCACCACCACCTCCCCCTCCTCCTGAGTGGACTGAAAGCAGCTGGAGCTGAGGAAATGAAGCTGAGTGGAGCTGAAGCAACCTCGGCTCGCGTTGTTTTCTCAGCCTAGAGAAAGGGGAAGGGGGCTCATCTGGACCAAGGGTGAGTCTCCCCCTCAGTTTCCCCTGAAGGATCTTCCGTTGCTTTTGCCTTCTCCCTACATCTTCCCTCTGTTAAAATCCCCCCCCCCACACACACACACACTTATTTTTGGTCGGATAAATTTTGTGTCTGAGCATTTTCACATGGCGGTGGGTCTTCCCCTCCCAAAAAAAATAGTTAAAAAAGAAAAAACAATATATCCTCAAGCAAGAACTTTTCTGCTTCCGATTACCCCCATGCTTAAAAGTTGCAAAGGAAACACGGAAGCAGGGAAGTGGCTGCCCAGCTTCGGAGCTCCACACCATTTTTTTTTCAGAGAGGAATCTGACTCGAGTATAAGCCGAGGGGGTTTTTTTCAGCACAAAAAATGTGCTGAAAAACTCGGCTTATACTCGAATATATACGGTATGGCCTGCATAAGAACTAGATAGGTTCACATCAGTTACAGGTTCTGTTTTCCACACCAGGGTGGATGAAGTAAAAGTAGAGCAGAGGCATCATTATGGGGATAGAAAAAATGAAGACAGTTGCACAATACCAATGCAGCAGAACGTGGCTGAAGACACGAGGCTAAATACATTTTCAATGTGAAGTTAATGATACCTTGCAGCCTTCCCTGAGCATGGTCAATTAAACTAATATGGCTTACTTTGTCAGAAGGGTGTGCTAAGGAACAGGCTGAACTGGAAGGACCATTCTATTGTACACAAAGGACAAGTTCAAGAGACTAATTAGGTATGAGGTTTGATCTCTCCTTTGGATCAGCTGTGGAGCATGTTTGCTCCCACATTTAATAACAGTGAGGAGATGTCCACTGACATAACCAGTTTTGTGCTCTGTGTTTGCCCACCGGCTCTCTAACTAAAGAAAAACAGGATACCCAAACAAAGCTAGTTCAGGCACATAATTTACCATATGGCAAAGCTTTCTATTGCATGGTGCTTGTTTTAATGTTTTAGTGCAAATGTATCTATTTGATGCTACACATTTTCATCTGTGGTTGAGTTTAGAGGAGTAATTTACCCCCAGGTTTTCTGTCTAGGTCAGAGAATGGCCAACTTTGGCAACTTTATGACTTGTGGACTTCAATTCCTAGAACTCCATCTTCCTCTCCCTCTTCTTCTCCCTTCTTTTTCTCCTTCTTCCCCTTCTCCTTATGTTCTTGTACTTCTCCTTTTCTTCTCCTCCTCCCCATCCCTCCCCCATTTGTCTCCCTCTTTTCCTCCTCCTTCTCCTTCTCCTCCTCCCGTTCTTCCCCTTCTCCTTGTTTTCTTCTTCTCCTTTTCTTCTCCTCCCACTTCCCCTCCCTTCCCTCTGCCTCTTTTCCTCCTCCTCCTCTCCCCCTCCTATTCTTTTCTCATTTTCTTTGACTTCAACTCATTCTTGTTTTGGCAGTGACTACCTGCACTCGTCTGTTTTCTTGACAAGACTTTCAGAAGTGGCTTGTCCTTACTTTCTTCTTAGGCTAGAAAGGGACTTAAACCTAAGGCTGAAGTAGAACTTACAGGCTCTCATTTTCTAGTCTGATGATTAAACCACCATAGTATTCTACACTAAACTGGCTCTTTAGGCAACTAAGTCCATTTCTATAAGTAGCCCATCACTGCTACATCGATTTGCATCTTGATAATTTGTTAAATGTTATATCTCAGCTAATTTTGCTAAAACCCATAGTAAAAACAAATGTTTCCAATCAAGTTATCTCTCATGCTTCTGTTGCTTGGTTCATCTGGGGAGGTGGGAATCAGAAGATAGATGATAGATATAGATCAGGGGTGGCAAACTTGCGGCCTGCAGGCCACATGTGTCACGTGCTGGCCCTGCCCCCACCTGGTTTAGTGAAGGGGAAAAAAGTCCCAATACATCACGTGATGACGTGAGTTTGACACCCCGATATAGATGGTAGATAGATAGATGATAGATAAGTAGATGATAGATAGATAATAGAGCTAGATATAGAGTATGTGTATTTATTCATTCATCAGTTCATTTAATGTTATTCCATTCTTCTTACCTAAGAGACCTAGGTAGCTTGCTTTAAAGATTATTTATGTAATGAACAGCTACCGACACCAAAAGCAAATTAGTAGCAAACTATAGGTTTTTAAATAGCAAAAAAAAAAAAAAAAACCACACTGGAAAAAAATCCTGCTCTTCTCTCTCTTCCCCACTTCTATCTATAATCTATCTATGTATCTATGTGTATCTATCTATTTATCTATCTATCTATCTATCTATCTATCTATCTATCTATCTATCATCTATCTATCTATCTATCTATCATCTATGTAGTACATTTAAAAATGGGGTGAAAATTTGAATTGTGCCAAGCATTTTCAAGCAATGCAAGCAGAACATTTTCTTCCAAGATTTTCTGAAGGAATTTTCCTCTATTCTCTAGCACTGCAGAAAATGTAACTGACTTTTTGGCTTCAAGAGCAAAAATGAGTGTCTAGTCTAGGACATGTTTATTCCTAAATGACATGAGGTGGGAGGAGCAGTTGGTTTTGAAAATTCCAGCCGCCCAGATTGTGTGGAGAATTTCTGGCAAGAGATCATATGTTTGACTGGGAAGCACTGTAAGACCAGCTGCAGTTCTGTAGACTAGATAATACATTTTGGGGAGGGAAGTAGAAAAAGGACAATGTCTGGTTTAGCCTAGAGACTATGTGAGACTTGCTATAATTGACATCTGCAAAACTTAAAATTTGCTCTGATATCTATTTTGATTGCTTTTTAAAAGATGCATTAAGAACTTCAAGGTTTCTAGTAGCAATTATTCATTACTGAACAACATGTGTCATTTTTTACTTGATTAGGTAGAATGGAGTTGTTATTTGCATAACATCTTAGTACTAAATGCTGATTTAGCTTCTTAAAAAGAAATTATACTATTTCTTTCTTTTTTGTTTTGTTTCTGACTATAAATAGAAAATATTGTCTTTATCAGAAACTGTTTAACCTTACTTATTCCATTTTCTAAAATTCAATTCCGTGATGTCCAATTTTTAAAGACTGCCTGGACGCTTTTTTTGGCAAGGTTTTTCAGGAGTGGTTTGCCATTGTTTCCTTCCTAGGGCTGGAGAGAGAGTGACTGGCCCATGGTCATCCAGCTGGCTTTGTGCCTAAGGCAGGACTAGAACTCACTTTGCCTAGCTTCTAGCCTGACACCTTAACCACTACACCAAACTGCTCTCGCAATTTATTTCATGATTTATATTAAAGGAATTACATTTTGAGGTGTTTTGTACAACAGGGTTAGATAGGATGCACTAGTTTCCCCAGACTTGCTAATGAGGCAAATGGATATGGGTGATGTACTCTCTCTGGAATGGAACTGCAATTCCACTTATTCTCAATACTAATCAGACTGGAATTGCAGTTCAGCTCTATCTCTGCTTCTTTGTTCCGACTCTGGATTGTTGTTCAATTCCATCTTCTGGGTTTCTGGATTCAAAGGTATATGCTCAGGGGTGGGCTGCTGTGGGTTCGCAGGGGTTTGGGAGATCCTCTAGCTAAGATTCTGCACAGTTTGGAGAAACCCCCAAATCCTACTCCTGGTTGGCCCCACCCATCCCTCCCCTTCCCTCCCAGGAGTCCCCACGTGGCCCATTTTGGAGGCAGGTAAGTGCAGGGTGTGTGTGGAGGCTCAGCAAGGGTGAAAAATGGGCCTTTTGGAAGCTCGGGTTCTGGCCTGTTTCCAGCTTCCAGAAAGCCTCTGGAGCCTGGGGAGGCTGTTTTCACCCTCCCAGAGGTTTAAGGAAAGCCTCTGGATCCCAGGGAGGGCAAAAGCTCCTCCCCTGTTGTGGTGCAGGAGGCCGACTAGGCTACGCCCACTCAGCAACCGGGCAGAGAACCCGGTTTGAAGCTCATCCCTGTATATGCTTTGCCTAAGCAGGAGGTCTGATGAAATGGAGTATCACCACTTTCTATTCCTTTGTAATTGCAAAAACACTTTAGAGATCCAGCGTACCCTAGGACCCTATAGATACTTGGGGCTGGTGAAATTACCATTCTGATTCCGTCTGAGATTCTGACTTCATGTTTTAAACTTTCATCAGTTATGTTATTGCTTCATGGGGACATGGCAATTCATACCAGGAAAAGAAAAAAAGCATGGATTTGGAGTTTAATCCAGAGCCGTAGTTCAGCAACCAGTTTCCTGCTCCAGAATGAAAGAGTCAAAGTAATTGCAAGTCAGATATTAGTATGAAAGAACAAACCAGGAGTCAGGGATGAAGGAGAAACAGAAGATCAACCATAATTTGAGGGAGCTCTTCTATAATCCTGTCTTGATGGAACTGCACACTAACTACTGCCAGGATATGTATGTTTGTGCTGTCCTGACTCTTAGTCCCTTGACTGTCAATTTGAATTAGGTTCTACAGGGGATGCAGCACCACCTGGATTAAAAAATGCTTTGTTGAAGCCCTAAACTAGAATCATCCATTTTCAAGAAGAATAATTTCCACCAGGACTAGACTGCTTAGTGCCTTCCACAGGAGCTGACACCACTTCTGGCCCCATTATTTAAAAATTCTTACAGAATGTTTTAGCTATCCAATGTCATCTGTGCCCATTAACATAACAAGTTCTCTGCTAGTTCCAAAGCTGTATTCCTTTCTTGGATGACCTTATTCCTTTTTTGTCCCTGCTGCTTCTTAAAGCAGAGAATGTGGTTGAAGGTAAGATCTGTTTAAGAAAAGAAAAATAACATATCTCCATTTGGAGCTATTTTTAGTTTTTAGGGTTAGCAACTGTCGTTTAGGAGAAGGAAAGACTGGAGTATGTTTTAAGCCAAGGGTTGAAGTCTGGGCCAATAAATACTAGAAAATAATGCCAAGTTTCCACCTTTCCCATTTCACACAGAATCAATTCTAGACTAAACTAGATCTTTAAGTTATACTGGATATGTTTTATAAGTCAGTAAAAGAAAATGTCACATTATTTCCAACAATAAAAACAACTCAAACAAATAGCTCTCCAGGATATAAAAGCTAGCCTAGCAGGGAGATGATTCATTCCTTGAAGTTTGAGATTTCTTAGCTTCTTGCATGGGTTTGATTTCCCATCTATAGTATTATATCTCTATAACTGAAATTGATGGCTTTCTGTTTAGAGCTTCCAGTTTTTTTTTGAAATCATGATATGTGGGACGAAGCAACAGTTTGGCCTACAAGCCCCAATGAGTCCTATTGCCTACAAACTTCTCATTTTCTAAAACAATATCAGAAGTAATAATGAAGGAAACACACTTTGGGTGAGGCATTGAAAATAGACGAATCTCCATCCAACATCTAGCTAATGGAGTCCCACTCAAGCAGCAATGAGACTGCCCCTTGGTCTCCCATCCTGTGGAGCCCCACATATACTCTTGAATGATCTTGAACAAATATAGCAGCTTTACAGGCTAAAGGAAGAAAGGCATAAATTCTTTGTTTTGAAGAAACTGTTAACTGGCATTTTGCCATTAGAAGCAAAAAAAAAAAAAGGGGGGGGGGAGCCAGGAAAATGATAGTTAAAAAGTTGTACTTCTCTACAAACTTTCTGAGTTGTTGGATGAGAAATCTTAGAATAAGCATCCTATCTTTATTCTTCCATAAAGGAAGGAAGGAGTATCTGACAAACCAATCTATCTTTTGATTGTTTAATATTATTTGTGAAAAGTACGTTTTTGCCTGATGGGTCCATTATGAAATCATCCCATTATTACTTTGTTGTAGTAAATCAATGGTGGCTTGTCCTCCTTAAAGGTAAATAACAATGAAACCTGCTGGTAGGAGGATTAACAATATTTTGCACCCGCAAAGACAGCATGTATTCACTTAGTGAGAGAGATTAGAATAACAGCTTTGCAGTTCTTCTTTAAGACCATGCAGGAGCTCTCCAGATGACTCCTTTGCTCAAAGAGTATTTTCAACTCTCCTAACCACCTAGAATTTCACCTTCCAACTTTATCTTTTAAAAAAAAAATGTAACCGTTTCAAATATGCAGATGATTAAGAAAACAACACTCTCTTAACCAGGCCAAACCCAATTCAACATTTGTAGAATTTCTCCAATGTAATCTGAAAACTAACTTGGCAAGTGTGTGAAAAAGATGATAGATTTTGTGATAAGCCTGTCCTGTGTCTCATGTTTATTACTGTGCACCACTGAATTGTGCTGTACTCCAGTCATGGATCCTATACTTCAGGGGTCTCCAACCTTGGCTCCTGGAAGCCTGGCGGACTTCAACTCCCAGAATTCCACAGCCAGCTTTGCTGGCTGTGGAACTCTGGGAGTTGAAGTCCGCCAGGCTTCCAGGAGCCAAGGTTGGAGACCCCTGCTATACTTTGTACCCAAATTAGTAAGAATTGCATTCTTATTGGTGTCAGCTTTGTTGTGATGCAGTTCCTTTTATTTTGCATCAGTTGCTCATTAGAAACAAGTGTACAAAGTAAATTATGAAGCATAATCTTCATGGGGCCGATAATAAAACTGTGTTAAGGATGTGGTTTTTTTGGGGAAAGGTTATTCTTGATTTCTGGTGACTGCCTGGACAAGTCTTTGCAATTTTTGGCAACAATTTTCAGAAGTGGTTTGCCACTGCCTCCTTCCTAGGCCTGAGAGTGAACTGCTTCTCTATCAAAGGTAAATGTCAGAGGTGGGATTCAAATTTTTTAACAACTGGTTCTGTGGGCGTGGCTTAGTTTGTGGGCATGGCTTGGTGGTCATGTGACTGGCTGGGTGTGGCCAACTCAATATCATATCGAGGCATGCATCTCCTTGCCTCCCCTCTCATGACTGTGGGGATGCTGCAACAGTTGTAAGTGTGAAAAACGGTCATAAGTCACTTTTTTCAGTGCCATTGTAACTTTGAATGGTCACTCCACACAAGCAAAGTACCAGCAAAAGAGTGAAAAAGAAACTCAAGAGAAGTTCCTGAGACAGGAAATCTAGTCCTGCCAAGAATGTAATAAGGGTTAACGGAGAGGCAGTTTCTGTTAGCAACACCAGAATGTTTCCTTCCTGCCTTCCTTACAGGATTAGGCCAGTAATTTCTTCTAACAACTGGTTCTCTGAACTGCTTAGAATGTTAACAACTGGTTGTAGCGAATAGGTGCGAACTGGTAGAATCCCACCCCTGGTAAACGTGTTCTCATTTTCTTGGAAGCTGTTTCTAATTGTAGCCCTACTGGATGCCAAAGATTGTTGGCTCCTTTTGTGAACTTCCAGCTCATCTGGAGCTCTAATTTGCATAAGTGCTATCAGGGTAATGTGGATGAACTATACATCTCTTTATGAATGGCAGGGTTTCTTCCTAAATTTCTGCTGTTGTATCATTTGAGGAACATGGTAGACTGAAGAGAGATAGGAAGGTGATGGATCTCCTTTTTGTTCTTGGTAGAAATGAAAAAGATTGCCTGCAGCTGCTTGGTTTGAGTGGTACTCCAGAGAAGACCACAGAGCACCTTTTCCACATCAACCCTTCCTGCCAAAACAGTTGCACAGGTGAAACATGAGTGCGTGTATCTAAAATCAGTTGAGTCTGCAACAATAAAGGTCCTTTATTTATTTTTTAAAGAATGGCACAACTTTTGCTATGAAATGAAACCTGGATTTAGGTTGAAGCAGTTAATATTTGCGTTGTGCATTCCTAACTCTGTCTATTCATCTTGATCCATTAATCTACTTGATTTGTTTGAGCTTCAGTGCAGAATTTTATCAGGATAGTGCAGTTTGATGAACAAACAGGTGATACTGGGCCTTGTTTTTTGACATTTATATATTTTATGAAATCTCAAAATTCCAAATGACTTTCGGGCTTTAATTCTTCCTTCCATGCTGCTGTTTTTCCTTGCACATAAAGGGAAGTAAATTTATGCAGTAAAACATGACCTGCCTTTTTTTTTTTACAGATCCCATTTGGTGAATCTAAACCAGACCTCTAAATAGGTATAAAAAAAGAAGAGCCTTTCCTAGCCATGCTGTGGCACAACACCTTCAGAAAGGCCAATTTACAGGAAGTCAATTTAGAATAAAAGATTTCTATTGAAAAAGATCATTGTGAATGTTAAGTGTTTTTGGCCCGGGGAGTAAATGAAAGTTGAAACTAAAGTAACACTGCTTACATTTAAAAAGAAAAAGCAGCCATCATTGGTAAAGCAAGGAACATTTTATATTTAATTTACATTTTGACATTTTTGCACATAAATAACAATGTAAACCAGTACGTAAACATAAGATATTTTGTTGTAGCAAAGTAAAAAGCCTGTTAACTTTGGTCAGAACCTATTCTTAGGAGGGAGGGGAAACACTGATTGTTGCTACATTCAAAGTTTTTAAACAGGGGGGACAATTAGACAAAGAAGCAGTTTTAAAGCTGACACATATAAATCTTTGTAAAATTCGTATCAAATACAAGAAAGCACTATAGGCAATTAATAAAAGCATGTGTGTGTCCAGTGATCGGAGTAGTGGTACTTTGGTTTATCCAATAGTTAATGTTTAGGAAACAATGCTACATTTGAATTATTTTTTTATCACAATTTATGGGAACAGAAATGTTATGAACTGCAACTCTTCCTTCAAAAGGCATATATAAAGTTTTTCTTGGGCTACCTGTAGATTATGGATATGTTTGGTGCTTTATATAACAAGTCATTAGAATAATGTCATATTTGTAACAGCTTAATTCCTTAAGATTATTATGAGAAATAAAGATATACATACTGCAAGAAAAGTAACACTCCCTTTTTACTGGTGATCAGGTCATCTTTTAAGACGTAGGAAAAGGGACAGATCTTTCAGAACACTTTAAACAACTCATTCTTCTAAATGTTTCGATCCATATAGCATTCAAAAATGAGTAATAATGGGACCTGTTTGACCTTTAGCAAGCATGTTTAGATTATTATTATTTTTTTCATCTCCCAAGGCAGATGTTTGCAATGATAATATGAGGAGATGTAAGGGTAAGCCAGTTATTCTTCAGAGAATACTTTGGAGAATTTAAAAAGTACTATGTGGATAAATCTCTTGAAGCAAATAAAAATGTACACAAACATGCCTCATGATGAATAAGATTTATAGTATTATGGCTTTGATGTTAAGAATTTACCCTTTGTGATAGTGAAACAAGCTATTTAAATCAATATTTTATTATAAGGTTTGGCTCACAAAAGTATGTGCTTGCATGCACACAGAGAATAGTAGTTTAAGTAATTATAAATACAATTATGTGCTATGCCCTATATCATGGTATATTATCTTTGGGTTCAGCAAAACAAAAAGATTTGGAATGTGCATTCCATCTTCTCTACATGTTTTGGTTTGTTTTCTAGATTAGCAAAGCATTAAGACAGACAGCATTTTCTGCATCACTGGACACACTGGATGAGGTAACTGTTGTTCAGCAACTTTGCAATGCCCTTTTATTTTTTCATTAAATTAACCACAAAATATGCTAATACAAATACTGAGAGAAAACTTGACTCATATGATACAGGGAGGAGGAAAAAAAACCACCTAGTTAGGTATGCCAAGAAAAGAGTTTACCACCCAATTTCTATCCAAGAAAGGGGATGGAGAATGAAGGGATTAGGGAAAGTTGTCCTAGTTCTCCCAGAATCTCAGTGGGAGCTTTGGGGTGTAGCCAGCCAACACCTCTGCAATACCCCTCTTTGCAGAGAGAATCTTTGGAGTATCCTAAGTTTTCTACTTACATAAACAATATGCAAGAGAAAGAAAATGTTCTTTTCTAAGAGTACTGCTGACAACTATGAGGTAAAACTAAGGGCTTTGAGGTGAGGACTGTGTTTGATGCATTCTGGCTAATATTTTACCTTTTCACTCATTCTAGACATATCGGTTTCTCCTTCTGCTGTATATATATTTCTATAAACAATTCTATATGTTTATCTATTTTGTTCAGTTATACAGCACTATTACAACCAAATGACTATTAAGGATTTACCTTTGGCAAAACAAAACAATCATGTCTGAAATAGGCATGTTAAAACATTTTCACCCTTGCAGCCTAGTCAATCATGGGTTTTGCTATTATTTTGCAGTTATTAAACAGATGTACAGGAATCAACTCTATGGAGAACAGCCACAGGACAAACACAAAAATGAAAAGCACACATATTCCATTTACAATGAATGTTCTTGTCATTGTAAATATCCTAGCTATTGCTTTTTGAATGGTAAATTGCATAATAAATTATGAGTACTATTATTACAAAAATATTGTGGATATTAGGCAGTCTTTTGGGGAAGCAGGAGAGGCAATGAACAGTCTTGGCCTCTTTTTATGCCCTGAGAATGCAACATGGAAATTCCTTCTTTCAACTGGAGAAGCTACTGTAAGCTGAGGTTGTTTTGCAGCGTTGATACAATACACTATACAAGCAATTGCTACAGGCACCCTGACTTGCCAGGTCATAAATTAAAATACAAACAAACATCACTCCTTTGCCACACATACTAAACCACATACATATACTCTCTCACACAATGCACACGTACATCCCACAGCACTTAAGGGTCCATTGGTTCATCTGTCTCTTGCTTGACCTTGATAGGTACCTGAGGTAGTGGATGAGCATGAGGCAACTTCCCAACCGATACATCTGAGGCTTCGTAAAGGTTACACCCAGAGGAGACCAGCCCATTCCCCAGGTTTCGCTGTAATGATGCTTTAAGCGTGGCTCCTTCTATCTCGCTTCTAAGCACAGCGAGGATTTCTTTCCCTACCACCGATGCTACATCAACACTGTCCTCAACTTCATCCAACCTGTCCGCATTGTCACTAATGTCAAATTTCTCAATCTCTTCATTGATCCGGTTAAGGTCCTCTGTAGAAAGGTTGTGAGCAGGAATTACAGGGCAGTTTCCCTTCAGGTGGACCTTGAGGCTGCAAAGGTGGATGTAACTTTTATGACAGTGGATACACTTGTGTGGGCGCTCTCTGGTGTGGAGTCGTTTGTGTAGCTTTAGGTGCACAAACTGGGTGAATTTAGCAGTGCACAGCTTACACTGATAAGGTTTTTCTCCTGAATGCAGCCGCAGATGGGTCTTCAGGTTGCTTGTACTACTGAATCGTTTATGGCAGACCTAAAATTGAGAGGAAGTAAATTGGAGTTATGTCTACTTTAACATAAAAGCATAAACAAATAAATTCCAACCTCTTGAATCCCACATTTTCCTATCAAGGATGAATCTTGTGTAATCACTTTTTGCAAAATCATGTCTCCATTCTACTAGCAAGGATCTGTTCCCTCCAAAGCATGAAACCAGAACCAATATATACTTTGATTTGAAACTGGTGCAAAAGAAATCCTGACTATTTTTTAGAAGTGAAAAGCAGTTTCCCTTTTTCACTGGGCTGGATGGGGAGAACAGGCTGATATCAAATAATTGTTTTGGTTGTGTTTTCAGTGGATCCAACTCAGGGTTGGATGGGAGGCTACCAGCACATTGCAGTGTTTTAAGCTAGATTAGGAAGTTGAAGAAAGAAAACATTTCTGTACCATTGCAAAACAAATGTGCCCTGCCCCACTCTCAAGTCATATATACATTCATCAAGTAGCCAACAGTCTAATGTGACTCAAGGATATCTTTACTTTGATCACATCTTTTGCTAAAGTCATTCCTTGCAAACTCTACACACCTGACACTCATGAGGCTTCTCTCCTGTGTGTACCAGATAGTGCTTCTGGAGGTGAGCCAACTGAGTGAATCCTTTATTGCAAGTAGTACATTTGAATGGTCTTTCTCCACTATGTACTCGAAGATGAACCTTTCAAGAAACAGAATGCTTAGTGAAGTCTCAAGAAACCATGAACACGTTCAGAATGATTTTCTTATTGAATTAATATTGTTTCGCTATTACATTTTCTATAAGAATTATTTATGAAAAGGGAAGAAAACAGAAACAGTTTTATACATTGTTATTTAAATACTGCTGCTACCCAAAATCTACAATTTAGCAATATTTTAATATGTACTTAGCAATATTTAAAGAGAGAAAACCACTTGTGGAAATTACTAATGTGACAGAAGCTTCAGAAATCAAGGAATTAATCTCTTTTATCTATATACTATTTTGACAGGGTTGATCCATGGCTGAATTGTTCCTTTCCAGATTGACATTAAATATTGTTGGGTAAGAAAAGAATATGGAACAATGATGGCTAAGAACTTATTGCCTCAAATATTAAAAGAAAAAAAATGACTGGACTGCAGAGATCAGGAATTATATATCTGTTGAGAAATTCAGATATCACCTCAGTGCAACTAAACTCTAGGCCAGGGGTTTTCAAACTTGACAGCTTTAAGACTTGTGGACCTCAACTCTCAGAATTCCTCCTTTAGTCATGTTAGCTCAGGAATTCTGGGAGTTGAAGTCCACAAGTCTTAAACTTGCCAAGTTTGAAGAATCTTGCTTTAGGCAAATGAGTGGCAGCCCAGCATTTGATGAAATGTCAGCTTCCTCCTGCAATGACTCCTAATAAAATTCATTCTCCTTTTTAGTCTTTCTTAGACTTTTCTTATTAGGTGCCACTACTTTTTACATGGCTCATCATCATCTCTCCCCACATCCAATACTTTATATATTAGATGCACTCACTTTCTTAGTTCAGTTATCAAAACTTCACAGAGCAGGAATCCCCCAGAATTAAAGTGACCAAGTCAAATCCACTTTAGTCACTTTAATGAATCAATTAAGAAATGATTACTGCACAACTGCTAATCTTTAAAATGAATTTCAAATATTTAAAAATGTAAAACCACAGGCATAAATTTAATATCAGCACATATGTATGGACTAATTGTTTTTTTTTTTTTTTGGGGGGGGGAGATATTCTTTAGCATATCAATTTCTTTTAGGCCTTCCCAAAAAGTCATTTTTGAGGAAATGGTAGTCAGAGAAATCTGCCTAGCCATTATGTCTCTCTTTAAAAGCTTACCTTCAGATTGGAGAGCTGGCCAAAGGTTTTGGAGCAGACATTGCATTCATACTTTATTTTGCCATTCTGTTTTTTCAAGGGATAGGGAAGCGTTTTATAACCAGTCATATTCCTCTTGTTCTTGATGAGATTTATGGCTTCTTCACTGCTAGTGGCAGCTAATACTGCCGAGGTAGGTTTTGCTTGCATGATGTGTTCAGAAGTGGCTGCAGTGCCTGCAGTGGGCGACCCACTTGTGGGGCTACATGGCTTGTCTTTCATGCTGGCAGCAGCTCCTGTGATGGAGAAGGCACTGTTATGTGCAGGAATCAGAAGGTCCCTTGGATGATCCGGCTGCAAGAAGTGACGGCTCCCATCTGATGGCAAGGAACTTGGAAGGGTAGATGAGTTCAGGATATGAGAGGAAAGGTTTCCACCGCTGAAGAAGCTGCTGTACAAAGGATACATCCTTGGGAAGAGATTGAAATTGTTGATGCTCATGCCATATGGTGGTAATAGGAATTTGGGATAGGGAAAGGTTTGTGAAAGATGGCTTGAGGGGGCATATCCAGAATATGACCCTAATCCTTCTGTGTTATACAGTCCATTCAAGTAAGGATAAGGCTCCCTGTGCTCTTTAGTCACAGAAGCTAAGGGTGAAATTGTAACTCCTGGACTGCTGTGAGGGCTTGAACTTTTTAAACTTTGGTCTGGGCTACTTCTCGCTGAAGGACTTGGGGTAGTAGAAGGCTGGATAGGTGAGTGAGCAAGGTAACTAGGCCTATCCATCCCATAAGCCAGGGAAACCTTCAGGTAATCTTCTGGAATGTGAGGTCGGATGGGATAGACAGCTCGAGGATAGAAAGGCCTCCTTTCAGGACTACAATTTTTCCTTAAGACCTCTAAGTCTTTTTCTTGAGTATGTGGAATAACATGGCTACAGCACAAATCCCTTCCTCTAGGATGATTAGAGTCAGTTTTTAGGATTTCCTTCACACTATGTTCTCTTCTCGGAAGATTTTTCTGAAAAAGTTCATCTTTGTCACAGGTTTGTTGCTTTGGCCTATTGTGGCTTTGGGCTGAAATACAAGAACAAAACATAAGCAATGAGTGTGGGGTGTCTGGTCTGAACTTGCTTATTTTCTTGCAATGAGTAGTTCAAGACATTTGCAGGCATTTGATGGATTCATTTTGCAGTCTTATCAAAGTGAGGACAGATAACCCTTGTCAACCGTACATTTTTTAAAAACACTTTGAGCATTAACTTCTATCTTAAAAAAAGAATTAGTCTTGGGCTTTTGAAAATGAATACTACTAGGTTCAACTCAAAGAAATAAAGCCACTAACTACTTATATTAAATTGTAGAAAATCTGTCAGTACTTTCCTATTACATTGGTTCTCAGCTCATGCCATCTTTCTTGAATATGGGGCTTAAATGCTTTAGTAAAGAAATCCTGTATCCTTTAAAAATGATTCAAATAACATTTCAAAGCAAATTTTCAAAAATTCTTTTGAAAACGAGCCTCTGATTCTACATAGCTTCATTCTAATTTTTGATCATCATTCAGACAGTCCAATTGCATGTCAAAATGTAGGAAGGAAGCATTTTTCTCTGTCCCAATATTATAACTTTCAGGAATTGGCATGAAAGTTCTTTCTACAAAGGAAACATTTTCTTTTGGAACTAATTATGTACCATCAAGTCAGGGTTGATTTTTACCAATTGCATCAATAATTTTTCTGCGTGATTCTTTTGAGTGGGGATATTATAATTTTTTGGCAATGTGCTACTCTCCAGAGGTCCTGAAGCTTTTTCAGCATCCCAGTTACAACACTTGATTATAAAAGGAACATAATTTTCAATAAATTCATCAAAAGAAAATAGCAATTCTCTTTTGTCTCTCCAGTTAGGGTTTGCACAGCAAGACAACAACCCTACTTTTAACATCCCTCTATTTTAACTGTGGCTTCAGAAGATATGAGTACACACATGTCATGTCAGGTAGCTACATCATTTTTTCCTACCACACATATATTGCTGAAACACTGAGGGATGTGATGACTGGCCCCAGCTCTCTGAAGTGTTTCTGTGGTGTGTATGTGGTGAGAAAAGAAGACATGTAGGGCTCTTCATATTCACCATTTTTTAAACACACACCTGCTTTTGCTATGATGTGTGAAGTGTTTTCTAGTTTTAAGCTTTAAGAAAAGACACACCGAAGGTGTGATATTGTAATTAAAACTAAAAATAAAAGCCTTTTCAATTGGCACAAATTTTTCCCAAACTTTATTAAAATTTCAAAAAGGTATAAAGTACAAAGTAGCAAAGAAAAGAAAGAGTTAAAAAGAAAGGAAAGGAGTAAGAAAAAAGCAAGTTTGGGAGTTGCAAACAAAAGGGGAAAAACTATTTTAAAAATTAATTTATTTGATACAGATAAAAATCTAAAAATCAATTATCCTTTCAATAGAGTAAACCATAACAAAAGGTACTTTTGTCATCATAGACAAATCTAATCATCAAAGCCCAAGGTTAAAATTTCAATTCTTTCAGTTTCAAACGAAATATTCAAGAATGGGTTCCAAGTAGAAAGTCTTTTCTTTAATCAAAGCAGTCAACTTCGCTATCTCTGCCAACTCTACATTAATTTCATAATCCATTCTTCCCTCGTAGCTGGCTAAATGTGAGTTCTTCCATCTTTGGGCATACATAAGTCTTGCTGCTATGGCCACAGATAAAATAAAGTTCCATTAAAAAAATGTTTCTCCATCAAACCCAGGAGAAACACACCTAGCTTCAATAGTACATTCAAATTAAGAATTCTCTGAATGTCTTTGGAGCCAAAATAGATGTTTCATTTATACATCAAAATAGATGCTTCATTCTAGTTTTTGTTCCAAAGGTTGTTTTCCTTAGAAGTGTCTCAACACAGGAAGTGGTATGGTGTTTTATTATGGAAGAATCTGTACCACTGCATTGCCTACAACAATATATAAGGGAGTATTTTTATTTATTTATTTATTTATTTTCTCACCTTTTATATAAGAGCTCAAAGTATCATATAGACTCCTTCCTCCTATTTTTATCCCTTAAACAACAATGCTGTGAGCTATGTTAGGCTGGAAGAGAAAGTGACATGCCCGAAGTCTTCTAATGACCTTCCATGGCTGAGGATAGAGAAGAATCTGAGTCTCTTTATTCCTAGCTTATTACCTCAACTACTTTACCATGCTGATTGTTGGAACTGAAACTGAAGAAACCTACTCAATGATTGGCATTCCTTTTCTGTTGTCCTTTACATAATCCCTAAGGCTGCTATACTGGACTCATGTAAGTCTCGCTGGGCAGCTACTTATACATGGTAGCTTTCTATAACTGCTGAAGAAGAAATTTAGGGATTTTTTTTTTATCTTGAATGTTTAATTATAGACTGTTTTTGAATGTATCACACATAAGAATTATAAAGGAATGTGCCATATTTTCCAGTTCTGTAAGGATTTGGGATTGGCTGCCAGGCATGTAGTTCTTGGCATATGCAGCTAACTTCTTAGTAATTTGTAAACTAGCTTCCACCTCTTCTGAACTTGAATTCTCCTATCCATTGGCCATGTTGGTAGAGGCTGGCAGGAAACTGGAATTCCTAATATCTTCAAGTCGTGAAGCTTCCCTTTCTGCATTAGTCTGTTTCCTTAGAGCAGGGGTATCAAACTTGCAGTCTGTGGGCCGGATGCATCATGTGCTGGCCCTGCCTCCACCCAGTTTAGCGAAGTGGGAGAAAAAGTCCTGATACATCATGTGATGCCACAAATTTGACACCTTTGCCCAGAGGCTCCCTTTTTTTCATAGTTTCTTTCAATTGATTGGTTCTTCATTCAAAACACATATGACAACAATTGGTACCGGTGTAGCCATGCATTGGTCAGTAAAAAAAGAAATACAAATAAAGAGTGAATTATGTTTTACTCAAATCTAGTTGCAAAAATCTTTTCATTTGTAATTCTATTAGCAGCCTGAGACATTTTAATTCTTTCCCCTGAGACCTCAAAAAATAGCTGTGGGTGTATAGTGTCATTTCCAGAGTAAATGCTGATCAACGTTTTGAATGATTAATTTTAATCATGCTGATTCATATTTTTGTTCTAAATAAAATAGCTGTTTTGCCAGAAGAGAACCTCAGAGTTCTACTTTTCCCCCAACAGATGCTAGAATGAAAGCTATTATTTAAAATTTCATTAGATCAAACGTTGTTCCTAAATGTGTCACATATTATTGAGAAGATTAATATTAGGCCATCAGAATAAAAAACTTTTCTGCTGTTCCTTTCCAGAAAGTGACAGATTCAAATAGGTTGATCCTCCAAACGTTTCGGCAGAATCTCATCTGCCTTCATCAGGCTTCTGTATTGATGAGAAATGCAGTAAAAAAGCTGGAACACATTTCCTCACCAGTCCAACACATGGAAGCCACAGGCCATAGCATCAACTTCAATGGCACCAAACCCTAGCCACTATAGAAAACCCCAGCCACAGAATTATCAGAGAAGCCATAGAGATTGAAAAAAGACCTGAAAGCATGAATAGATGATTCCACCAGACTGTCAATTATTTGGAAGCCTGCACTCACAAACAAAAAAATCTCCACACCACAAGCCAGGCAAACACCTGGGCACAAACAGATCCCCCCTGATACCTCCAGCTCAAACACACCCCAACCAGGCACCCAGATGAAACCTAGTTTCCTAATTAATGATAGCCATCCATTTACTCGGAGCCAAGCTGCACTAAAAGTCTCCAATACAGGAACACAATGTTGCCAGCCAATCAAGAAACAAAAAAACAGCCACAAAACAGACAGAAAATATTAGAAACACCAATCAAGCAGAACACAGCAAACTCCAAGACCAATAAACACAGACCAAGACTCCCAATCAATCAGGATGAAGAAAAAACCATTCTGGCACAGCTGTAGGCTAGCCCCAAATTTAAAACTGAAACAACTGTAAAAGTTTGACTCACAGATGAACACAATACAGAAGCCTGATGATGGCAGATGAGATTCTGCCGAAACGTTGCTACAACTTTAAAAGCACAACTATAATGATGTGGAAAAATACCCAAACAAAGCTGAATAACATATACATACATACATACATACATACATACATACATACATACATACCGTGTTTCTCAAACAATACGGCCTCCACCAACAGGAAGCCCCAGCATGATTTATTGGCATAAAATCAAATTAAGCCCCTTCCCCCAAATTAAGACCCATATTAAACATGTGAAATGAGGGGGAATGGCGGGGGGGGCTTGCCATTAGGAAGTACTTTGTTGCATGCCCGGATATGGTGCTGCCTGCGTTGGTGGAGCACTTCATATTGGGAGACCTTCTGCCACCATTGCTTTTCCTTGTCCCTTGCTGCCGTGGCGTTACAGTAATGCTGCGGCGTTTGGCGCAGCCACGTGCAGCCAGTCAGGGCTCCTCCCGGCAACCGGAGCCCTGAGGAGACACTTGGCTCCTGTGGCCGCTTCCCTTTGCCTTCAAAGGTAAAGTGAATTATTTTAAAAACCTCTGCTCATCCCATCAGGGCTGCGCCGGAGCCGTGTGAGCTGGGCAGAGCTGAGAAAGTGAGCTGCGGGTGTTTCCTGGTTCTGCCCAGCCCACACGGCTCTGCTGCGGCCCTGGCGGGATGAACAGAGGTTTTTAAAATAATTCACTTTACCTTCGAAGGCAAAGGGAAGGCGGCAATAGGAGCTCCTGAAGCCAAGTATACCAACAACAAAAGGCAAATCCTCAAGATGGGCTGGAGGGAGGTGGCTGCGTGCCCCCCGGGCTGCTTCAATGCAAGGTCCTGACTTGCACATCCTGCCATTGCCGCCACATCCTTTTTGCCGCCACCTCCCTCTCTGACTGCAAAACTTGTGTGCTTCGCCAAACGTTCTGAGCGAGGCGAGCTCTTTCATACATAGAGAGAGAGAGAGAGAGAGGGAAAGATGCCAGCGTTCTCCGAGAGGCTGGCTCTTTTCTCTAGCCGAGGCTGACATCTGACTGAATCTCTATCCCGCTCCTTTATCCTCACGACGGGGTCGGCAGCGACGCTCTCTGGTGCGGCCACCTCAGCTTGCCAGCCTTGCCCCGCTATGAGATGATACTGTGACAGCCGCTGCTGCCGCACTCCCTTCCCTTTCCTCTCCTCTCCTCCCTTCGCCGGCAGGAGTGTGTGCGCCTGCTGCCACTGTCGCCGCTCCTCAGGCCGCCTGGGGCGGGCAGGTGGGAAAGCAAGCAAGGTGGCTGCACTGTCTTCTTTTTCCCTCAGCGAAGCGCCGCCGCCTGCCGCCGCCACCTGCGATGGTCGAGGAGGCAGCGGAGGCACCTGAAATGTCACCAAGGCAGTGAGTGCCTCCCCACCGGGCCCTCCACTCATCCCCCCTGGCGGAGAGGCACTCGCTGCCTTGGTGACATTTCGGGTGCCTCCGCCGCCTCCTCGCCCATCGCAGGTGGCGGTGGCGGCGGCAAGCAGCGGCACTTCGCTGAGGGAAAAAGAAGACAGTGCAGCCACCTTGCTTGCTTTCCCACCTGCCCGCCCCAGACGGCCTCAGGAGCGGCTGCAGTGGCAGCAGGTGTGCACATTCCTGCCGGCGAAGGGAGAGGTGAAGAAAGAGAAGGGAGTGCGGCAGCAGTGGCTGTCACAGTATCATCTCATAGCGGGGCAAGGCTGGCAAGCTGAGGTGGCCGTCCCAGAGAGCGTCGCTGCCGACCCCGTCATGAGGATAAAGGAGCGGGATAGAGATTCAGTCAGATATCTGCCTCAGCTAGAGAAAAGAGCCAGCCTCTCAGAGAACGCCGGCGTCTTCCCCCCCCCCCTCTATGTATGAAAGAGCTCACCTTGCTCGGAGCGTTTGGCGAAGCACACGAGTTTCGCAGTCGGAGAGGGAGGCGGCGGCGAAAAGGATATGGCGGCAACGGCAGGATGCTGCAAGTTATGACCTTACACTGAAGCAGCCCGGGGGGCATATAGCCACCTCCCTCTAGCCGACCTTGAAGATTTGCCTTTTGTTGTTGGTATACTTGGCTTCAGGCGCTGTCGCCGCCTTCCCTTTGCCTTCGAAGGTAAAGTGAATTATTTTAAAAACCTCCGCTCATCCCGCCAGGGCCGTGGCAGAGCTGTGTGGGCTGGGCAGAACCAGGAAACACCCGTGGCTCGCTTTCTCAGCTCTGCCCAGCTCACATGGCTCCGGCGCAGCCCCGATGGGATGAGCAGAGGTTTTTAAAATAATTCACTTTACCTTTGAAGGCAAAGGGAAGCAGCCACAGGAGCCAAGTGTTTCCTCAGGGCTCCGGTTGCAGGGAGGAGCCCTGACTGGCTGCACGTGGCTACGCCAAACGCCGCGGCATTACTGTAATGCCATGGCAGCAAGGGAGAAGGAAAAGCAACGGTGATGGAAGGTCTCCCGAATATGCAAGCTGTCACCGCCCACCCACCCGAGGATGCAAGGGGGGCAATTAAGGCACCCCCGAAAAGACGGCCTCGCCAGTTTTTCGGGGGTCAAAAAAAAATAAGGCCCAGCCTTATTATGTGAGAAACACGGTACATACATACATACATACTACATTCATATTCCTTTTTAAAATCAGTTAATTAAATAAATTAATTATATGTTATATAATGAAATGTGCTTTTTTTATTCCGAATGTACCGCTAATCAATTTCATCAGTTACACTTTAGATTTTAAGCCACAGAATTTAGTGTGTTAACATGCTTATACTATTATACATCTTTGTAATATTTCATCTGCTGAAACCTTAGCTGATTCCTCAAAACCTAAGCACACCTTGGCAAATTATCTCATAACTTCAGGGATATAAGAAGTCAAAAGAAAAAAAAAATGATATCCCAGAAGACAACAAAGAAAACTGCATCTGTGTTATCACCAAGAAAACCTACATGTATCTCTTTACTTAGGCGATTATTTTCCTAAATGTCATGTCACTTTAATTTTTTCTCAAAATTAAGATGAAGCAAACTCCTAATCATTTTCTCTATTCATTTGTGGAATACATAACAAGCTCAACCATGCATCTTCTTTTTAAATACAGCAGCCAGAAACCCAGTGTTTCTGACATAAAAAAATTATATAAAAGGCATTATAAATACAAGGCTTCTAATTGCAAGTAACTGAAGAACCTGGGGTTTTAAACATGAATTTCAGTTATTTTGAGACACAATTAAGAGGACTGTGTAATATGTCAAGCTAAATCAATTAAAATATTTAGTTCACTTTTATGGATTTATACATAAAAGTGTATAAATATACATTTGTGTATAAATATAAATATAATATTTATAAGTGTATAAATATAAATGTATATACATTTATCAACTGATTTTTTAAAAGCAAAATGATTCACATCAACTCAACCTTTTGCTTTGAATCTCAGACTCAAAAATCAGAGTGTGACTGATTCACATCCTCTAGCATTTAAAATTGACTTATTGCATGTGCAGGCCCTGCTATATTATGCATTCCTATGATACTTTATTTTATTTGTAATAAGTTAAATCAATATCATGGACAATTATGTGATTCTTACATTTTCATAACTTCAAACAATAAATAGTTTATGATGAACAGATGAAGTATTTTTATCTGAATGCTTAGGAAGCCCCTTTTTGGCACAAATTGATATAAAACAAAAAATAAACATAGTTTTAGAATATACTTATAATAAATCAGAATCTATTTATGTTCCTAGGATACAGTCGCTCAGAAATGGAGAGTTACAGGAGAAATAATATAACAAGGGAAAATGAAGATATGAAAACATAAGGTTGGGGATGGATTTTAATTAGACAGGATTTCAAATTTAGGTTTTATCAAAAGGTTCATACTACTTGACGTTATCATGGTAGACAATTTTATACAGAGCTAGATGCAAATGTACCTGACTTAAAGATACACTAATTACCCTGTTTGAAAATAGATGCTATCTGGATATGCAGCCTATTTTACTGCTTTTAAGTAAGGATGCTCTTTTATATGACAGTATGTATGTATGCATGCATGCATGCGTGTATTTATTTCTATGGATCTCCGCTCAAATATAACCCTGGGCAGTTTACAATAATTAAAATCAATATAACAAATTAAAAGTTCTTTACTTTATTAGTTCATATAGGTTCTACACTGGAGGCAGGACATGTGTGCAGCAGAGGTGATAAGCAACACGATTCAGGAAGAGGCTACTTCTATCTATATCATCTTTCATGCATATTTTAAAATTTCCAAGAATAATGTTTTCCAATCTCAATTAACAATTTTTTAGGTTGTTGGAGCAACATTATACAGCTTCATTTATTTCCTATACTACATTAAGAAAAAAAGAATTGGGACCAACTTCCTAAGTAAGCAAATATTTTCTTTTTTCTTGAAGTGAGTTCCACTGCAGTCTTCTAGGATTATTTTTTTATTTCCTAGTTTATTCTATAGTCCTGGTATCTCCTTGTATAGGAAGTCCTCGCTTAGAGACTACAGTTGGAACTGGCAAATTGGTTGTTAAGTGATGTGGTTGCTAAATAGTGGAAGTAAAAGTATTTTCACTGAACCAGCACTGAAACCAAATTCTACCTGCATAGTTTGAAAATATTAACAAGCCAATCCTATATATCTCTAAGATCAGCAATAAGCCCCGCCACATTCAGTGAAATTTATTTCATGTCAGATTGTGGTGAATATGTGTGTGTCTGTCTGTCTGTCTGTCTGTCTATCTATCTATCTATCTATCTATCTATCTATCTATCTATCTATCTATCTATCATCTATCTATCTATCTATCTTTGTAAATACATGAAAATATTGGGTGTTTTTTGTTAGGACAGCAATTTATAAAATTTTGTGATATAAAGCAATAACTAACATAAAAATACAGATGGATGTGAATTCAAGAGATTACAAAGTGTGATGTGAAGTGAAAGCACTGTTTTTTCATTAAAAGATTTTATCAGTTTCTTCAAACACTAGGTGATTTTCTGAAGAAATAAACTAACCATGAAAATTATGAAAAACTACCAGTCTTAATAATGATAAACCTCCCGAGGAATTTGAATTCCTACCATCCAGATTTTGGAATGGCATTCTTTTCTTTCTCATTTTCACCTGTGGCTTTATCATAAAGTTGGCTTTTCCTCTCCTTACCTGGCTAGGCTTTTTAGTACAACATAATCTTAACAACAGCACATGAACGTTCAGATTAAATTCTGAAACAGCCTCATAACAGGATGTTCAGCTAACCATATAGCTACATTTTTGTCTCCTTAAATCAGGTTATGCTGAGTTGTGTTGTTTTTAATTAAGAAAAAAATGTTTCCTGTTTAAGATGTCTTCTCCTGCAATCATATTTGAAGCCCGAGGTTCATCATTCATATGATGATTCATACCCATGATCAACATTCCAGTGACAAAAGATATTTTTTACAAGGGAGTAAATCTAAATTACTTACTATTCAACATCACCAGGTCTCCAGTGGAAGGATAATGCAATCTATCGGCAAAGTCCTGACAATACCAGATAAGCAATTCCCGGCCAGGAGGAATAGGCTTGATGGTGTAGAAGTAGATGTTCATGCCGTTCTGACATGCAGCCAAGTTCTGTTCCTGAACTGAGTGGGCTGGATTCACATAACGCATCCAGTTGCTTTTTTCTTCATTAAATCCATCAATGAAATGGAGAAATTCACCACCAGAATAGATCTACAGGAATATAGAAATGACAAAGCCTTAATGACAGTTAAATATATTATTCGTATTATATAATATTATATTATATAATATTATCATAAATATAGGAAACAAAACATCCCAAATAGAAGTTGGTCCTAATTAAATGCTTTTTTATCCTTTTGTAGTTATTGCTTAGTTTTTTTTGTTGCAGAGTTTTCAATTAAAATCTGTAAATATTCAATGTTTCTGATTTAAAACGCTACCTAAGTCTTGTCAAAAACAGTATTCACTTAAAGTTGAATATGTCTTTGTATAGCTGCTAGGAGTCAATGTTGCAAAGCCAATTCACTTAATTATGTTCTAGTCAAATATTTTTCTTATCTCTTCTGCATTTCTCTTTATGATTTCTCACCATCACCACAGATTTAAGAAACATCAGATTTATTCAGATACACCCTCACCCCACAAGTTCTAAAATAGCACCAAATCATATTTAGAAGGCAGCCCTTTTGTACAAAAACTGGGTGGTGTAAAGTGAATTATACTATGGTAAATATGGTAAGGAAATATGGAGGCAAGACTGATCTAATAATTAAGTAAAATGCTTTCTTCTCTAAATAAGAATGTTAGGAAAATATAATTTCACAGAAGGACAAATAATGCGATTTGAGGCATGCTTCTTTTCAAAGTGCCTCTAAGATTATGAAAATGAACGGGTCCTGTTGAAACTTAAACCATACACTGAATAACTGTTGCTCTCTGAAGTAATTATTTGAAAGTTACCACTGGGGGAGGGGGAGATTATTAACTGGAACCAAAAAAGTTTTTATATATTTCCATTGAGAAATACTTCACTCTTTTTTGTCTTGTTCCCATGGGCTTTGGGAAAATGGCAAATATATACTTCTGGTTTCATTTTTACCTCAACTGTTAAACCTGAGGTTAATTAATCAGGTGATTTACAGAAGGACACTCAGTTGAAATGTCATGGCTAAGAAAGGATTTGAGTTTAGGTGTGCTCTTGTCAAAATGTAAAAACTGCTCCAGTTCCTTCTGTGTTTTTTTTAATAGGCATTTTTGTTTGAATGTTGTTTGATGTAAGAATATACCGAGAAGTCATTAAAAAAAAACACAAAGTAGCAACAAAGCTGGCCTTTTAACACACACAGTAGACACCAGAATCACTTTCTTACTTCCTGTCATTTGAGGCTGAGGAAATACATGTAGCCTCATCAAAGAAGCCTGAGAGATTTTGCGGTGTTTTTGTTATGAGAAAGATGGAACAAAGGCTCAAGAATTATTCTCTCTCTCTCTCTCTCTCTAAAAAAAAAAAAGCTTGCTAGCTCCAATTTGCAAACTTCCAGGAACTCAGCAGTTCCAGTGATATGCACCGATGTTACAGGGAAGACCCCATTTTTCAAATTTAAAGGAAAGGTCTTCCAGTCATATTCCAAAGCTAACATAATTTATTATATGCTTCATCACTACTCACATGCTGTGCAGTGAGACTGCTGTAAAACTTTATTCTGCTGCCTCATCTAATTGTCATGAATCAAACAAGGGTAAAATGTGCTGAGTCATACTGCCACAATTACAAGAAATGACATCACCTTGGCTCTTGTACAACATATTCATTCTTTTTCTTTCTAAAAGCTATAAAATTTTTATGAAACCCAAATAAGATATTTCTTTTCTTCCCAGACATGTCTTTTCACATGACATGCTGGAAATTATCTTCCAGTTTCCTTTGCACCTACAGGGCTGTTTTCAGGCACTGAGGAAATAACCTTTTCTAAGAATCCCAGGCACTGAATCAGAAGATTCAACTCCAGTACTTAGCAAGATTTTTCAAAATGCAAGTACTGTAATGTGTGTAACGTTTGTGATGTTGTGTCACATCCTGTTAGGTAGCCAGAATTCTTTTCCAACAGTTGCTGAATAATTGCAGAGCTCAGCTGCAGGCTTTCCTAATCTGTTTCTCTGCAGATGTATGAGACTTAAGTCCCCATTGTTGCCAGCCAAAATGGATCAAATAAATCAGAGTCTGTTACATCCAGAGGGCCCAGGTTGTTCTCTTCCCTAACAATTAAGCTGAAGAGCATGTTTATTTTCTTCCATGATAAGAATTTGAAAAACTATCAATATAAAGAATCAATTAAGAAAATCAACTATATCTAGACTGATGACACATCTGCCTTATTGAGCAACTAAAAGTGAATGAGAACAAATGACCAAAATAAATGTTTCTACACTGTCTTCCAAATGGATAACTTACAGAAGGAAGCAAAGATGACATGGCCTTAAGTTGCAAGCTTCCATCTTGGTTATTCTGTTTTTGTAATGCATACCTATACCATAATAAAACTTAGGCAAGATGAAATCTCACAGCTTCAATTCTTCATTTGAGAAACAAAATTGGTTCTTCCCCTACAGTTGCTGTAAGACAGGGGTGTCAAACTCACGTTGTCACAGTGGCATCACATATCAGGACTTTTCCCCCTCTTCGCTAAACTGAGCGTGGGCGTGGCCTACAGGCTGGGAGTTTGACATCCCTGCTGTAAGAGAATACACAATTAATATAATAGAGGATTTGTTTTTTTTCCTAATGCTATGCTAATTAGAGATCTAGTTTGGTCTAGTGGTCAAGGCACCAGGCTAGAAACTAGCAGGCATATTAGATATGTTCCTGCCTTGATTTGTTTATCAAAAATTAATAAAGGCAGGATGTAAATAAATAATGAATACAGCATTCCTCCCTATATAAGGGGTTAAGTTATAATTGAAATTGCGGAAGAAAAAGCAAATGATACAATGTATCGTGTCCAAGTAACCAAGTCTTCTTCCTTACAAATCTCATACTTTATGACAAATTTAGTTCATCTTATCTCATCCAATATTTATACTTCAAGGGTACAAGAAATTTATTTAACTTAAATTATTGAATGGTGATAAGGTGGGAGTAGGATGCATGGTCTCTTAGTTTCTAGCCTGGTGCCTTGACCACTAGACCAAACTGGATCTTTAATTAGCATAGCATTAGAAAAAAACAAATCCTATATCATATTAATTGTGTGTTCTCTTAGAGCAACTATATGGATTCAACCAAATGAAGAATTGAAGCTGTGAGGTGTCCGCTTTCCTAAGTTTTATTATGATACAGGTATGCATAAGACATACAGGATTTAGCAAAAAATAATCAACTAGCAAAAATTCTCATAATATCAACAACCTAGGTTTTTTTTTTTTTTAAAAAAAAAAATCATGTACCTGCCTTGTGGAATGAGTAATCAAAAAGATGTGTTCTCTTCATTGTGTTAGTTAAAACTGTAGTAACTCAGTTACTATAAGCACTAATTGAAGTATTTATCTTAAATTTCCTCCACCCCTGTGGGCAGAAGGAATAGCATCACATTTGTGAGATTAATCTCCTGATTTTGGCAGTAACCCTCAGGTTTTAGAGGAGGATATCTGAGAGAAACTGCTCTATTATATGTTATACCCAATGTTGGTCTGAAAGTTGGTGGGTTGAAGTAACCAAGATGCAAAAGGATTACTATTGGCTGTTCTATTCTCCTAAGAATGGGATTATAGTCATATCATTATTACTAATTCATCATTTAGCTCATGCAGTTCAAATAATGACAATACTGTTTCACTGATAACACATTTAATATTTTAAAATACTTTTATATGAAGTTATTTTCCTTGCTTACCCTCCAGAAATATTTTCTGTTTGCATCCTTAGGAACAGTGTCACTGGTATAGATTTCACCAACTAATGGTCCAAAGCGTGTTCCTTTGGGGATAGTATCTTTGCTAATAACTCCAATAACCTGAACGAAAAGGAGTTGGATTATGTTCAGAATAAATGCACTGAAAAACACATAGTTTAAAACAATACACTGGTATAAAATACCCTGGTTATAATATTATTTGTCTATTCACTGTATTACTATGAACCACATATGTTCTCTTCTTCTGTATTTAGAATATTTCAGTGATGAGTTGACACTTGCTGTTGTAGAATGAAGTACTTAAAATATGAATAATGTTTATAAAGATTAATTTGATCTGTTTTCGTGCAGATATTTAGATATAGCAGTATACAATTTAGTTGTAATTCATTATCACATAACTAAATTACAATAAATTTACTTTGAAAAATGCACCATAAAGCCAGTTTGGTCTAGTGGTCTAGAAACTGGGAAACCGTGAGTTCTAGTTCTTGTTTAATGCACATCATTTAGTGACTGTTTGAAGCCAAGATATTGTGCCCTGACTCCACTAAAGGGAGAAAACCTTAATGCAACTGGCCAGAGAAGTGTGGACAGCACATGGCATTTTGGATGAGGCTTGCCAGAGGTGTTCGGCAGGAATACACATGTCATGAAAGATACATTTTGAGAGCAATATATTTAAAGCAAGGTTTGTATAGGTTGTCCTCAACTTACAACCATCCATTCAAGGTAACAGTAGCACTGAAAAAAATGACTTATGATCCTTTTTCACACTTACAACTGTTGCAGCACCCCCACAGTCATCTGATCAAAATTCAGCTGTTAAGTGAATCATGCAGTCATTAGATGTATCCTGTTCCCCCCATTGACTTTACTTGCTGGGTTGCAAAGGGTGTTTGCTCCAGCTGTCATAAATACATGCCAAGAATCTAAATTTTGATCATGTGACTGCGGGGAATATGGTGATGGTCTTAACAGATAATCAGAGTTGGAAGGGACCTTGTAGGTCATCTAGTCCAACCCCCCACCCAAGCAGGAGACCCTACACCATTTCTGATAAATGGCAGTCCAATCTCTTCTTGAAAGTCTCAAGTGATGGCGCTCCCACAACTTCCGAGGGCAAGCTGTTCCATTGGTTGATTGTTCTCACTGTCAGAAAGTTTCTCTTTATTTCCAGGTTAAATCTCTCCTTGTCCAGTTTCCATCCATTATTCCTTGTCTGGCCTATAGGTGCTTTAGAAAATAGCTTGACCCCCTCCTCCTCCCTGTGGCAGCCCCTCAAATATTGGAAGACTGCTATCATGCTCCCCTGGTCCTTCTCTTTACTAGACTAGCCAAGCCCAGTTCCTGCAACCGTTCATTGTATGTTTTAGCCTCCAGTCCCCTAATCATTCTGGTTGCTCTTCTCTGTACTTTTTCTAGAGTCTCAAAATCTTTTTTATAATGTGGTGAACAAAACTGGATGCAGTATTCTAGGTGTGGTCTTACTAAGGCTTCATAGAGTACTATTAGTACTTCCCTTGATCTTGATTGTATCCTTCTGTTAATACAAATTAGGATTACACTAGCTTTTTTGGTTGCTGCTGCACACTGCTGGCTCATATTTAGCTGGTTGTCCACTAAGACTCCAAGATCCCTCTCACAGTTACTGCTATTAAGCCTGGTTTCACCCAGTCTATATGTGTACCTCTGGTTTTTCTTGCCTAAGTGTAGGACTTTACTTTTTTCTACATTGAATTTCATTTTGTTAGATATGGCCCAGTGTTCTAGTCTGTCAAGATCCATCTGGATCTTGAGCCTATCTTCTTGAGTGTTAGCTATTCCTGCCACCTTAGTATCACCTGCAAATTTGGTAAGTTCCCCTTCTATTCCCTCATCTAAGTCGTTAATGAAGATATTGAAGAGTACTGGGCCTAAGATGGAACCTTGTGGCACCCCACTGCTTACTTCTCTCCATGTAGACTTAGACCTATTAAGTACTACTCATTGAGTACACTTTGCCAGCCAGTTGTGAGTCCATCTAGTGGTGGTGCTATCTATTCTACTTTTTTCTAGCTTGCTAAGAAGTTGGTTGTGGTCTACTTTGTCGAATGCCTTGCTGAAATCTTAAGTGTCTTAAGTGTAAGTCACTTTTTTCAGTGCTATTGTGCCTTCAAATGGTTGCTAGATGAATGTTTTTAAGTTGAAACTGTTTGTACCTTACTAGAATCATTGTACTTTTCTATCCTATACAGGGAGACAGATGTATATTATTATCTGAAATAGTACTTATTAAGGGACAACCACACATGAAATCTCTCAAATGCTTATTGTGGATTTAACCAAGGACCCACAGCTTTACAGTGTAAGATATATTGGCTGTTGAAGTTCCTCTTTGCCACTAATTATATCATGGACTATTTGAGTATCTTGTTACATACTGGGGATTTCCTCCCTTCCTCTCGCCTCCTCCACTAAGTCCGCTAAATTTTAATTTGCTTTGAATATTATATAAACAACAGAGTAACTTTGTAAACCAGGAACCATGAATAAGGACTTTTTGAAACTGATGTCTGTAACTTAAATGGAAAGTAGGGGATGAAAAGAAGACGTTTGTTCCACAGACTTAGTAAACATTCATGTTCAAGCTAATGAGTCATGCTATTCTCACACTATTGACTAGCTTCATTATACCTAATAAAATAATAAAAAAATATAACTGCATTATGGATCCATCGCACTTAACTTTGAAAATAAGGGTAATAATTAAACCAAAACACCATAGTACCTCCTCCCTTTTCTTGAATTTATATTTATTGTAGAACTTCATTAATATCTAGTATAATATTACTTGTGTTTAGGAGGGGAAGGATTATTGATTCAACTTAAGAGTATGAGTGAGATTTAACTTTTATTCCCAACATTATAAACATCTGGTTTTTGCTGTCCATCTTTTGGAAGAAAGCATATTAGCATTCCATCTATGTAGTATCTGGAAGATTAAAAAAAAATGTATCTACCAAGTAGGATCTACAATAAACACTTCTGAATTGATCAGATTTTGTCAGTCCTGAACAGAGCAGTTTCTCAGTACTGAAAAAATGAAAATTAAAAGCTCTAGTACAGCGGTATCAAACTCGATTTCACTGAGCGCCACATCAGGGTTGTGTTTGACCTTGGCGGGCCCAGGAGGCTGTGGTGAGGGTGGGCCTGGCCAGATTGATGTCACTTGTGTTGGGGGCATCTGTAGAGGCCCAAGGGCTCTATCAGTAAAAACAGACTCCAAGCTCTGTTTTCAGCCGTGACTGTTTCAGGGGGCTCCATTTTTTACTGGCAAAGGGTTGCAGGAGGCCATTGTGGCCAAAAACAGAGCTCATGAGAGTTGCACGCAGCCCCCTGAGATCCATTTTTACTGGCAGAGGTCTGCAGGAGGCTGTCATGGCTGAAAATGGAGCCTGGGAGGGCCGTGTGTGCCCTCCTGAGTTAAATTTTTACTGATAGAGGCACTGCAGGCTGGTCTTTCATTGTTTCCAGGGCAGCCCTGCAGGCCAGATTTAAGCACTACACGGGCCATATCTGACCCACAGGCCTTGAGCTTGACCCCTTTGCTCTAGTATAAGATTCTAGACTCTATGGTTCACTTGAATATAGCCAGTTTTCTTATCACTACAGCTTTATCATTTGATTAGTTTGCAGGAATTTTTTTTTTTATAGAAAACAGTAGGTTCCACAGCATGAAAAATTTGAAACCCCCTATTGTACCAAATAAGCTACTCTCAAAGTTTCCTAGGAGTTGCAGTTTTCTAATGAGTTGAAACTTCACAGAAAACTACAACTTCCAGTATTATTTGTAGCAGAAAGGAATGGATGCTGAACTAGTTTAAATTTGCAAGAGAAAAAAAATACTTACAAAGTAGTAGCACAAATACCTAGGATTTGGTTTGGTATGAATTTTTTGATGAGTCTGAAGCAATTCTTGACATTTTCCCCTAAACTTTAACAAATTCAAACCAGTTGTGTGTTTTTTTAAAAACAAGTAGAAACAAATAGGAACATGCCTAATGGTAGTGTTTATTTTTACCACTCTTAAGCATTTTTCATAGAGGTGAAAAAGGCAGATGTTTTTCTGGCTTTTCCCCATCTGACTTCATTTACATTCTGTTACAGCTTTCAAGAGAAGTTTATAGCCACTATCTGAATTATACTGAAGTCTGGCTGTTTTTGCTTTTCATAGTTATAAGAGATGCACTCTCTCTTACATTTTAATTTAAACATATGCTGAAGTTTTCAAAGTATCTAAGAATCATTATGATGTGGCATTTGTCAAATGAAAACAGTTGGGGGATTTTTGTACAATAATTCAAAAAGCATGCCCAAACAATATTTTGAGCAAGGTCTTTGTAAGAATTTAGTATGATATGTCAGTTATCCTCATTAAGTATGTGTGTGTATGATGGGCTGGGTATATATGGGGGGGGGAGTGGAATGGTTTGTTTAATGGCATGAGGGACAAAAACAACAGAGGGGACTGTTTGTAATATTTAACCAAGCTGCAGAGTAATATTTGTTAATTCCAGCGATTTCATTTGGCTAAGTTTCCTATTCAGATAATGGTTAAGAAAAATTGCACAGGGTTCCCAAATATTTTTTAAACACCACATGAAAATTTTACAATTTGCAAGTTAAGAGGAAAGGGGAGAATGAGACAGCAGAACTGGGATAATAGCTGCTTGCTATTATCTGTCATAATTAGCATAATTAGCAAGATTTTCATTCCAACGTTACATTTCCATAAAAACTGCCATGTTAGTCTGTAGCAGAAAAACAAAACAAAACATAGCCTTCTGGCACCTTAAAAAATAAATGGATACTAAAGTTTTCATATACACCTCATTAGATGCATGAAGTATTATCCTGAATAAATTACAGCTATTATCAAGCATTGGGTACACTGGAAGAATCACATTCTTTGAGGAAGAAAAGGTAAGTGGAATCAGAGTTGAGAATATATGCACCAGAACTGCAGTTGTTTAGGTTTCCTCATACATATAACTAGCCTTTTTTGAGTTAATA